>JAOTQM010000013.1:9105500-10520000 GCA_026939265.1 Oreonectes daqikongensis
ACGCCTTCTTTCTGTGGCTTATAATAGTATAAACTAACGTTAGCGTTATTCATCTTGCAATTAACATTGAGCTACTGCTTCCCACAGACAGCAGGTGGTAAAAGGAATTCTTTGTACGTTTTCTAGCGATCACGACAACAGCAGTTTATGAAAAAATAATCAAGTAATGAAAAAGTGCTTTATAACCGGGCATGTTGCCAGACGCGTGGTGTTGTCGAGGGCAGTCGTTATTTCAAAGAGCCGATTCAGGTGCCTGATATTCTGTGGAATGATGCTGTAAAATATGCCAGATCTGTTGCATCTTGCAGAACAAAGAAAATGTGATGTGCAGATTGTGTTTATCGCTATTTTTTAGACTTGTTTGTGTCATTATCTGATTTGCATAATTTCTTTTGTGATTCAGGTGTAAATCAACACTATCAGCGAGCAGTTTTCTAGTTCAGGATACATTAGGAATCATTATTTCAGAATGGTCTTTGATGTGTATTTATATAATAGTCCTGTTAATGTCAGGTGTATTATGACACATTTGCTTACTTTTGAGTCAAAATAAGCTATTTATCTGTTTTGCAGTGATAGGTTTGTGAATAACCAACAAAACAAAACGGCTTAAATGTGAAGGGACAGAAACCTCAAAGGTGTTTCTTTTTTTTTTCTCAATAGTCATCAAAAAAGTAAAGAAATTCTCAGTCTAATTTAAAGATATAGTTGAACCAAAAATGAAAATTCTGTCATCATTTACTCCCCCTCTTGTCATTTCAAACCTGTATGACTTTCTTTCTTTTGCAGAACACAAAAAGATATTTTGAAGAAAACAATGATGGTATCCATTCATTCTATGGACACAAAACCAATGAAAGTCAATGGGTACCGCCATTGTTCGAACCAAATTTTTTTTAAATATCTCCTTATATGTTCTGCAGAAGCGAGAAAGTCATACAGGTGTAAGTAAATGGTGACAGGATTTTTATTGTCAGGTAAACTATCCCTTTAACACTGCTGTTTTTGTACCAAAAGCGTCTGTTAATAAATTGTAATAAAATTTTAAATACTGGCATTCATTCATACCTTTTAAGAACTAATAGCAAAATAACTTCCATTACTAATTCATTTACTTGCTAATTTGCTCATGCTAATATAAACGTATGGCTAGTAATGCGTTTGTGTGTTAGCACTTTATGTTTAGACAATTGTAAGGAAATTGTGCGTTTGCAATATTTGTCCATGGGTAGTTTTTGTGGAGTCACAAATGACCTGTATGATCATTACGGTTGTAAATAACGGTACTTGCTTCGAACAACTATTCTAACATATTCTAATGGTTCTGTGTATGAGCTCTGTTTCATTTCTAGAGTCAGAGCTTTATTAACATGACTGCTAACATTTACGGCATCACATAAATAGTTTTCACTGCTGTGAAATGGCTCATCGGAGTGTTCGTTTCCATTAAAGTTATAAACGATTGATAGTCTGGTGATACCGACATGATTCTGCCTCTCTTTGTATTCGAGCCTTTCAACCTCTGTGCATCAAACATTTAGAGCCACAGGCACGAAGAGCTCTGAAAAATCCACTACAGATATTTAATTGAGTTGTGGCCCACACATTACTCCTTATGTCTTTGCTCTGATATTCAAAAAACTCAGGGGTCCAATCGCTGCAGCAGGGGTTAAGACCTCATTTGTCATCTCAGGGAGTGATCTGAATTGCCTGATTGGGTCTCTGAAGCACCTCTGGCACAAGTCTTCTCATTATTTGATATGCTCTTCTCATTATAGAGGAAACCAGGGACCCCTGCCTTATATCTGCCTGATTTGGAAGCTTGCGAATGGGGTTACCGCAGACAAAAGTGCCAGGAATATGGTTCTTGTGGGCATGTCAATCATGGTATTGATCCTTACAGTCCCTTCTGGAGAAGAATCAGATAATCTCATCAAGCCAAATAAGAGATCAAACCCTATGGACTAAAACAAGCTTCACTCAACTACACCGTTGAACAACGAGTCTTATTATTCTTAAAGTTAGATGTTGGATCTGTAAATATAAGGGTATTTTTAAAATGTATAACTCTAGCACCCCCATACTGATGTTTTGCTGTTTGTTTGGGTGGTCTTATCTGTACTCAGCAGGGAAAGCTGTCTGACAGAGAAAGAGAGAGAGAGAGAGAGAGAGAGAGAGAAAGGGTGCTCCACATCTTCCTGAGAGGATTCAGAGATAGAGAGGGCACACATCAAAGAGAAACTCCGGATGGTGTTAAAGATTCAGTCCATCTCTTCCATTTCAGTGAGCCAAGCTCCTGCTTTTATATGTAGTACTACTGTTTGAAAAGTAAGACCCTGTAGATGTTTTGCTGGAGCTCAAGCGGTCGAGCATTGTGGGATTACTCACAAAACACACATACTGCTTAAATGTATACAATACTGTTCAAAAGTCTTAGTCATGTAAGTATTTGCCCCAAAAATGATTTCACATATTTTAGATAGGAAATATCAGTTTGCATTTCCAAACATTCCTTTTGCCATCATTTGTAATAGTATAGTGATATTTTGATATGCAAAAGAAGTGTGACAACAGCTCATGGTCCACACAGAGATCTGGTCTCACCATCATCGAGTCAGAGAGAAAAAAATTTAATAAAATTGAGACAGACTTCAGCAGAGCCATGGCAATGTCTTCAAGATGCTTACCCGCAAAGCTGTATTATTATAAGTGTAAATACATTTCTTTGTTCCAATTAACAAAGTTCTTGACCACCATTGACTACCATAGTAGGAAAATGACAACGGTAGTCAAAAGTGCCCCAGAACTGTTTGCTTTCCTACATTCTTCAAAATATCTTCTTTTGTGTTCAACAGAACAAAGAAATGTATAAAGCAAATGTTTCCTACTATGGTAGTCAATGGTGGATAAGAACTGTTTGGTTACAAGCATTCTTCCAAATATCTTTTTTTGTGTTCATCAGAACAAAGAAATCTATACAGATTTGAAACAACTTGAGGGCGAGGAAATAAAGACAGAATTTGTATTTTTGGGTGAACTGTTTTGTCTTCATGTCTTCATATGTCTTCATATGATAATAAACTGACTCGATGATGGTGAGACCAGACTTTTGTGTGTTTCTTTCATTGTCAAATAATGCCAAAGGGAATATTTGGAAATTTGAACTGATATTTCCTACCGACACACTACAAAAGATTTAAATACCTGTTTTAAAATATTTTTGGAGTGAAATACAAACATGCATAAGACTTTTTTTTACTGTTCTTTGAATGCACCGTTAGTCTTATAAAACTCTGCATGAAATGCATAAATGTAAATGCTGCCCAACATTTAGGAAAAGTCTTGAAAATGTAAATGCGTATTTTGTATGGGTAAGACTTATTGTAATGTTTTATATTTTAGCTGAGGGTTAAGCACAGACTTGCACTTGCAGTCCAGTTTTCAGGAGATGAACTCAGCAAAAAGGGCAAAATAATGCAGGCCGCCGCATTCTGCACCCATAATAATACAGTGTATAAAACACAGTAAAAGTTACACAAAATACACTCCAGCCCTAAACGTAGGCTCCAAACTTGAAGAAACAAAGAAAAAACAAGATATTGTCAAGAGATCTATCTCGCCTTTTAATTAGTATGTAACTTGATAATTCAGTTGTTGAATTAACAGTTATTTGTTTACACGGCACATTCTCCTGCAGTTCTCCAAATGAAATTTCCCAAAGTAATCTTTTGTGTTTGGCAAATGCTTGTAAATGATGATTCAGGAAATTTCCAGTCGCCTCCGCAGTGCTGTGGTTAACAGAGCGCTCAGGGCTATTACAGCCTCTACCTTTCTTTTCAACTTATAATGTGACTGAAGAAGAAGTGCAGCTATTAAAGATTGGCTCAGTCCGTCAATTCAAAAAGAGCTGAAGATGCAGAATAAGGTTCTGCGAGAACGCTGAATGAATTTTAACCACCTGGTCTCGCAGACCTCAAATAATATATACCATTTAGTTAAGGTATTTATAAAATATTCCGTCTGTTGCTCTTTTAAGATTGATCTCTCATACATTTACAGAACCAAAAACGGGAGGGTGTATAATATGTGAACTATGAGTCACGATATCATTTCAGAATGATAAATGCACATTGCTGAATCAATATGTAACCTAGCAAACGGGGGTGAGGTTGGATGTCACCAGAGGTATATAGGGGAGTGGGACATCCTGTCAACAGATTAATTAAACATTTCATTAATGTCAAACAGCGTTAGACATATGCAGATCCTCTGGCTGGGGTTTAGAAGGGAGGGAGCACTGCAGTCAGCCCACGTCTGCACAGATTACTGTTACAGTTTTGCTACATGTATGCTTTACGTAGGCAATATGATGATGCTATACATAGCACTGTTGTCCTTCTGAAACCTGGTATCTCCATATTTTGTGATTTTTGCAATAAATCATTATTATTAGTCACCCTTTATGTTTGTCACTGGGTTTCGCAAATATCTAACCAATGAAAAGTATATATTTACGCTAAGTGTATTCGTTTTTTATGTGTTTGGAATCAGATTCGAGAACCAGAAAGAACTGTTGTTTAATACTGAAATAAAAGAAGTGTAACAGGTAACAATCAGTTTTTTGCTCTGCTTTGTTCTTGCAATGCAAGCTCATCCACAGAACTCATATTTCTAAGGGCCTTTTTTAAAAATGTGGTTCTGTATACAAGATTTGTATATCTCTGCATTTTGTTGACATTTCATTGACATTTATTTGCATGCTGAGTTGTTGCCTGTTTCTCCATCTTTGTTTTAATATATCTTTACACCTTCTCGGTTGATTTATATGCTGATTTTCTCAGTTTGATCTTGGTGGCATCAGGTTCAAAAATACTGGAGAGAGACAGCATAAACACATTTTAAGTCATTTTATTTGATATACACACTCCCTCAATGTAGAAAACAACAGCGTTGACATTTGCGAACAGAGACGGTAAGTGTGTTTGTTGTGATTACCTCCTTTAGTGATATGTGATGACTGTGGACGTGTTACTTATGAACTGTGAAAGCGATGCAAGGCCATTCAAGCTATTTACCACCCAGGGAACTTGTATTCCCACATGCTGTGCTGGATTGTTAGGGAACGTTTGCTTGAATGATTTAATTACAGATTTTAGATGTGGGCTCATAATAAGAGACCTGTTTTAAAACAATGAATTTGATTGGTGCACAGATTGCATGACATTAAATTGCCTCTGTTTGATTTTACGTCCGCTGATATTTTGTCAAGTTGCTACAGGATAGATGGGATGCTCCCAGCTCTGCATCATATGTTCGATAGCATGAGCTCTCAGCTGTAGAATAGTTCACATTTACTTTATCCTAAGCATATGTGCTGCTTCAAAGCACAAACGATTCAGCGGACTAAAATGAATCCCCCTCCTATCGGGGAGAAAAACATGGCACAGGTTTCACAGATCGTTTTCCGGGCAGAACCTGATAAGATGTTTACTAACCATCATCCCTCTGTGAGACTTTCACAGTCGGCGAAAACACGAGAGACATTACACACGGACACAAAATGCGGAAAACGCTGCGGTTTGCTCGTCGAAGCTCGCAGAGAAAAGCGACTGTCCTGGTTTTAGAGCTTCTGTCATTTACATGACTTTCATCTTCAAACCCCAGAGCCTCCAGGGGGAAATGCCTCACTTGGAAGACACAGTTCAATAATTCAAAGACGTAAAAGTGACTTAAAACTAGAAATGGTCTCATTGGAAAAACATGACTCTACATACATTTTTGCAAAACCTGAAAGACGTATCTTCACGTGTGAAATAGTCACTAGTGGCCAAAACACCAGTGACTTTTTATAAGGAACAGATGATCAGATTTTTACCTTGTTCCTTACACAGTGCTATCACGTTCTGAAGACATAAGCTACTCATGTATATGTGACCCTGGACCACAAAACCAGCCACAAGTAGCACAGGTATATTTGTAGCAATAGCCAACAATACATGGTATGGGTCAAAAAATCATTTGGACATTAAGTGAAGATCATGTTCCATGAAGATATTTATTACATCTCCTATAGCATAAATATATCAAAAAATTATTTTTGTGAGTGGATGCAGCAAAATCGCAAACTAAAATGGCCGTAAACATGTCTACAAACTTCCCTCGCTGCTGTCCGCTGTTTGGGAATTACCCACTCAAGTTTGGTATCTATGTAAAGCTTAGAATTTCCTTTTTTACTTGTTTATCTATTCTTAACAATGTCATTACAGCGGTAAGCCAATAGAGAGCGTTAAAACAAACCTGTTTCTTTTTAGCAGCGGCCTGCTACAGCGCCTCTGATTATCAACTTTAAAGGCGATTTTATCAATATTTATATTTTTTGCACCCTCAGATTCCAGAGTTTCAAATAGTTGCATCTTAAATGTCAAATATTGTCCTATCATAACAAACCAAAATCAATGGAAAGTTAATTTATTCAGCTTTCAGATGTATAAATCTTAATTTCAACTTGACCTATATGACAGGGACACATATGTTTTTCAAATGATATTTTAATAATATGTTTTTTAATAAAGTGTGCCACGGTCATGTTTTTTCATGAGATCAGGCTGCAAGGAATAACTCTTATCGTAAACATTAGTTAAAGGGTTTCACCGTTTTAATGTTAGTGTAGGTGTGGAAGCACTAAAATGTAACTATGGCAATGTATGGCGTAACATTGCAATTAATGCTTGCAGCTGACAGGTTCCTTTCTCAATTTTGCATTTGGGAATATACCATTCCCAGTTAAGAGGTGACAACCGTAATCGCCCTACGTTGTGTGAGGTGAAGTTATAATTATCTTGAACAGCCACAATTGACTATTGCCTATATTTACATCAGCAACACAATGTAACAGGCCTGTGCAACCTTAACCCCCATTTATCTGAAATGTATCGGCTCTGTTCATACATGTGGGATGCTTGACATATAACTACCATCTCTCCCTCTGTAATTTACCAACATTAATAGCATTTACCCCCTCACAGTGCTTTTAAATCTCATTTAAATCTGTTTAGTGTTAAGAATGAACACATAATTGTATACAATATATTTATAAGTGGAAATACAGTAGGGATATTTCATTACTTTAAAATGCAATAGTTTTACTGAACTTTTACATATACTTATGATCTCTTTGATGAATTAATGTTAGTTAAGAAGTTTACATGCAAATTATTAGACCATCCATCATATGGTAAACTCTAAAAGACATCTTGGAGGTTGTATAGGTTCACTTCATAATCACATTTTCTCTTATGAGTATTCTTGATATTTCTGAATATGTTTCTTAGTAAATACATTAAAATGTCAATTTTAAATGTAAGATTTTATTAAAAGTTTGGCAAAGTTATTCTGACTTACTCAGATATTATGTGGGCTCCTGGAATTACAGAAACAAACCTTGTTATGTTAATGACATTTATTCTTCAGTTCCTTTGAGAATATTAAAGGTACTCAGACCTGTACAGTTGAAGGAAGAGGATTTGAAATACGTGTGGCATATGTACTAGTATGAAATGCAAATAAATGAGGTTATTTTTGTTCTAACTTGAAACGGTTTTTGTTGTGTTGTTAATTTTCCACTCCAGTAAATAGCAGATCTGATGAAAAATGCATTAGGATTACACCTTTGTGATTCCGTCTACTTTGTATTTAGTCAAAAAGAAAAGAAAAGATTTGAAGATCTTTCGGCTCGGCTTGACTCGAGGCCTGTTAGGGGTGAAGCTGTGACGCAGACTGTCGAGACAGCTTTCTAAAACAATTCAGTCAGATGTTTAGCTGAAGTCAATCAGGGCGGCTGGCTGGGAGGACGGGGAGCACATTTTGGCCTCTGGTTAAGGTGGCAGCAGTGTTTCAATGAGGACGCAATCAACATTCATTAGGAATCCCATCCATTATTTCTAATTGTGATTTTTTTTCTCTCAGTGAGAGACCCATATTGATGAGAGGTCAGTACACCTGACCTCAAATTCTCAGTTTAAGTTCAGGTTTCTTCATCGACGAGTGCTGAATCAGGATGCAAATTATTTAATTCCTTTAATACTTTATATTATTATAATGTTTATATTATTATTACTAAATTTTTTTTTACTCTATATAAATGGAAAGTTCATTTGCAAAAACAGAAATGAAACTTTTTCAAAAATCATGTTTTTTTTATTGTGCATTCCAATTAAACTGCAGTTGAGTTGTTTTGATTAAGTAATAATAACTCAAAAAGGCTAACTAACACAATAAAACACAATTACTTAACAAAAAACATGTTTTTTGACAATTCAGAGTTCAGAGCTGGAAGATCTGTTTTTGCAAAATAACTATTCGAGTAGATAGAAGTTTGAATTCAAAGACATCAAGCACATGACATCCAAAAAGTAAAAGTGATACATAATTACAAAGTTAAATAATTGGACCTATTGTCATAACTGTCTGTATTACTCATTTTTTCACAATAACACATATATTTTTAAAAAGAAATGTAAAACATTTTTGGGTTGATAATGGGTTTGGCAGGACATCTGAATCTTAATTTCATTATTCAGCATTAGAAAATCCAAATGCTCATATCTGTTAACAGCATAATATCAGCTTTGCCATTCCAGAGCAACAAAATCCCAGAGCCTTCACTGACTCCAACTATTTTTGCGCAGAACTAGAAGACTTGCTGATGAAGCTTCACATGTGATGTTTGTTTTGCTCTTCTCATTATCTCCAGGGCGGTGGTGAATTTTATTTGGCCCATCCAATTACAGCAAAAACTCACAAAGATCACAGCATCACACTTGGAGAATTTCCCTGTTAGAGGCGCTTTAATGATTCACTTCAAAAAAAGCTCAAAATTACAGTATATACAGACTTTACATGCTCGCTCAATGGAGAGATTTCTGTGCTCTCTAGTGAGAGATATTTTCTGCCCATGAAAGTCTGTGTCGGCTTTATTAAGTGTTTTCTTGAGTTATTAACTGTAATGGCTATGAATATGGCTCTAATATTCTCAATTAGAAAAGCAGGTGTTAGTCTAACAGACTCCTGCCACGGAAATTAGTGCAGTTGTGGATGATATACATAGTCTTTCATAAACTGAAACTTATTGTACAAAGAGTAGCACTTTTTGGCAGCATAACTTTTGTGCAATTTTTAGTATTGTTCTGTGCCTGCTTGATATCTGATCAAAAAGATTCTGTACTCTTATGTAGCAATAAAATTTAGTTTGAAATAATGTAAACACTGAAAGTTTGTGAAACATCTCAAAACCTTTCATTGCATTCATGGTTGCAATATTGTTTAGTTTGCACAAAAATACAATAGGAACAGCTAAATATTGTATGTGTGAAGATGTCCCTGACTAAACACTGTTAGTTTGTATGCTTTACATTTTCCCAAACAGTTGAAAAAACTCTGGCTTATGTAACAATGAGTGTGTAGCACTTTTTTGTTGAGTAGTTCTTTTGACAGCAGGGCAAAGACTTTAAAATTCAACCCATGCTCTGTGCTTTCTGACTTCAGCATTGTTCTGTTAGAAATATCGGGGGAGTACACACAGGCAAGAAGAACATTTTGCATTTTAGATATCAAAGTCCTGACTTCTAATCTTAGAGGTGTGTATGCATAGATTTGTGCAAAAATATGCGTGTTTGCTTGTATGCTGACATTGTGACTCATCAAAAAGTTTGCAAACGCAGTGTTCTGGTAAATTTAAGGAAAACCTGAATAATCCAGGTGAGATTAGAAACAGAAACGTGTATGGAATGTGTATAGTGCATTGCAAGGTTTTGTTACTAGCTCAACTGAGACCAGACACAAAAATCAATCAATAGCGGTAAGGCCTCACATCTGACATGCTACAAAGCAAAAGTTGAATGACTGAAATGCTGTATAGGCTTATGAATGCCAGAACCCCTTCAGATGAGCAGTCAGTCGATCCCAGTCCACTCCCGAACAACGGCCCTATATGATCCCAGGAATAACAAATCAGATTAACTTGAATTCAGCCATATTCTTCTATGGTTTAAACAGCGGAAAGCCGCAGAAACAGGACTGCGGCTATGAGGGAACTGCAGCTCTGTGTCTTACACGTTACAAGAAAAGCGAATACATGAAAACAACACAATAAAACTCGCTGAGTTGGGCGAAAGGTTTTGGAGCGCAGTGCAATGCTAATTACAGCATCTGTCAGCTTTAATACAGAACACCTCCATGGTTCTCTTCTGCCCTGGAGTCCCACTACTGTTAAAAGCTGACGCCACCCCACTTACAGTAATATAATGCTGATGTACAGTTGCATGTGTGTTGCATGATCTGAAAAAGGATGGTAGGAGAGAAGATCAAAGGTAAGAGAGGTTGATAGCAAAATGATGAGAATAAACCAGGCACAAATATGTATGCTGCTATATGTAACAAGATCAAATAAATTTCACATTGCTTGTTGCTTCCAGCGTGCTGCTTTTTACCAATTAGTCTGGGGTTCTGGAAACACGGTTTTACCTGTGCAGTGTGCACAGATGCACTCTTTACAAGCAACTAGAAAGTAACATTTCTTAAAATTGAGGCAATTGAGGTATACTGTGTTTGGGAGAATTTATATTAACCGCCATCAACTTAAAGGGATAGTTCACCCAAATATGAAAATTCTGTCATTATTTACTCACCCTCTTGTCATTTCAAACCTGTATGACTTTATTTTGCAAAACACAAAAGAAGATATTTTGAGGAATGTTGGTAACCGAACAACAGGGGGGGTCCCACTCACTTCTATTGTATGGACACAAAACCAATGCAAGTCAATGGGTACTGCCATTGTTAAATTTGGGAACATTCTTTAAATATCTTCTTTTGTGTTCTACAGAAAAGTCATACAGGTATGAAATGACAAAGGGGGAGTGAATGATGACAGAATCACTATCACTTAAAGTTAATGGCAGTTAATATGATCTTGGACATTTGTGACCCTGGACCACTTATGTAGCACAGGAACATTTTAATAACATTGTATGGGTCAACATTATCGATTTGATATTAAGTAAAGACCATGTTCCATTAAGATATGTCGTCAATTTCTTACCATAAATATATCAAAACTTTATTTTTGTGAGTAATATGCTAAGCTAAGGACTTAATTTGAACAACTTTAAAGGCGATTTTCTCAATATTTAGATTTTGTTTGCACCCTCAGATTGCTGTATCTCTGCCAAATATCCTATACCTATCATAACAAACCTTATATCAATAGAAAGCTTATTTATTCAGCTATCAGATGATGTAAAAATCTCAATTTCGTATGGTCCTGCACATCATCTTGCTCATGTGCAGGACATTGCATAAGAAATCAATGTATAATTCATGCAGTCTGCACACATTGAAAAAGTTTGTGCATCCAAATTCCAGCCGCTGGATGTTGAAAAGAAAGATTTTAGTAATTGTAATCATCTATTCAAGATATCTGAATGCACTTATAAACATCACACAAAAGAAGCATTACCCATTATTCATCCCCCATATTTTTATTATTAGATAACAGAATCAATGGCCAGTGGTCAGCTGTATTCTACCGAGTGTGTCAGGCCATGTCAGAACATTGAAGTAAAGAGGCGAGACATAAAATTGTACTATTGGGAGATGTTATATGTGATTAATGAACATAATAGTGAATAATGATGACTGTGGACTTAATATCCATGAATAAAATGAGAATAAAATGATAAGGCCATCAGATTATTAGCAGTAAGGTTTGCCAGGCATGACGTGATTAAGTAATTCATGGCTTTCACAGAAAAAGAAGGTTCTTTATTGGTTGGGACTTTCTCACCGCTGCGTTAATTGTTAATTGTTCCCACTCTCTCACCGAGGAACTCTTTATTAGCGGTTCATTTAAAGCCAGGTCACCTTTGCCTCTGTGACTAATGCTGTCACCTCCAACAGCAGAATGTGAGCACTTGCAGAAAATGTATCACTCAGAATTTAAAGGTGCTGTGTGTAATATTTAGGAGGATCTATTGACAGAGTTGCAATATAAAATACACATGTCATCAGAGGTGAATAAAGACCTTACAGAATGAACCATTATGTTTTAATTACCTTAAAATAATCTATTTCTATCTACCGCAGGTCCCCTTACATGTAATTCACCATGTTACAGTATCCCTAAACAGACAAACTGCTCTACAGAGCGTTTCGTAAATATGTTATCTCCTTCAGCAAAGAAGCGAAAACGTGATGACATCTTTGACCAAAATATCCACACTGCTCCTTTAAATGAAAATAGATAATAAATCTCTCCTGTAAAACAAGGCAATAAAATAATACCAAAAAGAAAGAATTAATGCAATTGTCAAAATGTTAAACTGTGAAATTGACTTGGCACCTTAAAAACCCTGAAATGACAAAAATTGACATAAAAGTGCATAAGAATCTGTTTAAAATGTAATTAATAACATAGACCGCCATCTCTGACTTTAATACCACAGGTCACGTTTTAAGGATTTAGAAACATGGAGGATGGAATTAAAGACGAGAAAAGTAGGAGTCAACGTACTGACTGCTGTGCTGATGCATAGGAAATCCAGCAATATATTTCACGAAGAAATACAGAGCTTGGCAAACTGTCAGGTTTGAGTCAGGTATCTGTGGACTGTCACACTTTATCAGCACATATCTGACAGTCTCAGATATATATTGAATTGAAAAATGCAGGCTGTTGGATCTTTGTGGAGTAAAATTGGAAGATTGAAACAAAAACAGAAGATTGAAAGCTTATCCATTAGATCTACTGCATTCTCAAAGCACTTACATTTATATTTGACTGCATTGCATTGTTTTTATTTTTCAGTTTGAGCCTTTAATTTTTATTCATTTTTCATAAGCTATTTTAGCAAAGCAAGCTCAAAGGGAATGGCAATTCAAAGTGGATTAGAAGTAAATAAAGCAATTAAACTTAAGTAGTTCATGAACATTTAAAGTAGTTAAAAGATTTAATTTAAGACCATAAAAACGTCATAAAGAGATTTAAGCTTTATCTCAGTGTGAAGTATTAATCTACATTTACATCCTTTTACAGTATATTCCAGTTATAATGTGTCTTTTATATTGTGTTTTTATTATCTTTTCCCTTTCCAGTACTTCTTCACTGCCGTGTTTTACAGAAGAATGGAATAAAGATATTCAGACTATTTTAAACACACACAAAAGGCATATGGAAAGGAGTTTAGCAGTAAGCTGTATTTCATCTCAGCTCAACCTTGCTATGAATTAGCTGAGGCCGTGTGCTAAATGCATGCTGTGAAATGGTAGTACCACATGTGGACGCTCCGAGGCACTCATTGTGTGTCCTTTTGTCACGAGCTTAGCTTGTTAATTGAGCATTGTACGTTGTTGCCACAGTTGAGCTCACAGACATTCTCTCATAAATGAGGGTCAGCTCTTCAACGGGTCGAATCCCTGGTGACTGTTTAGGTACACTAGAAAACATTAAGCAAAAAGCTTTTCATCTTAAAGCTCATGTAATGCATTTGCATAAACATCACGTTTGGGTTCTGGTCAATCACCACAATTGCAATCAACACTGAACCTTTTAGCCTTCCATGTGTGCATGCTGCACTAACCCATTAAACATAAATATTCATGGCAACAACTTACTGTTTATATAGACCACTTCAGAAGATGTAAACAACGCTGGTCCACCAAAATAACTTCCTGTTTCAATTTTTAGCACTACACAAACCTTTGAACAGAATACAACCAATAGAACATTTATATCCAAATCTTTAAGATGATAAAAAATGAAACGTGGAAGTGCTTCTGGACCAGTGTTTACATTTTTGCGATCTATAGCATCAAGTTGTTGCATGAAAAATGATGAACCATTCACATATTTTGCACACGCAAGTTTGTTATTTTAAATGGAGATGCGTGGTAAGCGTGCTGTCTTTTCGGCAGGAGCGCTGGCGCAGCAGAGTCAACGTTCAGAATGCAGCAAGCGCGCCACAGGTCATGTGACAAGAACCAACCAATCAGCTTCACCCCTTGCGGAACAACACAGAAAAGCTCAGCAAACATGGAGGAACAGATGATCACAGCATAAATACATTTTGTAGCAGAGTTATTGCAAGGGGTTTCGTAACCTTCTCGTGTTCATGGTTGCTTAGCAACGGCAGATGCCACGAGAGCGCCAGCAACCTAAACTGTATTTTTAAGCAGAATTGCTACAACAAAGTAAAACAAAATAATAAACAAAAGTCATTAAACTCCAACATGAGGACATAGTGTCCAAGCAATAGGCCTATACATCTGATTTTACGTCACATTTGATGATGTAATGTCAGAGCGTGTTATATTTGAAAAGTGTGAAGTGACGAAGTGCTATCAAATGAGATACAAACAGACATTTCATCACAAAAGAGAAATTATAATAGATATTGCGAGTTATCATGAAGTGGTTGTCAGCTGAGATACAGCTTGATTCGCAAAAACTTGATCATTTCTGAATGAAAATGGAAAATGACACTTTTAATCATTGATGTTGTGTGATGAGTTCAAATTGAATACCCTACCAGACAAGCAATAACAGATTATAAGATATAATATTAATTTAACAATGTAAATTTGCTTTTCTAAGGGGAGGAAGACATTTTGAAAGCCTATGTCTTATGGGTGGATCACGAGCCATGTCGTGGTATATGTGGAACAGCCGAGACACCTCGGCATTTCATTTAGATTCAACTTTACACAGGCAGTGCTGTCTGTCAGAAACACACGACAATCCGTGACAGATAAATCCTGGGGTCGATCACCCTCTTTTCCTCTTAAATTTCTGTAGGTTAACATTATTTCCTAAAAATACTAGTCCCTTTGGCGAAATAAGCATGTTAATAATCTCAGATCCAGTAGGCGTGTAATTATAAAAGAGCAACCTCTTCTTTAAAAGTGTAAACGAAGCGCTTTAAAGTGCTGTCTCTGGTTCATCCTCGTTTCAATTAGTCCCTCTTTAATTAAGGCATCTTGTCCCTTCTCTGTTTTTCATTACTGGTTCAAGCAGGTCAGAACTGAACGTCTGCTATGCTTGGTTGCTGTTATTGTACCGTTTCTCTTGCCGTCACAGGGCTCGTAAACTGAGGGGAATATGTGACTGACCTCTGGTAAACTTCTCAAGTAAACTTCTTTCAAAATAGCTGTAGTAGCATTTTTTAAATTCTAAAAAAGGCACTTTTTTCACTAAGACGCAGAGTAATTTTACCTCAGAGAGCCCACATTGCTGCACTTACTGAATCCTGGAGATATGCGTGTTGATGTAATGGCTTAAATGAATGCTTTGGCCTCGATGCAAGTTAAGCTTAATCGAAAGCATTTGTCCATGATGTTATTTCAAACCATGAAAGATTATTATAAACTTTTTGTTAAACCAGTTGCTAAAACATTATTAAAAACAAATAGAGCTTGTTTACAGGACCACAGTGTTGAATCAGCTGCAGAACATACTGTAAATTAGTATCTTTGTCATCTGCATACATTCGTAAATTAGTATTTTTGTCGTTTGATCAAAAATCAAAGAAATCCTCGGCAACGTAAAATTTAATTTAGGACCGTTTTTACACTGCATTTTATAAATAAGGCCCCAACAGCATTTTACTGCATTGCTACTCTGGTCACAATGGGATGGTTTTTGTCTTATGTGTCATAAAGAACATCATGTGCTAATTGTTTATTTGGCAACCTAAAAATATGTAACCAAGAATTAAGATTTCTTAGAGGGTTATAGTAAATTCAGCAACAATATTATACAGCTAGTAAAAAGCATTCAATAGTTATTTTCTTCTGCAGCAATGACAATCGCCTTACAAACCCCATCTAAGATATTGTGATCAAAGTCCTCTCACTTCTCGGCAAGTAGACATGCACGTTCTGATAGTGTGCTCACCTTGTGTTGTTACATCCAGCTTATACACAAACTGTTGGACTTGGTTTGACAAGAAATACTTCAGATGAGATCATGCCCCCTCAAGAAAAGCATTACTTCAACATGCAATACAGACTTTTGAAGGGCAAAGGAAAGTAATAGCAGTATTTTGATGAAAGACATACAAAATTCATCATTTTTTGTAGAATGTAGATGTCAGCGGGGTGTTGCTCTTTACTGGCAAATACAAAGACCGTTGTCAGTTTTTTACTCTATTAATGTTTCAGGTTATATTAAAAATGAAACAACAGCCTTTTATAAATTCCCCCCCACAATGTACTTTTAAATCAGACTGAAATTAAATGCTGACATTAATTTATGTGTACAATAGTGAGGCTATCTTGGACTGACTGTCTGTCTAGTATAATATTGTAAACATAACTTGAACATATTTTGAGGACGTGTCTTCGACGGCACGTAGAATAGTAAAATAATCTCCAAACAGACAGCTTACAAAATTTCTCATGTTGGTCTCAAACGCAGCCAAGCAAAACTTTAAAAACTAACATTGTTGCATATGTGAAACTTTCATAAGAGTGTGCATTTATTTAAAGTTCAGCAATAACAGTCCAAACCAGACTTGGTTCATTATTAATGATAAAAACAAGCTGATTTGCTGGACCAGTTTTCTAGCTGTATTATAAACCCAATGTGCAAAGCCCTCTGCTTTAACGCCATTTGCGGTGCAACTATTTAACATGTTTTCTATCAGAAACAATGTGCTTTAGCCAGTTTGTAGAAATCCCAACTCTCCCATTGCACCCACTAAAATGATTGCAAAAATGACCAATTTGAGGCATTAAAAGGGTCCATTATTTCCAAATGAATGGTACCTGCTCAGTAGCCGTAATCTGCCCTCTGATTATAAGCGAAGGTGTTTTGCTACTTCAAATGGACAGTGTGCTTATACGTCTTGGTTGCAAGTGAGATGAGGTGTGTTTGATGGCTGGAGCTTTGACAGCGTGAAGGACACGTGCAGATAATCCATCAGTGTTAGGCTGTTCTGTGGAACAGGTGGGGTCTGTCCTTGAAGGCCACAATGCTATGCCAGATGCCTCCTTCCCTCTACAAATCCCATCACCAACTGATGGCAGCTCCAGCCGATTATACTTAGTACATGCTAATATGAGGACTTGTCAGACTGGTTAAATTCTTTTGAAAATAAATCGAATGCAGTATGTGACAGTACATACTTCGACATTGTATCTTTCTCTCTATAATTTCTAGGGTGTTAGATTGCAGTTTCATCAGAAGGACACTAGATGAGGCTGATCTTGTTCTTTTGGACATTTTGAAACATCATGAGGAGTCTTCTAAATCAGTACATTGACAGAAAGCTCAAGCATATATTGGATCAAATATAGACAGAAAGAGCCTTTGATTCAGTTTATATAAATGATACGGCGTCATTGAAGGTGACAGCAATGTGATTGCTTGTTTTGAGGAGAAAAGTGCTTTCAAATCCATGAATGCTCATAAGCAAACGTGACATACTTGTTCTTGAGAATACTGAGCAGTTGCCATTTAAGGGATAGTTCACCACAAAATGAAAATTCTGTCATCATTTACTCACTCTCTTGTCAATTTAAACCTGTATGACTTTCTTTCTTCCGCAGAACACAAAAGAAGATATTTTGAAGAATGTCGATAACTGAACAATGGTCAACAAAATCACTATGTTTTGTTATAGACTCGGTCTTGTTAATGTCAATATTATATGGTTAGTATATTAGTTATTCTATTTTTTAGTTTTGTGTTTTTTGCTATTGGTCTTGCAGTATTTGTTTCTAACTGAACGCCTCTCTAAGATTGTAAGACTTATTAATTTTGTACAAAGGTTGTGCAACTGGGTCATATTAAGCACCTACAATGTACAGGTAACTAGCTGTTTATATTCAAACAGAATTTTAGTACATTCATTAAAATAAATAAAATAGCTATTTTGCTTGTCTAGCTTCATCTATATGCGTGAACCAGCTTCTCTTACCAACTAGGTCATGCTGCGGTTAGCTCCTTTTTTCAGCAGAATTCAATGCGCTACGGTGGAACTATTTTCTGTCCCAACCCGAAAAAGAGAGCCTGGTATTTTAGGTCACTGTGACCTCATAGGTTTGAAATAAACCAGTGGGCACTGCTGTATCAAACCTCTCTGTCACCTTGTGAAATGTACTACTTACTGTAGCAAAGTCACATGAGATGCTTCGCAGTTTGACTCCAGGGCATGAGAATCTGTATCCTCTGTGCTGTGGGAATGCTCTTATAAAGTGTCAGTCTAAGTGATGTCAGCCAGTACTGCTGGATGACAATACAACCATTTCTCAGAGCAATCCTGATCTATATCCAGTTTTTATTCTCTCCCTTGTGCCTTTTTACCTACGGAAATGTGACTCCCAATGCCGTGCACAAACATTTGTCTTGGGAGTGATGGAAATAGGGATGTTGGTCTGAGCAATTCAACTCCCCCTGTTACATCCCCCTCTATATTTTGCCTAAAGTACTTCTAAAGCAAAACAGCCTGAAGGATGTTAATGTAAATTTTGGATCACTCAATAAACACTTGACAGTGATGGAAATGGTAGGCAATCTATTGAACAGCAAAGAAGAACAGAGCTCCGTCCTAAAAGAATCACAGGAAACTTATCTAATCTGATTTTCTCATAATACTATGAAGGGGCCCTTATAATGTGAATGCAGCATATGTAACACCACAGAGCATTTTCAGGTCACAGACTTTGCATATCCTCTGGATGTTGTTTACTTTTTGTCCCTCTGACAAACAGGTCACCCTTTTTCAAAACAAAACACTGGACAGGCGAAGGGCCAGAATAACCGGACGGAGCTTGTCGCTGTCCGCAGCCATCTGCTCGTGTCAGTGGCTCCTAGTCACCACAACACTAGGACGCCGAGTTGACAGCACCTTCTATTTTTTCCCTCAGTGAAGTGACTACAGCATTGTTTGCTATTTAACCTGACGCGTGATGTTTTGAAGAAGTGTTGCTGAGCAAACGAGCATATTTGGAGGAGACACTGAACTTACTAAGCTTTGGTGCAGTGACTCATCTTGAATAATATATAGTGTAACTTCAATGCTGTTATGAGTTTCATCTTTGATTTTTTTTACTGCATTGTAGTGTAAATGCAGAATATCATTGTTGTGGTTATGACTCATTTAGGTTATGATTAGTAGTTTGTTTAAAATAGAAATATTAACACACACACACACACACACACAAAACTGATTATATTAACTTTCAAATAATAAAAAAGAATGTGGAAATGTACCCGCATTATGTAGACATAGAAGTAAACAGCTGATAGAACCATGCTAATTTATTTGTATGTACATTTCGAGATGTATTGTGGTCATTCCAGTCCAGTGTTTGTTGAATTTCAACAAAATCAAACCTCAGGAGTGACAACGTCATTCAACAGTGTGTGAAAGACACATAAAAACTGTCATAAAAATCACGATAACATAACAATTCGATTGTAACTTTTCCTAAATACATGTACAAATATTAGTGTTGTATTGCTTAGAAGTGAATATAAACTTATTTCCTTTGCAGTATTTGAGGTCTGAAAAAATACAGAGCTGTTATTTTGGCCTGTTTCTACAGTTTTCATTTTCTGCAAATAGAAACAATAATTTTGTTTTAAAGTTGGGAGAAATATTGTTAGAAGTTCACAGAATGAAACATAATTCTGTATGTCCAGAATTGTATTTATAAACCAAAACTGCAAATCTGAAAATCAAAACATGTCAAAAACACAGCAGGGCTGATACACTTTTAAGACACTCCAATAAATCCTTTGATTATTAAGGAAACAATTCAATGTTGCCACTTTTTACAAATCATTTTCCCCTTTCAAGCTCTGTAGAAAGTTAAAGACAAGCTTAACTTTTATCTCAATTTCAAAGGAGCTTTGTCTGCAGACATGTTCACCCCAACCAGCCTCCGTCGCACGTATCACCATAAACAGCCGGAGTGACTGATAGATTCCATTTAGTGTGCAAATGGATGGTGCAACACTCGGTCATATATTGCAGGCCAACTGTAATAGCTTCAGGCCTTTATGCCATTGCCCTGGTTTCAATATCACTTCTGGCTCGTCAGTCAGAGCGGATGGTGAAATGTTACAAATGAGGCCTCGTATAAAATCCAGGCAGAAGAGATGAGAGGAGCTATGATTTAGAGGAAACTCACTATCGGTTTCCGTGCCTCTCTGCTCAACAGCAGGTGCTGGCGACCCAGGTGACAGATGAGAGGTAGACCTCCCCGCTCTATTGTCCTGGAGCAACGCCCAGCGTAACGCACACACACAGACAGCTTTCCGTGGCCGCTGTGTCCAATGTGACAACTGCCTCCAAGCGGTGCCCCGGAAAGCTGGCAACCAAAAATGACACACTGCTTGCCCCCGCCACGCAAGTCATTTGCAGAAATTGTTTGGATCCGCCTGCCAGTGGTACGATTTGCATGCAGAGATACGAGTTCGGCGGTCACTGTTGGGACCGGGCCAATAGCATTTGTCTCTATTTCTTTCATGCGATACAGCAGGTGGAGGTGTAAGCGAAAATTGCTCATGAAGTGTTTTGGTTCTAAACAAGCAAATTTCATTAGCACAGTCTATTATAGACATCTAGGACAATGAAGATGTATGGAAACGGCAGATGTACGTAGGCTACAGAATACAGACCTTGATGAGTTAAATCTTATTTAACAGTTGAAAATAAAAAAAGAATGGATTTCAGCCGAGTTACATCTGGTGAATAGATATTTCACAGATACAGAAATAAAAACAGAGCAATAGTGCGTGAGTCATAAATATTGCTTGTGACAGTTATGTAAAAAAAAACTCTCCTCAGGTGCACACGATACACTAAATATCACACTGAGTACAAAATCATAGTTCTCTCGTATCATTTGCTCCAACAATACAAACTTTGCATTCTGAGTCATATGCCAAAGGAAGCCTGTCTGAGCAAATTCAACATTATGCAGTTGTGCTGCTAAATTTACATAGCTCTTGAATAATATACACAAGGATTATTAAAATTTCATTTTGTTTATTTTGTACTGCCCTTATGGTGTGATTGATATATATTTATGTTGTCCACAAGACACACAACCTATTGATCTGTTTTTAGCTTTTCTGATGCATGAATTTAAATGTGTATTTTAAATCTACTGATTTGACTCATTGTCTGTTTAAATTTGAACAGTAAAAGGCGTCTGGAGGAATTGACCTAATCTGATCTAAAAATATCTGACCTGGTCTGAATATATCTCGGTATTGACCTGCGTCACCACCGAGGGAAGGTAAAGCCCACTGATATCTTACACCCAAAACAAACATGCTTAATTCATTAGCTTCTCTGTTTCATAGCGTTCAGGAAGGAAGGGCAGAGCGAGGAGGATGTTTCTTATTTTAGCAGAAGTACATATGCCGCAGAAGTGCCCACAGCACACAACATCTGAATGTTACTGCAGTGCAGTGCTGTGCTGGAATTGGGGGAAGGGGGGGTCAAGTCGATTCAATTCCAGCGCTGTATGTGTGTCCCACAATTCATGAAGAGAAATGTAGGCTACTTCACCTAAGTCTTTCTCAGTATATCGAACATGACAATGCTAAGTGATCCGAGCAGACTATCACTCAACCACAAAATTCATAAAGATATGAAATGTACTATACAAGAGCATAACAATGTTGCATGTCATCGAAAGCAATACTAAAAATGCGCTAAATGAGGATTACCAAATGTTAATAAGAAAATGGATCACTTAGTTGAAATGGTGGGATTCAGTCTGTATGCGATTTAAATGAATGTTCATATGTGTTAATATTGTCATTTCTCCCATGTTGAGAAGAAATAATTGTGTTTTCTGTTATATCCCAACAGCGTCTCGGTTGAAATGCATGTTCCATCATATGACACACAGGATAGTATAGGTTGTGTGTACACTGCTCATACAGCTCACCAAGGTCAGCAATCTAAAGTCTCCGTCCTGTAAATCAGACCTCTGACACCGCAGGCGTGTGCTGTTGTGTAGAGTCGGTTCATCCATTTTCCTCCGGTCCTCTTGCTGCTTTGGGTGAGATGTAATCCCATCTGTGCTTGTTAAAAGACCAAAACGTGGCTTGATATTACAAACACATTAAGAAAACATGGTGAGAACTTTTATTGCTTTATTAGAAAGAAAATGAAAGTCACAGTATGGAATGTTTTGGCATAACACTGCTGGTTTAATATTTGGCCTGTAGGCTATAGAAGAAAATAAAGTTGTATGGAATATTTATACACTCGGGATATATGACCGAATACAGAAAACCCCCCAGAAATGTAGTACTAGTAACAAGGAGCAGGAAGGTTTCCTTTACATTCATATAGAGCACAGATGGGAAAAAATGAAAAAAAATGAATTTCTTATTTAACATTTTTGGCTTGTTTTCAAGGGACAAGGGTCAAATTAAATAGTTAAATAGGTATTTAAAAGTTAAAACTAGGTCACTTTTTTTTTAAAATGTATCTTGATTTAAGACTTTTTAGATGTTTGTACTAGAAAGCAAGACAAAAATGTTTAGTAAGAAATTCATCAACCGCCAACTTTTCTTAGAGGTTTTGAATTAACTTGAGAGAACTCTTAAAAAAGACATTACATTTTATACATGGAGACTATGTACAATATCTTTGTTATTTGATATCTAAACACATAGTTATGTATATTATATTGCATTTCTATCAATAGATCCTTCTATATATTACACACACCACCTTTAAGAAAAATTATATACAAAACAATCATACAAGCATCATTAAAACATACAAATAATAAAGAAGTTTAATAGATATAGAAAGTGTAAACGTTTTCGCTGCACTGTCCGTTTCCATTGTGACACATTATTCTGATTGGTGAAGTTAAATCAAGCTGAAATAACTCCTGACATATCTGTGTTAAAACGGTATAATTGCCAAAATCAATTTCTATAAGCTGAATATGTGTGGGATTTTTACTTACACAGCCCTACTGTTGTGCTGGGTTCTCTCTGCCCAGTGTGTGATCTCAGTCTGGGTCATGTGACTTAAATCGTACAAGGAACACCCAGAGAGCAGAGTGGCATTTTTTTAATGCATTTTTAAAAAGCGTGTTCAAACAGTCTTACAGACAAAAGCTGGCAGCAGAAGTTCACGCTCCAAATAGCACGGGTTCCGAAATGAATTAGAAAAATTTTACATGCCGTGTGAACAATGATTCAGTTTTTAACTCATTAGTGCTCCCTCATTGCTGTAGAAACAGTGATGATATGAAAGCTCTGTGGGGATGGAGATATGAACCCTTATTAGCCAGCTCATGATCTCAAAGAATTAGGACGTTGTGACTTCCTGTGTCATCGCTGTAGGCCTTTGCTTGTCAATCACCAGCAAACTGTTGCTGTAGCTGATGGCAGCTGCAGGTTGAGCCTGTTGCAGGCTAGCATTACTTGTTGCTGTGCTCCAAAGCCGTACAATAGCATGAGTAAACAGCACAATTTTATTATATATACTGTACATACATATATTTTTGGCTGAGCTGTCCCTTTAAGACCTTCCCGTGCAAAAAGCTAAACTTATATAATTGATTGTCTATCTATTTGTGTGGATAAAGAAAGATATACAGAGGTCTCCGCATTAGCATAATAATGTGTAGAACTATTATTAGGTCCTGTAGCTTCTCTTGGGCCTCCGCAGGAAATTCATGCAACATTGGTATGAGATTAAAATGTCATAATGGGCGAATGCAGCACCTAAAATAGCATCTCGGTGTCAACACTAGGAGAAGAATAGCACGGCAAACACAATGCAGAAGAAGAGCCTGATTCAGCTGCCGGCATACGACGCAGGCGAGTGTCAGTGGGGTGAATGTTGGGTGGGGGGAGCGTCAACTGCTGCAGTCCGCTATAGTCACTGGCAGTGTTGCATGGAAGAGTGCTGACATGTCATTTTCTAACCCCATTCCTATTCTCGATTCATATACCCCGTTCACACATATGGGTATTGACAGATTATGTTGACTAACAGCTGGATTTAAGAATGCTACTCATTCTATGTCACATGAATCAAAGGACATAAATCAGCACACCATGTGCAAGTGCGCATTACTGCTGGGGTGGATTCTTAAAAGGATGTTGACAGCTAATCTAAAGCAGGCAGTTGGACCATCATATAAGATAAATGTCAGGTCGCATTACAATTCTGACCTGAAGCGAAGCAGAAATGTCATGTCAGTGTGTGGAGCTTTTAAAAAACACTACAATTGCTGAAGGGTAACTAGAGTAATGTTAGATGTATTACTGTATATTTTATGAATGCGGGCTGCACAAAATTGAAAAAAAAAAATGACATTGCGATGTTTTTTTCATGCAATGTATATTGCGATAGCAAAATTTCAAAAAGATGTCGAAATTGTTTATATCATAATATATTTATTTATATTTACAAATTAAATGATTTATTATGATAAATATATCGTAATATCATAGGGGCTAGCATTAAAGTATAGTTCAGCCAAAAATAAAAATTCTGTCGTTCAAAACTGTATTTGACTCTTTCGAAGAAGATATTTAAGAAATGTGGTTTTGTGTCCGTACAATGGAAGTCAATAGGGGCCAATGCTGTTTTATTACCAATGTTTCTTCAAAATATCATCTTTTGTGTTCTAAAGAAGAAATACAGGTTTGCAAAGAATGAATAAATGATTTTTTCTTTTAAGAGCTTGTCATAAGTAAACATAATATTTTGATTAACTAATAAGAGAGAGTATAAAAGCTAGATAAAATGCCTAACAGGCAAATGACTTTTCTTTGGCGAGTACATGGAAACACACAGGCTAATGAATGCATTAACAATACATTATTGCACAGTTTAATTTTGGTCTATTCAAACGGCTGACTCATTGGGACGCCTCCAAGACTTCAGCATCTTTTTGCTGGTTAGACAGAAATCAGTGAGTTTGAAATAAATTCTCTTTATTCCCACCCACAAACCTCAAGCTCTGAAAGATGTCAGAAATGAGATTTTGGAATAAACAGTATTACGGTGATGTGCCTTGCCTTGCATCGAAGGCCCCAGGCTAACAATTGGGCCGGTCTGATGCGAAATCATATTGTTTTTACAATATCTCCCAGCCTCAGGGGAGATCAGCCTGTGCTGGACACACTAGAAATACTATGTGACTTTCCCACTTATTGACGGAGTTCATATGATGCAAGAAGAGAGGCCGTGCTTGCATATCCGCAGGAAAGCACGGCTTAAGATACTCACAGGGGAGTTTAGTTTTTTTGTCACCTTTAGTTGCCATACTGACTCCCAACAATAACAATCCAGATGTAATACGCCAGCGTGAATGTCTAGGAATCAAATCAGGCAGCCTGTTCCACAATTTATAGAGGATGATGGGATATAATGAAACAGACTGAAATGATCGCCACTCTAAATAACAAGCAACGGCATTTACTCATTTGAACAAGAATCACAAATTGCACTCTTTTGTGCACTGTCCACACAGAGATATATTAGATAAAAGATGTAATACAGCATCTGTCATTTGTGCAGAAAGGTGCCACACTGCAGCTCTCAAGATTCTTAAGACACTCCGAAAAGATAATGAATTCTGGGAATGAAGATTGCAGCCTCTCCATGACAAGATCTATTATCTCAAACCTAATCGGATTCAACTTTAATTGAACTCTGAAATCTAACCCCTTTTAAAAAGGAGCACATTTCCATAAGCCAACATCCTCTTGTGTAATGATGAGACACATGTGTAAGGGTAGATAGGTACTGGTGCTAGCTGTCTCTATATCTTACGCTTGAATGCCTCTGCTTTTCGGTTTCTTGACTAATGGTTGTACAGAGGTAAAGATGTGTTTTATCTTCTGACTTCAGATGAATAGGGATCCACGTTCAGTGCAGTAGGGTATGAATCAATGAGTTATACTTTTTCAAAATTGTGTCTGCTAATTTTAAGTAAATCTTTTATATTTATCTGAATAGTCCTACATGTCCAGGGTTTTAAACTCTGCTCTCTGGAAATCAAAGGAAAGCCATGAAATTCGAATGCATTTGATTTGATCATGAAATCGTTATGGACAATTTTCTTAAGTGTTTCCTCTAACTATAGTTATAATTTCTTAAAGGACACACAAAAAGATATTTTGAAGAATGTTGGTAGATGAAAATCTTTGGTCCCAATTGACTTGCATTGGTTTTGTGTCTATACAATAGAAATGAATGGAGACCAACAGTTTTTAAAAAGACAAAAGGGTTTCATGTTTAGGTGAACTATCCCTTTTGTATTTTATTGAAAATAGTATGAAACAATAGTATGTGGCCTTACCTCATCATGTCAAAAAGATCAAGAGAAATGCGGGATGTCTAGGTCTTTTAGTCACTCAAAGATGTAAAATCTGGGTCTTCAATCAAAACCAGTTGACAGTTTTTACTTTAGAGCTCATCAAAGAAGGCCTCAATTTAATGTCTTGGGCAGTCAGGGCAACCTTACCTGCCCTGACAGAGGAGGAGAAGAGCTTGACCTTGTGCTTACACAAGATGATCTACACGTCCAGTGCATTTTTGATGAGGCTATTCTGTGATCTTAAGCCAAGCTTTGAAATACTATAAAAAGATGGTACTGCTTTTTTATGTGCATGCATCATTCACTGGAAATCACAATAAGTGAAGAATATAAGCTCGAAGTATAACATACTTAGGTTAAAAGTAATCATAAATCACAATAATAAAAAGCACAGATTGCACTTTTGGAATTATAAACTGATACCATAAGAATTGATGCTTTCTAATCTGAAATTGTACCATATTTTATTCTGCTATACCAACATTTAAACTCTTTAACTACAGCAGGAAGATAATAAAGCGTAGCCTAAATTTAACAGCAGTGCATCAGCTATTCTCAGCTTTACAGTCCTATTCTTGTTGCTTTAACTATGGCAACACTTTCTAAACTTTTAAATGGGAGCATCATGTGGGCAAACAGACTGAGAACAGCATGTGTTTCAGTGACAGACACAGAATTCACTGGTTATTTTTAGACCGCTGCTGGAGTGTGGACAGTTTTGCATCTCTGTAATGCAAGAATGAGCTCTTTATCCTGAAATTTTTTACGGTGCAAAATCACACTGTTTTCTTTAGGTTTTTGCTTTCATCGCTATGTAATAAAAAACTCACTGTGGGTCTGTTTAGATCTAGCACACTAAGACTGTTGTTCAGTAGTGTATTTGCATTAATCTTTCAGTTTAGAAAATGCTGTAATGCTCTACATTCATAAATAAAACATTTATAAAAAAGCTGCGTAGCCAAACGTTTGCTTAGCTGACCTGAAAAATCATTTTCATAATCAGTTTATTCACTGCAATTTAAATGGGTCCCTTTGAGGTGAATCAAAATGGCGTCTTTTTAAACATGCTCTTAAAACTAAACACTTTGCCACAAAATGCCATAATAGTCAAGAGAAAAGTCCGGGTAGTAACTGACCTGACATTTCATCTCATGGGCCCTTTTTAATGCATTCTTTAGACTGTTCAGCACACAACATGTTTAACTGCCAGGCAGAGCGATGGAGAGAAGCCACAAAGCACCATAACCCACTCAACCACTAAAAATAGAGCATCACAAGCTTCAGAGACAATGCAATTAACTTAAAGCAGGAGTGAGAGAGATGCTGAGACACACACACACACACATAATCCACTGAGTTTCATTTCGCTGTTTAAGAGTAATGCTCTAAAAACAAATAGTGGAGACTAGTTGTCACATATAGTGAAGTTATCATTAGAGCTGGATTTGGAGTGAGAAGTCATAACACTTTCTATACTGCACCACTAGTTTTGTATCAGGTTAAAGGAAAAGTTACCCAAAAATGAATATTCTGTCATCATTTATTCACCCTCTTGTCATTTCAAACCTGTATGACTTTCTTTCTTAAAAGATATTTTGAACAATATTCTTCAAAATATCTTATTTTGTGTTCTGCAGAAGAAAGAAATTCATACAGGTTTGAAATGACAAGAGGGTGAGTAAATGATGACAGAATTTTCATCTTTGGGTGAACAATCACTTTTTATAAAACGGTCAGTTCTTTATTCTGACTGGTTGAGCCGAGTTCAAAGCCATTATAAAATACTCCAATTTATAACTGATGACCGCATTACGTAGCCTAATAATCACTTTATTTACTTTACTTTTTAAAAATAAACCTCAACCCCTTAGCTGTTATAAAATGCACTGTAACCCACTGCTTCACAGGGCTTATTGCTTTAAAAACCCTCCTAAATTAGATCAACTTGAATTTTGATCTCCAGAGTAAAATATAGCTGTTATACAAATATGGTAAAATATTTATTGTATTTTTGTAGCCAAGACTAAGAATTTATAACTAATATAGAAATAAACTTCACTGCAATATTACAAAATGTGAAACAAGTTGCCCATACCTGCATTATATTTAAAACATAAAAAGTACAATTTCTATTTAAGATTTCATGTCAAAATGTGAAACAAGTTGCCCATACCTGCATTATATTTAAAACATAAAAAGTACAATTTCTATTTAACATTTCATGTCTTTATTTCCAGTTTGGTTGGAATCACCTTTTTAATATTTTTGGCCAAACAAGCTGTAAGATTGGATGACTGTACGTCGTTCAACGCCCATCTCTTTGTGTCTGACCCTCACTTTTGCATTGTAAATAATGCATTGCGCTTTTTTGATCCCCATATGAACATCAGACAACTCAGATCGGCTGAAGGAGGATGGGTGAGAAGTATTAGAACTGACGTGGCACTAAGCGCTCTGTAAAAGGCTGTGAGCTCTGAGTGCTGCCCAGATTACTAAACATTTGCACTGCACTACTCTTCAATTTACAGCAACATATGAGCCCGATGTGAGAAACTCACTTATGATAGCTTGACATAACTGGGATGAGACATATACATTGCTTTTCATTTGGTGAGGCTGGGTGATATGTTTGAAATGTTTTCTTTACAAGATATTATTAGGCTTATTTTTTATACACAGTCTGTCCAGACAACGAGACTGAATCCATAGTAGTTTGAAAATGAAACATTATGGAAATATTTAATGTTTGTGGACTAAAAATCTCATTTGAGACCATCAATCTCCATAATATTGTTTCTTAATAATCGCAGAATTCTGGTCTCATGAAAAAAAACTCCTGTAGTTTCTGAGGAACTTGCTGGTTATTCAGATGATATACATCACATCAGATGGCAAACAAATTGCAGGAGTCGGTTTATTTATGTGCAGAGTTTGATGAGGCTGCCAAGGTTAATTCATGAATAAATTCAGCCCTGATTACAGTTTTATCATGTTCAACAATGTGTCTAGCTAAATTGAAGGGATCCAGCTGAAAATATTAATCATCTCAAGGTTTTACCAGGCCTGACATTATTACTAATAATGAAGTCATCTCTGAGGTGATTCGTTCACAGAAAGCTTGGAAAGCTATGAAGTTATAGTTACAAAGAGCTTCTATGCAACAGCTAGCCACATTAATGCTATTTACCAAGTCATCTGACATTTAAAAATCAGCCAGCCATGGAGATGGTGCAGACAGCAAGGGCTTGAAGGCGTTCATAAGGGACAAGCTAATTATTTTCCATCACAAAGCGATAGCTGAGATTGAACACGGCTCATTCAGGCCAGCAAATTAGCCGGCGAGCACTCACTATTCAAATCCACCAACATTTTAATGCTGCAATCGCCAGTCAGCCAGGTAGCGAATGCTTTGTTTATGCGGCCAGGAAAGTATGTTTGAAAGAAAATAAATGAAGGGTTGCCAATTTATCTCTTTGAGCGAGAGAACAGATTTGGGTTTAATTTCGTGATTCTATCGTTCTCCTGTGCAGACAATGCTGTTTTGTTTTTAGCTAAATTCGCTACAACCGTCAGAACGAAGCACCACCTGCAATAATGTCAGAGACAATAGAGCCCATTTAAAATCACCTCAACATTACTTTTATTTGGCAAGTTAAGCCCTGTTGTAAAGTGGAGTCAGAGGAGATCGCTGGGTTCGACTGCAGTGAGGGAATTATTGCCCTGTCAGATCACATCAGCCACTGTGCCGTGGGGGGGTGAGGAGGAGGGTCATTAGATCAGGAAGCCGACCAGCACTGGTTCCCTCATTCAATCTATTGCGCACTCATTCACTCCTTTATTGTTTCGCTCGGTGACTCTCTTTCTTTAACCGGCTTTGTCTATTGCAAATCTGTACACAATGCATTGACATTGGTGACTGCTGGTGCATTATGGGTCACAGCCACTTGCGATCTACAGTAGTCACAGATTGTGCATTTAGAATAAATGATAAATCAAACATAACTCAGGGTACATGGTGTGTGAGATCATAGTTGCTACACAGCTTGATATCTGATGAAGGAAGGTTTGGCTCATCAGGTTTATAATGGCCTGCTAAAGGGATAGTTTCCCCAAAAAATACAAATTTTGTTAACATTTATTCTCCCTCATATCATTCAAAACCTGTATATGACTCCTTATTTTTAACTGTGGAACACAAATGAAGATATACTCTCAGTGGTTTTGTGTCCATACAATGGAAGTCAATGGGGGCCAATGATGTTTGGTTTCCAACATTCCTTAAAATATCTTCTTTTGTGTTCTGCAGAAGAAATAAAATCATACAGGCTTTAAATGACATGAGGGTGAGTAAAAGATGATACAGATACAGCATTGTTAGGGGGTCTCCTCACAGCACTTACACTTACAGTCAGAGATCAGTCAAACTAACTGATGTTTATGTTTGCTGGCTAGAGACTAAATGATCCAGCATGTTCTTTAATGTATGTCTGGTATAATCTGAAATCATACTCAATCCTTCACTGATTCTTGAAAGAAATACACGCCCCTTACTTTTAAATGTTGTTATAAAAGAAGCATCTCCATGAATTACAGTTATGGATTTGTACTCACATTTCTATAAATCTTCTACATATAAAGCATTTATCAAAAAAAATCATAGTTTATTGCCAGAATCATCACTGAAACATTATTCTCTCTCATCTCATGTGTTGGGACGTCAGGGTTGCCACAAGCATTTTGATCTGTGCCTCTCAAGTGCTAATGGGTAAGAGCTTTCAGCTACTAGTATCTGTAATTAAACACACCGAGCGCCATGCGATAAACACAACCTCTTAACTGTATCTGAAGATCTAAAACTGCAATTTTGGAGTGTAATGTGAATCAGAGCATGGTTGTATTAGCAGCAGGTTTTAGCACTGGTTATCAGCAGCCAGCAGTATATCTACTGCAGATAAGAGGGTCAAGGAGCAATTTATTTATGGTTGGACTGACAGAAGCATTTACTAAATACACAAACTGCTTTGATTCCTGTGGATGTTTTCTCTGGGAATAGGTTTTGTTAAGATTAGCAATTTTTTGTCAGACACTTTTAATCTAAAGTGACATATAGTGCATGGGCAGTCTCTAGCTCCAGAGCAATCCAGGGTTAAGTAGCTTATTCAGCGACAATGTTTAACGGATTTCAAGTCGCAATTTCTAAGTTTCAACCTAGAGCCTTAAGCACCAAAGGGTCACTTCTACGAGATGTAAGTTACCTGTTCAAACCTATGATCAAGATCAACATAATGAAGGTCTGAACTGGACTTCTGTGGAGATAAGAAGTTTCAATCCAGCAATAATGTAGTTAACTCAGCTTGAAATTCCACTGACCTATAAGTAATTCCCGTTTGCCTTTATATTTGCCTTTTAAGAGTTAGAGCCCATTCTGAATGCCAGGGCGAGCAGGGATCGGGTCACCTCTCTGTGACAATCTCCCCTTGAAGCACTTCTGACACGATGACTTTCCAAATGAGCAAACTCTTTACATAGATGTTTAACCAGGCCTTACTCCCATCTCTTGAGGCGGGTGATTTCCAATGAAAACCTCAGGAAGGAGATGGATGAGTTAAGAAGAGATGGAAATTAGAATTTTCTCTGCCATGGTATGGAAATGAGCAATGCAGATCATGTAGAATACATGTCATGTATTTTCATAGGATCATCTTTTAGGTCTGTGTATGGATTACTAGAGAATGTTGCAAACATTTCAATGTCTGATTTTTTTGAGTCTCAAAATGTGTTCTATTCTGCCTACAAATGAAAATTCTGAAACTGTGTAAATTACTTACAAGAGACATGAACATTCATTCTTTTTTACACTGATTTTAATGTGTTAATTAAATTACCATCTTAAAATTATTGTTATGCTACCTGTATCACATCCATCTCATTTAAATTTTTATCCTAAAACAGTATATTCTTAAATCCTTTATAGTTTCTTTTTTCCATCTAATGCATTCATCTTCAATCCTGGCCCTTCTCAATAAGCAAAGACCAGAAGGGCCCATGACAGTATAAAGCAATTTCCTTCTGTCCTGCTTTTCACTATTTTAAATCACAACTGACTAAACCAAGTGGGAAGGATGACAAAAAATGACCATTATTTCGGTCATTTCAGAGGGCAAACACTCCCCACTGAATTCCCAGTAAAATAAAGGTAGTGTGCTAAAGATAGTGTGTAAAACTGTGTAAAGATAGTATTTATTTTGTTCCCTTCAACTCGAATATGCTTTTCATACTGCAACAATGACACAGATGGCATTTGATGTGAATACCTCCTAATGTGCTGCTTTAGTTTTGACTCTCTCTGAAAGTAAAATTGGGCATACTGAAATTTCTTTTTAATAAAAAATAATGATAATGCCAGCCTGTTCTGATTTCATTACGTTATGTAAGTTTTCTTTTGTGAAACACAAAGTCTGTTTTTAAAGAATAACGTATATTTTTCCATTCAACACTTCAATTTAATAAAAATGACAGACCGAGTCTGTCAAGTAACAAGAACGACAAAAAAACTCAATACAAATATCCCCTATTATGAAACAGGTCAATATGATCATTATTCACTACGAAAATAAATGCATTGACATCATTGACATTGAGATACACATAACTCAATGAAATTCGGTGATAAAGGTGCCAAATAATACAAATTTTGCAGTCTATTGTTTAGCCCTTTTCAGAGCTACAGTAGTAGATTTATGATTTATCACACAAAGCCTTACATTGCACATAAATCATACGGATTACTTATCTTTTGCTTTTATGAGGTTTTACAGTCCATTGTCACTTTGATTATTAGAAACACCCTTTATGTTCCACACATAAAGTGAATATGCTGGTAAGAGTATGTTTTTGGTAAACTATTCCTCTAGTGTGGAATAACTGTGTGACCATTACAAGATTAATCTTCTGTGGCCCAACTAATGTAATTGCAGTATTCCCAGACTTAAGTTCTAAGCTGAAGAAACTCTATTAACTCTACTAAAGGCAAAAACATTTCACCCATCAGCACTTCAAAGCATACACTGAGAAAATGAAAGGCATTGTAGGTTCTTTCATTAAAAATAATAACACCACTTAGTCATCACTTGAACTAAATTATTATGATTGCAGATACATAACCAGCACAGAGGTCTCAGTGGTGGTTCTAATCTTTGAGGTATTTTCATCCATTATGCAGTGAATCGTGTGCAATGATTCTTTCTAAAGTGCTATTCAAAGGTTTTAGACGCTGAGGCATGTAATTGACATTTCTTGGTTATTGCTACTCACTTCACTGCGTCCATATTAGCACAGTGTAGGCTACCTGTCCAACTCACCTGCTGGTGTTCTGAAGGTGCCCCAGAACACTTTAGGATATGGGACAGTATTTTATCAAAATTAAGTGTCAAAGTTTAGTTTTGGCTCTATAAATGCAAGACCCAGTTCTCAGGAATGGCTTTAAAAGCGCAGGGCAGAATGTGAGTGTCTCGAGACGTGCTTTTGATAACACAAATTGTCGCGCCAATTGTGTGCTACTGTTAACCAAAGCCTTTGAGAGAGAGAGTCAATGAAACGTTTTGTTTTTTCACAGCAATGGCCAATCACAACCTCTCAAATCTCAATAGTTCCCAGAAGTTACTAGCAACGGCTGGAAGCTACAGCAAAATATTCTAATTGCAATAAAATTTTACCACATTTAAAGATGTAAGTCGTTTAATTAATTAAAAAACGTATTAAAAAAATCACAGGGCAAAAAACACAACTTTCTGGAACTATCTGAATCACGTGATGCTAAAATTGTTTTTACTTCCGTTGTCGTGACTCTCTCTCAACAGCTCTGCTGTAAATAAAATCTTGCAATGTATGCCCCGCCTCTGGGGTTTTCTGATTGGTCCACTGCTGTGAAACTGACATTGATGAGTGCGCTACGCATAAAAGCGTTACATTCTCTTAACACGGTCAGTCAAACATGTCCGTCTAGAGCGTGTTTACATAGAAAAACAATGGAAAAGTAGCATGGCGGAAAGGAAAAACACATTCTGTGTGAACGGCCCACACACACAACAGAAACGGGCAATGCTTTTGTTTTCTTTCCTCCTGCAGTGATGTGTGCACACAGACGGCAGGCTGGCATTCAAGAACCGTCACTGCTGTCTGCAGGCCAGAGGAGCTGCGTTCTTATACAAGCAGTAATGTTTTTACAGCACCTGTTGTGAACTCGCTGATCATTCTGTTGCCAAAATTAGATCTTAAATTTCCTCTTCTTACAGCACTCTTACGGTATTCTTCCTTACCCATCTAACCCTCAGGTGTGTTATGGAGTAGCAGGAAATTTAAAGGCCATGGAATCTGGCAGCTTTACAGATAGCTAGCAGTTGAGTCTTTGAGTTGCTGTTTGATGAGAATACACTGGTGGCGGAGACTCAACTTGCTTCAATGTACAGCCAGTCGATTATTCATGACCTCTGCAAATGTCACCGAAATGCCATAGTGGAGGGCATAGTCATGTCATGCAATGTGATTTCAGTTAGACAATTAAAATTGTAACTAAGTTAAAGAATTGGGTCTTTCAAACACCTTATAATAATGCAAAGTTGCACAGACACTATAGAAATGCATAAGAATGAACATGTTTCATATATGAGATATTTTGTGTTAGGTCACACACAAAACACTAACTCAACCACTTACTACTACAACTCAAACTGATCCAGAATCAGCAAACACATAGCAAATATTTATTTCTAACATTAATATAAAAGTGTTCTTGTATCTTATATTGCAGAAACTGTTTCATTGTATGAGAGACATGAGACTGTACTTTTCAAATGATTAAACACTGTGTTGTCAAAGTTGACAAGCACATTTTATTGGTTAGATATTTGCAAAACCCAGTGACAAACACAAAGGGTGACTAATAATAATGATTTATGGAAAAAAATTAAAATCACAAAATTGACTATTGCGACAAACCGGATTAGGATTCATGTGCCAAGTTTACAAACTCTACAAATCTGTAATCCATAATCACATCCATGAAACTAACACGAGTATGAATTATTTATAAGCACAGGAAATGTAAACCAGAATCTGGACCTTTAAAAAGGAGTAAAAAAAAATTCTATATGAAAATTATTTTGGGGTAATATTTAATAAACTAGCCTATAATAAACTCAACTAACAAAGTTAAAAATAGCAACATTTGTCAGAGGTGGGGGACTAACACATTTAATAACTTGTTGTGACTTGCTGATTAAATAAAGAAAATGACTTGACTTGGGATCCCTTGACTTGATCTTCATGACTTCAAAACTTGAATCTCCAAGATTTCTTTTGGTTAGAAACACTTCAAAACTGACAATAGGCTATTTATCAAAGAAGTATATTCGATATGGCCAAACAAATTTACACTCGCGGGCAGGGCATCAGGCCTTATTCATGGTGGTGGGGCATAGAGGAGCTACTAATATACAAATAAGTTAAATAAAAATAATAATTTTTAAAACGTATAAACACATTGTATTGCACCAAAGACACAAGTTATTAATGTTTTAAATCATGTCATATGACTTCTTAAATAAATAACGGAAACAGTGCAAATACAGAATTATATGCTGCCAAGAATAAAGAAGGATGCCAGTGTGATTATATGACAATTTACAGCATAAAAAACAAAACACATAAGCATGTTATATAGCCAAAGCACAATCTGCTGTACGAAGCTCAACCGCCCCAACATCAACCTACAGTAAAATAAACCATATGGGCATACATTCACATCGCAACTGCACACTGTACGGTGACAGCACATAGAAATCAACCCGTACACATACTGACTGTAACTTCAGATTAATAAACGAGGTTTACTGACAAAGTTCAGAAGGAGCGCTCAAGGCGATTTCCATTCATATAAGCGCGTGAGGATATATTTACTATCGGCCTATAGCTTTGTTCCACGAACGTTTCCTTGCATCCCTTCATCACCCCAACTCCTCACTCTCTATTTCTATCCCAGTTCGGCTCGGAGCATCCCCTTGGACATCACCCTAAACTAAAATCTTCTTTGCTAACGTTTAATCTTCTCGCGAACTCATAAAATAAATATATAACTGTCCTACCTTTCTGTTGACCTGCATGCAAAACTCAAAATGTGTTGTTTCTTTCTGGATTGACTAAATCCCGTATGAAATCTGTTTTTGCACCAAAACCGCTCGTGACACTCGACCTTCACTAACGAATGCCGTGACGTCATTAAAGTCACTGTGCAATTAAAAATGATAATGCTAATTTTCCTACACAGCGTTGCGGTGATTATTATAAATGATTTATCCATGTACATCATTATTTTTTGTAAAATTCATTTGCACTTATAATCTTTAATCAAAAACATTAAACTCTTCTCTGCATGATGTAATGCCTGATAAAAGAGGTAGTGCCATCATGGCCGGAGTGCGCTTTATGATGCGACTGATTTGAGCTAAACAGTAAGAAAAGTTTCCATCACTCTCTCTCAGCATAATAGAGTAATGTTAAGTTTGTGATTTATTATGTGTTGACCATTCGCTTTTAAATCTGTCCCGAAGCATACACCTATCGGCCTGCACAGCGTTGCATTATGTCCAACATACCTAATATTTGGAGCAATTGGGACGCGACATGGGGCTTGCATGTAATCGTTTTTTTCTTACAGTGACAACTGCTAAAAGAGGAATTTAAACAGATTAATGCCCGTCATGCATTCAAATACTCATTTAGGCGCGAATGGCAATCAAACTGCAATCAAACTGCATTCTGTGCCTGAGCAACAAACAAAATATATATATTTTTTAATCTAAACTAACGTAATAAAAGACCGAAATGAAATATATTAAATCCATTGAAAACAAAACAAAACTATTTTAATGGCTGCAACAGTTTAATTCAAATCCTCACTCCAGTGCAGCCGACTTCAGCACCTGAGCCACAAAAAACAAAAAACTCCAAACATATTTCTAAATTAACTTTTTAAAGAAACGAAACTAAATAAATAATTTGCCATTAGAAACAAATGGCAACAGCCATTAAGGGTGGCACACTCATTTGCTAGCTTAATAATTAAAATAATAATTTCATATTTCATACTGTAGCCTATTTAAAATAATTTCATTTTAAATGTCTAATTAGAAAGTTCATTTCTGAGAACAAAATAAATAAGGTTGTTGCAACTTTTTCCTGATCAATACTGTGACTTGACTGGATCTTTAGTTGGACTCAACTTGACTTTCTTGAGGTAAGCCACAGACTTGACTTGAGACTTGAACAGGTTTGACTTGCCCCGATCTCTGATTTGTATTACACCACAAAAGTGCATCTGATAATAAAACATTTAGCTAGGAACATAAGGTTTTAGTTTTTCTAAATACCTTAAACATACTAAGGGGAAAATAATCTTGTGGATTTTGTGCTGCAGGCAGCAAACAGCAAAAAAATGAAGATAAATGGAGAGTGATCTTGGACAAGACTATAAACAAATAGCTAAGCATAAAATGTAGCAACACATGGGAAATAACAGATCTAATGCTTTTAGCTTTTATGGTTTTTGTTTCTCTGAAACGGATCCCTGGGTATGACTTGTTTCCTCCACCTCATGTCTGTAGGGATGGAGCTGGCTCTTCTCTGAGCTGGCTTGGCAGCTGGCTGTCTAATTACACCATTCCTAATGCATGTACTCCACAAACACACAAGATTTACAAGCTAGACACCTGTAATTGAAATTGAGCTTCATCAGGGATTTATACACCCATTTGTTTGATGTCATCCCTGAGGACATTTTCTGCCCGGGCCTTGTACATTTCTGCCCACCTCCACATAGCTGTACCAACGCTTCAAGCTCTAACCTTGGGAAGTTTGCTGGCGCTGCTGTAAATACCTCATTTGAGCACAGTTACCTTATGCCACCAGGGAGGGTTTTTTCTAAAAACAGACAAATGTGAGGTGCAGAGCTTCTTTATTTGACCATATTGATAATCTTTATATATACAGTATCATAAAATATGAGGATATATCACAGCTTTTGAATAAAAAGAGTAACAATATTTAATCATGAGTCAGATATCAATATATGAGGTCTGTCGATTCTTACGCCTATTTCTGTTTCATTGCTAAGCATTCAGACGTATTTATTCCTAAGTGTTCTGCTTTAACCATACAAATGACCTTGATAGATTTTCTATTCAGCTTTCATCCTTGACTCAAAGCCCAAGTGAAAATCCATTTCAATTTAATATGTTTACTCTACACGACCCACAGCTCCTTTATTTTTCTTAAGAAAGCCTTTTACCTTTCTCCACCGGATAATATGACCGATTTCATCAAAGCGTTTTACCGTCCGCTAAACCGACGTGCACTCAGCTGTGTCCATCAACGTGAGCGCTCAGTTCGGTGATGGGGGACATCATCAAAGCGTCGTGAAGAACGAACGTGCTCGCGCCTCAGCCTCTCCCCCCGAAACGCACGAACAAGGCACCTGCTTGGAAGTCCTGCATTAAGTATGTCAGTCTTCAAAGAAGTGATAATGAGCATTGTGTTCAAAGCCATTGCCAGCCCGTTTGAGCGGCTAACACAAATGAGCTCTAATGACAATTGTGACAATCACAGTCTTTCCTTTTGGAAACGCAATGGTGTGTGTGTGAATGAGACTTTTCAACTCTCACACGCTTGGCTTATTGCATGCTGTCAAACTTCGAAATGGATTTTCCAGAAGCTTTTTTAGCTTTAAAAACAACAAATCCTCAAGGTCTAAGTTTGTCTCATGTTGAGTCCTCACTTTTAGAGACTTAAACCAAAACAGCAAAGACTTTGTGCATCAATACCATAATGTCAAAGATAAGTTACATTGTTGTATATGTGACAAACTCTACATTTACTTAATATCAAAATCCTGAATCCAGCTCTCAGCTCGTCTTAAAGAAACTCAATGCGTGTGAAATGAGAGTCATTCATTCACTGATGTAAGAATAATCTGATACTAGGGTGGCATCCAATACTGTGAGATCAATCAAGGGAGAAAAACAGGGCAGAAATTAATGAGATACAGCAGTTTCACAAAGTACTATCTGCCTCTACAATCGCAGCATTCGTCTGATTTATCTTTTACATTTTATTACGCTGAATTTTCTCTGATGCGGTTAGTTGCAGTCTAACCAGAGGCCATTTATTATATTGCCATTATGTCTGATGCTACTGTACTGTAAAACAAAAATAAGTTACAATGCAGAGATTACTACAGTATGAATACACATGGGAGAGTGAGCTGAATGACTTCCGGACACTTTGATGCTCTCGCCGTTGGCAGTCTGAACGCACGGTAATGTTATTTATTGTTATTTAATGTTATACACTTCTCTGTGCTGTTTACTATACTTCATTTTATAATATGATACTGTTTAATTTGCAGCATGTACAAATGTATACATTTGTCAGAACTGATATAATCTCTATGAAAAACAAATGGATACATATGTAGGTATATAAAAAGGACATAGGAAAACACCCATTTACACACAGTTCCATGTAAAGTAAATCAACAAACAGAACTGAACAAACATAAGGGGCTTTCGCACCGCAGGAACGATTTCATAGTTCCGGGACGATCGGCAGGAAGTACCTGCTATTTGTTGTGTTCGCACCATTTTAGTTCCAGAGAATAGGGCTGTGACGGTGGCTGTGACAGCCGCACCACCGCGGTTGTAAAGTGCCATGGCGGTGGTGAACTGCCACTGGCGGTAGTGCACGTCACACACTGTGACAAATATAAGTGTAATAATAATAATAACAGTTGCGATAAGGATTGGTATTTATAGCCTTTCAGTTGTGGATGGTTTTATTTAAAAGATTTTACATTAACAGAAATTATTGGCATAGACTACATTTCCGTTCCGCTGGTGCGTTTGAGCGCGGGCCTGCACGGCAAAACCCAGGTTATGCTGTGGGTTCTGCAATGGATCTTGTGAAATGAACAGTTACATAAAATCAAAATCGGGTATCACCCGCTTGCTTGGTGTCGGAGCGCACGCAGGTTGCCGCAGTTGCGGAGAAACATCAATTCATTTGCGCTTTGAGCACAAGAACGTGCATTTAGTGCAGCTGTACACATCTTAATCTGGACAATGTCAACATGTTAGTTTTCCATTAACGAGTAGGAAAAAGTAACTTTTTAATGGCAATCTGAGGTAGGTTTAAACAGTTGGCTTTAAAAGTATGGTTAAAATGCAAAAGACTGAAGGCACTGCAACAAATGCTTTTTTTAAATATTTAACTTTATGATATTATTTAAGTTCACGCTTTATTTACTGATGTTTATTTAAATGTTTTATATGCTGTAGTGTGCCATTTCACTGATGAATTTGCGCATTAAACACGAATGGATGTTTCATTCTCATTTATTTCAGATATCTAATTTCAAAATTTATTTAAATAAGGTCTATATTTCCCTTCATTCGTCATGTGGTTGCTACACGCAAATATAATAATTTAAATATTATTTATGTATTATTTATATAAATGATATATATTTCCTAACCATCGCACACCACGGTTAATTTGTCCATTACCACCGCGGTGGTAAAAACCTGCCACCGTCACAGCCCTACTGGAGAACCTTTTTGGAGGAACACTTAGCTCCTTCTCCGAGGGAGGACAGAAATGATCCGTGACGTAAGCAAGCGCAGATTGGCCCAACTTCTGTTGTTGGTTGTTTGACGGACACGTTTAAATGGCTTTGCTTTTGACCAGCTTACATCACTAAATACTTCCTTTTCCCAGTGCGAAAGCGATTGGGGAAATGGCCTGAGGGTAAACTTAGTTCACGAACGTCAGCCCTCTTTACTCATTCCAGAACTTTGTTCCTGAACTTATCAGGTCGGAAAAGTTCTACAAAAAAAGGTGCTACAAAAGCGATGCCATAGAAACTGCCATAGAAACTGTACTCTGGTACTTTCAAATAACTATTTACTCAAAGGTTCTCCAGAGAACCATTTCTTGTTTATAATCAGAAACACTTTTTCCACTACAAATGAAAAAGTGCAACAGAACCTTTTGTGTATTCTTCTGATTATGCAACCATTCAGCCAAAAAATGTTGCATTGCAAAGCACATTTTTAAGAGTGTATTAACACCACCCACCCCATATCTATCCTCTCTTCATCATCCTCATATTCCTCCTGACACATTGTGTAGTCATCTTCCCACTCCAGCGGTAGTCATCATCTGGCCCATCATCAGACCATTTAGAAAGCCCTTCATCACCCTCAATGTGGGCGACTTGTTATCAAAATGGAAATGACACTTTGCTTTCAAACTTTGTCAGTCATTCTTCTTCTGAAGTACAGTTAAAGTATGTGAACCCTGGTATGTGACTCAAGTCAACAGATATGAACCTCAGATGTTCTGATCTCCTTATGTTGGAACAAGGAAAATTTTTTTGGTACCAGATTTCCCATCAGGCCACGCTAACCACCACCCTTGACCCCTCGATTCATACAATTTTCCTTTTACCTTTCATTTTACAATCTTTCTTCTACAAATTCTTACATTAAGCAAATTGCCAGACATTTGATATGTTTGAATCGCAACAGCTATTAAGGAAAATCTATTGAAAATCATTCTCTTCCGTCCATCATCAAAAAATGACCTTTTCACAGCGAGAATTTAAGACAAAAGGCAGATTTTGAAACCCTTAAAAAGCTTCTCATGCGATCATGTGCACATAAATCTAAGAGCTTGCTGCATTTGCTGACAGAGACGAACGAGGAAGGAGAGTTTGCTAGTGTCCTACTTAATCACTGATGCAGTAACACACACGCGTGCACTGCAGCCACGCGGGGTGGGGGGGGGGATGCAGCGGGAGGGAGGGAGGGAGAGAGAGAGACATAAGATGACATCGTCTGATGGCACGAGTGACAAGTTAGTATGCTATTAAAGGGATCTCTTCTCCCAGCTATTCTAATCATATTGTCATTCATGCTATATCCTATTACCAGGATTTATCACAGGTCTTAGGAAGAGAGACCTTCCTGATTGAAATGTGGAAAATGTGTATAATTTATTATGTTGGCCATACCTAATGTGATATATTAATGCACGCTATTCGGTTAGCTCTGTTGAGTAACTAGGCCAATGAGAATGTGATATGTCTGGATTATTATTTTATTTCTGGGCATTTTTACATAAAGAAAGCCAAGAAAGTGGGAGGGGCAATTGATCTTGAAGCCCCACAATTTTAATAATTCATCTCATTTTTATTAAACTTCAAATTGACCAGGTTAGTCACTTGTGATTACTGTTTTTAAAAAAGCTTTTGGAATTTGTCCAAACCTTTGGTATAACTGTATATGTTGGAAGTCAATTGTAATAAAGCCCAGAGAATAAAAATGCACGTTGCAATGTTGTTTCTTGAAATTGCAGAGTAATAGGACATTAGCAGGGGGGCATTTCCCGAATGACACAGGTGGCAGAGGTCCTGAAGCCAGACTCTGATCTCTCCGCTGCTAATGTTAGATGAATTGCTAATCTGAAATAAGTTGGACACCTCATAATTTTCTTAAAAGCCATCGTGTATCACATACGGGGGCGAGGCTTGTTACACAGAGTGATGCCAAGAAAAAATGCCTGTGCTCAGTGTTATTCCTCCCCGGTGTCAGGATTTGCATACAAAACAACAAAACTAATGATGGGATGTTTGTTCTTAAAGCATCCTACCATTTCTCAGAATTGGCTTGTTTTATTTTCTTTACTTGTTTGTTGTTTGTATTTAAAGGGATAGTTCGTCCGAAACTGAAATACTGTTATTATTTACTCAGCCTCATGTAATTCCAAACACAATGATTTTCTTTCTTCCTCAATACACAAAATCAGAATTTATAGATAATCATTGATAATATTGACTTTCCATATTTGATAGTGAATTGAATTGTGATCAAGTAAACATGTAAATATGATCATGTACGAATTCATACAGTGTGAGGATCAAAAATGAACATCATTTGATGATCGGCAACCCTGCACCATTACAGAGAAACAAAGTAAAATGGCCAGTGAGTCACAGTAAACTTCACAAAGGGTGGTATGGGTGCTTGTCTGAATGTTTTAGTCAGTGAGTGCTTACAATCATCCACTGGCTGTCACTGCTCAATGTGAGGCATCTTTCTCCAAGACCACAGCAGGACGCTGCATTTCCTGCCATGCAGTTCTCACCATCTCTCTCAGATAAAAACCGTCATCTCCATCTCACACTCTGCTCAACCCCATGTACTGTGCAATACACGGATGTCTCTGAGGATATAGGAGCACATAGTGTTGTGGATTGTGGCTTATTAATAAAAGTAAGTATAATTACTTTATACACTAACATTTTTTTTCATTCACTTCTATTGAATGGACACAAAACCAATGCAAGTGAATGGGTGCCAGTTAACAACATTCTTCAAAATATTATCCTATAAAGTCATACAAGTTTGAAATGACAAGAGCGTGAATAAATGATGATTTATCACTTTAAAGGGTTCACCCAAATCTAAAATTTCTGTCATCATTTACATTTGATGTTTGTTGTTCCAAATCTGTATACATTTCTTTGTTGTGATGAACAAGATGACTGTTGAACACAAAATGTGATATTTTAAAGAATGTAGGACAGCAAAAAGTTCTGGGGCACATTTTTACTACTATGATATAGTCATTGGGTCCAAGAACTGTTTGGTTACAAGAATTAATCCGAATATCTTTCTCTGTGTTCAACCAAACAAAGAAATTTATACAGATTTGGAACAACTAGAGAGTGAGTAATTCATGACAGAATTTTCATTTTTGGGTGAACTATCCCTTTAAAGTTCTATATATGAAAATCAAGCAATGCTATTTTTTTCACTTTATAAATAGAAAATTTATGCATGCAACTTTAGATAATGTTAATATTATGTTGTGTAAATGTAATAAGTATCAGGTTTCATTATGCATTAATAAAAATCTTAATATGTTACTTTAAAAGCACATGTATGTGCATATTGTAGATGGAAGGACAAAAAGTTGGATGGAGGACTTCCAAGCAGCCCGGATCTTTTACCACAGCAGCGCAGCCCCATGATCTGGTGTTTGTTCCCAGAGCTGTTGGCCTAGAATGTTTAATGTATTCCATCTCAACAGCTTAGATGATCTCATTGTGTCAGAGTCTGGGCTTTGAGTAGTCACTCTAAACAAGAACCAACTACAGCATGGCACTCTCTCTCTCTCTCTCTCTCTCTCTCTCTCTGTGCGTATTCAAGAAGTTGAGCTTGTTTCTCTGAGGTGTTTTGCCGATGCAAGGCAAGCTCAGTGGCGGCAATCTGAAAGAGTGCTTGCAGACCTGGCATGGAGAATTAATGGCAGGGGCCTGGACTAATGCATTGGCTTCTCACTTGGCAACCAGTGTTGGACGGGAGTCAGGTTGGGGTTGCAGAAGGCTCAGGCCGATATGATTGATGTTACAGATCATTGCAGAATTATGCTGCAGTGTGGCTGTATGGCCAAGGAACTGTGGAACTTGCTCAGGGAGAACCAGCAATTTAGATAAGGGAACAAACACGATTAAGAAGATCAGGTTCAGCACAGGTTGCCAAAAGTGATTGTGATTTCCATTTACTTTTCTTAAATCTCTGTTTTACTTTTGATTTTACCTTGAGAGATATTTATTTGCATATACACAAATCTTATTACAAAATTTCTCATATAGAAGTTTTATTGACCATATATCACATTTGCACAATTGACAAAATGTCATTGTTTTAAAACTCAGCAAATAGTTTCCACAGTGAACTCTAGGGGGCAGCACCACACACAGTTCCACAGGTGAAGTATTGTTGAAAAGCAGGACCACACTGCAGCACAATGCAGCAGCAGGTGAAAACAGCTCCCTCCATCCCCAAACCTCTCTCCAATAGCTCTCCTTGCATCATTCTGCCTCCCTCCCTCTACCATGTTATTTTCCTTATACATGCCACACCATCATCCCTCTCTTCCTGCCTTCATTTCTCCCTCTTCCTTTATTTTGTTTTCCTCTCCTTCCTGTACTTCCTCTTTGTCATCCTACTGTCTATCATAGTCTCACTACATCTATCACATCCTCTCCTGGGATGTGTATTCATGTGACATGTACAATTACACAAGCTTTAAGATCATTGGTTCTCAGACTTTGTGTCTAGCAGGTCTCATATTAGCTAAGATTTTGTTATTACTTTTGCTGAAATGAAGACAAAGCTGCTTGTGTTTAAAATTAAAAATTAAACAATTGATGATTCATAATTTTGCTATTACACTCAATGGTTGAAGAGGTAAGGGCCAACTTTCTGCATTACAGCCAGGTGTAAAAAAGCAAGAAGCCAGAGTAAAATTGCAGAACTTATTAAAATTAAGTAGAATAATGCTTAAATAATGCAAATGAGCATCTCTTTAATTTGAATTAGTTTTTTATTTCTTTTTATTGTAATGTAACATATAGACAGTTTCATCAGACGCACGGGCCTGGCACGAAGTAAACTTGTGTTTGTTGATCTGTCTGACTATAACAATTTGTTATTTAATTTATATAGATATTTTACTGTATAATAATTGTATTACATAAATAATTTGTTGAATGGGTTGTGTAACTGTCACATTTAAGTTTAGCCATGTAACAGTTCTTCTACTGGTAACCCAAAATAATACTATACATACTTTAAACTTGCTAGCTAATGTCACTTACTTGTTATTTCTTTGCGGATGTGTACCAGAAGTTAAATTTGGACCGCAAACGTTTGTTTATGTTGTCCGTCTATAATAAAACAATTTTAAGGCGGAGGCCCTTTGGTGAGAACCACTGCTTGGGAGGATGATGTCATAACCAAAATAGCTTTCATTCATTCAGTCTTTCACACAAAACTTTTACATTTCTCGCAGGGCAACGTTCCTGCGGTTAAAAAAAACAATTGGACAAATAGAAAACAATATAAAACAACAAAAAACTAAACCATTTTCATTTTTGCCTATTGTTCCTTTCATGTTGTTCCTTTGTTTGTTTTTTAAAAAAGCTAATTTTTGACTGTATGATGTCAATTTGTAAATCACTACTCGGCAGATTTATAGAGACGATGAAGAACTTGCAGTGCTTATAGATGAAGTGCACAGAAAGCTTTCTAATGTTCTCATGTTGTACTACAATAGATGAAAACGTGTCCATTAGTCACCACTGCAGTACACAGCCCTCCCTCCTGATGTCTCTGACTAAAAATACCAGCAGAGGCATCAAAGAATCACATTTGAAGCGTGAAACGTCTATTGAAAAAGCTGCCAGAGAAGCTAATTACCCATTCAGGGCTGTCATACCTAATCAACACTTCTTTAAGACTGTCAGTGTGCCATTCATAATGCTGGCTGCATGTGCACACGTCTCTGCTATCCATAAACACTGCACTACAGCTTTATTTAATTGGGTCCTGAACTGTCAGCCAAACAGAAAGATGCAGAGCTTGATTTGCTTGAATAGGATATGATCAGGAGTGCTGATGCACAGATGCACTTCACGCAAATGCTGAATATTTTTCAGAAGGGGACACTCGGAATATAAAAATGCCATCTTTATGGAAGTATTTCAGAGATTGCAAGCTAATAACTGTCGCAGGTGATGCGCAGGTGATTCATATGCATCAGCATTTCACAAGTGTTCTTGTAATGTTTAAAACCGTATATGGGTCAATAATGTATTACAACCACTGCAAATGCAAATGATTTGTTTGTAAACACTTTAGATGCTAAATATTTATAACAAAAATGTTAAGCATGTCAAAGAAATGAATTAATTTTAGGATAAATCACGGTCACACCACATGACATTTTTTATATGGCCATCATAGATACAAAAAAATACTAAAATCACTTAATGTAAAATTGTAATCTGCATTCATGTGTAGTGTACACCACATTCTTAACGTTTGAATAACTGCAATAGATATTATCATGCCCGATTTAACACAGTGTAGTGCCCAGGGTGACCAAATTTAAAGTGGAAACGCAAAAACAACTAAATAGCGGTGCACCACTGATTCACATCACACACAAAAAAAAATAACATCACACAAACAAGCGTCTCTGTCTTAAGCACGTAAAAAACTGTAACTTATCGCACGCGTGCTACTTTGGTATTTATTCTTCTCAGACGTAGCATGTTGCACTGTACAGCCCTGCTGTCAGACTAAAATGTGACAACAGCAGCGTCACATATTTGCCCAGAAATAATGTAACCTTTATCTTACCTTTAGCAGAATTTTTGAGCGTGAAAACATAAAATTGCAAGTTTTGAAGGGTGGCTGCGTCGTGATATTTTCTCTTTTTTAATTTACGTTTTGCACAACCGCTAAACTGTCCATTTTGAATTTAATATTATAAATTGGTGGACTCGACTGGGGGAGGGGCAAATACACTTTGACCTGAGTCTGACCCAATCGCAATTCTTTATTCGGTTGTTTAGTCTGACGTCACGCACCACCATATATGGAAGGTCATGTACCGTCTCCGGGTCCAAACGCTCTACAGGGGTCTCCAACTTTTTTGTAAGCAAGGGCTACTTAAAAGAGATAAAATCATCTAGAGGGCTACTTTTTGATAAAAATAGCCTTCTTTAAAACTTTAATCATTTGATGCATTTTTTTCGGCTCACAGGACTTGAGTTTTCTTTCACATATTTTTGCACTTGAATATATAGCTTAAAACACATGCTAACAATGACATTTCATGACCATGTAGCACTTGGCTGATCGATATGTCTCATTGAGCGTTATTAAACCCTGTGTTTGGCGGGCATCTTACAGAGTTCATGCGGGCACCACTTTGGTGACCGCTGCGTATCAGATGCCATAGTCAAACAGTAAATAAAATGCTAATAAACGCTCGTGGTGTGATGGATCTTTATCTCCATAACGAAATCCCAAATGGCCAGACAGCGATTAATTGTTCGAAGTTTATTAAAATATTAATGTTGTGCATGAGCCTGGATACTGTAGTGTATATAGTTGAGTTAATTAATGTTTTGTTTAAATAGGCGATATGAATAAACAGTGCTTATAAACAGCTGTTTATGTTGTAGCACCGCTTAAAACAAGTGTAGGCTTGGACCCGGAAATGGTATTCCTGACGTCATCACTAAACAACCGAATAATATGCTTATATTTTATATTCTCTTAATAACTGTTCATTTTGTATTTGCATCTCTTCCAACAGTAGTATATAAAAAATTATCTTCATCACTTGGTGCCTCCCTATATGGCTGGTGCCCCTGGGCACTCGCCCATCGTCTATGGATAATCCGGCCCTAGATATTATTATTTATTTGTATTTTAAAATAGGCATGTCAAAAATCTGTCAATATACGTCCCATATATATACAGTGAGATCCCTCAATACAAGTGCTTTAAAATTATGCTCAAAAAATTAAAGCAAAAAGATATTTTGAGACAAACAATGCATTTACCTTCAGACATTACAAGGAACCTTCAAGTCGGTGAAAGGTTTTTTTTTCCCAATATGATGTAAGAGCAGAGCATTGCATCCCACAAACAGGAAACACATTTACAATAATACTCCTATACAGTACAATGAGAGCTACTCCTGTCTCGAGCTGACAAAAACCAGGAGATAATGGAAGGACAAGAGCTGAACCTGAGGTCAGAAAGGTTTGCTATGGGTGCAAACCAATCCTTCCAACATGAAGGTGAATTTCTGTGGGAGCTGCAAGAAATAAACCTCGAGCACCAAAATGACCCGATCACTTAACCTCATTTGTCATAAATGGCTCTGTCAATCTGAAATATCCCACACATGATAAGAAGTTATAGCACACTAGAGAACAGTGTGAACAATGAACAAAACCTCAGCTAAACATTTTTGAAGAATTGTACAAATTGTACCAAAGGCTCATTTCCGTGCAATTTAGTGAATGGAGCTGTGCGTCCTAAAAATGTGCTTCATTTGACTTTATATTCTTCATATGTTACTATCTTCTAAGTCACACAATAGTTTTCTGTGATGAACAGATGAAATTTAAGAATGTATCGCTGTATTCTGCAGGTCACTTTGGATAAAAGCTTCTGCTAAATGACTTTCTTCCATTCAGCACGCAGGCACTTAATATGAGCAGCTTGCAATTCTATAATTGCCTCATTATGTATTGTATTGCTTGCTTGAAATTAAACAAATCCATGACAAGCCCCTGACTGTGTTAACAGGCATAGTGAGTCAGGCCAGTGTGTAGCTGTTAAATCAGATCTCTCAGCATACAGTAGATATGAGCTACAGTATAAGATCTCTCTCTCTCTTTATTTTCCCTCGGAGATAAGAGGTCCGTGCTCTTAACCTCCCAGGAGAGCCAGGGTCACATGGTGAGAAGAGTCCAGAGCGAACACGTCTCTCAGAATCAGCCCGTGAAGCTCGAGAAAAGCTCAGCAAGGGGCAGCGGCCAAAACAACCCTCACAAATTCTACACACAGCTCCTCTGCCAACTGTTCTTTGGTGGACATCGCAATTGCCCGCAGAGATTTCAGATGAGTTGAGGCAAACAAACGCTGAAGTCACTGGTCAGAGTTAAATACACTTATTCCACCCACAGCCACATTTTGGTATTTTGTGTCTTATAGGAGACGTGAGATTTTGAGTTTTGAGTGTAATTCATATTCATTGATGTGTCTGAGGTTTATATCATTAATGATTTGAAGGCTTTCAGCCAAAGCAAGTTTTGATGATGCAATATTCATGACATGCGGCATCTATTCTAATAATCCGACTCGACTACAAAGCTCGGTTTCATGTTTTGACCCCAATTCTAAAACAAATCAGTTCTTGCCGTGCATGAGTGCAAATAAGCACATCAACTGCTGCCGCTTATACTCAGCATTTCTGACATTTACATTCATGCATTTCAATCGATAAATACTCAGAATTTATGTCCGAACCACATTCCTTTGTGTCCTAGGAACACACTGCTTAAATGAACCAGAAGGAAATCTTAATTTCCAATTCGTACAAATAATGAGCCGCCCGAGGGACGCACCTCTACAAGAAAAACTGAAATGACAAGACCCTTTCCCTGTATACGTGCAACCGTTTTTTTGCGTATCATAAAGACATTAACAGCACAGCTAGGCAACAGAAACAGCCAAATAAGTCAGAAGGCTGATGCTGTGTGCTTTTTCTCTTTGTAATTCCAAATAGAAGAAATGAATTTTTAATGCCCGGGGAAGCAACACACCCCAAATGCTCCACGGTTGAAGTCTTAAAATAAAAGTTTAGAGCTATGCGGTGACATGGTCGAGGCAGATCTTCAGCCTTTGGGACAATATCTATTCGTTTCTTTTTTACTCGGTGTTTAGCTACATCTAAGTCGTTCTTTTCTCTGACTTATCATTTGCCTTCGGGCTGCCACAGATGGTATTTTTTCTTCCTCTGGAATGAGTTAAGAGATTTAAAGGAGCAGTTCACCCAAAGATGAAAATTTTGTCTCACAGAGAAAGATATTTGGAAGAATGCTTGTAACCAAACTTCTTATTCTTATCCACCATTGACTACCAAAGTAGGAAAAATTGCTTTATAAATTTCTTTACATTTCTGTTGAACACAAAAGAAGATATTTGAAAGAATGTATGAAAGCAAACAGTTCAATGGTGGCAAAGAACTGTTTGGTTAGTCAGTTATTGGACTAACCAATAACTGTCTATGTTTTGTCTAACAAAAAAGAGTTGTTCAGTCTCTCACTTGTTTACTTCAGCTTAATCCTCCTAGTAACATAGCCTTGTAGACTATCTGTTTAGCATGTTGACAAAATGTTTTATGCTCTTTTTTTAATAATTTTTTCCAAATATATTTCTCTGTCTTCATCAGAACAAAGACATTTATACAGATTTGGAACAATTTCAGGGTGAGTGAATGATGACAGAATTTGTATTTTTAGGTGAACTGTCCCTTTAATTACACTCTAAAAAGTGCTGGGTTAATATTGGACAAAACACATTGCTGGGTTAAACATGACCCAATGCTGGGTTATTTTAACCAAACTGCTGGGTTGTCTTCACCCAATTATAACATAAATAACCCATGCATTAGGTATTTTTTAACCCAGCAGTGTTCTGTCCAATATTTGCAGCATGGGTCAAAAAACAACCCAGCACTTTTTAGAGTGTAGGGGATCTCAATGAGAGTGAGGAAAAAGAGGATTTTAAGAAGGTCTGCAAATGTCTGATGGCCGGATTCAGAAATATAAAAATCTTTGACTATTATGAGTAATGTAAATTGGATGATGGGTTAGACTCCATTCTTCTTTAATCATAGATCCCTGAGACACTGTTTGACCTGCATGTCTCAGTGCCTTCAATGTGTTGAACCTGCTCTGTGGGACTGTTATACATCTCTCTCTCTCTCTTTCTCTCTCTCTCTCTCTCTCTCTCTCTCTCTCTCTCTCTCTCTCTCTCTCTCTCTCTCTCTCTCTCTCTCTCTCTCTCTCTCTCTCTCTCTCTCTCTCTCTCTCTCTTCTTCACCTCAGCTGTAGTGCTGGTCTGCTGAAATATCTGCTCACAGGAATCCTAACAAGTGCTTTTGATTTTCTGCCAGTGCTTTAAAGAGTTGTAAGTTCTCTTTTTCTTACAGAGAAGAGAGGGTTTCTGTCTCCTCTTGTGGCTATGTGATTTAATGGTTAGGTGTCTATCAGCACTTAGGCCTTCTGTATGTGTTGTGTTCCTGGCTCAATTAAACACAAATATCATGTTTACAGTACGCTAATATGCTTAATACCATTGAATTACTTTCAATTCGGAAAATGTTCTATGAAAATTGATTGATTTCTGTCTTGTCTCTGCTGGTTAAAAATGATTTCAGATGTGTCTCTGAGATGCACTCTGCGTAATTGAAAAGCTAAATGAATTAATAAGATGATAAAAAGATTCAAGACTGAAGTTAATCTTCATCTAAGCAGTCGATGAACAGTTTCAAGCCAACCGTATTACTTATTCAAAACAAAAGAACGCAGACAGGGCATCGATGATTCGATGTGAGCAATGAGTTTAGTGAAGTCTAAACACAAATCATCAACAAAGCAAAATAATTTACACTGTTCACAAACATGTCACAACATTTCACAACCAAACAGAGCTGCACCGTGAAATCATTCTGATACAGGAATCCTCCAAAAACGATCTAAAAATCACACCATGTATTATTTTGTAAAAGCTTAAACAGAAAAAACTAATTGGCTTTCTGAAATGCATTTTGCATGCCTTGAGAGGATAAAATGCCGTCAACCTGCAAACACCGCCATGTTTTTCAGGACAGCAAAGGTCACAAATAGTTGGCTCCATTTTCATTTGGGTTATTCATAAGGCTGTCAGCCCAAGACGTTTGCTCTCTCTAGATGGGCTATTCATAAGTCATTTGGGTGTCTGACTTCCAAATAAAGGGGCGATGAGATTTTGCATGAATTACCTTCGCATCCCTTATACAAAGCCTAGAACAATTTCAGCTCCATCTCACTGCGCTATAATGTAATCAGTCAAATCTGCATCAAAAACATATATATTTAATCCATCATTACAATGTGTAAAACTCCTCAGCTGTTTCCCCTGTCCAAATGAAATGCTACTGTAGTGAAGGGCACTCAAGGTGGGTCATAACCAAGGGTGTGCAGAACTGTATTATTTACTCTATTTGTAACTTTTTTATTGTTCATTTTGAAAAAACAACAAAAAAAAATCATTTACATAAATGATACTCTGTAAATATTAATATGTCTGATGGCACTGATTCAGCATTGAAATTTGTCTGTTTACCTGCTCATGGTGTTACAAGCTTTCTTAGACCATGTTTACATGATGAAAACGTTTTTTCTTTGCGTTTTTGAAAAGTTTCACGTACACATGACAGCGTTATTAAAACTATTGTTTTGGGTATACTCACGTGACTGAATGCGTAATACGCATGCGCGTGACGTCATCGTTTCCAAAAAGTTTTGTCTTGCAGTTTACACGGAGATGAAAATGGCAGTTTTAAAAACTTGCACTTTGAGACCCGTTTCCAAAAGTTCAACCCCACATTTTTTACAGTGTAGAAGGCAAGCAGGAGAATTGGGGGTGACATGGTATGTATTTTTGAGACATGCACAATAAATAAACTGCAATGTGGATTTACTGTCAATTATTTACGAATAAAAATTGTAATTTCACATGATTTCACGGACCTCAATGTAATTTTAGTTTTTGTTATTAGATCTAGCAGTTATTAGAACATCTCTGTACTTGTTTTGGTTAGATTATTGTTTTGCTCTATTATTATACAAGCGTATTAGCTGTTCTTTTTGAAGCCATTATTTATTTGTTTTCAAATGAGATACAATTTAAAAGTCATAACAGAGGCTCATCCACAGAGATTGTTGCTCAGGGTTTGGTCTGATGTGTGCACGTCTGCTGAGCTGCTTTATGGAACCTTGTACCATATTGCATGTATCTCTCTGTGCAGGAGATTTAACACGATCCAAAAAAGGACACATACCTGTATGTTGGCCTGGTTAACAGTCGAGCGGTCTGGCTATAGTGTGGAGACTGGAGCAGAAGCCACTCTTGTCATCTTGTTCAGCCCGTCTTCATGCTTCATTAGCAGGGTCTGTCAGATGACACTTGCGGGTCTCGGCTAATCATTATAATGGCTGTTGGAGGCCTGACATTCGCTGTCTGACCACCACCTAGCGCCTCCACTGACCTAGAACATTCTCTCCACCTGCCTGCCTGACAAACGCTTGGATCTTGTCATCATGTAAGACCAGGAAGTGTTCTTCTGTAATCACTATTTCATTGTATATGGTCTATAATAACACAATAGTGCAATCAATTAAAATGTTAAATTGTTTATATTATTGTAATGTTCACAGCGATGCCATAGAAGAACCTTTTTTGGTTCCACAAAAAACCATTCAGCCTAAGGTTCTTTAAAGAACCGAAAGGTTCTTCTATGGCATCAAAGAACCTTTTGAAGCACCTTTATTTTTAAGAGTGTACAGTGCTATTCTCACTGGAAGCATCTTGGACGTTGACATTGTTTCTAGGTTTCTAGGTTTGAGTCCTCTTTCAGTTGATAATTTTATTGCCTTGCAATTATAAGGTTCTATCTGACATTTTTAGGGAAAAAAAAGAATAATTCACATATTCCTATTCTGTGACAACCAATTAACAATATGTGAGTTTTTTTCTTTATGTTGTTGTATGTTTTGGGATTTTATTTAGATAAAGCTTTATCTACAAAGTGAAATGAAATGCAAACACTTTCCGGGGTCAATATCTCAAAAATGTTCAGAATGTAGATAGAACCTTATAAATCCAAGGTGACAATTTTGTTACCATAGTTACTGATTATTTCACACCTGTTTCACCTTAGAAACACCTTAAAGTATTTTGTCTTCATTTTCTTTAAAGTTGGCATACTGGAACATCTTTAAAAAGTTTCATTAAAATGGCATGCTGAGCTATATCCACCATCTCCTCATCCTTCTTCCTCTACAACATTACAGAGAAACTGTTTAACCGATTAACAGCACATCGGTGTTTGCTGAGAAAAGCTTCCAAATGAAGTTAACTTAGACACAGTACAGTATTCTGGCAAATTACCATGTTAAATCAGCAACCTTCATTTACACAACCCTCAACCACCACACAACGTTCAAGCCAACTCTTTAAGATCACTTATATAACCATTTGAGATCAGTTCGTGAGTTGATTTTGCAAAAATGTCCCATTTCCCAGAAGGCCTTGCTGCTGACAGAGACTGAGATGAAAAGTGCCAGAGACTAGCTCTGACTCTGCTGTCTCAGCATGTAGTCTGCGAGCCAGGTTCTGCAGGAGCCAGCTCCCTCTATATTTTATCGAACACAATATAATGACCAAAAGCAGCAGCACTATTCACTTAATCAATGCTTGCTCTCTTCTCCCAAAGGGCTTGTTAGCTGTAAAATGCTCTTCTCCGCTGTGGATGCAGTCCAGGGTCCTCGCTCTAATATCCGGGTGGCACCGCAAGCCGGCCCCCGTCGGACTAACCCGATAAATAATTGCCGCACTGAGCCACGGTCTATTTTTAGACCTTTGTGTGTTGTAGAAGAGGATCATTCTTTGGTTTTACACCTAGAATATTAGAGAGAATATGTGGGGAGTAGAGTAGCGAATGAGGAAAAGAACCGCTAATCTTCATTTTGATTTTTACTACATACATAGGTGGTCAATCTGCCTGGCCATCCTCATGTAGGAGCCTGAAAATGTATGGCTTCATAAATTGGCACTGGGGGGCTTTGCAATCTATTAAATTACCTGACCATCAATAGTGGCTCTGTGCTTAGTGTTCCAAGTGAGTGTTATAGATTAGTGGCTCTGGATCATTCTTTGAATGGACTGAATATGCCTGTTATCAGGGCATCAATATGTCAAATGACAGTTTTCACTTGAGATCCAAAACTTAAAACTTGAGGTGGCAGGGATGCAAATCATTATCCCTCACAAAACATTTCCAGCTTAAAGATTATGATAAAACATTAACATACGTTAGAAGTTATTGTAATTTTGTATTGTAACGGATCTTAAACTGATGGTGCATTTACAAAAAATCAGGTTCGATAATTTTATTCTCGGGTGGGCTTAAACTCATACCTGGATATAAGATGCCATGGCCAGGGTTGCCAGATCTGCATAACAAAACAAACCCAATGGACATCAAAACTAGTACAATGACACTAGCCCAAATACCAAAACCTAAAATATGCCACTCCTAAACCTAAACTACATATTTTACAGTCACTTTTAAGCATTACACGACATGCAAAGACACAATGGTTATGGCCCAGATAAATATTTCTTGCTTTATATAAGGGCACAATACATTCAACAAATACAATTTTGCCATTTTTCCTTATTCAACTTACATATGCTAAAAATGGATAGAGGTTGCTGACTGGCTACAAACAGGACAAATAAAAACACCAAAAAAAGAAACTATATTTAAAGTCGTCTGAAGCCATGAGGTAGTTTTAAGAACAAACTTTTAAAATCTTTAATGTACAACCATGATTGTCCCTAACCATTTACTTTCATAGTATGGAGTAGAACAGCCTACTATAAATAACTAATTATGTGTATGAAAGGAAGGAAAAAGACACAAGGCTAAGTAAACGGTGACCGCTAAGGCTAAGTTACGCCAGTTATCTACATTACTAAAGTTAGTGAGCAATCTGAAATAAGGTCTGTGAGCTTTTAGGTGTCCGTAACCACAGAGCAGAGACACAGATTAATGACAGTCGGCATTTAGAGTCGATGCATTTGGCAGCAGTGCAAACTTTACATTCTCATTTGCAACAGAACAGACCTAAAACGCAGCTATTCTCTAGTGTGTCATTATTTATTTAACTAACCTATTGGCAGATTAATGAATTGGTGGTACAAATGGAACCAAGCAGAATTCTCAGAAAGGCAGAGATAGACACACCTGCCTGCCACAAGGAAAAATGGTGATCATTCTCATTTCATAATCACTATAATTGCAAAGCTCTCATACAGATCCAATTAATGTAGTTATATAAAACACTATTTAACTGTTTCAATAAAAGAGAGGACAGGAGATAATGTCTTACACAGTAGATTAACACTTAACTATTGCACATGTTATAATAATAATAAGTGTCTAATCAAATCTGCTGCTTTAATGTAAATACTAAAAGGCCTAAAAGGCAGAACTGGAATATTCTCAATAGCATCTACATCTACATCCATATACATATCTGTTCCTCTCTCATACAATGTTGCTTCTAGGCACATGTAGGCAATTCATCATCACATACAAAAAATTAATATGAGCCGAAAGTTTTCAAAAGAATTATAGTCAGATCCTCTTTAACAAATGTGAGTCATCTCTTTTGACAAGTAGGGGAAAAAATACATAAAAAAGCTTTTAGGAGCACAATTTTCCAAAACAAAATGTGTACCTAAAACGAAAACAATGACATAGTATGAAAAATAAGTTTTTATTTGTCCAGTCATGCTTTAATTGCTAACTATTTGCATTTACATTTAGTCATTTAGCAGACGTTTTTATCCAAAGCCACTTAGAAATTAGGTAAACGCTAGAAGCAATTGGAACAACGCAAGGGACTATAGGGAGCCAATGTAACCAAAGAGAGTGACGTGTGCTCTCGAATTCGGCTCATTGAAGACCACTCTTGGCGCTGCATTCTGGATCATCAGGTTTGGTTGTGCGGGCTGGGAGTCCAGCCAGTAGCGCATTGCAATAGTCCAGTCTGGACAGGACAAGAGCCTGGACTTGCGTAGCATGCTCAGACAGGAAAAGTCTAATTTTCCTGATTTTCCTAATTTGTTGTCTGGAGGCCAAAATCATGCAATACAGATTTGACCAGAGGGTTGGTTTTGTAATAAACTCTTTTAAAAGGATTTGCTAAATAAAGAATACGTAAAGACATGATATAAATTGCATTGCAAAAACAAGACACATGCTTTTTAACAAAAACGTATTTGGCAAATCACAGCCTTAGCACACCGCTAATCTGAAAGCAATGTAGTCACCCTTCATATTGACAGCCCAGTGTTTGACCTTCAGTTTTTACCCAGAAGGCCCATTATGGGGCTCAAGTGAGTCTGAAGGACACCGAAAGAAGGCAGCTACATCTTTTCTCCCGGGTGTATACCACATTATAATTATTCCCTCCGCGCAGCATATGCTACCCGTCCCTCTGACGCTGACCCAAACCATGCCCAGTTTCCAGGAAGTTGCATCCAAATTCCCAATGCACTTTCATCATCTCACGTGACATGATGTGTCTGACACGTATGCATAAATCACCTGCTCTGGTGTATAAATCCTGACACAGGCATTCCAAGGGAATTTTAATTCACTGTATGAAGGAAACACAAGACATTAACACAAAAATAGCTCTTCCTCTGAAATAATGTCTCGGAAACCATCCTTTAGTGCATTAAATGAAAACAACTGCACATGTGCAGCACTACATGATTATAGGGGTCACACAGCATTATTTTATTTGAAGGGGCACTTGGTGGTCCTGCTACTGTAGCTTGGAGCTCTAGGGAAAATAACATATGGACCAAATGGATCTTTATTTTATTTTTTTATTTATTACAAGAAGTTCAACATGCTAATGCAAGATGAAGTGTCTAGTGGTTATTTAAACTGCGTTTGGGCATTCAAAATCTATATTGCCTCTCATGCTGTAAGTTTTTAGGGGACAAGCGCATATTAAAAGGTTAAGTAAGAGAATTCTGTATTGCTTTTATAAACAGCACACAAAGGGTGGCATGTACTGAAGCCAGTGTTATCTGAGCACACGGTTCGTCTCTTGACATGCTCTTAACAGAGGATGAGTAATTGTTCTTCCACTCCTATAGTTAACAAAAAGGTTCAGTGTAAACCGTCGTCCCAGGCTACAATTCAGGAAGTATAATAAGGAAGTTTTCTATAACAGAGTATGTTTAAAAGTAATCAAATGAAGCTAACGTGTTGAACTTTACCAAACAATAATGCTTTACCAGTTCAGCCACAGCATAAATGTACACAAATATCTGACAGATTCAAGTCAAATGTTTTTGTATGTGTGAGGACAAAATCACCACCGCTGTAATTTTGATGCTTTAAATGCTCCCCAAACGGTCGCCAACTAACCTCAGAGGAACTGAGGAACTACATTCATCCTTGTCTGCAATCTGAATCCCATCAAGCTGTCGCGCTGAGACTCATTGGGCTTTCATTGGACTCAAATCTCAGCTACTTTAACCTCCGACCCTCATTTTCCTCTGCCTCCATGTTTCATCAATACTGTATCAGAGCCACAAATTACACACATGAGGGATTTCCACCTGAGCTTCTCTAAGCTTTCCGCTCTCTACTGTACTGCCCCTCTGTTGCCAACCGCATCGGTCCGTGAGTGTGAGAGAGCTGTCTGCCTCAGGCTGTGACATCACAGTCCAATGGGCTGCACGGGCATAGATTCATGCTCTTGATCTCTCCCTTCCCCTCTTCTGCTGTTTCATATCATCAAAGGTGGAAGTGTGCCTAAGATAACAAGGCATAGGTTAATTTATATATTGTGCATGGACTGTATAATCATGCTTACGTGAATACTATTGCAAAATGGTTACATATGTTATAATTACCAAAATAATATATTTTCCTGTTTAAATATAAAATGCACAGTGACCGTAACCATTAATACAGTGAATTTTAAGTTTATTTTACTGTAAATGAGAGACGGGCAGCCAGCAGGTGGCAGTATAGGGAGATTGTATTTGCTATCATGTGTACGGCTGCTGCGTGTCTATCTGAAGGTGATTTTGTTCATAACCAGTCTAATCAGTTTGAGCTTTTTTGTTGTGAAACAGCAATGAAAACATAATATGGTGTATACTAAGGAATATTATAAGTTATATTACATTTCTTGAGAACAAACATAGGCGTAGGGACAGATGTAGGCTATAGCTACTCGTTTAAGTTACTGTCTAATTTTCATGACGCGTTTTACACAATTTTGTTATCCATAAAGTTTTTAGAAATATATAATTTCATGCATAAGTTCAAGGATCAACTGCAAAATTAAAAACAATAAAACACGTTTAACAGACGTGTCTGTCAATCACTCGTTTTCATTCGTAAAAAATGAAACCGCTTTGCCAGATGTAAACACGTCCAGAGGCACTCCCGGTTTTATTTGTATTTTTTCTATTTTTAAGCTTACATATATAATTAAATCTTAAAGATATTAGTTTACATCTGGATCAGCATTGCTTACGTTTTCCACGTGGTTTTCCATAGAGAGTTTCTTCTGGCACGGTGTTTGTTGATCGGCCTGGCGTGGCTAATATAATATTTATATTTTATTTAATTTATATTCATATTTTATGGTATAATAATTGTATTACATAAACAATTTATTGAATTTGCCATGTAACTTAAACAACATTTAGGCTATGTTTAGCAAGTAGCGGTTCTTCTACTGGTAACCCAAAATAATAGACTACTTGCTAGACATACTTTTAACTTTCTAGCTAATGTCATTTACTTGTTTTTTCTTTTGCTTGTTATCAGAAATAATCTGTAGGGACTTTATCTTTGTGGATGTGTACTGGAAGTTAAGTGTGGGCCACAAAAGCGCACATGCGCACTAACGTTTGTTTATATTGTTGCTTTGAAACCGTCTATACACGCTGCTGATGTCAGAACGCAAAGAAAGATCGTCGTCACATGTTAAAGTCTCTGTGTCACTTTTGAGATTTCTGTCAAAGCACTATAGATTTGATTATATCACTTCTAGCTCTCAGAATAATAAAAATACTTGACATTATAAGCACTTTAGAAAGTCATATCTAACGTTCTGTTGCATTTTGGAGATGGTTGGCAATGGATAAGGTCACCTAGCAACAATGTGACAATGCCTATATCAATGATAAAAGACAGCGTCGATACAGAGCCAGTGAAGTTATGCTTTTTCATAAGAATATATTAAAGAGAGGTAACAATTCTGTACTACAATACCTTAAATGTGAGGTTTATGTGATGTGTTTGGAAAGGTAAATTATTTACATTTCAGAGATTACAACCTTTCAGATGGCCTAAATGTCAACGTGTATTTTCCAGATTGGCTTAGACTATAAATCCTGCCCGAGCGCCTGGGCTGTATGTCAGAAAGCAATCGGTGCGATACAGTGACATATAGACACCAAGTCTTTTCTCTCTTTAATGAGAAAAGAAGGTCAAATATATATACATCTTCTGTGTGTGTATACACAAACATACACATGTATGGATGTACATTTACTGTCACACACACATACATATGGGGGCAGCGGGCACTAAAGCAAGCAAGGGCTTTTTGTTGTAGCTTTAGTGTAATTTCTTGTCTTAGAACTTGCTTTGATCTGCACTTGAAGTGATGAATATTTTAGCTGAGACTGGATGCTCTGTTTTCTTAGATGAGACGGCTCCATCTGTTTACCAGTGTTGTTTAGGTAAAGTCATTAGCAATCCAAAAAGTCCATTTGCACTGCTAAACTTTTGTTTTCTATCTTGTGTTTCAAAGCGCAGCGCTCCGATAAATCACGCTAATAGTTGAAAATCCATCATTCAGAATCTCTGCGACACCCCCAATGCAAACAATATCTAAATGTGCGCATCACTCAATGATCTGAATTACATCAAAACAATGCTATTCTGTTGTGTTCTCTGTCTAGATGTGTATTTAGCAGAGTTAGGATACCAAAGGCAGGTGTGTATCCGCCTGCTGTGTTCAGCATGTATTGATCAGTGAGTACGGCATCTAGTGAAGAGGCCCTGTGGAGTCATCAGTCACAATAGAGGACACGACAACAAACGGGATGGAGTGAGCACCCAAAACAAGCCCTCTGGAGATGAATGTCTCAAGCCGATACAAGCCCTCTGGAAAGAGATGGAGAATTGCTTGGCACCCTGGATGAACCCCAGACTATGAAGTAAGAAAAAAGGGTGTAATAATGAAACGCTTTAACATCAACCCACAATTATCATTTCAGTAATACCCCTTGTTTTCAGCTAGGAAATGACCTCAGGCGTGTCTCAGAGAGCATCATTTTTGAAGATATGGTATGCAGTTATAAATGGATCCCTGCTTCCCTGCAGCTGTCTTATAATGGACTCCAGTTGTTCTATAATGGACTTCAAAGATTACAATTTAATCCTTGCCTTTACAATTGAACTATTATCTTTTAATATAGTAAATAATCTACCCATGCACATATATTTTTACCGATTGTTTTCTTGTCACCTTGCCTTCTTCATCTTTTGTTTGCTCACTAAAGATATGTTACGGATGCTAACATATTATTTTGTACATACAACATTGGGAGAAAAGCAACACAAATAAAACTGACTCAACATCATTTGAAAGATCTGAACAGCGTGGTTTAAACATGAACACAAAGCCTATGTGACCCTGGATTTTTACATCATCTGAAAGTTGAATAAATATGCTTTCTATTGATATATGGTTAGGATAGGACTATATTTGGTCAAGATATAACTATTTAAAGCTCTTGAATCTAAAGGTGCAAAAAAATCTAAGAAAAAACAGGTTTGTTTTAATGCTATCTTCTGACTTCTATAATGATGTTGTGGTGAATACAGTAGAAGCTGAAATTCTAAACTTTACACAGATACCAAACTTGAGTGGGTAATTCTCAAAGAGCGGCAGCAGCGAGTGAAGTTTGTAGGTGTTTCCGGCCATTTTTGTCAGCGATTTTGCTGCATCCACTCACAAAAATAAAGTTTTGATATATTTACGGTAGGAGATTTTCATGAAACATGATCGTTACTTAATATCCTAATGATTTTTGGCATTAAAGAAAAATCGATAATTTTGTCCCATACAATGTATTGTTGCCTATAAATGTTCTCGTGCCTCTTAAGTGCCTCTTAGTCCAGTCCCAAAAGGATATTTTTCAATAAATACAGTGAATATGCACAGCTGCGGCTCAAGTATGCACCGCATTCTTCCTGACAGCATGCATACTTGAGATTTGCTGAACAGACACTAAACAACATACTGTACACTCACATACCAGACATGAAGTGCAAGTGATGCATTCTTTTTCAGCTCCCCTCACCATTCGCCGTCTGATGAGCGAGTTAGGCAGTCGAGAGGCTGACTCTTCACTAGCACTAATGAGTTCTGAGTCCCTAGCATGACCCAGTCTCACAAGATTACACTCACCAGCTTTAGCTAAAGCCTTTCACTCAACTTCTGTGGGCTGATTATCAACAGACTCGGTCTGATCCTTCACAAGTTCCCCCAGTAGCTTTTACACAGCCTTGTTTTCACTCTCGCAGCAGGACACGGAGCGCTGATATGTCTTTAGTGAGACATCATTATAATAAAAGCACTGAATTATTGCTTGTGGCTGATGTAGTGGCTCTTCAAGTTCATGATGGATAAAATGCCGTTTAAAATCAGACTTTAGGAATGTAGTTTATATTCACTAACAATTTCAGTGTCTTTGTAAAGCTAGACATCATAATGAATAGCATCCCACTGAGTCAATGTGTATACGGGGGAGTATTCTTCAATTTTGTAAGGAATATCTGTCAATCACAAAAAATATGAGCATATTCATTCTAGACAAAATATACAACACTCACAACTTTTCAACATTGCTGAAAAGATTAGTTTGGAAAACTTGGTCTTAAAACTAAAAATGCTGGTTTAATGGGTTAAAAAGCTGGTCACCAGCGGAACAAGCTTAAGCTGTTTTTCACCTCTGTACTCAACAGCCCAACACTGAAAGCAAGACGATCACCCCAAGCAGAACTAAGCCACTGCTTTCGGTCTGACCACTGAGAAAAACATCAGCACGCACAGCATTTGGCATCACGGTGTTGTTTGTTTGGATGTGAGCTGTTTATACTTGTGTAGTGATGTAGGCAATTACCTGCTTTCTGTCTTTCTCCAGCCAAATGTACCTGGACATCAAGGCTAAGTGCAATCGGGCCATTAGGGCCATGCACATCAACAGGAGAAACAACAGGCTACTGTAATAGTAAGGACAGCAGAAAAATAAAAATGTTGTATTTTTCAATAATATGCTGTTGTTCTACGGATACCACAGAGTGCAGTGACGTTGAACTTGTAATGATTATCATGAGGATTACAAATGCAACTTTATAAACATTCAGAATAAATATTTGTAAATATTTCAAAATACGTTAAGCCACTTTTAACATTAATGCAATGTTAAAACAGTAAACTGAAACAAAAACCACCTTGTTCAAATCCAACGCAATCTCACGGCGAAATTGTAAGTATTTTACGAGGTGGTTTATTCGTATGAATTCGTACCATGTCGGTTGCACGTTTTAGTTCGGTTTGCTTTCGCACCAGTGACATTAGGTGTAGGGGCAGGGTTAGGGGTGGGCCTTCGGTATTTTTTTTGTACGACTCACAACATATGAATTCATACGAATTAGCCACCTTGTAAAATACTTACAAATTCTCGTGAGATCTCGACATACAACCAAGCTTTTTATTGCTTCTTTTTTCTCTCCACTGGGCATCTTTTTAATTGTTTTTATTATACATAATTCCATTACTCTTATGTTAAAAAAGCCATACTTTATTCACTTCCAAATCGTGCACTTGTGCATTATACACTGCTATTTTGTAGTATAAATAGTGTAGAGTATTCTGTTCACGTTGATAATTTGACAAGTGATACTATTGTGAAATATTAGGGAAAGATCGTGCTTACCTAACAGTAAGAGGTCAAACTATTATTATACTACAGTTCTGTTGTGACAGGCTTTCTGTTGGTCGACACATCAAGACTGACACCAGACCTGAAAAATTTCAAGCAAGTTACCAACCTAAGGGTTTAATACCAAATATGGATTTGACAACATTTGGACCGATCAGCATTTAATTCATGGAAAAATGTCAAGGAAGCCAAGAGGGCTTGAGAAATATATACAGGCTCTTTAAATTACATTGTTGACAGCCAGAACATTATGTCCACTCCACAGTACACACTAAATCTAAAAAGACAGTGAACCACTCACACTCAGCCATGTTTACCTGAGCCAGGACTGATCTGTATAAGGCAGTCAATCTATTATTCATCTTCAAGACAAAACACAATCCATTATGACTTAATTTTATTAGTAAGTCAAACGACTATACAGTTTATTCTTCAGGTGATATATGAATATTTTAAGTTGTGGCATGGTTAGAAAACAGTAGAAAACAATTGAAAATATGAAAATTATAATGAAATGATGAAACCTAACAAATGAAATGATGAGTTTTAAAGGTGATGTGTGTAATAGGATGTATTGATAGAAATGCAATATAATAAACATAAAGACCTTACATAATGAAGCGTTATGTTTTTATTACCTTAGAATGATCTATTTCTATCTACATACACCACGGGTCACCTTACATGGAATTCGACATGTTGTTTCTACAGTATCCCTAAATGGAAAAACTGCCCTTCAGAGCGTGTTTCGTAAGTATGTCATCTCCTTTTCACAAAGAAACGAAAACGTTACGACATCTTTGTCCTGTGTCAGCCATCGTATTGCTTTAAAATCGGTCGGGCAGAGGCGGAGTGAGCCGTTGGTTGCAATTCGTAAATTTAAATTTCACAAACTGGATGAACTCAAACTTCACAGTGGTCAAACATTACATTTAAAGGGATAGTTCACCCAAAAATGAAAATTCTGTCATCATTTAATCACTATTTAGTTGTTACAAATCTGTATTAATGTCTTTGTTTGGTTAAACACACAGAAACATATTTGGAGGAATGCTTGTAACCAAACAGGTATGGGGTCCCATTGACTACCATAGTATGAAAAATGACAATGTTAGTCAAAAGTGCCCCAGAACGTTTTACTGTCTTACATTCTTCAAAATATCTCATTTTGTGTTCAACAAAACAAAAACAATTCTAAAGTAATTTTCCCTACTATGGTAGTTAGTGGGGTCCAAGAACTGTTTGCTTACAAGCATTCATCCAAATATATTTCTGTGTGTTCATCAGAACAAAGACATTAATACAGATTTGGAACAACTCAAATGTGAGTAAATAATGACAGAATTATTATTTTTTGGGTGAACTATCCCTTTAAGCACTCTTTATAGCATGAGCTTGATACATTGCAAAAAAAATCTTTATTTTTGTTTTGCTTAGTAATGCATAAAATGCTTAAAACAAGATAAAAATATACCATGCATATAGATATTAAGTCTTGTTTGACAACATTGTAAATGTTGCTATTGTCAATTGCTATTAACCTCACTAAATTACTATATGTTAGGATTATTTTAGTAACAAAACAAAACAAAAAAAACAAAAACAGTTTGCCAATAATGTAAAAAATCTTATATTAATATAAGCTATATTAATATATTCTTTGAAAGCACACAATATATTTTTTGTCTAGAGATTTTTGTTTTAAATTGGACAAAAATTGTGATTACCGTTTTAGATGCAGTCAACTGACACACAAAAACGCTCACCAAAATACACACAAAACAACAGAAAAATAGATAAAAATAGTTCATCAGAATTCAGAGAGCGATTGTCTTTCCATTGAATATAATTCCCTGTGAATCATCAGCTCCTGGTGACGTTGCGTGACATGCAGTGAGGTGAATTTTTTTACGCGGAGAGACGTAACGTGAGAGACAGACGGAGAGAGAAAGAAACAGGCGAAGAAGAGAAGAACAGTGATCTGCCCGAATCCACTCGCCAGCTGCACTTCTCTGATGCTCGTGGCTTATGGAGCGGCTTTTATCTTCCAATTACAATATTAGAAGGTTGAAGGAGCTAGTGTTTGTTTGTCTATGGCACATTTCTGATGAGCTGGGTTTTACACTCGCTGACTGTGGGATGTGGTATTAAAGGCTGTAGCTCTGGATTATGCAGGAACACCCATGGGCCCTGCTTTTAGCCCAGAACCCCTTTTTTCTATTTACATATAAGTCAGTCATATGCAGACAGATGAAGCCTTGTATGATTAAGTAGAGGGATTAAATACTCGTTTCACGGTTCTTACAATTAAGCAGATGAATTCACAAGTGTGTCTTAACTCTTTGTTTACTAGGAGCATTTTGTGCCTGTTTGCTTGTGGGAGACGAGTGTGAATATATTTCTGCAACAGTATTTAATGCATAATCTTATAATATGTTTTACTGTATTTTACTATAGTGATGCTTCTGGATTGCATCAGTTGCTCCAGTTTTGATGGATGTGCCAACAGATGGTTTATATGTTCACGCTACATGCTTGGAATATTAATATGTTAGCAGATTTATGACTTATCACATGTTGCAACATCAGCCCAGTGGGACGAGTGCTCTTAAAAACCATTTTGTAGATGAATCATCCTCAAGCCTCACCTCTCTCCCCATCACGCGTGACTCTTCACCACATTACTCTCCATTTACACCACCAAACCCTTGGATGACCGTCTCTCATTCCATTGCCCCGTCCCACCATCTGCAGGTGAAGTGTCAGGATCCCCATCTCTGACTGTTCCTGATGGATTGAGAGATCTTCATCTTCTGATCTGCCCAGCAAATAGTTTCTGAAGCCTTTTTCTGGAGATCCTGACAGATGATGCTTCCTCTGGAAGGGAGGGGGAAAAAGAATATGTTACCTTCTCAATTTCCCATCCTTTTTCATTGTGATTGATTTTCTTGTGGAGGAATGGTGACAGGTAGATGAAGTTATATCCCTTTCTCCCCATCCCAGTCGTTGCCCTCCAGAGATTCGATCACATTTTTAAGCTCCAGTATTTATGCTTCTCTTACCCTTTTCACATGTGAGAGGAGGCCATGATGGGTCAGGGTGAACAGATAACAGATACGCATTCTAATGTCACAAAAAGTTGTACAAAATATTGCTGATCACCATACAATATGTTCATGTTTATAAGAAGAGCTCATATCAAACCTTTGATATTAATATTATTATTTATTTATATTTTTAGAACATAAGTAAACTATAGAGTAGCACAATTACAACTGTGGAAATTATGTTGCTAATGAAAGCATCTAATAAATCAAAACTATATTATATTTTAGCATCTTGTTGCCACCATTTAACCAAAATGTGCAAAATCATTCTCTTGGCATTTTATTATTGAGCTTCTTGAGGTCTCATCCATTTCAAAAATACTCTTTAAATAACATTTTGGTTTTCTAATGAAATAAATTGACATGTAGGCGCAATTATATTTTTTGTCTTTAAACATTTAAGCACACTTTAAGATTAAAAGATTTTAAGATTATTAGGATTACAATATCAGCATTTCCAAACTTGTGTGAAACTGTGTGTACTAAGCTCATGTAAATGGGTAGTCTTGTGTTTAAATGTATTTTTTGACACCAGAAAGCTGTTAAAATACAGAACAATATGTTTTTCTAGTTTCAATAAATGTTCCTTCTCCACTAGGGAGGATTTGAGTTGTGAAAGGTAGAGTACAGTACAATGTTTTTATAGTACAATGAAATCTTTTATCTCAAAAGATCAAGGCAAATGTGATTCCTCATTATATGACCCCTTTAATCAATTTTTTTATTATTGTTTTTTTGTACAACACTGCAATGACTTTGATGTCACCTCCCTGTTTATACACGTAAAGTCTTTTGGCATACGCGTCTCTGATCATCGTGGTGGCAAACTGCCGGGTCGTGAATAAATATTCTGATCAAAACTGACCATTCTAGAGACATTTCATAATGCATACAGAATACATTGCAATCTGTGAAATGTGATCATTCATGTCAGCAAAGGGCAGAAAATGGACAAGAATGATGTAATGCTTTTTACAGTAACATCAGACTGCAGCTGTCTTTCCATTCAATGCACACTCTTAACTCTCCAATCCAGATTTCATAATAAAATCTTTTGAATGTTTCTGTCCTGTTCATTCTTATTTTTTCTACATTTTAAGGAGAATTCTGTTACTGCTATTTCTACGGGGAAACTGCACAGTTTTCTGCTTTAGCTCTTGCTGCCAGCACCAGTTGTTTCTCTAAATGTAATCCACTGTGTACAACAGCATGTGAGTCTGCAACCGTGAAAGATCAGTAAAATAAACAGCTTTATCTGCTGCTTATGTCGTGTTAGTCGCCTGTGATGTCAGAGACGGATTCTTTTCCAGGCTCCAGGGATGTTGTGTATATCTTTAACCTCCTGTCTGCTGTGTCATGGAAATGTGCTGACACAGCACATCACAGTTTTGAGCTGTGTGGAAAAACCTACCCAGTGTTTACCTACCAAGATTGTTCCAGTGGTATGTATATCTTGACATCTAGAATTTACATTATAATATGAATTGCAAAAATGAAAAGCCAATGCAAAGCTATAATCAATGCAAAAAAACTCGCAGAGACATTTGTTACCCAGTCTGTAAAAGTCATTTTTATGTTTTCTACATAAATTCATCCTACAAAAACGTTAAGTACATTCTGTGAAAATATAAGCTATATAATATATTTAATATTGACTTAGTAAAAACAACAATTTAAATTGTAGTGAATTTAAACTTTGATGCCTGTTATTAGATTATGAGACTTCAGCCTGTTTATTTTATTTATATTCATTACTTTTTTACTGAGGTTTTCTATTTGTTAGAAAAAAATATTTTTACATAATATACTGTTTGTTGCTTTATAGTTTGTCTTTTTCCTCATCTTTATTAAATAACATAATAACTCAATAAAGTTAAATTTATTATCAAGAGATCAGAATGAGTATTACTATTACAGCCACAAAACAAAGCAATACACTTATGCCTCGACATATTAAGTTTTATAGAATTTTTGTAGCTCTTCATCCTGGGTATTTATTTATATTTATCAAACCTAATAACAAAAACAGTTTGTTAGTAAAAAAAAGTATTTGATTTGCATTATCAGCATAATCTCATTCTATCTCAATGAAAAGTCTATATCCACAACAGTTTACCAATCATAGGTATGTGAACACCAAGTCAAGCTGTGTACTGTAGCATCACGACGTAAATCTCTGTATCTCTGCTTCATACTATGTGTGAGGCCTTTACACTTGTTAAGCACCCTTATGGGGACCATTAGCTGCCCTTCTGTTATAGATGTTGCCACAACATTCACTGCAAATGGCAGGACGCTATCTCTGTCAAGACCACGGTCCAATCGAAAGAGCCACAGACTTGTGGATCATTCATAACCTCAGCAACCTCTGTCAAGATGTGGGAGCAGACGGGAGGGAGCGGACGAGCATTTCGAAATTGAGGTGATGTCAGGGTTATCATATTCTTTTCAACTGCCCACCGAGCGCAGATTACTCGTCGGGGAAAGAGTTAGTCAGCGTCGGCTCTTGTCTTTCCTAGCAAAGCGCAATAACTGTGACCGCAATTTATCAGCGTCCACCAGGAACTGAGCCTGCGGGTAAAAAGTGGGAGAGAGAATCTGTCTGTTTAAGGATAAGCAAAACCGATATAGTTAACTCAAATTGTGTGAGATGGATGTCATCAGGATTGTGGATCATTATTGGTGATAAGAGTTTTGGGGTGACCAATGAATTATGTGTAATAGTTCATTATAAATAAATTTGTACTGACATATTGCATTTTACCACAAATGCTGAAAACATCTAAATTGATGAAAAGGTTCAATATCATTGAAATTTGAAAGTCAGCCAATCTCTGTCATCGATCAGTAAAGCAGCATAAATTTACTCAAATGTTACAATTCAAAGGGAGTTCTTTTGTGCTGGCCTGCATGAAACCAGGGGTTGAAGAGGCAGACTTCCTACAGCCTAATCTGTAGAAACTCTCTTCAAAGAGCTCGGCTTGTCAGAAGAGATCTCTTCCAGTGCAAAGTTTCTCCAAACCCCTTCTGTAATAATCTCTCCTGCCTTTATCAGAGATCGGAGAAGCATACCTTTTGAAATGCTAATGAGAGAGGAACTGCAAAAGCTCATTTGTCAGATCAGATGTAAACTATTACTTGTCTTAAAAGGAAGCGACAGCTGAGGGGGAAGATTTGAAAAAGGTGACCCCTCCGAGTTACTCTCCGGAACAACCGGTATTTGGCTGCAAGGTGACAAAGTTTCTTTTGAATATTAATGACGTTTATACATAATGAAATACCTCTGCAATATTTGGACTTTAAAAAAACAATATCAGCCAGAATAAATGATATCATAAATATTTATGGCAAGTTTTGGTATCCTAATCAGATCAGTCATCCAAATTAAAAGTATGATGCAGTTTTATTTTAGCTGTAGTGAAAACAACTATCTTCTCCTCCTTCAGTTCTATAAGCAAACATCTGTAGACTGTCATTTTTTGATTGTCAAGCAACTGTGGTTTGTTTTGAGCATAATTAAAATAAACGTACAACATGTGTTCTGTAAAGTAATGAAAGATGGTTTCCTTTCAATAGCACTGATGCATTAGAAGCTTAATCTGATTTATCATTTTTCACCTATAGACCAGAGCCATTGAGAGAGAGAGTTGCGTCAAATCCGTTGACTCCAATGGAACCGTTTTTTCACAGCAATTCCCGGAAGTTACTAGTAATGCATGGAGCTGCCGCAAAGCAGACCGATTGTGACGAACTTTTAATCAATTCAAAGACGTAAGTCATTTAATAAATAAAGAAATGAAAGAAATAAAGCATTTAAAGAGAAAAGATAACTATTTGAATCTAACATAAATCACGTGACTTCCGTTTGGCGCAACTCTCTTTCTCAATGGCTCTGCTATAGACAAACTAAAAACCATCCATAACACACATACACAATTATTGACTGCATTATATTACTGAGATAATATTTCAAAAAATCTTTAAAAAACAACAAAGATGTCAAAGAAAACCCTTATTTTCGGCCAAATTGTTCCATTAAGAATCTTTAAAATCTTAATGGCTTCTTTTTTTAGTGGAAATCATTTCTTGTACATATAGACAGTTTCATTGGAAACGTGCGCCTGGGCCAAAGTTAACTTCTGGTCTGGTTATAATATAACAATATATTTTATTAATAATTTATATTAATATATTATTGTATTTTAATTGTTCAATTAAATTAAAACTACACAAAATGGTTCTTGGTTGTAATTAGTTCTTCGGGGAACCAAAAATGCCTCCTCTATATGGCATCACTGTGAAGAACCTTCAGTAGTGCCTTCATTTTTAAGAGTAACTCTTACAGGCTACATTTTAAACTATTTTATGTTAACCTAAATGTGCTGAGCACTTTGTCATGTTGTATAATTAACATTTGTTTTAATGTGTTAAAGGTATTGTGTGTAAGTCTTTGGAGTCTCTATTAACAGAAATGCAATATAAAATCCATAACTATTTGTGTTATGTTTTTCTTACCTTAGAACGAGCTATTTTTATCTACATACACCGCGGGCTCACCCTTACATAAAATTCTCCATGTTGTGACTACAGTATCGCTAAACGGACAAACGGCTCTACAGAGCGCATTTCGTAAATACGTTTTCTCTTTTGGGAAAGAAGCGGAAACGTGACGACATCTTAATCCTCTTAGAACAGGAGGGGGACGGCTGAAGTGAGCTGGTGGGTTGCAATTCGCAACCTCACCACTAGATGCTACACTTTGGACCTTTAATGGTTTTGACATTGAGACGTTAAAGAAATATACCTAATCAGAAAATTAAAATTAAACATATAAAACAAAAAAAATATTTTGCGTAGTCACAAAATGAGTGTGAAATTGTTGCTCAATTATGCATCATTTATTTTTTTACATTTGAAGTGAGTCAATTTTCCAATAATAAACGTCAATGATAAACGTCAAATAATAAATGTCAAGCAAGTCAAAGAAATAGAGTTTTTAATTCAACATTTAGCTAAATGTACCCCTCTCATTTCCACATATTTGCATCCACCACTGGAGCCAATCTCCCACTGCACAGCAACCTGAAACCCCAGAGTTCTGCTATAATTATCTTTTCCAAGTCAAGACGGAAGACTAAAGCTTCAGCATCTCACTGAATTCAAGGGGAGGCTAATGAAATGTGGCCTCAGTACTCTTCACCGCAACGTTCGCGTGCTGCACATTTTAAGCACTTAGGCAATAAATCATGCAACCGGGTCTGCAGGGGCACAAGCAAACTTCAAGCTCAAATCAAATCCTGAGTCGCTGATGAGGAATTGGACCAGCGCTGGGCTTCTCAATGCAGTCAGAACAGCTTTATTCTAAGAGCCGTCTCTTTACCAATCACGTGTCACCCACCATCTGTCTGAGAATGTGTGTTGAGTAGAGGTTCTGAGTATACAGGTGGCTCTCTTCCTGCAGTAATAAAATGATGGACAGACAGAAAATGACTCATTCAGGGCTGATGGTGCACATGATTGAAGGTCTCATATGGGCAGCGGTTAACACTTCTCTCTCTAGCATGTGCCACCTGTCTAACTATTTGCAGGAGCAACGTTCTTGTCTAGGTCACGCTAAAGAACCACCTGGCAAATGTTTTCAATGTTTTATGGCTCCAGTGATGTCATTTGAAAGAATAAATTGAAGAAATAACGATAAAACTTTACAACGAGGTTGCATTTGTTAATATTGCTAAATGCATTAACTTGTATGAAATAACAATGAGCAATATAGTGTTTCAGCATTCATTAAGTAAGGGATAATGTACAGGCAGCCGGTTGTTATCTCAGAATACAGACATTTATTTGGCTTATTTCACAATAACAGCAGGCTGCTTGTACATTACGTCGCTTGTTACACGGCTACTAGCAACGTGAGAATAAAACTGGACATGAAATGTGCAATATTTTATTAGCTCAAAGAAAAATATTGAACAACCTGAAGTACACTGAATATTGCATCACAACTGTATAGACTAAAGTTCTTTCTCTGTCTCGCTCTTGTATTTCTGCCAAGCTGAATTTGAAGCCACAATTCATAACTGCTGAAGCAAAGCATGTACAGTGTACTAGAACTGTATCTGCTGTTTAAAACTATGTGACCAGACATACAGACATTTTCTATAGAGCTAGTGTTCATGTTCTGTTTCAGCCATAGTAGGTGAACTTATTTGTTAGTACGTGTCACTGACCTATAGATCATGAACTTAATATTTTAACATTTTTCAAGTAAAAAATTGTGATTCTTAGAAAAACAACATTACAAAAGAAAATGTGGTGTGTAATTAAGAGTTTGTGGCATTAAATTGGTATTAAGAGAGCAAACAGTCACTGTTCTAGAGAAGGTTTTGCTGCTTTGTATCTGTGCAGTACTTCAGGGTGGAACACGCAGAAATCGGGTTTTCTGGGTCCGCAGCTGTAAGTGGCTGATAAGGCCTTAGGCAGAAAAGCCAACATTTCACCCCGGCTGTGCAACTTATCCCTCGTTCCTTTCATAGGATGTGATAGGCTCTGTGTGTGCACATTCTCAGTTCTTCACAGAGCAAAGGGCAGGAGATAGGAGAGTCAAGCATGCTGCTAGATTATTGCAACCGGCTTTAACTTACAGCTGCAGACGCTGTGTTCTGCTGTAGCAATATAATCTTTTAGTTTAGTTACAAGTTACTCTAATGTCTGTGCCCCCCCCCCTCTCTCTCTCTCTCTCTCTCTCTCTCTCTCTTCATTTTCTTAAATTACTGTGTATAAAGATGATCCTTGGATTAACTAAATGAAATAAATGACTTATATAAATGACTGCATCTGAATTTAGGAGTGTGTGCATGTGAGTTTATTTCATTTTCTGGAGGTCACCAGTGTATTTAATCGATCAATACAGGTTTTGCATGAATAATGCTGAAGCATGCTGAATTCAGTCCGGAGATTTTGTAAAATATTGCATGGCATTATGGGTAGACGGCTTAATGACCTTTACTCATCTGTTTGCGGGGAGTGATGGAGAGAAAAGCGTCAAATGATTCATATGGATCTGAGAAAATATTCCATTCGTCATGTTCACACCATATGACGCTTGTCCTAAAAATATATTGATTTAGCCCTATTTTGAGACTCAAACTGCATTCGGGCACTTAGTCTTCCCTGATTGGTCAATTCATCTGCTTTGAATGGGAAGTAACATGGAAAGGTCAATCTTCCAGAAAATGCAATTTTGCCAGTGTTGTCATGAAAACAAACATTAAAAACAATTAAAGTTTTACCACAATGATAGAAAACAAGCCATGAAATAAAATTAAACTCTACAATAAATAAAACTAAATCTATTGGACACTAGTGTTTTAAATACTCCATCATCCACACATTACATTAGGGGTGGAGAGGGAGGATTATAAATTAAAGTATGGATGTATTTTACCTGACAATATTCTCTTGTCAAGATTCAGCATCATACTGCATTAGGTCAACAACACACACTCAATTATTTCTGTTTGGCAAAAACAAGCTAAAATATACAACAATTGCCCAAACAATGCAGATTATATTTTTTCCCCATGCTGGGTAAAATATTGGAAAGAACACACTGCTGGGTTGTTACCACTTAAGGTTGGGTAAAGACGTCCAGAAGTTGGGCTGAAATAACCCAGCATTGGGTAATGTTCTGTCCAATATTTACTCAGCATGGGTCAAAAAATTACCCAGCACATTGTAGAGTGCAGCTATTTCCATCTTTATCCATCTAACATTAGCAAGTTTCCAGCCTGGCCGGCTAAAACTAGCTTGACCAGCTAACCTCTCAATAACCAGCCGGCTACACCAGCTGGAAGGGTGGTCTAGAAGCATTTCCTTTTTCAGTTTTAAACAGTATACAAATGTTAGAACCCAATACAACCAACAGAATATTTAGAACTAAATCAAAACCTTTAACACTTATATATATGTGTGTGTGTGTGTGTGTGTGTGTGTGTGTGTGTGTGTGTGTGTGTGTGTGTGTGTGTGTGTGTGTTAAATAGTTATATAAATAACTTCTTATATATGTTAAATAAAAAAGGAAGTTTCAGGTGTTGCTCACGCCATGCAAAATGGTCTATAAAAAATGTGCTTCACGATGCCATAGAAGAACATTTTTTGTCTAAATGGTTCCATAAAAAACCTTCAACATTCAAAGAATCTTCAGATTATAAAAAGGTAAGAAAGAGACAGACACCTTTGACTGAATGGTTCTTTCTATGGTGTAAATAAAAGAAGATGGAGTCTTATCCAAAAATGCAGAGCAATAGGAAGACAAGGTCTTTTTATTGGAAGCAATTTTCACATGTTTGCTCTTAAAGCAATCCTACCTTAATACCTCTATAACATAACAATAAAGACATTTTATAAAAAGTGAAATACAGTGTGTGCTTAATATGCTTAATAGAAAGCTGCATAAACAGAGGGTTCATCACTAATGTCTGGGACTTAAAAATTATAAGATCATAAAATTATATGACCCATCGCCCAACAGACATAAAACTGGCAGTGCATAAATCTAAGGCCAGTGATTGGTGGAGGTGTATTGTGTGGACATCTCCCTTTCAGAAAAGACACACGAATTTCATGTTTATCACGTTTTCACACGGGATTCACACAAAAGTGTTCCAAAAACACACATTTCACATGTGATCACGTGTTGTGTGAATTATGTGTCTATTATGTAAGGGCTGGGAGAGTTTGAAAGCATCACACTGTAGACAATGTTGACAGGATCGTAGCATGACAAACAGCAGAAGAAAATACACAGCACAGTTATATAAACCTGACCACAAAATTAGTGAAGCATTGCACAGGTCCACAGAACGCTAGTTCAATTGACACACAGAGGCAGAGCGGTGCTACTGTACAGCAGACCTTACTTTAAATCTCAACACAGTTAGAAATTGCTTTTCTCCCCAGTTCCACTTCAGGTTATTCATATTCCTCCCACTTACCTTTTTCTCCACCCCCCTCTCCCGCCTTGATTTGCTGTCAAAACACATTTCCCTCTCAGAAGAATCGTTTTGTGTGTTGAGTGTTTTGTTCCCTCTGCAAGCAGCTTTTTTAGGAGCCCTGACTATAGCTGCACATTTTTGTCTTTGTAACAGACCTCAAGAGCTTTATGAATATAAATATTTAGAGTAATACAAAATAGATTAACATTTACCTAGTGTTCCTTTGTCTCTTCAAGCAAATTATGTAAGTTTTGCTTTGTAAACCTTGCTTAACTTCATGGCTTTTGAGGATGTGACGTCATAGTGAAAAGTAAGCCTGTCATATCCATTTTTTTGAAAATATTGTTAAAGGTTCTGTGTAATATTAAGGAGGATCTATTGAGAAATGCAATATAATATACATAACTGTGTCTTCATGTGTATAAAGACCTTACGCAATGAACTGTTATGTTTTTATTACCGAATGAGATATTATGAGTGATATTATAATATGCATTCTATAAAATGATTGCATTTATATGTTAGATGGAAAAATAAAGCATCATTTGTTTATATTAATACGCAATACCAAGCGTGTCACGTGAATAAAACTGAAAAGATTATTATATGTATAAAAAAGAGGCGGGAAGTCCAGCAGGCAACAGCATATGCGTGGAAGCGCAGACGCTATTGCACAGATACTTAATCTGTATTCCTGTCTGTCTAATGGACCGTTAACTTTACATTCTAGCGCGCGCTCCCGCTGGCCAGCAGAAGACATCTAGATGTTTCTCTCTGCTCAGCGAGATTGACCTCAGTAATACATGCTGCTCACTGCAATACAAGACCACAGCACCGAGGGGGGAATTCAGCAGGAATGAATTACACAAGCATCTTTATGTGCCGTCTCTGTTGTTTCAGCTCCAGATCAACTAAAGGAATTATGCAAATCAGTTAATAACAGTAACACAGTCAAAAATGTAGTGCTGGGTGCAATTCGCAAGGTGGAATTTCCCTATTTTACAGGCTGATTTTAAAAGATAAATGCTGGATAATGCAGCAGATATTCTTCTAAATCATTTGATCATCATTTGATGATTTACAAAGATCACATTTGATATCCTTCTACATTTTACAACCTGCTTTATGTAGAAGATAATAAGATGTTAATTGGAAAAGGTAAACAGAGGTGAGCTTCGTGAACAAAGCACATCTATAATGAGCATCATTTACATAAAGATGCCATGTTTGTGCTGAAAACACTGAAGCTGACTTAATTTAAATACAGCGTTATTCATTTTGCAATTTATGCTGAAATGAAATGATTTCATTACTCCTTTAGTCTTTATCTTGTTTTTTTTAATTTTCTGAAATATTATTTTCTTATATTTTCTTTATATATTTTATATAGACTTTTATTTTCTGAAATCTTTGAATATACCTGCACTTCCGTCTATTTCGGGATGATGTTGCTGACAGTTTTGGGAGTATATTCGCATCAAGCGTCAATTAGAGCAATAATAAAAGTGAAAGATGATATCAGCCGCTAATGGGAACGCTGCAGGATGGAACCATAGTTCATCGCTGTCACTCATACATCATGTGTATGTTTGTGTTTAGTATAAAAACAAAACATAATATACAAAATAATTATGTAATAATCTGTTTTTTGCACGAGGGCTTACATTTTGCTGTGTGTGTGGTGGGACTGGGTCAGCAATCACAACTCTGTGCATCTGTGCTCTGTTAAAGACAGCTGCTTTCCTGTATATAGTCCCTTTAGGCTCTTCCTGCTGTGCACATACAGTACTGTACATCAGCATCACTTTATTATGAATATATATCTGAACTGAGCTCTTAAAATGGCTAAACGGGTTTAGCAAGCATTACACATTGTTTTACTTGAAATGTGCTTGGTCATATTCGCTCATTTAAAAGTAAAAGCTCTCACAGTTGGCTTTCATTTTGAAATGGAACAATAGATGGCCGAATCATTTATTCTTTCCTTCAAAATTGAAGACCGGAGAATGGCATGATTATTAACACAGATGTTGCCCGATTGTAGCTGCATAATAAAAACAGCAGATGTTGTTAAGCCCTATTTATTTCAAGGCCAATGGTAGTTTAATGGGGAGTCTGTGAACTGTGGCTCATCTTTCAGCACCTACAAAAGACTATCGTAATATAGCCAGCATGCAATATAGAAATTCTTTTTTCAAAAGGCTATTCATAAATTGTTACAGATAAACCTACAGTACATCCACTTTTGAAATATTACAATAGATTTTGCAGTTAGTATGGTGCTAAAATAACAGTATTAAACTCACTCAAAAGTGACTTACAAATAGGAGACTACTTTACATATGAAAGTGACCTATTTTTTGTCAGATATGGTGACCCATACCCGAAATGTGACCTCTGCATTTAACCCAACCAGTGAATAGTGAACACACACACACCGGGGCAGTGGGCAGCTAACACTGCAGCTCCCGGGGAGCAAACGGGGGTAAGGTGCCTTGCTCAAGGGCACGTCAGTTGTTTCCTGCCGGTACTGAGAATCGAACCGGCAACCTTCTGGTTACGAGTCCGACTCTCTAACCATTAGGCCACAACTGCCCCATATATATCATATATGATAAGTAATAGTATAAAAAAGCAACACACAGACATGATGACACAATTTAAACTGATGCATTTAAAGTCAACAATTCGCTTCATCTTAAATCTGTTGTTATAATCTAATCATAAGGATAGAACTGAGCAGCATCTGAATTATGCATTAAACTATAAGAAAATACTAGAAGTGTTGCATGTGTTCCTCTAAATCACAGCGACTGCCTTCATCTCTGCAAAACCAAAACATTAAAGGAAAAATATTAGTTTAATGTCGTTGCTGTTGACAAGATTGTGGTTCATTAGTGCAACACAGAAATATGTACATACTCTGAAAGTTCTACTGCATATTAATAGAAATCCTAAACAGAACACAGAGAGGTTGTGCAAAAATGATGAAAACAGAATGAAAAGAAACAGAGACAGGAATCAATATTAGACAATAAAAACTTTTTAATTATTTAAAGATAAAGAACTTTAATGCTCTCTCTAAGTATGTTATTCTGTGTTGGCATGAAACATAAACACCTAAAAACTTAAAACACACTTAAGTAACTAATTTACATACATAACATATTTGAGTATTATTTTTATATTTTTTCAGTATACAGGTGTTTCTCTTCTTCCTTGTAATAAAAAGTGTCATCCAGTACCTGTGTATACTTCTTTAAGTCATGTGGCTAAATTACTGCCAATCACAGCTTTTGTCCATCAAGTGTCACAAAAACATCTGGTTTATTTGTTTGGTTACAAAGTTTTTTCCCTGTAATTGTTGAATCAGGAGTAATGCTAGGGGACAAGAAGAGGGAGGAAGATGTCACAACCACTTTTATCACAACTACTAAAAACAAGGAAGCCCCCATAGAAATAATAACATCCTGAATTGACATTGACTGAATCCCTTTTTTTCTGCGTAAAGTCAAGCTTAAAGTATTATCCTGGCTTGTGTATTTAGTCAAAATGATGTAATGCTTGTCTTTAAGCAACTGAAATTAAACAATGTGCCATCCCGTCATAACACGGGAATTGGGTAGGGGTGCAAGAAAGCATATCGGTCAATGGGTTTGCGAAGGTGTTTTAATCCCAAGCAGGGGTGCTTCAGGGAGATTTGGTATTCTTCAAACCAGTGCTCGGTATTAAACTGCTTTGAGTTAAAAGCATTACCAATCTGATGTGTTTGCCATGCACGGACACTTGCTGTCTGCTTACTGACAACTGAATCTGTGACATATGCTGAAAAAGTCGACAGTCTACAGGCCATTTCGGTCACATTTTGAAGAGTACCAAGATCTCCCCATAAATTATATTTAGAACTGCTGAAATATTTAAACCACGAGTCATTGAAGAAGCTATGAATCATCTATTTAAATATCTCTGAGGGAACAGTAATGAAATATGGTCAAACTGAAGCTCCCAACACATTTACTATTAAATGGCTCCTATGCTGACACCAGATTAAAAGCAAAAGAAAATCTGTCAATGCAAAAGTATATGATCAATTTTCAGCTAAAAGCTTGTTATTTATCATTTGTTTGTTTCTGTTTAAAGAGCTAGTTTGGCAGGGACAAACAAGCAACAAAGGTTATCAACCTTATGTTTCTAAAGCAATATTCACTATTGGCTCTTATCAGCCCAAAATATTGTTTATACTACACAATTAAAACTTTACAGTTATTGGTTTATAGTAACTGTAAGTGAAATATTATCAATAATAGCCAAACTATATGATTTAAAGGCCAGGTAATAATGTACAGTATTGCATCTGTTTCAAAGCTTTTAAAATGTCTTGATAAATGCAAAATGTTTATTCATAAAAATGCATAAGCCTATGATAATGTGAATGTATAATATATGTAATCTGCCTCAACCACTTCGACCATCAGAGTATATTCATGAAAAGATAACACCCTAAATAACAACAATAAAGTGACTTCCTTTTTATCTTGTTAAGCTGCCCTTGAATTTTCAGCAACTTCCTCAAACTTGTTTTCGGGGTCATTCGCAGTTTTCCGGAGTGCCTGCACCGAGATAAGGTGGATGTTCAGGTTTGAAGCAATGCGCTATTTTCCAGCATTAGCATTCACAACACTGGTTGCCACTTTAGAGTGAAACTCCAGAGGAGCTGAATTGATCCAAACTGTGACTTTCTGTTTCTTTTGACTTTACAGCAAAGATAGCAGTTTTTTGTGCTAATAAAACTTTTAAGAGCGTTTAAGAGAGCAGCTCAAAAGTTAACAGAGCCGAGTGCAGAACAGGGATGATGAGCGAGAACACTTCATTTCATGCATCACGGCTTCCGTCAAAAACAGGGCTGGCTGTATGGATTAGAGGCATGTACTTCTTTCAAAACTGAACAAAAAACAGTCACTGAGTGAGTCCTGATAACCAACCTTGATACTACAGTATACACTGTTAAAACAAATACTGTGAATTTACAGTACATTCCTGTCTGGTAGTTGTTCTTTTATTGTGACTTTAAGGGACAACAGATTGTTCAAAGGTAAGAAAGAAATGTGTTTTGTAAAGAAACATTTACTAACACATTCTTTCAGTAGCCAAAATGGGGTTTTTTATGCTACTGCTGCAAAAGCCTTTTAGCACCCTCATTTTAAGAGTGTAGATTCACAGAATGCACAGTGGCATTAATAAATAATTGGATTTTTTATGTTATGTTTTATTTATACTTGTTTCATGTTACTATTGTTGAGTTTATATGCCCCCCAAGTTCACCAGAGACAAAATATAGTATTTCTGTACCAAAATAAAAATATTACTTTAAAACATGCATATGACTCTTTCTTCTGTGGAACACAAAGGAAGATATCTTGAAAAATGTGGTTTTGTGTCTCAATGCAAGCCAATGGTGGAAGTACTCCAATGGGGAGTAAATGATGACAGAATTTTTATGTATGCTTTTAAATCTAAAGAAATTGAAAGTTATGATCAGATAACATTTACACATTTGCCAGGTGCTTTTATCCAAAACAACTTACATTGCATTACACTATACATTTGTTTCTGGATATGCGCAATCCCTGGGAATCAAACCCATGACCTTGGCGTTGCTAGCGCCATGCTCTAACCACTGAGCTACAAGAAAGCTTTTATGATTCATTCTACTCTGTATGTGATATAGTGCAACCAATTGCTTTCTAACACAAACTGGAAAATAATAAAGGAAAAAAATAATAAGTTAAAGAAACAAAAGTCAGTAATTTGTTGTGTTATTAAATGACCTAACCTCCATTACCTTCACAATAAAATTCCATTGTAAGAAATTACTGTCAATTTCAGTACAGTGTACATCATACTACACATAGCCTTTGACTTACAGCATTAATGCTAATGAACTGTGTGATCAATGTAATTACCTCCAGACGACCAACTGTTCTAAATATGATAGTACTCATTATCTAAATATAAAGATGGAGAAAATAGCTCTGCCGTGAGAGCATCTCTCTGACTAATTGGAGATTTTCCCCCAAATGGAGCCCCACCACAGAGACACTGTCCATATGTTCCGATATGAAGTGGAATTCTCCAGAGAGATTCTCACTGCTAACTAAATTAGCCTGAAATTCACATCACTGCCTGCTGAGTTCTGAAGGACGGGCAATACTCTGACGGACGGTCATCGGAAGTAGATTGAACTAAAACATTGAACAGTGATCGCTCTCTGAAATGACTGGCAATGGCAAACGGGCCTCTTAAAGGAACAGTTCAGCCAAAAATAAAAATTCTGTCTTCATTTACTCTCTCAAGTTGTTCATGGCCACCACTGACTACCATAATAGGAAAAATTGCTTTATTCTGTCTTTGTTCTGTTGAACACAAAAGAAGATATTTTGAAGAATGTAGGGAAGCAAAGAGTTCTGGGGCACTTTTGACTACCGTTGTCGTTTTTCCTATTGTTTGTTACAAGCATTTTCCCAAATATCTTTCTCTGTGTTCATCAGAACAAAGACATTTATACAGATTTTGGAACAAAATGGAGTAAATGAAGACAGAATTTTCATTTTTGGGTCAACTGTCCCTTTAAGTGCATGGATGGTTGATTTCTTTCTCTGGCTTACTGAAAGCAGGTTAAATATTGTAATTCTGTACTGTAGCTCAAGGTGATAAAACAAATGTACCGCAAACAAATTAGAGGCACATTTTAGGATAACTACTGTACTATATGAACATTTCTCTTATTAAACTGTTGAAATTCCCCATGCTTATTGCTTTAAGGAGATTTTCCTTAACCGAGTGGCTCACTAACCAATTTTTCCACCAATTTTGAGATGTTAGCCTCATACACATTAGCTTTGGAAATCAAAGCGCATTGGTGCGTGCAAATGCCCAGCTAGGTTAATCGCTCTTCTAATTCTCTTTCTGGCCTCTGGGGACAACAGACACTCATTGAAGAATTTCTCATTGCTATTGGTGGGTGACCTTAGCAGTAACCAATAAGCTTCTGGCAAAAGTACAACACAAGAGGTGAATAAAAGGTGAAGCATAGGGTTTTGTCCTCAGCCACATAATGCAGACACAACAACAAAACAATGTTGTCCAGGTGCTCCTGTTCCTATTTCAGTAAGCTTCACATTGATCGGCTGCCAAAATGAGGAGTTGCATTGCGTGACAATGATCATTGAGAAATGTCAGGGGCAGTTGTTCAATTTGGTGTCCCACCTTTTATTTGTAGAGGTGTGACAGACCCACAAGTAAGTTTTGGTAAGGTTTTAGCAACAACAATCAATAGCTATAGCATTGCCTACTGTTACTGAAGTGTTATATGGGCATCTGGTTTTATTGTTTTCTAACTCAGGGCGATACTCTAAGTAGAGCAGCCAGCAAGATGGAAAGCAAAGCTACAAACTGCTTTTCAGACAGAAGTGCAGGAATTGTGTACGGCTGACTGGCTATTGTATAGACACAATCCAAGTCAATGGGCACCACCGTTGTTCAGTTAGCCACATTCTTCCAAATATCTTTTTTTGTGTTATGAAAAGAAAAAAAAATCCATTTTTGAGTGAACTATATTTCTTGAGGCAGCAATACAGTTTGTACAGGGATTCATTAAGAGGTAAATATTTGAATGAGATTCATGATGACTCGTGCAACGATAACAAAGCAGTTAACACGTATAACCCAAAAAAAGACCTAAACAAGAGGTCCACATAAATCTTTTCCCCTGCATTGGTTCAAAAAGATTAGCCATTACAGTTGTTACATTACTCCGGTCAAAGAGACCCGGTGAAGCAAAAACTGTAAATCACTTCTGAATTCGCATCATGATTTAGTTTTTAGTCATTATACAATACTGTTTGCTGTGATGTATTAAAGTACAGTACACGATACTATATGTCATTTCCTACTGTATACTGTAATGACAACTTTCTTTATGTTATTATATGAAGCAACACAATTTACTGGCTTACTTTACACTGTTAGCCTTTTGTATTCATGTGCATTGAGGTTTATTCACTGCATCATGCTAAAAAGAAAAGAAAAGGATTCAAAAGGACAGTGTGTTGTCCAGAATACCACATTTTGTCAGTTTACGTCAACTCCAAAGACGAAGCGCTCCTGAGGTGGTTTTGTTGGCTAGTTTGTAAAGTAATTAATTTCTGTTTCAGGCTGTCGGCTCACATCAGGCCTGTGATGATTAATTGCGGCCCGTTCAAAAGATTCGAGCAGGAGATCACGGTTGTGCAAAGTGAAGAAAGCTGAACAAAGTTATTCATATTCCTTCAGCGAGCAACAAAAGCGCATCTGCAGCTGAAGTCATTCCGCATGCGAGTAACTCATAGCGCACAGATGCCGGCCCCATATTTTGCTGTCATTGCATATTTTGTGTCGACGCCTGCGGGGCTAATTTTTGTCTTCTTTTGTAGTTCCATTTCATGATTCTCATTCTTCTGGATAAAGATTACTCATAAGATTAAAATAAGAAACTCTATTGAAACCAACGGTTGAGTGAGATTCATTTATCAAGAAGATCTAATTTGACTTAACAGGTAACACTGTGTTTGTTCAAACGCTGGCGCCTGTAGCTTCATTTTTATGAGTTGTGATGAAAATGTTTTAGCGCTGCAAGCTTTTCTATCCAAACCGATTTCTAAACAGGTTTTTGTACTAAAGATTATATCTTTATTCGTTATCTTTCTCCCAGGGAAAGTGACTTATTGTAAGTTATTTTGCTTTGTTGAGGCGTATTCAGCCGTGAACACCAGAAGCTTAAAGATCCATTAAATAGCAGACACACAAGTGATATTGTCTTTATCTCCCCAGAGCACAAAGCCCATTTAGATATAGAAAGGGTATTTGTTCCAATCATACAAGATATGATCAATATCACATTACCTCAGAAGCACCAATCATTCCATCCCCCCTATTATATGTGAGGCGTACAAGTGCTCGAATGTGATGCTAACAAGGAAAATGACATTTATTGAAGAGGACTTTCAATTTTGCTCTTTAATAGCTGCTACAGAGCTGTGCTACAATGGTGACTTTTTACTTTCTTATTGTTTTTGATGTTTAAACCATGAATATTTTTGGTTCGACAGACTGTTATTATAGGTTTATAATTATATAATATAATATAGCCGCGGAAAAATTAAGAGACCATTTCAAAGACTATTTTCAGTTTTTCTGAATTGACTATTTATGGGTATTTATAGGTATCTTTTGTTTCATTCTGTGAACTACTAACAATATTTCTCCCACATTTCAAATACAAATATCGTTTCTATTTGCATTTGTTTGCAGAAAATGAAGAAACAGGTCAAAATAACAGAAAAGATGCTCTGAATTTTTTCAAACCTCAAATACAGCAAAAAAATAAATTCTTATTCAATTTTAAGCAATATGACAATATTTGTACATGTATATGTGATAGCCTTGATTTTTATCAAATTTTTATTTTCATGTGTTTTCATACTTTCACATTGCTGTTGGATGACTTTGTCACTCCTGAGGTTTGATTTTATTGAAATTCAAAAGACAATGGACTGGAATGACCACAATACATCTAGAAATGCTGATTAAATGAAAATTTGCAATGGGCTGTAAATTTTTTTTTCATATATATGACATATATTATGCTTTGTTTGTTTTTGTTTTAACTATTGTGCATACTTAAAATATGCATTTTTATAGAAACATTGTTTAGCTAAATATTTGATCAATGCGATAATTATATTGTTAACTATTAGTACAATGTTGTAAAGAGACAATTTTGACAAAAAATAAAAATATGGCATATAAAAATATTAATCAAGTCTATAATAATTGTTGTCCTAATAATGACACTGTACATGACTGAAACACACACACACACGACATTTGAATCAGCCCATATTTTGAATATTTTGAAAGAAATGACAAAACAGATAAGCCCCACTTTCATTTCTCAATGCGCTCCATCCTGCGGCTGTCTGCGTCAGAGAATCTGCATTGTGCACACATAATGCCTCACTCTCCCGACAGCAAAGCCGAGTTCTCGACTCGTGCAATATTGCTGGGTCGCATTCTCTGTTTCACACATGTTCAAGCCATTGCTAGAGGCCTGAATGAAGCGAGTGGAGCACTAGATCTGTCACCATTAGAGCATGTACCAATCATCACTTGGAATTAACACAACTGTCAATCAGCGCCTATCCAACCCTCTGCTTCATGAACTTCTAGGTGTCTACAACATGCAGCAAGAACACGGGTTTTGTAAACATACCGAAACAGATACAGTGATCATATAAAGTGGCAGAAAGAGCCTTTATTAGAAAAATGAAACTTTTACTTATATACATTTTTTTACATCTTGTAACCCAGCACATTTTCTGCAACCACATTGTATCGACATTTCACAAGTCACATATCAGACCTGTTCCATTATTATGATCTACATATGCATAAAAAAGCAGGAAAAAGAATGACTAGAACCAACAGGAGATATGTTCAAACCGCCCCACTGAATTAGTACTTACTCATGCAATTTTGCCAATAGCAGAAATGATTTTATTAATGCAAGCTTGTGTCAGCTTTATGTAAGCGATTCGTTTCAACTTCTATTGAAAAAAGTTCTTGAGACGTTTTAGTACGCACACAAGGGATAATGCTTCATTACAAAAGAACATTTAGGCAGCAGGTCACATGGTTTCAATGATAAATAGGTTATAGTCACATGACATCCCCCACCCCAGTATAAAACACTGATCTAAAATAATTTCTACTTTTAATCACATAAAATATGAATGCAAAGCTCACAAGAGTGATTAATAAACAGGAAACACAAATGAGCAATGTTTCTCTCTAAGATCAAAATCCTTCATTTTGTTGTTGTTTTTTGTTCAGCGAAAGCAGCGCTCTTTTACCTTTTCAAGTGCAAGTAATCCAGCAGCTCTGTGCTCAAACTCAACAGAATTCAAGATACTTTTTTCAGGGTCAGTTCTTACAAAATCTCCTCTTTTATTGATTTCTATTTGAAATGATCAAAGCTTCAAATATACACAATAACCGATTGGAAAATGGGCATTTGGAGTTACGCTTGTTTTTACCCCCTTAAATGCGTGAATTTATGCAGGATTTTAGTGTTTTTATTGCTCTTAGACAATGTAAAAAAATGTACACATATTTTTCAAGATTTTCAGATGTTCGCTTGAGCGGACAGTATGCAGTTTATTTTTGTTTGAAGAGACACTATAGCTGTCCACTATGCATGAAAGGGTTAACCTAACCTCAAAGTCAGTGCCCGATACTTAAAGATACTGCACTCGTGATAAAAGTGCTACTTGAGAAATATCCACACGACTGAGGTGTGAACATAAAAACAAGCTCTCGTTCGAGCTAGGGATTAGTTGGATTCGGGCATGTTGTTTATAAGCTGCCATTTTTACCCCTGCAAATCTTCCTGAGGGCTATAAAGCAGTCGTGAATGAAAGGGAGTGAGCTACATAGCTAAGGCTTCAGCCACCTGCCCCTTCTCACCGCGTCTTGTGCAGACATGGCAGGTATAATTTCGAGAGTCGAGGCGCTTTCTCCTTGAAACTACCTCGATGGGACCAAAGCCAATGATGCAGCAACAGTACAACAGCTTGCCTGGCAGCAGAAAAGGCCCATTGTTCTTACTACACTGCACTTGGCAAAATATCAAATTTGGAAAGAATGGATTTCGAATGGCCTTCCATGTGGGTGCAAAATTGACTTGGAAGGAGATCTGTTGTTGTATTAAGTAATGCTCTCACTTCCCCGCTTCCATGTGCCGCATCAAGCGCTTCTCTACATTGGCGTGATATTCACCTGGAAGGGGAACACAATCGGTTCTGTATAACTTAATGCGTTTTAGCTACCTGAGAAACTTGTTCGTTTAAATACTCAACTTATATATTCCCGATGATCTGATCGGAATGATATGACAGATATACATACACATCAAACAAAGAGCCTGAATCTGTTAACCAAGGAGGAGCATAATAAAAATGCGATTGACAAAATGGATTCACGCTTAACTGGCATTTAAAATGCGACTGAGAAAGTACTAATTTATTTCTGCGTCTTATAAATCTCACTTACTGACTTTTAGTAACTCTACTCTGCTTATTCTAGCTCATCTTATGGAAATAGTCAGCATATGAGCTCATTTAAATTCACATTTGTTTACTATTCTATGAGAGGTAAATCAACCAAAAATATAATATAGTAACTTTTTTATAAACTACACATGGCTCTTGCCTAGCCAAAAAACTGCTACATAAAATAATCCCAGACTGTTCATCTGTATCCGGTTGCAATCGATACCTGGCCTGCGGCGTTCTTAACTGACACAACCGTCTCCAATAACTGAATTTTGGAATGACAACACAGGTTTTTAAGATGTTATGTAAAAATCCCAGAAGTTTGGAGGCCTGCTATTTTGCCGAGTTGCCCCAGAGCTTTGGTTCACGAACAGGATGGATTCGTACCCTGCAGTTTTACATCCCTATATCAAACGCCTATGAAGCAAAAGGCCCCTCCCCGTTCTCCACACGCACGCACACACCTCTCTACAGGCATGCTTGAACCAAGCTCACCTTCAAGTGGATGGCCAATATTTACTTAGAAAAATCTGCTGAGATACTCAAAATCCCCACCCCAGCCTCCAAATCTTTACGCTTACAAAACTGCAGGGCTACAATCCCTGATTAAAACTGCATGGAGACTTTGAAATCTCTTAAGGTGACGTTTCAATGCCGAGTAATGTGGTTTGTGTGGTGTACGCTACAGAAAATGAGTGCTACTGTACAGATCTGTGAAACCCAGGCAAAAATATTGTTTACTCTGCATAATCGTAACGTTCATAATGACTTATTCGAGTGTGAATTTACAAGCAATTTACATGTGTCTTATATTCAAAATAGTTACATAAGTCTTTGAGGAATTAAAAAAGCTCTATTCTTACAGCAAACCATAGATAACAGAGAAACTCAAGAAGGCGTCATATCTTTGGAGGGACAGCAGACCCGAAAATTATTTTTTTCTGTAAAGTTGAAGTCTGGCTTTATGTGACAGGCAGGAGACAAAAAGCGGAGCTGGTGATGTATTCACCTGCCAATCGAGGAAGAGCGGAGATCTTCACCTTACCTCACAAAGGTGACTCGGTGACACATATATGAACCATTGTTATGGGCTAGAGACAAACACCTTGCTTGATTCTCCAAAAACAGCAGCACTGTAATACAAATGATCATTTTCTTTCCGTATATATGCTATATTTGCACCCTGTTACAAATATGTCGTGATCATAACATCATAACAAAAACATAGAAAGAGTTACAATTGAGTTGCATGCCATTATTATAATTTTTCATGTAATCAAAATACATCTTCCTTAAAGACTGGGGTTATTACAAGGGTGGAAAAAGAACTCGAAAACAAGTTGCAAAGAGTAAAAACTACAGTATGGCATAAATGATTACAAGACCTTGATATTTTACATGTGCGTCGCACATTAGCTTTTTTAAGCAGCACTTCATATGAATATGTTTATGATTGTGATGAGATATTCAAAATGATGGTGATGTGTGTCAGATTGTTGAGAAAAGAAATATTAGAACAGAGTACAGTGTACATTTTGTCAAGTCTGATATGACAGAGTCAACACTTTCGGATGTTTTCAGTCATAAACCTAACGCTAGCGTCCAAGATGGCTAAATGTGACTTTCAGTAGCGCAATGAAAATGTTACACAAAATGACAAAGAACCATCCTGAGGTATTTGATCGAATACACAATTTGGCTATGTGTTCTGATTAACATTGCATGGAGTTCATTGAATGTATTTGTACAGTATAAAGTGTAGTAACGGGTCTGCAGAACAAAGGTCTTGCTAGTAGTCCTCGGTGTAAATGTGTTGAGCGGACTGCAACAGAAAACCAATGTTCTAGTTCAGACTTCAAGCTAACCCAAGGTTTTACGTGTGGCACTCTTTACACAAAGCAATGCTCTGCCGAACTACAACGTAAACAACGGTCTTCATGAGGTGATCTGAGTCGGTTTCACAGTGTACAGTGACATGGATGGAAGTAGTGAAGAAAACAAACGTGACACAAACTTCCATCCTCCAACAGAACATAAATCTTGAAATTGAGGATCAACACAATATTTCCAGAGGCTGCTCGTGTGTGTTGTCTCTGATCTCCGACACAACCCCGGGTCAACCCACCTACCTCCAGGTCAGGTTTTCATTGCGCACATGTGTCACCTCAGCTGGCAAACAATATCACCTTAGTGTAATTATATCTTTAAAACAAGAGAGAAAAGACAAGAAATAAACGCACATGCAAAAAACAAAAAAAAACTATTCCTGACGGTAATATAGAAGTTCTGTTTATAAAGCAGAGGTGGGCGAGTAACTAATGGCTATTGTGCTACCAAATAAGATAAATACTAAGATCTAAATAGGGATTAGAATGCCAAAAATCCCAAGTCCATAGTAGTAAAAGCAAATATGCAATTGCTGAGCCGAAAATGAAATACCCTTGCTTGCCCTAACTTCCAGCCACAGTCAATGGGATACAGGTAGGTATGCCCTCATTACATGCTGTGTGGGGCCAAGCACCTGAAACCCCACCCTATAATCTGCCTCGGTCCACCACAGCGATGGGTCGGACTTCAAAGCACTGCATCTGCGCATTTCGTGTACACACCGGCACGGGGCCAAGCGTGGGGGGAATCAACGACTTCCATGCTGAACCAAATTTTATTGGCTTATACTTAACTAATTGTCTTTTGGCAATTAGTCGTTGAGGCGCTTGCCAAGAAAATGCTGAAACCTTTGGAAAGCGCTATCCAGTCTGACTCACTCGTATAAGAAGAGCGATATCTGCGAAAAGAGTACTCGGGTACTTTTTTAAAGATGTACAGTAGGTGACTGTGGCATTCTACGTGAGTAAATATATCAGCTACACAAAAAAGCATTAAACATCTGACTCGAGACTAGGTATTTTCTTATACACTCGTCTATTGCTAAACTGCGAAGAGTTGAGGACCCGGGGAGCTGAGTATGCACTAGTCTTGTTGGCTACGTAAGGCATCACATGCTCTGAAATGTACATGTCATTGGGTATTCGACCATCCCTGGAACAGTACGAGGTGGTGGACTTTACGGAGGACCTCAGATTGTTCTCGTTCCGCGCTTTGATGGGAGCCAATTGTTTGTAAATATCCGATGAGCTCCTGCCGTGGACCAGGCGAGTGTCATCCCGTATAGATTGCAGGAAGGGGTTGTCTGTGGGGTGATCGGGGTAAAGTGACTTACTGCGCTTGCTTTCCTCCAGGTTGCGGTTAAAGAGCATGGACCTGCTGCCGAACAATTTGTCAGCCTTGATGTTAAACATGTTTGTATAAGGGCTGTCCTCCAGGAAGCGGTCCTTCTCCTTTAGGCTGACGCTACGCGCCGGGCGGTTCAGGTCGATCTCTTTGGGCTTCTCGAGCATGATGTTATCGAAGGAATGCTGCCGGCTGAGCCTCAGTCTGTTCCTTCTCTGTACGTGCGGCCCGTCCGTCTGGGGCCAGTAATGGCTGAACATGTCATCGTGGTGCATGTCGGGACTCATCATGGCCTCCTGCAACATCTGGTCCTCGCTGATGTCGTACAGGTTGCCCATGTGGAGGCACGCCTCGCACCGGTTATACGGCGAGCGTAAGGGGCCGTACGGCCCTGTGCTGTAATTGGGCACCTTGGAAAGACAGCTGCGGCAATGAGTCTGTTTTAAGCGGTCGTTGCTTTCGTGCGGGCTGACATTTTTCTCCTTCAGGCTGTAGTGCTTGTTGTAGGCGTTGTCTGGCAGGAGGTCGGATTCGCTTTGATGCAGGGGGCTGCTGTTTAGGTGGATGATGGGCTGGTCGCATTTCCTGTAATTGTCGTTGTGGTCGGAGTAAATTTCGGCGAAATCCAAATCGTCTGTGGTCAGGCCTCTGCCTTCTTTGTAGTGTTGGGGATCCGAGTGCAGACTCAGCTCCCGGTCAGAGTCTATGGTGTAGATTTTCTCCCGGCCCACTCCGCCCTGCTTATTTTTTAAGTAGGACAGCTCCACTTCACTGCAATCCCTAGGGTATTTTGACGTCATCGATCTTTTTTTTAAGTTATCCTTGGGCTTCAGGTGCTTGTTAATGTCTGAATCCTTGTAAGAGGCGGCCCTGCTCGAGGAGTCGGAGATATCGGAGTGCGCAGCGTCTTCCGGCAGATACCTCTGGCTCTTCATGGACAAACGGGGGTCCAGCGCTTCGGGCCCCTGAGTCTGACGTAACGTATCGACAGATTTCTTCCACAGAGCCCGGGGTTTCGCGTTGGTCTGGGCCGCGTCCGCGCTCACCGCCACCTCTACCGTATTAGGGTTGGATTCATTGAGGGTGAGGGGGTGTTGACCTTGAAAGATGTAGTTGTTCAGATGGTCTTTGTGGCGGTTGGCCAGATACGCCTGCAGGTCACTGGAGTCTCCGTAGATGTCCTTTTGGGCATAGCTGCGATTGTCGGTGTATATGAAGTTTCCTTTCTCCGCCATCATGTCCATGATCATGGGGCTGGCCGAGTGCATGAACTCGGCGGCACGTTTGGGAGAGTTGATCCGGGAGCCGCTGAGGTTGGTCATGTTAGTCATCTGTTTGGCAGATTTGATAAGCTTGAGCATGTTGGATTGTGGACTGAAGTCTAGGTCAGATGATTTCTTCTTCATGTCGATATGGACACCATGGATGCAACTCCAAATACCCTATGGCAAAAAGAAAAGAGTAAAAATCAGCTCACAATTAATACATCAATCAATGACATTTTATTATTCATGTGATTTTAAGTTCTTTCTGCTGTATTCTAAAAGCGTCTATATCTGATTTTAACTGAACAGACATGTAAACGCACCCACCAGTGAGATCAGAGAGTACTTTTAAGCAGGCCACAGATAAAAGCAGTGACAGCATGCCATCAAATCCCATGTATAGCCACATATCTTTCTATATGAATCACTTTTTACCAACAAACATTCTAAGAACGAATTGCACCCATTGTTACATGTGCAATCTGCATTTTTAGCATCCAAAGACGGCCACTTTTTTGCACTTCACTCCAATCTTGTGTTGTTTCAGAGTTCTAGGTTGTGGAGAACTCATATACATTCACGAATTTGCCAGAAATGCATTGACAGCAACATACAGGACATTCAAGGTATACGTTTTTTTATTATGTACTGTATGTTCCCTGCTGGGATCAAACCCATGAACTCTGTGCTAGTTCCACTATGCTTTTCAATCGATCTACACACAATACTTGTGGACTCTACAGTATCACTCCAACACTGCAGTTCAGGCATGCAAATCGCCTCTTTAAAATGCGAATAGTGTGCTCGCCTACACCCTGCATCTGGATATATGCCCAGCTATAGCTCTTCATCATTTGATCATCATTTGATGAATTACTGCTGCCATGATCGCCAGAAAATTAACACAAAGGTTTCTTTAAAATGAAATTCTGTTTACCTCCTGCTTTCCGTGGACAGTAATAGCACAATGTTAATTGCATCAGGAAAACAGAGGCTTTGATGCGGAATCAACGTTTATATCAACGTTCATTCAGAAGGGTGTGTTTGTGCTCAAAGGAATGACACAGTTGTACAGGTTGTGCACTGAAATACTGCACACAAAACTTTTTCTAAATCAAAATCCATTCAAAGCCACAATATTCTTACACTGACAACATATACACAAACAGATCGAGGACCTAAACTTATAGACATACCGAGCGCTTGGCTCTGCAAGAGAACACGCTGTTTAATAGACTGCTATGCTGTCGTCTTAAGCTCCCTGGCCATGAAATGAGTGGCCGAAAATTGAATTTCTGACAAACTTTTTCTTTTAGACACTCTGTGATATGCTAACCGGATTAGCAGCAACACTATCACAAGCTGAGCGATATTGGCTGTGCCTACTGTTAAGACAAAAAAACTTAAGTTATAGACTTCTGTGTCATGATATTAAAATCAATAATCCAATTCTACAAACATCTAAACCAGAGGTCTTCAACGGAGGAGTTATGGGTCTTTATTTTTTGTCATAACTAAAATAATAAATAATATTCAAACCAAAAGTGACATTAAAATGCAAGAAAATAAAAAACATTACAAAATGAGTACTGTAGAAATATTAATGTAGAACATACGTATCATTATAAGCCAGCAACACACAATTATACACAAAATGTATCGGTCCCCGATCCATCATTTTATTTACCAAGTGGCCCAAGAGGGATTGAAGACCCCTCACCTAAATAATTCCAAACCCCCCCCAAAATTTTTATAACCAGATATGGTTTATTTAGTAAATGACCTCCTTACCCTGCTGATAGAGAAGAGCAGGCCGGGTGTACCCGAGCAGACGCCAGTGAAGCAATATCTCAGCCTCCAGTAGAACAGATGCTCCCAGATAAAGGTGATGAGACTGAGACCCATCGCGGTGGCCAGCATATAGAACACCCCGGCCATGTTGTCCACATCCAGCTGGCTGCTCATTACCTCGTTCTTCTCATTGTGGCAGATCCCAGTCAGCCACTGAGCCTCCAGCTCCTCCATCTCACCTGAGGAGACACGCACATGCCCAGACCCACGTCATAAATCAACCCTGACTCCCAGGACACGTGCACCTCAGTAGGCCAAACTGTTACCATCCACCGACATATTCCCCCGTCCCAGAACTCCCAAAGTGCTAACATGTCAAAGAGAGGATCGGTAAAATGATACGCTCGAGCTTCAGCCATATGTTAGCACCATCTGAGATGCTTTTTTCGGTTTCTGTACAAGGTGCAGCTGCCAAGAGGATGATTCTGTCATTTTTCATGTTTCACAGCACTACTGTGAGACGGCGTATAGTATGGAAAGAGGAGAACGTACTCCAGATGTCTTCAGAAAGGGGCTTCGGACAAGCTGCCGCATAACTTTGAACTAAAAGGTGGTTAAATAATTTGACAGATGGACATTGCTGCGTGAGAATAATACATTCGGCTTCTTTGTGTTTAGCACAACGCAGAAAGTCTTCAGAACGCATGTGTTCAACATAGAGACAGCTGCACTGCACTGATGAATATTACAAGATGTTAAAAGATACACACGAGTTTGCCGCAGAGACCCTTTGCTTCAAAATCTTCAAAATCTGTAGCACAGTTATAAAATACATTTTTTAAATCCATTGACATGATGGCAAATGCAATCTTTACTGGTGGTGGTCATGTATTGTATGATAATTATATACATCTACAGTATACACTAATATATAAAATAATACTATATAAATATAATTAAATGAAAAATAAATGATATCCATCCATGCTTAGATATATACGTCACTATTTTTTACACTTTTTTCACCGTTCATTTGTTTTTTTTCATGATTTAGTTATTTGGTGAATGAATCCCACTCAAAAAACAAAAGTATAGAGGCAGAGAGAGAAATTTTGACTGTACTACTAAATAGTATCCTGGTAAATATCACAGTCACTTACCATCTCCAATAATAGCAAGGATGGCCAGATCCACAGGACGCTTCCAGAGAGATCCTTTCTGCAGGGCTATGCCGTAGCCGGTGGTAGCGAAAATGTAGCCACTGCCAATGGTCACCAGTTTACAGCCCTCGTCCCTTCCAGCCATGTAATTCAGCACAGCTGCATCGTATATGAAGGCATCAAGTTTGCTGGTGAAGAAATAGAAACAACATTCGAATGGCAAACTGAGCTTTTAACACCACTGTCATGTCACCAAAAGGCTGGAATGAATCATAACACATTTTAACTTTAAAGCGATGGTGTAGATGCTGAGTCACAGGTGTCTGAGGCGACAGACGGCACAGAGGTGCAATCACACCACAAGCAATGGAAGAATACAGCGCAAATAAAACTAGATTTCATTTGATTTGAAATGTTTTACTTTGGGTTTGCATCGAACGCTGCTGTCATACTGGGTAGAATAAAGTTTTTTTTTCAGATAATACTCACATTATGGGTATTACCTCAGTGCAATAACAAACAAAAGCCAAATCTTTCAATACTACTAATGTTCTTTCAGATTTAACGTGCGTTTATAATGCCCCTCGTATACTGTATTTGAGAAAAGGGGTCTCCTGCAAGGGGATCATAATATTTAAAGGTCCCTTCTTGGCATTAAAAGCTCTGAAAAGCACTTTCATATAGCAGCATATAGACCCAGAGAGAAGGACTGGAGGGTCTGCTCATGCAGAGCTGAGGTTATCGTCTCTGTATCAAGCTTGCGCTGGCATCATTACGTCTGTGACCTTAACCCTTAATGATGAAGTGGAGCCGTTTGTACTGCTGCTGTGCATGAGACTTCACATGCTAAACACTGCAGCACAGCTACTACTGAGTCCATACATCCTCCTTTTTAAAAGCCCTACACAGACAAGTAATATATTTAAGAATTGTTTATCTCTCAAAAACATGTTTACAAAAATGATTACGTTATAATTGATCTAGAGAAAGGCCCAAATTGAGCTAGCATATCTCACTACTGTACTCTGTATTTTGCAGCCTTTGGGATTCTAACGTTTTTATTTACGCACAAAATTGCACACAAAAATGTTGAAAATTGTGTTCTTATATAGTACCACATAGATGACGCATTTTTTGTGCAAAACTCAGAAGCGAGTTAGCATTTTAGCACTTCCGGTTCCATCGCCCCAAAGTCAATGCTTTTTCGATTAAATGCCTGAAATTAACAAACTGTTATAACCCGCTTGTGATTATTTAAAACTTTAACGTGTCTTAAAAACGGTGGTTGCTAACAAGTTGCAACTACATTCTTTGCCAGGGATGTTAATATCATGCATGTTTATAGCTTCACACACAAAAACTTTTCATAGACAATTTTCCATGTGGCACTCCATAAGCTATTCCTTATACCAATGTAGTTGCAGCCACAGTAAAAACTTTCTGAATTAATATCCACCAGCACCATCAGAAACCGAGATTCATTAGAAAAGCAAATAATCGTCCGCCTGGAAGCGTGACATGCTAATCGACGCAATGCTGCTAATTTACTCATGCATAGAAATCCAATACCCTAAATTTGTCTCACGGCAAAACTTTGGTTTTAGTTACCACCTACGTGCTGACATTTGGAGTCATGGTGGGCCAGTCATCGGACTCAATCTCTCTGTAGTAAAAGCTTTTGTCTAAGACTCATTAGTTTGGTTGTCTGACATTTCAAGAATGTCAAATGTAGCTCAGAAATCCCGCTGACATCCAATAGATTTGCTCAATGATTCTTTTGTAATAGAGTGAGGTGGCTGGATCTGCAGTACGTGTACCCATACGCCCAGCTGGAGGAAATAATGCACTGCGCTAATCTAAAGGAAATTGTCTACGATTTATCCGTATACCACAAGGCAATTTAATATACTGTATGTGCTGTACCCATCCACAGATAAACAGCGATGCAGCATGCTGCAGTTATAGTAGAAGCTATTAAATAGCCCCTGTTTCTGATCTATTGTGTTTCTCATTCACTGTACCTAATAATAAGAGAGGCAGGATTGCTTGGGTTCAATAAAACTGAATTAAAATTGTCAGAAAATGAACTAGGGGCATTTGGCCGACAAAATTTGATCATCACTGGTTTTGATCATTTTCATTACACATAAACTGAACTTCGTTGTGCAGAAAATGGGATTTTATTTATCCAGCGATTAAGAGAAACAGGCCTTAGGACTCCTGCATTGCAGAAATGCTCTTGGATTCATGTTTTACTTAGTTCTGCGACACTCAATACCTCCTAAAATTGTCTGCGTCCAGTATGAGGAGGAGTTTAAAAAGTTTATTCAGGCATGATAGGAAGTGATAAAATGAGGACGGTCATGAGACTAAAGTGTTGTGAGTCATTACAAAAGATGTAAGGTTCAGCTTTTACCAAATTCAACATGACAGCTAGATAAACTAAAGAACACACGGGGGCTAAGGACTGCCTAGAACTTTGTGATTTACAAAATCTTTCTACAGAGATCAATGTGGGACTACCCATGACTCATTCAATGTGTGTTATACATACCCAGTCTTTAAGCTGACCAGTGCGTCATTTACTCCGGATTGATGGTATTTCACCATGTACTGATGCATGTCTGGATAATTCTTCCTGATGTTCCTTTCTGTGCTGCCATTGGGAACCGTTCCAAAGCGGAAGGGAGGAGAATAGGAGTACGGGCTCTGAAACTACGCAGTTAGAAACAACATACACATTGATTACAATCCTAAATACAGGCAATATGCACATGGGGTGATGACTTACTTCCGCTAAAATCTCAGCCTGCTAAGCTACTTCTGCTCTCATAGCGCTAAGGTAATTTGTCACCAAGCGATAACAATATGTTTACAAAAAAGTTCTGATTTCAGCAAACCGACAGCACTTCGGCTGAGCATTGCTATGTGACTCTGTGATCAATCCTCGAGTTAGTACAAAAGTCTCCTTCATTTTTTTTTCATATTTATGGATGTAGCTTGAAACGTATAGCTTGAAGCATTTCTCCTTTATGGTTGTCGCTGTATGATGCAGTGTTTGTATAATTAGACTAGCGTCATTGACCGTAATTCTAGGGGCATCTTGATGCGTCATTGTTCCCTATGGACGCTACGTGAGCCGGATGCAGGGTTGCTAGGTTTTTGTAACAAAACCTGCCCAAAACCAATCAAATCTTTCTCCCCAAAAAATTCCAAATCCCACACCTCAAAATACGCCACTTTTATACATATACAATACATATTTTACTGCCACTGTTATACATTAAACACGTAAATCTATGAAAATAATTGTATAGTAGTAATCATTGATATATAAATATTTACATTTACATATAATATATATTTATATTTACATAAATAAAATCATCGTACCTTAACATTTACAGCTGATGATTATTTAAACTATTTAAATGAACTATTTACAGATTCATTATTCTATTAAGTTGTATTATTGTTAGAATATACATTTGGTCAAGTAAATTAGTTCAGTAAAGTAGCCCAAACCCTGGCCGGATGTAACTGGCCGAGACAAAACGCGGACACGATCGTCCATTAAACTTCAATCATCTAAATTTTTGTTTTCTTCAGCTTGGCCTGGCTTTAGAAAGTTACCTCATACTTGTTTCCTTTCCTTTCCAATGCCAAGACAGAAAGAAAATGTCAATGAAACAATGCTCAAAAAACCTTTAAATCAATACTAGAACTTCAAAATAAAAGTCATACTAGAACAAAAACAAAAAGATAAAATAAGAATGTAAAATACCTAATATATGACAATGACATTTTTTTTGTTTATTATATATTTTTTTAATTGTGCTGATTGTCAAAGAACTGAGTTATAATATAAGCTGTGCATCCATTTAAAGTTTAATTTCAGGTAGCAGGATTTAGTTTAACCCTTTCATGCATGAATTCTGAAAACTACAGTCAAGATGTTATTCCTATGTGCGTTTTACACATATTTTTCATTTTAACGTAAGTGTAAGTGGACATCTGAAGAGGTGACCGTGTATAAAATGATGCACTCATGTCCCCTGTACTGGTTTATGTAGGAGTATACTGTACCACAAAAACCCATGCAAAAGCAAGAAATGCATGTCTAGATTTTTAGATGAGACATTGTGAGACATTGTGCATCTCTAAGTTGTCTGCTGGTGTATTTAACTGGTCAAATGCACACACAGCATTCTATTCTGGCATTACACAAAAGCACAGCGCTCTGCATTCACTATACACCATTCCCAAATGCTGCAGTCAAACACCAACAAAAGTCCCATGACAGCTAAACAAGACAAATGATTCTACTTGAACACAGCTCAGAACTACATAAAAGAGTTCATTGCTGCCAGACAGGAATGGCCTTTGTTTAACTCCTACGATTGAAGAAATGTTTTATTGTCTACATACTCTGGATCTATAACGCAATGCAGGGTTCATTTCAAAACCTCTAAGCATCCTAATTATTTCAAAGCAGCAGGGTTGTGATGGAAAAACTCCTGTGCATTCTCAGCTCAAGCGCTGATCGGTTCTGAAGTCTTTGTTTTTTTATGTAAAGGAGGTTCGGACGCAAACCTCATGAAATAAACATTGTGTCCAACATAACCTCAAGCTTGCAAAACAAACACTATGCTTGAATATTCACTGCAGTCTACGAAGTCTGCAACGTCATGCTATTAAAAGATTAAAACTGGTTCTTGTTTAATTGTTTGGTAGTTTAATGTTTGACCAGTTTGTAAATATTTTCAGCTTTTTCCGGATGCAAATTGTGAGTGAAATAGAACGCAGTGAAGATCACATGGCTACGCTTGATAATTTGCCTGTAATGTGAGTTTGTCCATAAACAAACAGGGGGGTTATATGGTTTATTTAATCCGATGTTGATTTCCATCCTGTGATGCAATACAGATACCTGAGTCACTCAGTTATTGATTTATTTATAGTGGGTCATATTCAGACACTTTTAAAATCCAGTCTGCTCAGTTTGTGTTCTTTCACAAATCAATACATGTTTTGTAAAACAAAACTTTGTAATATAAACACTTCTGTGGCTTGGTCAAAAAGCACATTTTCATTTAGTGGATTTAGTAGAGGGCTTTATTCAAGTAAAGTACAAAAGAGAGGAGTTTAGAAATAATGATTACAGTTTCGGCCAAAACTGACGTCTTCCCCTTTTATTTAAATATATTATTAAGGAAAAGTTGTATTCATTTGGCATTGTTGTACTGGGGCTATAAACGGAAGTTCAGCTTAAAGAAGGATTTCTTGGCTAAATTACAACACCGTTTAAACAGACTCATGAGAATGGCGAAAAAATATTACTTTTCTATGCATTGTATATTTGAATAAAACCCATAATCCCTCATATGCCGTTGTTTGCTATTGTGTCAGATAATTATGTTCAATAAAGTGTTTTTAAAGAATAAAGTGTTTTGTTCATTTTGTAGCATACATCTCATATTTTGGTAGTGAAATCAAACCTAAAGGAGCATTAAAAGCAAATATCGTACAAATATGAGTTTACAAAAACTTTTGGCCACTACTGTAGTAATCGTGGAGTACCACTGCGTATCATCTGATCCCATCACATGATCACTGCCCTACCGCAATATACCGCTTATTTAGGAGATTTACCTTTTTATCGCTCAGGCCTGTCACCTGGTCCACAAACTCTTCTTGAATCATGAAGGCGGCCAGATTAGCAGTGTAACTGGCCAGGAAGATGACAGCGAAGAAAGCCCACACGGACACTATGAATTTACTGGTGGTGCCTTTGGGATTTTGCACAGGTACAGAGTTGTTAAACACCAGGCCCCACAACAGCCACACTGCTTTCCCCATGGTGAAGGACGGTCCGTGGGGATCTGTTAAAGACAAGATACCACATTAACATCCCGCAGTTATGTTCAAGCAATCCTTCCGTGGTTTCATTTAGACAATAATAAAGTCTTTCTTTTGCATGCTTATTAGAGTATTTGCACAGAATAATGACAATGCAGCACCCTGCTGCTCCACACTGATGCATGTTCATCTTTTTTTCTCGTCTGTTTCATTGCCCTCTTGTTTTGATTTGAGTGGGATGGCATGCAAAGTGTTCCAGACATGTTTCATTACAGAACATTTGGATAAATACAGAGAAGTGCGTCTGGAAACCTTTCTTTTGTGGGTGGGTGTAGACGTACAGCAGATGCCAACGTCAGTTCGGTTTATCTTTAGATCGCTTTCACATGCTTCCCTTTTCAAAAGTATACATCTGAACTTGAAATGAGTCACCTGACACTTACAAACGCTTTTTAAATACCGAAAAAGCAAACAATCTTTTAATCTGATCTCGAAATGAATTGAACTTTATTGAACTAATTTGGAAGCCTTACTTTGAAAATGGCAGATTGAGGGGAGGCCAAGGATTTGCGTGCATTGTTCGAAACCAAAGTCCGACTGCATTGCAGGGGGAGAGGACGAGTCTCTTCACAGGGTGTGGTGGTTACGTACCTTTGCCCTGAGCTAGGTTCCTGTTGAAACCCAAGGGACTGATGTATTCAAACATGAAGACAGCCATTGCAGTCACCAGCAGCAACATGACGAACATCATCACCCACACCGATGCACTGAAGGGCTCTGCGGTCGGGAAAGAGCAAGAAAAACACACAGTCAGCGACTGTCATCCAAGCAGAATGCTTGCCCAGTGGTATGTGACTATAGACAAGCTGGAAATATTAAAGAGCTTTACTGTGGGAAGTAAACGGGAAATTGGCAAGTCTCCATTGGAGAGGTTTCCCAGACCATGTAATTATTGGCCTTATGCTAATTAAATAATGGGTTGCTGATCTGGTGCCATCAAGCATACAGAAGCAAACAGGGTGGCATAAATCTAGAAACAGCTTATCTGAGTCCAACCCACTTTAGTGGATTTGTAGGAGACTGTCCGGTCTATTTGGTTAGATAGTAAGCAGTCGTGATCGTGACCATACGCAGACTCAAATTATTTTAGAACTGAGAGAAAGTATGTACATTTCAATGATAGTGCCTGATAAAGTGAAGGCCTGAAGAAGTGGTGCAAGAAGACAGCGAGGACAGATGGCATGTCTTCTGGTGAAGGGAGCAGTTTGCAAGCAAAGCAAAACAGGCAAGGAGAGGGCAAATTAAGCTGATGTCTGGTTTCAGCACTCCAGAGAAACTTTACTGTGAAAATGAGCTCAAGTTAGCGTTTAGACCAGGCAGAGCTAAAACTGAAAGAGTGGGGGGAATTATAATCGTAGAAAAAGTCAAACTGACACAAAGCTGACACTTCTGCTTTTAGGAAATGAAATAATACTGTGGCTGGAGCAGAAGTTTTGTGGTCAGTGTAAGTGCATATTGAACATATTAAGCTCTCATACAAACAGGAGCCCTATTGACATTCTATAAAAAAACAATTACAAATTTTAGATTATAAAATAAATTTTAAAAAATCCACACACACACTTCAATGTTATAGTTTACTAAAACAAAAGCTATTAACGCATTTCTGTGTATTGAAATCAAATCAAATATCTGCCTAAAAATTATTTGAAAAACGTAAACTAAACAAAATTTTAAATTTTACAAACTTTGATAAGTTTTAGCTGAGGCACTAAAATTATTAACAGATAAAGTAGAATAAATAAAAACTCAACTAAAACTGAAGAAAATAAATTGCTGCTGTCCTTCTGAAACCTTGTATCTCTATATTTTGACATCTCTATATATTATATCTGACATAAATTAATTATTATTGGTCACTCTTTATGTTTGTCACTGGGTTTTGCAAATATCTAACAAATAAAAAGTATTAAAAAGTGCATAACTTTTTTATGATTTAAATTTTTTTTAATCATTTTAAAAGTACAGTGTTTTTCCATTTCCTGAAAAACAGCGAATTTGGACATCCAAGGTTTCAGAAGGACAGCAAGAAAAAAATTGCTACTTATTAACTTATATAGCAATGTAAAAAATAATCAAATAAATATTAAATGACACTGGTGAAAATCAGATGTGACCCACCACAACCACGAAAGAAAATGTCCTGTATATAGTTACCTAAAAATGCAGATGGCGAGACTGTTCCGTTGCTACGGGATACCATCACACTAATCCCTGTTTCCACGAAGGGCACTGAGAAATCAATGACCTCCGAGCGCTCTTCATTGATTGTCAGCGAGCCCACGGCCATGACAGCTTTTTTGTTGACCACCTGTGGTAGGAGACAAGATGCCATGGAGGTTTACACAAAAGCTTTGAACTTTATACATGAAACAACTCCAACAACTCAGGTCTATTCAGATTCAAATAGCTCTGTTTACTTTTATTTTGCAAAGAAGCTTCAATTTGACCATTTAATCAAGTAAATAAAAAGCTGTATTTAACATCTACATCAACAACTTTCTTTATTTGAATTGTCTCACCTCTCCCACCATGCCGTTCCACACATTGTTGATCTTTTTTCCATGCTTTCCATTGGTCACCAGATAGAGGTCGTATGTGAACTTAACATTCCGTGCGATCTTTTTGAGGATGTCGATGCAGAATCCTTTGCAGCACTTTTTAATGTATGTTCCTCCTCCCTCTGTGGTATTGCTGTTGGATAGAGCACATTAATCACAGCTCAACATAAAGCTAAATATTCGAATTATGATGTCAGGACCATTTTACACTCAGCTGACCGTTGCATTTTCTGGACTCTTTCATTCTCTCGGGAGAGATATTGAATGTTGCAATGAATTCCAACCAAGCGGAGTAAAATCACAATTTTTGTATTCCGCTGCAAAACCTTTGAATAATTCACAAACCATCCATAATGCAGTTTTCTACTTGGATTAACTAACATTTTAGGACAAACAAAGCTTCCTTATATGTAGCTTATTGTACGTTTTTCCTTTGACAGAACTCTACTGGTGCTACTGTATTGGCCTACTTAAATTAAAAGAACAGTTCACCCAAAAATAAAAATTCTGTCATCATTTACTCACATTTGAGTTGTTCCAAATCTGTATACATTTCTTTATTCTGATGAACACAGAGAAAGATATTTGAAAGAATGCTTGTAACCAAACAGTTCTTGGACCTCATTGACTACCATAGTAGGAAAAATTACTTTATAATTTTTTTGTTCTGTTGAACACAAAATAAGATATTTTCAAAAATGTAGGACAGCAAAAAGTTCGGGGGCTCCTTTGTCTACCATTGTTATTTTTCCTACTATGGTAGTCAATGGGGTCCAAGAACTGTTTGGTTACAAGCATTCTTCCAAATATCTTTCTCTGTGTTTAACCAAACAAAGACATTTATACAGATTTGGAACAACTCGAGAGTGAGTAATTCATGACAGAATTTAAATTTTTGGGTGAACTATCACTTTAACTACATAGCAGGGATTTCTCTGGAGAGCATCTCAGCCATCAAGTGAGTTCCAAACCTCTGAAAATTGCAGTCGGCTGGAGATTTCTGACGCCACCAGAGCAATCTGGGTCTTGTTTTCCAGAGACAGTTTTATTTACAGGACAATCAAGATGATTATTTCATTTAGACTGAATGAGAAGGTCCTGCCCTTAACCAGAGGCTGACAAGAGCAGAAGAATCTGCAATGCTTCAGTATTCTCGTAAACCCTTCCTGCTTAAGGCTAAAGTACACAACATTTAATCACCCTCCTGTTACTTCAAACCTGTATGACTTTCCTTTTTCTGCAGAACACAAAAGAAGATATTTTGAAGAATATTGGTAACCAAACAATGGTGGGATCCATCCACTTGCATTGGTAAATGGGTACTGCCATTGTTCGGTTACCAACATTCTTCAAAATATCTTTGTTTGCAAAAGAAATAAAGTCCTATAGATTTGAAATGACAAGAGGGTGAGTAAATGATGACAGAATTTGCATTTTTGGGTGAACTATCCCTTTAAGTTTGAGGGTTAAAAATCTGAATCTGTACCCATCATACATAACACAATTTTCTGAAAAAAATCTGTGCACATTTTTCATTTAAAAAGTCTTTTACACCGATATCAAAACTTTTCTTTTGGTCTACTTACAGTACACTTAATACTGGAACAGCCCCTGTGGAGAAGCCTAGGGTTAAGTGTCTTGCTCAAGGGTACGACGGTAATGGTTAATGGATCGTCCCTTGTGGCGTTTAACAGCCCAGGACTATATCGACACCATCCCCATGGATTCAAAGGAAGACGTGCGCTAGACATTGTGACTAATGTGAATTTGGTGCGCTGTCCACTTAGCGGGCAGTTGTACTGAAGTACCCAAGCTTGTAAAGAAACTTTGTCAGGGTTGCAGGCAGGACAAAGCTGCATTTGTAATCGAGCCACCATCTGTGAGTGAAGAATCTCAATGGTGGAGTTCAGACACACAACACTGAAATTACTGTAGCAAAGCCACCTGGGAGCCTCATTTAACTTTCAGATTAAAGCTAATTAAAACTCAGCTCTCTGTGTTCTTTAAACAGATTAACACGAGGAAAAAAACATTCGTGAATATACTTTGTCTCCACAGATTGCTTCCATGTGCACTAGCTCCTTCTGAAACTCTCGCTGTATTACTAGAAACAACAACGTTGCACAACATTAGACTGAGTTATGTTACATTTTGCCATGAATCCTTATAAAATCCTTATAAGAGTAAAAAGTAGATTTTTACAAAAATAGTTCATAATGCAGAACATTTGTTTGTCTCTTGAGTTTACATGCATAATTTTAATCCTGTAGCTTTCCTGTAGCTCGGTGGTTAGAGCATGGTGCTAGCAACGCCAAGGTCATGGGTTCAATCCCAGCGATTGCAAATACTCTAAAACAAATGTATAGTATAATGCAATGTAATTCAATTGCATTTATACAAATGGAATCAGCTTTACTTACAGTAGTGTCTAAATGAAAAGGGGAGGTATGCAACAAATGTTTGCTGTAAAAAAGGTTTTGTAAACTCCAAAGAACAGAGAATTGTTGTTGGCAGAAAGAGAAGTTATGTGTCTTCTGACAGAAAACTTTCTGTCCCCACAATGAGAGACACACACATTCGACTGTCTGGGCAAAATCCAGTTTAAAATCAATCTCTTCCTCTCTGCGCTGGCTGTGACGCACACGCTGAATTCCCCATGGCTCCTGCAACTGCTTTATTCAAACTCTCACATGGTAGAATCCATATTATAACAGAGTCTTCCTCACATTTCGATACCCTGCAGCAACAGAACGCTCCCTTATGTGACCAGACCACTTCGTCACTGCCTATAATCTACCAATTACATCTTATGAGGACACACTGCCCATGTTTGGTTCTTTTTCTTAAAATTGTTTTGTATTGTGGACTAAAGTAGTCATTGTTACAAAACCTATATGGAGGCAGCATTTTTTGAGATGCATTTTCATCCTGAATAATATTCTTATACAATGGTATTAAACATTTCTGTTCAAATTAAATGAAAAAGATTGGCTTACATTTTATTGTATTAAGTGTAAACTTAACAAAAATCGGTTTTGTTGCCTCAGCAATAAATCTAAATAAGTTAATAATAAAAAATCTCATAATAATAATACAAAAAATCTTAAATAAAATCATATGTCAATATAAAATTAAATAATAAAATTAAAAATACTGCACATATAAATTGCTAAAATAAAACAAAAATTAACATGAAAATTAAAGTCAAAATATAATTATTGTAAGCTACAATACAGACAAAACCATAATAACTCTGGACATAATATGTTCTAAAAGCAAAACCAGAATGCACTTCAATAACCAATAAATAAAGAGATAAATAAAAATAAAGATGGCAGATGAAGTTAGAGAAATACTATGACTTTACTCAGTTGACATGAATTCAGTGTGTTATTCTGGTAAAAAAAAAAAAAGATGGTTTGGGTCACTAAAGCCGACCTCAGAGCTGATACAGGCTTCAGATATTTGAATTCTGACATTTACTTGGAAAAGCACAAATCTCAGTGGCTCTGAGTGTATTTGAATGTGTGTGTGACGTGCGTGCCCTGGTCACTGAGGCATGTTTCCTCTGTGTCTGTGGCTTGTCAAGCTGGCAGCGCATCAGTGTTTGCATCTACAGCACTGAGCGACAGCTGAAATAGAGAGTAAAATGACAGCTGAGGATTCCAGAAAAACTGTTATTCCCACATTATCATATTCATTTCACACAAAGATCAGGCCCAAAAATAGTGAACCTTTACCTCTTGTGAGATAAAAGGAATATAGCAGTTCATCCAAGGAATTAAAATTCTGCCATTTACACACTCTCTTATGTTGTCACAAACCTGTATGCCACTTTTCCTTCAGTGGAACATAAAAGCCCAAGAAAGTTTGTTTGTTGTCCTGAGTGGCTAGAATATAAAAATATTTATATTAAAAGTACAGTTCACCCAAAATGCAAATTATGCATTATTTACTGTCATTTCAAGACTGTATGACTTTCTTACTTCTGCAAAACAAGATATTTTAAAGAATGTTGGTAACCAAACAATGGTGGAACCCATTGACTTGCAATGGTTTATTGTCCATACAATAGAAGGGAATGAATACCATTTGTGTTCTGCAGAAGAAAGAGTCATACACGTTTTGAAATGACAAGAGGGTGTGATGACAGAATTTTCATTTTTGGGTGAACTGTCACTTTAATTTTCTGGAAGAGAGGAAGTCCTACAAGTATGAGGATAATGCAAGTTTATGAAAGTTAATAGTGACAAACTAAAGAACTGAATATGTTAATAATAACACGCATTTTTAGTAAACTGTACCTTTAACAACCAATAAAAATGTATATATTTGATAAATGAGCTTTCAAAATAGGCGAGAAAAGCCTTTACCACATAATTTAATTCAATACCTTAGAGGCAAATCATATTTTTAAGCATATGCAGCACATCAAATCAAATCATGTATCAAATGCTATATAACCACCCAATCATACAGAAAATAATAACTCTCTGATAGTGTTAAAACAGCGCATGCTGAATTAGGACAGAATTTCCCTTTGGTGTTTTCAATGCAGTCAAATATTTTCTCCTTCTTCGCACTGTGATAATAGCTCAGTAGTTAAGTTGGGGGAGTAATTTCTCTTCTGTGAGAGAGTATAAAATACATGCAGGTCTATCTCAGGGAGAACTGGGCCTGTGCTGTATCCGGCTGCCAGTGTCTCAGCACGCATCAGTAATTTCTGCCTTCTCTTCCAAATGGCCACAATGGAGGCTTGAGAGGGAACTGTGCTTTTGGAGGAGGGTTGGCCTGCTTGCAAGTGGACATGTGTGGCATCCACAAGCCACACGTGTGTGTATTCTCTTGTGTGTTTGTATGCGCTTGCGATCCTTTGATGAGACTAATCTTCACGCATACAGAGCAGGCTATAGTGATCCTATGAGACCGTATATTCTTCGCCCTATTTAGCAGTCTATGAATCCTGTATAAGCCCATGTGAATTTCTTTAAGGGACGGAGGCAGTTTTCACAACCACATTTAATAACACCTCACGGATCACAACAACTTTATGACCACGACCTATTAAATAATTGTCTGTGTGCTTTTTTCTCTCTTTTTTTTTTTTTAGGAAATACCTGAGGGCCATCTTTGAGAGAATGGGGCACTTAAAACCCTGATCCAATTACAAGTGGATGGCACAAAATACAGACATAAAATTTTGTGATTCGCTCACTGCATTCAAATGGTGCTGATGTGTCAACATTTCTGTAGACTTCCTTGCTTGATGTACAAAATGTAAAGCTATTGCATGGAGTGATAGATGTAGTCACCAGATCAAGTGGTCACAAGAGAAGCATTTGAGATGCATGTTACTACCAGGTGTAAACATTGATCCGTCTGGGCTGTTCACTTGTGATCTGATGCATTCAAGAGTGAGCATTAAAGCAGGCTGTAAAAATGAGCCTCGATATATATCAAACATTATTAAAGACTTGCATCACACTGACTGCACACATCTTTATGTGACGGAAAAGGAGGGTTGAGCCCACACTGTTTCCATGTTATAGATGTAAATAAGGTCCATATTTGGTGACCGAATTACTCGAAACACATTAGGAGACATTTGAAAACACATTATCAAGTGTAAGAGCAAATCCACTTGAAAAACAATAGTAATAGACCTATTCTGTTGTTCATCTAAAGCACTAAAACAAAGAATTAAAGGACCAGACCAGTGTGAAATATTTAGAAGGATCTATTGACAGAAATGCAACATACCTATGTGTTCAGAGGTGTATAAAGACCTTACATAAGGAACCGTTATGTTTTATTAGCTTAGACTGAGCTATTTCTATCTACATACACCACGGGGCCCTTTACACTGAATTCACCATTTTGTTTCTACAGTAGCCCTAAACGGACAAACTGCTCTACAGAGCACATTTTGTAAATACATTATCTCATTCGGCAAAGAAGTGAAAACGTCACAATATCTTTGTTGTGTGTCAGCCACCGTAGGGTGAGCGGGGGAGCGAGCTGTTGGTTGCAATTCACAACCTCACACCTAGATGCCGCTAAAATCTCTGCATCGCTTTTTTGAACGTTGCCGGTATGTGTAGCTGTTCTGGCCAAATCTTAATATCAAGTGCAAACAAGGTCACAGAAGAGAAACAGAAGTCTTACTCTTTGATGTGTTTGCGACAGGGCACAGAGTTTCTCATGCACGTGCCCGTGAGACGTTCCACGTTCTCCACAATGACAAAGGGCTTCTCCTCCAGCGTAACAATGGTCAAGTGATTGTCATCCGTCTCCGCATCACCAAAAGAGTTGAAGCGTGGCCACACCGGATATTTCAATGTCAAACTCTGGTTCTCCCATTTGCCCATCTGGAAAGAAATCATGTACATATCAATTTCTTTAGCGTTCATGTTTTACTGGAATGACAAATATACATTTTAGTCTTTTCTCAATCAAAACGATCACATAACATTTAAAGACTTCTGAACTTGTTGTAAAAATCATTGTTTTAATAATTTTATGATACTTTCTCTCCCGTTTGATTCTTGAAAGCTTCCCATTCACATCAATAGAAATGAGTCTCCAGGGGTTCTTTAAAAAATTAAGTTTTTGGTAAACCAATCCTTGAAGAAAGTAATGCCAATTTTACATGATAAAATTGTGCTACAGATAAAGAGTCTAGTTATTGTTCCTCATACGGTGGTGGATAGACACATGATGTGCTGTTTCACACAGAGCTCCCTTAATAAGAACGACACTTTTCCATTGCTTGTCAAAGTTTAAATGTATGGTGTATGTTTAATTTTGAGCTATTCCTGGTTGTTTGTGTTCTTGTGTAATCTGTCAGAAAGTTCAGCACACTATTTTGTTTTGACAGCAGTTTGACAACCTCTTTTTTTCCACTGTTTTGTGTGTAAGGTGTTTTAGGGTCAGATTCTGTAGCACCGCATTTAACTTTGTTTTCTCTCCTATCCCATAGGGGACTGTGTGGGAAGAAGAGCGAGAGCAAACCATATCACACCATATCAACTCCACAGAGCCAAGGACAAGATATCCATCACCCGGCGCCATATAACACAGCGTGACCCTATAACACAGAGAACACAACAGGGAGCTCTGGTCCTTTAAACAGATATCTATAGCCCACTACACTGTAAGGAACAAAAAAAGACCATAAAGACACAAAGAAGGACTGATGTCAGACCACACTGAAAGAATAGAACATTGATGGACTGTGATGTTCCTCACACCCAGCGGGTGTGCTGAAGTGTCAGTCAAATATTTATGGCACAGATGGACCGAACTTTCTAAAGTGTGCTAGGTCAGGACGCTGGAGAAAGATGAGCAACGATCGGGTAGCTAAAGCAACTTCACAGGATATTTGGGTTAATGCTGCTAATCCTATCAGTGTGTCTTAGGAGCAGTAAACCCCTTCTGAACCAGAGACAGTGAGCATCTCCAACATTGACAGAGGTTCTCTTTATCAGCCGCACAGCGACCGATTCAACCGCAACCCAAATTGCTTTTCTTTAAAACTTGGGAAAAATGTGTGAAAAATTCATTTCATTAATCTTTTTTCATTTCTTTGTGTAAAAACGGCTCCCGTTCCTTATCTGTCTCGAACAACGACACGTGTAACTTCAGTAGCCCTTGAAGAAAAAATAAAGGCACACTTCTGCTGTATTGTTACTGATTTACCTTGTAGTTATGCTGGAATACGTGTTACATTTAGCCAGATTTCCCACTAAGCTTGTTTACACGGAAGCTGATGCATGTTTGGCAAGACACATATGCTACTACACGCTGATGATAGAGCGATAGGTCACAACAGCTGAATAATTCAGCATGTTGTGGAAGGGAATGTGACGTCAGCAACCCCCACCACCGAAGGACAGCGCACACACTAAAACCAGAACACAGCCTACAGTTGAAATTTCACTAGTAGTCCATGAATTCTTAATGTAACAGGATTCAGAAACTGTTAAACCTAGCTCCTGTTATCTTTCCCTCATATCGAACTTTCTCTCCACTGCCTCGTGTGCAGCGTTGTGAACTCTCTCATTTATTCTGCTCACTTCTTGATCCTTCTGCACTTTTCTCTCTCACCCGCTCGCTCTCTTTTTACTCTGGTATTTGGGATTTGGAGCATTTGTTTTCGAAGCTTTGTTGCCCTTGAAACTTAAAAGTACACACTCATACAAATGAAGACATGGTAAACATTTGCACACTTCGCACGTCTCAGACTTTTAAATATATATATAGTTTCCCCCAGACTATTTTTCAAACATTATAAAGTATGAGCTTTAGTCCTGTAAAGACAGTTTTACTGGAAGTTAACTTCCAGTCTGTGTTTGTAGATCAGTCTGGCTAGTGGCTAATAATATAACGCTTTATATTTAATTTAATTTACATTTATATTAATATTTTATTGTGTACTAATTGTATTAAATAAACAATTAGTTAAATTGTATTGTATTTTAATTGTATTAAATAAACAATTTGTTGAATGGGTCATGTAACAAGTAACAGTTCTTCTACTGGTAACCCAAAATAATACCGACTAGACATACTTGAACTTTCTAGCTAATGGCATTTACTTGTTATTTCATTTGCTTGTTATCAGTAATAATCAGCAGAGACTCTATTCTTTGCGGATGTGTACCGGAAGTTAAGTTTGGGCCACAAAGGTGTGCATGTGCAATAACGTTTGTTTATATTGTTGCTTTAAAACCGTCCATTATTTACAGTAAAAAAATAATAAATGAAGCATTAATAAACATAAGCCATTAAAGTCTGTAAAAATGTGTCCTTTCATGAACTGATAAGAGTTATATTCTGTTAGAAAAACAAAACAAGCATACGTGACTACTGAAAAGAAAAGCGAGTAATAAAACGACTGGATAAACCAAATTGATGAAGAAAAGCACTTGTGTACTAAACAGCTCCAACACTAAGTAATGACATCGGTTGATCCACTCAAAATCTAATCATACAACACATTGGATGTGTAGCAGCCATTGTGAAAACAGCCCCATCCGGCCACTGTGCAAAGCTATAGCAGACTGCAGCTATGCATTTCAATGACCTCATTAGATAAATATAATTAAAAGGGAGCTTTGTGAAGCAATGGAGCAGAGAATCCAAATTAAGATGCTTAATTTCATCCTCATTGTATTACCGCTGTTAATAGAGAAGAAGAAAGTTGTTTTTTATTTTGCTCGACTTTATTTGTTTACTGGGAAAGTGAAATGGGGCCAGGGTAATAGCTGTACGCAGGCATTAACCAACCAATGGAGCCAAGTGGACCTCTGACCACTTAAAGGACCTAAACTGATATTGTGCACATTCTGTAAATCATAAAAAGTGACAGTGTGGCATAACAAAGGAAATAAATGCCAATGTATTATAATGCGTGGTTTTATAAAGCATTTGAATTATTTACAACAGTTTGAAGTATAAAATTTACTCTTTTAAACAGATAGAGAGAAAAAAAAGAAAATCAGATGAAGATGGAAATAAAAATAAATTGAGTGAGACTGATACTGGTATTCTAGAGAAATATAGGGGAGTTACTAATCCAGTGCTATAGGGGACGTTTATATTAAAGGGACAGTTCACACAAAAATAACAATTCTGTCATCATTTATTCACCCTCATGTCATTCAAAACCTGTATATGACTCTTTCTTAAGTAGAAAACAATATTTGAGATATTTTGAGAAACGTTTCTGTGGTTTTGTGTCCATACAATAGAAGTAAATGGGGAGCAATGTTGTTTGGTTACCAATGTTCTTCAAAATGTGTTATTATTTTTATTTATTTATTTATTCCCAGCATGTTGCTAATGCATTCATTCCTTGCAGCGTATGTATTGATCTGACACGCGTGCACAGCATATACCGAATGAACCAAGCATGGGGTTTGTCCTCAACTGGTTGCCGCATCCCATAACCTTCACTAGGAACTATTTATTAGGTGCTGGATGACTAACAAAGTCATTAGCACTTTACCACAGGGATGGGAAATTAGCATTTTAATTGTTTGCTCGCTGTGCATTTCCATGGTCACGGTGCAAATAGATTTTGTGCTTGTAGATCTCAACCCGCTTCTATTCCAATCAACGTAGCCCCTTTTCAGAAGTGATTATATGAGCGTCACATAATATCAGAGAGCTCCGGCTTCACCTTCAGGCCCTCGGAGAACAGGAACGGGAAGGCTTGTGTCGAGCGCTCAATGCGGCAGAGAGGAACTGAATTCAATGAGAACGGCTTTGCCAGATGAAAACAGTATATTGCAGATCCTGCAGGCTCGCTCGCAGAGAGCTATTAAGATAAAACGCTCCGTGTCTAATTCTGTTGAGGAGGTATAATTAATGACTCCGCTGCATATAGGAGGGAATGTGTGTGTGTGTGTGTGTGTGTGTGCGTGCGCTAAACAAATATCTAGCTTGAGAGAGACTGACACTCAGCAACGCGACTGCCCACTCAACATTCCACAGCGGTAGAGCTGCAGTTTACTGCAGCTGAGTATTGACCTTGGGTATAATACTTCACTCTGTATGTTTCTTGACGTGTCATTTACCATCAGGATCAACAAACGAAAACATGAATTATCAACACCGGGCGCTGGCTACACTCAGGTCTGACATAGTATACAGTATATGGCTTATATGGGTAGTTGACAAATTAACATTTATGCGTTTGGCAGATGCTTTTATCCAAAGCGACTTACATTGCATTATTCTATACATTTGTTTCTAAGCCATGGATTCTTTAACCACTGAGCTACAGAAAAGCTCTGAACCAGCGGTTACACATTTACAAATAAAACGTAAATGTGTCCTATGGTATGACAGCAAAAATAAAAAAAAACTGTAAATAATATATTATTTTATTTATAGCATTAATATTTATATTTATAATATAAAAGAGCAAAATTGAAATGTATACATATACACACACTTTGAGTGGTCTATACAGTAGTAAACATATACATAGTAGGGAATATTGCTGTATTAATAGTATATGCTCGAGATCAAGTAAATACTAAATGAAAAAAACCACACAATTCACTTGAGAGGAAATCATTTTTAACAAACAACTGTCCTTGTAACTTCACTGTTGAAAAATTCTGTAGAAATGACAGTATTGCTGGCAGCAGTTTGCCCGTAACTTACTGTAGATTTATATTTATCTAATATATCGGCAACAGTTTGTTCAAAGATAAATGATCATGAAACATTAACAAGTCTTTATCTTTACAGAACCCTGGTCCCTGGACAAAGTCCCTTAATAAATGTTCGAGCCCAGGTGTTTACACTGTTGTTGTTTTGTTTATTATTCTGTCTGGAGTTTGTTTCTCTATGATCCGTTTCACAATGGGCAACTTTTCATTTTCCATTGTTGCTTTAGTGGCCTGCGGTTTGACATAGGAAGCAAATACATTTATCGGACATATGGTTGTTATGGGACAGAGACACAATTATATTCTCTTCATCGGACTGGTGGGCCATACCCATCAATACAAGTCTGTGTGTTCTGTGCGGGCAGCAGTCTGACGTGGATATGAGATCCATCATTTAGCCAATATGAGACAATAAGTCTCAGATTCTCTAGCTGCCAGTCAAAGTTAAAGCAGAGTTGAATCACAGAGACTGGAGCTGTAATTAGCTCTCCAGAAAACTCCTCTGGAACTTCAGATAGGCTTTAAAGAGTGAGGGTCTGATTATTTATAAGTCAGCACTGTAAAACCATCAAGGGATTTCTCTGTAACTGTGACAGAGACGCAACAGAGATAAAGAAAGAGCAAAAGTAAGATAAACTGTAGAAAAAAAGGACAACCGAGCTCTAATGTGCGTCATGAGATGCTGCAGAGTGATTTTCGTCATAGCCTCCGGTTAACAAGTTACAGCAATGGCTCTTTAATACAAATCAGCCACACTTTCAGATGAACTGCCTCTCTGCCCCAGAACCAGCCGTCCACATAGACCTGCCAATTTCATATGACGTTTGTCCCTATTTCATGACACTTGAACCTAGGGCTCAGTTTAGGCTAGGCTTTATCTCATGTGTCTAAAACCTGCTAGTTTTCCTGAGGAGGTTAGGCAAATTTGACGTACTCCGTGATTTTAATCGTGCCCAAATTGAGCACGTCTGTGTGACGGAGCAAATGTTTTTTGGCCCACTTATTTTTGGCTCACTTGGAGAAATATAATCCCATTTGGATAAGAACGTCTGTGAGTATATTGTTTTATCACCTGGGCTCTCGTGCACATTGTTCGTGCATATTTATTATAGATTTAGATTTTTTAGCCAGCTTTTTGGGTAATCCCATTCTGGGTAATCCTATCCAAGGTATAAAAAAATAATAACAAAACGAATCAGAAAGGAGAATCTGATCACAAAGTGCTAGGATGGAAACTGTAGTAGCATCATCAAGAATGATCCTCAACTGGTAAAATTATCTTCTTTTTTATTCTGTGAACTACAACCAATATTTCTAACAAAAATATTGTTTCTATTTGCATTCATCTGCAGAAAATGAAAACTAGAGAAACAGGTTAAAGTAACAGAAAAGATGCTGTGTATTTTTTCTGACCTCAAATACTGCTATATAACTTCATATTCAATTTTAAACAATACAACAGTAATATTTGTACATGTATTTAAGTTTGTAAATGATTTTTTATCTGATAACCTCAATTTTGATCACAGTTTTCATGTGTCTTGTCATGCTGTCAGTCTTTCACATTGCTGTTGGATGACTTTGTCACTCCTGAGATTTGATTTTGTTGAAATTTAATGACCATAATACAACTAGAAATGCTTATTAGATTAAAATTTAAAATGGCTGTGTATATCAGTAGGATCATTGTGGATGAAACTACTACATTGTCTGTAATCAGATTCTCTTTTTTTATACTTAATTATACTATACATATTTATTCATATATGTATATATTTAATATATAATTGAACTTGGTATATGCCAACTGAATATCACACTGCTATATCACACTGGAGTTAAATTCCGTGTAAGAAATCACAGATGTCCTATGTTAACAACTGTAACCAAAACATACTTTTTAAAACTAATCCCATCTGAATCACTTAAAGGATTAGTTTAGCCAAAAATGAAAATCTGTCATCATTTACTCACCCCTCCTGTCATTCAAAACCCCCACAACTGACTTCCATGTAACACAAAAGGACTGAGAAACTTCAGTCTGTTCTCCACACAAAGCTATCACGTGGCTTTAAAAGACATACGGTCAAATGCCTAATCTCCATCCCACCCAACACATAAGCATTCACACGTATAAAACGCTCCACTCTGACATGGACCGCAAGCCCAGGCACGGTTCAATGATGACTCGACGTTTAAATGAGCCCTGACTGAACAATATGGAAAGCACATTGGGGGCAAAAGCTTGGGGGAGTTGTGTGGTTTTGGCTGTCTAAATTGAAGAGGAACACTGAAAAACGAAGGCTGTTTTTCAGGGTGACAGCAGTATGATTTGAATGTTACAGTAGAGAGATTGGATGTGAAGCGAGGAGAATAATGGACAGGCTTATTTTGGGCTACCAGAGTCCATGGCTTTGTGACCGGGCCATTTCACTGCGGGTCTCGGGTAGGTCAGGGAGATAGGAGGATTACGCTGAGAGACCGACATTCCATTACTGGACTGGACAATAGTATCTAAATAATCAGGGAATAGACAGATATATGGGCAATATCAAGAGGCCGAGATGAGTGCGACAGAGTTGACCCCATGCAACGGATTACTCGAGGGAAGCATTGGTCCAGGAATGAATTACACAACACAGGCGACTTGCGACACGGCTTCCTATGTTTTCCTAGTGTAAAAGTGACAGGGTGTTTTCTGCATATTTTAAAGAAGGTGGATGACTTCTGTGTTAAGAAAAAAGGAAAAGTAGTAAGTACCACTCAATACCTCCTTCTAAAACAAACGGCTATCCACAAGAAACAGCTCTAGTCCCGAGACAGCCGCGTTCTCATCCCTCTCTTGCCGCAGACATCTTGCTTAAGTGAAAATCTCTTCTCGAGGGAGTTGTGCATGAATCGTGATGACTTTATTTTGAATACTGACAGACAGCTGTGCGGCGACTGCACGAGCAGCCGCTGGTCACACCTGTATTATGCTGCCTTAATGTTTGCGGCCTGTCTTCAAGCCTTGTTTGCCGAAGCAGAGAGCTCACGCTGACACTAATAATTACACAGTATGAAAAAGCCATCCCAGGCACACATTTCAATCCCTCCAGAGGATCAGTCACATGCTTGACTTTGCGCTACGGCAGCTTTTTATTACGGTTGCACAGCTGTGTTGGATAACAGCTAGGATACCTACGCTGTCACATTTCCTTTCGATGAAGATTTTCGTGGTTTAGAAAAACCTACAGGAGTAGGGTGAATACCCCATTTACATAAAAGGGTAAGAGATATAATTTTGAAAGGACTGCGCTCGTACAATACTTTTTGTTCTTTTCGAACCCGGGGTTGGTGTGACCAGAAGCACTTTTTTTTTGATGCTGCTGTGGCATGATAAGACACAACAAAAGAAAACACACATGCTGTATGATAAAAACAAATGAAAATAGAATAATAAACTAAATATTAAACAAGCTGGTCATGACTTAAAATGCACAACAGAATCGATAATGCACAACTCAATTGCGGAACTGTCACATCCATAACAGTCCATATTCCTCAAAAATGGGCACATGAAAATGTAAATAAAATAACTATTTCGTGGTCTATTAAGAGGCATCCCTTCACCATTTGTTGGGGATTATTTTACTTCACAGAAATCCTACAAAGTATGCTGTCTCTCAAAAACGTGCTACCTATGCTATTTTGACACATCTATAACGCATTAATTTTTCTCTCTGTTAAAATATAAAACTTGATGTCTGGACTCAAACATATGATGTAATATATTGGTAATAAATACATTCTCTGAGAATTTATACTTCCAGTTTTGACTGTATATGTCACATCCATAATGCAGGAATGATTTGTGAAAGTTCTTTCAAAATTGGAGCGACCAAATAGAATATATAACACTAATCATCCAATATTTTGATCACTAGACCTGTGAGATTTATGAACTATCAACCATACTGTTATGAACCATGTAGATATTGTTGGTTTGGTTGCCAGGGTAAGCCAAACTATAAACTCTACGATAAGGCACGTAACCCAAGTCGCTAAAGATAAAAGCATCTGCTAAATGTAACCAAAAAAAAATCACAGCCCTGGTAAGAGGATTCGGTTGTGTTTCCTCTCTCCATAGCCTTGCAGTTATCTTCCTCAGCACACTGAACACTGATTAGAGGAATGAGAGATTTCACTATCAGACTGAGCACAGCACTTCACTGTTGACCATTCAGTGAGTTTTGACCACCCCATCAGTCAAACTCTGTTGATTTGATAGTGCATTAAATTAGGCAGCAGACAAGCACATCATCAACTATCTCTACTGCAAATGCAGTCAGTATGAAGGGCAGAGATGTGATTGTCAGTGTAGTGAGGGGTGGAGATGGAGAGGGGCAGGGCCATAAGTATGACGGACAGCAGAGGTGAGGAGAAGCGCACCAGGCTCACTAAAAAGAATTACACTTTATCTCTCATGGATAAGTTAAAGTCTCTCTCTCTCTCTATCTATCTCTCTCTGGTCTCTCATATTATTCTCTCCTTTTTTATTTTCTCTGTTTCTCTTATATTGTATACGGTCTTCTCCTGTCTTTCTTTCTATTCTTTACTTCAGTTCTAGTTCTGTATCTCAAATGGTAGCACTAGGGGTGCAACAATTCACTCACGGATCGGATCATTTTTCGCATCATAGTTTTATTACTATAATATAAGCAGTTTAAAGAATTGTATGAAAATTTACTTGTGAAAGTACCCTGAAGATATAAACAGATTAATTTACCATTCTTCTAGGCTATGTTATACAGTATGCATCCATTGTTTAAAAAAATAACAATATGTATAACAAATTAATATGATATAGAAGTGCAGTTAGAATAAACAGCTGACCACTTGATCTTTAGAGATCAGATGATAAATGTGACAGAGAGGTGGCGATCACGGAGTAAGTATCACGATTTTCTCTTGTCTTATTAAATGCATTACTGAATCATGAATAGGCAGTGCATTAAAACTGCTGAAGTGGTGTGCGTGGATCATGTCATTTGCGCTTTGACTCAAAACAACATTGCTGCTTACGCAGCAGTGTAGGTTAAGATATACGCCAGAATGCGCTTTAATATTGTACTCATCCAGATACTGGAGGGGGAGAGAGAGAGAGAGGGGGGGAGAGAGAGAGAGAGAGAGAGAGAGAGAGAGAGAGAGAGAGAGAGAGAGAGAAAAAAAATAACGCTAAAATCTTTTACTCTATGATAAATAAACTTAGATAGATAGATAGATAGATTGGATTAACTATCTATCTATCTATCTATCTATCTATCTAGTTTTATTCTTTTAGTAAAAAAAGTTACATTACAAATAAAACTTTGTACATAACAAATAAAACAATATCAAATTATAATATTTTCTCCACACAATGCCAAAAGCATTCACTAAATTTTCTAAATTATTTATATAACACTAGAACAATATATTCACTAAACAACACTAACTCTCTCTCTACTGGGGGAGACATTTTGGAAGGTAAGACCCCAGCATTCGCAAGGTTTGTTGCTTTTGCCATTTTCCTGTGTTCGGTAGCAAAAATGGCAGAGAGATCCATTTCACACCAACACAGTTTACAACAACTGCCTTCCACAGATTGCCAATTCCCAAAAAGTCCCCAGGGTATCCCACCACCTCTGCTATAGTGAGCAATAAACTCTTTTGTTTGGTTCTTTGTGTGTACGTGTGTGTGACAGGAGAAAAACAGAAAGCAACTGTGTTATGTTGACTGTTATTTGACCAGCAATTACGCCCCTCAACATGTCAAATCTTTTCCCCATCTGGCAGTCAATCCTCTGTCGTGGAGAGATCACTCAGATAAATATATCTCTTAGCGAAGGTGTCCACAGGTCCAGCTCGATGGCCCCGTGCAGCAGCTCCGTCAATAATGAAATTCTGAGGGCAAACTACAGCGAACCACAGTTCTGCAGATCTCAGGATCAGATTTTGATTAACTCAAGGTTCAGATGATTTCAAAGTTCACTGGCTGCAATATTATCTGCTCTCAGCTGACGGATGTTTACTTCGGGTGCACTAACAAACGCACGGTTTAAGCATTCGACACAGGTGGCATTCAACTAAATCTTAGAGGTCTGAGGACTTTACTGGCAAGAGAAAGCTGAAGTGTTTCATGAATATGTAGGTACAAAGCTGGATTTTAATGTTCATTTTTAACTACATGCATATGTATAATTCAGTAGCACATCGAAACTAACACTTGTGCGTGTTGTAACTGTTCAAATGGCTCCTGATCGTGTTCATGTAGCTTAAGAATGCCACTTGATGTCATGGGTTCAATTACTAGGTAAACAAACAAAGATAAAATGTATAGCTTAAATGCATTATTGCTTAGGATAAGTCTGGCAAATGCATAAATGTAAATGTTCAGTCAAAAGTTTAGGTTGACTAAATACATTTATTTTGCAAATTCTAGGCAAAATGTTGTTATCAAGTTGCTGAAATATGTTATTCTATAAATTATGATTTTAAAATGTAGGGGGGAAAATCCTACACTTTTGACCAGTAATAAAATTTGATGAAGAACTGCACCTGACTAGTGACCCCATGTCACAGGTTTTGGACCCCGAATATACATTGTTATGCAAATACCTGCCATTTGAAATCAGAAACACATCTCCATTCACACACACATACACTGCAGCCCCTATAAGAGCAAACTGATGGCCATGTGGCCTCTGAATGTAGCAGTCACTTCCAGGCTTCGAAGAGGCCCATCAGCAGCCAAGATGCTCAGACTTCATCTGTTTTAATTAGCCAGTCATGTTTTCCTCCTGGCTCTCCATGAGAGCCCTTCTCTCCCGCTTGGCGTCAAAACAGAAACAAAGTGTAGCTCAGCCATGCCCCAAACAATCGGCCTGCAGAAGCGTGCCTCTTTGGGCCTCGGGTCCTGGAGCATTCTTCATCACTCCTTCATCTCTAATTGGCATTCAGACCGGCCCTCAACACAGCAGCTGGAACCTGGTCCTGCCAGCGCTGCCTGTTTGGCTTGAATGCCAAATGATTAGTGGTTTTGTGAGGTCAAACCTTACAGGCCATTTTTCCCATTCTATACTACCATTGCTCCAGGTATGGATTTATTCTAAGCTTAAAATAATAGCAAAGATGTTTGATTTCCAAGGCTACTGCCTGTTGTGTAAGTCAATATAAGTAAGTGGTTTGTAAAATGCACTATTCTTTATGAATGATTGTGGGTTAATGTTTTTTGTCTATTTTTAAAAAAGTACTGTGGTGGTACCATGGTACAGTGATGACAACTTTAATATAAAGTGCCCCGAAAAAAGTATTTGGGCAGTTCTGGATATTAAAGTCATTGCATTACATAACACAATATCAAAGCAAGTGGGACGTGCAAACGAATGGTCCTAGTTTTCTTCACTTTACTTTTTTGGGCAAATTTTGCAATTACTTTGAAGTAGCTGGTCTCAAGGTCATTTCTATTGGATGTACAATATGAAGTCTGTTCCTATCTCAATTTTGATCTAGTTACTCTTGCAGAGTAACTGCAGGAGTTGTTCATCACATTAACTTTGGCTCTGTCTGGACAAAGTTTGGCAAGCAGAAAGTGACCGATAACAACATCTATTGTTTTACCAATATTATTTATATTTAATATAAAGGTCACTTGGGTTGATATTTTGTTATGTAAGGCAAAGATTCTCAAACATTTTATAGTGGCTTTTTGTCAGGCGACAAACTTTTGGACACCATTACATAAAATAGTACAGAATCTTGGCAGGCAAAATGTTTAAAGTCTGTATAGACCAACATTAAATATGTGTTCTGAGTAAATAAAATAGCTATTAACATAGATCATAATCATTCACCCTGGTTTTGAAACCACTGTAAAATGATGGCTAAAGCACTAGCTCACTGTCCAATCTACCAACACCGTGACATCAGTCAACTGCATGCTGGTTGCAAATTCTGGATTGTATTTTTCATCTACATCTCCGGCTGAATGAATAATAGGGCAATTACTCTAGCAATCTACGCAGACCGAACACACACAGACATCAAAATAGTCTGTTAGTCCTGAGCACTAGTCAGCAAAGCACCTTATCATGAGTCTTTGCACGCTCTTCATTGTGGACCCACATCTGTTTAAATGAATGCATGTAAAAGAAGCTTGTGAAAGCACAGAAGTGACAGACACAACTGACTGCGTCATAATGCAAAATGTGTCAGTCACAATACACAGAGAACAAACAGATGCCCAGACAATTCCTCATCGCAGACTAAGCACGATCACATGCTTCTGCTGCTTTCATGGCAGGTTGCAAACTTGTGATATCATTAATAAACATTGTTCGACACACCGGCCGTGACATTTACAGCCAAAACCAAAGTATTTTATTACATTTAAAGGACACTACTGGAAAGAAATCCAGTACTCAAACTTGGAGTCAAAATGTTTCTTCTTTGCTATTGCACGGAGTACACACGTGGTGACTTTACGTTCACAATAACTTCAGTTTTAATATTCGCAACTTTGACATCAGGGGTTCCCCGGGGCCATGCAGGATCATAAATACAATATGCAATATGCCATATGATGCGTGGCACACTCATGGTCACGTGAGCTCTTCGTCAGGGCAAAGTGTGAGATATTGCTTCAGTACAGCGGGGCTGTAAATCTGTCCAATGCTTTGGTCTTTGCTTCTGCCAACAGTTCACACTGATGAATAGGCTTTGTCAGATTAATATCAACATAGTATTGTGTCAAACAGCATTACGTTTTAGATATGTTCCTTAGAGCAACATATTTGACATCTCTGCCTGCACCCTGTGTGCCATTCTAGAAGACTCGAAGAGCCCATGGTTCTGGTCGTTGTATCGACTCGGTACTTTGCAAAGATGACTTTGTTTCCAGGCTAATTGATTAGAAAACAACATTAAGTTGTATAATGATAGCCAATCAGATTAGAGCTTGAAGACCAAGGAAGCACTTTCTAGATATTACCAGCTAGACCCTTGGGAAATGGTGAGCCTGTCATAAGGTCAAAAGTATTAGTGTAGGTATTTGCTATTAAATTATAAATCTATTCTTGACGCTTGTAGTCATCCGTTTTCAAAACCTTGTCCAAAATGCAAAAAAACGATATGTGACAGCACACAGCCAGAGTTCAACATTTTATCTGCTTTAATCAACATCAACAAGATTCAACTTGACATGGAATTAATTAATGTAATTACTTTCATGTGGATTTAATTTGGCACCATAGCAGCTTGATCTTTGCGTCTGTCAGCGCACTGATAAAAGGTGGGCGGATCGGTTTTTACATGGCCACTGGCAAACACGGAGTGCAAAGAGTCAAAGGCTATTTTTAGAGAAACTAAAATGACAGGATATTGGCTGTATATTGACATATTCTGCATGACCATACTCTACATCCCTAATCCTACCCAATACCTAAACCTAACAACTACCTTAACTATTATTAAGCAACAAATTAAGAGTTTATTGGGGAAAAAGTCGTAGTTAATGGTTTGTTTATAGCGAGAATTGACCCCTATACTGAAGTGTGACCAAGAAGACATTTTGAAGAATGTTGCTACCCATGGCGGTACCCATTGACTTGCATTGCTTTTGTGTCCATACAATAGAAGTGAATGGGTCCCGGTGTTGTTCGGTGACCAACATATTTTATTTTGTGTTCTGCAGAAGATAGAAAGATAGAGTAAATTATAGCATAAACTTTATATTTTTGATCCATTTACTGATACTGACAATTTTGTAAATGTAGCTCAATTGTTGAAAATACTCCTGGGGGCCACTACGGTATCATGATGATATCACTCTGTGATGCTGTTGCTGTACCGTAAACTTTTAAGGGTACCCAAGTTAATTTAGTCCTTTTTAGGTGACACAAAAATAGATTTTTGGCAACACGTCCATTTTTATAGACAACGAGAGGAATTTAACAAAGACAATATTGCCATCTGTTATATTCTGCCTAAAGTACTACAGTAGGAACACTCTGTCGCCCCAAATGAGCTGACTAACATGGGACGCTTTTAATTTAAGCTGAATCGGATAGATGAACAGTCAGGACAGGTTGAAAAAGAATACAAAGCCTCTGTAATAAAGCCCAAACAAACGCTTTAACAGGTCCAAAAACCTCTGGGAGCTAATTTAGTGCGTTTTATTCTACCGTAATACAAACCCAATACCATATCTGCAAAACGACTGCATTTTAATGAGCCACAACATGTTATATTAAGACAAACCACCAGCATGCAGGTTCCCTTGAAAATAAAATGATTTATTTAGGATGTTTTAACAGTAATGATGAGTCTTGTGGGCTTTGCCGTTGTTCTTTGTTGACCCAAAGAAAGATCAAGTGGTCTGATCACGGCAAATCAGCCTTTTGCCGCATGGATGCGCATTCATATCGGGGTCTGTCTCTGACTGAGAGCCTTATTCTGTCAATTAGACTCCCACCGATATTGACTGATTTGCAGAACAAACCCGGCAAATCAATTTCTCCCATTGTTTTGCTGTTCCAATTATTTCGTCCGCTCTGCTTTCATTGAACCGCATTCTCTCCTAGAAAATAAAAAGAGGGACACGTCCATCCAAGGTACCTGCACCGATGCACACGCATGCATGTTGGTTTGTTTTGGGGTTTGACTCGGGGTGGATTGTGGTCCAAGAAGGAATAAAAACATGCTCTAATTACACCTCCAATTTTGCCGACTCTGTCAGTGTGCGGCTGAGGTAATTACCGCACTGACACACTTTTTTTACACCGTTCCGGGCTGTAATTAAGATGGCGGATTCATGGGTACTAATATTGTGCGAACAGTTGTTAATGACGCTTTGCTCGGAGGAGTTGTAATGAAATTATAATGACGCAATTTGGAAGGTCAGCTGTTCTCTCGCGCGATGGCTTACCTTTTCCCATTCTCTGTCCTTGTTCAACACGATCACCACCAGCTTGGGATGCACCTGGTAACCGTCCTCCGTGAAGGATAAATCTCTGCCGTCCCAGGTCACGTTCATCATGTACCTACAGGAAGCAGAGAGCTCATGAGGTCCAGAAATAGAGCGGTCAGGTGACACGAATCTTATCTGGTGCAGAAGGCACGAAAGAACTCTTTATCCTAATGGTTTTCCTTCTATACGTAAAAGATCAAAATAACATTTGAAGGTCATTTTCAACATGCAGACAAAAGAAGGAATTAATGAGCCGTCTGAAGACTAATGACTGACCTAAATCAGATGTCACATTAGCCGAAGATGAAAAACCTGCTCGAGTTATTATTAGTATCGGATGAAATCTACATGAATCACAACCATTCTTTCTTTTGTCCTCATCTTTAAAGAAATAGAAAGAACGAGGGTGCAGATTTAATGTTGAAAAGCTTTGTTTTGAAAGATGGTTCCGGGTTCACGGCTAGCTAAACTCTATTGACGACATTTATCAGGTTAAGTATCACAGACACACTCATTTCAAAACATCCCTCAGTTGCTTTTTTGTTTATTCTTAAAGAGACAGTTCACCTAGAAATGAACATTCTGTCATCATTTACTATCATGTCATTTTAAACCTGTGTGCATTTCTATTTTTCTTTTTACAACAAAAAGAATTGGTCGCCATAGGACTAGGTCAATGGGGACCAACAATTTTTTGTTGTCAAAATATCTTCTTTTGTGTTCAGCAGAGGACAAAATGTAGACACTGGGCAGCCTTGGAAAAGTGAAGCAAACTGTATGAGATTGTTTACATACACGTTCAATATTGACACATTTTTTTTCTAGGTTTTTTTTCCAATTAGTTAACATTTTGTCATATGTTGCCAACACAGACAAACCTTTGAACCCAGAATATTTTTAACTTCCGCTCAAGAGATTAAAAACTTAAATATAGACACAACAACAAAAAACAGAATGATGTGGTGTAAACAAGGTGTTGTTAAAAATGCCAGCCTCACATAGAGTCTGTTTTCTTCACTTTTCACAGCGTTCAATGCCATCGTGTTCCTGTCAAACCGTTTTAAGTGTGCTTACCCAAGGAACACAATGTCGCTTTCTCACTTTTCACACCAGGATGTCTTGGCTCTCCCTCAAGAGACCGGTGTGTCAAAACACAGGCTGACACAAACCCGACTGCCCATCGTTCTCATGAATGACGAGCCAGCAATTTTAACAAGGCCTGCGGCGTGGGTGCGACAGCCGCTGGAAAGTTTTATGGTGCAGAAGTGCCAGGTGAGCGGGATTAGAAGTGCAGCGCGATGATCGATTTATAAAACCGGTCGTAGTGGGCGTCTGCTGACTGAATGGCAGAGAAGCTTGTTGAATTGATTGGGGTCCCATTTAGGGAGGTGTAGTGAAGGACCACTCACCCTTGATATATCGTTGAATCCAATTACATCAGACTGTGGAAAGGAAGAAAATCGATAATCTTCGCTCTCCTCCGCTACAAGACATGTTTCCATTCACAATGGGCTCCCTTATTTATTTTAGACCTTCTCTCACATTTCAAACCTCTTCTAGTTCCCTTTTGCTGCTGTTAGGATCGAGAGACCTGGATCACTACACTGGTCACACCTGCAGAGCCCCTTTTACCAATTACTGAGGAAACCACATACTGGACACAATGTGTCAATAGAGCTTTAGGTCTCAGCAGGGCCGCACGAGTGTTAGAGTTGTGCTCATTACATTGGTATGTTCTGCCACCGCTAGACCTTTGTCATATGGACGTGAAGTGAGAAATAGAACGAAAATACAGTGTGGGGTAAAAATGTAGGGAGGGGACACACTGAACAGAAGAATGTGTGGAGAATTGTTGGTTGAATTCTTCACTTACAAACACAGGTATATGGGTTTTCAACATGTAAAGTACTTAAGTATTTTACATTTTTAAATAAAAACATACAGTTCTTTGTAAAAATGTTACTTCCTTTCTTTTACTACAATATTAAGCATCATACTTTTTACTCCACTACATTTGATAAATACATGTCGATTTTTACATCATTTACAACTCTGGAATCTGAGGGTGCAAAAAAAATTGCCTTTAAAGTTGTTAAAAATGTTTTATGTTTCAAATGTCTTAGACAAAAATATAATTGTACCACTATATCCAATTTTATTTAAAAAAAATAATAAGAATAATAAAGAAAAAGCAGATATGAAAAGCCCAGTATAGATGGAAACTTTGTTGTTTAAAATAATTTTTATATTATATTGTCATAATTAATATTATCCTAAAATTATTGACAATATCCCAGTATTACAAAGTCAATGTTACTTTAAAGTAGGGCTGTCAAACGATTAATCGTGATTAATCACATTCAGAATAAAGGTTTGTGTTTACATAATATATGTCTGTGTAATGTGCATATTCATTTTGTATTCATAAAAACATACACATACATGTAGGCCTATATATATTTAGGAAATATTTAGATGTATTTATTTATATTTACCAGTAATTGAAATTATATTTAAAAGTGTATTCATTTTAATATTTTATATTTTTCATAAATATATGCATGTATGTATATGTTTTTATGAATACAACATTTATATGCACAGTACACAGATATGTATTATGTAAACAAACTTTTATTCTGGATGCGATTAATCGCGTTTAATCATTTGATAGCCCTACTTTAAAGTCAAATGGTTACTTTAAAGATGCTAAAATACATGTTAACATTTTATTTTCAAGGATAATTTTCATAGGTTTCATGAGATTACTATTATTCTAATATGTGGAAGAAATATTAACAAAGAACAACACTTTTAAACAGTAATGTGTGTATACACACAGACTGAAAAATTATGTGAACAAAATTATGAAAAATTCACACCCGTTAACTCCGATAAAGCAGAATATGGTTATCGTACATGTGTTCTATGGTGAAGACAGCAAAAATGAAGATAACAAACTGTTAATAATATATTATTTTACATTATGAATATTTATGTTAATTATATTTTATATTTAAAATAGAGATTTATCTTCATTGTCTATTTTCAACATTTTTGCTATGTTACACCATAGGACCCTACTAGCATACCATAGGACATACTACCCATATGTCTGGTTTATTTGATACTAAACCTTAAACAAAACTTTTTACCTATTTTAACACTTGTGTGAACTCTGAAAATTCTCAAGTTTTGTATAAGCATTGTATCAACCTGGTTCATTGCAAACACAACTTTTGTTCCAGATGATAAACGAAACCTGTGATCCCTACTCTTGATAGTTGCCAGCTCCAGCCAATCAGATTAGAGTATGCCAGAAACTCTTTGTAGATGTGTGTGCAATATGCTTCAGACTAGTCTAAGTTTAAATCCTTCCACGAACCTCCATGATGCACAATGCCACAGCAACCCTTGACAGACAAGAACAAGAATCCAACCTGAGCACACATCACCTCACCCTAATTAAAGCACATAACAGCCCTGACCCCCCACCTGCACACTGTGAACCCTTTCTTCACAATCCTCATTACAGAAGATGTGTCTGAAATGACCGCACGAACAGCTGCTCTGGGATCAGTCACAGTAAACTATGTGGGCTATGAAACCGTCTTGAGAGTTTTCACAGCACTTTACATGTGGTCAAACTGCAGCAGGCAGCGGCGTTCTGACGGGCCGAGTGTGGCTGAATGAATCAGATCCTCGTTAGGCATTTATAGAAACAGGGTTGACACTAATGAGAGCAGATGTTCCCTATGCAACATATAGTTTTTCAGTCATTAAAGGAGGAAGAATTCGTTCCTCCCGTACATGAGGCAGTTGATTTGAGAGGCGTCTGCATATCTCGAGTGGCATTACGGCATTAATGTGCAATTGGAAGCAACGCAGAACAGTGACCTCTCCCTTGAGCAATAACTGAACATGTGATTGACATACAAATCCAATCATTTACCGTAAGCCCTATTCAGATGGGACCTGTTTATATTGAAAAATTTACTGTAGGTACATTTGAGCTTCAATCCCAGGTACTTTCTGCCATCCCATCTGACAAGAGAATTACATCAAGAGGTATTTTTACTCTTAAGTACATTTTTAAATATGTGTACCATTTTTACTTTGTAATGTAGTGAAGTAAAATCTTTCCAAAGCAAATATATTTTACTTCACTACCTTTCATAAATAAATGTTGTTTTTTTACCTTTTTTAGTACAAGCTCATATCTACTACTTTTACTTCTTATCTTTTACTTAGGTATTTTTACTTTTAAAAGTGGCAAAGTACTAGATTTTGAATGCACTTAAGTTCTCTTATAAAGGGAAAAAACATGTAAAAATGTATTTGAGATGTTGTGGAGTAAAAGTATGACATATGCTTTATAATGTAGTGAAGTACATCAATGTAGTGAATGTAGCTTAACATAGTTTTTCATTGTGTTTCAGTATCAACTTCTATCTCAAAAGTATGTCCTAAACTTGATCAGGAGAAATAAAACTTACAAAATACACAGTGTAATATGTAGATTTTATAGGTAAAATCATCGGTGACATTTATCAATCATCTGTCTTTTTCTCAAAAGAAATATCTGAGATGCAGGAGGCTTAAAGAGATAATAAATATTCTGTCCTTATTTATTAATCCTCATGTCATTTATAACATGTATATGACCCTTTTTCTGTAAAAGATATTTTGTGAAAAGTCTCAGTGGTTTTGAGTCTATACTATAGAGTGAAAGTCAATAGGGATCAAGTGTTGTTTGGTTACCATTGCTCTTCAAAATATCTTCTTTTGCAGAAGAAAGACATACAGGTTTGGAATGAGGGTTAAACTATCTCTAAGTTTTCATTAGTTCTCCATTTAATCTTATTTGATGGAAATTTTATTCTCATCTTGGGAAAAAAATGATGTATTAAAGAGACACTGTATATAAGAGATATAAAAGACACCCACCCTTTTACAATTGAAGTACATTTTATTATATAGATAATATTATAATTATGTCAAATATAACACTTGTTTATTTCACTAAATGTTATAATGCACACATGTTAAGAACATAAGCTTCTATAATGCCTACATTCAGACAACATGCACTCCCATCGAAGTAAAATCAAAAAAGTAACTTACACTCTAATACTATACATTTAGCTCTATAGGTAGGAACATTCAATCTTGTCATAAGAGAGCATCACATCTGTGCAGCAGGGCCAGGGCAGCTGGGGCTGTGGAGGACTTTTCACCTGGGGCTCAGTGAGACATTACACAGACGGAGGGCTGGCAGAAGAGTGCATGCGTAAACCTGCGTTACTACAGTAAGTGCATCTGATATAAAGTGGGGCACAAGAAAAAATATGGCCCTGACAGCGTGCATTAGAAAATGGGAGTGACTGGTGTGAGTATGTGTGTATATGTGTGTTTGTGCTGTCCTCTTCTCAAGATGCATTCAGGTCAATAAAAGTTCTTCTATCCAAAGGTTTAAAAGTAAAAGCATGACCTGATGATGCGATCTTTAGCTAGGATAGAGTAAAACATGGACTTTTGCACTTTACGTTTATACTTTTTGTTGATTCTGTCCAATAGGTGCACTATAACCAAATACTCTGAATATATAATGTCAATAAGCTAATAGCATCTGTAACAATCCCATTAAAAATAAAAATCATTCCAAACCAGTATGAATTTTCTTTTTTTTGGGGGGTGAACTATACCTTTAAGACTGAAGCGACATTCATTCATTCCCCCACTACAGAATGACCTGCTACCACCAGTTCAACTCAATTCTGCCTATATTCCACCATTATAGCTTCTATAAGTCATATTTAATTTTACCTGTGAAAGTTCTCAATAATAGTAGTGGCTCCTGTGGACATCTGGGATGTTTTGCTGAAGGTGGTCAGATTGGCCCCCATCTCAATGGTTTAAAATGCCCTTTATTTGAGAAATGTATGGTTGCACAGAGCACAGCTGACAGCTACCCTTGGTCCCCAACACTGGGAGGCGGCACTGTGGACTCGCCGTGCCTCTCCCCTGTTGACAGGTAATTTCAGTATTCGTCACTGATATATGAAGGCTAAATTTTGCTAAGGTTCGCTTTTCACAGCTCTCCAGATGACAGTCTTAAATCTGTCATAAAGGAAAATTTTGCTTGGGGACCACATATTTCACCCGGGTTTGTGACACTCAATTTTAACAAGAACATGAAATTCAGAGAGGGGGTTGCTTGCCAAAAATGCTGCGCCACACATATTTTCTGTGTAATAGTCACAACTTAAATATAGAAGAGACTTCTAGAAGACAATGCAAAAGCATTTGTGTGGTTAATCTTAATCTAGTCTAGTCTTTTACAGGTATCTGACTAAACACCCTTATTTGAGAGCTTTATTATGCACTATATATTTTAGTATTACCATTAAAAATCTTAAAGGGTCATTTTTACATTCTTATTATTTAAAAAGATTCACCCGGAAACAGAAATTGTTTTATTCACCCTCATGTCATTTAAAACCTCTATGTACAACTCTAAAGATGATATTTTGAGAAATGTCAATTTTGTTTGGTTTATCAACAATCTTCAAAATGTTTTCTTTTGTGTCTTGCAGAAGAAAGAAAATCATACAGGTTTGGAATGACATGAGGGTGAGTAAATATTAAATAAAATAATTTCATTAAGTGAACTTTCCCCTTTAAATTATTATTATTGTTATTAAAAATACTGTGACAAACCAAGTAACAAGTAGTGTATATAGGTATGTCCTATGGCGTGGACATAAATTGACAAAACAATTTAAAAAAACCTGTTAATTACTTAAAACATAAAATAGCATAAGAGAGATTGTTAGTTTTTCGTCTACATTTTTGCTGTCACACCATAGGACACATTTTTTTATTTGTCAACTACCCAAATACTGTATGCACACATATTTTGCTATATTCCAATCAAAGCAGTTTCACAATTACATATTTTTGTTTTCTTTCCTTGAAAAGATTGACAGCCTGATATTTTTCAGTCAACATTTCAAAGACACAATCCTATACCCCTGAGAACTAAATCTACCATTTACAAGACAAAACATTTTTGAGAATTATTCACTTAAATCACACAGTAAACGCTTTCTCACAAGGCAGTAATTTCACACGATCTGCATCTTCCAATCCTTCCCTTTGATGATCTCCACGCCTGAACAGTCTAGAATAAAGAGACCCCGGTCGGGGCATGAGTCCAGTTCTCTGCTGGCTGTAGCAGAACCAGCCAAGCCGTCAACCATCTGTGCTGAGCCTATCAGCATTAATGCACCCCAGACACCGAAGTGAATGTGCATCTCATGCAGCAATGTTCACTTCTCTGCACTGGCAGGACACATGAGGGCATATGAGCGAGACAGACTCATGACTGGAAACGTTCAGGCATTGGCTACACACAGGAGCAAAGGTAACAAAGCGCCCACACTCATCAAGAGCACTTTACATTTGGAGAGCTCTCCAGCCGCATTAGCAAAGACTCCATGTTGTTCTCCCCATCGCTGTTTGCCTCCCGCTCCGGCTCTCTCGCGCTCTCACTGTGTGCATTGTAAAACATTACACATTAAAAGCACAGGAGCTCCACAGAGAGCCGGAGAAGTGCACCAGCAGCCACCTCTGGGTGTCTGAGCAGCTCTCTACAGCACTCCCAAAAAAAACCTCGAGGTCCCAGGCCTGCCCCGTACCACATTCAACCATTAGCTGCTCACGCTGAGAAATATATTAGCGGAATGTAACAATGAATTTTGCATACGGCAGACCCATTGCTCTCACACAGACCTCTCGGGTGGCTTTTTTCATCCCTTCTATTCCTGTTTCCAATTGACTGACTGAGAACTGTGTTTTCACATAAATAGCACTTTTGTTTGCGCTTTCATTTTTGAAGTCAAGTGCAGGAACGGAGTAGAGAGGAATCAGATAAAAAAAACACAAGGATTGTGCAGTAGACGATACTACAAATTTACAACCGTTTCAAACATTTATGCAGCTATGCAGCACAATGTGGCAGTTCAGGCGAAGCGTAAAAGTTAACACGCTTACATGTGAGAATCATTAGCTATCATTAACACTCTTGCATGCGGTGACATTTTATTAACATTGAAGTTCAATGAGTATGACATTTTGTAATTTACACTCACTTGTGTAACGCACTCGGTGGCAACTTTGCTTTCTCCATTTGGCCGTAGCAGCTGGTTTTGGCCTCTGGGATGTCTCCAAACTCCTCCAACATTGCCGCGGCCGCCGTGGTTATAATCCCAAGCCCATCTCGAACCCGTGCTTCAAGAGGATAGTCCCAGTCATCGTAAGACACAGAGATCATTCCGGAAGGAAACGATTCTGGTGTGATGTCCGGGTTGCCCGTGGTCAGGCTGGGCACGATCCAGATGTATCCGAAGCCGGTCAGGCCCAGCGATCGGGCCTCCTCCAGGATGTAACCAGCTTCATCCTTGGAGCAGTACAAGAGGATGACTGGAGACTGCACCTTCTTCAACTGGATCTGGGTTCGGGAGTCGCCGTCCACGGCGTCCAGGGTGATGGTGTGCTGAAGGTCCCAACCGACAAAGCTGTTGTCGACCGTGGTCCTCAGAATGGCGATGAAATCCTGGTAGCCGGGGAACTTGCTGGTCACTATGGAAAAGACGTGCCAGTCGTACTCTTCCATGATGTTCAGCATGAGCAGCGCCTCCTGTTGGATGGAGGCCCCAAACTGGAAGAAGGTTGATTTCACATCCTGTTAAACAAAGAGATGGAAAACACAGAGTTTAGTCTGACATAAGTAATACAGATTTTCAGTTACGAGCGTTAAAACACAATCCAGGTCACAGCGCTAAAAGTAATTTTAATAAATGTACAGAGCCATCATTTAAATATTTGGACTCCAATACTATGAACTCAATCTTACAGACAATGTTAACTCAATTTAACACCACTCTTTATTCAAATGTAATGAGACAAAAATGAAGAAAAAAAAAACCTTTCTGCTGCTTTAACTCAACTGAGATCAGTCTAATATGTGCGGCTCTGGCCTTTATGAACTCATTGTCTAATCGCAATGATGCACAGAGACAGTTCTTTCTGCCTGAGTAGATTCAATACCCGTGTGCCTTTAGAACCGTTCCCTCCAGTATCCCATTCCACAGCTGGACACAAAAGACACAATCATTTTAAGATTTATACATGAATACTCAAGATTTTATGAGTGAGAGAATGAAAGCTTGGAAGGGACAAACGCCGCCGTGCTTTCATTAACCTTCTCAATCAAGAGGACAATGTGTTTCCAATCACCAATTCAATGTCAAACCAATTACAAATGAGATATGAATGCTAATAAAGCAACTTTGGGAGGCCAGTGTTTAAAAAAAATAGTCCTAAAATGCTCACTGCATGTTGTGAATGTGCGCCTGCGTATGTTGAGAAGAAAAACGTGTCACTTTGTTGTCTCCTATTCCTATTTTTGGGAAGCTCGGCTTGACATTGCCAATTTCACACACGCGCACACAAGTGAAACTAAATCGACACTGTTGCTACAAAGTAAACGCAGGCTAACTGAGGATAACACTTCACACGCACTCACAACCCAAATGAACACAAATCTCCTTTGACCACAACCGTCATGCTTCTTTTCCACGGCCCGCCACGTGCCCCCCAGACAACGCTTAGCCACTTCAGCATCATCAGACACGTTATCAGATCCGTCGATCGTCTCATTTGATGGCTGTGCAATATAACACATTCATTAAAACATTCTTCTGCAGTGATTATCTGTGTTAATGACGGATGGTTAATAAAACACAGGGGCCACGCTGGAGACATTTGATGGAGTGCTCTTTGCAATAGATGGTTATTGGGCGGCCGGTGAGCTGGTAATGAGAGACCAGAGATTGTGTCTGTGGGGTTGGAAAAACATCACACTGTTGAATGTTAGACCTAAAGGCTACAAGTTGAGTGGATAACCTTTCTGTCTATGGTTGTCTCTGAAACCTGAAATATTAAGAGGCGGTGTATCTAAAATGTTTGTGTATATTCTGTAATGTACCATGCCTTCATCGGATTGGTTTCTGAATGCAGCTGTGCAACGTGTCCTGCGGTGCTGATGATATCCCATGTGTGTGCTTCAGCGGTCGGTGGAAAGAATAAAAATGGCGTCTGAAATTGCAGTTGAAGCTGATTTTTTTCCATTTTTTCAACTTAGGCATTTTGCAAATTGCATTTGGTCTGGATAATAAGCTTTGTAGTCATTAAGTATTTGCTTGGTTATGTATAAAGTTATACACATCATAAGACGTGATGTTGTTGTCCCTGTGAAGGCAGTGAGGGTTTGGAGCCCACATTGTGAGTCCACATAGCACGATTCATCTTCTTTGCTAAAGAATTGTATTATTCCTCATAGGTTATTTTAAAATGCCATAGTTTGCTAATGCCAAACTTTTGAGTGGCACTAAAAAGATTTGCTCTGGATATGCAAATGGAGCCGAGCAAATCATATAGCACATGTATGAAACGACAGCATAGAGATTAATCAGCTTGAAGCGCCCGCTCGCCATAGTTGTCCATCCACTCTTGACATGCGGGGTTAAGCAAATAAGACCCCCGTAATAACAGGTCTAGTGAGTACAGTGAATCTGTAGATGTCCGGGCTTGTGATTATTGACCTTATACTGCAAAAGAGCTCAAGAGACTGACAAAAAAAGTAAAAAACATTTTTTTAATAATAATAATAATTACTAAGAGACTGAGAGTATTAAAAATAAAAACAAAGAGACTGATATTGTAATAAAAACTATACTATACCACCACACTATAACATAGAATAGAATAGAATAGATTTTGCATTATTGCCTGAATGCATGACATAAGAGGCATATGTAATCTGTTTCAGGTGTAAGCAAAGATTTGTGTGCATTTGACTGAAGCAGAGCGATAAAAGTCTCTAATTTCCCACACACTTTCCTGAGGATCTGTATCAACCCTGCACGTTGCTGAGCTTTCCTAATGGTATCTGCTTCACATAACAGGATGCCATCGCTAGAGGCGATAAAATACAATCTTGGTAAATCGGAGCTGTGCTGTATCATATTTCTGAGCAGATCTGATCTTGAAAAAACTAAATTTGGAGTAGAGATTTCTCAGAAGACATCATTTAAGATCTTAAGGACTTCTGAAGTTCTCTGATGACTCTTTTTTTGTAGCTAGCATCATGTTCTGTGGTTTGATATCTAGTATTTTACACATCTCAAATAAAATTCTGGCAACATTAATTCCCATGTGGCTCCAAATGCGTATGACTCTCTATCTTATGTAGAAAACATGTTATTGTGCATCATTTCTAAGCTACTTTCCTCCCACCTCTTTACTGACAGCTTGGGTCACTATTTACATTCATTATACAAGAGTACCTTGGACATTCTGCTCTATAAAACTCTCTTTATGTTTCTTTAAGAAAAATAAATCATACAGTAAATCCTTCAAAACATGATGGTGGTTAAATGATGACAGTCAATAAAAAGCTGAACTATGCCTTTAAGTGTTTAGGTTTTTAAAACTGTGATGTAAATAAAATCAGCGTGGGCATCGAGGGCCTCATTCTCCTCATGTACTTAAATTGAAAAGTCGCTGACAAACTTGACAAGCTTACTGTGTTATTTCTGAGGAAGCATAATGCTATGAGTCACATCAATATTCACATAAGAGTTTTCTCCCAGCCATACGTGGTGCTCTTTTGGCATCTCAACAGCGTTCAGACACATTTGAAGCATTAAGATTGTGATCTCTTCTGAAAAGCTCAGACCCTCACAGCAGAGCATCCTGCATCTCACACATCAAATGGCCACAATCTCTCTCCAGCCCTGTCTGATGGACCATCGTATCTAAAGAGATCTGGCGTCTTGACAGAAGGTGTAATGAGAGCGCATGCATATGATTTAAAGGATGACTTTTTTATGTAGCTGACATCTCGTGTCAGATCAAACACAGCACAGTTAGCTTAATACTACTACACAAAAGATCCACACAGCGCTAACACAATCCCAGCACAATGGCCGACTCCACATCATTAAACTGTCACTTTGTTAACTCTATAAATTGTCAATTCACCTTTGATGGAGTGGCATGAACCAAGTGGCTTTTCTCAGACTTGAGAGCTGCTTCACAAGCTCATTTTGAGTACAGCACAGTAAATAATCAAGTTGACCAAATGAAGAAAGAGAGAAAAAAGTTATGGTTTGAAAGTGCAAACCAAGAAGCAGAGAGACATTTTAAGGTGTTTAAATGAGATTTCAATGAAGATACCAGCATTGATGAACAAAACATCAGTATCAATTAAAACATCAAAGCTAGATCAATCGTAATTTAATCTTCATCAGACTAAAGTAAAAATTGTAAAAAAAAAAAAAAAATATATATATATATATATATATATATATATATAATACAATAGTAATCGTGCCCTTAACAGAAAGTGAGATTTCAGCAGAACATATACACACCATCATAGCTGCAAATACAGGTTCAGTTATTACATTCCAGCTGTAACGTGCTGATGGAGTCACGGAGAGTCACGGAGCCAGACGCAGCGAGGTTCAGGAATACAATATATGTTTATTTAAACACTTAGTTTACATTCAATACCAGACAAGGGAACAGAGGAAACACAGAGTACATATGAAGTTCGGGTGAAGACAGTGCTGACAGGTGCGGGGATTGCAGACGAGGGACAGGTGCGGAAGCGTGGTGGATGCTGGGAAGTGAAGTCCATGGGGAAACACGGGAGAAACAGGCAAGAGGACAAACAGGACCGTGACACCAGCCATAGAAAAAGATAGAGACAAACAATTATAATTTACAAAGAAAAAGAGAATCTGTTCTATTTTTATTTATATGTTGATATTATCATTATTATTAACATTAATGGAATCTTTTTTTTTTTATATTTCCTTTTTTCACATTTCTCTCGTATCACATGAGAGACCAATTTTAAGTCAAAAAAATTGTAGGGCAATACATGCTTTATTTTTTCTCTAATAACACGGAGGGACTTTCTTCTCTAGTGTCCCTCCTTAGCCCACCTTATCAGCACATGTGATTGATGAAAAAGAGGAATTCAATTATACTGACAAGCTGGTGACAGAGAGAGAGAGAGAGAGAGAGAGAGAGAGAGAGAGAGAGAGAGAGAGAGAGAGAGAGAGAGAGAGAGAGAGAGAGAGAGAGAGAGAGAGAGAGAGAGAGAGAGAGAGAGAGAGAGAGAGAGATATGATATGAAATGCCACTCAACAAAGTACAATTAGCTCTCCTGTGAACAAAAGACGTGATTATTCTCTTTTAGATCACGTCTGAAAAACTCACGATAAAAAGGTTCATTGCTTTGCGTGTCACAACTGGGAGAGAGGCATTATTTATTATCCCTTTGGAACAGATTCTTTTGAATATTTAATGAGATTCCTCCAAAAGAGTAAGAGAGAGAGAATGTGTGGAGGTGGGATGTAGAAGGTCTGTAAACCCTTGGATGCGGCTCTGAGAAACGACTACGCCACCATCTTATGAAACGTTCATTACGGAACTGTCTCTTAAAAACTGATTTTGAAGAATGTTACTTTTGACCTAGCCTGATGTGACAGACATCAGTCTTCAACAATACGATAGTGTTTAGCTTACGGTAAGTGTACAGGTACATTACTGACCACGTTACCAAAAAGAAAGCAGAGCAAAAACTCTCATGTCTTAAACTGTCCTCCAATTTTGCCAAGACACTGAAGTGATAGTGCTTACCGGGTGATAGTCCTACATTAGTTTCCATGCCCACATTTGAATAAGTCCTAAAAATGCCAAGAGATCAATAGAGAACAAAGATCATTTTAACTCAAACAACTGGCAGTAATGAACGAATGATCACTTACAATGGATGATTCCCTAAAACAATAACACAAATACATGATTGACATCTTTTAATGATTAGAATCTTATTAATTTGCCTAAACTAACTTTTTGCTGTAACAAAGTCTACATGAAATCATAATCTTTAATCAAAATAAAAAAATTCACATCCCCTTGCTGCATCCGTCCTGCATCCACTGCATCCTTCTCTGATGACATCATATAGCAGTGTAAAAAAAAACAACCTTTTTTGACAAATGCACATAACAAACTGTGCAAGAAACTAGAAATGTTTTATATGTTCTCTGTATACTTGCTTATACTATCTTAACATTGTATCTGAAACTTTGTATTAAAGTTCTCATGAATATTGCTTACTTAGACAAATCGCTTGCTGTTTTCCTCAATTGTAAGTCGCTTTGGCTAAAAGCGTCTGCCAAATGAATAAATGTAAATAAAAATGTAGAAATAAAATCAAAGCCAAATCAAAATATAAATACAACTAAAAACAAAACTTTAATTACTTCTGTCAGATTGCTGACGGCTCCATTTCTGAATGAAATTCTATTGAATTGGGGAAAAAAGCCTCTAATTTACCCACTAAATTACATTCGATATTCTTTTTCATCCCTAAATACGTCACAGTACAGATGTTGGTCACAACTTGTAATACATTTATAATACATACTGTACAGATATGTAGATATTCATATATCTACGATATATATTAAAAATATATCAAAATAATGGTTGTATGCTTTGTTTTATTAATGTTTTGTTCATGTTGACAAGTATATGATTGGTTGTTTAATGCCCCATAGAGCATAACAATGAGTCCTGCTATTGTAGAACATTCTCACAAAAGGTAACGTGTGTTCAATAAACAGTAATACGATTTTCTGGGCAGTAGTGAAAAGATTTGACATTTTTGAATGTTTGTCAGTAAAAGAGTCCTGTCAGTAAAAAAAACACTAAACCTACCCAAGAAAAATATTTACTTGAGTAAAAAGTCTGACAACTAGCCCCAGTCTCCCAATTTCAAAAGTAAAACAAGAGGCAAAAAACACTCTTTGGTGTGAGATAAAGTTTAAAAATAGCAGACGGCTAGAGTTTGTTCATCTGCATGCTCACTGAGCTGTCTTTTTGTTTCGCCAGTTGTTTTTTTTCTGTCAGGACTTTTTAACAAGCACCAAAACCCCACAGGGGCAAGCTGACAAAGAGAGATAAACTTTCTCACAGCACAGATAGTCTCTCTCTCTCTCTCTCTCTCTCTCTCTCTCTCTCTGTGGGCTCTGCCCCAACTCTCTCCTCAGGATGTTTCCTTCAGAGTGCTTTATGTTTACATCATCAGATTACTAATCACATTACAAGTGCTGTCATTCTGAGGAGAGCTGCATGTTTGCACTCTGCTTGACTTGTTTGTTCAGTTTTTAGATGTCACGATCGGTGACGCGGTCCGTCCAGGAAGATGATGATCCACAAACTATACAGAAGGTCAGGAAGGTCGGTTTCACGGCTGCTGGTTATCATCGAATGTGGCAGGGAACGTAACAGGGATCAGGCATGCCTTTATCTGGAATGACCTGATGACTCAATATGGAGCATTATGCGCCAGAATGGCAAGCCAATATCTCATCCGGCTTTAATTCCAGAAGCAACAGAGCTTTAATGAATGATTCATTTTAGTTGCATTCAATTGCACTTTTAAACGACACTTAAGCAGCAATTCGAAAGAATAGTTGAGCTTGAGAGAGAAACGTGGAGAAGCAATGCATTATGGGATTGACATTTAATCACTTTCAGAGACGGACAGATAATTACCATTACAGGAGGGAAAGATGATGCGGGATACAAAAAAGTCTTATGCTATCTTATGCTTTTTATTTTCCTTTAGCTTGTATTCATTTGTTAATAAAACACATAGCAGATATATAAACTAGAATCTGAGACTGGGGTCACATTTAAAGGGATAGTTCACCCAATTATAAAAATTCTGTCATCATTTACTCACACTCGAGTTGTTACAAACCTGTATAAATGTCTTTGTTCTGATGAACAGAGAGAAAGATATTTGGAAGAATGCTCATAATCAAACAGTTCTTGGCCACCATTGACTACCATATGTCCATAGTAGGAAAAATTACAATGGTAGTCAAAAGTGCCAAAAAAAGTCTGTTCTGTTCTTAAATTTAAGTTTTACCACACTCTTACCAACCTGGATAACAAAGGACATGCTTAATGATAGGATGAAATGTTTATGCAAATTGAAATCATGAACAAAAAAAATATATACTGTAGAACAATATATACACTGTAAAAAAATTTTTGGTTCAACTTAAAAATATAGGTAACCTGGCTGCCTAAAAATTAGATTTTCAATATTGAATTCATTAGTCAACTAATATTTTTAAGTTGAATGAATTTTTTTTTAAGGCAGCCAGGTTACTTATTTTTTAAGTTAACAAAAAATGTTCTAGAGTAAAACCCTATATTTAAAGCAAGACTATGCAGTTTTTAACCTTAAAATAATGTCTCTAAAACTATTTTAGTGGTAAAACAACTCTTAACTGGACTTATCGGCTGTAAACGCACTTGTAAGTTTCATGTGCGAGTCGGTATACACACAGCCCCTGCCAACGATAGAGTGCGATATGGTCTCTAAACAACGTTGCTGCATTCGCCGGTTCCATCAGCTTAGTAAACAAATTCATGTGTATTGCTGTGTTGCTTTAAGTGACAAAAGACTAAAACTAAACACACTTGACTTAATCTAGACCTTTCAAGACTTGAATAATCATGTCTGACACACATCTCGACAAAATCAGATTATGTACACAGAGGCTCTGGGCACGGCTTGAGTGTTGGAACGGATGCCATCAATGAGCCGATGGATGTTTTGCCCTCTGGTTTGTGCAGTGTGCATTTCAGCTGCAAAACTTCACCGTGCGACTTTTTAAACACGATATCGACGTCAAAATAAACGGCATGAGAAGAACACTGTTCTTTCTGTTGTCACATGACATGTGCTGAGGGGAATGCACCAGAGTACCCGAGCATCTCCTGTTAAGTACTCCTGTTTCGTTTTGACTGGCTGCCAGCAAACGGCACAGAGTAACTGGCGCTTGTCATACTTCAGCAGACAAACGGCCCCCCTGGGAGATGTCAATCAGGCACGCTTGAGGCTGTGACGTAACCACCCGGAGCAACTGATCCTTGGTATGTTTTATTGTTTGTTAGGTTTTTTCCTCAGTGAATTTGAGGAAAAATTGCAGTCTTTTCAAAATCATAACTGGAAGAGCTCACAGACAAAAAAAAGAATAACAACAACTATGATCTCTTTATTATCTTGAACGTTTCTCCCAGACATAAATGTGTGTAAGATTTTTCCAAAAGCAAACCAAAAAAATTTTTTTTTCCAAATATCTGCAATGTAACTTCAGATTTCTCAATTTGAACTCAAATATTTCTCATTACAAGAATCTAGAAATGATTTGTCCAATGCTATCCACATAAAACTTCTACCAAGATTCACATCTGTGTCCTTCAGACAGTCACTCTGTGCAAGACACTCATTCCTTTTCCTCACAATTGGTAAATCCTTATTGGAGTTTACACAAATTGGAAAAAAATTGTGACTTCAAACCCATTTTCCAAGATGTGAGAGAATGAAAATGCGAGAATTCGGTTGAGACAAACTAGGCGAAAACAGAGTTAGAGCACCTCTGTGTAAACAAAACAGTCTGCAACATTTGTCTTCATACAGCCATGTGTACAACATTAGATTTCCTCTGCCACACACACACACACACACACACACACACACACACACACACACACACCACACACATCCCTCCATAACAACAGCAAAAGTTTCTGTGAACTTTCCTAAGGACAGGAACAAACAGGCAAGTGTCACCATTGACCAGCCCTCTATTGACTTTGTGGCTCATTTTCCGCTGGCTGCCCGCTCTCTGTGTACTCATCAACATGATTGACGGGATGTCTGGTTCACTCTCAACCAATCAGCATCTGCGCTGGGGCAGACGTTTGGTCTGATCAGACAGCACCCGAGGGTGATGTGATGTCAGAAATAAATTAGGACTTATACAACAGTCTGGCTTAACACAAACTATTGCTCGCTACATCATCTATATTGATTTTCAATACAGTTTTTACTACAGTTGGTCTGAAACAGCGGTCTTTATGCCTCAAAGAGAGTGCAACTGAACTATAAACAATAAATATTTATTGATAATTATATTTAGGTGGTTGAGAGGTACAGTATATATAATGCAATGCCATTATAGAGAACCATGTTCTTTGAGCACATAAACTTTCAATAGACCAATGTTGGGAGCACATCTGATTCCATAGATTTTGTGATTTTAGTATTCCTGCATTGCAAACGTCATGGGTTTGATGCCTAGATACACACATATCGATCAAGTGTATACCTTGAATGTAAGAGGGGCCGGATGGCCGCAGGGTGGAGTGAAGTACCTTCAAGCTGACGAAATCCCATAAAATACTGTAAAGAAAAGGTTGTGTGTGTCTGAGATTTTGTGAAAGGAAAAGTGCCCGGTGCCACCCTAGAGAATGCAGTCTATGCTGCCTATACGCAAATAGGCCAGACTGAGGCCGTCATAACTTTTTCTTCTTAAAGGAACAATTCACCCAAAAATGTCAATTCTGTCATCATTTACCCAGACTCTTGTCATTTCAAACCTGTATGAAAGAAGACATTTTAAAGGATGTTGGTAACTAAACAACAGTGGTACCCATTGACTTGCATTGGTTTTGTGTCTATATAATAGCAGTGAATGGTTACCAGAATTTTCCTTTTTGGGTGAACGCTCACTCACTTTCACACACACATACACTGTAAAGCATATAAAAGAAGTTTATATATTAGTTAGTTAAAACAAACAATTTACACACAAAACGTTCTTTTTATAGCTCATTTTACATTCAAAAACCCAGTAAACTAAACCCAGTACTTTAGTATTCCTTATATTAGGAGCAAATTTATCTTGTTAATGCTTTTAGCCTAATTGAGACCACCATTGTTTCTGTGCCAGATAAATGCAGATCTGCCTGCACAATATATAAAGAAAAATTGCAGCTCTAAATACTTTCAATGTATTTTGTGGTGTAGCTAAAAGGTTTATTAAAAAGTCTCAACTGCATTCAATTATAAGGGCCTTGTAACTTGGTAATTTACATTTTTAAATAGCTTCCCCAAGCACTACCAGTACCACATATAGCCAATCCAACCCTGCCCAGCGTGTGATCATATTAATATCAAAACGTCTAAATCAAAACGGCGTCAATACTCGCCTTTCAGAAACAATGTTGAAGTAGCCCAAAAGTGAACCTCCCGTTTTCAGACCTTTTCAGGCTGGTGTTTTACCACAGTATAACACAGTCGATATCATGCGAGATTATAAATAGCCTGACCTTTAAAGAGATATAAAGAAGCTATTTCCTCCATATAGTGACATATAACTTTAAAATCCATCACTTTTTGCAAAAGCATCTGGAGACGTCTTGGCCGTGATGTCCGTGAGATACAGTGATCTGAAAAAACCCTCACCAAATCAAGGGCCTGCTGCAAACGGCCCCTCCGGCATTCAATGCGAGGCCATGAGCAAAGAAACATAAACATTTAGTAACAGTAAATTAAAGTGCTTATATAAGGCAGCGTGAGCCATCTGTGATCCGCACCGCTGAGAGAAAGTAAAAGTGGGTCAGCCGCGATGCCCTGTCCTCCATCTCGCTTCAGCCTGCAGCTGAAAGCCGCGTGGCATTGACGTACAGGTGAAACTACGCACAGAAACCTCTCAAGGTGCATCAGGGCTTTCGGCATCATCTGGTTACAATATCTCAACACTTCGACCGAGCACTCAAGCTCAAAAAATAAAGAGCAGTCTATTAAGTTCTCAAGAAAGCAAGCCTACAATGTTAAGACAAATAATAGGCTGCATGGCTTTACTACGATTTAATCTCGTTCGCTTAATTCGCATCAGAAGGCTAAGGAGAACACAGTGAAAGTTGCTGACCTACTTTCGCACTTTCAAAGTTCCCAATCCCAGTTTTGAGAGAGCCATAGAACAGCGTGTTGGTAAAGCTCTCCCTGGGAACAGAAGAGGGCCAAGCTGTTCTTAAAGAGCCATGCACCGGAGAGAGAGTTCACCTGTTCGCACGTGGAGATCAGATGACAGGACTACCCAAAAACGCTTCAGGTCACCATCCACATACACACAAAATTAGATGTCGCTGGATGTGCTGGAAGTCTTGGGAAAGACGTAACAGAGAGAAAATGAAAATTTCAAAAAAGAGACGCTCTGTTCTAAAACCTAGTGATGTGCCTCCATAGACGGCATTCAAAGACCCACTCCTGAAGCAAAGGCTATTTCAAATGGTTGTTGTTACATCTCAAGGCAGCTTTGTGTGTACGCTTTACCGAGATTGCAATCCCATAATATATTGCACTGAGGTCAGTGAAAAAAGAATTATTCCAATAATAAAATATTCCAAAATGGTAAAACGCTAAAGAAATGTCAATTATAAGCACCAAAAACTAATTTGATAGTAAAAAGTATTAAATTCATAATAATAATAATAATAAATCTGTTGATTATTATACAAAAAGTACTGATTAAAATCTTAAGAAAACATCATATGTAACCTTGACTGTGCAAGAAACAATGTTGAAGTAGTCCACATAACATTTGTTCCCATAATGCATTAAACAGATGTCAGTGAAAAAGTTATTATTCCAATAATAAATCCAAAATAGTAGATGAAGCTGAACCAATCCTAAAAATCATTACAAAACATAAATCTATTGATTAATTATTAAAAAAATGCATTGATAAAAAATTGTATGTACTATTTACTGACATTGCAATTCCACACTGTAAAAAAGTAACCATGGCTGCTTTAAAATGTAAAAATATTAGTCAACACAGAGTAATATTTTAAGTTGAATTAACTCAAAATTTACAGTAGCAAGGTTACTTATAAATAATTTTTATTGGTCAGTGAAACAAAATGATTACAATAATAACCCCCAAATGGTAAATTACTCTAAAGAAATGTCAATTATAAATACTATCAAAAATTCCTTTAATAAAACGTATATATTATTAATACATTAATATAACAATTGATTACAAATCTTAAGAAAGCATATCCTTTACTGACATTATAATACCATAATTAATTCCAGGAAAAAATAATTCTGGGTATGATTGATAAAGCAAATGAAATGTCAATTATGAATACTATTCTGGCTATATTAAAATACTATTTTAATATACTTAAAAACTGACTATAATTTTGTTGTGACCCAGTTTGTAACGTTATTTGTGCAACGTGTGGATATTTCAGTTGGAAGGCAGTTGCTTATGTTGGCAGCTAGGTTTCACTAGGTTTTGGACCAGATAGAGGAAAGACAGGGAGCTATGAGAGGAAGAATGAGAGCGTGTACAGTACGTGTCTCACATACACTAATGAACACTGTCAGTGGATCAGGCTGGCAGACGGAGCCGAACAGACAACATTTGTTTTTCATGACTAAAGGATCTGACACGGCCCTGTGCTACACGCCCGACTCTCTGTGATGCTGTGTTAGCAGTGAGATTATCACAGATGTTCTGCATAGCCCTCATGATAGCGTGATGAGGAAGGGGAATAGAGGGATACAGCGATGGGGAGATAGCAAAAGAGAAAAAAACATCTCCTAATTTGCAAATCAAAGAAATGAGTTGGATATTTATAGCCCAAACAGCCTGAAGTTATCCACCCCACTTTATTCCAACTCTGCACTTTCTTTTTGCCGCCCACTGGCATCTACAGCTCACGTCTAACATCTGTTGATAGGTACAAACTAGCGGTGCATCCGCGGAGACCCACCCTGACCTCGCTCTCTGCGGCCGTGGCGTTAGACACTTCTGTCTGAGTTGCCCTGGCATATGCGAGTTGGCAGAAGAAAACACAACGGCGGGCATGACAGCGCAAGACAGGGCTCGCCCTGCATCAACTCCTTGACAAAGAAGCAAACGCAATGAATGCAATTAAAGGTGAACTTCTAAGGGGACACGTCCATCGCTCTCCCATGTAATGCATCCGACATTGGCCGAAAGGACCGTGACTCACGTGGTCACCATGCAGTCAGCGAAGCGCGTGTTTATGAGACAGGTCAGAGGTCAGTTAAGATCTCATAACTACAGTAACATGCAAAAACACTGAGGTTTCTTGGGGTCAAACTATCTGTGTATACACTATTATATAAATTACATATATTTTCAACTGTAAGGTATCAAATGTATCAAGCTAAATTACAGATTAATAAAAATAATTTTTGGAATATTTTGTGATTCATAGACTAATCTGCAAAACATTGTAATCTATGTAATCTATACTACAGTATGTGTAAAATAAAAATACATAACAATCTTATTTTTGCATATAAGCTAAACAAGTACACTTCAGAAAAGCACTTACTGGCCAAACTTGTTGATACAATTTTTGATCTGCCCGTCCCTAACCACCAACCTCATACACTGTGCTTTCGGTCTCTTATTTCTTACATGAAACAATTATTTAGAATGAAATCAATACTTTATATTTGTTTACTTATTTATTTGCTGAAGTAGAAATAATATACATTCTGCTGGACATTATGGCCGGCAAAATAAACCCTTTTCAGAATGACAGAAGACCTGAAGTTCATTTCGCAGTAATGACTGTCTGACTGTACATTAGCCATTACAGATTCCCTTCTGAATCAATAGAGGTTTAAGCTCCATTTAGTGTTCCTTTATATCATTTTGTTGTAAATAGTTGTGTCATTTAAAGTCATCATTATGGCGATTAGTGTTGCTATTAGTGAACCTTGTGTATTCCGCACAATTCATCCAGAGACTCCACTTATTACAACAACAATAACTCCCTAAACCCCTCTTCCCACACGGCTACAAGTAACCGCACATAATAAAAAAAAAATATTCACATTAAGCTAACACGTCGCTCTGTTACTTAACTTTTCCCAAAACACATAACATAACAGTTGTTGTTCTAACATGAACTCAAGAAAAGCATGCTGGGAGATGAAAATTCTGCTTATTCTCAGCAATGCTAAAATAATACACTTCAGTGCTTTTAATCGATTATTTAATTAACTTGCAATGAAAACAACACTGTTTAAAATGCAGATTTCAGTTTACAAGCAAATAGCCAACAAAGGGTTAAAGGGATGGTACACCTTAAAATAAAAATTCTATCATCATTTGATCACCCTTATTTCATTTAAACACTGTATGTTATGTAATTTTTTAACCTGTATGTACTCTTTTATATAAAATCTTCAATATATTTTGAGTAGTTTAATGTCTTTACAATAGAAGTCAATGGGAGCCAGTGTTGTTTAGTTACCTACATGATATGATGGTGAACTATCCATTTATATTAACTCACTGTAAATACACAATCCAAATTTGCTCTTTCATCAGAGCAAAGACATTTATATAGATTTGAAACAACTTAAGGGTGAGTAAATTAAGACAGAATTTTCATTTTTGGATAAACTGTGAACTAATAAAGGTTGGGTCAGCACATATAGAGGGCATTCTAGGACATATTCTACCCCAAAACACAGCAAGCATAATATGCATATTATGTCTTTGTCAGCTACATATCTCAAACATATCTGAAATCGCTGAATTCAGCTCACATACAGTACAACCTGACTTTGTGGAAAGACAGAGAATACAAATCAGTCAGAGTTTACACACCTGATATTTCACAGCTGTAACTACACTTCACCTGTTTTTACTTCCTTGTTTTTACTGAAAATGCGGTTAATGCCTTTAACCCCATACTTCTTTTGAGTCTTCTGTGAACCCAACTGTGAATTCAACTCATTCAACGCATTCTAAAGACTTCATAAAAACATCCCTGATGTGCAGGTAGGCATTTTATTTACAGTATTCTGAATTCTAGGGTACCTCGCTTTAGCCAAATTCTGAGGCGACGTTGCATGTATCCTTCATGAAGAAAATCCCTTAATGCTTTGGAGTTCAATAAAAGGGCATTTCCATGCAAATGTCTTTTTTTAAATGAAAAAATAAAGTTGTTACAAAAGGTTTTTACCAAAACTGATAGCACAGATGTCAACATTTGGTGGTTGAAATACTCATGTGAGGTTTGTTTTGCATGATTTTCCATATCATTTTATTTTCAGGATTGTCACATCCATAACGGTACATATTCCTCAGGACACATGAAAATTAACTATTTTATGTTTTATGAAGAGGCATCCCTTCTCCATTTGTTGGGTATTACTGCAAAACCTTCTCACATCCATGACACATTTATGTCCCTTTTTTAAAATAGAAAACTCGTACATTGACTGATATTTTTCTGATGTGTAAAGTCAACAAGGGTTTAGTAAAATATAAACAGATAGTTCAGTAAATTGGTAACAAATACATTCTCTGAGTGTTTAAATGTCACATCCATAACGCAAAATGTCACATCCATAATGCTGGAATTATCCAAACAACAAATAAATTGCACACTATGTGAGAGAAACGTTGATTGTAAATACAATTTAATCCTTAAAAGTATCGACAGCAACTAGTTCTGTGTAATTAAAAATGGATTATTTTACCCTATAGTGTATTTGTGCATGCTTTGTTTTTCTGCGTATAGATTATTGCCATGTAAGCTTTACAAAATGCTTAAGTCAAACTTTCCTGAAATCAATTGTGAGGCGAGTTTCTTGTGTATACGCCTCTTTGTGTGTTCCAATCAGGTCACTTGATGACAAGTTGACATGATGGTTATGGTGCTGCCTACAATGGAAGTCTATGTCTCAAAATATCCAACATTGAATACACTCTGCATTTAAACCTTTATGAAATCAATGTATTACAGAGCTTTCTATAAAACAAAGAAAAGTTCTAAAAAATACAGAGTCAGTAGCAGGAATGAACCAAACAGAAGTCCTGACGCACAAAATAAACGCACAGCCCTCAATTTTCTAGCATTGTGTCACATGTCAAATTACTCGCATGAGGAAAGTAAAGAATGTGACGTCACATACTATATATTGTCATTTTCTCGTTCTCTCCTGCTTGCAAGAAAACAGTGTGGCTCGCTCTGAGGCTTGCTGTCTGCTTTTGTCACGGGGGGAGAGAACGTGCATGTGCGTGTGGACGTGCGAGGGAGGTGAACAACCCTGGTGACAGGGTTTAAGATTCAATTACAAAAGAATACACAGAGGATCCAGTACATCTCAGCGGACTGAAGGAGACGGCCCATAAAGCCTGCTTTTCCTAACAGAGATTTATAAACAAATAGACACTGTGGATCACTGTGGATTACCAGGTAAAGGCTTATAAAAAATGTCTAAAATGGCTGCACACACACACAGATCAATAAAAGCGTCAGGTTATAGCCACACCAACAGAGGAAGTCGCTCACACTGACAGATGATAAAGTGACTCAATTCTATATCATCTCAACTTCACATTTGAGTTTATCCTTCGCACTCCCTACTGTCATTCATAAGCATTTAGGTTCAAATGTACTATAAGTTAACACAATCCAGATTGATTTGTACTCACTGTAATAAGACTGGTAAGATGAATCTAACAGCAATGAGTCACGTTTACAAATGTAATAAAGTGAATTAGATTCAACACACACATCCTGAGGTGTTCTGTAAACTCTTTTCACATCCTGGATGGCCAACATGATCTCACAGGAATTCGTAACTATTTTACAAGGTGGCTAATTCGTAAATGTAAATCGTACAAAAACTAGATTATTTTATCTTATCTTTCTAAGATTATTAGAAAAAACTGTACTAAAGCTGGAGTTTACATAAACCCACCCCTAAATCTCATGTCACTGGTGCGAGAGCACATGTACAAATGAGATTGTACGAATTAACACAAATTAGCCACCTCATAGAATAGCTATGAATCTCCATTCACGTTTTTAGAGATTTGTCCCTATGTTGCATTATTTGTGAGATTTATATGCGCGATTACAAACATCCCAGCCCAAAGAGGTAGCTTTTACCAACTTGATAGCAACCGCCATTTTTAAGATGTGATAAAGTTTTAAAAAAATCACGATTGGTTTATAACTGGTGTGTTTTATGTCATAGATTAAAACATGGAAATATTTAGAGGTTTATTACCCACAGATCTTATTTCAGGCAATTTAGCAAAAACCCAATAAAAAAACCATAGACTTTGGGGCGATGGAACCGTAGGTGCTAAAATGCTAACTTCCATACAAAAATAAAAACATTTTTAAGCCAATCACCTGAACTGTAGACATCATGTGACTAATAACTTAGCAGGTGTACAAAAATGACAACATGACAACGCTATTGGGCAGATAGCATCACATAAGTTTACACAGTCAACGTCTTTTATTTGCAACTGTGAAGGAGAAAGAGAGGAAAAGCATGTCAAAATATTTGGCACATTTTAAAACCCACCCAACAATTAAGGCACTGAAAAAACATCCAATATTACAACAAAAAACAAGCAATATATATGATGCTTTTATCCAAATTTGAAGAGAAACAGGAGATTGCCGAGCATGACAGGGTGTGCATGAGAAACAAGAAGAGTTGTTCAAAAGTGGATCTTCAGACATTGATGGGGCCAAAAGTGGGTGGGAGAGATTCTTTTGGGTTTATGGCACAGAGCATCGAGGCAATGCTGTATACGGCTCGCTGCATCGCCCAATTACAGTTTCAGCCCACCGATCACTACAAACCCCTGCGCTGAATCTCCCTGGCAGATCCTCATGTTTGGGTCCGTTCATTTGCACCGAAGCTTTCTGGGAAGTTCTTAGCACCTGGCTTTGTACGGAAGTCTTTACAACCCAACCACGCACACACAGACGAGATCAAAAACTGCCCAAGCCACATTATTGTGTTTACTCCAGAGGAAGATGATCTCTTTATCACAACAACATTGATCCAATTAAAAACATCACTTTCATCAGCCTTGTTCAGCGAGCGGATGAGAGCCGACTTTCACCAGGCGGTCGATTTCCAGGAACTGCGCGCGGGCTCGGCGGTCCGTCGGCTCCCAGCAGGACTGGGCGGCACCGAACGTTTAGTGGGTCTGCACCCCTGCGATGGTGTAAATCAATAGTGAAGGAGGGCAAAGGAGTTGTAACTAAGCTGTAATCTGTTCCCACAGGACTGTTCGAGTGCCATGCTCTATAAAACACAAGTCACTGCACAAAGCTGTATCTGCTGCGTGCGGATGTGATCGGGTTTACAGCTTACCTGAACTCGCTGTGTCAGTCCCATGGGTAGCATGAACAGATTTTCTCACAGTTCTCCAAACAGCCATAATGGTTGGTTGAGCGAGATTTGATTTCACACCTCAGAGAATCTGTACAATCTGTGATCAATAGTGACACATTAAGTGGGTGTGTGTTTATTTATATGACTCTTGTGTGTTCAATTGCAGTAATAATAGTAATGATGTCACTCATCGTGTTCGCATTCAGACAGGCATTAAACTGTTTAATGGTTTTACGTGAAATATCTACAGCACTGTCTCTGAACAGGGTGCAATCTGGATTTCCATTAGAAAGCAAAAAGCCAATGCAATGTTTTCTCTTGTGAGACTTTATCTAACATACAAATAACACAGCATTAAAGGTGCTGTGTGTAATATTTTAGAGGATCTATTGACAGAAAGGCAATATAATATACACAACTATATCTTACATAATGAACTGTTATGTGTTTATTATCTCAGAATGAGCTATTTCTATCTACAGTACGTACACCGCGTGTACCGTTACATGGAATTCACCATGTTGTTTCTACAGTAGCCCCAAACGGCCCTACAGAGCGCGTTTCGTGAATATGTTATCTCCTTCAGCCACCGCAGTGCTTCCAAAAGGAGGGGTGAGCAGTGGAGTGAGCCGTTGGTTGCAATTCCACATTGCTCCTTTAATTTACATTTACTCATTTGGCAGACGCTTTTATCCAAACCGACTTACAAGTAGGAGAGCATAAAACATTTTGTCAACACGATAAGCAGTACCGATAGTTTACAAGGCTATGTTACTAAGACTGAACCATTATGCAATTTTGTGAACAGTTGCTTCCTTTAAACCACATTGTACAGACCTCAAACTCTCCTTCAGTGGTTTTGATCTGATGTATTTCTATTTCCAGTCCTCTCCCTTCACACGTCTGCGATGGCATGCCTAATTTATCTTCGCTCACCACCCTCTGAAAATTCAATCACCCAGGATCGATTTTAGGTTTGCCAGCAAGGATCTAAAAACAGCTCTCTCTCTTCTGCTACTGACAGATCGGTCCCCGAGGGACTCCCGGTCTAGACCGCACATCCACTGCATTGTTTCTCTCCCCTCACTCGACCGCTAGGCCAATGTGCCTTTATCTTTTCATTAAGCTGTGTTGCATGCGCCTCCAGCATGGGACTTTGAAGAGCGTCTCTCATTCTGTCCCCCACACTGGCTTGTTGACATACAGTAAAATTCACAGTTTCTACATGGAATTAGAAAAAATGCTAAATAATTAATAATAAGCATTTTTGGACCCTATGGTGTGCCGGCTTTTTTTTTTGTATCATCTTTGTCGAGCACCCAAGTTTGAGCATCTTTTGCTGTTAATGTGCATGCTTTGGTTTTGTCTTTGCAACATGGAATGTAGACAATGTTTTAAATCTAAACAGACTCTATTTAGTTTGTTAATGCACATTATTAATTTTGTCAGGTTTTAGTAAATCCACAAATCTTTTTGAAAAAATAAGGTTTGGCCAGAACTTCCTTTAACCAGATTGCGTTGAACTGTAAGTCTGAGCAAAACGTCTACTTTTCTAGATCCAATCAGTTGAGAAAAAGTTTCAGTTTCATTTGGAAATACAAAACCTACTTCATTATCACCTAAACAGTCTGCTTATATGCATAGCTGTTTGTGAACACATGTGATTAGAAACCCTACTGAGAACAGTACTTAACTTACTCTGGCCTAGATTTTCTGTGACCTTCCATACCCTGTCTATATAAGGCACATATATCAGGGACTTTACACAGACACATGCAAGCTCAACTATAGTCAGACAATTAAAAACGACTGTATATTTTTAGAAGCTGTCCTTTAAACACGAGACAGCGGTAGAGACGCTCATGAGAGAAATCTCACTAAGAGCTCCCTGTGGTCTCACAAGGCTGAGTAATCTTTCACCATCAGCTTTAAAGCACACTGGAGACACGCAGAAGATAAATGCTCACAGTAAGTTGGAGGTTCTTTTCATTGTCACAAAGACTTCTGACTCTTTTCAGGGTTTAAACTTCTCTCTTGATTCAAAGAATCGAGTTCTCTCCCTCATGGTACAGTCAAAATAATCAATCCTTCATATACGCCGCAAAAGTCTCAGCGCTCCTCTTGACAGCCTGTTTGTTTGCCGACTGTTTGGAGAATCCAAAGATTGCAATAACATTCCACCCCACCCCTAAGCGTGCCGTCTCTCCTCTAGGCCCTTGGGTTCCTTAAAAACGACTGTATATTTTTAGAAGCTGTCCTTTAAACACGAGACAGCGGTAGAGACGCTCATGAGAGAAATCTCACTAAGAGCTCCCTGTGGTCTCACAAGGCTGAGTAATCTTTCACCATCAGCTTTAAAGCACACTGGAGACACGCAGAAGATAAATGCTCACAGTAAGTTGGAGGTTCTTTTCATTGTCACAAAGACTTCTGACTCTTTTCAGGGTTTAAACTTCTCTCTGTGAATTCAAAGAATCGAGTTCTCTCCCTCATGGTACAGTCAAAATAATCAATCCTTCATATACGCCGCAAAAAGTCTCAGCGCTCCTCTTGACAGCCTGTTTGTTTGCCGACTGTTTGGAGAATCCAAAGATTGCAATAACATTCCACCCCCACCCCTAAGCGTGCCCGTCTCTCCTCTAGGCCCTTGGGTTCCCATTCTTCCACGAGACTACCTCGTACTGCAAGGCTGACTGAGCTACAGCCTGCGTTTAATTTGAGCCCACAGGCTCTTTATAATTCCGCAAAACTTGGTTGCTAATGAGTTGTTCCTCCACTCGCTTCTTTTTCTTTTAACACTAAACAAAAAGAAACCTTAAAGTTATGAAGATGACGCACTCCAGCATTATCATCTCAGGCACTAGGAGCTCAAAAGAAGAGGTCAGATGTTCAAAGTGAGATAACCGCATCATACGAGGTACGACAGTTGCTCCTGTTAGAACAATCAACATCAGTCCACAGATGCTTCCCACAGGGAGGGTTAAAGGTAATAGAAACAGGTTGGAAAATGGACAAAATAACAACACGTGTTCCGGCATCGACAGGCCACCAAGTCAATGCTATCAGTGAGTCACATGTGTAGATGGGGTCATTGGGTCTTCTGTCCAACATTTTGATTTTAAAAGGCAGATTGGTGCAGAATATCTATCGTATCAGCATGGATGACAACATTGTAACACCCCTTCAAACACCTTTTTTATTGTCTTTTTTTACAACAGGCTAATTGGAATGAAGCCTAGGCCCCAGGCGGGGCAGCGTGGGGTGGTTGGGTGAGCTCATTACTGCGCATTTATACATACTGAGGGTAAACGCCTTTGACTCTAAACACTCCAAATATCTTCTAAAGTGGGCCACGAGTGAGAAGAGGCGACAGGCAGATTCAATTCTAGTGATACAATATATATATCGAAAGTAAGAGTCGCAACCAACCAGCACGTGGCTGACCCATCTTTACTGTAGATGAATATGACCAGCACGTGGCTGACCCATCTTTACTGTAGATGTGCTTGCTTAAAGCAGGACAAGGGCGGTGAAGATGACCACTTATGTGGCAGCGTTCTGTACTTTACAAAATGAGTTTCCCTTTAGCCGAAAATATTAAATGCGGACAAGTCTGCAAAAGGTAGACAACTGTTTTATAACTACAGTGTTTTAAAGTAATAAAGTGCACAAAATAGTTGGTAGGACTTATTTTGTACAGGCAAATGGGTAGTTCCACCCTGTTTGAGCCTGTGTATGTCGGGGCTGTCAGTTAGGCATTGCTAAGTACGGTGATTCATTAATCTGGCAGTGAATAATAATAAAGACAAGACCCTGCGTGTGGCCTCTATGGTCAAGTGAATGATATCATTAACCTTGCCTGTTTCTCTAGTGCTTCTCAAACACTGCAGAGCGAAGAAAATACAGCTGAAAATGTGATTGCAGAGGTTATAATTACTAAAGCACTGCTACACCCGGGAGTCCTTCAAGAAAGGAAGCAATCGTCACGGATGCTTCGCATATCTGCTGCAAATGAAATCAAAGTACATCAAATAAATCTGTGAAAAACATAACTGGAAGACTGGAATGTTCAAACTGTGATGTCTGGCAAAGCATCCTATAATAATGAATTGGGCTACACAGAGAGGGGATTCTATTATTAATAATAAATCGTGCTCCTCTAAATGACACATAAAACCATCTCATTTATAATACTTTTATACAATGGCCAAGTATATCTTCAAACATTCTGATCACAGTCCAGTTGCGCCAACATAAAAAAATGAATCAGGGACATCTTATCTACTTTTAGCTATTGGCAGTATTTTCTTTGCTTAAAATTATATTGTCTTTTTAAAAGCATATGTACTGCTTTATGACCTGTTAAGGTCTGCTGAATAGTTTTGATCTTTTTTCTATTTCTAAACAATAAAACTGTAAAATGAGGGAGACAAAGTAAAGAACCTGCTTAAACCAAACCAGCTCATCCTTCTGTGCCATGAAGACAAAAAAGAGTATCGCAAAATCAAACATGACTTGTTGTACTCAGGCCGTTTGTTGCTACATATCCAGCAAATGTTCCAACAACCTGCCGCTATCTGAAACAAATCTACCCTGATAATAAACCAGCGCTGGCGGCATGAGCCGCATTCCAGAGTTCTGTTGGAGCCGGAGCAGATCCACAGCATCAAGTGCTCTTTATATCAACACGGTTTTCTTTTGTTCTCTGATATGATCTATAAGCTTGAAGGCCTTCTGTTGATTTACTGCGAAGCATTTTTTATGCTGTAAAGTGTGAAAAACATATGACCGGAGATATATAGTGTTTAACGCTTAACTGTGAGAATATTGTAACGGTCTGTTTGGCACCACGCGCACACAAAATATTACAATACAATACAAAATTGCATGACAGAACTACAGTATACCCAGAAAATTAAAGGGATAGGTCACCCAAAAATAAAAAAATTCTGTTGTCATTTAAAAAAAGTTTTGGGGCACTATTGACTAAAGTAGGAAAATAAAACTACTTTCGTGATCAATTGTGCCGCAGAATGGTTTGTTTCCCCACATTCTTCCAAATATCTTTGTTTGTGTTTAAAATATGCTAGGAACAACTTGAGAGTAAACTGTCCCTGTGATTTCTGGGTTAATACTTTAGAATTTATATAACTACCATTAATTATGAAATAGTTTTCAGGAGTTGGCCATTGAGACTTATTACAACATCATGAAATCTAATTTACAAGAGGAAGAGGATCACACATCCCAAACAGAAATGAATCTACATGCAACGGAACCTGAAACATCTTTATTAATTCTTTATTTCAAAGTGTGTAAGCAGTTTATGCCACCATTTATTGCTTTATGAAATCTTAATCTTAATAGATGTGTTGATAAAAAGGTTTCTAAAGAAAAAAAGAAGTAAAAGTTTTTTTTACCTCTCTATCGCCATCTCTGTTTGAAACATAAAATTGCAAGATAAAGTCAAATGATTTCACTTCCTGCAAAATCGTACCCAACTGCTCTAAATTTTTGTTCAAGGCTAACCAACAATTCTACTTCTTGCAACGCAGCGTGCTTACGTGTGAAGAATAAATACATTGCTCTTGAGTTAAACTCGGTGAATTTACATGTCTTATCATGTTGTGCTGTGCTCCGTCTAGCACAAGCGTAAACACCGGGAGTGTGCGCTTTCCAGGGGAGCGCGTGAGAGGTTTCAGTAGATCTGTGCTCAGCGTGAACTCCAGATGCCACTGACGGCGAGGGCCGTGCCGCGCTCCCCGTGCCGGGGTGGACATATGCAGGCTGCCGTGGGCATGGCTGTCACAGGCTCCAGCGCTTCCCTGAGCTAATGTGCCAGGGCCAGTCACCATTAGCAAACACACACATGCTCAGGATGATACCGCCTGGTGCGAGCTGCCAGGGATCAACCTGCTCCAAATAACCGGCGACGTTACCTTGAGCATGTGTACTGAAAACACAAACGCAAATAATATGCATGCACACACTGATACACACACACACCTCAGAACGCAAAGCTGTGGGCTGTTTGAGCAGAAGTGTGCGCATCAGCAGTAAGGCGTCCTCATTTCAGTCCTGTGGGCTGATTCAGAGACAGACGAGAGAGAGAAGGAGAGGTAAAGCGAGTGATGAAAGTGGAGGAAGAGACAGACTAGCATGAGGTTACTTGGATAAGTGGGCCACTGCTGCAGCGTAAGACATCAGCATTCAGACGGCATAGTGGAGCTGGGTTTGACTCTCTTTCTCTCTCTCTCTCTCTCAGCTACACAAATCAGAGCGAGAGAGAGAGCGAGAGAGAGAGCGAGAGAGAGTAAGGCCCTCTGGTGGTCTGAGATAAGCATTACCACTATGTCAACTATGTACCCATTCACTTCTATTGTACAGACACAAAACATATGCAAGTCAATACGTATCGCTGTCATTCAGTTGCCAACATTCTTCAAAATATCTTCTTTTGTGTTCTGCATACTAAAAAGATAAGAGGAATGAATGAATGATGACAGAATTTTCACTTTAAACTCTCCATCAAATATTTCTTGTCAATTGTAAAACCTTGTTTGCTTTTAAGCGTAAACCCAAAAGCACACAAAATCTTCGAGTCAATAAGTCTGGAGGGCGTCTAAAGCAGGCGCATCAATCGCGACTGTAGATCTCACTCCCAGCATCGGGGGACTGATGGCTCTCAGATGATATTGGATTTGATTGGATTAGCTGCTCATTTATGTCAGTGGTGTCAGTGAAACAGCAATCCTCTGATTATTGTGCCTCGCTGCGTGCCAGATGACCAGAGAGAACATCAATCAGAGCTTTGTAATTGAAACATTCTCCTCAGGAGAGAACTGCGATTGGAGGGATGGTGTAAACCCACCACGTCTCCCACTGAGAAGCTTTTGTCTCTCATGATTCTTACATATTTTCCTGGAGCTACAGCAGAGGGAAAACAAAAAATATGGGTGGAAGAAAATGATCAATATTTCAAAGCGTTGCAATATTTGACCTCAAACTACTGTTTTTGATGTCAATATTATAACACCAAGAATCAATTTTCACAGGCGGAAAGGCAGAATGAAACTTGCATCTTCCACATGACCATCGCAACTAAATGAGTCTAAGGAATGAGATTAAACCCTGCATCCAACACATCTACTAGGAACCATCAACACATATTATAGGAACCTAAGGGCTCTTATCTTACTCTACTCAAGTCATAAAGACATGATCACACATGCAGGCATGCTGGGATTAGTGGGTAAAGGGAAACTCTGGCCAGCGACCCTGATTTTTAAAAAGGCTTTTCAATGTAAAATTATACGTTTTTTTTCATTCAAATCGCCCAATTAAGAAGCCACTCCTTCAGTTTCAGCACTTCTTATAGTGAGCATCTCAGCAGAGGTGTAGAATGTTTCCCTCGACCTATAGGGACATCATTAGGACAGAATGATACCTGAGCTTGCCACATGGCACAGAGCTAGCTGAAAGCAGCGTACAGGAGTCATCTCCATCACTAGGAACGCATGCGTCCTGCAATTAAAACACATTAATAGTGATGATATTCACTACATACTTCATATACAGTATATATTTGCTCAGAAACGATTGTGATTTTATTATAATGTAACCGACCAGATTTTGTTGGCAAATAGATTTCAACTGTTTAAAGTAAAAATTACAGTAAAAATCTAATTAAAAATAACAAAGGCCTATTCGAAGGCTGGGGGCTTATTTTTCTTGGGCCCCTCCAAAAATATCCAGCTGACAATTATAATAATTAAAAATAAATACTTATAACTAAATATTTATTTGTATTATATGTTAAATAATGATCTGTCAATTTAATCACAGAAAAAAAAATTATGCATGCAATGAACTATAAGTGCCATCCTAGTGCTGGGCTTGTTTTTTGTGTTTTTCACTGAATGAACCTGACCATTGTTTCATCAGTTCTCCTTTACATAAACTATTTACTAATAAACCACTTAATGCTAATAACCAAATATATTTAGCGACATAGCCTACATTTTTAGCGAAGCACACAGAAACGTCCATGAACATTTTTAAATGATGATACAAACAAATCCTCACATTTGTGAATCACTTATATGAAACACAGATCAGACGATCAACTCTAATGCCATTTTCGCATCTGAAGTTTAAATCAAAGACGCCATTACACATAAACATTAGATTCTTGAGACACGCAATCACGAGAGCATTAAGACTAATGACAGTCTTAATGACCAAATAAAAACTGCATTACAAAAGTCACACTACGGCTCAATTTCATCATTTCAATGAAGTTTGGCCACGCAAAAGCATCACTAATATATTATAAGTTTTGAAATATTACCAAGTCATATCTCAATTGCAAAAATTAAACACCTGAATGATTCCATCTCATTCTCTCGTCCCAATCCACTCGCTGCAGTTACGGCACGGGCCGAGATGAAATTGGCTCATGTTGTTAAAAAAACCCAAAGCAACAGCAACTGAATAAAAAATCAATACTAAACATAATTTAATGAGATGGACTTTTGTTCCCCTGACAGTTTGGAGTCCTAATAGATATCTCTTGCACGATCAGCAAATTCCTTTGGAAAGAGATCAAAAACCCCATACCGCCACGGAGAAATGAACTAAAGCGCGTCATTTTTAATGGGTCCAGGAAAAGCAAAACAATGACTAATTGAGACAATCATTAAAGTGTTCTGATGCCAAAGGCTCAGCGAGCAGTCCGCACAAACATTCAAATACATCTTTTAATAGCACGCGACTAAGCCTCCCTGCACCAAACGTGCTAAAAATGGCAGCAGATTGAAAAGTGCGCAAGTATCAAAGCCTCCGCACGTGTTTACACGAACGCAATAAACCCCCCTGGACCTTTTTTTATCAGCGCCGCATGCAGGTGGGGTGCAATTCTACCTGTTCTCAATGGGAGCACAACCACATTTGTATGAGGCAAAATATACAGCAGGAAAGAATTGCAAAATAGAGCAAGTCAGCAAATCGCAGCTCCAGCTCAGGTCTGGCCGGAGTCGCGGGGGGAAGAATGTGATCACAATGCAAAGTGCGTAAGGGCACGAGAGAGCGGAATGCGTTGAGAAGGAGATGGATACGGAGCGGGGAGGTTGGTCCAGCTGTGTTCATAATGGATGAAAAGTAACAGCTGGAAGCGGTTACGAATCCGCAACAAGCCCCAGATGAGATCCATCACTCGAGCGCACACACGCACGTGCACGTGCGCTTCTGACAAACATATCATGAAGGTTATTCACTCGCATTAGCAGCAAGCAGAAGCAACCAATCGCGAGACGGGCTTTGAAAGATAAAGAGAGTGAGAAAGAGGTGCAGGAGGAAATATAACATGCCTTTGTTTCCAAAGAAAGACAACAGCTAGAGAAACAGAGTAAAGCAGAGATAAAGAAAAGAGCAGTGGTGAGCAAACAATGCACAGAATGTCAGAGTCAAAGAAGAGAGAGAGAGAGGAAGAGACAGTGAGAGGGAGGGTGTGTGTGTGTGTGAGAGAGAGAGAGAGAGAGAGAGAGAGAGGGAAATGGGGTGGGCAGTAGCTGCACTGCAGCAAGCTGCACACAACTTCTCTTCGCTCAGGTTATTCAACTAGACATGAGAATGGGGGAGCAGAAGACGCAGCAGGAGGGTTTGGAATCGTAAGGAATCCTTGTTTCTGATTCCACATAACCATTCCATGTTAATGACTTTCTAATGCTTACAAAAAACATGTTTGGAAGGAATTCTGCGCAGTCTTCTCCAGCAGTCGTTGCTGCCAAACGATGATGTCATTTCAGATTTCATCAGAACAGATCAAAGAAATCAGAAATGAAGTTACTCCAACGGATATCAAATAAAGTGAAGAGATCATACAAGCTTGATGTATGTTCTCAGAAATCCCCTCTGAAACGAAAAGGCAAAATAAATCAATAAAAGCATTGATCTTAAAGCAATAAAAGCCTATTGGCAGAAGAATTAGCATCTTAAAAACCATCTAATAGTGGGAAAAAGGATGATCAATAATCCTTATCAGTAACCTGGACATAACAACAGGGACCGAGAATGTATTCTCCCAACATGTGATTGATCAAGCCTAACATTCTCTTTACAGCTGAACCGTGTTGAATGCATAAATAAGAGTTTGAACAAAGCACCGCCGATTGCTGGTGAGAAGCATCAAAGTGCTGGAAAAGAAGGCTTTGGTGTACCATGCGAATGAGGTCTGTGTTCTGGAACGTGTTAAAACTCCACAGGGGTTTGGTGAATCCACTGGAAGTCGCTGTTTAAACAACATCTGAATGTCTTTTCACTTACAGAGAATGCATTGCATGGCCCAGCAGCGATCAAGCATTTGACAGTACAGCACTGTCAACAAGTGCTACTGTACGTTCGGCGCATGCGTCTCCTCTGCACCTCCTACACTGGAAGATGGTAAAGGAGTGAACTGCGGTAATCTCCTGCAGATATAGACTAATGGGATTTGGCCATCACAAAGTGCTGACTTGTTACTGATGTAAAACCTGAAGACAGCTCCAACATCCTGTCCATCACGTATACCAGAGCTCTGGTCCACGGCCCGAACACATCTGCTAATTGGGGAATGAGATGAGAGAGATGGAGGAGAATTTAGGTTCTGCCTGCACTTTTTGAATGACGCTTATAGTCTCTGCAAAACATCATTTAGTCTTAAAGGGATAGTTCACCCAAAAATTAACATTTTACATCATTTACTCAAATGTTCATTTAAACCTGCGTGACTTGGCTCTGTTTTTTTGTCCATACAATGGAAGTCAATGGGGCCAATGTTGTTTGGTTACTAAAGTTCTTCAGAACATTTTCTTTTGTGTCAAAGAAAGTCATACAGGTTTGAAATGACAAGAGGGTGAGTAAATGATGAACTGTCCCTTTAAACTCATTGTATCAGATTCAGGTTCATGCACCATTCTTCTTCTTTACTTGACCGCACCTTCACTTTTTCAGCATACATCATGTCTGGCCACCATTTTGCACCCCTGCTGTTAACATCCACTGCTGAGTTTCTCTCTCCATTCATGAACAGCTACACAATAGCACTCCTGCTGAAGTATCACGCACACAAACACAAGCAAAGCAGCGGTTCAACCAACACGGCCTGTCACCTCATCAACCCACAACGTTTTCCTCATACCAACATTCAATTACCCTTGCGACTGGGTTCGCTTCGACCTGTACGCACACCGGCGGCTTCAATACTTGATGAGTTATTATGGAGTTGTTGATTTAGCATTATCTATATTACAGCGCGCCTGTCCGAACGCAGACTGCCGCGTACTTAAATCTAAAATCTGCCAATAGACGATTTCTCCCTCCGAGCACCTTGCTGATGAATAAATTACCCCTTGATCCCACATTGATTCTCTTTAAAATGACAAACTGCCGGCTAATGTCCTCTATGGCTTCCTACAGACAGTAGCAGATCAGGAGATTTCCAGGAGGGTGTGTGGGGTTTTGCTGCATTAACAGTAATTAGGTGGGCTTATAAAACAGAGGATGGAATATTTTTGGTGCAGTGAGCACGACTTCTTCCTCTTTGCTCTATTTTAATGAAGCCAGGGTGACTTACGCAGCCTTGGGGACTTTAAGAGGGAGCATGTCGCTTCACACCCTCACCTTCGTGCATGTGTGACATTGTGCTCAACATCGGCCTTAAAGCTCTTGCGTCATCCAGCGGCGCTTCATTATTTGCTAACACATGCCGAGGATGTCAGGTATGATACTGTATGTGTAAAAACACTAAACATATGGATGTTTTTTATAGCTCGTAGCATGACTCAACAAGAGAAATGTGGATAAATTTAGTCAGTGCTACAAATGTCGTAAGTGTGATGAAAAGCACTGTTGTTAGCACAGGTTCCTGTACTGTACTGCTTGGTATTTAGCTTCTGCAAATGATTTTGATTCTCAAAATAAGGAAAAATGTAACGCTCAATTTTATAACTTAAATAGGATTTCAACAAAAGGGATGAAATGGAAAAATCAGCCTAGGGGTGCAAAGCCCCCAACCAAAGTTCCTTAAGGATTATTATTATTATGCAAAATTCTACTTAAGGGATAGCTCACCCATCACCCCTCAAAAAAACATTGATTCTGTCATCATTTATTCACCCTCATGTCATTCAAAACCTGTATATGACTATTTCTTCTGTGAGACACAAAATAAGATATTTTGAGAAATGTCTCATGTGAGAAATGTGATTTTGTGTCAATACTATAAGTCAATGTGGACCAACATTTTACAAACATTTACATTTATTCATTTAGCAGACGCTTTTATCCAAAGCGACTTACAATTGAAGAAAACAGCGAGCGATTCGTCGAAGTAAAGCAGTATTCACGAGAAGAGGCAGTAATACAAAGTTTCAGATACAACAAAAAAACGCAAAAAAATGTTTAAAAAATGCACATAAGCGTGAGTAAATGATGAACAAATTTTCATGTATCAAAACAAATCATGTAAATCAAAACCGACTAATCATGTAAAAAACACACAAATAACAAATAAATATGAAAAAAGCACACACACTCTTTCAGTTTTCATAAATAAATATACTCTGATAAAGCAATACATGTTGAAACTGACATTACTGAACGTAAATACACACCACTGAACAGAAGAGTGATACAACTAGAGCGGTGTAAATGGATCAGATTGACCTATGCTGTATATTCATCTCGAGCATTAACCCTTTACAAAAATAATTACTTGTATCAAAGGAGGTGGGGATAATGTAATATTTATATCTAGACTTCCCACATATGGGCCTAGGGTGCACTAAAAAAAAAAGCCTACATTTGAATTATAGATGCATCCGAGGGTCCAAATTACTTTGAAAAATTGATGGCTTTCGCAAGTCGGATGGTGAAGTTTGTCTGGCAAATTGCAGGTAAATTAATAATAAACACAGCTGATGTGTTCAGCTGAGCGCTCACAAGAGCCGTATTACCCTTGTTATCTCTACCCCTCACAGATACCAACGCCTGTACCAATGTACAGTATCAGAATAGAGTTTAACACATGATAGATTAGCAATAATAAACAGACATTTTGTGCAGATTACATCTGATCTTGGATCGCACCCCGGGCGCTCTTCCTGGCATCGGTCGGCATCTGATAGTCGAATAAGAAGTCAAGCACATGGTGTTTTGGATATAGGAGAAGAGGGTTGACAGTGTTTCTGCTTGTCCTGCTCTTCACACTGGCTGTATGAAGAGTCATTTAGACAGTAACAATGAGCTCTTGGGGACTATGACATTTCTCTCTACAAACACTATCTGTATGCAGACATACAGTACAAGAGTAATTGTAATTGCAGAATGTTCTGCATTAAGGATAATGTTAAAGGAATAGTGCAGCCCAAAAAACTGTCATTGTTTATGCATTCTCACGCCGTTCCAGACTAACACACTATGCTGTTATTATTTTTGGTGGAACACAATAGAAAATATTGAAGAATCATTATGCAGCTCTTGCCATACAATAACAGCTCATAATGAACAGGGGTTGTCAAGGTCCAAAAAGGACAATAAAACAACATTAAAGCACTGCTGGGTTAAAAATTACCCATTGCTGGGTTGTCTTTACCCAACCATGGTAACAACCCAGCAGTTGGGTTAAAATAACCCATCATTGGGCAATTTTTAACCCAGCAGTGCTTAATGTTGTTTTATTGTACTTGTAAGCACTTTTTAATACTTTTCATTGGTTAAATGTTTGCAAAACCCAATGATAAACATAAAGAGTAACAATGATTTACGGCAAAAAATAAAAATCATGAAATATGGAGATTTCAGAAGGTCAGCAGTGATATGAAAAGGATAGTTCACCCAAAAATAAAAATTGTGTCTATGTTTACATGCCTTATTGTCATTTCAAACATGTATAACTTTCTTGCTTATGCAAAGCACAAGTTGTTCCAAATTTGTATACATTTCTTTGTTTGGTTGAACACAGAGAAAGATATTTCGACGAATGCTTGTAACCAAACAGTTTAGGGGTCCCATTGACTACCATAGTAGGAAAAGTTACTGTTTTGTTGAACACAGATCAGAACAGAGAGATATTTTGAAAAATGTAAGACAGTAAAAGGTCCTGGGGTACTTTTTCCTAGCATTGTCATTTTTCATACTATGGTAGTCAATGGGACCCAAAAACTGTTTGGTTACAAGCATTCATCTAAATATCTTTCTCGGTGTTCAACCAAACAAAGAAATTCATTCAGATTTGGAACTCGAGGGTGAGTAAATAATCATCAAATTTTAATTCTAAAGTGAACTATTCCTTTAAGGTGGGTTAAGCCCCCTGTAACCCAAAAGTCACTCTGAATAAAAATATAAGCTACATCTCTGTTCATTATTAGTCAGGACCACTGCACATTTCTCTCTCGGTCACACGCCCGAAACAGAAAAAGATTCGAGAGCCACTGTCACATCAGCTCCTTAATCTTTGTAAATTCACACATTTTTATTCCCTGTGTGTGTAAAGAGAGAAGCAGTCAGCTAAAGTCAGCTATAAGCAGTGAAACAGGGTTGAGGGTAGTGCAAGCATTCATACAAACAACTCTTTCTGTAGCATATTTCCAGACCAGATGAGACCTCTTCCTCATCCCTCTTTTTATTCCTTAATCTTGTCATCTTACATATGGCCAGAGGAAGGAATGAAACCATCTTTGTAATTTAAAAGTGCCAGCGGGTTATTCCTGTTATGAGCTCTGTTACTTAACTAAATTCAACATGGCTTTTCTGTAAAGTGACTTGCTTCGGTCAAACATGCTTTGGTCAATTTTGTGTATATCAGACTATTTGGCATGAAAACAAACAGGAAGGATACCAGGATAAAAACAAAGCACAATAAGGGATTGAGAGCTATCATTACAGAACTGTTTTAATGTTATGAGTCAAACCACAGATGTAAAATGATGCTTTAATTAAAAGTTTAATCCATCCATTCTCCAAACTGCTTATCCTACCCACGGCCGTGGAGTTAACGTTTAATATACCAAGACATATATGATGGTGACATGTTTTGCATAATAGAAATGACCCAAGCCTTCGAATTAGTTTTGAGGACAGGAACATGCGACCCAGCGGAAAGGAAAAAGCAGCTGTAGTAATCAGGGAAAGTGCAGCAGTGAGGCATGTCAGTCTTAAACTTCCGCAGTTCCATCTCTGGAGACGATCCAGAAGCTTTTGAGAAATACGGTGCTCTGTTTATTTATTTACAGCCCTGCATATATGAGAGCGATTGTGCTGCGGATGTGAGCGTAATGTTAAAAGTCAAATAAGAGAGATGGTATGATTTATATTCCCAGAGCCCATTACCCAAGTCCCCTGGCAGCATTTTACAGTGATGCCGACGTCCTTTAAACACCATTTACACTGGCCCCCAAAAACGTGTGCAAAGCACTCCCTACGGTACGCAGATGCTACCAATCCTGAACATCAGCAGCGCGTTCGCAGGAAGACAAGTGGATTAATTATAAAGGGATCTTGTACAAGAAAAATGCCATCAGCACTCCGAACAAAGCAACCTTTGGTGGCTCCGCCACGGCATGGCCTTGTTTTAATCAATGCTGCTGTCGTGAGATCTGGAGGATGAAACATACATCAACAGCCATCTCTTCATTACCATCAAGGAACACTGTATCAATACAGAATCTAATATTGTTTCCGGGTTGCTTAAAGGTGACCTGAAAAACACGGGAGTTATCTGCCTGCAGTCCATCACTCTGATAATAAAAAGTTTGGACAAGGGTACTGCAGCATTTTTTTAAATGTCCAAAAAACACTTTTTAAGTATAAGATATCACAAAAAAATACCAAATAGCAAAACACTTATTAAGGGGGAAAAAACGAAATATTAAATAAAAGATATTCATATAAAAATGTAATAAAATCTATTAAAATATCAAATACTATTATTATTATTATTTAAATATTAAAATATTTCATTTTTATAAATATTAAATATAGTTTTAAACAAAATGGAACAAAATCTAGTACGATTAGTACTAGAAATAGTTCAGTAGAAGTGAATATGGACTTTAGTATCTTTTTACACTACCTTGTGTCAACTTCATATAGTACATCACAAAATTTCTTTAAAAATTCTTGAAATATTGTTTTATTTGCATTTGTTTGTTTACAAAATATGCAATGTTTCCAAAGTATTTTAGGAAGAGTCTTTCACATTTCTGATGGGTCACTTCATGTCACTCCTGAGGTTTGTTTTGTCTATTGAAATTCTACAGACACTGGACTGGAATTGCTTCAATAGAGAAATGACGATTCAAGTCAAAACATCTGTATTTTTAAGGGAAAAGAGCACAGCTTGAAAATGAGGTTTGCAGTGTGGCAGAGAGGTGGATGAGAAAGTCTGACAGATAACAGCAGATCTGAGATGTTTTTGGAGATGTTGGTACTGCCATTCTCAACCTCTCTGCAGGAAAGCCTAGAACAGATAAGTACCTGGTGGATTTAAGAGGTGAATCATATCTCTCCATAGGAAGTTCTAATGGTAGAGCCTGGTTGGGACCATTCTGCAGACAGAAGCCTGATCTAACAGGTTCTGTCAGAGGTGTCCGGATAGAAGTAATGGACATGCTGTTTTCACAAGGTCACTCCTACCATGTGGCCAGACAACCTTGAAGATAAGAACAAAACCTTTAGCCACAAACGGCCACCCACCCCATCAGGCAGGGGCTGTGTGGTACAATACAGAGAGAATCGATACCAGCAAAGGGATGGAATAATGACTCTCTAGTGCACGGGCCAATTCTGCAGCAAACCTCCGAACAGCACTGCAACACAGAAAAAAGTGAAATGGGTAAAGAAAGAAAAGAGAGATTGCAGAGGTCTTCTGTATGCCTCATTTAGCAGCGGCAGTCGACGCTTCAACATCAACACTGATAGTCTATGAAATGCCGGGCAACGGTCCACCTCTCTTCTCATCTGTCTGCTTCACTCATACACATCCTCCAATTCCCTCAATCCCTACCCTCATTTCTCTCTTCTGTTCCCCCTACACACCACATCCGTTATCCATCGCTCGACTACGCCACCAAACGCGCCGTCTCAATGAAGCAGGAGAGCCGCCTGCGAAATCAGGCTGGCACCCTTGAATTATTCTTTTGCCGTATCATTGATTTTATAATTCTCGTGGTTTCCCTGGCAAAGCTCCCAGTTTGAAAGAAATCATCGCCGGCCGGCTTTTAGCGTGGAAGCCAGGAGGAGGTGCAGAGACACGCGGCTTACCGCACTTTACCGCAGTGACTAATGATTCAGGAAGAACGCAGGCCTTCGCTTCTCCCAAGCCCACCGAGGACATCAGACAGAAAGTCGCTTTTAAAGTGAATCGGTTGATGCAAGCGTATGTATGGCTCCCTCGCCACGACGCCTTGCAATTTTCATTTTGGGGTCAACTATGACTTCAAGTAAAGTGTTTGGGTCAGATGCTAAGTACAGTCTGGGCTGAGGGACCCAAAAACGAGTTACAATAAAAATATCAGTATTGGTAGGACCCTGAAAAAAGTGTCACTTGAGCTTTATGTCCTCCTGATAAATCCATTAACCGTCCTGCTTTAAACGCTCTAAAGAAACACAACACACACCCAGCAGGTCAACACGAGAGGACTCGCCGCCACGCTGATGACCCACTCCACCTGCCAGACGGCCCTAGCGCCAGCCACTTTAGCTCAAGAGCCCCGGGTCTGCCCAGCGCGCTCATTCAGAGCCAGAGAGGAAAGCTGGCACTGCCCTGGCACCATTAATAATTACACAGCATAAGAGAAGCAGCCCACAGGGCACGTGCACATTAGAACGCCCTCCAATATACACAGAGATAAACACAGCACCCTCTGCTATACGCACACCCTCTGAAACTCACACATTCACACACACAAGGCATCTCGCGGCCTGAGAGCGACAGATAGAGTCTTCCCCATTCATCACGGAGCCAGGCAGAGGCCAGGCACTCTTTACTGGCTGGGCAGGTGATTTTGTCTCGGGCCAGACGATTGAAAACATCATTCTCATCATCCGCGCCATCTCCAAGACAACTGTGGCAGACTCTGTCGCCGCGGCGCGTTCTGACTCTGACCTGCAGATAAAAGCTGTGCTGTTACGGAGAATGAAATCGCTGATAATAATAAAAAATGTCAGTGAAAGAGTTGCCACTTCTCTCAAACGCCCCCATAAGCCTTACGGAGCGAAGGTCCTCGGTTCTATCAGGTGAGTACACAACACAGCATGAGAGCGCAGGAGTCGTCCTTGAGAAGTTTTCAATAGCTACAGAATTATAATGGAGAGCTTTCTGTTCAACCTCAGTACATCTTAACACACACCTATTTAGCTATAGGTTCTTAAAGGGATAGCTCAGCCAAAAATGCTTATCGTCGCTTCCAACCTCTTACCTGTGTAATAATAAATAAATAAAGTAGTCATATTTGTGTGAAAGGAATTGTGCTGCTTTTTTGGACCTTGACGTGAATGCTTTAAATTGTCAGATTATGGCAGAGCCAAGTGTAAAATTTCCACACAAATAATAACACCAAATTGGGTTAAAACAACATAAGATACAAGCAAATATAACAGTTTTCATTTTCAGGCGAACTATGGCGAAACACCAATTCAGGTTCATGCTTTCTTAAAGTGATGGTGACCTTTTTAAACAAAAAATGATCCCTGCAAGTCCAACTTAATCACAACTATACAATACACACAAAAGCTTTCAATATCAAGTCTTTTTAGAGAAGCTTCATTCAAAACAGTGCACGACTTGTGACTCAACCGTGAACATTCGTCAGTGGCAGACACCTCCAGCACATAGAGAACAATCTATTCCCAGCCTTCAGATGCATCTGGAGGTGTGTTGACCTCACTCATAATTAATCTGCCAGCTTTAAGATGGCTGGTATTAGAGAAGCATGAGGGAGACGCACAAACACCATCACTGGAGGCTGTCTCACTGTCGCTTTAAACATGCAGTGAAGCAGCCAATCAGGTCGTCTGAAACAAAAGGATCACAGATGATCGATGACTTATAATCATTTACTCGCCCTCTTATCATTTCAAACCTGTATGACTTTTTTCACCTGTAGAACACAAGAGAAGATATTTTGAAGAATGTTGGCAACCGCATTGGTTTTGTGTCCATACAAGAAAGTGAATGGGTACGGCCATTGTTTGGTTACCAATATTCTTAACATACATTCAAGAAAGAAAGTCATACAGGTTTGAACTGAAAAAAGGGTGAGTCAATGATGACAGAATTTTCATTTGGGTGAACTATCCCTTTAAAAGCCAATGGAAAGCAGTTCAGATACCTGGATTTATTATAACAATGCAGTGCAGTGAGCACAAAAAATATATATTTTAAATTCTTAACACACACTTTATATTTTGCCCTGTATAAGTCCGTTTCACTGTCCTGCTCTGTCCAACTCATCTAAACAAACATTTTTTAAATAAAAAATAATGTGTGAAGCAATTCTTTAGGGCTGTCACGATATCAGATGTGTGGTTATCGTGGCCAAAAAATGTGCGGCACTGATATTATATGATCACAATGTTTTTCTTAAATAAATACATTATGCCATCAAGTAAAATTGATCTTTAATTTTGTTTATTTTGTGTTTTATTTGTTATTTGGTCAACAGATCTTAATACAAGTGTATCGAGGCAGAGAGAGAGTTTGTAACTCACATTTTGAATGGATGCTGAATAGTTTACGATATGAAGAATTAACACAGTATTGATCATCTTGTTTTTAATATCATGATTATTGTTATTATTATTATTGTTCATACACTCTACGGATTCTAATGCTCATAATTCATTCACTCACATTCATTCAGGTGTGTCCAAATGTTTGACAGGTACTGCAAGATGTGCGTTTGCATATGTTGGAGTTAGATAGGATGTGCTTTACAATTAGGCAAAGTAGACACTGAAACAATTCCTTCTGGGGGCGGTTCTGTTCTGTGAAATGTTGAGCAGGTGTTAGTCCACCCACATTTTATCACACATGTGTGATGGGAACCGCCTTCACACACACACACACACACACACACAGGCAGCCACAGTTATCAAACAACACAACGTTCACATCAGTGTCAATTCACAAAATGACAGTTTTGTCAAAACGCGATAAGAACCGATGAGGTTTTCCAATAAAAGGAACTCCTACATCAACATGCTCAACCAGTTTCCCAAGCTGATTTGTTTCTGTATGCATTATGCAGCAAATTCTGTCATACGTTGATTCTTCGAATCCGGCTTTAAAGGAAAAGTCCGCAATAACTGCCTTCCATGTTGTTTACAATAAAGCACTCTGTATTTTTGGATAACTATACTCAACCGTCATCGATGAACAAATGAATAATGTTTACCAAGTGCACAACACTAAGAGCTTGACAAAAGACAGTTTGGGAAAAACAAGCTTCAGTCTTCCGTAAGCTACATCTATCAAACCGTTTCCCCACAATGAAAAGACTTCCAGCAATTCACTAATCGTGGCTCTTGAAACTGAATTACAGACAATAATTTGATTTGAGCTGCTTTATTTTAAAGCAGGTCGTGCTGAAGTGCTGCTACGTCAGCGCTGCTGGCTCAAAAGCCAGAGTGGAACATGGGTAAGAGTTTGGATCAGAGCTGGCACTTTTCCACATAATGTAGTAATGAGGGAGTCCATCAAAGCTAAATTGAGGTCAGGTGATAGTGTACGAAAAAGGGCACTTCTTTTACACTGCAACACTTTTTTTTTAATGTGGTGTGACCATTACTGCAAAGTTCAGTAGATGATCAAAATGCAAAAATCAAGCATATATTCAAACCAATGTTATCTGTGATGACATCTGCCTGGAAGTGATAACCTCTCCTCCTCCTCTTTCTGGCTTCCTACTCTTTCCGTCTTTGTTGATGGATCCTCTGGTCTCATCACCGTGTGGGGAACCAGAAAGTGATTGACATGTTGGAGGCGGAGAGGTGCTAAGGAATCCAAACAGGTCCATGTGTTGGACAAAGAGATAAGAGAGTGTGTGTTGAAAGGCACGGGGGGGTCCCATGGGGGAAACTCGATGAGCTGCCACAGGGGAGGAGAACATCTGACAGAGTCAAGACAGGAGGAGAGCAAAGATACTGGAGAGAGAAAATTCAGCTACTGTTTTAATCTGGGATATAGACTTGGACTGAAAATCTCCTCATTTAGGTTAAATATATTTAACATGGCAAAGGCAGCACAATTACAGATTCCATAAAAGCGCGTTACAAGCTCAATTTTCTGCCCTATTTTGTTTTTAAAAGCCAGTTCGCTTTGGTTGCATCAAGCCATGAACCCTTGCTGGTGCAAATTGAATCTTATCAATACATTCAAATAATTGGCGAGTCCCAGCGTTGGGTCAAAAATGGATGAACCCAATCGCTGGGTTGTAAATGGGTTGTTTTAACCCATTGTTGGGTCAAATTGAAACATTTTCTGGGTTCATTTAACCAAACAGCTGGGTTACTCTATGTCATTTTTATAGTGTAAGTTTGGTCTGTTTTCATTTAAAAGAAAGCCTTTACATTTCAAATGCAAATATCTTGTATAAAAGTACACTTGAATCTAGATACACAGAACAACGCTGTAATAAAAAAATGTTGAGTGTACATATGAGGGCTGTGACATGCCGTCAGTGGACAGCCTATAAGGATGCTGTAAGACATAGAATGATGGCATTATGACATGTCATTAGCCTGGGTGCACGTTTGCAATGACCTAAAGCGCCTCCTAATGCATCGACAGCCTGTGAGTCATGCATGTGTCAGGTATGCATAGAAAAAAAGATGGAGGAAGGACATGCCAGCAGAAATACAGTTGGAGGAGCTAGTGGATTAGATACTGTTCATACAATTTTATTCTATGCGTATACATAAGAGATAATAAAGAAATCGAATCCTAATTCATCTAACTGGTGTTGTTATCAGGGCAAGTTTTGAATTGGAAAGTTAAATGTATTTTCTGGTATATATTCTGGTTTGATATAGACAGTAGTAACACAATTTTGATATACATCAAAATTTCCTGTTTCAGTGTTTTATCATTTTGTAAAATTTCACATCTAAAATTAAAGGTGGGATAAGGCATGAAATGCTTTGCATTATTATTTGAGTGGTCTAAGCTATGATAAAGCTAATGAATAAAATAAGCGAAGATGACATCAGTATATACAAGCAGCACACTGGTTCCAGATAAACAATGACGCTCAAAACTGCTCCATTACACAGCTAATATTACAACAACAACAACAACATATCTTGGTTCTGACAAACGGTAAAATGTTACCAATGTTACTCACATACTGATCCGAATCAAAGCAAAGTCCTTGTGGTGATTTTTCTAAGGCGATCTTTCTTTCCAATGTCTCTCTGCTGGAAAGCCTTCACCATAGTATTGCGGGTGCTAGCGTATAAAAGCCTTTGCTATAGGTCCCAAAGCATCTCCGCTGGAAAGTCTTTATAATATTAACGGGCGCCCAGCTCCTGCCTGACTTTTATCCTTTGTTTCTATCCTTAAATCCACAGACCCTTTACTTTATGTAATAAATAAGGCATCGCTCTTTCTCAGTTTTCTACAGCGCTTTTAATAAAAATACTAACCCCACATTTAAGTCTTAAAGATATTCATTTGACGTTTCGCTTCAGTTGTAAATGTTCTGTTGTTATGTTTTGTTCTAACATTTGTGTAATGTGTATTCTAGACCAGAGTTTAGATCTTGCACAATGGTCTATAATTTCTAATTTAATAGAATTTCTATCATTTCTAAACATTCACAGTTGCACAGTTTACACTTCACTATATAGTGATTAACAGATTTCTAATGGTAATTTGTAGCAGATAAATTGGGAAACATCAATGTTTAAAACACATAGCACAAAAATGAGTTTAACAGTGTTACGCTGACCCCCATTTTGATAAATTAGGGTCATTTTGATAAGTTACGCTCATCTACTAAGGTCATCTAGCTGACTAAAAGCAATGTCCCAAAAACATTGATCAAACTGCCGAGATGACATCATCACAGACAGAGGTGAGGATGCTGTTGATCCTACACACACTCACCTCTGACCTTCCTCTGCCCTGTTTCTTTATACAAAATACACATCAAAGCCAGTCCAACAGCTACGACAGATGCCTGGGCGGGGTGATACTCAGCTGGCACTGGAGATCTCACAGTTGTGCCCTTGGGCCCGCTTTCTAGGCACCAAACTCCAGTAAAGACTTCAGCCCTTTAGGGCAAAACACATGTTTCAGATTGACTTCTGAGGACTTCAGTATGCACCATCCTGGCAATAATCACAGACACTTTCAAGAGAAACTGTGTCACAGAAAGAGATGTTTGCAGAGCATCTGCTATTCTGGATACTCTATTTAGACATAAAACGGGGCATGCGAGTACCTCTATAGTATAATGCAATAAATCTTCTCCGGAAATCTGATAATTCACAAGTAAGATTTCGTTTCTCAATCACCTCCTGTGAGGGTAATTGGTTTTCAACCTGTGTTTGCTAAATCCTTTGGTGCACTTGGACTGCAGCCAGCTAGATGCAGAAAATATGGTGCCTGTTTAAAGTACCTGAGACTTCTGAAAATGTGTCAACACCCACCCTTTGATTTCGGCTCATTGACTGTGTTTGTGAACAGACTAAGGACTCAGTCAGGGTTCAATAAACATGCTCTTTTAAGTCGAAATGTGGTCCAGGGTTTTATTTTTTAAAGTCAAGGCTTAGCCTCAGATTTACACATAAAATGTTCCGTTTCGTAAAAATCAACACTGTTTTAACATCGATTTTTCATTCATTTGACCTAAATTTAGATTTAGACATGCAACAATGAACCACCTGTTCTTTGTAATTCCTTCCTTTGTATTGTTCATGCAGGACAGCACCTCACAGTCCTTCACATGATGACTCCATGTTGAACATTGTCACTTTACCAATGCAATAACTCTCACTTTCTCCCTCAATGTTCTGTACATCTTCAAGGCCACTTTATAAACCAGAACGCCTCTACACTTTCCTCTATAATGAGAGAGTTGTCACGACTCATGCGTGCACCCGCCCTGAAAGTCTTCTGCTTTTGTCACGCACAAAAAGCAGGCAAGGTTTCAGGAACAAGAATTTCATCCAATCTAAACCTCCATCTGATGTTTCTCCACATGAACAACTAAGTATATGTACATATCAGCAAATGGGACTATTTCAAGACCTCGGCTGCTGCCTCCAGCATAACAAAAATGCCTCCACCTCTTGAGATTAGTGACCTAACTGTGGAAGTCTCTGGAGCTCTGAAAGTCCGTTGCCTCATTTGTCAAAGCTGACCCTGAAAAACTCAGCTCTTTTGTCATTTATCTTTGCTACCTTTGGACCTATTTTTAAGGCATGTCCAAACATTAAGGAACGTGGGAGAAGTGGAACAGAAACTAGTTTAATCTCAAGACGTGAAACAATTTTAGGAAGAATCACGAGTTCCGTGGAAAGACAAAATAAGATGATCATTGTTCCAAACAGTCCCTGCTATTAGACTTTATGAGTTACATATTTCTGAACGCTATTTGAAAGATACACATGGTGACGTTCCCAAAAAAGTAGCATAAAAAGTACCGATTCAGGGACGATTCAGAAAAACAGCAAATCTCACTGAGCACAAAATAGGTCAATAGTCTCCATTGATTAAGATGTTAAGCCTCTGTTAATCAATTAGCCAATCAAAATCCTTCAGCAGACGCGTCTGTAATACGTTTTGCCATAATGCTATTTGAATAACTTCTATTAAAAGCCCGACCTATTTATGGGCCCCGAGCCACTTCATCTGAAGGATGTTCATAACGCTTAACCAGCTAAAGGAAAAGGAAATGCTGAAATACTTTCAATAAATATGCAAAGGATAATTGTGGAATTATAAATGCCAGAATGGCAACCAGTTTATTAGTACAATTTAGTTCTGTGGCACAGTACACTATGAACATGACACTGTAAGCTTTATTGAAGTAGTATATCTATTCCAAACGCATATTCAATGTCCTTTTTTCTATGTTATCTGTAAGCACCTGGGGTCTGAGAGTAACGCAATTTCAATCCTCCATTTGTATGTACTGTACTTGTGGCAGAATTGACAATAAAGCTGACTTTGACTTAAAAGGACAGTTCACCCCAAAATTAAATTCTGTGATCATTTACTCGCCCTTGAATTGTTCCAAATCTGTATAAATTGTTCTGATGAACACAGAGAAAGATATTTAGAAGAATGCTTAACTAAACAGTTCTTGGCCATCATTGACTACCATAGTAGGAAAAATGACAATGGTAGTCAAAAGTGCCCCTGAACTCTTTGCTTTCTTACATTTTTCAAAATATCTTATTTTGTGTTCAACAGAACGAAGAAATTTATAAAGCTTTTTTTCTTACTATGGTAGTCAATGGTGGTCAAGAACTGTTTGGTTACAAGCATTCTTCCAAAATATCCTTCGGTGTTTAAATTTTTGGGGGTAAACTATTCCTTTAAGAAGCAATGTGGAGATGTTGGTGGCATCTATTGGTGAGGCTGCGAATTGCAATCAACAGCTCACTCCACCCCTCGACTCTCCCTTTTGACAAACATGTCTTCACATTTTCACTTCTTTGCCAAAGGAGATAACATATTTACGAAACGTGTTCTGTAGAGCAGTTTGTCCGTTTAGGGCGACTGTAGAAACAACATGGTGAACTCCATATAAGGGGACCTGCGGTGTATGTAAGGTAATAAAAACATAACGGTTTATTCTGTAAGGTCTTTATACACCTCTGAAGACATAGTTCTGTACATTACACATTGCACCTTTAAAATGAATAACCCAAACTCTGTGAAATGCAACAAGAACCCAATCCAGTCTGGTCTCTTCATTAATGTAAGCTACCTAAAAAAAACTTTACTTTCCTCTAAATAATACATGGCTGTAGTGAACAATTAATAATCGTGTTCTTTCTATGGCCCTCATACACAAAAGTGTATCTAATGAATGCGCAAAGTACAAAGGAGATATTTAATTCATGTTATCCACTTCCAACTTCTGTCTTTGAAACACACTTCAGTGCTTTTGACAAGGAATTGTACCAATACAGGAGTGAATTCTGATGTAATTGTGTTCCCTGCATGAGCACTGCAGAGCATCTCTCATCTCGCTTCGGCAGAGGACGAGCGAGTCTGGGGAAAGCTTGATTCATTTTGCAGTCGCATAAAAGCCGAGCAGCAAGCTGTGAAGATGCAGTTCTCTGCCTAAAATACAGTATCGAGTACCAAAAAGTTAGATGCATAACAATACTCTGGCACATGGAAGTGGTGAAATCTGAATGTCTATCATCCTGCGCATGAGAAAGCATTTTAGTCCATCTACTTTGGGACTTGGATAAGCTATTCTACTTTACACTTTTGAAATTCAATGGAGGCACTTCTATTGCTCACATCATATTATTATGAGTAGTATGAGAACTGTGAAAAACAGACACCCAAACAGACTTTTACAGTACAAACAAAAAAATGACAATATTACAAAAACTCATGGAAACTTCATGAAATTTTTGAAGTGTTTTTAAATAAAATACATACAAATGAGACAAATTCTTCTTCTTAAAGCGGCTTGAGGAAAATGTAGAGCTATAAAAACAATGTGGATAAGTTTTATAAGAGAAACAGTGAAAGAGAAACAAAATCTTTAAATGTTATAGAGGGATAGGTCATACCAAAATTAGAAATGTATTCACTCCCTGTATAACACAAAGAAGATATTTTGATAAATGTCTCATTGGTTTTGTGTCCATACAATGAAAGTCAATGAAGGTCAGTGTTGTTTGGTTACCGACATTCTTCAAAATATCTTCTTTTGTGTTTTTCAGAGCAATCTGATATTTATTACTATAGAAAACAAATCAAATCAAAAAAGCCTCACATGCCCTTATCCGGGGCAAACAAGGGCTTTACAGCAGCCAGATAAACATCTCCCTCGTGTCTCACCCTTCACAGCCGCAATGACCTGTCTTAAATTAATGAGCCAAGCTTTCTATTGCTCCAAATTCCCTGTCATTATGAAACCTGCTCTGTACTTCCAGCGTGCCTTACGTAAGATTACAGTTTGCCTGTGTTAAGGTTTGCTGATAGCAAGTGTCCCAATGTGTGATTACACCCTCCACTGGATTTGTCCTTACATAAGAGAGCACATAGCTGTGGGTCAATCTCTGTGTTAGACCTTTGCTGTCTAATAAATGTCAGAGGCTTCATTTGCCTCATAATTGATGGTAAATAATTTGCTACATTTAACAACAGACGGTTAGCCCGTGACCCGGGAACGCTTTGGTGCAAACTACCTTGTCTTTATAACATCTTTCATTAATACTGACATCAGCAAGACCGAGCTGCTGTGTTTCCAAGGGTCAATGGCACATTTCCAGCACAGAGTCTGGTTGGAAATGTTTGTGTTGAACTGCAGGACTGCAGCAAATGTGTTCAAACATTTTTTTATAAAGTATAAATAGTTATATTATTAGCCACTAGCAAGACTGATCAACAAACACAGACCAAAAGTTAACTTCGGGCCAGACACGCATGTCCACTAAAACCGTCTAGTTTGAGAGGATACACACATCACCTTGAAAACATATTTCGAGTATGTCATTTTCCAATTTTTTCATTAATGTCTTAATTTCAGGATCAAATACCACCTATTTATGCCTTGAAGAAGAAACAAACTGAAAAAGAAACAAATATATTCTGTTCAATTGAGCCAAATGTGTTCTGGCACATTTTATTTGGTTTCATTTGCAACAAAAACCTCATTTGGACTCAAATCATCATCAGCCTGAGCCCTGCGAGCATTAAAATGATCTCTACAATTACCTTCAATGGCAAAAAAAAGACTAAATGCAGAATGTCTGAAAAGGTAATAGGGATGTTCACTTTTCCACTACCCATTTTGCTTTCCTTGTTCCATCTACACCTTGACCTTGCATTGAGAGACCATAAACTGGCTAGCCTGTAAATCATGTGACGCATGTCATACAACCTCTGTAGAACTGAACCCAACACAGACAGCCAAACGAAGACGGTATCTTGCCACGCTTGAGCACACTTTTAAAGATGGCAAATGTAAGACTATAGGGGCTTTTTCTCAAAAAACAAATCTGAGACTTACAACATTTGCTTTCCTTGTAATCCCATTGTTTTCAATGAGAAGCAATTGAGATATTAAAGGGAACTCACTGCAAGTCACATACATCTTTAGATTTTCAAAAGTGATCTCAACAATTTCTCAAACTGAGCTCAGATTTAGTCCGTGCCGATAGCCTCGTGGGCATGTGCTCCAACATGTGGCGCGACCCGGGTTCGGTTTGCGTCTCGCTGTCCTTTCCTAATCCCTCCCACTTCACTTCCTGTCACTTCCTCTCACTGTTCTATACAAATAAAGGCAAAAATGCGAAATATTAATCGTTAAAAAATACAACTGTGCTTAGAACCAAGTCAATATTGTTGAATACTTTAAAATGAACTTAAATGTTTCTTATCAAATTTATTTTAGAAATACAATCTACATGAATGTTATAGCTTCGTAGTTCTTATACTGTTTCTATTAGACTAATACACCCAAACCATCTCTGCAAACGTAAACTCTCTAAAGACACTCCCTTATTGGACAGCATAGAGTACAAATCCTGAAATAACACTCACCTAGATCCTAAAATCACTCAGTTATTCAACTTCCAATGCAAATATACATGAATAAATATTAAAGTGTAAATCTGTGTGCTTTGTGTATTGAAATAAGTTCTTTGTTTTGAGCCCATGAAGGTGTCACATCTACAACTGGGTCGTTTCAGAGAAAAGCAGACAACTTAACGCTAGACGTGCAATGATACAGCTGTAAAGAATAATCCGATAAGCTCAAACGAAAAGTGCATTTCTGTGTAGTTACGACTGTTTCCCGAAACCATACTAACTAACTCAATTGTTTAAGTTGGTTCATCTAGCACAGGTGGTTGAGTAATAACGTCTACTAATAAATAAGTTCACATCGAATTAATGTCACATTCTTGCTGTAAATAACGTACATTGCATTTAAAGTTATCTTATTTTGTTCTCTGTTGTTTTATTTCAAAATGTTTCATTCATCCGCAAGTTTCCTCCTACGTTTTCTCCGCCAAGGGATTCCCCAGGGCCCTGGTGCCTTTGGGCTGCGCACATGCGCACTTTTCAAAAACAGTGCTTTAATTCTTTTGACAAATTAAAAGACGCAAAATGAAATTTTGCATGTTGCTTGCATGATGTATGTAAGTCTACATGTCACAATAATAAGGAACTATAGATCTGTAGTTCCAACCACGCAACTTTGTGATGCTGTTTGCGAATGTTCGTTGGAACGATGATTTCAGGAAACACTTGAATCGGTAAACTATGCAGGCACGACGGAACTTGCGACCATAGATGGCTAACGATGCTTTTGGGAAACGCACCCCAGGACGGCTGCTGTGTTTCTCTACAATCGCATAATTATTTTGTCCAGAAGGGTGGCTCACAATTGTTTTGGTTGAATGCAATTCTCGGGGGCATTTTGCTGGAATATAACAAATGGAAACACTGGCAAATGTGCGCAAGAGGTGAGATTAGCAATCGAAATCACAAAAAGAGAGAACATTGATTGAACACAATGAGGATACACAAAGGGATTTCTTCAGGGGCTGGCAACCCATTGGTCAGAATGAGTTCCCAAATGAAAGAACTGATTAAAGTCTGCCAATTTCGTGGGCTGCGCTGGCTCATTAAAAACGGGCCGAAAAGAGAGGGTTGTTTATTATTCCAACGAGGGCTGAAGGTTTTAATGTCTTCTGCTGAATGACGTCAATGTTACGCACCAGGCTATGACAGATTTGACGTCACAATGACCTCATGGTGCGTGATTTTTAATTTAGTTTACAATATCCAAACTGTGATTGTTCTTTCATCTACAGCAACAGCAGGTTATTCATTTTTAGATGGCAGCATGTTAATGACATTTTCTTCATAAATGCTTTCTTATTCGTGAATGGTAAACACATAAGTGCACAGCGTGTCTTAATCACTTCTCAAATAAAATAAAGTGAGCCTTCTGTATTAGGATTGTCACCAAATGCTTAAAATATTGTTATTGTTTAAAATAACAAAGCGTTTTCTTGAACAGTTCAACCGATTCAACCATTCGGGAAAGAAAAGCATAAATGTGAAAGAGCATATTGTCCCCACCAGGCATCTTAACTACCTTAACCAGCAAGACACATCCAGATTTACATGATCACCTCCACGAGGGTGGTTTCAGGAACCATCATGTAAAGGAAGAAACTCCCGAGCTAACCGTGTTTAACAAGAACGCACAATAACATCAAAATGTGCTCTTGAATGCATTACAGAGACCCCTGGGAGTCATATCGCTCTTCCAAACTGATGTCCATGAAGTGATAGCAAATGAAAGCTGGGGGCATATCTCATCCAAAGAAGAACTTTATGATCAGCAGACTCCCTGGACACGAGGTCCATGAACAAGTTAAGTGCTTTGCATGATACATCACAGGACGTCACCTTCCCCCAAGTGTAGTCTGAAGAATGAAGAGGAGTCCAATATAAAGCAAGGATAAAGAACGCTCAACAAACCTAGGGAAAAATGTAACTGCTCGGTGAAAGCTTAGGGGGGAATTTATTAAACAGTTGCTAAACAGCTTGTTGTATATTGATACTTATAAACAAAAGTCACTATATGCCTGCTGCAATACAATAATAATAATAATAATAATAATAATAAAATAGCATTATCTTCAATGACAATAATAATATCAACATAAATATTAATAATAATAATACCATAATAATAATAATAATAACAACATTATTATTATTAATTAAAAAGCCTAGTGGCCTTTTAGTACATTTTGCATTGCTGTACATTTTCTACTGATATATCCAGACTCACAGTGCAGTCCTGCACACTTTCTGCATTAAAGTGCTTGGACTGCAGTGGTGGGCTGATGATGTACAGCTCGCCCCACAGGATGAGGAACTGAGCAATGCATATTACAATCACAACCATTTTTTCTGCCTATTTATGGTTTTCTTAATTTGCATAATTCTCTTCTACCTTTGCATCACTTTAGTTTAAGCCACAGTGTGCCTATATTGAACAGCTCGACATTCTGGGGTTTGTAATAGAAGAGTATACTAAAGAACAGGCTTTACAGGATTTGTATATCTGCACTGGCACGACTTGGAAGAGATCAGCTCATTGAACTTTTCCCTGTCAGTGATGAAGGACAGAAAGAAAACCGTTGATCAGTAATTACCTAAATGGCCATCTCATCTCCATTGTATGTTGACTTTGCTCTTGGCACTCTTCTGCCTTTATTAAATGACAATCGCGTGTCTTGAATCAATTGCTTCGGGCTGGAGATATATGCGAAAGAAACCTACAACATGTCAATAAGCTAGTCAGTTGATCTTTGGCCGTAACTGCTGGTGAGCGTGCCTGCGCATGGGCCGCTGTCTGCGCGAGGCAGCACTTTGGTTATAAAACAAAGATTCCCCTGACACATGCCAATGGTTGCTGTGTTTAAAGAGCCTAAATCCTGCTGTACGGGCACTAAATGAAGTAAGACCTGCCTCGCAGCCCAACATTAATTACCATGTGTACCGATTCTCGTCTCCTAACTAGATAAACAGCAATGCACGCTGGGAAAAAAAAGCCATTAACTGCTCTTTATTTCTCCTTGCTTACCAACAATGCCTTTTAGAATCAAAACCTTTATCCTATCATCATTTTGACATACACAGATTCATTGGACACACTCTTTCGGTTTGTGTTTGTTGATCGGTCTGGCTAGTGGCTAATAAGATACTTATTTATTTAGCTTGTTATCAATAATAATATGCAGGGACTCTATTGTTCGCAGATGTGTACCGGAAGATAAGTTTGGGCGCGCACAAAATAGTAAAATGAAAACATTTCAACAACTAAAAATGCATCAATGTCACTTGTAGTATGTGCTCACATGACCATACAAAGTTTCAAATTTAAAATGTGATGTGTAACAAAAGAAGACGCAAAGGTCCCAGTGAGCTAAAACAATGCCAACATTTATCTCCTTAAAGATCAAAACAGTCATCAAGAATGACTTAATACACCGCTGAAGAAACTCTCCTGAGAATAACGTTGCTTCATTTAATACAGAAACGTTCTGGCATGAAAAACACTTTTATCGAGAGCTCGAGAAACACACGTTTATTATATAAACTCAATGCAAAATAAAGGGATTTTATAGTGAGCGGGAATTCACCTGCGCGGTTTGTGGAAGGTAATGAACGCGGCCACAAAAATGAACAAAAAGGCTGATCTCTGATCTGGTTTTTCCACACGACCCGATGTGGACGCTCTCAAAATGAAGTGAGTGATACCCGACGACAGCCATGGCGGTTCAGTATAAAGAGATTTGTTTTTGCTTTCAGAAAAGTGATTACTTCAGCGAAATACAGCTTCTGTAGGTCTGATGGAGCATATGTTGTGAAATAACTCCATATGGTAATTTGTCTGGGGAACAGTTAAGGCACGATGCATGTTGTACTAATGGAATTATTTTACATCAATGTCATTACCAAACCATATTTTGAGTGTACACGTTTACCCACAGAAGCAATCTGTGTTCAGTGAGTGATGTTCCCCAAACCTTTACTCAATAATGCGACATCCTGCTGATCGCCAAACGTAATACAGTGATGCTTGAGATACTACTGACTGACCTTATCCGCCATGATCATGGACGAGCCCCCGTGGATCCCCAGGATAGGTATCAGCGTCTGTGAGGAAATAAAATCCAAAATCTGGGCGATGGCTTCCTGGTCCGTGCCGTCCCCAAACACCACGCCGTGGATTTTAGTCCCGGACATGAGATCGCACACATGAGTGATGATGCTCTTGGGGTCCGTTTCATTCACGAGCAGGGTGACCACGTTGACGTCGATGGGATCGTCTTTGCTCCACAGAGCCCGTATATCTCTGTCTGAGATGTAGCGGGTTTGACCCAGGATCACGGCAATGTTCAGTATGGGAACTTTTTCCGCCGCATGTGAGATGTTGAGGAGGGTAAGGAGAGCTGGAAGAGTCAGAAGAACCGACTTGGAAAACCCCATAGTGCTCGACTTCATTCCCTATAAGAACAAACACACAGAAGAGTTTGTGAATGATTGCGTACAGATACCTGCTCTTTATCTGTGCCAGAATTGTAGGGTCTGACATTCACTTTCATTGCATCTTTTTCATACAATACTAGTGAATGGTGACCGAGGCCGTCAGTACCCAACATTCTGTGATTTGTGTTCCATGCCAAACAGAAAGCTGTGTGAATTTGGAACAACATAAGAGTGAATACATGATGACAGAATTTTTATATCTCTCTAAATATAATCTCTTTGCTAGCTCAATTCATTTTACATTCAATTGCGTGTACTGGAGTTACGCAACTACAGCAAGTGCGGGATTTTATCATCTCATTTCGAAATTTAGGCAATGAATAGCCAGCAATGAGCAAATGATGGATATTACATGTGACACTGGATCTGAGCAGCAAGCAGGGCAGAAGAGAGTGGAGCTGACATCATCACATGAAGAGTCTTGGACTGACTGAGAAAGAGGAGGCTTGCAGGCTCTACTGTGGCCGGCATGTATACGCAAGCAGATGCGTTATAAAGCAAGAAATAAAATAACATACGGTGCAGTCTAGTTTTCACGAAAAGAATGCATCATTAGCATCATTATGTAGGACAAGCTAAAAGCAAGCTGGATTTGTAGTTTCGTCTGATGGAACTAAGAAATCAGTAGAGCAGTAAAACAGGAACGTAAGCATTGGTTCGATTCAATGCAGCTGAGTGAATCTTGGTGAAAACACAACGTGATTTTATTTACGCTTGATTATGTCAGAAAGTTAGCATTACACAAAACTTTGAAGCATTTATATTTAGCTTAGCAGTTTTATTTATCAACTCTATTACTATTTTAAGGGTAAATCTTGTCATCTTATTTTCAATCACTGAATAACTTCAAAGAGGTTTTTGTGCCATTGTTATAAGCACTTAAGTGTTTTTTATAATGAGCATAAAATGTTCAATGATCATGTAAAAAACGTCAATGTAATCATGAATTAGTCTATACGTGGCCAAAAATAAATGAATGTGGATCACTGCAAGCACATTTTTAACTGGAGGTCTTTGATTTGACAATTACATTTTATACTTATATAATTTATATACTTATAGAGAGAGAGAGAGAGAGAGAGAGAGAGAGAGAGAGAGAGAGAGAGAGAGAGAGAGAGATTAAAATGTTTATTTTGGGTGAATATAACTCCCCTGATTTGCTATTTTAGTCAAATGCGATATCAGTGTTCCTACAACGTGACTGAGATCTTAACACTGGGAAATAAATCTATATGAATATTTCTTGTGAAACCTCATTAATTTCCCCCAAACCACCATTATGCAAGTGCGCCCCCTATTGACGCGTCCCGCGCGCTTTGCGTTCTCAGATGGAACGATCAACCTCAATGCGCTTTAGTACAGAATAATATTTAAAGGAAATACGTGGGAACTTTACAGTGGAAGCAGCTTGATTCTTAATAGTACGTCGTGCCTAAAAAGAAGTAAAACACTTCCATCCAGTGTGCGCTACAAATATAACTACAAGATAGTTCATCTCTTAACAAAGTGAAGATTCGAAGTTGGATCAACAACTGGACCAAAATCCGCAATTATCTGTTACATATACAGAAACAACAGACAAATCACCTCTCGTTTAGTAAAATGTCGGTTTCTTTCACTGTATTCTGTCTTTTAGACCCGCATATTAGTCAATTGTCTCGTTCTATCCACCAAAAGAGAAGAGCACTCCTGAAAAAAAATCCTCAGAGAGCCCTCACATGATTATGACACGAGTTTTCTTACATGTAAAACAAGGGGGTGTTGTTTAGGATAACTCAATGAAAAACAACTTATCGTTTGAATGTTCAAACCCCTCTGTCGAGGCTGTAAAGTAACAAATTCTCTTTTCTTCGGTTTTATGCTTCTGAGGTTCGCGCATCCCCAGTGATGCAGGGGGAAATGCGTTTTCCTGCATCGTATCATTATAAAAAACAGTAGTAAATGTAAAAAAGGCACGACGTTGTGTGCATACGTCCTTTGCTTTTTTAGATCACATGCGTAAAATGCAGCGTCTTTGGACCAAGCCAATTTCAACAAAGAAAAAATTCAGATGCACTATACTCACAGCATCCCTCTTCCACAAAGCTCCAAAAATGTTGAACGGGATGACATTGCAACAGTCCTCCTCTCACCAGCCCGGTTGGAAATATAAACAATTATTCCGTATCCCTTTAACTTCAACCTCAGAACCATATGAATCAAATTAATCCAACGGCTTGCGTGTTCATGATTCATCCATGAGTCTTCCTCGCATCGCGCTCTCGAACACAACCGAGAGACGTGCTCGCTGGTAACTGAATCCGCAAGAAATCAGATGAAGGCAGTTCTGCAGCAGGACCACAGGACAGACTCTCGGTCCTCTTTCCCCACAGCCTCTCTGTAACTGAGGGATGCCGTCAGTAAGACATCCTTAAGGTGAAAATGAGTATTACACCCTGTTTCTGAGCAAGGCACCCCCTAAGAAGAGAACACATTTCAATGCAAAGGTCCCCAGATTTAACTTGAGCTGGTCGGAGCTCTCAAGCAAACGTGTTTAAATGCCACTTGTGTCAACCTATTCAGGAAAGTTAAAAGACATTTGTAAACTCGACTTTATGATATGGATCATCGACCTGTGTTAGGCTACCTCGTTCGTTTTGTGGAGCGTTTGCGGCGTTTGACAATGATCCGAGTCATTTCGGTGAGGGATTGCCTCTCGGTGACGCACGAGCGTTTGTTTGAAACTCTGCGGAACCCAGTGAGCGCGCATCATCCACATCCACATGCAGCGAGCGGTGCGCACACATCAGGGCTCATCAGACGTGTTTCTGACACAGATCTTTCTTCATCAGATCGGTGACTAAATGGTCAAATGTTTTTTATTACTCCTTTAGATAAAGGGGGACCATCTTGCTGCGTAATAACTTGAGGCAAAACGCGTCAGTTACTCGGCAAGTTTCCATTAGTTATGTAGGCGGCGGGGAGAAAGAATTGTTTTAATAGTCTATTGAGGTATATGTACTGAAGCGTTTTCCAACATCGTGTGCTTCCTATTAGAAATGCAGAAATATTGTTTGATATACATCCTCGTTGTTTTGGCATCCCAGCAAGCTGTGAATCATTCATGAGTAAATGTGACCTGCGCTGTTCTATATTATATGATTCAGAGCATTGAAAACACAGTCATGACTCAGAGGAAAGCTCCTTATGTGATGTCACAGGATTCTGTGGAAAGGACCCTGCTGTGCCAAATCACTGTTGTGGAGAACACGGGTTTGCTCCAGGAATGTCACCATTGAAAGCGCTCTACATGCCCAGCTCCCAAGCCCCATTATTGAATTAGATAAAAGCACGTTTTTTTAGTGCTATGGTAACTATGGCAGACTGCTCGTGCATGTGCAGCACACGGCTGATGCTAGAACTTTACATCTCTAAAGAGAACATGCTTCACCTGCCTCTGAACTTCTCAGCTGTTTAGCTCTTCGTGGCAAAAGAAAAAATGGCCACCAAACACCACTCTTCCTATAATTTCGGTCAATTTCCTCCAACCATCCTATTGGCCCTTATTTTCTGAACACTAACTCAGCCCTGGCTCATGTTTAGAAAGAAGAAAAATCTAACTATAGTTCAAGCTCTCAGTTTTCCCTAAGGGCTTGAATTTCACCCTAATACTGTATCATGTACTGTGGTGCCGAGTATAGAGTCATGTGGGAATGCAAACTCCTATCATGTTTGAGGAGTAATGAAAAGTGAACGTTCCTGCAAAACAAACAAAATGTGAGCAGTTACATCAAGGCTGGGCAACCCCCTCCCGTCATAACATCCACAAACTCTCTCACACACAACACACACACCTCATAGGCTTGCATTGTTTTCATATCATGCTCACGATATTAACCTTAAACTTCACACAACCCTGTCAGCATGGGAGGTTAAAAACATGATCTGGCCAATTTCACACTTGTCTCTATTATATGTATCTAAAGACAGCAAAAATAGTATGATAGTCCCCTTTAAATTTGCCAAAGTTTGAGGGGATTTGACAAATTCTAGGTCTGTTAGTAAAGTTAATAATTCACAGTAACTTTAAAGAAGTTTTAAAGTCAAAATAATTGTGCTAATATGCAAACTGTACCCAAATCTGTAACCAAATATATCGTATTTAGGATTGACTTTCAGAATGAATTTATTGATGAACATGGACTGATAAACAACTAATCTGAATAATGTGTTGCCACTTAAAGTACTAACTTAAACAATTTAGCCTATATACCATGTTTTATTATAGTCTCAGAATAATTAAATAGATATTTGATTTCTTCACACAGTTGCAAATCAGTATTCGGTGCACCCCACTAAGAGGTTCAATAAGAAACACTAATGCCTTTAGGGCCGTATGGTGCATCTGTGTCATAGCATTATATATCTCGATCACAGAAGCATTACATTTGTGTTTTAGATGGGGAAACATTTCATTGTGTTTTTAAGCAAATGTCTCTCTGTAATTGTGTCACTGACAGAGGCTACACACATGTAGAAGACATCAAGAGGGTGAAATAATACCTCTGAACACAGGGTGGCGCTTTATCTTCAAAGGGATGTATCTTGAAATGTACCTGTGAATGTGATAAACCTGAGATTATAGCAGATATTGTAGATGGAATTCAGACAATCCAGGCAATTTTATAAGAAAAAAACTGCAGAAAAAGCAACCAGGGTTTTCAATCAGTCCATAGGTACTTAGGATAAAAGCACTGTAGGGGGAGGGCAGAAAAGACATAAAATTAAGAACAAATTACAGCTTTTTGAAAGAATATTTAATAATGACGTGATAAGCGTTGTTTAAATCATTTTTAATACTGAATATATCAAATTAGAACTACATTTTAGCAGTAAAACCATAAAACGTAAAAATCCAAAAAATCTGGATTTCCCCTAAAACCCCACGTAATGTAGCTAAAACTCGGCTCTGACCTAAACATCATGCAGCAGATATAAATAAAATTCTTGCATTTAACTATTTGTTTAATGTTGCTACTCACACCTCCCATTCAACTGTGGCGGGACTTATATTCTTTAAACCGACAGGAAACACTTCTACAGCGACTTCACACACATACACGTTAGCCCATCTAACGTTACCACTGGCGCGAGACCGTTCATTCCTGAAATTGTGGAGCTGTTCAGGTAAGTGAGTCTTTTGTCCAAATTATGTTTTATAGGGAGGAAGAAAACACGCGGTGGTACTGATCACATTAGTGGGCTCTGTTTGGAGTTTGTCACGTGCAATGCACGGTTAGCCTCTGTTGTCTTGCAAAACAAACTACACACATGGCTTACTCCGTCTGTTTAGCCATCATAAAGCGGTAAACTGATTTAGTAATGCATTCGGATGTACCTTTGTTAAAACTTTTTGCCATCACATTTGAACCAGGTCGATAAAAATTCGCTTTTGCGCCGGGTTTAGCTGCGGTTGTCAGCAGCAACCGTTATTAGCGCTTGATTCATATTTTATAATCGTCGGGTGTAAACTCGATTAAACTGTTTTGGTGGCGTTCATTAACGTTACTTGTGTGTTTATATATAACGTTACTGTGAGGGGAACCGGAAGTGACGCGGTGCAGCAGCGTACCTTCAAAAACAACAGCGTTGTTTATGTTCGCTCACCTTTGAAAAAAATATATATATATATTTGAGTATTTATTACATTTTCTGGTTAATTAAACCTTTTTAACATAAACTTTTATAATTAAATGTATTTATTTTCGCTATATGTTTCAGTAACCAAATGAACTTCTCTATCTTGTGTTATGAAAAATATAATTTCTAATTATGAGCTGGACATTACAGGACTTCTGAATTTGAAAGTCACTAAATCAAATCTTATTAGGTATGAAGAGAAGTAGACCTGAAGATGACTCTGGAACATTACACTTGGTTCAAGATTGTGGGCAGCGAGGGAACAAGCTCCCTCGAACAGAGGCAAGCTGGACTTTTACAGTCTCTCGTTGCCGGGAGGCAGGAATATCATGTTTTCCTCTGTAATCTGTTTATTGGCAGGTTGAAAAGATTATTTCAGAAAAGGTTAAGAATGCAGTCGATCTGTCCGACCACAGGATGAAGGATCTGATGGAGAGAATTGGGGAGGTGAAGAATGAACCCGCATATGATGCGAGAATCAAGAAACTAGAAGTGAGTCATTAGAATTCAATTGTTTTCCTCATTTGCATTTTTGTCAATGTTTTTGCGTAACTTCTATGTTGAATGATCACTGTGTATTGGAATATCTGTATGATTGTAGTTCTTTTCAGGAATCAGAACCACCAAACACAAGCACTTTATCTCAGATCAATCTTCTTTTGTTTTCAGGCACACGTATTGAAGATAAAACGAAGAGGAGATGCAGTATTCGCATATATCAGAAAACTCAGATCTTTGGGTGTTTTTCAGAATCAGGTATGAGGTAGATTCAACTTTATCTCTAAAACTGAATTTTGATGATGATCGTGATGATGTTCATGATGCTGGTTTTTATGGTTTTTTTGTGCTTTGTCATCAGTCTCTCTCACAGAGTTCAACTGCCGCCCCCGGACAGCCACCAGGATTCATCTCTGGAGGTGAACCCATCACTCGCATGTCCAGGTATTCTGAAATATTGCAAACTTTTATCACCAACCTAACTGAAACATTGAAAAGGTTGTACTGCTCTTATAAGTGTCAATGTCTGAGATAAACTAGTAAATGTTTTTGATAAAATTTTGATGCACTGCACACCACACTTTGATGCCATAGACTTGCTTGTGTCAACCAGTGTTGGGAAAAGAACTACATGGAGCCAGTGAGTCACAGCTGAAAATCAGAATCAAAAGGCAATCAGATGGGAATAGGAATCAGATACTTGAAATTTCAATTCCTCTTATCAATTCCTGTGTGCGTATTTTCAGAAATGTGCACGTGTTAACAAATTGTAATAAATCAGGTATTTATTTACTGTGGAATCTGTCAAACTGGGAATCGATAAGAATCGGAATCGATAAAATAAAATACCCAACCCCAGTAGTAGATGAGAAAAAAGATGCTTGCTTCCTTTGTTTGAGTTAATCCAAAAACATTTTTTGTAAAGCCATGTAATTTAGCTTTTCCGAAATTGGCTTTGGGGCTATGGCGTATACTTATGTGAATGTAATTATTTTATTGAATTGACAATTACTGTGTTATGGAAATATCTACCAAAACTATTAATGACTCGTACTGTACCCATTCATTTTGTCCAATCAGATGCTCTGTAGTTCATTATGCCTGACATGTACTAAAGGCCTTTTTTAGTAGCAAAAGCACCAACAAAGGAAAGAAACTTCCTGTAACATCCCTTACGATTATTGGAAAATTCTAATTTCATTCAATATTTTTCCCCAGAGGTTCAGTTAATGGTGGATGTTCCAGTGACAACACTTCTGTATCCCCAACAGGTGCTGTGATCATTGTATAGACATAAAAAAATATGTTAAATACATGTCAATTCACACAGTGACCATATTATTTTTGCAATGACAGATAATGACTGTGACATAGCAGCTTTAAGAAGACCTAGGAAGGGTTTCTGGCAGAGCTTGGTAACATTTATGATGTCATTTTGTCTTATGTTTTTTCATTAACTTAAAAGGGATTGTTCACCTAAATCATCATATACTCACACTTAAAATAACAGGATAAGTAAATAATGACACAATTTTCTTTTATTCCCTTAATCTCCTCATTACTTTATTATTTGCTGTCAATTCTTAATCTTTTAAGTCTCTTAATCTGTTTTTACTGTATTTTAGCAGTCCAAGAAACAGGTTGTTGACCTCACAGAAGATGAGAGAGGTATATAATTCTCAATTAGACTGAAATACATTTATAAGTAATAAAATGCTTTTACTGTATGTGTGGTTAAAACAGTTTTTTTCTGTTACAGCAGGTAAACCATGTAAAGAACATCCAGTTACACAACCCTCAGATCAGGTAGCCATCATATACATAAAGTCAGTTGTGAATGTCCACTGTGTCATGGTTGTTTTGTTTACACATTTGTGTCTTGCTTAGTCCCTACAGAAACGGGAAGGTTCAGAACAGCCTAAACTCTCTAGCAAACCACCCACTCCTATAAAAGGTATTTTTAATATTCTGTTAGTTTCTTGTGCAGTAATTCAATGTCACATCACATTTTGTTAAATGAAAAGGATTTTCCTGTCCTATTTTGATGTGAAATCCAGTGTTGGGAGACTGAAAGAAATAGTCAGGAGAGGAAACTTGAACCTTTTTAAGCTGATTTCATTTTAAGAATAACCCATTTATGATTCAGCCGAGATGCACTAGTGTTTGCCTAGTTAATACAACCACACAAGTTTTAAAAGATTATAGGGTAGATGAAGCAGGCTGTTTGTATACAAAATCATCTGGTTGAATGTCAGACAATGTCTAAAGATTGAAAGGTCTGTAATCTTTCTGCCTCAGAAGAAAGTCAATGTGCTATAAAGAAGGACAGTTCTTCAGAGCAGCTCAAAGAGGTATGTGTGTTGTTATGTGCTATTACACCTAATAATCTTCGGTCTTCATATCAATACATTTGTTGTACCGTTTCAAAACTTGCTGTTTTTTTTATTTATTACAGGAGGACTGGAACTCCAAACTCCATCCTTTCCCGAATACCCCGTTTCCCAAGGAGCTTCCACTTGCAGCTGCCACTCATAACTTGCCCCAAAAGCCAGTAGTGAAATTAGCACGAATTGGATGCGCGAAAGAAATCGGCATTGCGTGGAACGTGGATGTTAAAGATCCCCACGTAGCGGAAATGGATTCCTACTACATTTATGTTGCCAATGAACAAAAAAATGGCACATTTTCTGAATGGAAATGCCTTGGAGTGATCAAAGCCATGCCTCTTCCTATGGCCTGCAAGGTGTCTGAATGCAAAGGAGATAAAAGACTGTGTTTTATTGTTGTGGGGAAAGATATATTTGGCCGTTACGGGCCCTACAGTGACATACATAGCGTTGGACCGGGACAGACTTGATTTTGCCAATGCTTCTCTGATGGGGTGTAAAAAACTCTAAAGGCCAATTCGTGGATGATGAATGTGTCTGTTTACAAGGAAATGGGAAGTATGTTGGTGTTTTTAACATTGAATTTATTAAAAAGTTTACTGAAGCTGTTTTGTTCTTTGGTCTGTTGTCATTTCAAATGCCATATCCTAAAAATAATATGAAAGCTGTCACCTGGTATTAGCTTAAGGTTATATGTAACGACAACCTGATTGTATTTTCCTCTAGCTTTATTTTTTAGAATGCTTTAGTAACGTGAATACCAGAAAGACCATGAAAATCAAAGGGTTTTTTTTGTTGACCGCATTAATGTTGGTGTATTTTAATGAAATGAGAATCAAATGTTCAGCTACAATTAAAATCCCAAATCTAGTGTGTAATATTAAGTGAATGAAAGTGTTTTAAAAGAAACACTGCGTATGTCTCCAGTGTATCCAAAAAAAAGCCATAACGCTACTTTTTAATGTAAAATACATTTATTTGATTAAAACAGAAAATATTGAGCCCTTGGTGCAGGGATCAGTCCTTGGAAACAAAACAAACCCGAACAAGTCAGCAGACATTACAAAAAAAAACAAAAGCTGCCATTGTAGTTTCATTCCAATTAAAAAAGCAATTACTAATATTCATTAAAACCTTCTTGAGCGATAAAGCAACACGTTCAGGCCTGTTGAAATAATACTTCATTACAAAAATATTAACAGAGACAACGCAGTTAGTCTTAATAAATACAGCATAATTTCACTTTTGCCTTTAGATCATCGTTTTTCCAAAGCGGTTTTCAAAAAAAAAGATTACAAACAAACAGGGAAATATTGTAACTTTTGGTGTCCTTCATCAACACCATCATCTCGTATGAATGACCATAAATCCTATATGCCCTAATCAAACATGTTTAGTAACTACAATGCCTACAGAACTACAGATTTGTATTCATGTTAATATTGATTTCAAACTAAAAGTTACAAATAAAAACATGCAATATAGAATTAGTCAACACTAGAAGACTATTTTACAAAAAATAACTATACAACAGAACACGTCGTGCCACTTACATTGACAATTTGTTCAGCTTCAAGTATGATATAGTGCTCAGCAAATTGGCAGCACAGTAAAATGTCATATGTTGTGTTTAATGACTTTTATCAAGACATAGGGCTGTTCCTCGCTGTAATGGCCAGAAAACATCACACTGGATTGTTGTTTACTTCACGCTAAGGCCTGTTTTACATCGCGGGCATTAGCAGCATGTAGTGTAAGTGAAACAGCTGCGTGACAATACGTTTCAAACGCGAGCGTTTTCAATATGTTTAAAAGGACGTCAAGCTTTCGAGATGGATTGTGGGATTGACCTCCATAGGAATATATGTAAGTTCAGCTGTAAAAAAAACCCTCAACTCTTACTACACAGCACCATTCTGCTCACACTGTAATTTTTTGAATGAATACCTGCCGCTTGCGAGAGCAGTGCGAAACAGGCGATAGTACTAAGGCCAATTTCACCTCATGCATTTTCTATGAATACCTGTAGGCCAGGTGGGCTGTCTAGCCTATAGTGGTTCCACGTTATAAATATTTCCTATTACAGATACCCGCCGCATTTGTCTTCTTTCCTCTACACCCTATTTTATATTTTACTTTCCTAAATCACAGCACAGCACATTTTTGCCAAAGGGGCTGGTAGAACAAAATTATACACAACAAGGTTAAAACTACATAAGATAACATGACAAAAATCTAATTAGGTTTCCAGTATGAAAGTAAGTATTCTTATTTTAAATTGGCATGTATTTAATCTACATTTAAAAAACAAGTATTATCACAAATAAAGTCTCTTCGCTAAGGCTTTAGCCGGTGGCAGCTAGTGAGGTGGAGTGTTGTGCTTTATTTGCGTTTTCTTAACACTAGATACATCAAGCCGCTGAGCAGCGTCATGGGGAATGCGACCCAAGCTACGACAAAGCAGTACCCGTAGTCCCCTTTCTCATGCTTATTGCCGTTGAAGTTTAAGTGCTCTGCGGTGTAGATGGATGCAGCGGTCATCACGCAAAATGCTGCAGATGAGAACACAAGGACATTTTAGGAAAATTAACAGTTTACATACTGTTAATCATACAGATACAGTGTTTTTAATGATTCGTGTGAAAAAGTGTTCATCTCAATTCAGACAGTTTGAACAGATTGTAGTTAAAAGAATAAAATATTATTAAATTAAACATGCAGCATATTTTACATTCACATTTTGATGTTCGCCCCAAAATATACAAATAACAATTTTATGTATTTGATTTGTGTAATGATTTGCTATCATATGGCTTCAGAAGGCTTTGAATATAGGGCACTATATTCACACACTTATATAGAATTTTTCTCCTTTTTAGCTTAAGAGCCCTGCATAGCTACATTTGAAGACATTTTTCTTAAGTGTCTGGCATAGAAAAATAAAAACAGTTTTCAAGCTATATAATGGTGCGTAAATAATAAAATTTTTGTTAGATTTATTTATTTATTTTAAGACAGTTGCAAATTCCCCTGCAGTCACAGAACGATGCATCAACAGCAGGTTGTACTGTAAATGGTATAATAAATGCAATTCTTGTTTATCAACACTGCGACTATATTGTACATTTTGTTGAGAAATTCCAAATGCGCTCCTGAATAGACATACAGAAAAGATTGGAATACTTACAGGACAAGAGCTGAATGATTGCTGTGAAGGCAAATCTCTCCCCTTGCTTCAGACGGAAGAGCTGAAGGATAAAGACGAAGAAGCCCACGCAACACAAGATAGTGGCCAATATCATAGTGGCCTGCACAGCCTGAAGATAAACTGTTAAAGAGACATAATACATGTTCGTAAAAAATGTTTTATATGGTGAGCTGAAATGGCTAGATGTACATATTCTGTTATGCTGTATAAGGGGTCAACTATGGTCCAGATCGTCTTTATACATCAATTAGAAATAACATTTTCACAAACAAAAGTTTGGGTTTTATCTTACCTGCTTCAGTGCTTGCACTGTTTTCAATATCATAACAGTCTGTAGTGTTGCAGTGGTACCAGAGATCCATGGAGAAGTTATCTGTAACCCACCATGCCTTGGAAAGATGGAAAAATTGTAGATTCCTTATATTCATATACATACATAACATATAAATGACTCCTACACACTATATAATGTATTTCATTTATATATGAAACAACTTCATAACAATCATATTATAAAATGAAAATTGTAGAAAGGAAAACATTTTAATAACAAAAAACCTATTTTGAAATGTGCTTTTAAAAATGATGTTGCACGTGGGTTTGTTTGCAAAACAAAAAGAATAAAACAAAATTATTTCACTCACATTTCTGATGGTTGCTATGAAGAGTAATATTGCTGAAGTGATATGGAACAGGATGATGAAGGCCAAAATAATCAACATGGCTGGCGGTGAAACAGAAAATCAAAAGCAGGAGAAACTATAAAAAAAAAAAACATAACAATTATAGACATCCTGAAGAATAAATAAACAGATACCTATGTGATATTGTGATATTGAAGGGCTGAAATGTGATTTTGTTAACTCTACACATGACTATAATGAAACTTTTAAGCGATTTATAAGCGTTTCACTCCATATGTCAGGGGTAGGCAACGTCGGTCCTGGAGTGCCGCTGCCCTGCAGATTTTAGCTCTAACCTTAATCAAACACACCTGAACAAGCTCATCAGTGTCTTCAGGATTACTAAAGCTATAGACAGGTGAGTTTTTTTTCCGAAGTTGGAGCTAAAATCTGCAGGACAGCGGCACTCCAGGACCGACGTTGCCTACCTCTGCCGTATGTAATTCCATGGAAGGAAACTTTATGGCTAGTTCTGTTTCCAAACTAAATCCAGTCTGCCTCACTGGGGGCTGGAGGATTTCCCCATGAACTTGATTTGATCAATATCACAGTCTGTCTACATTGATTCAGAAACAGCCCTGCTGACTTCATTGTTCTGCCAGTCCTGATAATGCTACAAACTTCCTGAGCTCCACGCTCTCGTCTGAAGCTCCATTCAGGAGAGGATTTGTCCGCACGAGTTTAAAAACGTCGGGGCTCACATGGGATTCGCCAACAAATGCCGTAAGCTTCTGCCTACGTTACACGTGCCTCAGAGGTTGGCTGTTAATAAAATCCCTCATGATTCATGACGGTATGGCCACATACAGGCAGACGATATATCTCAACCTGTACCAGAGAGACGCTCCACGCAATTTATGAATAGCCTCATATAGTGGGTGTGAGTTTATACTGGAAATGAGAAATAACTTATTGACTGAACTGAAAAAAAAGTTAATTGTAGGAGTTTTAAGAACAATAATAAAAAAGTTTCTAAGAAACTCCTCTCATTAGCATCTTGTTCTCCAAAACCAAGCACAACAAGAAGTGCTTTAATAAAAACGAATAGAAATTCTATTGTCATTTATTCACCCTCATGTCATTCAAAACCTGTATATGACTGTTTCTCTGTGGACACAAAAGAAGTGTTTTTGTGTCCATACAATGGAAGTCAATAGGGTCCAGTGTTCTTTGGTTACTGACAACTCTTTAAAATATCTTCTTTGAAATAACAAGAGAGTGAGTAAATAATGACAGAATTTTCATTTTTGGGTGAACTGTCCCTTTAAGGTCATAACCATCTCAAACTGACATGAGGTGGGATGTGAATGGTCTCCACTATCACCACCCTGCAGCAAGTGCATACGTAACTTTACAAACACCACAAAAAGTAATTCTGTGAAATATAAATAAAAAGATAAACATGTTAACTGAAATGAAACCTTAACACTGGTTTTAAATTTCTGAGCATCTTAAGAGAGGAGAGACTCATATGGTGGTTTAGACACATAAGGCCAGTTAAGATGTAATGTAGGACACAGGGTGTGGCATCTGAACAATGCAGAGTTTAGACGGGAAAGATCGTGACAGAATAGAGGGTTTCGGTCTGAGCTCAGCCTGAAGAGAAGACACAAGCACATACTCAAGTAGACCTCACAACCGAGCCAGCAAAAACTCAAGATTCTCTATGAAGTCAAAATAAAAAAGACCTGAGTGGCTCACAGGAAACCAGCTTCAGTACACAAGGAAAACACATTACAGGAGGATGACGCTTGGCCTGTAGATAGCTTCTCTGCTCTGTAATATTCAGAGACTGAGAATGTTGGCTCCCTTTCCTCAGGCTCAACATTAGCTCAACATTAGTCTCTGTGAAGTGTAAAGTGGAAGGTTAATCCCAATAATCATTATGTAACGTGGTCTTGTTCCACACATGGAGCTCATTTTCGTCGCCCTGAGGGGCGTGGCGGGTGTTGTGCCCCTCCCCTTTTCAAAGCATGTTGTCTAAAAATCCCATTATAAAACGTGTTAAGCACAAGATTCTGAGAAAGCTCAAAATGCATGAATTTTCCTCAAGCATCTGATGCCATAAATACATGACTGTAACCTGCAATAGGTTTAAATTGTGTGTGCTGTTTTATATAGATGTAGGTAAACCGTTTGATGGTTCATTTCCCTGAGGAGTGTAAACACTGTGGCTCAGAGGTGCTATCAAAACACTGCTCTGTTTGTTTAAGAATCCTGAGCAGCGGCATTGGCTGAACCGATGGTGTGAGTTTTGTGGCGGGGCTACACCTTTGATAGACGGGAGGGGGAAGGGTATAATAAGATAACAGAACGAGAATAATTTTTAACCAGTTTTAAAAACGAAAAATCTATTTGGTCATGTAAAGTTGCATAGAATTTAAGTCATTTAATAATTATATACTTATTGCGATATTGCTTTATTTTGCGATTTGCAATTGAAAGTCTAATTAGCATTGAATCAGTTCAATGTGCGTTCTCAAGAGTTTCCGAGTGGTGCCTCGGTTCATTTGCCAAAACTCATAATTGCACAAAATGTGGCATTTAACACAGAGAAAGCTCCAAAACACTACAGCTACTGTTTTGTTGTTTATGTCACCAATGAATGATGGGCAATTGAGGAAGAAAATTCCTTTAGACATGAATGAGCGAGGAAAAATGAAGCCCTTTGACTTGACAAAGACCCACCATACACAAAACACATGTGGTAAAACATACTGAATGTTGGCTACACAGAAGCATTATCGTCTGGCAAAGACCCCCCCAGGCCTACTGAGGAACAAAAGATCTACTATAGGAGTTCACTGTGGCCAACAGAAAGCATAGAATGAGCTTGTATGAGAAATTATCCAAAGCAAGAAAATACACTCAGAGAACAGGTTTGTGTCTTTTCCAAGAGAAGAAAGTTTTTCACACCCAGGAGAAAAAGGCTGAGCAGAAAAATTCCCCCATAATAATTTACCCACACAACTGGTTACAAAAAATATTTGAACAAACAACTTGGTGACCCCTATAGAGATAATAGTATGGAAGCACAACCACTACTTTTCACATAATGTTTTAAAAACTATTAAACTGGGCACATGGTGTTATAGTTAGAATGAAAAGTGCTTGCGTTTTCATCAAAAGAGCCAAAACACAGCCAACATGATCTTAAATGATCTCAATAGTCGAGCACAGAAATAAAACAAAACCAGTGATTTAGACACCAACTGAATAAATATATCTGTTTGATACAGCAGATCAATCAATCATTCTAAGACAAATCACATACATCTGGATCACAGCTGCACAATTCAGATTTGACTTCAGTCTTATAATGGAGTCGGGGGGTTAAGGCCCCATTAAAGTTGATGTAGGTTATGAGCGTTTATCTTGGAAAGTAATCGTAAAGACGTCCATGATCTACTTTTAAGCAAATTGTATAGATTGTGATCTTTTCTAAAGTACAGAACGAGCACATTTTACCTCACGCAAAGCAAAAGTAAAAATGAAATGAAGCAGCCTGTCCATATTAACATACAAAATACTTCCATTCGATATGGTTGGCGTGTTCGTATTGTATATGTTTTTGTTGATAAAGGCAAGCATATAGTAGGCTATACATACTCGGGTTTAAGAAACGCTGCACAGTCAGACGCAGCAGGCGCACACATAAAACAATGTGATGAGGGACCAAGTTTGTTAAAGCGCTTTGGGTTTTCTTTCCACCAATAAATCTTTTCTACATCTCAGAAAGTCCCAAAACAAACAGTTATCACTGAAAGATGCATTAGGGCAGTCAAAAAACATGAAGCTGTGGACAGCACACACTTTATATGTAGCCTATCATTATAATAATATGTAAAAATTATATTAAAAATAAATGTGTATTTACAACTGATTCTTAAATGCCATATAGTGTACAAATAAAATAGTCCATATAGGCATGTTAAGATCTGAATCTCAAAATTGGAAAGAAAACCGAAATTCAGATCGTGGATCGTGATTCTTTGTTATAAAGATTGTGTTATGCTTTTTTGAGAAGATTGCCCACCCTTATGAAAGTCTGCTATCTGTAATCCTGTGGGCTGATAATGGCAGTCATATACCCTTGTACTCCCCAACCATCATTAGTAAATTAATTGGAGTCAGCGTTTTAAAAGGTAACAGATAAGCCATGTGTGGAAATCCTTGTGTAGATGTGTGTATAAACAGCTCCAGTAGTTCCTCTAAGCTTGGTGGAAAATGCTGACTTGAGTTTCACTTTAATGTCATTTTTTCATATAAAAAAGCCACAGTCTCCAGCAGGCTTCCAAGTCGGCCACTGCTGAAAACAGAAACTGCAGTCATGGAACAAATGAGATGAGACGGAAAGCTCAAGTGCCAACCTGCAAAGCCGGTGCACGTGTGACTGTGTTATGATGTGTGTTGAAATGCTGTTTTGTCAAGAGCAAAGGCGGTGAAGTGTGCATTCTTACACTCCAATAGCATAACATTCATGCTGGCTGAGAAAGACAAGGTTTTGAGGCATTAATGAATTTTTAACTGGTACAATGTAACTGGGATTTTTTAGCTAAAAGACAATATAACAAATTGTTGTAGGCCTACAGTGTTTTGTGTTTATTTGCTTTTTGAGAGAATTGATTATTCTATGTATAAAGTGATTTGTGTGGCGTCAATTCGTTTCAGTATGATTTGCTTTCACACCAATGATAGTTTGTTTTAGGGGAGGCCGGGGCTTCAATATGGCTTTTTTCTAATAATTATACATTTGTATGAATCACATCTCATACAAATCAGCCACTACATACAATTGTTATGAACTCCCATGAGATCAAGCTTGTGGTGTTCAAGGGTTAGGGTTCCAGAGGTTATCGGTGATGACTTCACTGCTTGAGAAAAACTTTTCTAGCATTCTGAACTATTTGATTTATCTGGATGTTCAACACAAAAGATCATTTCAAATGATTAAATCACGATAAAATAACGATGATTGAAACACTCTGCAGAGCACATTACCGCTCAGTGTGACCTAACCTGACCTTAAATTCCCTAACAGTGTTGACCAAGAGGGAAAACCTCAAAGTAAACGATGGATACCAGAGGCTTTAACATTTATGTTTTAACATAAATTTGACATCGCCTGCGGTCTCAAATGTTGACCCTAAGGTAACAAAGCGTTCATGGGTTGTTCCGCAGTCCAGAGACCAACTTTAAGATCTGAGAGAATTTAGATAAAAGAGAAGAAAAACGTGCAACGGGTCAGAAGTAGAAGGGAAATGATGAGGCACGGAGTTTTCCTCCCTGTATATCCTTCATTTTGCTCTTCTTTTACTGTGAGGATGAAAGGAAAGGAGCCTTAAAAGAACAGTTCTCCAAAACAGCTGTGACGCTGTGAAGGTTAACAGCCACGGATAAACAACATCTTCATCCCCTGGGAAGTGCGAGGCTTTCTTAAGGCCATAAAACTGATCTAATTAAGATCAATGCCTTCTTACAGACTCATTTCCACTGAAGCTCTCACATATTGCACATTAATTTCCATGTTTATCCTATCAGGGACAGGAGTTTGTTTTCAAATACAATCATAAATTAAAAGCAGCCCTATTCTTGCTCAATAAAGCTAAAATTAAGCATGAGCAGTTGAAAATGCGCCTGCTGGGTCTCATGTAGCCAACATGATTTCCTTACAAGCCTCCTGTAAGTAAACACACAAAGACGTCAAATTTGTTCATAAGCGCTGCTGTACAGCATATCTTGTGTAATCTGTAGCCCAGATCTGTAGACTGTGGTATGCGTTACAAATCACTACAAGACTCATTTCAAACCATCAAGCAAACAAGTAAAGACCTCTTTGTAGTATTTTCTGTGGTTCGTTCCTGTGATGCAAGATACAGATTAACATACTTTCTCTACTACTGGCTAAGAGGAGAAAATTCATTCAAAGGTCATTCACAAAAAAATGTATACATCCCTAACCCTATACCTACAAAAATGTATACATCTCTTGGCTAGTCTAGCACTGAAATGCTCCATTTAGATTCTTTTATCACATTAAAACAAACAAACAAACAGACAGACAGACAAACACACAAAATATTAAACAGACAGACAAACACATAGACAAAATAATAGACAGACAGACAAAATATTAGACAGATAAACACACAGGCAAAATATTAGACAGACAAACACAGACAAAATATTAGACAAACAAACAGACAGACAAACACACAGACAAAATATTAAATAGACAGACAAACAAAAACAAAATATTAGACAGACAGACAAACATACAGACAAAATATTAAACAAACAGACAAAATATTAATCAGACAAACACAGACAAAATATTAGACAGACAGACAAACATACAGACAAAATATTAAACAGACAGACAAACACACAGACAAAATATTAGACAGATAAACACAGACAAAATATTAGACAGACAGACAAACATACAGACAAAATATTAAACAGACAGACAAACACACAGACAAAATATTAGACAGACAAACACAGACAAAATATTAAACAGACACACATACAAAAGACAGACAATCATACAGAAAAGCAGACAGACAGAAAAACAAACTGACAGAAAGACATATAAAAAGTCAAACAGACAGACAGAAAAGCAGACAGACAGTTGCTGACATCTCTGACTATCTTTTTCCCCACCGCTCAGCCCCTGTAGCATAATATGTTCTGGTGACCGACGACGTGAACACAAGGCTTTTCTTAGAGATAACACAAAAGCCAGAATCTGTGCCTCGGCAAGCATCCAGAAATTAGGGTTTAATGTACAGATCAAAGCTAAGCTTTGTTTGTTATACATCTTTAAAGCAAAATAAACTCCACCCAGCAGAGTACTTGGACACGAAAACCTGACAAAAAAATGAAAAAGACAACAAACTCTCAGAGAGAATGACACGTACAGTGTGTGATACAGACAGCTGCTCATACTAAGCCCTAGGATCTCCATTTCACAACCCTGAGGTTCTCCACACTTATTTCAACACACTAAACTACTGGGCAGTTTTGGCACAACAGGCTGCTTTTAATTTCATAAAGGGATTGCATTTTGGCAGAGCATGTGTTCCGACTGCAGCTGATCTCAGGAGGGTCCCCATTCACACTCGGTGGGGATCTGCTCTGCCCTCGGCCAGGCCTGCTGGGCTGAAAGTCTGCGCCGGGTGCTGATTGGCTTCTGTCTCAGGGATTGCTGTAGCTCTACCGCAGAGCTCTGATGTTCAGGTGCTTCAGGCCCTGTTTTCACATTGCATACCGCAGATGACACGCCATGAGATTGAGTAACAGCTCCCACATGGAGCTGTCAACAGACACGCAGGCAAACCCCCGCAGCCGTATCCATGCAGTCCCTCTCGCCGACTGATGCATTTAATTTGTTCTCACAATGTCCAAAACCTCACCAGTTCCTTTGATCAGAGGATGAGGAGAGGATGCTTGCTACTCCCGAAGAGCTGCACATTTCTTCTAATGGACTTAACAGTTGGATTCAAGTGGGGTTTTAAATCTTAAAGGAACAGTTCTCACAAAAATTGTAATTCTTTCATTATTTGCTCATCCTCATGTCATTACAAATCTGTATGACTTTCTTTTGTCTGCAGGACATAAAAGAAGATATTTTGAAGAATGCTGGTAACCAAACATTGTATTGGATACTAAACCACTTTTCTCAAAATATCTTCTTTTGTGTTCCACAGAAAAAGAGGTTTTGATTATGACATGAAGGTTAATAAATGATAAAATAGTTTTTTGTGTGTGTACAATCAAAAACAAAACAAGTAGAATGTACACAAATAATCATAAACGAATAATTATTCATATACCGTAATCTGTAACATTAAAGGGATAATTCATCTATAAAAAAATAATTCAAGAGCCTCTCTCCACTCCATCCTCTGATTCTCTAACGGCTATGTAAATGAAGCTTTCGAGTTAAAGTGCTAGTAAGATGACGCCGCATTTAGGACACAAATCCCTCTTCTGCCTTTAAGTGGATGTCTGGAGAGAAGACCCTCCCCCCTGTTTCCTTTCCCCCTCTTGTTTTAGTATGGAATGTAAATGCGTGTTTATTGCTAATCCTGCAGTTGTTTTCATGTTTGAAGTTGGTGTGCATCTCTGGTAAGGCTGGTATCTCAGCTAAGACCTCCTCTTAGAGTTTCTCATATGCTAACAGCGCTTTACGCTTCAGAAATTTCAGCCCTGAGCAGATCTGGCTACTGAGGTCCACAGCTAGACATGTGCAATTCATTGTCTTGATACTGAGCCCTGCCCAAAAACACGCAAACAAATCCTAGACTCGAAGACTCAGACTGGGTTTAAAATTCACTCGTATTCCAGGCCACTTTGTCTCCGACACACCATTGACCTTCTCATTGAAGATAAATGAGTTTTATTGTTTTTCCTTCTGTAATTGGTGAAAACAAAGACTGAAAAGCCTCAAGTCAAACGAAATATTTTGCATGGATTGCTTTATTTCTCATCTCATTTCACAGCATAATGTTGCTGGCAACACTCCGGTGATGTGATATTGACTTCTGAATGATCACATTAAGAGTTCATGACCAAATTAAAGAATTTGTTTATAGTTTTAGGGAAGTATTAAAGGAAGTTTTTGTTTGAATGTAATAGTTAGAAACAAATAGACTATTAAATTGTATTCAAGAGGTTAATAACCTATTCCCCATCCCCGATCTGTTTCACTGAACTTCATTTCTGTATTGTAGCAGCTCACATTCAGCTTGCTGCAATGTTAATAAAAAAAGCACAAAAGGTCCAGAGCTTAATCCTGGCCAAAGGGAGAGGCACTTCCTGATCCACTGACAGCACAGATTCTAATGAAACTGCCCATCCGTAAAACAACCCGTCGCCCATCCACTGAAAACCCCTACAAGCAGCAAATTTATGAATGATATCAGCTCTGTTAGATCAATCACTGACTCAAAACAAAACTGATAGAAAAAAATCTGGGTTGGAAACAATTTAGTCAATAAACGACTGGAAATATCTCACTCTTGCAGAATGGAAAATTAATGGACGGAAAAGAAGTCATCACTTCGCTCAAATCATCCATGAACAACACAGAATCACAACAGAAGGAAAGGCTTGTAGTATAAAATGTAGTAGTAGGATGATAAATGTTTGAGTTTTCATGATGGCCAGACTATACATCATAGAAAAAAGGGAAAGATACGAATTTTTGTGCATGTATCCTTGTAGCAGTTCTGTCTTTGATGGGTAGGTTTGAATTATGGCACTGACTGCGCAGACCGGCGTCTGAAAATCTAATCCTCTGAAAACTGGTGCACCTCTAAACTGAGCAAGAAAAAAATGTCTGACATGCAAAATTAATCACACATGCAAAACATGTTGTATGGCCATCTCAGAGATAATGCTATGTATCATACAGCAAACCACAAAATGTCATAACAAAATGTGTCATCCTTAACATTCATATCAACGTTTTTGTGTAACGTCAATCTAACGTTATTTTAACAGTTTATTTATGTTTTGTAACTAGACAGTGTTTGATTTGTTTGGAAAAAATCCACTATTGAAATGTATAATATCTCAATGGGTTAAAAATAGCAATTTATTTGTTGTTTTTCATTTATTATTTATTTATTTTTATTTGTTCCACTTTAATAACAAATTTACCATGCTCCCACTAGACTTACCATGACATTTGTAGGCAAAAACATGGTTACTTCATATTTAACTAAAATAATTCCATTGTTTAAATTGTATGTATTTAGATATAAACTATTTAAACATTACATTTAATAAGGTAACATGGTATATACACATACTGTATAGGTGATGTAATGCTGTCACCAGGGGGCGATGCGCGAGACAAAGTTAGTCATAGCGCATCGCTCAACTTTACAATAGCCTACAATACAAACACGTAAATCCAAACGTTTCTAATACAATACATACGTCTTTCATTGTTTAAATTCTAACTTTAAAAGTCAAACTAAATATTCATTTTAACCAAAACCGTATTCAGAAGTTAATAAAACACATCTAATAATACTTGGTTAGTGATTCATCATTGAAGCATCAGTAAAAACGCATCAGCGGCGCGCCGAGCGCACACGCACCGCCAACGCCCCTTTCTTCACAAACTCTCTATCCTCTTGACTTTAAAGCCTTTAATAAACTTCTCAAACTCATTGATAAAGCCAACTAGACACAGCAAAAATCCACACAGCTACTCTAGCCACAGATATACAATCTCTCAATAAGTTTCGCGCTCTTTAACAGCTGTTTGGCACGTAGAAAAAATGTCGGTAGTCATCATACGCACTTACCGCGGTAGAGGAGCCTGAAGTGTCAGATATTGTGTAGTTTGGAAACGGCGGCCAGATGTTGCGACGAAGTGATGTAAGCGTGAGCGTGACGGCGAGGTAACGTAGTAGTGAAATGAAGAAAAAGTGCGCGCTCCTCCTCCCCAAAATCCTGAAGTGGCCAGAAGTCTAGTTGGGTGTGGTCTGCAACTCAACACGGAGGAAACGGGGAGGGGAACCTATGTGGACGCGTTAGGTGTTGACATTGTGTACGGCATTCTTTGTGTAATGCTTCCTTTCGGATAAGGTTTAACACTTAACAAGTATATAAACTTTTCACTTGTACAATGTTCACGTAGTGCTGATACCTAACTGGTAAGTTAAGATCAGGCTTGATCGTAGGGAATACATCTGTAGAATACATAGATTGTGGTGTAAGTTAAGTTGCTTTGGATAAATGGGTAAATGAAATGTAAATGACCTGCTCAAAATGTCTGAGTGATTTTAGAAGCGTCTCGTGGGGTTGGACTATTTTGTGTGATGCATCTATTTTTCCCCTCATTCTCACATGCTCTTGTAGGAGAGTGTGACAAACTTGGTTTGTGGTCTGTGTATGTGTAGTGGTTCTCTGCGGTGTTGAAGAAGAAAAAAAGAGGAAAGTCTTAGCCTATTCCTGGCGGGAACAGTGAATGAGGCCAGAAGCAGGAAGAACAGAGCATGGAGATTTACTCACAAAGGAAACAGTTAAACCCAACGACTGCACCCCCATTTCAGTCATTAAACGCCTTCTCCTCCCCTATGCTTTGTTCCTCCGAACAGCTGCTTCTGTACATTTCCAACTGACTCCATATCTAGTTATAGAATAAATGTCATAATTACACTTACTGAATGTAGGCTACACATGTTGACAGATGTGAATCTATGCTATGTTTATAGTACAATTGCATGTATCTATTGTTATATCAAAAGATACATAATTGTAAAGTCAATATGTGTGTATTGTTAATATGTCATCTGCAGCCATCTGCAAATATTTGTGTTTTAATATCCTGAGTCCTCCACCCATTTGCATTACATTCCCAGGTTTTTGGCTCACTGGGTTTCCTGAATGTGTATTATTTGAGCTAGTCTGCTTTATGGGTTAGTCCATTTTCCTGACTGACTCGAATACAAGACTTAAGTGTTCCAACCGTCAATTTAAATAAATTGGAACAAAATTAAATGCTACATCATATTTATTGTTTTACATTTTACATGTGACTATAAAACCATCTGTTGTCACTAAACACACTGACCTTGGTGCTAAAAAAGAAAGAAATTCAGAAAATTTGACCCACACAAACAAATTCCATTCTTAAAGGAGAGCAACTATTTTTAAAAAAGCTCATGCAACCTCACCGAGTTCCTCTTTTGCCACTCTCCTGTCATTCCATAGATTCTCCAGTGATTACAGAGTATACATAAACTATGGCCAAGTTATATACGCATTCCCTATGGATTATGAAATGCCATGGTTGAATGAAATGCTAAATATACAGCTATAGCTAAGAAGTTGAAAGAAAGGCCTGGGCTATTTTTATCAGCAGCCTTCATTTATGCTGTACATTTTAATTGTACAGATAAAAAGAAAACTCAAAAATTATTTGTATGCTTTTGTTGATTGATTTTTCAGAGTTTATTTAATGCAAATGAAGTGCAATACAATATGTAATACAATAAAAATGTCATCTTTTTGTCAAATGTCAAATTTTGTCATCATTTAATCACCCTTTTGTCATTTCAAATCTTTCGCAAAACACAAAAGAAGATATTTTGAAGAATGTTGGTAACCGAACAGCAGCGGCACCCATTCACTTCTATTGTATGGACACAAAACCAATGCAAGCGAATGGGTGCCAGTTAACAACATTCTTTAAAATATCTTTTTTGTGTTCTGCAGAAGAAAGCTATGCATGTTTAAAATGACAAGAGGGTGAGTAAATGACAACAGAATTTTTATTTTTGGGTGAGATCTATTACTTGAAATCTCAGTCCTTTTCTTAGCAAATGTAGCAATATTATTATTCATCTGGTTCAGAGGATGAAAATATCTTTTGTTTTGTATAAAAGTACAGCACCAAGTGGAATTGCAAAAATTTGCCATTCATTTGGCTCTTATCAGCCATTGGTCAACAAATAGATACTACCTGTCCCAAACTGACACCAACCAGTAATGCCAATGTCAAAGCAATGTTTTTACAGAAGAAACCATTTTAACATTGAGAAATTACACCCTTTATTCAGTTTACATTGAAAAGTTCTGCTCTCAATCACACAAAGCATGTTTACGTGCTCCGACTTTTTTGTTGGATGCTTCTGGCTCGGTCGGTGCAGTGATGTGGAAACTCTGGTGATCCAGACAGCTGTGAAATAGCAGGCCGACTGCCAAGCAGCGCAAAGCAGGCTTGAGCTCAAGACTAGGGCAGCCCCACCGCGGCCTCCATACACCCATACTGTTCTCCAGGCTAACATTATGCTTCAGTTCTCATCCTAATGAGACAGGAAAAATGGAACGAGCATTCCATTTCACGCATGTGTGTCGGGAATGTGGTATGCGTTTATGCAGCCCGTGACCTGAGTGTGCATGTGGACTGGATCAGAACCCATATGTGGAATAATTCCTATTTATAGTTAATCCACATTCCACAGAACCTTGTGAACTCGGGTTCCTTCCATCGTGTCACTACTGCTGTGTGTTCCTGTTGCTCAATTGGTAGTGCCACGGGTCATGGGTTTGATACCCAGGGAATCCACATATTGATGATGTAGTAAACATCATCAAAGTGCACAAATGTAAGAACGAATGTAAATTCTGATATTTTACTTATAATCGTTTGATCAAATGGTCTGTGTTGTGTGGATGTTTTTATGGTTATTCCACCCCACAATATAATCAAATGCAAAAAGATCTAAACAACAATATGGTATTCTGCTGAATGACAAAGATGGGGATTGTGGGTATTATTATGGGTTATAAGAACAGTGATCATTCAAATTCCAAACAGTTTAATGAATATCACTCGCACAGGTCCTGCAGGGCTGATCCTCACTGCAAGTGTGAACACACAACGAGCCTAAATAACCAGGATTCTTGAGTGGTCGGGGTGAGAAAGTGCAGGGGAGAAAAGTTAGAAGCTACAGGCTGTTTCAGAAACTATGTTTTGGGTGATGACTGAGTCACAGGTGGAGAAATACGGTAGAAAACCCCTAAGGGCTGGATTACACCACATAGCCTAACTAAAATCTATGTTTGATCTTGTAGTGTTTGTTACTTTATGGGCAGGGCAAGGTCACCTACTTAACCGTTTATGCGAAACTGTAAGACTGAGGTCTGACATACAGTCCTCATGACCCTGTCTGTGAAATCCAAGTTAAAGTCTCAAAATCGAATTTTGGCATGAGGAGCATCAAAGCAGTCATAGCCATAAAATTATATAGGTACGATACATTATGCTAGATTTCTAGATACAGTATGCACATTTTCATTTACATAAATTAAATTAATGATTTTAACACTAAAATTAATGATTTTATTAACACTATGTTTTAGTATTTGAAACAAAAAGGAATACAAAAGCATTTGATTTCAATTTTTAACATGGCCTAATAAAGCAAATATAAGAGAAATCCAGATTATATTAAGATTATATTACATTATGTCCTTTACATCATGTAGAATGATTTTATATAGAAAACAGTAAATCACAAAAAATGACTTGCTGGATTTTCACAGACTGGGTCAAATATGGTATCAACCTTCCAGTGTGACAACTAGCCAGCCCCCCCCCCCCCCCCCCCATATTCTCTCCCAAACCTCAATCCACACTTTAACCCATGAGCAGAGAAAATGAATTGTGCTTTTACGATTCCCACCAGGAACTTGAGCTGGTGTTAACTTTAACCTCTGTCTGTATACTGTACATGACACCGCCTATTTGCCCGGGGGGAAAACAGAGGGTAAGAAAAGAGCTCTATTATGTTGCCAGTAAAATTAGTTCTGTCGTTGCCTGTTATGCTTTTCTCCTTTCCCATGATTGGCTGAGTGCAGGACAACACATTTATTTTGCAGGACACGTTTCCATACGATTTGCATTTTATCTTTCATTCATTTGTTTAAAACGTGTGACCCACAGGGGTGCATTTGTGCAGAAGAGTCAAGAGCTCTCCAACATCATGACAGTAGTTCCTTTTACACTGACATAAGCAGAATGAATTGCTTTCTCCCTGTTCTTATTAAGTTCAAGTGCTCTTGTAGCCCTTTGGAAGCAGGGGGAAATTAAGACTAAAGTGGCTGGTTCTGATGAAACTAAATGAAAGCTTTATACAAGCTTTATACAAGATCTTTAATTGTACCCATGCAGTGTGCATGCTTTTGAACAAGGTCTAGTTCCGGTCTGTTGTTAGAGGTTTCTTAACAGATTAGCCTGAGCTGCCAGCCATTGACCTGAGACCACACCTTCTGAATCAACACTAGCCCCAGTAAATATTAAATATACTGTTGGCCAATAAATCTGCTGGAGTATATTTGGGTTTGACAACCAAGGTTGGCAAAATTCAAAACTTTTCATTGATGTATGGTTTGTTAGGATAGGACAATATTTAGAAGTATTTAAAACTCTGGAATCTGAGTGCGCAAAAAAACGAAATATTGAGAAAATGGCATTTAAAGTTGTCCATAAAAGGCACTGTAGCTTTACAAAACTTTACAAAAATGAAATTTTGATATATTTTTGGCATAAAAGAAAAATTGATAATTTTGACCCGAATTTGAATTCCAAAATCGTGCACAACCCCAATATGTGACTTGCGAAACCTTTTCATTGAATATACTATTTCATATACACCTTAAATTTGGTTATCCTTCCAAGCGCTTCCTCTTTTAACTCTTTATTTACCGAACAGATGACTATGGTTTCAGATGTATGGTTGTAAGATGGGAGTGTTTGCACAGCTGTTTGAGGTCATTGCAGGCAATCCTCCCCCGAGACTAACATCTACTGCTCTTTCTTCAATGTGACTGATAATCTTGTCGTCCTGTATACAGTACACACTCTACATCATCCAACAGCACTTCCTGCCTGTACTGCACTATTCATAGAGTCAAAACACTCGTAGCTGGAAATGTAAGGAAATGCATGTCTGGGTCTTTCCATTGCTAGAAATGCATTACATTTATTTAAGTCTTTTCCTTCCTCTTCGCTGTTCTGGGCGAAGTTTTTCCTGGAGCAACTGTGTGTCATAAACGGAGTGTCACGAAGCCAACTGGCTTGTTTGCTGTGGTGACTTACACCATACATAGTCAGTCTGACCTCAGACATCTGACCTACAGAGTTTACTGGGTTAAAAATGGGTTAACCATACGGTGCACGAAGTGGAGAAACGTAAAGTGGAGAATATGACAGTAAACAGTGTTTCCTTATGGCACATCTTGGAATTTTGTGTATTTTACCAACAGAGAATAAACTAAGCTAATAATAATATAGAAAGAGTCTGGAGAACCACAATCTACACAAAGGTTGACATTCCAAAACTAAATCAACTGGGTGTTGAGTCCTTTCTGAGAACCAAGATTGAATGTCACTTTGCTAATGATGTAGGTGCAATACCGGATCTTGGACAGGGTTCAATGGACAGCTCCCAGCTAGCACAACAGGAGCTATGTGTCAGTATTACTGTGCAAACAAACGGGATGAAAACACATTTATCCTTTCCAAATACAAGCTAGCTTTGCCCTCAAGAATGCTGGCAGAAAAACAAGCCATAACAAAAAACTTGTACAGCGATCAGGTCAGAAAAATGGTTTCTTAAGCAGAGAACTGGAACTTTTGTAGGCTGCATTGGCGCTTTTTGGTTCACTGCTATGAGAAAATCAATTCTGCTGGCACAGGCTCAGAGAAGTCTTATTATGAAATGCGTTTTATCATCTCTGAGCTGTTCAAAAGATGGAGAGGTTGGTCTGTGCAAAGCCATTGCTTTTTCTCTACAACTACAAAAGGGTGAAATTACAAACAGATGCACTTGAACTTTTTTGTTCCCCCCACGATCAGAAATTATCACACCCCCACACTTTTAAATACAGACAGAACAAAATTAAGAGACCATTTCTCATTTTCATTTAATCATCAATTCTAGATGTATTGTGGCAATTCTAGTCCAGTGTCTGTTGAGCTTTAATAAAGTCAAACCTAAGGAGTGACATGAAGTCATTCAACAGCAATATGAAAGACTGACAGCATGACAAGACAGATGAAAACTAAATACATGTATAATAAATATTACTGTTGTACTGCTTAAAAGTGAATATGAACTTGTTTTATTTGCAGTATTTAAGGTCTGATTGTTTCTGTTATTTTGACCTGTTTCTTCAGTTTTAATTTTCTGCAAATAAATGCAAATATAAACAATATTTTTGTTTGAAATTTGGGAGAAATATTGTTAGCAGTTCACAGAATAAAAAAATCATTTGACCTAAACACATAGCTATAAATAGTAAATTTAGAAAAACTGAAAACTTTATAATGGTCTAAAGCGCTCATAATTTTTTCTGCAGCTGTATAATTTACATTACAAATAAAATAACAATGAAACCTTCTACAGTAAAATGGCACATTTAAGACTAAACAAATGCCTCTACCAACCTGCAGCAAAGTAAACTGAACAAGAGATAAGCATTAATCTAACATGGTTAGCGCTCATTTTCCTGCCAGACCTGTCTCATCCAGATGTGTGTAGTCAAGCATGCTCTCATCATTAAAAAAAACTTATTCATGCTGTCATCCTAGTTGTTTAGCTAACACAATGTTTTTGGTAATGTTAGATTAATTTTTTTGTATTGAAAAGTTAATTTAATGAATTGGGTACTGAATAATATAGTCAGCACATGCATTATGATTTTCAAAAATATACATATTTTCTTCGCTAAAATGCTACATTTTAGGCATGCACAGGTGTAACCAAAACAATGGCGGAATGCAGAAATGTGTAGATCTTTATTTATTTATATACAGCAATTTTTTATGACACATACACACCAAAAAAGGGTATTTAAAAAAATGCTGTGTAGTGCGTCACATCGCCAACTACTGACCTGACATACATAATACAGTGTTTTTACTTACTTTCGTTGATCTGTGTGAATGTGGATCATTTTGAAAATGTTATCGTGAAAACGTGACACCCGAACACGCAAAGGACAAACTCTTCTGTTATTTACTACATCACTATTGTGTAAACACTCTCTGAATGTGGTAAACTTAAATCCTCTGATCCACCCAAAAGCAAATACTACAGTAAGGTGAAAACAAGAAACAAAATAACCAGAGATGACTTTAATCGTCCAAAGCAAGCCAGAATTGACATGCATGTGATGTCACGTGTCCACTTTGATAGCTGACTGTCCGCAGAGGTGTTTTGCATGTCACGCATGTGCTATTCTTGATGTTGGAAACGGCTCATGCATCATTATTTACACCAATCCATCTCCTTTATAAAAGGAGCGGCAGGTTGAAACAACCACACAGCAGAGGAATGAATTGATCCAGATGGACACGCAGGAAAAACAGGTTTTTCGGGTTATTTGAATAAATGTCTTCACTGTGCAACGGCATTCTTACACTACAGCGCATTCTTGCTTCATATGTGGAAGACAAGAGCGATGGCCATTTCAAGTTTACCGTGAATGCCTTGAGTTGTCACTGTGATTTGTGTGTTGCGAGCCGCGCATTTATGTGCGCTGTGTGCATGTGCTTCTATTAATCTTCCACCTGGCGGGGTGCACAGGAAAATCTCCCGCGCAGGCCCATGCAACGCTCCTGGTCTATAAACAATGAATTGGCCTCCTGCTCTAGCACGGCCTTGAAGTCAGCCAGCTGCCACATTGCGTAACATGAACACGCGTCAACATACTCTCCCACGGATATCCCACACCTCATTGCAACGCACACATCAGACTACATCAGAGAGGGCTAATATTACATCTGATTGTGGTGCCACCGGCTCTGCCCATTTTATCTTAACAGACATGCCTATATTGCAGAGGGAGGCATCTCCAAGCTGGCACACAGCAGGTTCCTGTCTGACAAACTGCAATATGAGCGGTGAGAACTGCACTACTACACTCATGCCATGCAGGGCCCTGACACAGCTGAAAAATTTCATAACAAAGAATAGACGGGTGCGAAATAATAATTGACTAAGAAGAATATAGGCTGACTGGGGTGGAAGGGCATTGGCTGGCAATACCCCAAAACACTGGGATAAATGCCAGCAACAATGCCAACAGGTTTACGTAGTATTGCTAACATAAAAATCATATATCTAATAAAAAATCGATCCTGATCTTATTTAAAACACTAAACAAAAATTAAAGAATCTTTATGCAGTTAATCTCAAGCATACATTTGCCAATTCTCTTACACCTCTCCCTACATCCCTTCCTGACAGCTCCATAAAAAAACCCTGTCTGACAGTCTTACCATGCGTGGGTAGCTGGCCCACTCCTCTAGTCTGTTCTGTAACATCAGAGATGTCCTGTTCCAGCTCACTGGTGCCGCTCTCCATTTTAAACCTCTCCTGCAGGGCCTGTGGACATAGCACAATAACAAATTGCGGTGGGTTTGCTGTCATATTCTGACACTCCAGTGCGAGTCAGGAGCTCTAGTCTGAAAATGTGGGCTGATGTTTCTGTCCAGACTTTCCTTTACAGCGTTATGGAGATTAATGAGAAATGGCAAGATTAGCACTTTTGTAGTGAGTGAATCCAATCAATGTGATGGCTGGTGAGGCCGGTGACACGTTCCCTCTGGGCCACCGGCGTACTGCAGGAGCATTTACATTTGCAATTTTCTCTGCGCTTCGGCAGCGCTTTACGGAGCTCACTCACACGTTTTAGGGATGTTGAGCAGATCATTGTGTAAGTCAAGTCCTATAACTTGGTAAACATTATTTATTATTACAATGACTGCTAGTGCTTGTGTTCTGTTTGTGATCCTGAAACTGCAACAACAACAAAAATATATATAGCCTACATATTTTTTCGTAATTCATTTTTGCGTATACATTGTCTCAAGTTTACTGAAATGTTTATAGAGGTGGTAAAAATAATTGATTGTGAAGTATTGGAATATTGGACCTCACAAAACTGTACTATTCTTATGCTGAACATTTATATTTTTATCTTTTTACAGGACAAATATTTTTATGGGAAAACTCAAAAGGCACAGAAGAATTTGATTATGCATACTTATATTTTTCTATTTAACCAATAAACTAACAATATACAGTAAGTGTTTAAAACACAAATCCAAGATCATAAAATTTCTTGTAGCTCAGTGGTTAGAGCATGGCGCTATCAAAACCAAGGTCATGGGTTCGGTCCAAGGAACTGCACATACTCAGAAACAAATGTAAAATGTAAATATAAAATATCACAGTTTTAAATTACTATACACTTCCGATTTTGAACCATATGTCAACATAACATAGTACTGCCAGGTCCCCACTGGACCCTTAAAGAACATTTCTTTCATTTATTCGCCCTCATGTCATTTCAAACCTGTATGACTTTCTTCTGCAAAACACAAAAGAAGTTATTTAGAAGAAAATTTATAACCAAACAACATTGAACCCCATTGACTGAGACATTTCTCAAAATATCTTTTTTTGTGTTCCACAGATGAAAGATACATATTTTGAATGACATGAGGATGAATACATTTTAATTTGGGGGTAAACTATCTCAGTTCAGAATATCACAGCCAAGTGTAATGGCAGCACAATTATTTCTGTAATTAACTAACACCCATCTCTAACAAGCACTTTAATACATTTACGTGAATCACAGAAACCGCAAAGAATGGCTTCTCTCACGCATTTATTACTGAAGACGCCTCCACAGATATTGGATTAAACGGAGACTTGGCGGAAATCCTGAATCACTCATGACAGATCTAGTGTTGCATTGAAAATCAAGGCACTTCACCGAACAGAACATATATTGTTCCTATATAGCAACTGTAGGCTGTGTATGATGAAAAGCCATGGGAGTCTGTATCCTTCTCTGGAGTGCTGTACAATACTAGAGATTAACTGTCAACAATCTGCAGGCTTGTCACAAAAGCACAAAAGTGTTGAACATCAGGGAGCTCTGCACCTTGGCTTTTCAGGAGAAGTGCTTTGATAGGTCACACATTCTCCACTCTTCTGGAGTGCATGATCACTCTCAACTTGACCAGAGCATGCAGCCTTCACCGAGGCATCTTTTAGTTTGAGGTACCATATGTCCAAGCTTCACAAAGCAAATTCTAATCCTGCAAACATGACTAGTTCAACAAGGTGCTTGCTTGGAGACCAACCTGCCCGGGACTGAATAAAGGGAAGCAGATTTATGTTTGTCCTTGAGCTTTCCTGTCAAAGGTTTCAGGTTGAAGAACTGAAACTTCTACACTGGCAGCTCAGCAAAGCACAAAATGTTCAAAAAAAAAAAGCAGCAGATTTAATCTGGGTCTAGTCACGACTCATTTACATTCGTGCATTTGGAAGATACTTTATACAAAGCAAGTTACAGTACAGTCAAGGTCCTACAGTACATATTTGATGAATTTGTGACTTTTTTATTCAAGAGATGATTCATTCCTTTGATTCATACTGTATGTAGCGCAAGATGAGGATGCAAGGCAAGACCAAAATACTTGATTCATCCAACACTCAATGTTTCATATACAAGATGTTCTCTATATCTTGTGCTTCTGAAACAATTAGTACAAACCCTGTCATTTCTTGCGTTATAAGAAAGATATCCTCACAATAAAGCAAATAGTTCCAACCCCACGTCAGATGAGCCGTGTTCAAAACTATAGTGAAATGCTGATAAATGTATACCTACTGTATAAACATACATCCTATATTAAGGTGATGCATTGGTTACAGTGCACTGTGTTACAGTGAGCTCACCGTGGCAAAGTGGGTACACATCCTGCGTAAAAATCACAATACAATACCCATACAAACAATACATATTACTATGCATGGAGATGCATACGCTCAATATGGTGACTATACCAAACACACCCCCACTGCCATCTGACATAAGTCCAGACTCAATAAGCAGCGACTGGGCCTATCTTAACATAGCCAGGTGGAATAGTTTCCTTGGTAACAAACTGACATTTATCTGTGCACTTGCCCTGGGCTATTTGAGGTTACAGAGACACCTTTACGGGAAGACGGTTAATACCCAGACTTCAATTGTTTTTCGGTGTGGCATTGCGAGTCATTGCTTTGTGTGCTCTTACAGGTCTCATCAGTTTATTGATTTATTCGACGTTTTCAAATGGCAAAATACCTAAAATCCTCACATCATTTTGATTTATGCTCAGTTAACAATTCTCTTCTGTAGCTATTCATTTGTCACCCCCTTCAGGACTATATGATATATTGCACATTCAGATGTTTGCATGCACTAATACATGTTAGAGGTTTTCTAGTTTGTTCAAATGCATTTTAAAAACGTATCTCACTAATAATCGTCTTTCACATTGAATACAGTTTCTGCAAAAAGTTAAGATTTTCAAGCAACCTCAGCAAAAAAGAAAATTCCCCAGCACACCCGAGGGACTCATAAAAGAGCAGGTTTTATATGAATGAGGGATAGGGGTGGAAGGGGGTGGAAACCTCTCTGTCTCATGTCTCTCCCTGACCGCCTGCATGCTCGGAGAATTTGTAAAGGGTGGGACAACACAGATATCTCATTACATTCCCTTTCCAGTGAAAACACAGGGGCAAAATAAACACTGCATTCAGATAAAAACATCTGAAAACCTGATGCAATAACTGCCCAGAAGCAACTGAAATTGCTGTAGAGATGCAACTTAAATAAAATAACATTTCCAATTTATATTCCAATTTTCTTATAGACAAAAATATATACAGGAGAGAAATGCCAACACAACTCTTGTCAAGGTAGTTTGAGTTTTCCTTCCAGAGCTTCAAAAACATACTCCTTGCGTAAGAAGTTGGGCTTCAGATTGACCTGTCTTCTCATTTACACAGCTCACAAAGAGTTAAATCCTTCTGTAAAGCTACAGTTGTGGATGACAAACGGGCAACATTCAGCCAATCCCCTTGCCTCTCGTGACGTTCTATGACATTTAAAAAGAAACATCCGTAACTGAGCAATTCAAGCACAAAGCAGTTCTGTCTACAGTGACATGGCCTTGGGAGGGTCTAGGAAATTAATTCCAGTGTTGCCAGAAAGTAAATCCTGCTTCCTCTAAAACTGTACAAGAGACTCATGCAACGCTTTACCAAAATAGCAGAAGATCTGGTTGAAGAATGGTTAAGAATCAGCTTAGTCCTCCTAGTAACATTGCCTTGTATACTATAGGTACTGTTTAGCGTGTTGGCAAAATGTCTTGTGCTCTCCTAATTGTAAGTCGCTTTGGATAAAAGAAGAATATTGTGTACAAAGTGTGGAATAACAGCAGTCTCAGAGTGACATAAATACAGGCGGAAGTTTTCATTGCTGACACTTTCTAAATTATGTAACATAAACCTCAAAAGCCACACTTCTAGAACGACCAACCTCTAAAACCACTATATCACACCCTGGTTAAGTTAAATAAACGTCCAAGTTTTGGTCTTGATGACCAAAACATATGCATTGCATTATAACAAAATTATAAAAAATATAATACATTAATACTCGCTATTGCTTTAACCTCTGACAGGTCTGTATTTCGTAACTTTCTGAACATGATGATAACATATCATGTACATTTTAGTGCACCTGCTTCAAAATCTCAATGGCAATTTTGTCCCACCTTCCTTCCTCCCAACTGAGATTTATGCAATCCTTTTACTAAACTCCTTTCGCTGAAAATCCCATCATGTCAGATGTTTTTTATATTTTTATTTGGGTATAGCTGAATAAAATTTCGATTGAAGAAGCTAGAAGGTTACAGAACTAACGTTACAGGAATATAATAGAAGGTGCACATATCTTTATATGAACAACACCACGTTTACACAAAGCAGAATTTCAAAAACAATTCTTTCGGTGCATATGACACATAAGAATAGTTTTTTTCGGGTTTGCCGAATTGCACTTACAACAAAAACGCTGAACTGCAGCAGTCCGGAACCTTCAATATACAGTTCACAGTATCCGGGGAAATGAACGACTGTTGCGCAAACCCGGAAGTGGGCCGGTGTTTGAAAGATGGCGGACGTTCCAAGTGATGCACCAGAACGTAAGTCTTATAAATGTTTGACACTTTAAAGCTTCACTTTTTAAACTGGTTTCTGTTTTTTACCAATTTATATTTATTTGTCACTGTCATGTCTTAAATAGCAGAACCTTCTACGCCCTAAATATTTATGTTATGGAAACTGATATAGTAAATGTATGAAAACATCTGTCATCAGATAGTCTGGCATAACAACTGCCTCTTTCAGCTGCCTAGACGTTTGTATCTGTGTACTTTACCGTCCATATATAAAGTTACTTGAAAGTTATTGGTAATGAATTTCTGGTCTGTCTTTAAATGACTTTATGTCTGTATTCATCAACCATTTTGTTAATTGATTATTTACGTTAAAGACAGTCATGCCATGTTTAAATGTCTGTTCATATATATATATTTATATATATATATATATATGCACACTTGTGTTTATTTCTTAAATAATATAGTTTGTTGGAATTGTCTGTAGACTGTCCAGGCACCAGCAGTGACCAGGCTGGTAAATCATCTGCATGTCAGGGATGCCCAAACCAGAATATATGTGCATCTGGTGCTGCCAATGCTCCTGATCCTGGTATAGATTCATTTATACATTTTCACTTCCATCCGCCATATAATGGCTTTGGTTTGTCAGTATATATAAACAATGTGGAATCTGATACGTTGTGGGTGTTTATATATTATCTGCAAGTATTATAGTGAATTTAAAATACATTTTAGTATATTTATAAGTCATTTTTCTGTGTGTTATATACGTCTTATATGTTTATCTCCTGAATATGTTCACATGACTGACAATTTCAGTCATGTGTCAGTCATCAATCACCATGACAATAAAACCTAAAAGGTCTAAATATCAAGGCTTTAAGTTACTTTTTTCTCACTGCAGCTATTGAGGAAATCAGACAGAAGATGACCTCAGTGAAACACAAGATTCTAGTTTTGTCTGGGAAAGGGGGTGTTGGGAAGAGCACATTCAGTGCACATTTATCTCATGCATTAGCTAGTGATGACTCCACAGAGGTAAGCCAAAAATGAAAAAGTGCTGTACTGTTATATGTTTACAATATGAATATTTTATAAACCTGTTGTGACTGCTTATGCAACATCATCTTTTAGTCTAGTCTGAGCCATATGAATTTAGAATCATGTTTGTTTATTTATTGATTTATTTGAATTGGCAGTATTGTACAAAGTTAGTTGGATCATGTCAGTTTTTTAAAATCCACTTTACACATTGCTATTTAAAAAACCTGTCAATACCAAATCATAAATGCATCTTAACTTCTTTACTATTATTTGTGTCTGTACCGCATACAGTAGCTTTGAAAAGCTATTCATTATCACTAACAGTGTAAAGCCAGAAATATGAGTATGATTCAGTGAGGCCAGATTAAATCTGGTTATCTTTGTATATAACATCTCCTAGCAAATAAGTTTATTGACATGGTTACTCTGCTTAGGAAAACACTTAAGCACTGGCAACAAATTCCACACAATGCCTGGCACCACCCATGAATGTTTGACATATCATACTCAAATAAAATTCATATAGATGTGTTAACGGGTTGTTTTATAGTGTTTCCTAAATACAAAGTTTGTTTTGATACATTTTCATTTTGTCTCCTTTTCCAGTGGATTAGTAACAGATCATTTATGCCTTCCAGCTCTGTGAGCATTAAATAACGTTTCCAAACTTTTTCGAAACATTTCTGAAATCATATCAGACATTTTTAGTGTGATGCTATCGGCTATGACATTATCATTTTAATCAAATTAGGAATCCCAGCCAGCCCCTGAGAAGAACGTAACATGCTTTTGAAGTGAGCTGAATCACTGTGACAGCGGCAAATGCTTGAAACCTTCTGTCTGCATCTCAGCGTCAATCGCTTCACATTAATGTTTGGCTGTCTGAGATTGCTGGCTGTGTTTAGTGGGCTGAAAAGTCTGTGTGGCGGAAAGAGCCGTATTTACAGGGTTCACTGAGGAGAGCATGGCTCAGTTTGGGACTCTTTCTGAGTCAGTGCGCTCGGGAGAGTTGTATTGATCTCGTCTCAACTCGCTGAGGCCGCAATAGCGCTGTCAGCGTGCAGACTGCGGCCTCTGTGTACCCTCTGGCAACTCACTGGCAGAAATAATCTTCAATCCCTCAAACAATTCAAATCTCACACCCGTCCCTCTCTGTCTGGGGACTTCCACAGGGTTAAACGCTCTTTTGTCAGCCAGCATCTATAAAATAGATGAGTCTAAGCTTTTAGCCTTCTTTTGTGGGAAGATCTAAAAACGTCTTTAATAGGTCGTTCCTTTCTTCATATCTCACTTTCTTTCCATTGTTGGATTGAAGTTGTGTTGATGCAGTATTTTTTCTTATTTTTAGTGGCTAGGCATGCGAATGGCTCATTCTAATCGGGCTCTTGTGGGACTCGGGGCACAGTGATTGACACTTGACAGTTTAGGCCCCATTGGTGTGCGTCTTTGTGTGTCAGTACGATAGATAACCCCAAAACACCATTCTGATATCTCTCTTTAGTCGGCTGTGACAAACCCACGGACCCCTCCGAAGGGCCGTGGACGAGGAACGTGAGCTCGAGAGGCAACATCCTGTTGTACGCCTGCCGTTTTGTTCACATTTCCTGTTGATGAAAACGAAATGAGTGGAGGGACTGTTAAGAGCTCCACCAGTGCAACTGTTGCTCTTATCAGCCTCTTCCACAGCAACACATTTACATGGTCGGGTAAACGATTGTTTGCCACAGAACCACATTTGACACTTTTTAGTGATACAACAATATATCATTTTTAATAAATAGCTTGTTGTCTTCATCCGTTTGGATGAAACAAGTTAAATAAATAAATAGTATTGCTTTGCAACCGCGGGTAGCCTACAGGAAGAATATGAAATTAATATGAAAACAAAATGTTTATTCTCAAAATTATTAATATTTATTTTTAATAACATTTATAGGTACAAACATACAATGCGTCATTTAGGGGTAGTGGTTGTAGTCAAAGGAACAATGTCCTCTTTAAACATTGACTTTAGCTTAACATGTCCACCAATCAAAAAGGTCACACTATTAGATGTTGCAGGCTACGATCATGAATTTGTAGGCTGTTTAGACCCTCCCACAGAGTAGGCGAGCAGAAATCCATATTTCTAAACAGCTTAGCTGTTAAAATTATTAGGAGTGTAAAGCTGAAATTGGATATTATCAAACATTTATCACCCAGTTATAGCCAATTATAGTAAACAATATTGTTTGCCCTCGAGAAACTCATCTTGTGCTAATGATCATTTGTGTATTGAATTTACTCAGATTCTACATTTATATTTTCTTGAAGAAAAACCCTTAACTTGGCTTAAATGCTTCTGGTTGTGACTGGAGTTTGATGTTGGGAGGTAAAGTAATCTACAGGTGTGGCTTTCACTCATCGTAATTGGAGCCTGAAAGGGAATGAAGTCATCATTGTAATATAAAATCCAGCATTATGTAGCAGTTAATGAGGGTAATAACCGGATAAACCGGCTTTGGTACCTTGCAAATCAGACCAAATATTCTTATTTTACTGAAATATAAGTCTTCGGTTTCCTTTCTCTGATGTGTTTGTTTTGAAGCATAGACACTTGAAAGTAAATTGGGATGATTTAAAGTGATAGGTCACCCAAAAATGACAATTCTGTCATCATTTACTCAATGACTTTGTTTACATGCACCCTCATAATGCGATTATAATACTTTACCTCATGTAAATGCAATAATTCGTATTATAGTATTATAACAACCAAAATTAGACTTATAAAACTCTCATGTAAACGGGAGCAAAAAGATGTTCTTATGTCATGTAAACATGTTACTGCGATTAAGTAATCGCATAAATAATCGCATTATTGGTTTGCATGTAAACGTAGTCATTGTTATTTCAAACATTTATAGCTTTCTTCTGCATAACAAAAATGTTGGTGGCGGTACCATTCACTTCTATTGTATAGACACAAAACCAATGCAATTGAATGGGTACCACCGTATTTCGGTCACCAACATTCTTTAAAATATCTTCTTTTGAGTTCTGCAGAAGAAAGAAAGTCATACAGGTTAAAAATGACAAGAGGGGGGAGTAAATAATGATGACAGAATTTTCATTTTTGGGTGAACTATCACTATAATACTAATGGCCTTTTTTCTCCACAAGGAGTTTTGTAGTTTTGATACTTCACCCATCTGAAATTGGGATTAGACTTGTATTTGACTCCAAAATGCTTCTTGTTCTGCTGTTTTAACCAAAATAACCGTTTTGGTTTTTATTTCTCATTGCGCACACAAGTCTGAGCCTGCTTTTATTTTTGCCAAACATTCTTAAATATCTTTTTGTCAGGAAAATGAGCCTCTAGACATGTAAGAAAGAATTTTTCCTTTGGATGAACCATATCCCCCTTCTGCTTCTCTTTAACAAAACATGAATACCTTTTACAAAGCTGCTGTGCCCATCTCAAACCTTTTTTTTGCATGTGTCCCAATTCTCTTGCTACGGAAATGCGGGTGGATTAGGAACAGTGTGTGTCTGGCACAATTCTAATGAATATAGCAGCCATTTGTTTTAATGGTGGTGAATGATTGCATGCAGCTGGAATAATATTAAAATCCCAGTCAGAAGCGTAATGGAGCTGGTCGCTATCACTATACATATTTGCAGTCACTGATATTCTTTTAGAATTTTCTTACAGTTAATTGCAAACTGGGGTCAGATGCCTCAATGGTACATTAAAAATGATGGCTTGGGAATCTCCCCTTTAGACGTTTGAACCTGTGAACTTTGACAGCCCAGATTAAGCCACAATTGGATAATATAATGTTTTTTGTAGGAGCATATAGGCTACAGTATAATGACCAAACCAAGTAGTAAAGTAACCAAGCCCATTTGTGGTTGTCCCATATTCTCCCAAGAGATCCATGGAATTCTTTACATTTTTCTGAGACTAAGACGTGCCTTTCCACTCCCAGTCAGCGTAAATTTAATAAGCCTGAGCTATTTGACATTTTTAAGGAGGCACGTTTGTGTTTTTAAACCAGGAAAATGGGAAGTACTGAAAAGAGAAACGGTTGCCAAAAGAAAACTATTTAGCTTCTGGAAGGAAGTGGTGTGACTTCCCCTGTAGCTCCGCGGGAGAATCCCTGACTTTTGCACTATATTACCCTCCATGCAACCTTGCTCACCAAGGGGCTGTTTCCTGAGAGAGAGTAAAAGAGAGAGTGAGGGAGCCTGCTCAGTTCCTCAGGGACTGTCATGTGGTGTTCTGCATGTCTTCTTTGCTTTTTTAACCCTACAGTTTGCTTTTAGTAAATTTCCTTTTGAGGAACGTCAGGAAGCAGAGGAAACAGGAACAGGGAGGGAGAAATAAACAGTTACTGAGTGCAGCTATACAGAAGCAGCGTTTAGTTAATTCAGGGCTTCGTTCAGTCGAAATTCAGTTGTTGAGAAGTTAATTCAAGACAAGATCGAAATGGACATAGATTTATTGAACTATTTCTGGTTTTAGACCAAAAACATGTACAGACTTAAATCATCAGTACATCTGGAATTATTAGTTCGTTTTTATGCCACTGATCAGACACACACACACACACACACACACATTAAATCATAGCAGGATATTTGCTCTGCTGTGATTGTCTAAACATCTGCTGTAATACAATGCTGTATGCATCAACCTGGGGTTGCCTATTGTCAGAAAAGAGGAAAGAGTTTTGATAATCTCCTTAAAAAGGAGCCAAGAACATCAGCCCTGTGATAGTTTGCCAGTGTTTTCCTTGTGCCCAGATGACATCTGTGGCTGTAAGGTCCTACTGATGTTTACAGACCGATAGATAGTCAATCCTGTTGATATAGATGAATTCTGGAAGCATTCACATATAAAGGTAATGATGCTTGTGGTTATACTGAGAATTTTCAGCCTTTTATAAAAAAAATGTATCAAGCTATTTTTTTCTACTATGGTAGTCAATGGTGGCCAAGAACTTTTTGGTTACAAGCATTTTTCCAAATATCTTTCTCTGTGTTTTTCAGAACAATGACATACAAAATTACTTGCAAGCCTGAACTTAAAAACCGCAGACTCTAGAAAATGACAGCTGCCAAATAATGCAGGCCAGTCGCAACATCTCTATCATTTGCCTCTTTTCATGGTCCTCAATAATGCAGTGTGTGTGAATTTATTTTTAGTTTATACTGTTCCCTTATTATTGGTACGATTTGTTCCAGACAGTAGGCAAAATCAGATTGTAATTGTGTTTGCTGGATGATGGTTTTGAATGAACAGTTTATATTGATGCTTGAGCTTTGGCAGTAGTTCTGGATGTGTCATCACCCACATAGACATGCTGAGTTAGACACACATTGTGCACCTGTTCTTATCCCACATCACTGCTGAACATCTGGCTTAGAGTTCAGATAAAAGCATGACTCAGGTCTGGTGTACACTCATACCCAAACACAGTCCAGATTTTACAGTCTCACATGTAATGCTTTCATTCATACCCACGCAGACAATGGAAAGGTTATGTGTCACAGCGGGGTAGACAGGGCATTCACACAAGTTTAAATTTGAGTATGTGTATTAGTTTCAGTCTGTGTCCAGGACTCAAGCTAAAGGCACAGTGCAGCTGTCTTACATAAGAAATGAGTCAGTGTAGGTCAAACAGATTGATCTTGTGTGTGTGGGAGAGAGAGATATTATGTGACTAACTGTGCCACACTGACATCTTTTGGTAACTTTGGTGTACTGCACTTATATACTTTTGAGAATTTTATGTGCTATTGAGGGAAAGGCACACTGATGGCACAGGTTCAAAATCATTTGAAATAATTTCAAATTTTTCTTTCTTTAGGTTGCTCTGCTAGATGTGGACATTTGCGGACCATCCATACCAAAAATTATGGGGTTGGAGGGTGAACAGGTAAGAGGGTTAACACACATACAAGCACATATGTGGTAATGTTTGGGAATATACGGTGTAACGTTCAGGCAAATTGTTTGTACGAGTTTGTACTTCGTTTTCTCTTTAGGTTCATCAGAGTGGATCCGGCTGGTCTCCGGTGGTAAGAAATATGTCTTTAATATTTATCTGTTGATCTTAACACTGTCGACAGTATAGTCTTATATGGTTGATAGTGTTGTAATTGTGTTGTGATAACTCTTGAACTGTTTCATTTTACTTGTTTTATATTACAAAACATACTAATATGTATCCTCTCTGTTTAGTATGTGGAGGACAATCTGGCCGTGATGTCCATTGGCTTTCTGCTCAGTAGTCCAGATGATGCTGTTATCTGGCGAGGGCCCAAAAAGAATGGTTTGTACTTCAATTTAACCCTGCGAACATTGTTTAAATTTGAATATCTTTTGCCATAGTTTTTCTGTGTAGTCCCATTTAGTTGCATGCCAAAAGTCTTAAAATGGCTCTTATCTGGTGGGACTGCGCAGGACTTTTATCTGTGTGATATAGTAGATCCTGTTCACTGACTTGCAACCCAACACAAGTGAGTGTGCTGATTTGCTTTTGTCACATGCACAGTTATATAAATATATAACTAGCAGTTAAACTATGGAAGCGTCTGCTTGATTGTATCAGACCAAACAGAGAGTTTCCATATGAGGGAGTTGTGCAAGGGACTCAGCACACAACCTTGTGGGGCTCCTGTACTTACAGTGATAATGTTGGTGATGGCCTGACCCACTCTCACTACCTTGAGTCTGCCTGAGAGGGGAAGTCCTAAACACAGTCATGGAGGGGCATTAAGCTTGAAGGCCAGTTGATGGGGGACTACAATGTTAAAGATTGAGCTGTAGTCTAAAAACAGCAGTCTCCCATAGTTCCTCTTATTGGTGTCGGTTTGGGAGCGTGTGACATGCAAGATGTGAGAGACAGTGTCCTCAGACCTAAATTTGGGAGGATAGGTGAACTAAAGTCAGTGTAATTGGAATTTGTGATGGAGAATTCTGCCTGGAATTCTGTACTTCCAAGCACTGTGGGAATTTTAAACGCTTAAATGGCATTGACACTGGTTGATGACATTTAACAGGTCAGACTTTTTTTTTCCACATGTACCCATGTGTTTAAATCATGTGATCAAATCGTGTGAGTATGTTTTTAATGTTTGGTTTTACATGGCTTGCTATAAATAAAATGTTCTGCTTGATTAACCGTAAGGTTTCATTTCAGTAAACAGGTTTTTCCTGTCATCTCCTTTTATTAAAGGTATAGTTTACCCTTTTTTTTATCATTTACTCACACTCATGTCATTACAAACCTGTATGACTAACTTTCTTCTGTGGAACACAAAGTAGATATTTTGAAATCTCACAGTGGTTTTGTGTATATACAAAATATATTTTGCTCTGCAGTAGAATTGAAGTCATACAGCTTTGGTATGACATGAGGGCGAGTAAATGATGACAGAACTTTTCTTTTTTAGGTGAACTGTCCCTTTAATGAATCAACTTCCTGAGCCACATTAAAACTTTATAAAGCAGAAGTATTGCTTTCTAAATAAAAAAAAGTTCCTTACAGACACAAAATACAGATATGACTGCTAGCGGAACTTGGTCACAGTGAAATGGAGATTCAATGTTTTTGTAGCTTTTCTGATAAAGCATTGCAATAGAAACATCATCATGGGAATGATCATAGGTTTGATTTCCAGGAAACAAAAACAGATCAATTGGCTATGTTGATGATGCAATCTCACACAATAGTTTTAATGTTTATTGGGTGCTCTGTCACAGGTTGTGTGTTTGGAGTTTTCAGTTGTCTTACCTTTTTCGTATGTATTTCGTTGTTGAAATATATATTACGTTTAGCATGTAGAACATTACACTACATTTATTAATTTGGCAGACGCTTTTATGCAAAGCGACTTGCAAGTAGGAGAGCATAAAACATTTTGTCAACACGCTAAACAGTACCGATAGTTTTCAAGGCTATGTTACTAGGAGGATTAAGCAGGAATTTTTTATTACACAAGACATAGACACAGACAGTTATTGGTTAGTCAATTGTTATAAAGTGTAACACTAAAATAATCGGCATCAGTTTTGTATACATTTTGTTTGGGTTCGTATTTACATTTTTTATGATATTGACTTTTGGTTATAGATTGTATGCATATTTGATCTTTGGTTGAGATCTGTTCATAATCTCTACTGTAGATTATTTGTGAAAGTTGTGGGTAAAATGCAACATAACTCAGAGACGTAAGCAAAAGTTTTTCTTTTTGCACAGACTTGACAGTATAATTAAATGTGTTTTTCATGTTCTGATAAAAAGGAACAGAAATGTTATCCTCACAGAAGGTTCTATTCTCTGTAGAGTTAAGAGCATGTGGCCCTGTTTATTTGTAGATCTAAGTTTAGACTGGTTTCACTTCCTTGTGATCTCTGATGTTTAAGGACTTTGTTCCTTAAGAGTATTTCCTTTACATCATGTCTCACAGGTGCATTGAATGTGGCTTCACGCTGAGATACAGCGATCTAAAGACACTTCTCATGTAGCCACATTTGACTAGAATGACAGATGGCAGAACCCCAAGTAATGCCATCTGCAGAACCTTTTCAGAGATAAAAAATGGTTGTGATATTTATGATATAAATCTGCATATGATGAGATGAGTGTTATCTCTGCTTGCATTCAGGAAGTGATGTTCTGTGATTCAGAGGAAGTTCAGATGAGGCTTACTGTGTTTATAGTGTGATTTTATTTAGAGCTTTAGAGTGGGCAAAATGTCACATTGGCTGTTTAACAGCATGCTTTTTGTTTTTTTTGTTGCTGATCGAATTAGGCCAGTCTTTCTTATGTAACTGACTTAAGGTTGTGACCAGTTTAGAAGGAAAAATTAGAATAGTAAGAGAGAAAAAAATGATGGCGAAGATCTCAATGAAGAAGTTTTTTGTAGCATTGCAGTCACAAAGCACTTGATGCACTTTGAGTCAGAATGAACCCAGAACAGTATCAATAGTGGCACTTTATACTATTACTTCAAACCAGCTTTCTCACATATCATGTACATGAAGTGAAGGAAATATAAATCAAGGATATCTTTTTTGGTCTCACGCATTCACGTGATGCGAATTCACAGGTCAGAGTTCACCACTTGAACTTTGCTATGCAGCAAAATCTCTTCAGACGGGATTGCGTTCCGGTCTGACGCATTCGCTTGAATGGAAGTCAATGGAACAAAAAGTCATCAGACATTTCTTAAAAGTGTTCCACAGAAGAAAGAGATGTTTTGAATGAATGGCAGCTAAATAAACAAGAATTTTAATTTTTGAGCAAACTATCACTTTAAAACGTTTATCTATAATAAAACATTATTTATGCCATTGTAAATGGCTGACAAGTTCACATCACATGTAAACAGCTTAAAACCGTGTGTGTAAATACACCTAAATGTCAGTTCAGATTTGGCCTCTATGCCACATTCCCAGTGTACGTGTAAATGTAAATATGAGCTTAAGTATATTAGTGGCTAAGTTTGTTGTTTGCTCTGGCTTTTACTGTCATCACATTATACGTAAGATAATACTGGTTTGTCAGGAATGCATTTGTCACATTGTTTTGGATTGTTTGGTTACATCTTCATTATCTTGCTCATGTTTAGGCATGATCAAACAGTTCCTACGGGATGTCGACTGGGGAGAAGTGGACTATCTGATTGTAGACACGCCTCCAGGAACTTCAGATGAGCATCTTTCCGTCGTGCAGTACCTGAGTGGCACTGGCATAGACGGGGCTGTGATCATCACCACCCCACAGGTCAAAACGCATGAAGTCACTCTTCCGTATATGTTTTTGTCACCTTCCTTAGATACCTAGATACAAATGGTGCCTAGTATTTAGCTATATAGTGGTGGGAAACCAAATACAGTCACGTCTGACTGTAAATAAAAAAAAATGTATCTACACTGTTTCCTGTAATGTAGACAAAGCTGTATTTTAAGTGGAACTCAGGGTGTGATCAGCTGTGAAAATGTTTTGAAATGCTCTGCAGCTCATCTGGTAGCAAACTGGTAGCATTGCTCTACCAATGCCAAGGTCACAGGTTCGATTCCCAGGAATTCATGGACTAATAAAAAATGTTTACCTCAAATGCACTTTAAACATCTGCCACGTTTATAAATGGAAAAAGGTTTTTTTCAGAAGTGCTACAGCTTTAAATAGGAAAAGGTTAATAAATCACACTTTTAATCTTGATTCTTTAAACATACAGTGTAAAAGGACACATTGTGCTCACACTTCCTCAACAAGAGCCAGTGATGTTTTTGTTTTTTTTGCTGGACGTGTGTTGCTATACCTGTCTGCACAAATAGCTTCCAATTTAAATATGTAGCCAAGTAAACAAAATATATGTAAAGGTCACAGCTGTCACAGGTATTTTCCCCTTGCTGTTGGAAAAACGCCATCATGTTATCAGGCATTTAAATCTGTGTTATTTAGACTGTAAGGTAAGAGAAGCTTTAGGTTGTAGCCTGCAAGCATTTCAGCCATGACTTTATATTATTGCTTGTGTGGTTTAACCGCAGACATTTTAAGATAAACATTTTTTTAATAAACAAGTTTATAGATGTGATTTAATAGAGGTAAATGACAAATATTGACCCTATAAACCTCTTCAAAGGACGTAAACAGCGCTTGTCCAAAAGTTGGTCCAGAAGAACTTCCTGTTTTAGTTTTTTACCTCTACACAAACGTTTGAACAATACAACCAACAAAACATTTATAACCCAATCAAAATGTTAAACATCTTTAAGATTAATTAGGATTAAGATGAATTATATATGAGATTAAACATCTTTTTAATAAATAAAACTGAAACCAGAGGTGCTTCTGGACCAGTGTTTACATCTGGTGAATTTTTCTACACTCTTAAATAAAGGTGCTTAAAAGGTTCTTCACAGGGATGCCATAGAAGAACCATTTTTGGTTCCACAAAGAACCATTCAGTCAAAGGTTCTGTAAAGAAACCTCTCTTTCTTACCTTTTTATAATCCATTTTCGCCATAAAAACGGTTCTTCGGATGTTAAAGGCATAAAAAGGTTCTTCTATGGAAATATGACGCACCTTTATTTTTAAGAGTGTATACAGTATGCTGTCCAGATTGCTTATAATTGAGATAAAGTAAACATCTGTAAAGTATTTTTACATAAAAAACGAATAATAATTTGGGTCCACTAAAGAGTGGATGAGTAACAAAAACATGGACATCATGCAAGGGTTCGGAAACACATTTATTAAAATCAGTCATGAAATGTTGTTGCTATACAACAAAAACCCTTTTAGTTACACAGAAGCTGTGCTTTATTATGAAAAGCATGGCTACTGACCAATCAGCTTCCAGGATCTGTTTTTTACAATTAATTAATAAAATTGTATAACTATATGTAACTGAATGTTTGATTATGATTAGTGCATTTATAACATTTGTTATTGTTCCCTCTTTGAATAGGAAGTGTCTTTGCAGGATGTGAGAAAAGAGATCCGATTCTGTAAGAAGGTCAATTTGCCGATCATAGGTGTGATAGAAAACATGAGTGGCTTTTTGTGTCCTAAATGCAAGGTATGCTTTTTATTTCGGCCTTGAAGTTTACACACAATAGCTGCGTTTACGTGCAACCAATATATTTTATATCTCATGCGTTATATAAAGTAAATTGTCACACATTATTTATTGATTTTTGTTGACCCTCTTTCTTGTGACAGAATACATCACAGATCTTTCCTCCAACAACGGGAGGAGCACAGAGAATGTGTGAAGAGCTCAATCTCCCTCTTTTGGGCAGAGTACCCCTGGACCCACGGATAGGTACACAAGGTTTTATGACAGATTTATTGCATCAGTGATAAAATGGCATCTAAGGCTCACCCGGACTGCTTTAGATGGTCAGGCTATAAGGAAGTTTTACAAAATAAACAGCGCCATTGCGGTGCATTCCATTTCTTTAATTTGTTGAGAGTGTTTCCTTGTTTTTAAATGCAGTCAGTATAAGGAACCACTATTGTATCAAAAATCTCCCCTTTGCGGTTCCTATTAAATGTCTGATAAAAAGTCTGCAGCAAGCAGTTTCTAGTTCTCTAAATGCTGTTCCGTATTTTTAAGGGAAAAGCTGTGATGAAGGAAAGTCTTTCCTGACCGAAGTTCCAGACTCTCCTGCAGCAATGGCCTATCAGAGCATAATCCAGAGTAAGTTACAACCATACCCACACATGAACTGTTCAAGTGTTGATGTGTAATCTTTCACATTTATATAATGAGCAGAGACAGATAATACAATCTGGGTGTGCCAAACTTTGCCAGAAGCAGGTAAGGATATTATGCAACCAAATGGTAATAAGTAATCACATGATAGTTTTTTATATAAGCTTAGTCATCTTGAAATTAATCTTCTACAATGTAAAAGTTGTGTATTGAATTTGAGTTTTGAAATTCTACCAAATTTTAGGCTTTACAGTGTTTAGATGAGTTATTTCCCCATTCCATTTCAGTGCCAAGTTTGATAAAGAGAACCATTCAAGATGCGGATGCATTCTTCTTTTCTATATTTCTTTATATTCATTAAATAACCATGGCTACTTCATATGCTTGTTTAAGATGCACACCTTTATTCATGCTGCAGCAACTCAAAGCATGCAGGCATAGTCAACAGGTTTAACTGCTTAAACCAAAACAATGAAGGAATGTAATTTAACTGACTTGTAAATGATTACTAAACAAGGTAATTTGAGATTTTTTTAACCCAGCATTTTTAAGAGTGTAGTCAATAATTGAGGTGAGACATTTAACTTGTGAGACACCTAGAATGCCTGAAGACGACTGGACCAATTTAACATGTATTTGGAAAAGGAGAAGGAGAAGCAGATTGCAGAAGTGTTTATTCTTTGGAATCCTGATTTTTTTTATGTTAACATTTGGTGTCTGCTGTTGTTATGTGAAATATAATTTTGCTGACAGTCACAAATTATTCTTGGTCTTTTCACAGAAATCAAAGACTACTGTTGTCATTCTTCAGCAGATGGTCCTTGACAGTAGATCTTGGGTGCTGGGTTATGAATTCAGAAGGCAGTGTCTTGTGATTGGTCGGTCATGAAAGAAAAGTCTTTATTATTTGATCAATCCACTTTTGCAAACCATCCACGTTTGTTACACAAAAGTATCCTCCAGTGAAACCATTGCCTTTAGGACTGTGTAACCCCTTTCCTTAAAGGAATATTAAAATATTTCCAAATTGACATTCAAAAAATTTCTATTACATTTACAAATAATCTAAAAAAGTAGGGTCCATATGACAACACTATAAGGAGATTTACAGCAATCCAAACCTGCTAGTTGTAAAAGATATAAATGATGGTAACATAAATATAATTGTTGAAAAGAGCTGAAGGAATCACTTCATTTATTATCAGAATATTCAAATGTGGTGTGTCCATAGCTTTTCATGTAAATCCTAATATTAGTAGCACTTATGTTTAATTTGGTTACAAATGCATTGTTCAAGTTTGTTAATAAATTTCTAAAGATAAAAATGTCTAAAACTGGTCTGCGTCTCATTGAATTGTGTTAATTTCTGAAGTGCAATATACAAGAAAACTTGTAGCATATCATTTTTAATGCAGATCTACTGTCCTGGTTAAGTGAAAGTGACCTATTTGTCAGATATGGTGACCCATACAAAATTACAAAATTTATTTATGTAATTTATGCAACCGCTGTATATCCTGCACTTGCTGCTATTGCACTTCTGGTTAGACCTAAACTGCATTTCGTTGCCTTGTACTTGTACATGTGTAATGACAATAAAGTTGAATCTAATCTAATCTAATCCATACCCGAATGTGACCTCTGCATTTAACCCAACAGTGAATAGTGAACACACACACTTCAAGTTGTGAACACACATACACCGCGAGCAGTGGGCAGCTAACACTGCAGCGCCCGGGGAGCAAACAGGGGTAAGGTGCCTTGCTCAAGGGCACATCAGTTGTTACCTGCCGGTACTGGGAATCGAATCGGCAACCTTCTAGTTACGAGTCCGACTCTCTAACCATTAGGCCACAACTGCCCCCTTAAGCAGGAAGAGAGACATCCTATCAGTCACCTACATTTTCTCCTTTACAGTTTTTTCTTTGTAATATCGAAACCGCAGTTTAAAGCTTCTGAGTATGTTAATGATATGTTATAATAACATTCATATCACTTGGTGTGAGGGTTATGCTCGCATCAGAATTTCAGGGACTTTCCTTTTGTCAAGATTGATAGGATTTGTTTTTGTAAGAATGTTTGTTGTCTTGACTGTAACATAATCAAAGTGCTTCAGCAAAATTCTTTCAGTTATTAAACAGACCAAAGGTGTCAGGGTTTTTTGGAGCAACCCAAGTCCAGACAGCAGGATGCAAAGAGGTTTTTATCTGCCGAAAACAGGATGTTAAAACCACCCGTGTAGTTACATGTCCACATTTGAATAATTGATTAAGAAATGAAAAATGTTTTGCTAAGATGAGTCAGTGAATGAGTCAGGAACACTGAGGGGTGAAATGGTGCTCATCCCCTCAAAATTCTGAAATGAATCGTTTTGATTTTGTTTTACGTTTAATGAATGCTATTATTTGAACTGAAAAAGTCGCCTCAGAAAATTCAAGATACCGGCCACTCTATATAATGACGGTTCTTTGACAATTTTCCAGGTGACTTGTGGAAGTTCTGCCTTGTGTGTCCTCCATCTTGTTTTGTAGTTTTGTGGTAGTCTGATCTGTAGTCCTGTCTTTGTGGCCCCACCCTGATTTTCCTCACCTGTCTGTATATTAGTCTGTGTATGTAGTTGCTTTCTTTTTTATTTGGTCTTGTGTTTGTTTTGTTCTCTCTTTTGTTTGTGTTGTTTATTTGTTTTGTGGATCAATACCCTATTTGGATTATTAAAGGATATGTTGTAGCCTACTTGGAGTCTTTGCCCTTGTGTTTTTCTTCTTCTCTGTTGTGACACTAACAATCAAGATTTGTTCATTAATGGGACCTATACCCCTTGATTTTCTTCCATATAATTTCCTAGTAACAGACGAGAAGTGAGAGTCTGATGTTGTCTCCTGATTTGTCCAGGCACTGCACTTTTAGCCGCAGTATATTATGGAAAAGCACATCTGAAACCATGTCCTCGCCAGACTTTGGTAAAACCACTTGTTTTGTCAGGCAGAGGAATCTGGTGAGTTTTAATTGTGCTGCTTTTCTATTCAGGAACAAAAGCAAAGATGCTTGGCTTCAGCTGACATTAGTGTGTCAAAGAGGAAATGAAGTGCCAAAATGAGCTGTTATCCAGTCATGGTCTCTTTTGAGGATGTGCTGTTTCAGGTGAGAAAGGCTTTGCATGTTGGCCCTAGCCTCCTGTATGGACTCCTCGAGGAGCTGCATGAAGCCAGAGTCTTCTCCACGCAGTTCTACCTGTCTCTCTATAAGAACGGTGAAGTTGGAGAGCAAAGTTTGGGCAAAGTCCTCTTTAATGATGAAGAAGAGGATCTGGCCAGGAGAATGTCTTTACCTATTTGGCAAAAGTGGGACGTCAGCCAAGTCATCCTGGATTCAGTTTTAAACATTGAGGAGGATTTAAATACATTTCCAAACTGTCCCGGTGAGTTAACATCGTAAAGTGTTTTATTTCCACATTTATGTGTCAAATTGAGTGTGTTGTGTTGGAATAGCATTGTGTGGTGGGATAATGTAAACACTTGCTTTCCATTTAAAATCACAGTGGTTTGTGTTGCTTTTGGCTTAAAAATAAATATTCATATAAATATAATAAAATAATGTATAACTTACTGAAGTCATTTATATTCATTTAATTGATTAAATCAATTCATTATATTTCAGATTTGCAAAATTAATAAAATAATTAACTGATTTAGTAACACTATTTGGTAAATATAATTCATATATCAAATTATTATCTGTACAGAAATAATATTTTCAAAACTATTTTTAATGGATTTTTTTATGAATGTATCAGTGATGCAACATTTATGAGTGACTCAACCCTCAACATAATTAGCTATTCATATTTACTTAAAAGCCACGACTTACAGTTACTTTAATTGTCAGTCACAGTCAAGTGTTTACAGTTTACATTTGTGGAAAATCAACTTACATTTTGAAGCTGTACAAATAATATCATTACTGTTCAACGGTAATGCCTTTGAACCTGTATTCAAATCTCAGTGCTCATCTCTTGTATAAAATTTTAGACTTACTTTAGAGAGAAAAAGGGATGGCATAACAAAAAGAATTGCAAAAAATGGTTGCTATAGGCTTCTTGGATTAAATACATTTTTGGGACTTCTCAGCAAATGTTAAATCTTAAATTTTATTTAGTTGGTTTTGGCAAAGCCATAACAATCTCAAAACGTTAAAGGTATGGCACTATCAGGTGTTATACAAGACGAGCAAGTAACACAAAGTGTTCAAGCTGGAAAACACCTGCCACTCCATTGTGATGCATTTCCCTGTAAGAGTGCCAAGCTTTGGTAAGAAAAATAACAACCCTGCACAATCGTCAGTTTCTCGTTGCTGAGAGATAATATTGCAAAAACCGCAAAGCAGACTCTTCATCACCATCATCTCCATTACTTCTGTCGACTTATTAGATTCAATATTTTAATATAAATGAAATGCGGTTATCATGGGTTGAATTTGGTATGCGCAGACGAACCAACCCACCTTATAGTGAAAGTAAAAGCTTTCGTTTAGGTGCAGTTTTGGTGTTGCCGTTGCCAAACAATGCTGCAGCTGCTCTTGGTGTAATCTGAGGACAGGCTACGCGTTTATTATAAAGCTTTTTATACATATTAACTTTCAATTTATGGAATCATAACTTCAAGAAATTAAAGTCAAGATGGAGCGTCTGTGTGAAACAGGTAAAGACAGTTTTATTAATCTGACTATTTTATATTTATAATGCATTTTTTTTGGTCTGACGGTATATAAAACTACATTAATAAATAAAGAAATCATAATTTAAATTGTCGGACAAACGTTTATAACACCAAAAAACTGCTTTTCCTCTCGACTTGCCTCAGAGAAGTGCGCGCGCTCTCGAGCTCTCGCTCGCTCACGCTGTTAGGTGCTACTATGAATTTGACCTCATTTATGTATGAATCCATTTACTGTCTTACAGAGGCTGAACCGCAAGATATCACCTTAGATTCGGGGTTGGACATACCAGGTGAGTGAATCTATAAACTATACGTTATAACCCATGTTGCAAAATTGGGAATGTGAAGTTATGTAGTCTATACGTATATACTAGGCTATAGGAAATGTACGTCAACGGTAAATATATGGCTGTTAGATTTTGATTATAAGCAATACTATTTAAATGTTATTACTGACATCATTATTATTATTTCCACAGACCACGTTTTTTCTGAAATTTTTAACTCCTTTCTAAATGATGACATTGAAGACATTTTTGGTCAGTCTTTTTCCCATCAAAATACATACAACAATAGCATGCATATGTCATATAATGGCCTTATTCTGTGAGTGGTCTATATAAACATCTTTGTTACAACTCCTTCCCTCTGTCTCAGCAGATCCCAGTATCCTTGAAGATGATTTCAATTTTCCATGTAAGACTCCCATGAATCATTTATAATGTTTTCATTATAATAGCCTATTATTTATGATTATGATATTTAGTTAGCCAGAATCACTGCATCACTTGTTATTCATATTTTTAAGGAAAAAGTTAACCTTGGTTGCATTACACTTGGTGTGGCTATATGTAAAACAAGGTGAATCATGTCACTGAATGATTGAATGATGTCTCTTTTATCTGCCTGATAAAAATAGTTGATACAAACACAACCTGCACACTGACGTCAGAAATCGCTGCTATTTCAGACCAAAATATAACTAGAAAACGAAAACGAAGAGGTAATTTTATTTTTCTGATGCTTTCTACCTAAAGACTAATTTAGTGGTGAGCTTATTAAGTTACACGTGTGATGTTTTATGCTGACAGGTAAAGACCCATCTAAATCCAACAAAACCCCTGCTAAACGCAACAGAAAAGGTAAGTCAAATATTAATGCATGATTCTCAGAGGTTTTAATGTAAGCACATGGCAGAACCAGAAGTGTTGTTGTATTATCACTGAATGTTATTTTTCACCTAAACAGTCGTTAAGAATTTTCTTTGGTTTGACAGGTTTCGTAAGATTTAGCAATCTTCTCCTTCATCTGTATAGTATTTTATAGTAAATGTAGCAATCAGAATATAGAAAGTGAAACTAAACATTTCACACAGAAAGCTTATGAATAAATGTGTCTATTATAGCAACAGCGTGCTTTGAAAGTCCCCCTAACAGAAGTACACCCACCATCACCTCTGAGGGAAATTTCCACTCATTTAGCTCATTCCAGTCTGTATTACATTTCTCCAACATCCCAAACATAACCAACATCACTGCCTTCAACAGCCCCCCTGCCTTTCTGTCCCCTAGTGGTGAGTATGACTATTAAGAAATTACTGTATTTATTTTGTATCTGTTTAAGACCAAACACTTTGTGCTTTTGGATCCGCAGGTGGTTCTGCACTGCAGATCATCCAGACCCCCGGTTCCCTTACGCCCCCTTTGTTCAGCACTGTGGTTCCATTTAGGCCCACGTATGTGATTGGTGAGTCAGATGTAAAATCATCTTTAAACTTGTTACTTCGCTTTTTCGGGGTATAATTAAACTTATTCTTGATTCATTCTCTTTAATCACATCCTGTGATTGGTCACTCTATTTATATCATGTTTTGTCTAGTTTTACATTCTTCCTCTGTTAGATACAGCTCCCACCCTCTTCTTAAAGATGAGTTGCTCTCTCTTCTCAGAATTAAACTGCTTCTGTCACTCCAGCCTTAGAGAAACCTGGATTTCAGTATTATTAAAATGTTTTCAGCTGATATCTTTGTCTTACTATCCTCATAATGGTGGACCTACTGTAAGCCGAGCTTTTCATACCATTTCACATTCTCATCTCTCACCGTCATGCATTCTTTTTGTGTCTCTTAAACTGCTTTGTTATGGATTATATCTTATCTCTTAATGTAACTCAAAGTTTTGTTCTTGGTCCACTACTTTTCAATATATGCGTACTACTTCTACTACTCTCTCTCTCTCTCAAACTATAAAAAATGGGGCTAAGGTTAAATCTTATACTTACATTTGAATCGGTTTTTAAATCTGTTACCATTTAGACATTTACATTTAGTAATTTAGCAGACGCTTTTATCATAAGCGACTTACAGAGAGATTAGGAAGCAATGAAGCGATATGTCATACAGGGGCAATAGTACAATAAGTGCTAACACCAAGTTACTAGTTTCTACAGAAACCAGAACACAACCTATTGACAGTTAGAGAGAGAGGGTTAGTATTTTTTATTTATTTGTCAAGTATTCACAGAAGAGATGTGTTGTAAGATGTTGTTTGAATGTTGTGAGAGATGTGGTTGCTCGGCCAGAGTTTGGAAGGCTGTTCCACCAGCGAGGAGTTGCGAAGTAGAATGTGAAAAGCAATCTACTGCCCTTTTGAGAGGGAAATACAAGACGGCGCTCATTTGCTGAATGCAGGGATCTTGATGGGGGTGTAGAAGTGTATGAAAGTATGCCGGTGCAGAACCAGTGATAGATCTGTAGGCAAGCATTAGTGACTTGAATTTGAAACAGGCTTCGACTGGTAACCAGTGGAGAGAGATAAAGAGGGGTGTCACATGAGCCCTTTTGGGCTCTTGGAAAACAAGGAGGCTAAAGACTGCAGCCTCAAGCGTCTGTTGCTAGAGCACCTCTTGAGGTCGGAGAGTAAGGTTTCCACACACCACAGCTCTTCACTAGCTGGCACACTGGGAATACTAGAAGTTCTGTCTTGGCAGGGTTCAGCTGGAGGTGATGCTCTTTCATCCAAGCTGAGATGTCTTCAAGGCAGGCTGAAATGCACGCAGCTACAGTGGGATCATCTGGGTGAAATGAGATGTAAATCCTGAGAGACCCCAGTGGTCATGTTGCAAGCAGTGGACAGCGAGCCCCTCCATGACACTTTGAAGGACCTGTCTGAGAGGTAAGAAGTGAACCAGAGGAGAGGAGTACCTGAGATGTCAAGTAATGACAGGGTTGCTAGCAGTATCTGGTGGTTGACAGTGTCGAACGCTGCAGACAAGTCTAGCAGAACCAGGACGGAGGATTTCAATTCCGCCTTGGCTAGCCATAGTGCTTCCATGACCGACAGGGGTGCAGTCTCAGTGGAGTGGTTCGTCTTGAAGCCAGACTGCTTATCATCCAGTAGTTTATGAAACAGGAATAAACAGGAGGAGAGAGACGGGTCTGTAGTTGTCTGTGGTAGAGGGGTTAGTGCGGGTTTTTTAAGTAGTGGCGTGACCTGGGCCTGTTTGAATGCAGATGGAAAAGTGCTGGTGAGCAGGGAGGTGTTGATGATATGTGTAAGTGCTGGTGTGAGTGTGCTGGATATGGCCTGTAAGAGATGGTAGGGTATAGGATCGAAGAGGAGAGTAGTGACTGATAATCTTTAAGGTCAACAGGATTCCTAGTCTTACGCCATTTCCTTTCTGCAGCCCTGAGTGTGCTCTGTTCTAAGAGAGGCTGCCGCTTAGCAGAGAGGGTGCTAGGGGAGAGAGAGCCGAGGTTACATGCATGAGAGAAGGAGTTTGTTGAAAGTGATGAGAAAGGGGTCAGAAAAGTGTTTTTCACTTGTGCAATGCCTGTCTTCCGCTCTTAGCCACAGAAACACTAACAACTTTGTGTTGTGGCACCAAAATTTACTTCCACTGTCTCTCTGTGACATTATTTTTAATTCTTCCTCCAAGTCTCATGTTAAAACTTACCTCTTCCCACATTACTTTCATTCCTATGTCTGACTAGATTTTTCTCTTTTATTTTCGTTTTGTCTTCATCTTTTTTTACAGTGATCTTGAGTTTAGCAAATGCTTACTGTTGTTATTATTATGCAACTGTTGCATTATGCTGCATATTCTTTTAATTTGTTTCAACTTCTGTTTGTTTCTACGTTGTATAGTGTCACCCCAACCTGTAAGTCCAGTGACTCAAATACTTCCCGTTTCACCTGGTAAGTGTTAAACAGGGTGGTGTCTCAAGAACGACAATGCCTATTTAGACTAGCAATATTAGTGGAAATTCCTTTATGCTGTATGATAAATTACCCAGCAGTTTTAGTGTTAACCACATCTTGCCTCTTACAGCTGATGGCACAGTCGCTCCTCCAGAACTTATGGTGGCAGTGCTCCCAGTCGGCACATTATCAGACAGTGCAAGCAAGGGCTTCCCATCACAGCCTGTAGACACTCTCTCCCCTACAAAAGGTGAGCTCAGTTTGTGAGTGTTGGGCTTAATTTTATTATTATTTTGATGCAAGAAACAAGATTAAAGATTCTATCCCTGGGCAAACAATAAAATGTGCAGGAATGATTATTAGTGCATTGACCTTATTTAGAGTAGGCGTTCTTACATCATGTACACACCCTCATGTCAGTCCAAACCTGTATGACTTTCTTCCTTAGACAGAACATTAAAGTGATAGTTTGCGAATGTTGGTAACCGAACAATGGCGGTAACCATTCACTTCTATTGTATGGCCACAAAACCAGTGCAAGTCAATGGGTACCGCCTTAGTTTGGTTACCATTTCTTCATTCTTCAAAATAAGTTCTTTTGTGTTCTGCAGAAGAAAGAAAGTCATAAAGGTTTGAAATTCCATGAGGGTGAGAAAATGATAACAGAATTCTCATTGAATTGTCATTCTCGACAGTTCTGGGTGAATTATCCCTTTAAGGAATCTGTTGTTGCTTTATTCCAAGCTTAATGTTTTCTCTGCATGTACTAACAATATCGGTTTGACACTTATGTTGTTTTTGTGTGTGTTTTGCTAGTGGACAGCAGCAACACCTATGTGTTAGCAGATGGAAAGCCACAGAAGAATTCCCCACCTCCCAAACCAGCCGCCAAAGTCCTTCCAGAGACACCAAGTAAGCAAACAATTTTCTCACTGTTTAAACTGTGTAGGACTAATAAATAAAAAGTTCCACAAAAAATAATAATAATAAATAGGACCTAATGGCGCCATTGTTGAAAACACAACAAACATTTGTTTTTCAGAATGTGTTAAGGACTTTATTCATCGTGCAAAGCCTCACATCAGGGATGTCTGCAGTACCATGCGTGGGGGACTGGGAATGGAGTCACACTACATCGACATGCATCTGATCCAGAGGAAGCTCCTAATAAAATCTGGCAAGAATGCTAACAAGTGTCTGGAGAAAGAACTGGTTGTGCTCAGCGACTCCGAGCGAAAGAAATGCCAGCTAGATAGAAGTCAAATGTTTCATAACAATGTTTCCAGACCAAAACAGTCAATAGCAATCCTTGGAAAAAACGGAGTGGGGAAAACCACGATGATTCAGCGTTTGTGCTTGGACTGGGCGAGTGGTAGCCTGTCTCAATTTAAGTTTGTGTTTTTGTTGGACTGTAAGAATTTGGATCTTAAGAAATCGAGCTACAGCCTAAAACATTTACTGTTTGATTTGTCTGTGTCTCCCCGCTGCGAGGAATCCGACGCTGTTTTCAGACACGTTCTCTCTTCTCCCGAAGACGTTCTCATTATTTTTGATAGCTTTGATGACATTAAAGATTTTGAGGGGCTCCTTCAAGCCCCCGCTAAATCGCCCAAAGACACTAAATACACTATCAAACAGCTGTTCTCAGGTCTGTTCCAGAAGGAAATCCTCTCAGGCTGCACGCTTCTCATTGCCACACGACCTAAAGAGGTTTTAAATCAGGTGCTGCGAAAAATGGACAGCCTTTTGGAGCTCTGTCACTTCTCCCCCGAGGACATAGAGCTCTACACGACCAAATATTTCAGGGACTCCTCCTTACAGGAGAAAGCACTTCAAAGAATTAAAAACCAAAGATACGTATTCAGTTTATGCTCCAACCCACTGCTCTGCTTGACTACGTGCTTTCTTCTGAAGCATCAAGACAGCAGCAGTGAAGCTTTACCTTCAACTCTCACCGAGTTGTATCAGAAAGTGACCTCCAAGCATCTGCAGCTGGCTAGTCGGGAAAACAGCTCATTATCTAACCCAAAACGAAAGGATATCCCACAACTGTGCAAAACAGCTTGGGAAGGATTCAAGAATCACAATACACACATAAAGCTTGATGGGTCGCCGGAGTTGGTGGACTACTGTCTCAAAAGCGGCATGCTCGCGTCTTACGGTCGAGAGAACCACTTTGAAGACCTTTACACTCAGAATCTTCTAGGTGCCTTGCATTCTGTACAATCTAAACAAGTAAATGAAAAAATGCTGTTGGCACACAGCGTGGTCCAGCAGAAGAAACGGAAAGTTCAGGGGGAACTGCAGGACGTGATGCAGAGGTTTGTCACAGGCCTTCTCTTCCAGAGGGCTCGGCCCAATGGAGTTTCCATCCTGGATGGCAGCGTTGATGTACAAGCCAAAAGAAAAGCTGTAGAAACCCATCTGCTGAACCTGAAACATAATGAATTGAGTCCTGCAAGGCTGCTTGAACTCTTTCATTGTGTTTATGAGACCGGCAATGCCAAATTTGCCCGACTGCTGTTGAAGAAACTCCCAGACAATCTGTCGTTCTGTGGGGCGCAGCTTTGCTCATCAGATGTGTATGTCATATGCCATCTTCTTCAACACGCCACCGCGTTGAAACGGACCTTCTCGATTAACCTGCAAGATACATCAATACCTATCAGCGACCTTAGAGAGCTGGTGGAGCTGAAATGTATAACATCATTCTGGTAAGCATATTTTTGTATTATTTGCTGATGCTTAAGTGCATTGTTTTGTATTTATTCATTCGTTTTAAAATTAGGGCTCATACAGCGGACACAATTGCATTGTGGGAGGACTTGCATCAAAGCAACGACGAGTTGAACCTGAAAGGTGCCATTGAGAAATTCACCTTGAACCCACTGAAGGCAACACAAGGGTATCACATAGAGAACCTGCCTCTCCTTGTTTACATTCACAGAGAAAAGAAGTTACCAATGAGGTATAGATTCTGATATATAGCAGAGCAATTGTGTTTATGATGAGTGAATTCAAATCTAAAATGATTTGGTTTTGAGGGACTGCATTGAATCTGTGGCTCTTAAAATGATGCTGATGATGAAGACTGTGCTTGTGTTTTCAGTGAATTCGTGCCTGCACTGGATGAAGGTGTACCAGCCCTCAGGCATCTTCGGAGACTAGAATTTGAGTAAGCAAATGTCACTCCTATTTTGACCAGCTTTCCTGGTGTTATTTTTGTCAAAAGCGGAATTTATTTAGATTTTCTGGAATTGTTTTGTGCAGGCTTGGTGTCCAAAATGGTCCTGAAATGTTTCCTAAACTCATCGAGGTCCTGCCTTCTCTGCAGTCTCTACAGCATCTGGAGTGAGTAGCCAAATATATTCAGACAGAGTCTGCTGATACAGAAAACAAACTATTCGCTCTGTTTGTGTCTGTATGTTTGTATTGAAAAGCAATGTTTCCTGTAGCTCTGCTTAACATGAACTGCTAGTGAATGCACATAAATCTATACACTCTTAAAAATAAAGGTGCTTAAAAGGTTCTTCACAGCGATGCCATAGAAGAACTATTTTTGGTTCCACAAAAAAACATTCAGTCAAAGGTTCTTTAAAGAACCATCTATTTCTTACCTTTTTATAATCCAAAGAACCTTTTTTCACCACAAAGAACCTTTTGTGAAATAAAAAGGTTCTTCAGATGTTAAAGGTTCTTTATGGAACCAAAAAATTCTTCTATGGCATCAAAGAACCTTTAAGAGTGTACATTGATGGACTGAAGTTACTGCAAAGATACAATTGTAATTTCTTTAACAGATACGCTATGATCATTTTACATTTTACTTTTTGCTTGTTGTCTTAAGTATTGAGAAAAACAAAATTGGAGACATTGGAGCTGAGATGCTTGCTGGCGTTCTGCACTTTCTGGCATCTTTGAAATGGTTGAAGTAAGTTCTTTCATTCAGGCTACAGATAAGAGTGCATGTTTTACAGACAGTTTTGTAAATCATACAAATTGTATTATTGGGCATTGTTTTATTTTTTATTAACTAAACTCTTTCTCCAGTCTGTCTCAGAATTGCATTGGAGATGCTGGAGTGGAGAAACTGGCTAAAGCTCTTGTATCAGTGCCTTCGTTACAGAGCTTCAGGTAAATAATTCTCATATACTGTATGACATTTGCAATACTGTCATATTTTGAATAACAAAACATTGTTGCCATTTTTGTCTTGGATAGCTTGTATGGAAATCTGATTGCTGATAATGGAGCTGATGAACTTGCATTGATTTTACCAGATATGAAACTTCTGCAGGACCTAGAGTAAGCCATAGAAATGAATAAATCACGTAAAAAAGAATCATTTATTGTATGTTTACAAGTACTTTTACACGTGCTGTTATTGTACTAATTATTTCTTGTTTGTATAATTATTTTCAGTGTTAAGTTTAACAAGTTCACAGACATTGGAGCTAAAAAGCTCAGCGCCGCTCTGAAAAACTGCACTGGCATGAAGTCTTTGGAGTGAGTCTCAGTTTTTTAAATAACTATCATCTCTTGTTTAAACATTGTGGGCTGACAGGCCAACTCTTTTGTTGTATTATACAACATTAGATTAATTTTGTCCCATGCCTGCCACAGTCGTCTTTAGTTTGCTTAATGGGAAACATTTTTTTGCATAATGTTCTTATAGTAAAATGCTTTTGTAAAACAGATCTAAAAAACATGAACTTTTTAAAAATGTCTCAGACACAAGCAAATATTTCAGCTAGTTTACTTTGGTGTCATTAAAGAGACCAAACAAAAAAACCAACAAACAAAGGAAGACAACTTATAAAGTCACGTGGTAGTTAATCTATTATTTATATGCAGTACATCATTGTTGATGATATGCAAATAATCTTGTTTTCCTTCTTCCTCTCTAGGTTGTGGAATAACTGCATTCCATGGGGTGTTTTTGAACACCTCCATCATCAGGACCCACGGATTAGATCACTATGATGCACTTTTTATAATGGCTGAATACTCCTTACAAATACATACATCAATCATAAGATTCAATACTTTATCAACATGTGTCAGAAAAAAACACTAAACCTATTCAAAAACATGTTTACTTTGTTACCTTGTGTATGATTGATGTGTATTATGGCTGATTTGCACTTTCTAACATTTCTGTAACTGAATCACTAAAACTCTTTTTTTTTGTTACCATTTCTGTTACAATTAAAAAGTTTTTATAAGTCTGTTTAATTGTTTCTCTATGCAGTTTGCATCTATTGCAGATGCTTCTACAATTCTAAAGAATTAACTTCTTAGTTCAACAGTTTCTCCTATTGCTGCTGTTTTCACGCTTGAAATTAAACTGTGGTTGCGAGACAGAAAAAACACAAAAAGTCAAATGAATCATTTATTAAATATATATACTGTGCATAACTTCCATTTTCAGCTTCTTACAAAGATGCAGTTTATAAGACAGTCCTATTCCAGAGACCCTGTTTGTCTCTATGTATTGCTCAATAAAATTGTATTAAAGGGAACAAAAACATGCCAAACCAGAACATGTATGAGGACGCTCTCTAAAGATACTCAAGGGTAATTTACCTTGCAGGGCAAATACTGTTTGAGTGCTGAATGCCAAACTAAAAATAAATAGGCTAATGTATTATTTATATCCACAGTAGAGCGTGGAGCCTGAATTTGATCTCCAAAGAGACACCGGCCTGGCTGCTTCCAGAAAACCCCACATAGTCCCTATAGTTTATTTGTTCCAGGTACATTTTTCATGTGGCATGATGGCTTGGTTGTTGTAGGTCAGTCCCTTGAACCTGGACAGCCTGTGGAGACATAATACTTAGTATGTTCATGAATCATAACATAATAACTGACAGCTCAAACATTACTTACTCATGCACGAAAGTTACTCTTTTATGAGCTGACAGCTGCATCTTCCTCCATGGTTCCTGAGTAACCAAATGGATAATCCCAATGGCTCCTTGCCCACAAAAGCTTTGGTTGGGAATGTCAGTCATAATCAGATTATTCCAAATATCCCTCGAAAACATCCAGCTCAGTGTCCGTGTCATAGGGAATGGAGGCTGGATCAGATAAGACTCCCAAATCCACCAGGGCCTGATCCATATCCTCTGGCAGGAATACAATCCCTACATTTAGGACTATGTATTCCATTAAAAATGCATAGTAGAGAATTAAAACATTTACAAAAAACAGGCCGAGATAAAACATATATGGAAGCTTGTCAATCAACGATTCCACTGAATCAAACTGAGAGTAAATTGGTTGTGTCATAGAACCCAAAACAAACGATGCTCTCTCACAAAGCAGAATGAGAGTGAATACATAAAAATCATTTAAGCACAGTGTACATGAGACAGATCAGCAAGCATTCATTTCATTCTGAACTGCAGTGATGCTGGTTTGTTTAACTCTCTTCTTTTGAAGTTTTGAAAGTTGAATTTCTCTTGCAACATAGGCAAAGTATGTTTTACCATACAAGCTGGTGATTTCAGTCATGCTTTAATATCAATTACAAGTTCGTATGCCAAAAGTCGTAGACATCTGTCACTGTAGCTTCTGTAGTATTTTCATCAAGCCACGCGACGCGCCTCGAAGTCAAGCTGACGGTGCAGTCTGTAGGGCTTTCCCTCGATGCTCCTTGAAGGACAAATCTCGGTCGGCTTTAAAATATAAAATATCGTATAAATGTCCATTAAGAGCTCAGCTGCTGTTTAAAACGGGCTGTGTTGTTAAACAACAAATATAAAACACTCTTTCCAAATCGTCATCGTTATACGAACATCAGCAGGCTGGTTGGCTAAAACATCCATCCTCGAAGATCCGCCCGTTTTGTTAAACACTCGATGTATGTGCGGCTCTTTGGCATCAGGACAAAAACATATTGATGGCGCAAACTCTGCAAAATCAAAAGTCGAGCAAGTCATATGCGAAGATTAATAACGCGTGAAAAACAAAAACAAACGTCGCTTTCGGATGACGCACACAAAACCGTTGCGTTCACGCTGAGCTTGGGAAATTGGGTTCATACAGACTGACGGTGTAATTAAGACTCGTAATATGACTTTCCTTTCCGAACTACAAATCCCATGTTGGTACGCAGCTGCTGGTTGTGGGCTGTCATGAACGCTATGTCGACAGGTATGTTTTCATGTGAGGTTTCTGGGCCTTTACTGCGGCGGATATGGATCCATTCGTCTAGCAAATTTTGTTAAAAACATAGATATTGCTTTATAAAAACACTTATAAACATGTTCGGCCGTTCGAGGAGCTGGGTCGGAGGACAGGGGAAGTCAAAGAACATTCACTCTTTGGACCATTTAAAGTAAGTTGTCATGCACCGTTTGCAGCTAATTTGTTAGCCTGTTCAGCTTGTGCAGTTACATTACTAACGTTGAAATTAGTCAGTGTTTGTTATTGCAGTGGAGAATCGCCTATTTTAGGTTTTTGAAGCTGAAATATTAACATTTCGTAGTTGTTTTTACGGTGTTACTGAACACGTAAGTGTAAAGCACTGAGTAAAAGTGAGGCTGTGTTACAAAAACGAACAAGCGCTTAGACAACATTTTTATAACGTTCAGAATGCGTATCTAATGAAATGCTGTATAAGTAAGCTAGGGAACTCACTATGCATTAACTCTAAAACGTAATTTGCTGTATGTCAGGTCACGCTTGGTTAAACATTATTGAAAATTAACTATAGTTGTACTTGTAGTATTTCCATAGTAACCACAAATTTACGATGGTCTCACTACAGTTATCATAGATTAATCGTGCTAATCGTAGTACAAATATGGTTATTACATAGTTCTATAGTTACTGTAGTGTGTAGACTAAATACACCCTTATAACAATTTATTTTATAAGGGGGTCTTAAATGCATTTGCAATTCTATCTAATAAAGTCAAATTTTTAAAGTCATGTAAATATTTTTACTGTATTTACATTTTTAATGGCCACAAATGCATTTTAGCTCTGCAGTATGAGACATATAGTATTATAGCTGTGTGGTTGTAAAGTTATGACATTCAAGTTTTTACGTAGTAGCCTAACTTTTGTATTTGTTTTTAGGTACATGTACCATGTTCTTACGAAGAACACAACAGTGACTGATCACAACCGAAATCTGCTGGTGGAAACTATCCGCTCCATTACTGAGATTCTCATCTGGGGAGATCAGAATGACAGCTCCGTGTTTGAGTAAGTTTCATCGGTCTTTGCACATGGACATTTTTGTTGTTCTGTTTAAAAATCTTTACCTTCTATCTTTTCCTTGTAGCTTCTTTTTGGAGAAAAACATGTTTGCGTTTTTTCTCAACATACTGCGGCAGAAATCTGGGCGGTATGTGTGTGTCCAGCTTCTTCAAACGCTTAACATTCTTTTTGAGAACATAAGTCATGAGACGTCTCTCTGTGAGTATACCTAAACAGTGAAAGGCCAAATCTTATGAATGTTTATTCTAAGAAAAATTATACAGATTTATGCCTAAACGTTTAATGTGTTTACTTTTCCTAGATTACTTGCTCTCCAATAATCACGTCAATTCCATCATTGTGCATAAATTCGACTTCTCTGATGAGGAAATCATGGCGTACTATATTTCCTTTTTGAAGACTTTGTCTTTGAAACTCAACAACCACACAGTGCACTTTTTCTACAATGAGGTAAAGTGTTTTTGCCAGAGATGTGGTTTTGAAATGACAGTTGACATGACTGACTGAGCACAGAAGGGGGCTTTAGGTAGGGGCCTTGTTTGCACTCTGTGTGCAAAACATTTCCAGGAACAGCTCACAGTGACTTTGTAGAACTGTGCTTTCTGTTTTTTCATGCATCTCAGTTGCTGTGTCCCAATTCGCCTACTTAACCAATGCACTAAAAGTATGTACTGTTTTTCTTATGGAAATGTATATACATTTTTAGTGTGTAGCAAAGCAATATGCATGCACTGGGACATACTAACAGGAAACGGAAGTTGCCATTGTTGCCTAGATAACATTGTGGCCATTAACCGTCACACACATCAAAATACATTTCTTCTTTCCATTTAAGTATTTCTTCAATCATTGTTCCATATGTAATGTTAACTCTATAGTTATATTTTTTAATTTAGTGGCGCATCAGTTATTACATTTTATTAATTCAGTGGAGCGTCATTAAACTCCGCCTACTCGCGGTGAGTTGTGGGTAATATTAGTCGTTCGAGTGTGCGTCATTTTGCACTTTAAATTTTTACCGATAGTAGACCATCTGGGAATGCGAAATGGGATGCAGCAAGTGTTTTGAACAATTATGTTCTTTCATTTTGGATATATGCAATCTATCTGTAAGTTTACAACTGTTTAATATGAATGTGAGGGTAAAAATACATAAACAAAATGTTTTCAGGGCTTCTTTGTATAGGGGGAAGTTATTGGTGTACTGTAAATGGTATTTACACCGCCATGTGTTCTTTATTCCATGGCACCTCTGATGATTGTTAGTCATTGGTGTCGGGAATAGAGAGGGCCTGGATAGAAGGATTTGCTTTATGAGAGATCTGGGGCTGCAGTTTTCATTAATTTACCTGCCTGGCTTTTATCCTTCTTTTTATTCTTTAAATCCACAGACCCTTTAATTCTATGCAATAAATAAGACATTGCTCTTTCTACAGTCTTTCTAATGCCCGCTTGCTCTCTTCCTTACATCAACATGAGCGGACACACCCCTTACTGCTAATTGGCTACAAGTTTGTTTTGGTACTTGGCCCGACTCGGTTTTCTAAAGCATTTAAAAAAATAATACTAACCCCACCTTTAATTAAAGTTAGATGGCTATACAAAGCAACTGTATGTAAACCAACCCATGCATGTTAAGAAAAATACCAAACTGCAAGACTGTATGTTATTATAGATAGGCATTTACAGATATCTTACACTTTTGTTTTATTAAATCAGCAAATATACATTCTAAAATATAAGATTCTATTCAGAATTTGTGGTGTAATGTAAATAGTTTCCATAAACAGTTGCCACTAGTGATAGTTCACCCCAAAATTAAAATTCTGTCATCATTTCCTCACCCTCTTGTCATTTCAAACCTATATGACTTTATTTCTTTCAAAGATATTTTGAAGAATGTTGGTAACCAACAACGGTTGAACCATTGTATAGACAGAAAACCAATGCAAGTGAAGGAGTACTGCTGTTATTCGGTTATCAACATTCTTTAAAATATCTTCTTTTCAAAAGGTTTTGTTGTAAAATGTGGTTGCATAAATGAAATTTTAACAGCTCTTTAGGTTAACTCATATAATATACTAATATACTCCTTAATACTATAAAGTGTGTAACAGGGGCAAGTTCAGGAGGTTATCATGAACATAAATGTGTATTTAATAAGAAGGAATATGCTTGCTTCTCTCTAGTTTGTGAAATACGTCTGTTTGTCTCATGTGATGTATGATGCTCTGATTAATGTAGGGGTCAGTTTTTCATTGTCGGGAACCAAACAGTGACCAAACATTAATAAATTGATTAAAAGCATGATTTGTATTTGTTTAGACCAAAAAACATGTCATGAGGGGTTATTGGCACTAGTTGCAGCTCTCAGCTTTCTCTCTGAGCGAATCCTCCTTGTTAATGGCCTCACTCTCTGTCTCCCATGATTCCAGCACACTAATGATTTTGCCCTGTACACGGAGGCCATTAAGTTTTTCAACCACCCAGAGAGCATGGTCAGGATCGCAGTCAGGACGATCACGCTCAATGTGTACAAAGGTGAGTAGATCGCTGACTCCGCACCGCTGTGGCCGGCCAAACCTCCTCTCTGCTGTTAATTTCTCTTTTATGTTTCTGATGCATGGGCATGCTGACTCTGCCCTTTGCCATCTGTAAGTAACGCGCACTCGCATATAACTGCAGCCTGATGACTATACACATGTGGCCAGATGCACACTGGGATTTCTCTTCAGTATGCTCTCTTACATTTTCATGAAGGCTCTCTCTGTAATCTTTTTTTTCTAGGCTGTTCCTTGGCTTGAGCTTGTGCTGTACTGTTTTCCCTTTCTTGAATAACTTGAGCCCTTAACTTTTCCTATATGCTTGACGCTTGCCCTTGAATTGCGGTTTGTCATGTAGCTGATCAGTTGATCCCAGTGGGGATGTGTTTGAGTGATAAGTAATGAATCAATGTGCATTGCGCATATACTGTAGCGGTCCACTTTCCACACTAGGCCACACGTAAACATTTATGAACGTGATTGCACTGAATACAAAATGCACGTCGTCTGCAAACAAATTATGCTACAAACAAATTATGCTAGATCATTTCTCAGAACTAACTTCACTTTTCTTGTCAAAAAGGTCATTTTTAGTGTGAGATATATAAAGTTAGTTTGTTCCCCTTATGTTCACACGTGTGCCTTTAAAGAGTAACCAGATCAGATGCACATTGCACATTTTTAAGTTTGACAAAAAAGCAGTCTATAATAATGAAACTGATATTTTGTTACATGTTTTAATGTTAATTTTTAAGTGTGTATGCCAAATGTATTACATGCATTTCTATGTAATCACAGAGAATTAATTACGATAACAGACTCTGATTGTATAAAAAAGCAGTTGGCGGTACATTCCCTATTGGCTTTAGCATGTCTTGGCAGCTGTGTCTGATGGTTAGTTATTGTGGTGTCATTGTGTTTTGGCTGTTCTTCAGATGCTCTATTGTGCAGGTTTAGTTTCAGCCACTAGGTGGTGTGATGGTTACATCTCTAGGCCTGTAGGGCCAGAGCTCCACTGGTTCAGTCCCTTTATCCTGTTAACCCTTTGTCTGTTTTTCCCCTCTCCCTCTATGGTGACTCCTGTGTGACTTATTCCAGTGTCATGTAAGTTGGTCAAATTCAGAACTTTACTATTACTTTTACTTTCTTTTAAAACTTGTATTGCATGTTTTTTGTGGTTCTGTTGTAAGCACAAATTTTGCTTGGTTTGTGTGTGCACAAAGACATTATACAATGTTCACGTATTTTATACTGTGCATATATATTTAAACACTCTTTGTGGCTTTGGTGATATTGGTCTGTGTCCGTTATATATGTGTGTATGTTTTTCAACTATTTTGAGTGAGTGGTCACATTGCAAGGGATCTTATTATATATCCCTGTTACTATTTATTGCAATAAAAGTCATGCAGGCTCTTTACAGATATGTAATGGCAAGTATATATCTCCAGATCAAATATAGTCCAACTCCATTTCCTGTAGTGGCTAACGTTGCTTAGGAAGCATCATTAAATACAATCCTCTAACATCTGACAAGTGTCACTCATTTCCCTGAAATTAATCTCTTAGGCTTATGTGAGCCACTGACCGTCACTGTGTCTGGTGCTGTTGCTTTATACTTAACCACAGTGTGTCTGTTTCCCGATTCCTCTGCATGTCAAATAACTGACAACTTTTGTTCTACCTTGTAGTGGACAACCAGCACATGCTGCATTACATCCGGGACAAAACAGCCGTGCCCTATTTCTCCAACTTGGTCTGGTTTATAGGCAGCCACGTCATTGAACTGGATAAGTGTGTGAAGACAGATGAAGAGTAAGAACATTAACACACTTATTTTGAAGTAGAAAGTGACAGAATTAAGCACTTTGTGGAATTCATCCCCACACCACTAGGTGGAACTATAGACCAGAGTTGATCAGAATTTGCACCCCTATTGCTATTGTGATGTTTGATGATGCACAACATAGCCTTGTTATTATCTTATTTAATCATCAGACATAAGAACAGAGGAAAACTGAGTGACCTGGTAGCTGAGCATCTGGACCACCTTCACTATCTGAATGACATCCTCATCATCAACTGTGAGTTTCTTAATGATGTGCTGACCGACCACCTGCTCAACCGGCTCTTCCTGCCCCTCTATGTATTCTCTCTGGTCATGCAAGAGCAGGTGAGTCTCCTGCCAGTTGTACACTTCACACCGCACGACCCTGCAAGTCATACGGTGTCCTTTAGGTCTTTGTGCAGTCTTACATTACAATATTTTGAAATTCCTTAGCTGTGATGTAGATTCAGTATTGATTCTTTTTTTATCGAATTTGTAAAGCATTATAAAGCTATAACATGTATTGCATCTGTTATATTTGAACTAACGTGCTATGAGCTTTTTGTTTCTAACTTGAACGCGCTGGTAATGAAAAGCATGCTGATGTCATTTTACAGCAGGTGAAAATTTAGGGCTCTGCTTCCTCAATTACAGGAATAAAGATCATTCAATTTTACAGCATTTAGAAACTGTAATCCATTAATTTAAAGTATATAACGTTCAGTTTGTATAGTTGTGACACATTGCACAGTGATATTGGAATAGTGATTGTGTTATATTGCTAATTATAAACTCTCTCGAGCAACCTTTCAAATAGGCACCATGACACATTATAACTGTTTGTATCTTTTTTTTCCAGTCAGAAGAGCGCAAGATCAATCCTCAGGTGTCACTCTACCTGCTATCACAGGTACAGAAATCTGTACACAGCTTTCGCTCAATGTTTTAAGACTTGCAATGAGAGACTATTGATCATATTTCTCACTATCTCTAGGTGTTCCTGATCATCCATTACCGGCCGCTGGTCAACGCCCTGGCCGATGTCATACTGAATGGAGATCTGTCTGTGTTCTCCGTGCAAGCGGAGCAAAGTGCTCACAAACATTCGGTGAGTATGTTGGCACCTTTAACTGATGTGTGTCACGAGTGAGAGAGTTGAAATGTATTCAGATAAGCGATGCACAATGCAGCTTTAGCTTTCAGTCACTGTCATTTTGAATACGTCTAGGTTAAATCTCAGATAATCGACTTCAGATTATAGATTTATATACACTTACACCTTTATCCAAAGAGATTTTCAAATTCATGAAATGTATATTTTGACTGTGTTTCCTGAGTATCAAACAACGGTATTAGTTTGATCAGCCTCTATTAGGTGTTCATTTGGTATTCAATGTATTCGCACCGGCTGACCACACTTTCATCTACCCAGCGTGTCAGAAAAGTTCCCAATTAACTTGTTAAATGTTATCAGATCGCCCGATCTCTTTAGACATCAGTCACGCATTACAAAGGCACAGTGCCCTTTATTTGATATAAGATGCTTATCAGACCCCCCCAATAAAACTTCTGAGAAAACAGGTAGTTGATGAGTTGGTAGCCAGGAGAATGAAAAGAGAACTCTTCAATGTGGTTTGCCTCTGCTTTTGTTATTTTCATGAGGGTATTTACACTGAGGTAAGAGAGGCAGATAAGAGCTGTGATATCAGTGGTGTTAATGGCTTGCTTTAAAGTTTTCTTCACAGTAGACATCAATGCAGAGTGTAGGTGGATATGAGATTGTGTAGTGCAGGGCTGTAGCATGCTGCTACTGCTGTTGTTTTTATTCTCTGGATAGCAGAATCCGGGCCAGGCCGCGCATATGCGCGTATGCAAATATTTGCAACGAAAGAGTCCCAAATATTTGTCAGCATGAGCTGTTTGCTTGTACCTGGCTTTAACACAAACACCAAAATGTCAGACTGCTTGCAGGGAGAGGGTTTGAGAGAAATGTTTCTGATTTTGTCAGAAAAGCAAGCATCAACACATGTTAAAGGGACAGTTCACCTCAAAATAAAAATTATGTCATAATTTACTCACCCTTGAGTTGGTCCCAGTCTGTATGAAGATATTTGGAAGAATGCTTATAACTAGGGTTGACCCCGAATAGTCAAAGGTTAGATAGCAGGAGTCTGATTCGACTACCAATCTCCCAGTCATATCTTTGCAGAGGTGTTATGCAATGGGGATCATGCCATTTTGGTTATATAGGCAATGGTGTAGCAGATGGGCACGCACTGCGACAGCAAACATATTATTTATGACATTTTTATATTGGTTGTGTACCAAAACCCCCGGTGCATATGAGCACGAGGTCTGGCTATGACCTGGCCGAGAATTTTCTTTTCACTGTTCCTTTAATGTAGAATGCACATTAATATTGTTTTAATGCTGGAACAATATTTATAGCCTACAAAATATAATATGGTGCTCTTAAAAATGACAGATACTTAGAACTATATATATTGGAAAATGTGGTGATTGATATATTCTTAGAATGCATTTGGTGGCATCTTGAAAGCAAGCCTGCCTCAGCTCAGCCCAAACCCTGTGTTTTTCTGATAAATTTGTTTGCCACCAGCAAAAAAAAGTCAGTCAGTCAAGTTGCCTTTTCAGGGAAACGGCCTCTTTTCTCATTTGTGTCAGTATTATCACAAACCATTTCCTCTTTCCCGTTCTCTGCCCCTTTTCTGTGGTCTGCCTCACCTCAGGCTTTACCGCAGCATGCTCTGCTCGACCCTTTTTACCAGCTGACGGTAATCTGTCAACCTTTAAACCAGTGAGACCTGAGCGCTGCTATTTCAGATCCAACTCAGATTAATTTAAGAGGACGTTATTAAAGTAATGCAATAAAGTGCACGTTAGTTTGAAAATTTTTAGTTTCAAATTCATGCGGAATGAAAAAGACGCAGATTTTTTAATTGTAGTTTTCTAGATCATATTTATCGCAGCACTAAAGGTAAACAGAGTTATGTGATTCGTTGCTTTCAAATCATTTTGTTGACTGTTGCATTTTTTCAGCTTGCACGACACACTTATTGCATTGCATGTCTGTAAGTGCCAGAAATGTGCTATTAATAAAGCTTTCAGCATCTAAAGAATAGACAAGCTTGTTTATAAAACAATTCATGCTGCTGGGAAATCCTGGTGTGCAGATGATATAAACGGGATCTTTTTATAGCTGTAATGTTTTTAATAACAAGGAGCCTTAAAGTGATAGTTCACCCAAAAATTAACATTCTGTCAACATTTACCTGCGGTCTAAATTTTGTTGAGCCCAAAAAGAAATATTTACAACAAAGTTGTATCCAAACAGCTACTATGGTAGTCAGTGGTGCCCCAGAACTATGTAGTTTTCCATATTTTTCAAAATATCTTCTTTTGTGTTCAACAGAACAAATAACTTGAGGGTGACTAAATGGTGACAGATTTTTATTTTGGGGTAAATTATCCCTTTAAATATGATGCTCCACTTGCAAGGGACCCATGTTCTAAATCATATAAAACAGAAATTTTCATGCATAGTGGTTCATGTCATATCTTTCTACCATTGGAGCAATGTATCAATTTGAAAATAATATGCAATGCATCATTTTGCTATAGAATATAACAGAATATATGTTTTTAGTTCTTACTGTTATAATACATTGTGTGGACCCCAAAGCGCCCTCCAGACCCCGATTAAAATAAAACTTAAACATAGCCGCATAATGTCATATGTTTGGTTTTAGTTTGCATGTGCATGTCGTGAAAAGCTCTCTGAGGGAGCTGGTGGGAATCCTTATGTAAATTCAGATTTCTTTTGAGTCTTTTTTTGCTACTCTGATGTAAAGCGATTTGCCTTACAACATCACCGCACTGCGTCTAACCTACTTTCCCTTTCCCGTAAGGCCTGTGAAATAGGTGCTAGTACCTCTGTGTGTTACCAGTAACACTCACACACATGCAGACACACATCACGTGACTTTCCCCCTACCACAAACCGCAGGTGGAGGCTGAGCACAGGAGGGACCAGCCGAGACAGGGGGCAGATCAGTCTTAGGATCTGGATTTCAAACATGTCCCTGTTTGGATGACAGGAAGTATAAAGTTCATGTAGTGCAGAGATGAAGCGTGAAACCGCATTGCTTTCTTTTACGCCGCAGTATTAGAAGCTTCCTCTGTTTTCTCAACATATGATTTAAATAGTGCACTGCGAGTGTTAGCGAGACATGCACCTGCTGCAGCGTTTGCTGGAAACGCACCTGTAGCCTGGTGGCACGCTTTAGCAACCTGTTTCTGGAACAACGGCTGTCACATGACACAAATACAAGGTTGATTTCGACCTCTCTCTTTCGGTCTCTGGGTTATTTTCATATCAGTTGTGCATGTAAATGCTATTGCAGTAGTAATAAATTCGCCTTATATAAACACATTTCCATATATCTAGATGTCACAGGTCTGTTTATTGAGTTGTGATGTCACATGTCTGAGGGCCGCTGCACGTCATTCGACCGCAGTTCAACCTTAAGTAATGGTCTGACGAGCAGTGATCTTGCAAATGATGAAAACCTGAGCTTTTGCTTTGCTTATCTTCACAGCAGTGCTACAGAGTGAGGTCATCATAACTGCTGTTCCGTACAATCGCCCATCAGCATCTCTCATGTGTTACGTCGAACCGTGCTTTCTCGTAAATACATCTTGCCCTTGCGAGTTTCATTGCACTTTGAATAGAATTCAGTCATTAAGTCTGCGACCGCAGGCAGACCACAGATGGCTGTTTTTTGCAAGTGTGGCATCCTAATGAGCGCTGTGCTTCTCAGCGAGGTGCATGTTCTTCGCACTGTGTCACTGTGACCTGTTGTGGTCCTGGCTTTGTTTTTGTCGAGAAGGCGAGATAGCTCTGAGTTGTTTGTAACTTGAGTTGTTTGTAACTCCTGCGCTACCAGATCGGCTACGTGTTCTGTTTCTTGTGTGTTTCTGACACTGCTATGCTAATGTTTCATATGTGAAGGGAGAGCATTATCTTACTTATCTAAATGCACAATTTTTTGCACCCAGTGGCACAATAAAGACGTGTTCTTTGAATTCTTTCAAGTGTTCCTTGAAGAGCAGACCGAGTGGTTCAGCGTATCTGCGAGACCACGCACGGGTGATTATTCACTTTGCTTTCCTGCTGTTCTGAGAATGAACTTTGTCTCTCGGGCGGTTGCCTTGAATGAGGCTGGGGTCCTTTATTGTGCCGTCCAATCGCGCTGCTTGGTGCATCTCATATTGCATGATTTATAGCGGCTCTTTAGAAACAGCACTGCTGCCCGTTTTGCATTCGCCATGTGTGTCCTTGACTGTTTGGCAGCTGTTTCCTGTTTTAGTGGCTTCGCGTTTCTGAGAAGCCAGAGGCTCTTTTCCTTTCGCTGCCGTTTTATGTTCTGCAGAAGTTAAAAGCAGCTATTGTTGTTATCAGAGAAGGTTTATGTGTGAATGTTGTCGAGACTGGCCGGGCCGGCAATTACCTAATCTCATGTTTCAGAGAGAGGCGGCGTGTAGGAGCACTTTTGTTTTTAGAATTGTAACAGCACTATTAAAGCTGGGGGACAAAGAAAGAGTGTGTGTGATATAGATCTTGCTGCTTTGGTGTTTTGAATAATTTTCTTTAAAAACTTGAAATTGTGAATTAGGTGTTTTATGCACTTGGAGTTACTTAGGTTTTCTCGATCACACTTTGGTAAAATGTTTTCCCCTTGTTTGATGCTGAATTGTTTGAGTGGCCCTGTGGTTAAAAATCCTAACTGGTAATCCAAAGGGGGTAATTCACCATTGTGCCCCACATTAAAATGAAACAATAGTAAGTAATCAGGGCTGTACTATGTGTACTTTTTCTGCACATAGCACGGGTGCTACAGAGGTTTAAAGTTTTGTAGCACAGGCCAAACAGTTGTTGCACAAGTATAAAACCTCTGTTATATTATAAAAAAATATTTATGTGTAGTTTATCACATAAATAGGCAGGTAACTGATAAAGGACATTAATGTTACAGTTGGATAAATTAGTGCCATATAATTTAGTTTTTTCACAAGTTCCTTTTTTTCCCTGTTTTAAGTTTTCTGTGTTTTTCCATTCTTTTACTTTACAATAATTATATATTTGTCCACATACTGTAGTATACTATTATATTATTTACTATGGTAAACTGCAGTAAAAATCCTCTTTTTGCAGATACAATAATGTTTTTGAACTTAACTATTGTAAATATTATTTTAGTAAATATAAGTACACTCTAGTGTTTATATAATTTATTAATTTAATACTAGAATACTACAATTTACTATAGTAAATATTATAATACAATACAGTGTTTTTAATCTGGATGTACAAGTTAACCAGACTTTTATTTTGACGGGTCGTTGCAAAGAGTGTGTTGTTGACTGTAACTTTTCTCTAACAGTGAAATGCTTATGAAATAAACTCTTAGAGCAGCTCTGGAGATGCAGTTCATGAATCATGTGTTCATGTCCTCATACAGAGAGATGCAGACAAATACACGAGCGTCTCACACGTGTAGTAATACGTTAAACTGTGCAGCTCATTCACATTCATGCAAAGCAGGTGATGTATTTAAAAAGCCAGATTGAACCTCCGCTATTCCCTCCCTGTTTCCACATAGCAGAAATCACAGGGCTCTAGATATGGACTCCATGCAGCAGGAAAACAAGTTGGAAACATGAAAAAAAAATTACATCACAAACAAGCACCTCAGCAGCTCTGTCTAAATTTATTTTAACATAATTAATATACAATAAAATATTAATATAAATTAATTTTAATATAAACATTTATGAGAGAAAATTTACTTATTTGTACTCATTTGAATCACACGGTTCTTGTACACATAATAACTGGCCACAAAACATACAAGAACCAGTGAGACTAGACGTTATCAATGTGTTGCCATATTAAAATTTACAGTGCTGGTCTTTGTTGTCTCAAAATAAGCTCAAATGTAAAGTTTCTCTCACCAGTGTACTGTTTCAGTTCATAAGGCATAAATTATAACCCTACTGGATTCATTTGGATTATTTTAATGATAGACGGAAGTTTTGCCATGTTGACCCCCATAAAAGTAATATGTAATTTATTGGTTGTTTGTTTGTCAACTGAATAAATAAAAAAAAGCCATATACATTTGGGATGGAATGACTGTGAGTAAATTATGAGAGAATTTTCATTTTTTCCTGAACATTTCTTTCAAGCCCAGCTTACTCCAGCAGGAATATAATAAATACTGAAATATTCACATAATATGCACACCCAAAAAAAAAGCTGCTTACAAAAAGCTGTTAAGAGACTGTTAAAAGTTGATTCTTCTGTCCTCTGCTTGTTTTGTTATAGAGCAGCTCTAGCGTGCGTCGCTTTACCAAGCCACCAGAAAGTCTAGAGCGTTCCCTAGAGATGAGCCGTCACAGGGGGAGGAAGAAGACTCAGAAAAGACCCAACTACAAGAATGTGGGCGAGGAAGAGGAGGAGGAGAGGGGAAGGGAAGAAGGTCAGGATGAAGAAAAGGAAAAGGCTAAAGGTACGGAGGCTAGCTCAAAGGCCAGCAGGACAAGTGGGGATAAGGAAGGTGAGTAGCACTAGATGAATGTCCAAGCATGACTGATAAATGACCCACCGTTCACATCTCACTTCAGCCATGGCTCTGCTCTCAGAACTGACCAAACAATAAGTCAGCTTCTCATTTTCATGACCAGTGTTTGGGGTATCGCTGCGTCATACGGATCAGTGATGTACAGAGGATTACGTAGCATGACTTTCGTTTGTAAAACATCACAATACTGCCGGTAAACAAAAAATGTCTGCTTCATTGAAATCCAGTTAAACAAATTTGTAGTGGCCAAAATAAACACCAGAATGTGGGTGTAGCCTCCGAGCAGCTGGGATTTACCTGAAGCTTGCGGGTGCGGCGGACATACACTTTGAATTCATCAGATTTGACAATTGCGTAACATGTTGTCATGGCACGCAAACCATGTCCGTATGAACTCAGCAAAAATAAGGACTTGCCGATTTGAAGAAAAAGTGGAAAATAGCTTATGACCATTTCAGTTTTGTAAATGTGGTACTTTTAAAAGTAACATTTCCCAACACTGGTAATGAGTGATTTTAAATCCCATGTAAAATATGTTTAGAGATCAACATCCTGGTTGGCAACAGTAATCCAATTCACCAACCAATCAGATTTTAGATCCAGGCTGTGGTTATGGGATTATAAAACATCAACCTGTCCCTTCCCACTGATATTAGGCATATTATGTTTGACAGAAATGTTCTTTCAGGACCAACCAAGCATGTTGATCCCAAATCGCATTACGTCAGTTACGAGAGCATCCCACTTTGGCTGTGTTCCCACACCATTTCTTTGTTTGGACACAGTCACTTTGGTTCACATTCATTCTGTGCTCTCGACCTCAGCCCTTGCACTGTGTCATATGTATTTAGTTATATTCATTTATCTGTGTTATATACTCGTTTTTTTCCATGTGACCATTTACAACTGAAGATGAGCTGTATTGATTGGTCATTGATGTATTTACAACATAACGCTCATTTTTTACACATTTCTACACATCCTCCGGTTTCGGTTTTGTTTGGGTTGTTGTCCACAACTGTTTGCATTATAAAAGAGTTAAGAAATGTTGTTTAGGTGTAGTTTTTGAACTGTTAGACTGACCACTCTAAAGTTTTACTCTAAAAAATAGAATGTAAGATCCAGATATAAAATCATTTAAAAGGAAATCCATTGTCTTTAAGCTCAGATAACTCAGGTTGGTTTGATGTTTGCATCTTCAATGACTGATGCCCAAATCCAGCTCTGCTTTTATATGCTCTGTGCCGTGTGTGTTCTGCAGAGATTGAGATGGTGGTGATGGAAAAGTGCAGGATCTCTGAAGTGTCCACGTTAACCGAGCAGAACATTACAGATGAGGAGAAGAGCGCTGCGGCTGCTAGATCTGAAGTCCAGAAGAGCAGGTACATTGACACACATGAGGGCACACAGACTTTTCTTTTAGAGCTAGCTAGAATTACTAATACATACAAAAACACACACTAACTGTGCCTTGTGTGTAAAGTGTTGGTATTTGGTACCAGTCAGACTTTAAATCTGAACAATAGAGGTTCTGAGCTCTTTAAAAAAGAAGCCCAGGACGTGTTCAGACTGCTCTCCAAACCTTTTAAGCACTTATTTATGTATTCTACTCTATATGAGCTATGAAGTTAATGCAATGTCTGTGAAATTCTCACGAATACTCTGCCTGGGCATAATCTAGAACTTAAGAAGTAAGTGATAAAGATCTCTACCGGCATTTATCTCCAGGGGATGAATCTATGTTTATACAGCGTAACGTTTAGTCTGGTTGTGATTGCTTCTCTAAAGCTCACAGATTGGATTTGACATGATTTAAATGCTTGTGGTTTACACCTGGCCTGTAATATAACAGAATAATGATTTCCACAGAAGTAATGACCGTGATTGACCATTTTGTTTTTTTCCCCTTAGGCCCTTCCTGGACATGTTTTATAATTCACTGGATTGTGACACTGACGATTACCAAGCTCTGTTTGTGCTTTGTCTCCTGTATGCCGTGTCTCACAGTAAAGGTACTGTCTGTTTTCTCCACCCTGATTGTCACAAAGAAATGTTCAAATGAATTGACTGTTATGAGGACAGAACTTTCTATAGCAAAATGAATTTTAGGAACGATTCTTTTCTGCCAATCAAAGTCACGTCAGCAGTGAATAAGAAAACCATTAATAAAACTATTTTCAGCATTTGCTCACCCTCACGTTATTCCAAACCTGTATTCATTTCTTTCTTCTGCAGAACACAAAACATAATTTTGAGAATGTTGGCAAACAAACAATATCGACACCTATACAACTTCAATTGTATACACAAAACCACTGAGACATTTCTCGAATATCACTTTTTGTGTTCCACAGAAGAAAGAGTCATATACAGGTTTTAAATGACATGAGGGTAAATAAATAATGACATTTTTCTGTTAGTTATCATAGTAAATTATGTAAAAAAAAAAACATGTGTCTGCAGTTATTGGCCTGAAAGCCTAGTTGACTACTTAAAACATTTAAACAAGTGTGTGCGTGAGACTTTTGTAATAGAAATGTTAAACCAACCTGTCTCTGCAACGTAATATTCAACCTTTAAACAAATAAACCTGATTACTTTCACTTATGGAAGTCACGTGACACATCTACCAGTAAGGCACTGTTTACTCTTAGCAAACCCCACCTGCAGGAAGTCATTAAGTAATGCAGAACCGAAAGATCATTTTCCAAGAAATCTGATGACTTGAACCATTTACAGCCTTATTATTATGTTTAATTAAGTCATTTTTTAGACATATATCTGGTGTAACAGAGATGCTGTTTATAGATCTTAAGTTTATTTTTGTTTAAAGGAGGCCTTTTCACAACATAAATATAGGATTTCTGCTGTGTCTGTTGATGCTTAACCTTTAAGAGCCTTAGGTTTACATGTACAGTCACACTGTATAGGATCACACCACTAGTCAGACTCAGAGAAGACTATACATTTTTATAATGTATAGTTCCAGTAAAAGATGCTTAGCCGCAGTCAGATGGCTTTTGATAAAAGAGAAAGGATCAACGCAGACTGCACGTAAATCTGCTCTTTAGATCCCTCTTGTTGATGCACGCATATGTGTACGTGCAGGTATAAACCCAGAGCTCTTAGAGAAGATCCAGCTGCCCGTGCCAAATGAGGAGAGGAACTTTTACAGCCAGGTGTTAGTAGAGAGAGTGATTCGGATCATGAACCAGGCCGCTCAGCCAGGTACACACACAAACACACCATCCCACTGTATTGTACTGTACCAGCTGCTTGCTTAGACGTGCTGATTCTGAGGATTCCAATGTTCCGTCTGAACTTGTCGAACAAGCCAAAAAGAAACAATGTTCATCAGAGTATAATAACGGTTTCTCTGAAACATCTTTTTGTTTCTGCTGATGTTACTATAAGAAAACAATTGTCAAACCAGTGTTTGTGATTCATCTAAATCCTTAAAGGATACAATCAAACCCTGCCCTACATTTTTCCCACTATCTTGTACATTACGTTTCAGGATGAAAATTTCTTTGTGATTGCTGTTTCATGATGTCTTGATAATAGGTCGACACATTTCTTCAGATGTGTAACCTTTGCCACAACCTTGAGTAACTAAATGCAACCAACTTCCTGTAACTGTCAGTCTGTTTCACCTTTACAAAGAGGAATTTTAGCCAATTTCAGTTTTGACATTCTGACTTGCTTCACATCAAGGCAATAACAGGGTTAGATGAACACATTTGTTTTTTTTACTAAACTGTATTTTCTGGTGCTCATCATTGGTACTCAGCTTTTGATCAAAGGCAGCATACTCACTTGGAGCACAGTTCACCCAAAAATTATTTTATTCTCTAACTCTCTTGTCATTCTGAACCTGTATGATTTTCTTTCTTCTGCAGAACACAAAAAATAAATTATTTTGAAGAATGTTGGTAACCGAACAACACTGGCTGGTCCACATTGACTTCCATTGTATGAACACAAAACCACTGAGACATTTCTCAAAATATTTTCTTTTGTGTTCCACAATCATACACAGGTTTTGAATGACATTTCTAGCTGAATTCCTCTTGAAATAAGTTTGTAGTTAGTTTTATGAGTGTACGACATGTTCCTGGCATAGTTGTAGTTAAACGTGCCTTTAACCCAGGTTCAAATCCAGTCATTGGCTCAAATATCAGCACATGATGCTTTTTCTTTGGATTAAAATGTTGAGTCAACGATTAATAAATTGATGAGCTGTGGTCCTCTTGCTTCATGATTCTGTAACTTTGTACTTTTGATACTTCTGTTCAGTGTCTGTTGTGACACTATCATGACAGTAAATCTAGTTACAATGTTACTTCCATCATTTTTTTTCAATTTACATGAAGTCTATAATTTTGCTTTCAAAACCACTTCTATTTTATTCCCTGTTCATGTTTGTAAATTGTCATGACAATGTTCAGCTGTTGTCCTGGTTACACACGTCACATTTAAGCTAAAGTATTTAAATGCTCCAAACTTCCTTTTTACCATGTTTGTTTTATATTTCTCCTGCCATGTGTCAGAATTGTGTAATAGGATGTCACATGAGTAGTCTGCCTTTAATTCAGTTTCAAAGGTAGAAACAATTACAGCCTATGTATTTGTTTTATATCATCACATCAGAAGTGTAATGGCTAACTTGGGTCTTTGTGTGTATCAGATGGGAGGGTGCGTCTTGCCACCCTGGAGTTGAGCTGTCTGCTCCTGAAACAGTCTGTGCTGTCTAGCTCTCAGTGCATTATAAAGGATGTCCATTTGGCCTGTTTGGAGGTAGGCACTTTGACACCCAGAACATCAAGCACTTTAAAAGCAGATATGCCGAATTAAGTGTAAGCCTAAGGTGTAGGTTTGATGCTTAACAAGGACATAACATCATTTTCAAGGATATGTTATGTGTCTTGAATCTATGACCTTACCTGTCCATATCTATTGGCCCATTTAGTTAAGTCATTATAAACAGTGCCTGTAAACCTATGTAAAATAGCCCAACCATATAACTAATGAAAAACTCAGAATGACATTTTTTGTCATATACATCACAGTATGCTGTTGTGGTGATTGTTTTAGTCTTGACTTGAGGACACGGCAACTTTTTCACAATAATGTCTCATGACCGGGGTGGTTAGTTTAAAAGAAATTAAATGATTCATGCGAATTTGATTATTCAGGATGATTCGATATTCGTTGTGACATATTTCTGATTTACTGCTTGTTTAGCATACAGTATGCACACTTTGGTTTTTCCCTGAAATTTTTCATACATTGGGTAACACTTCTCATTGTGCTTATTTTGAAACCAAATGGATTCACAGGAAGCTCGTAATAATTGTGCATGTTTATATTGTGTTGCGCAACTCAACGAGGATGTTTTCTTTTTAGGGTGCTCGGGAAGAGAGTCTTCACCTTTTGAGGAGGTTTTATAAGGCAAGATGCTTTCTGTTTGGTTTTACTTTGTTTCACTTTCTCACGTCAAGTTCACCCATGTCTCAGGTATTTATAGAAACCGCATGCGACAGAGTTCAATGCTTAAAATGTCTTTACTTTTTCTAGTAATTATTCCTAGTGCTTCCCCCAAGTCACACAGCCGCAACTTGATTTCATTTAAACACAGAGAATATTTGGGAAAATCCCAGCAGATTCCTGTTTATACATGTCAACCAGCTTGGTGGATTTTTTTTTACAGTCAATCATTTCTCTGAAAGCCAGTTATGGTTAAACAGAACTTAAAGGAATAGTTAACTTTAGAATTAAGATTTGATGATTATTTACTCACCCTCGAGTTGTTCCAAATCTGTATAAATTTGTTTGGTTAAACACAGAGAACAAATGCTTGTAACAAACAGTTTTTGGGTCCCATTGACTACCATAGTATGAAAAATAACAATGGTAGTAAAAAGTTCCCCAGAATTTTTTTACTGTCATACATTCTTCAAAATATCTAATTTTGTGTTCAACAGAACAAAAAAGTATGAAGTAGGTTTTTCCCTACTATGGTAGTCAATGGGCTCCAAGAACTGTTTGGTTACAAGCATTCTTCCAAATATCTTTCTCTGTGTTCATCAGAATAACGAAATGTATACAGATTTGGAACTCGAGGGGGAATAAATAATCATAACATTTTAATTCTTAAGTGAACTATTCCTTTAATGCTTTAATCGGAGAGAGACTTTGGGACTGTGGCAGGTTCATGCAAGTACACCATGTATGTAAACAGCTTTTGCTGTAGCCATTGGTTACATCAGGATTGAATATTGTTTTCCAGCCTTTATTGTAGGCTACAGCACTCTCTTGTTTGTTCCTTTTAAGTCGTTCTTACATGTGAAATTCGAGTAAACGGGCGTGAGTCTGCTTGGCGTATGAGGGAAATGCAGTTGCTTTTGTTTTCACTATTCAGAAAACACTTTTTTGAACACGGTACACAAGCTTTGCATTCCTCTTGATGTTATCCTTCGACTTTATTATCAGTTAGCACAACAGGATCTGTGCACTGTACACAAATAATTGCAGTACTGAATGTTCTGTTCTTAAATTATGGAGAGCACTGGGAGGGATTGGGTTATGGTATTCGTCATGTTCTTTGGGTTTTCTTTTTATTGTGAATCTGTGTCTGAGCTCTTCCAAGAAACAGGCCAGACATGTGCAGTGTCAGACAAAAGGTTACATACGCTGTCAGTCTTCTATTATTACTGTTTCTGTCTACACTTTAGAGTAATAGAGAAGTAGTCACCCAGAAGTAGTCAAATCTGGGTGAATGGTAAACACATGAAACCAAGTATGGAACTTATGCAGTCTTGAAATTTAGGTTCTTCAAAATAGTTATTATTAACATCTATGTTATTTTTGTGTTTAACCGACTCTGTGTGTATGTGTGGTCCTGGTAAACCTTACTCAATGTCTCCACAAAGATTAGTAATACCAGGAATTTTTTCGGGACATTTTTGGTCCCCATTAGAAAACCAGCTTATAAATTAAACTAAATCATGTTTAATTGAAAATGTAGAAAGGGTTCTGTGAGGGTTAAGTAAGTCAAGTATTAATATTAAATCATATATTCTCATTTAACAATGTGTTACTAATATAGAATAAGAGGCAAAAGAATTTAAACATAATGTATTTCGCAATGATGTGTTCACACTGTTAGTCCAAATGGAGCTTTTAAGAAATGTAAATTTTTTTCCCAGTAGAGTTTAGTTTTGCTTTTGTGTTCTGTATACTTTCCTTACGATCATATTTTTAAATGTTTTACTTCCTGCAGGGGGAGGAGATCTTCCTGGACATGTTTGAGGATGAATATAGGAGCATGATGGTAAGGCCTACAGAGCACATACGCTTACAGTCTCTTCTGCAATCTCACTATTAGTGTTGCTTATAACCTGATAATGCTGCAGTACATCCTGCTTCTGAGGTGAAAGGAAACTGCTGTCATCAATTGTAAAAATTTACTGGAAAAAGAAGTGACAAACTTTCATTGGACTTTTTCCTCTTACAAAACCTTTCCTGGGTTTCCTGGGAGTATTGTTTGTCTTTGATAGAGTCACATTTTTCTGTGTGTGTGTGTGTGTGTGTGTGTGTGTGTGTGTGTGTGTGTGTGTGTGTGTGTGTGTGTGTGTGTGTGTGTGTGTGTGTGTGTATAGAGTAAACCCCTGAATGTGGAGTATCTTATGATGGATGCGTCCATTTTACTGCCTCCCACCGGCACCCCCCTTACCGGCATTGACTTCGTGAAGAGACTGCCGTGTGGAGATGTGGAAAGGACACGCAGGGTTAGAGATACACACTCACTCATATTGAGAAAACAGACTGAAAGCTTTAAAATAAAAACATATTGGATTCCATTGGTAGGCAAGTGTTTCATGTCCCATGTGTGTGGCTCAAGGCATCTGGGAAGGCGTCCAAAAGTTTTCAGTTCTCAGAAATCTATTTCATGTTTTTAAAAAAGGATTTAGTAGGAGGAAGTGCTGGAACTGTGGGACCAATTTAGTAGGGAAAAAGTACTCAGTCTCATTACTCTTGAATGGATAACATTAGTTGCTGTAATGAGATGTTATGCAATTATATTTTTTCCTGAAGTTTCAATTAAATGCTTAATTTTGGTTTGATGCCTGAATGTTTACAAACACTCTTATATAATTTGTATCTTTTCTCTTCATTTTGTAACTGACTGTTTACATGTCCTGCTGGTCTGGCTCTCTACTTGGAAAACCCACAGTTCCCACTTTACTTAGAACTGTTTACTTAACAAACTTACATTTGATTTGTTTTTAATTAAAATAATTAATATTTAACTTGCATGAAGTTGTGTTAATACCGGTATTTCACACTACTGGTATTTGCTGTGGCTTGACAATTGGTCTTAATACAATTTAACATTCTCATGACAACTCTGAAACCAAGTTTACAGCTGTGCTATTATCTAAATGAGAATATTGTTCTTTGTTTAAGGACATTGAGAATAATATTTTAACTCTAAAGTACACTAAAGAACAGCGAGCCCTCACATAGGCCTTACTAATTGTCTTATATAAACAAATACCAAGAGGATTAAAGTAATTGCTTCTGCTTTGTCATGATTGATTAATTGCTGTGATGTCTTTAACCGTTTTTGCATTTGTCCCTGCAGGCTATCCGTGTGTTCTTCATGCTGCGCTCGCTGTCCCTGCAGCTACAGGGAGAACCAGAGACTCAGCTTCCTCTTACTCGACCGGAGGATCTCATCAAGACAGACGATGTGCTTGACCTCAGTAAGGCCTTTACAGTCACGTCATCTTATTTTAATCAAACATTTTCCTGTTTTCTCAAAGCACTCCTTGACTTATTAACAATAGCTGGCACCAGTGACGTGAAGATTTCACAATTTTCTGTGAATGCTTTATGGATTAATGCCTTATCATCAAAGACGTTTCCGCTCTCTTTAGAGTGCTTCGGATACACAACATTTTGAGCTTGCTCTGTTTTTTCTGTTATCAGATAAACTGCCATTAGATAAACATGCTGATGCAAAATCGAATTTTGAGAGAAAAAGAAGTGGAATTTCTCATGAACTGCGACCATCTCCTTGGTTTTAAGTTCCATCAGCTGACCTTCCTACATTTTGTATCTCTCACAAACTCGGCCATACCCATCTGTCACGCAATATGTGGGTTTGCACCGATTGTCAAATGCACGCCCGTCCCTTGTCTTGGCACCTCCAGCTCAGTTATGTCCAGGTGTCCTGGTTACCTCAGGGCCTTTCACTTTGACAGGTGAGAGGGGGTGTGTGTAGAAGAACTGACTCAGAACTTCCACTGTCACAAGGGCCTGCAGTCGTTGTGGGTAGCAGCCTTGAGCTCTTCCAGTATGTCTAGTGTTTGACAGTAATGCAGTCTTAGCAGCACCTACAGGCTGGGTCACAGAGTGGGTGGGATGGGCCTGGAAGTGTTAGCAGGTGGGAGGAAGCTCAGATTTGGCTGCCAAAATCAGCCCACTGTAACTTCCTGTCTTGCTGCATTTGGTGCACAAAGGGTTAATGTGCGCAGCATCTCGCTGCTTGTTTTTGATCTGGGTTTGTACCGTTTGTTTCGCTAGAATTGGAAAATGTGTAGAAATACATTGTCAAGAGCAGTGTTAGGTCATTAATAAAGAGCCATGTTTTATAGTTTACCTAAATATAAAAATCGTATCTGTCTTACCTGTCTTATCTTTCGAAACACATGAAATTCTTCTGGAAGCATGAAATTAGTTTTTTGTAGTAGAAAGTCCAAGCAGTTCTGACAGTGATTGTTGACCTAATGTCACTTAACCCACTCATCCACCTTGGTTGTGACAAGTTGCTTGTAAAGTTTTACATATGTAAGTTTGGTTCAAAGCATCTAAATTAAAGCTGCAATCTGGAATTTTTTTGTTTAAAAATAAACAAAAATCTGTTATTAAGCAAGTACATAATCACATGTTCAAAACTCATGATTCCCAATGGTAAGCTTATAATAATTTTACTGTAATTTAAGTCTGATCATATTTAGCAAGAAATGTCAGTTGTTTTTAACACGTGTTAAGATGAGTAACATTCAGTTTTGTGTTTCAGATTTTGATGGTTATAGAGAGGCATAATTTACGGATTGCAACCTTAATAAATGTGTGACCATGACTGTAAAGAGAGATAATATAAAAATGAGTCTGTTAGTCTGTTGCTCTTAGGAGCGTGCAAACAAAAATTCTTTCATCATTTGCTCACCCTTGTGTCATTCCAAACCTGTATGACTTCTTTTCGTCGGCAGAACCCAAAATGATATTTAAAAGAACACTTATGACCTAACACTTTGGCACACCAATAACTTCCACTGTATGGGCACAAAACCATGAAAACATTTCTTGAAATATCTTTTTTGAGTTCCACAGAAGAAAGAGTCATACACAGGTTTTGAATGACTTGAGGGTGAATCTGCCCTACTTCATAGTAACTGCTACAAAGTTTACAGATGGCACGTCTTGCATCATCACGATTTGAGATAATGTTTTTCTTTTGATGTCTTTTTAGTATGAATCCAGTAATTGATCATCAGTCAGTAGTTGGAACAGACAAGACAGTCAGGCAGATAGACAGACAGATAGAGCTGCCATACTGACGTGCCACTGATGCGTGTTATTTTTAGACCTACAGGAAATGATGCGTGCACACAACACAGTACATCACAGGGCATTATGTGAGCCTACGTTCCTTCTCACTGAACATTTCCATTCTTTACTGTTATTTATTTATTTTTATGAGACTTCTTTTTTAACTAATAGATGTCGCTGCTTTGTTCCTTTTTTAGCCTGCTTGCGCATAATGGTTATTACACACACAGCATGACATGCAGAAGTGTTCTGAAGAAGTTCTCAGAAAAAACTTTCTCACGCACACATGTTGACTATTCTCTTGTAATAAAACAGAATGTAGTTGGTCGTGCTGGACTTGATTTAGTATAGTTGCTTTTTAGATTTGTCCTGTACGTGTGTGTGTGTGTGTGTGTGTGTGTGTGTGAGAGAGAGAGAGAGAGAGAGAGAGAGAGAGAATCACCTGGCCATTTGTACATAAATACACAGAACCATCTACCTTGTAAATAAAAATGGATAAATGCATTCTGACTGCCCTTAGTCAAATGTCAGAGGGTTAATATACCTTATATAGTAAACTTCTTTGTCTCAGCAACTTGCATTAGATGTGTTAAATGATAACTGCATGGAATGGTTGTTCCTTGGTAGAGAACCCGAGACTGTGCCTAGCGGCACTTTGCCTTTCACTTCTAAAGTATTTCCCCAATTGCTGGTGTCACTTCTTAGGAACTGCAGATGCTGTTGCCAAGCCACAATCTGTTGACTTCGGTTGTGATGCCACTGTTTCAGATATTAATAGTCAAGTTGATCTATTTGCAAGCGACATCGTCTGTAACTATGACTCTTTTTATTTAACCCCCCGCCTCCGTCCTGGTTCATGATGCTCTGTTGTAGGTCATGACTCATTGGAGTATTTTTGAAAACTCCCGCATGTCTGTCTGCAGTCTGATTTCATGCCAAATTAACACTCGCTCACTCTTTCACTTATTGATCAAATTGTGATTAAATTCAACCTGATCTGACATTTTGTTAGTATTTAATAGGAATTAGATGACTGTGTTTAGTGTTAGCTGTAGGTTGTTTGGAAATGGTTGAGCTAGGTGAACCTTGTGTATCAGACACATCTACACTTTTGTGTCTTGATTTAGTGTTTGTTGAACTTTTATGATCTGTGCATTAGTGATTTATTGGGAATTTAATATCAAATTTGTACCCTTTGTCTGTATTTGTCTTGTAGATAACAGCGATCTTATTGCTTGTATGGTGGTGAGCAAAGACGGTGTTCAAGCTCAGCGCTTTCTCGCTGTGGACGTGTACCAGATGAGTTTGGTAGAACCAGATTCCAAGCGTCTGGGATGGGGTGTTGTCAAATTTGCCGGCCTTCTGCAGGTCTGCTTCAACCCTTAGGCCTAATTCTTGTGCAGTTGCATTCTACTGCTTGTTGTCATTGAAACAAATATCATATTAATCCCATGCATATTTTCTCAGGACATGCAGGTTTCCGGTGTGGAAGATGACAGCAGGGCTTTGAACATCATCATTCACAAGCCCACGTCTAACCCTCACGCCAAGCCCGTCCCCATCTTGCAGGCCAACTTCATCTTCGCCGACCACATTCGCTGCATCATTGCCAAACAGCGACTCGCCAAGGGCCGAATCCAGGCCAGGCGCATGAAAATGCAGCGGATAGCTGGTTGGTTCCTGGCACATCACCTGTTATAAACTGCTGTTTGCAGCCAAAGCCATAAACTGTGTCATATCTTGTGTTTATAGAAGATATGTTTATTTTGTTTATCATCGCTGCAGTGGGGGAGGGGTTTGGGGTGTACTTTACCTATGTACACAAGCCAGGATAACATTTGAATTTGGTTATCAGATGTTTAAGGTTAATTGTGAAAATTCCCCAAGGTGCTATGAGGAAATTGGCCTTTTGATTTTATTAGCTTTCATTTTTATAATGTGTGTGTGATTGTTTGTTAAAAATGTTATTGTTTCTACTTGATTGTTCATCTTTTCTCATGCGTCTTTAATCATTTATTCTGCAGCCCTACTGGACCTCCCCGTTCAGCCTTCTACTGAAGTGCTGGGCTTCAGCCAGCCATCCGTTGCATCATCACAACTGCCTTTCCGTTTCTATGACCAGTCCAGACGAGGCCCAGCCTTCGCTTCTGTAGATAAAGTTCCAGGTAACTGTGTAAATGATTAAAGAGGAAATCACAAAAGATTAAGAGACCAGCTGTGATCCACGGTTATACATTTCAACAGAATATTCCAGAGGCCCGAGTCAGGGGCCTTAACATTTTGTGCCATATTTCAGACTAATAGCAAAAATATTATTCTTGTCTGGAATTTTAACCTAGGATCTTATTTTTGGATCATAACCATTTTCCTGTCAAAGTCATAATATTTTACATGCTGTTATTATTGGTTTTTCTTTAATGTGTGTGTACTGTATAGATAACTTCTAAAGCTGTAAACAACATCCTATTTCAGTTTTTTAACACTGTACAAAAAAAATACAACCAACAGAACATTTGTAACTGAATCAAAATGTTAAACAAATATATTTAATTATATTTGTAATATTTAGAAAACTGAAACCAGAAGTGCTGTTGGATCAGTGTTTACATCTTGCAAAGTTGTCTATGCGTTGTATTTTGATTGTTTCTGATTGTCTTTTATGGTCTTACATTTTTCATTTTCAAGAAAAAGGCTGACTGCATCAGAGGTTCCTGTTTCTATTACAGCATAAACTATATTTAGTATACGTATGTGCTGATACACTCACCTCCTTTGCTTTTTTTATTTCTCTTTTTTGGGGTTTTCTTTACTCTTTTTAACTATAAGTTGAAATACCACAGTCCACAGTGATGAAAAGGTGGCTTGTTACTTCTCCTTTGCCATCTACATAGAAATTTGACTAATTTACTTGCAAATTGCACATCCTAATTTTGCTTTCCTTAGAATTTCTCTAGAACTTCTCAAAGCTGTAGTTCTGTTTCGTCTGAACCAGGTTTCTAGGTAATGCTTTCTCCCGAATGACTCTGATCTTGTGCTGTGCATAGTATTATCATTTCTTTTCCTGACTCGTGGGTCATTTTCCAGTGGTTTAGTGTGAATTTGAATGGGATCCCAGTGCCAGTGGTAAATATTCAAAAACGTGTCTGTACATTAGGCACCTGTTGATGAAATACACCATTGTGTGGAGTAAAGGAAATCAGATTCACTATCTTTTATCAACGTCACTTTTTTGGCTGGAGATCCTAACAAATTACATCTGTTTCAAAGCTCCTTTGTTAAAATTGTTGAATTCCTGTTAAAGTAGACTAGCTGTAAAACAAATACTGTACCAGTGTTTGTAACGTTGTCTTTATTTATCAAGTAAACGATTAGTTGTTGCTGGTGTCGACACAAATACCATCTGAAAAATCAAACCAGATTTCTCACTGTGTACAAAATATACTGACACTTTTAGAATTTTGGTGACTTTCATTTTACAAAAGTTAGTTGTCTGTACAGGGAAACACATGACTAAAAAAAGACTTACAGTCTCTTTTGATGACGTGCTGATTGTTCAGGTAAAAAGAATTGTGGTTCCAAGAACTCTTGACATTTTGCCAAGTGTCTCAATGGGCTTGATATGTACACTGGATGAATTTACATTTATTTGGTATGGCTTGCTGTCATTTGTGGCCAAAATACAAAATCTGAAATATTAATGTTCCAATAAACATTGTTAAGATACAGTTTCTCACAGAAGTGAGTACACCCCTCACATTCTTGTAAATATTTTATATCTTTTCATGTGACAACACTGAAGAAATAACATTTTGCTACAATGTAAAGTAGTGAGTGTACAGCTTGTATAACAGTGTAAATTTGCTGTCCCGTAAAATAACTCGACACACAGCCATTATTGTCTAAACCGCTGGCAACAAAAGTGAGTACACCACTAAGTGAAAATGTCCAAATTGTGCCCAATTAGCCAGTTTCCTTCCCCGGTGTCATGTGACTTGTTAGTGTTACAAGGTCTCAAGTGTGAATGGGGAGCAGGTGTTTTAAATTTTGGTGTTATCGCTCTCACTCAAGATTCAGGATTCAAAGAAGCTTTATTGGCATGATAAAATAAATCTTACATTGCCAAATCACAGGAAAATTAAATATAAACATTCTGTACAAATCACTCTCTCATACTGGTCACTGGAAGTTCAACATGGCACCTCGTGGCAAAGAACTCACTTTTGTTGCCAGCGGTTTAGACTCACCCTCAAGTAGTTAAGCATCTGTAGATCTGTGTGTGTTGAGTTATTTTATGGGGACAGCAAATTTACACTGTTATACAAGCTGTAGACTTACTACTTTAGATTGTAGCAAAGTGTCATTTCTTTAGTGTTGTCACCGAGCGGCAACCTTCTGGTCTCACTCGTGAAACCAACACGGAGGTGACTTAAACTGCAAATCATCGACTGGCACATTTTATGACAAATTTATTCAGAAAACCATGAAATTCCAAAAGGTTCACATACTTTTTCTTGCCACTGTATGTACATTTGTATATAGTCGCATGTGACTCTTATTGAATTTGTTTTATTTATTTATTTTGTTTTTGGGAGATTCCCACTGTATTGTATGATGGCTGTAAAAAGTCAACAGAATTGTTACGGCTAGACGGCTATTGTGTTTGCCACCTGCTGAAGTCCATATGTTCAGCTCATATCCAAAACAATTCAATTATGTTGAACGTTGTTTGTTGTGTTCTAGGTTTCGCAGTTGCTCACGTTGCCCAGCATAGCTCCACGTCAGCCTCTTCCCCCTTGCCCCCTTCTAGTGGAGACACTGGACCCTGCGACTCGACCGCAAGCAGTGGTGCATCCACATACACAGTCACACAGAGTCAAACTGGTAAGATACACACTCTTAAACATTCAACAGCCACTTCACTGCACTACTGAAACACAAAAACACTTCACACACATGCAGATGCTCGATCTGAACACACACACATTATATAAGTAAAGAAGGAGATTTAACTTAAGTTTATTTTGTTCACTAAATAGATCAGTGTTCAATGATATAAAGAGTTCAGCCAAATATAAATGTCACTCAAAATGTTAAAGCTCTTTAAAGCACATACATCTATTTTTTTTTTAAGTAATCCAAATGACTCAAATGGGTTTTTGGGAAACTATATGTTTGTGAAAGAAAATTAAGATTTTGAAATGTACACAAAGCATCTTAATGCTAAATTAAAACACAGCGGGACATCAAATCTCATGTAATGTGACTTGCTGTCATATGTGCGTTTTGTCACAGACACGCATAGAGAGAATTTTTTGGCTTCACTTTTCCTTTAATGATAAGGTTGCCAGTCATGCAGATTTTAAATGGGCATAAAATGTAGTTCTGCATTGTTTCCTTGCAAATGTTCCCATGGTCAGTTTTCCTTTGGCGCCAAAGTTCTGACATCTGTTTTTTAATAGACCATCTGTGCCTCTTTGATTTAATTTACTCAAGCTGCTTGTGTCAGATGCAAAACACAAGGGTCAGTGTCATTCCAGCCATTTGATCTAAACCATTCATTATTTTGCCATTGCTAAGAAACCGATTTCATTTACACTGGGGCAAGTGTTTTATTTTTGACCCTGCAGAAATCACAGTGTGCTTTTACATTCAGTTTATTGTGCTTAGCTGTGTACGGTAAATGAGGATTCACAGCAGTATTAAAGATTAAGACTCCTAATTCTTTTAAATTCCTTTTAAGCTCAAAGCATCACAGCATCTACAGAACATTTTGGGCGGTTCACCAAAAAAATGAAAATTCTTTTATGATGTACTCACCCTTGTGTCATTTCAAACCTGCTTAACTGACTTTTTCTCAAAATATATCAGACATTTCTATTGTGTTCCACTAAGGCAAAAGTCTTCAACAGGTTTTAAATGATGTAAGGATTAAATAAACAGTGTTAAACATCTTTAAAGTAGGAGGGTTACGACTATCGGCTACATCTTTGAAGAACTGGTGTGACTGCTGAATAGCCATCTCATTGGACGAGAGATTCCGGGGCTGCGTTCATCTCTGAAAGGCATTTATTAATCATCATGTGGGCCAAAAGTATCTTTCAAGTAGATTACGGGTGGTCGGGTGTGGTTTTGGAAAAACCTGAAAGCTCACAGAGATTTCACACCACAAAAGACCAGGAACCTATCTGGTGGTTGACTTCTCTGAACCTGGGAGTAAAGTCTTGCGGCCTCTGTGAAGTCGCCTACAGATTTCTGTCTGCGTGGTGGGGGCGTTTCACTAATATGCTCATGGGCTTTTTTGTTTCTTTCACTATGTATCTCCTTTTATTCTATACTAGTGTTTTGAACTACTTACTGTATGTTACAGACCCCCTTCACGTTTGTAGTGTGTTGTATGTAGTCACATGTTGGTGTTGGTGTGAGGGGCATGTCACAAACGCACGGTTTCAAAACGGCAAGTGCAGCAGTGTGAGGTGACCACATTGAGTGTTGGTTTGTGCCTCGTGGTGCGCGTCGTCTTTGAAGAGGAGTTCTTAGAAACAGCAGCCGCTGCAGATGACGTTGTGTTGTGGAGGGTGTCTGTCTCGCCACAAATCCACCTCTCCCTCGATCTTAACCTAACACGCTTAGTGCCTGTAGTCGTGCATGCATTTGCATAATTCTTACTGTATGTACACTATCTATACTGTATATGCATAGTGTTTCTGCGCTTAGTTGTGTTTCTGTAGATCTAATGGTGGTAGAGCTTTGGGTTAGCTGTGCAAAGGTCATGGGTTTGATTCCCGGGAACACTCAAACTGATGAAATGTATAAGTGTAATGTAAATGTAAGTATGTAATGTGAATGTGTTTTTCCTCTTTTGTTTCATAATCCACCATTTATGTGTCCGTATATGGGTGTAAACAATGTACTTGGCATGTTTTTCTTAATTTGTCAAACAAATGTATTTGGTCTGGTGGGTTAACAGTAACAGCTGTAGGTTTTCCTCCAGATTTAACGCTGTGCTTGCCTTGAGGAAGCGTATCATTGTGCTTTGATCTGTCCCTCTGTTCTCTAGTCAGGGAAGGCCGGAGGTGCGTGTTTTCTCTGTCAGACGGTGACAGGCATGGTGGAGAGTGGGTTTAGAGCTCCGTGTACACGTAACAGGCATGTCCCTGTGATGCTTTGTGCTTAGACTGTAAAGAGTGGCTCCCCTAGTATCCAGTGACCTGCATTGTGCTACTAAACCAAAACAATGACTAAGATAGCATTTGTGTGAGTATTGATAAGTTTGATGGCATTAGTGCTCCAAATATGAATGGCATTAGTGCATAAACCATGTCGTCCGAGCATATAGTGTGTCATATAGTATAGGTTTGGACACTATTTACTATTTTACATGGTTTAAATGAATGAAAACTATTTTGTTTTTCTCTCCGTTTTGACATTTATCTATATTCATAAAAAAGCGTTTACTTTTTTATATCCTGTTTTTTTAGCTTTACTTTTTTATTTTGAACTTTTCTGTTTCATGGCACTGCCATTCAGGTTCTTCCTTTTATAATCATATTCATGGCTGAAATCTTTACAAATATCTGACTCACTCTTGGCATGTCTGTTGTCCACTCCTAAGCTTTATTTCACAAGCGTTTCTATTGACTTTGACATGAATGCTTTGCTCACTCCACCTTTGTCATAATTCATATTGAAATGTTGGCACATTTGAAAACGTATATATCTGTAAATCACATTAAACACATTACAAACCACCTCACATTGACCTCTATGTTTTGTGAATGGAATGCAGTTTTCCTGCTTGTTTTGCCTTTGGTCTAGAATAGATGAAGCTGCACGTGTGTTAGCCTGCATCCTCCCATGCAACCGTGTACTTGTGTGACCCTGACCATCCCTGATTTTTCTGTTTCAGGGCTCGCCTTGGCACCAAGCCTCACCCCTACGCCACAGCCCACCATTTCTCTCCTGTCTGAAAACGATGCAAAAACGCTGAGCGTCGATTCCCTGACTCTACTGCCCCCCGCCGACCCACCTTGCCTGCGCTCCTTCAGCACCCAGTCCTCCATCCAGGACGACCAACCTGCAGACGGCGAGGAGACTGCGACCCCCGGACACATAGAAGATGACGGTGAGCAGTCGACAGATACGCAGGAGGACAAAAAGGACATTTCAGTTATACCTGAGGAGGACGAGGCATCTCCTGGACCGTCAGAAATGAACTCGCTTGAGGATACAACGCTGGTCAAGCCCAGGACGGACCATGCGGGTGACCAAGAGGACAACCCATATCTGGAGGAGGAGACTGCAATAGACTGATGGATGGAGCAGAAATACTAAAACTCATTCCACACACTTTCAGTCTGCATTCATCATGACTGAATTCTTGCACAGTCATCAATTGTGTCCTAGAATTGCAAAGGCTAGTAAAGCTAGTTTGTACATGCTTCTAGCATTAGCGATTCAGACGCTTATTGTATCAGATGTGTGTAGACAGTCACTATATTAACACTTGTTGACTCAACACTGCGACTCCAAATACCTTCCTTTACATCAAGCCCTTGATGTATTTCAACAGCGCTGCTCTTACAAGAACAATGATGTTCATTGGAGTTGCTCAAAGCACAGCCTTTGTGTGTATGTTTGTATATTGTTCTATGTTCTTGTTTTTTCTTTCTACGGTGCTGAGAGAGAACCAGCCGTGTGTTTGAGGGCGTGACTGTTTTCGGACTGTTTGTGTGTATGTATGGTTTTATGATACTGCAGACAGGAAAGGTTGTGTTTATATAAATATGTAAAAAAACAGAAAATGAGTGGGTTAGCGGGGAATGGCCACTTGATTTTGCTAGTCTTAACACTGAGGAATGTACGAAGACCCATGGGTCGGTTTAGCAGCGCTCTTTTCTGAAGGCATATTTTAATTTGACTGAACGTTTATTTGCACTTCAGCAGTGGGGTTTTAACAAAGTCTTTGTTTTGTTTTTTAGAGATTGCAAAAACAGATATGCGCCTACTTGTCTTGTATTTATTGGTCAGTTCATTTAAGATTATTTAAATCCTTATCGCTAGAGAAATACAGAGTTCTGTTCCTGAGTTTCTGTCACTGCCACCTTCACACATTTGTTTCATTCGGGAATCTGCCGACACAGCAAATCTGTTTTCTTTCACAAGCTTTCTGACTTTATGTACTTTAAACGACCTAAATTTTTTAATAGAATGAGGCCACATTTCCTTTTTAAATGGATTTGAATGTTAATTCTTTAACACACTTGATATTCTTGGAGTCGAGATTTTTTTTGCTGGACATGCACATTCGAAGCTGGGCGTGATGTAGTGGTTTAATTTTATGTTGGTGTGCAATAAGTCATTTAGGAAGAATATGGAGTCATTTATTTTACTTACAGATTCATAGTTTGACATTTACCACTAATGGACTAAAATAAAAAATTTGATGGTAGCACATTGACGAGACCTTTATTCTCTCTGTGCGGCACTGAAGCAGGCGGTGTGGTAGCTACACCAGATATAACCTTTATTGACTGAGTTTCAAAAATATTACATTAAAGCAATACAATGAATTCTGCTTATTTCAGTATTTTGAAGTTGTGTTTATAAAAATAAGGCTTAGTTTTGTATACTGTGTAAAAATTAGTTTTTGGTTTAATATTATAATTTACCAACTGGAACTATCAAGGTCATGCAATAAATTATTCTGATGTACACACTGGTCCTTTTCGTCTTGTTTGCCTTCTACCTTGATGTGGGATGACAAAAGATGAGTGTTGTCATAGTAACCATTATGTGGGTAGCCGTATCTCTTGCCTTCCTGGAATTCAGGTTTGTGGTTTGAGACATTGTCAATTTGTAAAAACCACTGCCAGGGGCTTTAGCATCATAACCATAAATAGATTAAAAGGTAACAGTTTAATACTGTGTCTTAGGAGTTTCCAGGGTAACGTTTATTCGGCCGATGAATAGTTCTTGGAATAGGGTTTTCCATCAGTTTCATGTTCCTCTTTGTAATAAAATGTTTGGAAGAAAGAAATGGCTTGATTCTATGTCTATATATTATATTCTGTATGAAAAAGAGCCAAAAACAAAAAAGGCTTGTGCATATCTGTCAGTTTCTGAGTTCTAGAGGTGAGCGTTGCGGTTCCTAAAGAAAATACACATCTCAGGAACTGTGTGTGTGTTTGTGTTTGTGTAAGCTGAAGCCAGATGCAGTACAGATTAGGGGCTTTTCAGGGAAACACAACTGTCTCTTTTCCTGGAAGTGACTGTGCGATTTCATGTGTGTTAATCACTAAGGCGAGCGAGGAAAGGTAGACTGATAAACGAGACGAGAGCCTCACAGGCAGCCGAAGCCTTATGAAAGGATGTTACAGCTTTTTATAGGCTTTGAAAAGTCGTATAAAATTCGCCTCAATAAAATAAGTCCTCTCCGTGTTGGGCATTCTGAGGTTTAAAGTGGTTATGGGAATTCCCTTGATAAACAATCATTTTAGATAGAAGAAATTTCATTAGAATCAGAAAGTGTTTCATCATAAAATAATATACTCTTACATCAGAAATCGATCTCATTCACTGATAGTAGTAGATGATTCATTTGTGAACATATAACATTTCTTGTTCCTGTACTTCTTTTCAATATTGTTATATGTAGACAAAACTCAATGTTACGCTATAGAGGAAGATCTTATCTCATGACTATTCATTTGTCTGAGTACAATCACTTCCTTTTAGAATTCCAAGCAGCGCTCGAGTTTACGTGAACCCCTGATGCCGTGTATTCTTTAGTTCTTAGTCATTTTCTGCGTAAGCCAGACAGAGGTGTTGAGACATTTTATTGATACCACGTAAGAGTATCTTTGGAGATCACAAGCTCCTCCCATCACACTCCGTCAGTCATCGCAACCTACTTCATTTCTTGTAAATGTCTGTCTGAACCATAAGCAGTTTACGGTCACCACAGCTCCACCCCTCAACCACGCTACTACCTAAATTAATCAGTCTAGTCAAGTACAGAACGTCTGGACTAAAGTTCCAATAAATCCCGCCTGGTGTCCGAAACGTGAAATGTCACATTCTGGCAAAGAGCTGGATTCATGGAGCGCATCATTCCAAGACTTTGTTAGGTTAAAGGTGAGAATCTGGGAAGCTTTCTCACTTACATCATTAAAAACGGCTATTTCAAGTTACTGAGAAGAGTAAGAAAAACATTTCATGACTGGCTTTTTTCCCTAAATGTTATATTTGTTTTTTGTTGTTCTTTCAACCTTCATACTTGTAGTTCATTCAAACGCCAAATAAAACAGTGAGATTTCTTTAAGTGGTTTACAAATATATTTATTATTATTATTATTATAAAAAATATTTCTTTCTGCATAGCAGAAACGTTTTTCCAGGAAAACAATTTTCCCATATAGTGTAAACATTCACAGACATTGTAAACTTTCTTGAAACAGTGTTCATGAGCAGTATTCCAAAATGTGCTACAAAATGATGCCTGCTTCCTAAAACAGAGCAGTACCATGAGGAGTCCATCAAGTATCTCCAGAGTGTTCGAGCAGCGCTTTAATGCGTCTAAAGACTCAATGAGTCTAGTCTTCATAGCGGATAAGGGAAGGCATGGAGGAAGTCTTTGAGGATCGGGTGCACAGGGATGCGGTCGATGTCTTTTCCGCCACATGTTTCTATAATCCGTTTTCGACACAGCTGCTGCAGAGACTGCACTGGTTCTTTCCTGTAAGGCCTGATCAGAGCCTTCTTAGGAGACTTGATGTAATACTCCAGCAGTTTGAAAATAGAGTCAAAACATTCCTTACTGCCAGTCAAACTGAATTTGGAATTCTTGAAGTTAATCCGGATGCTCACGGGACCGTTTGACGCTTTGTAACTGAGCGTGTAGAAGACGTGAACCTGCCGACTGTCCCGGATGAGAAAAGTTCCAAATGGTTCTTTCTTCAGCTTATGATGCGCCTCCTCCACAGTCATGGGACCCCAGTAGAAGCCACTCTTTTCCAGCATGGAAGTGGTATAAGAGATGGTCTTGTAGTCCTTCTCGATATTAAACGGTCTGAAATGGGTCTCGAATATGGGCCAGGACTCCAGTGCCTGCTGCCTGGATCTGGAGGGCCGGGAGACCTCCGGAGAAGCGCCTGTACTCGCCCTGGGTTCTTCTGTGCCTTGATTCCCTTCCACTGAACTGTGCGCCACCATCCTACAGGAAAGACCAACCAGTGTGGTCTTCCATGCCGTACCACAGGAAGATCATCTAGATGAGACGCATTTGTCTGTTGGGGAGAGTGACAAACGCTTTTAATACTCATTTCGAGTAACATTATGAATAGACTTTTTAATGCTAAGCTATTATATTACATTATTAGCCTATTATGATTATTTGAAGAGGATTGGCTCGATTAATAACTGCTATTCGGAATCAAAATTAAAGAGCTTCATAGCCCACACAACGAATTTTCTAAATTACTTTAGATTCACACATCCAAATACACAGGCAACACATATCATAATAAGTCAAATATAAACACCATAACGAGACTCCTTGTTTAAACAAGTGTTTCCACACTTTCCTACGTCACATTAAACATTTGTTCGCTTCAAAATCACGTCATATTCCGCGCAGTTTACAGCATTGCGTACAAAAACTCGTTCGTAAAGTTCCGAGCTTACCGTTTTAGCGAACTCCACGAGCAGTCCACACAACTTTGACAAACTCTTGTCGCCGTTTCCAAAATCAACTTGTTTTGAACTCCCATTGATTTATTCCGCTGTTTGATCGCGGTAGAGATTTCTCCAGTGCGCTCAAAGCTCCTGCGCGCTCGCGTGTGTCTGATCTAATGTCACAATGAACTGACTGGCGCTTTTATTTCTACTACAGCCTAAACTGACACGCCCATTTCCCGGAATCCGTTCACTTTCAGCTCTTCTCTGAAATCAATCAGGGATTAGCTTCTCTTGTACCTGAAGAAGAGGACTAGTTACACTTTGTACTCTACTTTTAAACGGTTTCCAAAACTGACAATTATAAGTTACATTTATATCATATATATATATATATGCAAAAGGATATATATGGGTTCACTGTAACAGTGTCTGCCAAATTCATAAAAGTAGAGATTAAGGAAAATATTTGGATTTCTATCCGTTTTAATAAAAAAAAGTCTTAAAATAAACCTTCATTTCTTATCTGCATTGTGACAAGAGGATGACCTTTTGAACCATGACATACGCTCAAGTGGACTGATCTTTAAAAGCCTACACTAAACTACATTTGACTCTCATTTATAAATCTATATGGCTGACTATGATGCCATTAGTTCTTTTGCAGAGGATGTAGTAAAAAACATGCATGAAAAGACTAAACTTATTTTAAAGTGCAAAGAATCAGATGTGGGAATATTGTGAATTGTGCAGATGCAGTTTCTCATTCCTCGTGACAGAGCTGAACTGATTTGAGTATGAAAAGCATTAGGTGTAAATGAAACTTAGTCTTGGTCTAGTGTCGCTCTACTTTACAATCCACAACCACGGACCAAACAAACATTTGTCCATAAGTTTCATTTCTTGTGAACAGTGATGGACGTTGCATGCACCAGTCGTGTTGTGTAGATGTCACACAATTAAGCATCTGGACAAAAATTGTATTTTGTATTATTTTTCATCCAGTGTCTATGTGCTTTCAGTCTACTCAGGTCCACTCTTAGGCCTACATGTGATATGAATCAACTACATCTTCAGAAGAATGTGTCATTTGTCCATTTAACAAGAAGAATGACATCATCTTCCACCAAAATACCATTGTTAGATTCTGAGTGAAGCTCTCCACTGACAGTGTGATTCGTTTAAATGATCTCATTGTGAAACTGAAATTCCTGACATGCAAAATCGAGGGTGTATGTTTCTTTAAAATTAACTGTTTGCCTTGGAGTAGAATTACTGCTTATACTTTCGTTTCACACGCATTTCTCAGAAACACTGTATTTACAGTATGAGGACCACTAGTGGCGCGTATGGTTCTTACACTTCCACACCAGGAAGAGGAATCTAAACAAATGACACGCACATGTAAATAATCTGTGCATTTCTCTGAAACAAGCCCGTTTATCAGATGAAGGAACTCATGGATGTTTGGACATTTTTAAATATTTAAATAAGTTTCTATCATTTGCTATCATTGTATTTTTTTATATTTAGATAGATTTATGAACATGGTTGCGCACATCTGCCTGAGGACAGCGTTGAGATCGCCCGTTGCATACATTTATGAATTTGGCAGAAGCTTATAAAAAGCTACAGTGCATTCGAGGTTTATATGTTTTATCATATTGTGTTTACTCCGGGGTTCGGACCGATAACTTTTGCGCATTATCTGTATTATTTAGGCTACTATGCAAATACATTGTAGCTATTTGAACAAAGCAGCTCTTACCTGATATCATTACAGGCGAAACGCATTGTTTGGTAACTTACCTAAACATTCCTGTGTTTTTACCTTGCTTTACATTTCATTACATTACTTTACGGGAAAATGAAAGTGAAACCACTTTCGAACATAATTCGATAGATGTCGCTGTTTCTCCTAAAACAATTACGTATGTCGTCGCCGGGCGTATGGAATGAAGTCAATTGTGTCATCTACACACATTCTATGTATTCCAATCAAATATATAGTCAGAATTCCCTTATTTGCATTTCTATCTGCTTCTTCAGAATACTATCTGCTATGCAAGTAGGCCTACTCATACTCATAATCTACTTTCACAATCTAAAAACAAAATGTCTAAGTTCCTTATATTAGATAACAGACAAAGAGACATTAAACATCTGAACTTTTCAGAAGTCACGTGCCTGGCGGTTAGCCACTTTATCCAGAAGCCACAAGTTCCATGTGGTTTCCTTGCAGCGTATAGTAGTGCTTATAAACGCTTTCTTCCCTGCTATTTATCTCTGCATTAACATTGATTCATGGCATTTATTTACAGCTTCTTTACTGCAAATGCATTCAGAGCACACGTGATATCTGATAATCTGTACGAAATCTTCTAAAACCTAACTGCCATGAGGTTGGATCACTAAAGGAATGATCTAAACTAGGATGATGGCTGCTTACTAAACTTTAGTGTGGTTGTTTATAAAGTTTTCAACATTTGCCGTATTATAATTTATAATCAGGTCTGAACGAACTTGCAGTGTGCTAGAAAAAATCACGTGACTGGAACCACGTTGTCATGCAACACCTCTTTACCTGAAACGCTACGTTTTCTATAAGTGGTGTTTACTTACACAAAAGAATGCAAATAGGTTATAGGTGAGTGGTTACAAAAGCTTTTACGTCAAGTGCCTGCGGTTAGAGCATCACTGTATTAAAGCAACAGCTCTTATATAGACACAACATACCATCTTTATTAAGTTTTTAACATAAGAAAATGAATAACAAAATCAAACTTTTAGTTAAAAAACATAGGTTATTTGCCAGAGTGTTTTCAAAAAATCCATATTTTGAGAGATTTGAATGCAATTCTGGCGCCATCGTGTGGGAATCATGTAAAATTGCCAGCCAACTACATGCAAAAGTGAGTCATTGAAATGTTTTAGTCGTGTGTATGCACAGTTTTTTTTAACAGCACCAGTAGTGTTGTGTTTTATTAAAGCCTCGAGCAATATGCTTGTTTTTGCTTTGCATCATGACCTACTGATCCAGAATTAACATTATTTTTGTCAAATTCTTTGTTTTGGAAGGCAGTTTCATTTCATTTGCTAAAAACTAACTTGCTATGAAATGGATTGTTCAAATTGAGGCTTTATTCATAAAGAAAAGGCACATCTCAAAATAAAATATCAATTGTATCTAAATACAGCCGCGGAAATAATTTAGAGACAAAAGCATAATTTCAGTTTTTCTGAATTTATTATTCATAGGTAGGTGTTTAGGAAAAATTATCATTCTTGTTTCATTCTGTTAAACAAACTAACAATATTTTTACCAAATTTCAAAAAAAAATATTGTCTCTATTTACATGTATTTGCTTTAAATGAGACCTGGGGAAACAGGTCAATACAAGATGCTCTGTATTTTTTCTCTGTATAAGTTCATATTTACTTTCAAGCAATATAACAGTAATATTTGTACATGTATTTAGGGAAAGTTCAAAAATATTTTTTTATGTGATAACCTCAACTTTATCGTAGTTTCAGGTGTCTTGTCATTCTATCAGTCTTTCACATTGCTGTTATATGACTTTGTTACTCCTGAGGTTTAATTTTATTGAAATTCAACAGAGACCGAACTAGAATGGCCACAATACATCTAGAAATGCTGGTTTTCCACAGCTGTATATGGTCAGCACACATTTCTAAAGATATCACTCACATACTCACTTCATTCACTTGAATGTTCTATGAAAAATCCAGCAAGAAACTTAACAACTTCAGAACATGACATGCCCACCAAAGTAGATAATTTGACAAAATATAGATTTGTTTAAAACAAATCATGTATTTGTGCTTAATACAGACAATACACAAAACTTTCTTTTTAGACATTGCCATTTAAATACTCTTTTTAATAAAATGACATTCACAGTGGTATACTTTTGTGTTTTAGTTCCCTCCTTAAACTGAAGCCTTATCATTTGTGTAGCTGTTATCAGGAGAGAAAGGCTGTTTCTTTAGTGGGTCCTTTCCTTTTGTCTTAGAATGTTAAGATAAGTCAACGCTAAAGTTTCATTCAGGAACATTCACCCATTGACAGTTCATGTAAGTATACTCTGGTCTTGCAAGTATATGTAATATTTTTCTATAAAAAGGGTTTGTATGAGATAAATCAGCAAAAAACAGATTGATCATCATTTGTATTAGGCCTACTATAGTTTTACTACAATTATTGTGGTTTAACCATGATTGCTTAGTGAGACTATATATGGTTATGGTTTTATCACAAATACAAGTAAACGGTGTAAAACCATAGCTAATTGTAATAAGGTACCAAAGTACAGTTATATTATCTTGTTACTGAAGCCATAATATAGGATCTCATTCATGGGCTATTGTATACTGTCCATCGAAAGCTTTCTAAATATACACGGAGATTTTGTAAATGTATGTTTTGAGACGATTTAGTACAAATTCTTTAAAACACCCCACTCCGGTGCACAAAGAAAAAGGTCCGTTTGAGTCACTTAGGTCGGAACTAAATTGCGAGTACACCCGGCGGACATTAAAAGACGGACTATCAACAAAAAGAGGGTGAAATAAGTGGTCGATAAAACGCGTTTCTCTTAACCTGCCAGGCTGCACTACGATTTTGATTTAATGAATGATATTATTCATTCATGATTTTTGCATGTATTTCAACCGAGAGCATGCCAGCGTTGGGTAACTCGCAAAGTAAAGTGGATGTCATCAGATAACAGTAACTTCTAAGTCCTCGCCCTTCATTAGCTACAAGGTAAAGTAACTTGTTTAAATGTTTAACTACACAATACTGCATATGGCTTGTCTCTGCTTCCGAATTTGATCGTGGTAAGGTCGCGAATCGATATCAATTTTGCCCGGAGCGTGTGGTTTCCATAGAAACGACCTGTTCAATGCAATTTGAAGGGCAAGAACTAGATCCGTGGATGCGGCTGCAAACCACGCGCGCATTTCTGATCTGCCACTTTGGAGTTGTGCATTATTACTCATTGAAATCTGTATATGCATTTGCTTAGTACGTTTGTTTTCGTTGTTTCTTTAATAGTTTTTATATCCACACAGGAGTATATCATTCACCATTGCTGGACTTTATAACGCAGCATCATGGTGCTAAAGATTTTCTACCCACAATGCTGCAATACTGCTGACAGTGGCCTGCTGGTTGGGCGTTGGATCCCAGGTCACAATTCAGCCGTGGTACTGGCTGTCATCCACTACCCCTTTATACCCGGACAGGTGAAGAAATACTTAAATGACATACAGAGCCAGACGCAAGTTGGACTAACTGTCCTGGGTTCCTGGAGTATGCCTAAAGAAGGTCAAGAAGGAATGGACAGCTTTCTAAAGGACCTGAGTACCATATTTCCTCAGGAGTGCTGGCTGCAGTTGGGTCGTGAGATCGGGAGAATAGGCTTTACCTGTCACGTGGTCCAAAACAACGGGAAGCTTTTACAGGACAAGGAGCAAGAGAATGAAGATGGTAGCAGTGAGAAAGATGAGATCACCCTCATTCATTATGACCAGAGAAAGGTTATGTTGTCCCAGCTTCACCCGGTGCTGGAGGTTAAGACCGATACCGAACCCTCAGAGCTGCGTCTGGTCTTTCAGACAGTAGAGCAGAGTCAGCCTCTATTTTCAGAAGACAAATATGACGATGGGCCGCTCAAGCTCACCCACTGGCAGTCTGAAGGACGGGAGGCTAGTATTATAGCAGAACTTCTAAAACAAGTTTCTGTACCTGTTTGTGTTTTCCTAACCTGGTTACTTTCACTGTGGCACTACTTTTGTAGCTTTAGGTAAGTTAACCTATATGATCTTTATGAGTTATGTTTTATGAACTCAAGTAAGATTCTAACCTTTTGATCTTTCGCAGGATTTTTAATGTATGCCCAGTGCTGTTCATCTCAAGCAAGCTGTCGACTTGTGTTCAGTCAGGACACAGGGCGGTTAATTTTGAGACCGTTTTCTCTTCGAAAAGAGCTTCAACACACACGGATTTCATGAGGTGCAGCACTCTTGTGCTCTGAACATCTAAAATGATTTGTATCGTGAAAAGCAGTGGACAAATAAATGTGCATTGGATTGAATGACTTTATTTGTTATATTTCTTGTGATGCACACTTACAAACACACTTATTTAATCTTTTTTACTCCCCTGCAGAAAAGCAAACATTTTTGTGTCATTTCTAGTGGACATAGCCCTTGGTTTGCTGCTTATCTCGTGGCTTTACAGGGAGAATCGTATCAGCAAACTAGCCAATACTCTAGTACCTGTGGCTGATGTAAGTGTGACAAGTGTACATACACTCTTACTTGTCTATTACTTTTTGTTATTTGCTCCTTTCACTGTTCTTAAACATATTACTATTAGGCTGCATCAAGTTTCCAGACGTAAGTTATCTATAGAAGTATTGACACAAGCGGTCAAAAACCTTTTACTTTTGGAGCCCATCAATACTTTAAAGAAAAAACAAACACTATTATTATCAGCCACAATTTTCCACAAGCTAACTCTGTTTTTATATATATATATATATATATATATATATATATATATATATATATAATTTAAAAACGTACATCCTGTTTTTGTCTTTCCCCTAGCTTTAACTTTAGTCCTAAACGTGGCTCCGTAGATTGCAAAAATTGTTTGCTTATTGTCAAAATATTAAATGGTCTCTCACTTACAAATTGCTTTAGATCAGTGTTCTAAATGAATGACTGTAAATCTATATTGTCTTTCTGAATATCTTTCACTATCTGGCAGCGTGTTGCTAAGGAGCTGCAGGAGCTGTTGGAATGGCTGATGGGAGCTCCAGCTGGGCTGAAGATGAACAGAGCTCTCGACCAGGTCCTGGGGAGGTTCTTTCTCTACCACATTCATCTGTGGATCAGTGAGTGGCATTTTTGTGTAGAGAAATGCGTCTATTTACTTTATCACTTTCTTGTAACATGTACTCCTCAGAAAAAAGTTATAAATCGCTTCATTGTACTCCTACTTTGGATTAAAGGGCCTGATGAATAATATAAATGTGTGATTGTCCCCATAGGTTATATCCACCTGATGTCTCCTTTTATTGAGAGGATATTGTGGTATGTTGGCCTTTCGGCCTGCTTGGGATTGACCTTTGCTCTTTCCATACTGTCCGACATTGTGGCCCTTCTGACCTTCCACATCTACTGTTTTTATGTGTATGGGGCCAGGTGAGGTTCAGTTTACTAGTATCATATTCATGCGCTTTCAATGTATTACCACAAGAGGGCCATGTTACCTTTTGGAATATTAAAGGGATAGCCTACCGCAATTCTGTCATTATTTATTCACCCTAGTGTCATTTAAAATGTGTGTATGACTCTTTCTTCTGTGGAACACGAGAAGATATTTTGAGAAATGGTTGGTTTTGTGTCCTTTCAATGTATTTGGTGTACCAATGTTCTTTAAAATATCTTCTTTTGTGTTCTGCAGAATAAAGAAAGTCATACAGGTTTGCAATGCCAAGAGTAAATGATGAAAAAATGATTGAACTGTCCCTTTAACCATGTGGAACAGTCTGGGGAGTTAGTTGTCTTTTCTATATTGGTTTTGAATATTTTTTTTACATATTACCCACAATACAAAGTTCAGGGGATTGCAATCTTGCTTGGAAATGATTGTACATAGTGTAAAATACTCTTATTCTTATCTCTCTCTCAGACTTTACTGCCTGAAGATCTATGGCCTGTCCTCCCTATGGCGACTCTTCAGGGGAAAAAAGTGGAATGTACTCCGGCAGCGTGTCGACTCATGCTCATATGACCTGGACCAGGTTGTATTCTCATAAGTCATACACTTTATTCATCTCCTCATTCAGCATAACTGTCATATTGACACCGCTTTATTGCCTTGCAGTTGTTCATTGGCACTTTGCTCTTTACTATTCTGCTGTTCCTGCTTCCCACCACTGCGCTCTATTACCTTGTCTTTACCCTGGTAAGTCACTCTGATGTTAGATTCCTCCTCACCCTCAGTCGGGAAGTCCTGTCGGGCTGCCTGACCCAGTTCTCAAATATTTTTTAGTTTAAATGTTAAAAAATATTTTTTGCCTGTACTATGTGGCTTGATGCAATAAATGCTGCATATAATGTGTTTAAAACTCTTTGGAAGAAGTTTAGATGTAGATATGAAATGTTAAGTGTAATAAATGGCAATAAAAGAGGTTTGTCTTTGTGTTTCAGCTGCGGCTGGTGGTTGTGCTGTTTCAGGGTGTGATTCATCTAAGTGTCGACTTAATCAACTCTTTCCCCTTGTTTGCCATCGGTCTACGTATCTGTAGACCATACCGATTGGCAGGTGAGCTATATCACATTGATGAAATTAAGAAAAACATTTGAAATATATTTGATAAAAATATGATTATATTTAGATATTTCTATTTTTAGGATATTATATTTCTATTTTATAATATCTTTACAAATATGTTTTTGTATTCCAGAGGGGGTTAAATTCAATGTGCTTTGTGAGGAGCCTGGAACTCCTCTTCACCTGATGATGGAGGTAGGTTAAAGGGATAGTTCACAAAAAAATTCTGTCATCATTTACTCACCCTCTTGTCATTTCAAACCTGTATGACTTTTTCTTCCTCACAACACAAAAGGAGATGTTTTGAATAAAGTTGGTAACCGAAGCGGCAGCACCCACTCACTTCTATTGTATAAATGGATGCCAGTTAAAACATTCTTCAAAATATTTGTTGTTTGCTAAAACATCTTATGCAGCTTTTGTTTATGCTTAGCTTTAATTTGTTGTTTGGGTTTGACCTAATTTTTTTTGTTGGGTGGGTAATGTCTCTGTTTGGTATATTTTAGTATAATTTATGTTTAGGGCAAACACTGAGCAAAGTATCACTTGTCTGTTTAATAGCGAGTCATGTGTCAAATTAGCAAAATGAACGAAAAATGTCTTTATTTTCAGATCAACCCAATAAAGTTCAGCTCTGTGCTGCAGCTGTACAGGGCACCTACGTACAACTGTTACCCTAAAGATTCCTGGATCGCTCTGTGCAAGAAACTGTTTGTTGGAGAACTCATTTACCCCTGGAGACAGAAAAAGAATACCAAGACAGACTAAATATGACAGAGAGCAACCAGACACATGTTTGAGCGAGTGTGTGCCAGGAGAAAATTGTGTCATTTCAGTTTCATGTTACAGAATTTTATTTTAAAGACTTCTGCCATGATCAGATAATTAAAATAGAGTCTTAAAAATAGAATGCTTTAATAAAAAAGAGTCTTATGTTGATTACAAAGTCACTAAATGTTTCTAAATTTTAATCAGAATATTTTATTGAAACTCAGATTTGTTTTGTATGTATTTTTAATCAGATTCTACTTCATAGATGTGCCATTTTATGAAAATAATTGTAGTGTATTAATAAACCGATCACTGTGTCAAAACCATTGATAGTCTTTGACCTGAAAGTGTAACTGTGGCTCTCTTCAGCTCACTGCTTGAGCCATTGGAAAGAGAATAGCTTGTATACATTTGTCAGGTGTTTGTAAAATGTGACCATAAATGTGAATTTAGCTGACTACTGGGAGTCTGGCACACATTGTAAAGTTGTGAAATTATTTGTTACATTAATGTTGCCACATTAGTTAGTAGATGATTAGTGTAATGTAATTTGAAAATAACATTTATAATTCCACATGATCATAATCAAAATGTAAATGTGCTATTAATTTGAAGGTACATAATTTTACTGCAATAAAATGTCATTTAATTAAATTCCTTTGTCCAATGTGCAATTTAGATCATTCTCATATGATGCATGTGTGTACTATTAATGACTGACATCTAAAGTTTTTTCATTTCAATGTTTGGCAGTATACAGTCTGTAAATCTGTGACGTGTAGGGTTGGGTGTCGTTCGAATTGTATCGAATCCGCTTATTGATTCCGATTCCTAGGTGAAGTAAAATGTATATTAACCTGTATGGTCATTTCTGCTTATTGACTGGTTTTACATTTACGCATTTGGAAGATGCTTTTATCTAAAGCGACTTTCATTGCATTGTACTATACATTTGTACATTTTGTATAGTAAGCAAGTGGGGGTTAGGTGCCTTGCTCAAGGGCACCTCAGCCCTGAGAATTGAACCAGCAACCTTCTGGTCATGAGTCCAATACTCTAACCACTAGGCCACGACTGCCCATATTGATTGCTAGTTTTGTGTATATATACACATAGCAACCATGTTTTATCTGATTTATTACTATTTGTATGACCAATTATATCATGGTTAAACTGTAGTTAATATAATGAAACTATGGTCAATTTGTGCTTTCTGGGCTTTATCACAAATTTCTTTAGATTCCTATCCTTTTGATTCTGATTCCCAATCGATTCCAATTTTCGATTCCCAACCCTAGTGACGTGGCACTTGATATTTCATGACACATGTAAACATATAACTGGGGAATCACTTTCGCATTGGTTGAAAGGGCAGAAAGTCTGTGTATACTTGATACAAACATGAGTCGTAAAAATAAAAAAGTTTATATAGTATTACAGGTTCAGGTTAATATCTATTTCTTTCTAAGATTGCACGTTAATGCAATTTTTAACTTGCCAATGTTAGTTTACTTCAATTATAATGGGTCATTTGAGATTGTGTATCATTTAGTCATATGCATTAGAAATATTTTGTAGTCTATGATTATAGATTTTAAAGTGATAGTTCGCCCAAAAATGAAAATTCTGTGAACATTTACTCGCCCTCTTTTTATTTCCAACCTTCTGCAGAACATTATATTTTATTATATTGAAAAAAAAAGCTTTCAGATCCCAGTTTATGTTTACTGGAGGATGGGGGGGTTCATGTTTTTTAATAGCTGGTGTAGAACTTGATGCAGGGTCCAGATGTCCCCCTGGCTCCCATGAGACCCTTGTGTTGTTATAATCTCTATGAGCAGACACAAAGACTTCACACAGCTATTTGCATTTTAATCTGTTCATGGGAGGGGGGGGTATCTTCATTTGATCATACCATGAAAGTGCTCAGATCTCTGACGTCTCACTGGCCCATTAACTCTTCTGCATGTGTCACGTGAACAGCAACCTGTAATTCAAGTACTAGAAACACAAGGCAAAACAAACCATTTACATGTTTCAAAAAGAAGACTAAAAGATGAATTAAACGAGTGTTTCCCTATTACATTTCTCCATCACCCTTGTTAATAACAAAATGATTAAAACCGATCTCTCAATGTAAGCAAATACATAACTAGGAAATAAAAATTGTAGAACATCACCTGTCTTTGTATACATTGCGAGCAAAATGAATTGGAAGAGCCAGCGGCAGGTGGGGTGTGTTGTGTTCTGTGTACTGTTTGCATGGCTGTGTCTCAAAACTTCAAATGCCTAGACAGCGCTTCCCCAAATCCGTGTCTAAAATGCGCAAACATGCTGTCTATGTAGTCAGACTACTAGAGTTTAAGACACAGCCCGCGTGTGTAGGGGGAGGTACAGTAGCGCCGCTAGCGTGAGGCAGTACGCAGAGGGTAAAGCTCAGCATGACAGTGTGCGTGTGTGATCTCTCTTTTATGAGCGAAAATGGGACATATTTGTACAATCAAGAGAATTTACAGCACAAGCAATAATATCGAGCGCATCGGATTATCGTTCATTCCTTCCTGTGGTATTTCCAGAACCGCCTGATAACCAGGAGACCCACAGACGAGCAGCGCGAACTGACATGAATCTTTGTTATTCAGAGAAAAAATTTCTGCCAGACACGCTAGCGTCAACCGCTTAAGCTAACTTGTGGATTTTCTCTCGCTTTCGTTTAATACTTATTTAATCCGTACAATGTGCATAATAAATGATTTTTGTTTTGGTCACTCTGTGCTGGACTAATGGCTGAAATATCCGAGTAAAATCAGCGTTGCGCGTTTCTTGTTGACCCGCTAAGCTCGTAACTAGCATTAGCTGCTGCTGTGTTACTGCACCAGAAGGCTCGTCTTAAATATATTTTCATGAATTTTAAGATAACAAATTAACACTCTCGCTGGAAGTATTAGTATCATAGTGCAGATAGTTGGTAGGTAAAAGTGAGATTATTTCTTTGTGTTGACAGTTTGCCAGGCGCATGCTAACAATGCATTAGCTCAATAGCCTCATAGCTTTTCTTTGTATAAATACTTTCCCCATGACGTAGATACATATTTCTGTGACATATTTTGGAAAAGGTTTTTTTTTAATTCTACGTGTTTTATTGTGACTATGATTTAAGCGAGAGTGACGAGTGAATGTAAACATCCGAGCTGTTTAGTTTACCAGGTAACGTTAACATCTTTGAAGTGTTTATATGTAACTTACTGGCTGATATTATTTTACAGTATAAGAAGGCCAAGGGTGACATTTTAAAGACTTGAACCTTTTAACGACGCAAGGTTGCTTTTATAAACAGTTGTTCCTGGACGTAAAGAGTGGGAAATTATGTGAATGGGTTTGTCTACTGGTTTGGTTTAACCCCCATTCAAAGGTAGAGCTGACACGAGAGTTCTAGACCCCCAGAGCTCTGGAGGAAACCGGGTCCATCTTTGCCATCATACAGTTGTCCCATATCCTTTGCTGTCACTCTGGCTCTCATGTGAACAGTCATGGGCACTCAGGGCAGCCCAGTGAAGAGCTATGACTACCTGCTCAAGTTCCTCCTGGTTGGAGACAGTGATGTGGGAAAAGGAGAGATTCTAGACAGCCTTCAAGATGGATCTGCTGAGTCTCCATATGCTTACAGCAGCGGTGAGTTGGCCAACACTTCCCACACACGTTCACACAGAGTACTGGAGTAACAGATCCTTGTGCCAGAATGATTAAATACACATTACTTATCGAAGGCCATTACTTACCATGTGTCATTATTGTGGGTCTGTATTATAACACTGGGGCATTAACTCTGTTTATTACACTGCTTGTTGGAATACTTGATTCTGATTGGTCAGTCGCGACATTTGCAGGTTCTATTCCCTAATAACAACCGCTCAAAACTAATAACACACGGTAACCCAGATGCTGCAAATCGTTTTGACATGTACAGTTTAATATTACACAAAAAATAAATATGTCTTTTAAAAACATATTTGACATTATATATACAAATGATTAAACCAAATTGCCTGGTCATGACGGAATGTCGTTTCTTACTTTAAAACCGAAAGTCTTTTCCTTGCTGACCGTCTGCATTTGTTAAAAATGAGTTAATAAAATATTTCAAATAAACATTTCATGTTCAGTTTTTTTCTCATGTTGCAAGTAGCCGTGTAATGAGTGGGATAATGTACAGGCAGCAGGTTGTTATTGAGAAATAGGCCCTTTCAGTGGGATACAAGACCCTCCGCTCCGGGTATTTCTGCGATAACAACATTATTCTTTACACAGCAGACTGTCATTTATTTCACAGCCGTCCCTTTGATGAGATAATCCATGCTTACTTATTAAACTGAATAGACCCCCACTAGTCATGCCTTTCATACTCAAATGAGTCTCGTGTGCAGGAAAATGGGACCTGGGTGTCTCTTGTTATACGTATGGGCTGCTGTTTATCTTGTTGGCTGACCGTATTCGGGAACAGTGTGTGTTTTATGGGTGTGAGAGATTTTACAGTGATGCCTCTGGTCTGAGCTGTCCTGGGGGAGCTTGCTGGTCTGGCTTCAAAAGAGATGCCCCACGCAATCACTAAAAATCAACACAGATGGACTTGTTATGGTGAATTGAGCTGCGGTTGTCTGTATCCCTGAGGAGCGGTCTGTCGTAATGTGCTCCGATGGTTTGGTATAGGAAAGATTTATGCATAAATCGTGTCAGGGTAGTTGGGGATTTTTGAAACGTGAAATCGTAAAGCATGAAGGGTAGAAAACCTTTCTTTTTCAGTTTACATTTCATCTCAGCCTAGTGGTTAAAGCTTTAGGTTGGTAACTGAAACGTCATTGCATTGGTTCAATTCTCATAATGGGCAATATATCAGCGTATTGCACTCGAGCAAAGCACTTAACCTCAGGTTGCACCAGAGGGACTGTCCCTGAACTATAGTTTGCTTTAGATAAATATTGCCTAAAGGACACAGTCTTTAGTAAATAAAAATAATTGTTGCGATTTTCGTGTTTACTCTCATTGATTTGTGTTTGGCGCTTGCTTAGCGGACATCTGTAAACATTTAGAATCTAAAGTTGAGAAAAACAGACATCTAGATTTGCCTGCTAGTGATTGATGGACAAACACAAAACGTAAATAACTGTAGAATACTACTAATTCATTGCACATGAACTATCTCCAGGAACTGGTTTTAGACGTAGTTATATATAGCCATTGTTTTTACATTAGGGCAATTCCACACAAATGAAGTTTTTACTAAAAGTTCTCACCATAATTGGTCAGATATCAGTATTTAGTGGTTTAAATACCAATGTGAATTTTCTCTTAAAGTTTTTAAAACATACAGTGCATTGTCACATCTGTTGCGGAATTGTCATATCCGTAACGGTCCATATTCCTCATAAATGAGCACATGAAAATTACAATAGCCTATAGAGAGCCATCCCTTATACTGGGCATTCTTGCTTCTGGTTTGTGCGTTTAATTCTCAGAGATAGTATGCTGTCTTTCAAAAATGTGCATCCTTTTTTGTCACATCCATAACACATTAACTTTTCTCTTTTTTAAAATACAAAACTCGTGGATATCACTGTGGTCGATTGGTCGATAAGAGGTCGATATAACACTAATGCAATTAAATGAGTAAATGAGACCTACAGAAAATTGGTAAAACTAAATGAACAATTATTATGCACTTATAATGACCTTACCCACCTTACACGACCCATTTTACTGTGGTCACATTACATTACTAAGTGTCAAATATGCCTGCTTTACATCTTGGTGCCATTTCTATGTGTAAATGTTGTACAAAAATTGTCCATTTGTAAAAATATATCAGCCGATAATTAAAACGTCCAAATATAGGCCGATATATTGGTCTATCTCTAGTTTGGACTCTATTGTCAGGGGTTTAGTAAAATATAAACAGATGGTTCAATATATATAATAAATACATTTTATGAGAATTTATATTTCAAGTTTTGACAAAATGTCACATACAGAATGCTGGTATTGTCCATTAGCTTTCTGATCAAAGTAAGGTCTAAAACCATATTTTTAGCTAAACCCTAATGTGTTGTTATGGAGCAAAACATTGCTTGTTTACTTTTAGTGGAAAAGGTTTATCTCTCTAGACTAATATAAAAGTCATCAGATATATGAACATTGATGTGTGCTTTTTTCTGCCAAGTGCAGAGTAAACACACACATAACGCACACAAACAATGTTACATCTCAGGTAAACCAGCTCTGCTACCTTTCGTTGCTTCAGGCATGCATGTTTCATTACTTTCATGAGCTCAAGCATTTTTAATGGCACTCTCAGACGCTCCCTTGCCCGCTCTTCAGCGTAACTGCGTGCATTGCGATTCAGAGCTTCTAAATATGTAGTTATCAAGCACAACAATGAGATGCAGCTTTTGTATGTTTGACGGGGAAATATGTTAAGTTGAAATCCAAGGCCTCCAACTTCGCAAAAATCCAGCCGTGCTACATTCTCCGGTTGCAAGCATCTTTGTTTCTGCGTTGTGTTGGTAGCAGGCCATTTAAATTGAATTAAACATGCCTGCACATGTCACTTTCCACTTGATCCCTCTCAGGTGTCCTTAGGTCCTGCTTTATCTGTGACATCCAGGCTTCTTCTCAAAACTAGCCACTTCAGGCCGTCTTCGCTCAGCGGGCTGGTAAGGTTTGGCCGGCGGCCCAGAGCTGGAACTTGAGATGATAATTACACTGTACTGCCCTTGTCAGGCTGCGTTGCCGACCCATCTGCCCATACAATTATCCAAAAGTGAGAAGGAGGAGGGGTTCCAGAGGAAGGAAGTGCAATCCGGCCTGGTGTGCTCTCCTGATACTGTGCAAAGCTTTTGCGGGATATGCAGGCGAATTTGAGCAGCAGCAAATCGGCTGTAGTAGTTCCCCAAACCATTTCCCTGTTGTTAAATTCTTCTTTAGATGTTTAATAATGAAGGATGAGTGAAGTCTTAAAACCAGCGGACGCTCACCTGTCAGGAGCTGTCGGGGTGCTTGTCTAGCAGACCGTGAGTGGTTCTCCTGACATACAGAGTCTCAAATCATCAAAGCTTTTACAAAGTATAAAAGGAATCAGATGGATGCAATGGATGTAAAGCCCCCTTCCTTTTCTGTTTTTTTTTGAAGATGGATGTAAACTCTAATCAGCGCACTGTGTATTTCCTTTGCAGAATTTATGGATTGGATCTAAGGTTTGTCAAAACCGGTCTTGTTATAAAAAACTGTCCCTGGCTGCTCCAGGCAGGAGGCGAGTCCACGTTCATATGTCCACATAACAGATAATCTGATTATTGAAGTGTGCACAGAGATGATCCTGTGTGACAAGTGCTCTTGGCATGGAAATATGACAGACACTGTCCTGTATGGAAAGAGACACAGTGAGCTTTTTGTTAGAGACAGAGCTGTCTATTAAATTGCAAATCAGGTTTAAATGCTGATCAGTTGTGAAGTAACAAGAACACGTGTATACTGGCCTAAATTCATTTGATGAAAGCCTTACTGTCAACAAGCATGTGGGAGGAAAAATTCACTAGTTAACCCATGCTTACTGTAACCATGAATTTGAAATGGCTTTTTATATTAGATGCAGGCCGCTGTCATTTCTGCATTTTATGAGAGAGAAACGCAGATAAACAGTCGAGATAATCGCTTTACGGGAAGTGTCCCGGTCACATTTCAGTTGTGATGGTATTAAGTAATGGCAGAGTGGTTACAGCTGTCAGGATCTTAACTGAATGTGCGCATTCACAATCAAGATGGTCATCTCGGCTTTATTGCCTTCTAATGAAAAAAGAACTTGCCTTGAATTAAATTAGATAACTCAAAACAGTGCCTTAAATGGAGTCATGCTGGCATGGACACAGCTTGCTTTTCAGTTATTGTGATGTTCCCAAGATGCCATAAGGATGGGTAACCTGTTGTTTACATTTCGAATATATATACCGATCAGGAATAACATTAATAATGAAGTGGGACCAACACAATATTAGGAACAAAGTATCCTCAGGAGTGACTATGAAAGTGACCCATTTGTCAGAAATGGCGACCCATACCCGAAATGTGACCTCTGCATTTAACCCAACCAGTGAATAGTGAACACACACACATACACCGGGAGCAGTGGGCAGCTATCACTGCAGCGCCTGGGGAGCAAACAGGGGTAAGGTGCCTTGCTCAAGGGCATGTCAGTTGTTTCCTGCCGGTACTGAGAATCGAACCGGCAACCTTCTGGTTACGAGTCCGACTCTCTAACCATTAGGCCACAACTGCCCAAAGTCATCCAACAGCAATGTAAAAGACTGACAGCATGACAAGACACATAAAAACTGGGGAAAAAAAGGGGTTATCACAATAAAAATCATTTTGAATGTTTCCTTAACACATTTTTTTCTTAACACATTCCTTAACATTTTTCCACTGCTGTATATTTTGTGGTGGTGCTTTAATCAGTGTTTTTTTTTATTGTCCAACTTTTCAAAAAATGTTTGCACTTTATTCCATGTCATTCGTTTGCTGTTAACCACATGAATTATGTAAACTCTTAAACTCTTAAACTCAATTAGTCATTATTGCAGATTGGTAGGGTTGAACACCATTAGTGGACAGCCACACCTGAAATCTACTGCAGGTCAGCACATATTAAACAATCTAAATGTTCTCTGTCTCTCCTTGTGCAGGAATTGACTACAAGACCACCACAATCCTGTTGGACGGGCGAAGAGTGAAACTAGAGCTTTGGTAAGTGGGTGCACACTGCACATACGTGCTTTTTATGGTCCTCCGTTAATGCAGAAGAGCACAGGGTGAGAGCTTTATCTCCGTAAGAGCTCATAATGCTGTGACACGACTCGTTTTAGTCTTCGAGATGGCATGATGCATCACTCGCTGAGAGCAAATGTATATCAAAGTCTCAGGAGTTCAGAGTGATGACTCAGTAGAGCTATATTCCTCAGACAACAGCCTGAAAATTAAAAACACTGAGGCAGACGGGACCTGATTTGCAAAGCAATAAATCTGTGCCCATGTTCATCAGTCGTACGGATATGAGTGTTGGACTATTTCCCTGTCAGCCGATTAGATGAGATGGGAAAATCTATGGAGCAATAACAAGGATGTGAGAACAGAACTCGAAGCTTTATATATAGAAAAGATATAATATCTAGAACTCCTACATAACCAGAAGTTCAATTACTGAAATTGCTGAGAAATTTCAAGCCCATCATTTATAGAAAAACCTGTTAAACATCCATAAAAGCATATATCTGCTTCCCCGGAGAGATAGAAAAGTTTCTTAATCAGTAAGGCGCTGCTGTTTTGTACGACAGCAGAATTGCACATTAAGAAGACAAACAACAAGCTTATTAGTGTTAACACAGAGTGTAGTAAGTGCCTGAGGAGCACTTCTTAAAACCCTTGAGGAAATTCCCATGGTCTGCAGTAATGTTCGGGCTATATAGCGGAATGCTTTATGGTAATGTGCTACATACAGCATATTTCTCTTTATGCCGCAGTGAATTGCAGTCTGTTTCACATCTTTCTTTACCAGCATAGCTCCCACGTACCTGCGTAAGGTATAGATGAACTCTTTGATGTCAGTGTGGAAGTACAGCGGTAAACAGTGTAGATGTGGTTAATCTATTCTGCTTTATGAGTGTGGGTTCAGTTTCACCGCTTCAAAAAGGCGACTGGCACAGTAAATCTCTTATGCTGATATTTTTTCAGTCCCATTCGAGCTAGTTTAACGGTGTGAGAAAAGTTCGCAGAGATAGAGAGAGTAGGCAGCTGGAAAGGTTATTTGGGTGCGGACGTGCCACGGTGGAAAACTCGTATTTCTAGGCTGTGACGCCGACACAAGTGCCTGAATGACTCATCTTGTTTTTCAACTCTATACTTTGTGTAGTGACCAAAACACAGATTTCAAATACATGACATGATGTAAAGACAGATTGGGACATTCTCATAAGTGACGTGTGCATGGGAAACTCATGGAAAGTGCTTTGTATGTAGACCGCTCAGCTGTGTTTTAGACCGATTGCATGCTTTGTCATATTGTCCTGACTTGTCTTTGTTTGCTTTTAGGGACACATCAGGACAAGGCAGGTTCTGCACTATTTTCAGATCGTACTCCAGGGGGGCACAGGTAAAGTGACTTTAGCATGTTAAATGTCACTGTTCAGAGAGGAAGTTTTACTAAATGCTCTAGGCTGAAATTTGCAAGTTCATTTACATAAACATGAAGCAAGAATGCACAAATGTTGTCTGTCGAATAAATGGTAGCTTTAACAAAGTTATAAACACACATTGCATATATTGTAGAGTGTTGAAATAATTGTGCCTTTGCCTGCTGTTAACCTCACTCCACACTCCATGAGCAGGATACTGGGTAACAATACTTGCTTGTTTTTGCTCTGCAGGGGATCCTGTTGGTGTACGACATCACCAACCGCTGGTCGTTTGACGGGATTGATCGCTGGATCAGGGAGATCGACGAGGTAAGCCTCTCATTCTTGTATCTCAAAAATGACATCACAAGTGTACCCACAATCCTGTGGGGTGACAGGTTGGGACTGATAGATTCTTTGGGAGAAAAACCCCTATATTTATTACATGCTGTAAAACTGTAAAGACCACATCAGACACCTACAGTATGATACAGATGAGTTCAGATTTCCACCACAACACACAGCAACTCCCGCTAACATCCTTCCTTCTTCCTTTTCTGGAAGTGCATTTGCTGTGCTTGATCTCAAGACAGGATGTCCTCAGCCTGGCTTCTCATAGGCTACTCTATTAGTGTTTCTTCCTTACTTTCCTCTTGGTTTGTATAGTATATTTGTTTGTGTAGTGTAGTGGTGTGTATAGTATATTGTGTAGTATATTTAAGTAGGCGTATATGAAAATATCCACCCAAGGCCACGAGAGAGAGAGAGGATGTTTTATTTGGCACCAGCATTTAGGTCATGCCTAAATATTACAATACTTAGTATTGCATCTTTATAAAAGACATATAAAAAATGAAGCTAAAGGCTCAAAAAGTGTTACAATGAAAAACACTGGGAAGTTCTATGAAATTTAATGTTTTTTTTATTCAAATCTGTTTGCCTTCAGAAGGGTCACTGCCTGGAAAGCTTGAGTCAATGTTAATCTTATATTTTTCATCTTTGTCTCTCATCCCATTCTTTTTTTAAACAACTACTTTTGTTTCTGTCTCTTTCTCCACAGCACGCACCCGGTGTGCCCCGTATTCTTGTGGGTAACCGACTGCACCTGGCGTTCAAACGGCAGGTGCCCACGGAACAAGCACGGGCGTATGCAGAAAAGAACGGCATGACGTTTTTCGAAGTGAGTCCGCTCTGCAACTTCAACGTAATCGAGTCGTTTACGGAACTCTCACGCATCGTGCTGATGAGACACGGCATGGAGAAGTTCTGGAAACCCAACAGAGGTGAGCTTCTCATTGGGTGTGCATGTGTGCATTTGTGTGTATTTGTGTGTTTATCATACGTGATGAACATGTTTGACAGCAGTGCTAGTTCCTCTTATGCCATTTCCCAAATTTACCAACTGTCATTTTCTGCTTTAAATAATGACTTCAGTCATATATCTTGACATTATATAAGCCATGTTCTTTAGATATCATTATAGGAATTGGTCAGTCAGCTGCTCAGGCATGCAGGTTTGATTCTGCCTTTATTTCCTCAATCCATCCTCATTCTTCTCATGATCATTTCACATCCTCTACTTAAAAATCAATATAAGAATTCAAATGGCATTTACTGCTATTTTAGACCATAATCTCACAGACACCGTGAAAAGCTTTGGTTTTAACCACAGCTTTGCTGCTGCTTGCCTTCTGGCTGATGCAGGAAGACACGATCTGCATAGCTTTCCATTAGTACACGAAAACCACACTGTAGGTCCATGTCCAGAGCTGCGTAATTGGAGGCAGAAGGCTTTCAGTTAAGCACTTCTTTGTCTCTTTTCACCGTTATGTGGGAATTTCCCATGAGACCTTGCAGTGCCCCTGTTGAGCTGTTCAGTAGAAGCAACATCCTGCAGTTCTGAGAGCGGGAAATGCTGCTGATGGAGTCTTACAAAATGGCAGCAATTTGCATTTTACTCTCTTTCTCTCTCTCTCTCTCTCTCTCTCTCTCTCTCTCTCTCTCTCTCTCTCTCTCTCTCTCTCTCTCTCTCTCTCTCTCTCTCTCTCTCTCTCTCTTTCTCTTTCTCTCTCTCTCTTTTTTCTCTCTCTCTCTCTCTCTCTCTCTCTGTTGCTGGATGTGTAACTCTACCAGCTAAGCTTTAATGCAAAACGCATACTAATAAAACATAACATGTAAATGTAGTGTGGTTTTTCTGGTGGTTTTTCATATGTTAACTCTGAGATCCGGCTTACATCGAGTGGCTTTTGCATTTTATTCCATCAGAAAGAAATTCAGGGAGCGTGTTAACATCTGCTGAGGGAATGTTGAATAATTGAACACATTCTCATTACTTCTGTAAAGAGAATAAAATATGATCTCGGCATGTAGATGCATCAAGGCAGCTACCGCCGAATCCACAGAGCTCTGCTTTTATTTATGGCAGGATGGCAGCGCATCAACCTCTTTTAACGCAAGCATTGTCTTTTTGTGTTTTTGCAGTATTCAGTCTGCAGGACTTGTGTTGCCGTGCCATCGTTTCCTGCACCCCAGTGCACCTCATTGATAAGCTGCCACTTCCTGTGGCCATCAAGAGCCACCTGAAGTCCTTCTCCATGGCCAACGGCATGAACGCGGTCATGATGCACGGCCGTTCCTACTCGCTGGCCAACGCCGCTGGAGGCAGCAAAGGGAACAGTCTCAAACGCTCCAAATCCATTCGGCCACCCCAGAGTCCGCCTCAGAACTGCACCAGGAACAACTGTAAGATCTCCTAGCCTGGGGACATGGGGCAGGGCCATCCTTCCCTCTCTTCCATTTATATAACACTCAGGTGCACACGGACAAACACGCAGGGACACGGGGCTGGGTCGATGATGGAGCAGGGGTGTGGCACCTCTCTGTGTGTGGGGGGGGCAGGATGTGACAAAGACTTCCTGCTGCTACACTTGATGCCCACACCTCATTCCCCCCACCCTCCTCACCTCGCTGCAGTACACTTAAACAGCACATTCACGTTTGATTTCTCTCTCACAGACCAAAACTAGAAAATTGATTTCATACCAGTGACCACTGAAAGCATGTTTTTATAACGCACTAGCGCCCTCTGTTGGAGAATTTAAACCTTTTGTAACCACTTCGTTTAATTTCTCTTTCTTTCCTCCGTGAATGCTGCACCCTGCCGGTGGTCTTCTGTGAAGGGGTCTGTTTTCCATCCACATGCTGAAGAACGTACAACGGTCACATGGTCTTGCATGTTAAAACACAAAGAGAGATTTGTGAGGGCTGATGCGAAATGACTTGTAGTGCTTGATGTATTAAAATTAGATTTGCACTGCAAATTGGTGGTGTTAAGTCGGTCAGTGCTGCAGCTGGTTTTTTGCACACACAATAACTTGTAAAGAGCGACTGTGTTGTTGAATGTGGACTTTGAAAATGGAAGCGCTGGGTGTTTGCTATCCCAACACACACACACACACACACGACAGCACAAACAACACCTAATGTCCATCTGTCCTCGCTGGAAGGTTCTAGAGAGTGATGAAATGTTTCTTGTTGGGTCTGAAACTCCCTTTTCTTTAACATTGATTGCCTCCTCAGGGGACAGTGTTGGCAAAGAGTTATTTTCTGCTTTTCTTTTCTCTGCATGTCTTATGGAACGGTCTTAACATTTGCAATATTTTAACCCTATACTGTACTGCAATTATGCCTGGTTTAATGTCAAAAGGGGCCGCACCACAGCTAACCCGCTGCCTATCAAAAACCAGATTCCCTGATTACAGAATGATGCATTTCTGCACTTTTCAGTACTTCCGCATTATACTTTGTGCAATTGCAAGTATTTCACTTCTCTTCCAAACACACCATAATTTCAAAGTCCTAACGGTTATCAGTGTTGTCGCATGAGTCCGTTTGAACTGTACAGAGTGCAAAGCATGGTTTCTGAATGAAGGATATTAACATTCCAGGCTGCCTCCAAATATAGTAAATCGTGACATCACCAGTGTAGGAAAAATAAGCAGAATTTGGTGGTAGCGGAACGTCACCTTTATAAAATGCAGCACAGTTTCTGTGGCATGAAATCCTGACAGAAGCGAGAGTGCATTTTTTCCTGCTCTGATTTGTGGTTAAATAATTGATGCTTTTTTGCCAATCTCCAGAGATTTTACTTCTCATGAGTCTCCCTGGCTGCTCCCTCATGTCTGTTCATACCAGCAGAGAGCAGCTCTTTCCCCGTCCATCTCCTACACCCTCTCATCTCAGGGACGAGCCCCGGCCTCCCGCAGCAGATCTGCCCAATGAAGCCTTCTTTAACCAGGCTGAGTGACAGACTGCCAGCAGGGGGCATTAAAAACTCCCTTAGAGGGCTGCTAGCGCTGCGTTTCACCTATAAGCTATCTGCAACAGGTTTTCTGCAGTCATCGTAGCTAACAGAATGATTTTGGCACAATGCCGTGGGTCCTGCATTTAGAATTGTGCGTAAAGGCGTTTGTCTGTGTCCACTGATGGCGCTGTTTGTCTCAGAGCGACTCCCCTTCCCTGATTTTCAAGAAGCTGTGGTATCAGAAGTGTTTTTATTCCTTTTCAGGCATCTTCTGAATGTGTAGGTATTAGTTTGAGCTTCTCACCCGAGAGCGATGGTTGTTCTCTGTAATGCACATCATACTGTGCAAGGACATTATGTGACTTAGCTAGAAAGTTCCATTTCAACTTTTTGTATTGTAAAATGTTTTTTCCTCTTATCTGAAGCCTCTGCTATTGATATTTTAAAGAATATGCTCATTTTATGTGTAATGTTGGGTAGTGGAGTTAGCAGAATAACAGAATAAAGGGAAATGTGATTGCTGAAGTAGTAGGACACAAATGTAAACACTATTTTCCTTTGGTTGAAGCTAAAAGCTGCTGAATAACTTGCGTAAGAAATTATCGGACGTTCTTGCAACAACAAACAACAGTTTTTTAAATTATTGATTGTACAGTTCTTAGTGTATGAAAAGCAACGAATTTTTCACAATAAAATTGATAATGTTATCATTGTAACAATGCTTTGTAGTTATTTGCATCCAGCACACTTTTATTAAAATATTTATTTGAAGATATTTACAAATCACTTTTTATACCTTGCATAAAAAAATTTCATACATGCAAGAAGACAGTTTGTCAGCGTGTACAATTCTCTGCTTATGAGGAAACGGTCACCTAGACAAACACAAAATGCCATTCTTGTGCCAGCACCATTGATGCCAACCAACAGACTTTAGTTAGAACTTGCTGAATAAATTACATGAAAAAAGTAATTCAATATTTACAAAAATAGCCCAGTACACAACAAAAACAAAGAACATGTTTTCACATATCCAAGGGAAGAGTATTTATCCAGTTTGGGTTGAAATGTGGTGTGTGGTCAAATTCCTACATCACAGAAACATGGGAGAATATTAAGTAGTTAAATAATTATTAAGGATGCTCAAAACATATTTGAAACCATATTAAAGTGCTTTCAAATGAACAAAATGACTTGGTTCATTTTGCATTTAAATTATTGCATTAAAAATGATGAGAAAAACAGATTTTGTCAGTGGGTTAGAACTGACCAGAAACACTCACCTGATATCTGAAAGATGCCATTTGCCTTCTCTGCTTCTGCATACCCTGTAGTTTATTTAAGAGAAAGGCTTTGTCCTTTCCTTCCTGAGAGATGAAAGAAAAATGAATTTACAAAGGATAAAATGATTATTCTTTTTTGCCCTGTTTACAGTGGATGGCAAAGTCAGCACTCACATTCACAATCTGCTGTCGTAGACTCCTGATGAGCTCTTTTCGTCCCTGAGTGATTTGCCAGAGAAAATAAGTGATGACTCTGAAAGAAGCAAGAAGGGAAATTGTGTCACTGCGGTAGTTTCAACTTGAATATTTGGACATAGAAACGGATATTTAGACGTACAGGATGATGAGGGTAACCAAATAGTAGAAGAGTTCGTTTCTCAGCACGTTTTCAAATATCCACCAGACCCAATGAGTTCCTGGAAGGTTCTGAATACAATCAGTCCAGCTGAGGATGGTGTGGAAGGGGGTTTCAAGACCCTGGAAGGGCCCACAGTGATCGGAGGGCTTCAAACTGCAAGACAGGTAAGATAAAGAATTTGCACAGCATGAAACAAATATTTTCACTGTAACCTTGGCTTTTTAACCAGTTCATGGGAGCAAACATGATACCTCCACACTGTGTAGGCTACCATGGACAGCGCCCCCACAAACGAAGGAAAGAAAAGTAAGGCGATGAAGACCGTCTGCATCTGGGCGGCTCTGCCTGTGTGTTTGGGCGGCTGACAGTTCATACTCAGACTGATCTGAAACAGAAACCGTACAATTGAGGTCAAAGCTCTCATCAGAGCGACATACGGAATATAATCTTAGGTGGAAAACAATGCTGTAAGTGCTTACCTTTTTCACATAAAAAATGATAAACAATTTGATGACTTGCATTACAGGAAGTAGGGGGGAGAAGTAAATACCAATCCTGTGGAGACAGGAAGTAAGGAGGTATTAAAGGTACATTACAGTATAAAACTGTAGAGATATCAATATTGACTTACCAAGCCAGCGTCTGGGCATAGATTAAATCAAGTACGTTCCTAGCAATGTCAAACTCTGGGACGCCAAGACTCTGGATGCATGTGGTTCCAATTACACTGTAACCATTTTGAAAAAGTGAAATCAGAGTGAATATATTGATTTTGTTTCAGACTTGATCATCGGTTGCTCTTATCACATGAAAGACTCATGAATGCAATGCAAACATTTTCTTAGATTGTTTTCAAAGGTGTTTTGTCCACAAAATGGGGTCTATGGGTCTATGAATCATTGTTTGTTTTTTTCATTCAGATTTTCATGATCTCAGCATTTTACACAGATGATAGGTACAGTGACTCAATAACTGAAAAGTTAAGAGCACATTTCCTTGTTATGCAACATGTCATAAAGCATAGGAAAAGGGATAATTCACACAAAAATGCAACTTCTTTCATAATTGACATCATTTCAAACCTGTATGACTTTCTTTCTTCTGCAGAACACAAAAGAAGATATTGGTTGGTAACCGAACAACGGCGGTACCCGTTGACTTCTATTGTAGACACAAAACCAATGCAAGTCAATGGGTACATCCTTCAAAATATCTTGTTTTGTGTTCTGCAGAAGAAAGAATACAAGAATCTACAGCATGTTCTTTATTATATAACTTATTTTCTTTGACTTACTTGCGTAAAAACTCCCCAAAGAAAGTGCCAAGTAGGCAGAAAATGAAGTCAATTATCAGCAGTCGATACACACTCTGCCCCACAAAAGACTCCCAACACTGAAGCAAAAAAGGTTACAATACAACAAGCTTAGCAACACTGAGCAAACATAATCACGCTTTGCTTGTTAGCCGTAATAAAACACTTGCCGAGATATTCTTAGGCACAGAATTCAACCAGTAATAGCAAAGAATTCCCAAAATAGACATCTTCAAAACGACGTTTCTAAAATAAGAACAAAAAGACAAACAGGTCATGTCATAATGGAGAGTTCGTCAGGAAATGTAAAGCTTCCTGTTGCAAACTGTGAACACACCTTGTGATGCTGATGTAGATCTTTGCCCGTGGGTTAGAGTAACGCTCTATTCTGCTGATGAGGGAGTAGAGGAGAGGCACTATCAGGTTGATGAGGGACACCACCACGGGCAGAAGAAGAGTCGATGCCTCTGCTGTTAAATCATTGGGATTGTGATTCAAACTAGTCTCCTGCAAAACAGAAGTGTATGAGCTTGACATGCAGTAATAGAGATCCTTGTCGTGTTTAAACGTTTTCGAAAGGAATTTAGTTTAGACTCAAAATGTGAGTTTTGGCACAGTGTATGCGCACATCTGCAAACTCACCAGCTGATCTATTCCCAGGAAGTAGATGCCTGCACATGAGCCAACAGCTAGTCCTAAGGAGAGAAGCCAGGCCAGAAGGTGGAAAGACAGATACTTCATCCGCTCTGACACTGACATTGTGTGTTTCATCTGTAACCTTTCGGATAAGGACTCCTGGAAGGCACAAGAAAAGTGAGCCAATGAACACAAAGAAAAGCGATAACATCAGTGATGATCTGATGATGATGAGCATGTACAGACCTTCAGCTGAATGCCGAGATTGTTCTTGTTGTTCTGTATGGCTTTCTCATTGACAACACTGAAATCCCAACTGCACAACAGACGCCACGCTCCTCCAGAGACTGGTCCTGACTCCAACACAAAGTTATTCTGAAAGGATCTGGACATGCTGGAAAAGAAAATCAATTCGCATTTCCTTCTGGAATAATATGACATATCAGGAAACACCCTTTCAAGCTGGCATGTGGGTTTCTAGAAAGAAAATTTTTCAGGATATTTTCCCAGCCATATGCAAATACTGTAAAGTGACTTAATTATGCCTAGAAATAACTACCTGTAGATAAGAGACACCCCACACAGCACTATATATGCAGCTACGGTGAAGAAATAAGCCAACTGCATGTTATAGGCCGGCTTGGATACGATCACTTCACCATTATATCCTCCGTAAAACAGCACCGTCTGGTTAAAATAACCCTGTTGACACAGACACACTGACAGTCAGTCCAGAACTAAAGTGAATGTAGGATCAAGGTTCAATGTAGAAGAACTCACCACTCCGGTGAGAAGCTCAAGACCTCTGAACCCTGTATCACTGCTGATGTTGGGTGCGTGGACGATTTGGGGGATCGTGATGAAGCAGAAATTCATGATCAGCGAGAAGACGTTGAACTTCAGCAGCCATTTAAGGAACAAAAAGTAGGAGAGGACAGAAGTACCAAACCTGCCCCCAATCTCCTTCAGAGTCCCATGCCACACAACCAACCGCTGTCTGGCTGATGCCACGCTGGCACCAAATCTACGGAAGGACTGAAACGGTGGTTTTATAAATTTATTTGAGAATGAATCAGAATTTAGCATTAAAACCATATGTTTCATAATGATGTTTTTATCTTCTTACCCGAGACACCTGCTGGCTACAATCGACGTTAAAGATGTTCTTTGAGGTTTTGACAGAGATCACTTTGCTCCTGTTGAAGTAGGTGTGAATTCATATTTAGGAAAAGAAACAATTTTGTAAATGACATTTTGTGAACATGGATCATAATGACCTGATTCTTCGCCTTTCATCATATGACATAGGCAAGGACCGTATGGCTTGAATTCTTGCCCTGGCTGACAGGTTTGCCAGCTCTGATACCAGTTCAGATTTATCTGAGGTCACAAGTTAGAACATACGTCAACAACCACAATGTCTTACTCAAAACAATGACGCTTATTTGTCCCTTAACAATTTTTTTATCCATCACAGACCAAAATAAATGCCTTAAAACTTACTGTTTTCTACTTCCTGTTGGATTTCGTTTGCTGTCAGTCCCAGGTTTCCCAGAGATGTTCCCGGTTGAGGGAACACACTCATTCTTCTCATCGTCCCGTTTTGATCACACAAAATAAACTCCTTTGAAATGTTATATTTGTACAGTAATGTATAAACATTCCTAAAGTATCCCACTCACGAACAGCGCTGCTGGATTCATTTGAGGAACAAGGAAGTTATGAGGTAATTGTGTAGGATACAAGGTGCAAGTGGGCTGTATGTCTTTTGATCTTTGTGTCCTGTTGTCTGGGTGACAGGTGGCCTGGTGTTGTATTACATTTAAAAAGGTATTCATCAGTTATTTATTAACTCTCTTCCCGCTCGTCAGCAGCAACTTATGCACGACATACCGACTTTTTTATGTTATGATATTTTTAAGAGATGACAAACATTTCGAAACGAAGAAAAATCGTTTGGTAGAAAGTGCATTTAAAAATTAAAATTAAAATAAGTTTGCCGTGACGTTGCCACTTACCTGTCTGTTACGTAAGCTACGTAACATGTACGCAGTTTTCAGTCTGTTGACTTTTTTGAAATTTTATTTCAGCATTATTTTTCTAATTTGACCTATCAAATTAAATAGTCGTAATCGCAATTTCGCACTGACCAGAGAACACACGATTTCTTATTAAAAATATCCTTTTTTTAACCATAGTTTCGAAAAAAAAAGTGGGCTATTAAAAAAATAGACGCGGTAAATTATAAGCCACTGCAGTGCAATTGTAGCCTATCTACGCAACATACGTCAGTGTTATTCTGTTTGAAGGAAGATTCCATATTAACTTGATATTTTACAGTACCGACGTAATGATTGTAATTTTACGGGAATTATTAGCATGACAAATTTGATATTTTTTAAGGAAGGGCAAAATACTTATTTTGTTGAGAATTTTTTTTTTTTTAAGTATTCTTCAGCAGTAGATGGCAGTGTTGGACCATTCACTACCCCTCCCATTAATTTTCCGTCAAAATCCAAGAATTTTGGATTTAAAGAGCAAAATAGGCCAACTGAAAGACTGTATGAATGTTTTTAGTCGGGGTGTTTTTGACAGTGGCAGAACATTTTGCACTGCTTAAAATGACAATGGGGTCAAAATGAAAATATAGGCCTACAGTCTCAATTAGGCTACACTAAAACTAACCATGATAATCCATTCAGTGTCTTCCATTTAGGAAGTCTAAGAAAATAAATAAATAAAAACAGCACGGATAATTGTGGCAGAGTGTTAACTATGGGCTTGCATAATTAATAAAGGTGAAGCCTTTAAATACGCTTGCTCTGTGTGAGTGTGTGTGAATATTATATGTACGACTTATGATACTATTACAGTCCTATTCTAAATTGTTCAGCGTGTCTTCACGGCATCTTTAACATACACGTCTTTCCGTCGTTGAAATTGCAAAGAAGACATTAAGCAAACCGATTGCGGAGCGTTCATTACCTGTAATGTTTTTCTTTAAATGAAACATACACAGAAATCCAATAACGGCTACAGATCCAGCGTATGATATCTGTAGCCATGTTATTGTAATTGTGCCATTACTTTCCCAGAAATGTTTCAGTTTTATTCCACTCTACACTTTGCTTGACCCTCCCTCCATGTGTCTGAGTCGCTGTGTATAGTTACAGCTGATAGTATTAGTCTGACATGTGATTCGCAAGCTTGAGCAAGGGCCAATTAACTGGTGTGAACTTTTCAGCGGCAAATCCGTGCGCTGCCAGAATCCAGACCTTCAGCTGTGCGATGTCTCTGACCTGAGTAGCATGCCTGTCCAAGGGCAAACCATTCACACCAGCGCAGAACGGCTTTTCACACTGATCAGCTCGCCCTTAAGGATGTGCCGGTCGTCGTTCCTTCACTAAGCTCTTAGTGCTTGCGAGGTGCACAGTTTAGTGCGTAGAAGATCAGAAACTGCCCCAGAATTGTAAAATAAAAACAGGATTAAGCCACTTTAACCCCACTGTAGCTGCTCAGGGTCTGAGCCAACACCACACTGCATCTCCAACCCTATTTCGGTCGATCATTGTGGCAGGGGGTCATGACCCAGACAAATGTCACTGCTTCTGGGAGATGGCATAAATGTGCCAAAGCAGTAACCGTTCAGCGGGGTGACACTGGGGGCAGATGAGGCCATGGGCCATCTACCGCTTAGAAACCAGTCACATTCTGTTGATGAAGACGTAATGTGTGTTAGACAAAGGGCAGGGGCTGGTGATGGTGGTGGGGGGCCGGAGTCTGAAAATAAAAAAAACATCATCAGATTAATATAAGGCCTCAGTGCCTCTTTTATTCTGTCAAAATGATTCATGAAATATTTATGGCAATAATGGGGAGGATTATTCTAGTGCAGTGAAACCCGATCAGAATGGGTAATTGTATCCACTGCCTCGGTGCTGGAGAGCGGAGGGTGCCGCGAGGGGGGCAAGAGAAGAAACGCGTCTTTAAATCAGAAGCAAGCAGTGCTCGGTGTCAGTGGAAATGAAGGCGAGGGAACGCGCGCCGTCACCGCAGTGAGATGCGAGTCAAGGATGGATGATGTCTTGGCATAATTAAATGATGTTGTGGCCTCTTCCTTTGCCTGTACTTGTGTACTCTTTTGATTTGTTGGTTATTGTTCAATTCTGCCTCTCTCTGACTCAGCTCTCATATTTGGCACGGGGAATCTCACATGACCTTGTGTTAGAAGCTCTGTACTCGTACAGCAGACATTCAATTATACAATATATTGTGATAATGAAACATACACGATATTGTTATAGTACACACTTTAGGATACAATTAGAATCGCCTTGTCATCTGAATAAATTTAAGTCCTTTATTTTCTTCTAGTCAGCTGTTTTTAGGTCGAAGAAGAAGAGAGTGAGGTCGAATGGGATGTGGACATGATGCCAACCAAACATAAACCTCCATTGTTCACTACCCACTGAGCAACAGCTTTGACCTGTGCTCCCCATTTTAACACCACAAAGTGCTCTTAGGGTAACAGGGCTGCAGACTCAGCGTTCATTCAGAGAGCCATATGTTCAGTTTACAAGGTAATTTCAATTTTCTTCTAATTTAATTTTCAACTGTGTCAATTCAACAACATTGAAACTGCACAGCTCTCACAAAGATTAACTGGCATAGATAAAATGCCAAAGTCACATCTGATTATCTGGTTTAAACAGGTCCTTTGTCATTTCGGTCTGGTAACACTGACCCAACTATTACAATACATATACAAAAATGGTGTGATGCTCAGAGTCAGAATGAAAAAAGTCAAAGTCAGAATGCATCTTTCCATTACATCTGAGCAATTCTCACCAAAGCCCATAGAGGATGAATGTTTTACGTTTATTATACGTTTATTATTTACTTCATGTATTATAGCTTTCAGATCTTCTGTCTGAACACGTGTTGTGGAGATTTTCTTATATCTACAGTATGTTTGCATGAATTTGGATTGGTTTTGCATTTGCTCTACATTGCCTTTGCAACACTTAGTACAGGGAGCCTCAGACTGCCCTCCCGCTGTATGTTACCATAAATATACGTTTTCCAGGAAAGCTTTTAAGCAGGATGTAATTTTAGGCAAAACTGCATTGGCTTTGTTAGCTGTGAGAACCTGCTTTGCTTTTCTGTTCCTCGCCATTGCATAATCCAAGTGGCCACAGTCTTGCAGTCCAATGATATAGTTGGGAGGTGAGGGGACGGGGTGCTGTTTTCGGCAAGTAGCATCGAAAATGTGTAATTTAAAATTGTCGGACAGCATAATTTGTCAGGCCGGGTGCTTTGTCATTACTCACAGTGTCAGGTCAGGCAAATATTTATTGGGTGCCTTCAATAATAAATGAAACATAGAAGCATCAGTCACTTTAGGTTTGGGAGATGAGTAATATGTCCACATTCAGGGGGCCATACTCAAGACGTCCTCTTTGCACTGTAAAGCTCTGTGAGCAACCCACAGCCCATCAGCTACGCATCGCCATGGGGCATTAGTCACGAATGAGCTCCAAAATAATATCAAAGCTCGTAATGAGGTGAATTAATAAGGTTACCGTATAAGGAACGTGCCTCGGTATTTAAAAAGCATCAGTGTTCAATGTAGCCTGAATTCCCCCATCTCATCTTTGCACATTTATATTTGCCTGGTTTTCCCCTCTAAAAGAAGAACTAATGGCTGCGAATATAAAGCGCAGAAACGCTCGGATTTCGGCAACCAAATCTTACGCTCTTAAACATCTAATGTGGCAAAATGGGTCGTTATGATAATATTTCTACCAGACTCGATTTTGCTTTAAGACCCGTCTGTCTCAGCCCCGAAAAAACCCCTCAGATAATTAAAATTCAGTTTGTTCTCCAGCATCACTAAAACGCCAAATGGTCAATTCATGATCGCGCACATGCGTAAATGTCAAATAGATTGTAAACAGCCTCCCGTGTTATTGCGCGGTCGGTGAAAATTGTGGCTGCGGTTCATTTAATTCGGACCAGTCCACCTGATTTTACAGGGCTTCAAAACAAACATTCATCATAAGCAAAAGCGCTTAATATCTGTCCCGTCGCATGCACGTGACCACACGCAAGCTACACAAACACATTTGGACTTCATTACATTTATCTTTCCTTCATCTGTTGAAGCACCTTTGAAAAACTGTCCCCGCAGGTTAGTCTCGGCTTTTTTTGTCGGCGATGTCTCGGTCGCCCATTTGTCAAGAAATATTTCCCCTCCGCCAACGCAAATACCGGCATTATGCATATGCAAGTTAATTCATGTTCATCCATTATGCCATCATTACTGTGATTAATTCTCATAACAAGCACTGTTGCCTGCAGAAAGTGAAGTCTTGCCCCACGGTTTCATGCCATTGGTGAGAATTGCTCGGAAAGATGCGTGTTTTTTCAAGTGAGCAGCTCATTATCATCTGTGCAGGGTTGCGATGCTAAGCGAGTTGAGTACAAAGTGGATTCAGAGAGCCCTGCGGATGGCAGATGGATAGTTAGGGCTCCTGATTAAATCAGCGTCTAATATCATTTCATGATCCCACGTGTTTACTCGGTTACAGTCAGAGGCTATAGGATCGTTGGAGATTGGAGACGTTGGTGTCACAGGTCCTCAATGTAAACAAAAGTCCTTCGAGTGTTGCGTCAACTTCAGCACTTTTTAATGCACCTTGATTGAATCCGGCTAATACCACGCAGATGGTACCTCGCGATGGCGTAGCCTAACCCGCGTTGAGAATTTGATGGCTAATTTGCATTTATTTTCTCCCGTGAAACAATAGAGGTGGTGTGGATGTGTCGTGGTGTTGCGAGCTCATTTAGCAGGCAGAATTGATCTCCTCAGGAGTGGGGATGCAGGAAGAGTTCCTCATGGGAAGGGATGAAGAGGCGCCAAAAACGCTTCACTTAATTGAGGCTTAACTTGGCCGCCTCTGTTGCCCTGCTCATACAATAACGGCACCTCTGAGCATTGCCGGAGAAAGCGTACGCTATTTATTTGGGGGTATTCGGTATTCTTCCAGACCATTAATCTAATTTCTTTTTCAATCCAGATCCCTATTAACGATAACCTTGGTGGCGCACGGCGGAATCAAATTTGCACATCATTTGCAAAATTTGAAGATTAAATAAAGTAGAAGTCGCTCTCTCGGCACACGCGCGCACACGCTTTTCTTACGCATTCTGGTTCCTGGTCAGCTGCTGTGTGATATTGGCTGAATCTATGAATTATTCATTCACCTAATTATAGAGATATGCATATCCGATTCGGTCTTTTTTATGCCTTGTGGCATTAGACAAACATTGTTGAAGTATGTAGGCTGTAATATTTAAAGATCCTCTTTCCCTCTCTGCAGCTACTATCAGGCCTCTTGACAGATAACAGGATGCTGAAGTAGGGTGGGAGGGTCTCTGGGTTTGTAAATGGTCCATAACCTTTATTTATGTGTTCCTCTAGGCCTGCTAGATGTGTCAGGGAGGTGTTTGGGATACTTCTACAAAATAATGTCAAGGAGGAATAGACATGCATCTGGTTATCACAACATATTTTCTACTACACAGTCTCGGTTAAAAGTGATGTCCGACTTTGGTCAATTGCCATCTTTGCTTTTTATTCAAATATTTATAAAGATGTATTAAAATGTGTATTCATGTTACATTGGAATTGGATTATGAACTGAAGCTTTGAGAAGAATTTAAGGAGGCTATTCGGTTACCATCTTTTTTCAATAAATCTATTTCGTGTTCTGCAGAAGAAAGAAAGTCATACAGGTTTGAAATGACACGATAAATGATGACACAATTTCCTTTTTTTGGGTGAACTATGCCTTTTAAAGCAAATACTGCCAAATCCTGGACATCACTTTTAGCCACTACTGTATGATTAATAGCGATGGATGAATGAAGATTATTTTGCAGATAAAACGTAATAATCTCATGTTGAAGCTTGCTTCTCTTTCATAATCACGTTTTGTTTTCTCATAAGAATGTTTGATACCTCTTTTATTTCCTCTTACAGGAAACAACTTCTACTCTTAAGCTAACCCCCCGCTGTGCTTTTTTATTTGTGACTGAACGTGCACGTTGTAATGGATGATAAACTATATGATAGCTGCTGCTAATGTGGGTGCACAGTCTCATTGTTCACCATTATGTGAACAGCAGTGTAGGAGTTTGTTCAGCACTTCACAACACGCCACATTGTGCACGCATCAAATTAAGCCAACCTGATCCCCGGCACCGAGCGCTGAACTCGGTTAATATGAGCAGCAAAAATGGGAAATTTGTCAATACTCACATGCTCGATCTGTCTCCATGTCCCATTTGTGGGAAATGTTTGCTTCAATGAGTGTAATGGCTGCTGATTTATCCCCATCAGAAGGGTAATGGAAGGTTTTCCTTTTAGCTAATGGGAAACGTAAACATCATCTATTTGAGTTTATATAAATACACAGAGTCAAAATGTTTTTTGTCTGTTAATAGTTATTTGAAACCGCTCAAATAGTGTGACCTTATTCCAGTGCACAGGAATCTGTGTCTATTTGTGTGTGTGTGTGTGTGTGTGTGTGTGTGTGTGTGTGTGCGTGCGTGCGTCTGTCTAAATGTCCTCAATATATAGACGGTTTCATTGGAAGCACACACCTGGCCTGAAGTTAACTTCTGGTCTGTGTTTGTTGATCGGTCTAGCTAGTGGCTATAATTATAATTATTTAGATTTATTTATTTTATATGAATTTTAATTTATATTAACATTTTATTGTATAATAATTGTGTTAAATAAACAATTTGTTGAATGGGTCATGTCATTTTGTCACATTTAAGTTCAGCCAAGTAACGGTTTTCTACTGCTAACCCAAAAAATTGCTAGCTAATGTCATTTACTTATTTTTTCTTTTGCTTGTTATCAGAAATAATCTGCAGGGACTCTATATTCTTTGTGGATGTGTACCGGAAGTTAAGTTTTGGCCACAAAAGCAGGCATGCGCCTTAACTTTGGTTTATGTTGTTGCTTTGAAACCGTCTATACTAAGACATATCACCAATTATTTTAATAAACATATAGTAATAAAAATCTTTTAATGAAAAATGAGGGTTTCTGTGAGGGTTATGGTTAGAAAATATCATTAGCTCAATATTAGCCAGTGGAAAGTCCTTGTAATGTCTAAAGTCACACACAAAGTGAGTTGGCATGTGATTGAATCTCCTTGCATATGCCTATTTACATTAATGTATTGACGTGTGTTCACGGTGAGCTGTTCTCAGGTCTGTGCAGGTGGCACAGCAGGACTTGCTGTCAGGACTATCTGACAGCTGTTCAATAAGACCTGATGTGCTGGGCTTCCAGTGCCACATTTATCTTCTGCCCACATCTTATCTGCAGTGTCTCAGCACTGAGAAAGTGTCAGCCATTAATCAGTTTCATCAGTAGTTAAAGCTGCCCTCTATACACACACACACGCACGCACGCACGCGCGCACGCTGCTCACCTGGCCTTGTGTTTTGCCAGCATCTGGCAGAAAGGTGGGAGTTTCATTAACTCCTTTTCAAGGTCTAGTCTAATCTAGGTGTCTGGTCTAAAACTGCTGTGTGGGCTTTACTGTCAATCAAAGCAGATTTAACATTTTTTGTGTGGGGGGGGTAGAAATGTTTAGATTTGGAAACGTAAATAACACATTTCTTGTGATTGACCATGCATGCAGTCTGATATGCTGGGCGATGTCCCAGAGAACCATGTTTCATCGTTTTCGTAAAAAAAACAAAAATCGAAATAAATAATGCATTGATGTATCATACCTTTCTGTTTTTTTCACTCAAGCAGTAAATTATTAATTCAATCGAGGACAAGCAGGTATAGTCTCAAGAACATTTTAGTTGTCAACAAATTCCTTGCAGACAAAAGCATTACAATGCAGTCTTGGATCTAGGAATATAACCATCTCCCTATTTGGTTACTGCCGAGTATCTTTTAATTCCATTCTTAGCTTGATTTTAATCACATATTCAATTTTACAGTTTTACTGTGCCATTTTTTATCTCATCTGCTGCGTATTTCTGACAGAGATTGAAAGCTCCAGATCCTTTAAATAGGCTGGAATGCCCCCAGCGCGCTACAGATTAATGTTGCCACCTGGCTATGAAAAGTGTTTGCTTGAATAATTCATTTGTCTTCCTTCCTTTTTTCCCCATCCTTCATTTATTCTGCCGTTTTATTTTGGAGCAATTACCGTAGCCCATGTTCTGTTCATCAGTCCAAAGACTATTATTAAAATCCCTATCTCGCCTCTTCCTTTCCCCTTTTTAATGCAGGTACATAGCAGACCGGAGGTTGCGCCCACTTGCTTGATTTAAGAGTCATTCTGTCTTTTCTGAGCAATTAATGACCGTGCCACAGCCTGGCAGGCAGGGACAACAGAAGCTGGAGGATTTGTTGAGAGTTTTTGCAGCATGTGAAAATGGGCACTGCAGAATAAATTAGCTCGGTATTGATTTGGATTATACAATATTTCACATGTTAGATCACATAAAATATCCCCGGCAGCTAAACAGGTCCACATGCAGGGAGGAAAAGCAGCATTTGGTTGTGTTAGGCTGGTGAATCGCTCCTCTATTGTACCTCATATATATTCTGAGTCATTTTGACACAGGACAGAGATGTCGTCACTTTTTCGCTTCTTTGCCGAAGGAGATCACATATTTACGAAACGTGTTCTGTAGAGCAGTTTGTTTGTTCAAATTCTGAACATTGGTCCTGTAGCAAAACCCGTGTGTACGTGTTTGTTGATTTATAATCTTTGTCTTTGCCCTCACTGGATATTTTCAGCTCTTCCACTTTTGTGAATTAATTTGAAGTGCTAGGCAACCGAAGCATTTCAGAGAGTTATGAGTTTAAACCAACATGCTGTTCTATAAGCTGTGCTTTTCACCTGTACTCTTGCTACACCTCTTGCCATTTTGTCTCAATTTTCATGGGAGATTTATCTCAAGCTCAGGAACAATAATTGTCAAGAAAGCGTAGCTGGTGTTCGCTTTTGCTAGAGGTGATTTTCTCATTAGAGGAAGGTTATTACTTATTTCTCAGTCTGATCACCTGTTTCCATTAGAGCAGTGTACTGTGATACTGAGAATAATATTGAGTGGGGGGATGTTCTGACAAAACTCAACATCACAGTAACTAGATTTATACATTTTCTGAATAAAAGTGAGATGTGTCGCTGGCCCCGTGCCGTGATGCTAGAGTGGTTATATAAGCATTGCTATGCGGTTACTAAGGTGTTCTGAGTGGTTGTGAGTTCAGTGCTATGTGGTTGCTAAGGAGTTATGGGCGGTTGCTAGGTGGTTACTATGGTTTCCAGGTGGTTGCTGGTTACTCTAAAAAGTGCTGGGTTGTTTTGGTAAATATTGCACAGAACATTACCCAATGCAATTATTACCCAAAATAATGGCTGGGTTGTCATTGGGTAATTTTGAACCCAGCAGTGTGTTCTGTCCCATATTTACCCAGCATGGAGCTTTGTATCAATCTAAGAGCGTGTAATTTTCACCTGTATTACAATTGGCAAGATGTAAACACTAGGTTCTTTTTAAATCTTACATGTATAATTAAATCTTAAAGATATTCGTTAAACATTTTGATTGGGTTATAAATGTTCTGTTGGTTGTATTTTGCTCAAATGTTTATGCAGTGTTAAAAAAACAAAACAGGAAGTTCTTCTGGACCAGCGTTGAAGTGTGTTTATGTTTTCCAAAGTGGTCTATATCACCCACCAGATCAGTCTGATCATTTAGAAAAGTAAGCTCTGTTTCTGCCAGTCACTGGCGGTGTAAATGGGGCGTTATAATTATGGTGAGAGACACTATTTAGACAAAAGTATTTGGACGCCTCTTCTAATGAACAGTTTCAGAACATTTCTGTTCAGTCATTTCTGTGAGCACAAATCTAAATGCTATAGCATATAATGAATATAATGACATCCTAGAGAATTGTGTGCTTCTAATTTTAAAGCAACTGTATGCACAGGGCTCTTTTGTATTCCAACATGCATGTCCCTGTGCACAAAGAAATGATTGATTCAGTGTAATGTGGAAGAACTTGACTGGTCTGCATAAAGCCAAGACCTGAACCCAGCTGAACACCTTTGAGCCAAACGCTCATGACCCAAACCATCAACAGGGGTACAGTCATTTCAGCAAAAGGCAACAAAATTATGGTTTAGCATTAATATTTGTTGATTGGAAATACTGGAATAGATGTTTATTAGAAGGGGGTCCGAATACTTTTGTGCATAAAGTGTGCTGTATCTGTAGAATGTTATCATGAACATGCAATTGCATGATCTCAGTTTCATTGCGTACATTTTGTGCCTGAACGTGTGCAGAACTGACTCATTTGTGTTGCTAATGATATTTAAAGATGGTAGAATTGAGTGGGCGTTTTGTTTATATCATGTTATATTGCTCTGGAATGCAAATAATACTGTAATGAAAAGCACCTCATGACTTATGAAATTTTAATATACTAATTACTGTTTGCAGCCTGAATGACGCATTAAAAAGATGATTTGGTGTCCATCATTGCTTTTTCTGTCTGGTAAAAGCTGCTATGGGTATTAAAGGTAACGTAATGAGTAGTATAATGACTGTTCATAGAAAATAATCCACAAAATGATCAGAGAAAGTAATTATTGAAGTTACGGCCCAACACTGACTATATAAAAACAGTGTACTTTAATATTTTAAGACATGAAGCTCTCTAGATAGAACTGCCTCACCTGCCTTGCCTGCATCACAGCATCTAACATCGCTTTTTACTGACATCTGACACATTTTTCCACCTTACGGTGTGAGAATGTGTGTGGGGAACGTGTACCTCCATCTGGTGCCGGGCTTTCTCTCTCTCTTGGTTTTGTTAAAGAGCAGCAGGCCCTATTATCCTCTTATTTGTCTGACATTGTTGTTCATGTTGGCTTAATGATTGGAAACAGCACGGCTCTTCATTGGCAGGCTTGTCATCGTGTCACAATTGATGAGCTTCTGTAATTAACACTGTGGAATTAGACAAGCTCGGTGGAACGTGCTCCCCAGAGGTTAAAACTGCGACGCTCAGCTCACAAAAAGCCTAATCTGCCCATTCCGTGAGCGGGGTGGGTCCGTCTCAGCTCGCTGGCTCCAATACGTGTTATGATTCAGATTGCCAATGTTTTAATGAAATCGCTTTGAACGATTTTCTTGCCTTTGCGGCGCCCATTTAAAGCCAACTTTTGCAGTGTGATTAAGGAGGGCGGATGTCAGAATCAATTAACGCTTTATCTCGGCGTAAATTCAGAGCTCTATTATGGCCGTTTCAAAGAAAACCGAAACTGTCGTTGTCCTCCGTGACTGGGCGTAAACTTATTATGATGATATTGAACCCGAAACCAGGCAAACGAGGACAGGAAATGCTGAGGCTATTCTTAGTCAATGAGACGGAGCAGAAGTCATATTTGGTTTTGAAGAAGAAGAATGCAGTCGAGTGGGCCATTATTGTTCTGTCTGGATGAGGCACGATTTGTTCATTTCCCGTTTAGGAATGCTGCCCGTGGCTGGAGAGCCTCCCGCTGTGGATCTCAGACAATCCACAGTGAGGTCATTTCCTCTGGCCTCTGGCCTGGCTGGCGCCTCTCTCTTCTGATAGGCTCGGAATCCAAACAGCTCTGCCTGTTAGCAAAACTGTTTATCAATGTGTCATTCGTCGCTCGTAGTATTCAGCTCATGTTCGCAGCCACGAAACCAAACCTTTTTCGTCCCCCTCTGGTTAAAATTCACAGCGCTCTGTTAATTGGCTATATTAACTGTGTCTGATTGAAGCACATTTGCTGAGGCAGAAAGAGAAAACACACAAATGGCTAACTCGGGGGACAATTATCTCTAAAAGTGAGGGAACATCTCAATTACCAGTGAGAGCCTTTGTAGTTTAAATGCATCGGTTTAAAGCAGGACTCTGTAGTGTAGTTTTATTAGCATTTTATTTAAATAACACAATGAATTCCACTCTGCGTTCCACTAAGCTCCAGTCGGCAAGTCTAATGCAACACTTCCTTCATTTGAAATACAGAGACTTTCTAACTCAACCGAGCTTGTGACTCTGTGTTGACTTATAAAACATGCTGCCGTCAAGGCATTAGGTGTCTATATTCCATGTATCATTGGCTGGTAAAACACCTGCTGGCTGTGCTGTCATAGCGTGACAAAAGACACAGAGGCATAACATCCACATAATGTTAGTGATTTACATGTGAGCATATGTCGTAAGTGTTGTCCTCAGACAGTGGAAAAACTATTCCTACATAGACATGTTTTACACTTGAGAATGTGAAAGTGTGCTTTGTATGAATGAAGGCCGTATTATTCTCACTGTTACATGAAAGTTCTCACTTCAAGTAATAGCATATATTATTTAGACTTGTAGTCAGCGATGCATCAACAATGCATTACTAATGCACAAGTTGTACTTAGTGTCACACGTTGTTTGTTGTTTGATGTAGACTTGAATGATACTTTAAAATCGTATGGCTCGCTCAAGAGAGGCGTGCTATTTCTTTTGTAAGCACTCAGATGTGCGATTTTTCAAACCGTGGACACTGAAACCAGTTCAGAATATTTTAGAGACAGAATATTATAGTGGAAAAGTTGTTCCTTCGCATTTGATGCAAATCAAGAGTAAATTTGCAAAAACAGGTAACCAAAAAATTAAAATTTTTATGTTTTAACATGTTTTATTGCGAGTTATTATTACTTAATCAAAACAACCCACTTGCAGTTTGATTGATATTACTTGAAATGCACAGTAAAAAAACACAAGGTGTCTATTTTTGCAAATACGGATCTGTAAAAAAGGCTGAAAACATTGTATTATGCATGCCAGACAGTTGGTGATGTCACTTTGTAAAGAAAACTTATGTGCATGTGCACATTTGCAAGTACTCACATATCCAATATACTGAGCACTTATTATGCATGCGCACAGATTCACTTTTTGTATTTTTCATGGAGATTTGCACTTCAAAAAAATGTGCTCTTTGCTGCTTTCAGTTAAAAAAAGGTTTGTGTACTGTTAGTTTAGAGATTTTCAGTAAATTTCAATTCAAAATGTAGAGGTTTTCCATAGCAAACAAGTACTTTGAAAGTACACTTTTGTTCCTATAGGGAAAAAACCTCTAACTGTACTTTTAAGGGGGCACTGCATGTCCTTAGCATACAATAGCTTTCCTGTAGCTCAGTGGTTAGAGCATGGCGCTAGCAAAGCCAAGGTCAGTTCGATCCCAGGGATTGCACATACTCAGAAACGAAATGTATAGTATAACGCAATGTAAGTTGCTTTGGATAAAAGCATCTGCCAAATGAATAAATGTAATGTAAATTAGGGTAATGATTAATATTTTGTAGCCTACCTACTAGAGCACAAGGAACCCTTCAAGGGATAGTTCACCCTATAATGAAACTTCTGTCATCATTTACTCACTCTCTTGTCATTTCAAACCTGTATGACTTTCTTTCTTCTGCAGAACACAAAAAAAGATATTTTAAAAGGATTTTGGTAAACAAAAATCTCAATTCACTATTGTATGGACACAAAACCAATGCAAGTCAATGGGGACCAACGATTCTTCAACATTCTTTAAAATATCTGTAAGAATGTTACAGGTATGTTACTGTATGTAATATGTAAGAATGTTACAGGTATTGTACCTGTTTGTACTTCATGCATAAATATAGTAGGGTTTTCTGTATCTATGACTTAAAAATATAAAATATGTGTCCAACTAGTGAACCACAGTCATTTCCACCATGGCATAATTAAGGTTATTTATCTGATCTAAATTGATGCTATGAACAGATATTTTACAAGAACCTTTCTAAGAATACATCTTTTCCATATTGTATGTGTTTGTGCATGTGATCGTGAGGTGTGATCTTAGGGTGTGGCATACAGCATGAAGGCAGAGGTGTCTGAGTTCTGTTGCGTCTGTTTTTTTTAGCCCCGCTGCTTCAAGCATGCGGGCGATGACACTTGTCGCTGTTTAATTGCCTGCAGCTCTGTGGTGCCAACTCCAGCAAAGTTTTCTTAATTAGGACCACTGCCAGCTTTGATGAGCACACGGGCGCTGGAGACGGAAGACAGGATGAGCAGCGATATTTTGGCAATTAAGAAACAGGATAGATGATTTTCATCTTGGGAAAAACAACACTATTTAAACCGTCTCTTAAAGACTCTTCATTAACCTCGGTTTTCCCTTTGGGTATGTCTATAACCGAAAAACATAACGGTGCCAAGTCATGTGTGGAGGGATACAATGAACGTAGTCTGATAATAATGATTAATGAATTTAATTATCTGGTTTATTGGTGAAGAACAGAAAATCAAAGGATTTGATATATCATAAATGCTATTATTTGTGTCATCAGCAAAAATGGAAAATCAGGTGTGGATGGGTTATTATTTCTACATGATGTGATCATGCTATGAGAAAATTAATGAACACTAACTAAATACTTGCAGGTTGCCACACGGGCTCATTGGTTATACGTATTTCTAATGAGCCTGGGTTATATTTACATTTAGTCATTTAGCAGACGTTGGCATATTCTTACGATATCATTGTTCTGAGAGTTGTTCTATACAGATACAAAATGACTTTGTGTTTGCTCGCTGTAGCTAACGCATCCTGAGAGTAACCAAGAATACATCATTAAACAGCCTCCAGTAGTGTGAGGAGAGCTGTAAACACAATACATAGCTGTTGTCATGACAACTAATTCTGTAAAAAGCACTTGCTTTGAGTAAAACAGTTTTGCGCTTTCCTGCATCCAGACTTTCGTGAGACACGTGATGGCATTTGTAGCATGGGAACAGAATGAATGTCAAAGTCACAGCTGGCTCACGGTGTGCATGGTGACCTTTGAGGGCAAACCATCAAGGAAGATTCTTTATACATTTGTAATGTGTCCTCTAAACCTGTTTCTGATCCTGTTCTAAATAATACAGAAATTTGTACTTCACACCCACCTGTGTTCAGCAGAACGCAAATAAGATATTTTAAAGGACCCTTGCATCGGTTTTGTGCCCATTGAATAGAAGTCAGTGGGTACTAGCAGTTTTCATTTACCAACATTCTTCAAAATATCTTCTTTTGAAAAAAGTCATTCAGGTGAGTATTTACATTTTTGAGTAAACTATCACGTTAATGCAACACTCTGAAAGGTTTTACGCAACAAATACAATAAAATGGTAGAATTAATCTACATGTATGATATTTATGAATAGCATCATACTTTAAATGAATAGGAAAAATAAAAGACGCTAAATAAATAGTTTTACCACACCAGGTTTAGGGGTGGGCACAGAGCCGATTTTCTTTGAAAATGTTTCCCGTCATAGGAAAAATAGGCCACGCGTGTTTGGCGTCATTATAATCTCAGATGAGGAAGACGCGATGACTCGCACGGTTGGCACGGGAGCGGCCACCATCTCTTACTGTACGTGCTCATGTGTCAGTCCCACCTCAGACCTGCAGTGCTGCTGCCTTCTCACTGGATATGTGTCAGTATGCAGAAGGTTGGGGTGTGGAGGAGGAGAGAATCTGATGTGTTTTGACTAAGTCCCAGAAGGCAAAAGGGTGATTGGGGGCTGCTAGCAGATGCCCGGCTCTCCGAGAGTGGGTGGGTGTATCGGGTAATTGGATTTGTCAGACATGAGCCGTGCAGTGTGGAAGGAGACAGAATGAAATCTTTGATTAAGCTTGTCTCTTTCTCTTCCCTATAATGCTTAGGGACAGAACAGATAGCCCGAATGCCATCACACAGAGAGCTTGTCTCCCTGCTCCATTTTCAACGGGGTAATTTTATACTCTTGTTCTGCCAACATGAAGTCACACACACACGCATACTGTACAGAGGTTGTGTTAGTGACGTGAAATAGAGGGGTCTTGCATCACCTTAAAGGGGAACAACAAAGATGTACACAAGATGTATGACCGCATGTACATTACTGCACTTATTCGCTTGTTAAATCGTGACGGCAGGAATACTGTTTTCAGGTCCAAGCATCCACTCGTTTCAGTGGAACACTTTATTATACATATCACACATTTACATGAAACTTGCATGAAAATATTTTAGTAAAAATGAATCACTGTCTGGACATCTAGGATTTCTTTATGAAGATAAGGGTTAGGATCATGTTGTTTTGATAGTTTTACAGCAATGTATACTGACATCGTATAGAGCAGTTGAACCCAGAATTATAATTTGATCAAATATTTTTTTAAATGTAATTTTAAATGTTATTAATTAGCACATATTTATATTTAACCATTTAAATATAACTGAATTTATTGAGACTACACATGAAACTGCACAATCCAAACCTAAATGGTTGTTATTCAAGAATTCAAGAAAGTTGGTTTCTTATGAAAGAAGATACTTGGCAAATTTACTGACCATATAATCACTTAAATAATCACTTATATTCATATTTAAACAATAAAATGTTATTTTCTACATAACTTATAATAAAATGGTCAAATGTCTATTAGATGTTTAGACCTTCCCAGTGATATACATACAGTTTGTCATGAATAGATTACAATTTAATTGTGAATTTTAAGTAAACCTAAGTGTTCACTGAAGAAACTGTGACATTTAAAAGGTTAATTTATTTAATATATTATTAGTACTTATTGAACTGCACAGGTCAAGATGAACCAGATATGGTTTTGTGGCATTTAGTGGAAAATACATGATACCTCGGATTGTCACGACTGTCCAATCAGAATTAAGTAACCCAACATAACAGTTTATGTACTTGATTTAGTATATTTAGAGCATTTATATATGCTTCTATTTAAATATATCAATAACATTTTTTATATCCCACTACACCCTTCTAAAATATTAGAATATTAGACTTGGACACATAGTATCACTTCTACCCACAGGGAGGAAAAAGAGCCACATCCTCCTTTAGCAGTTTGATTAAAGTTTGGTTAAGGAATATCTTAGCTGTGAGACCTTTACTCCTCCATTAAAAATGCATTATGTGTGCCAATATTCACATTCAGACAAACGCTGATTAATTAACATCCTCTGGCCGTGGAATGGCAGTGACTGAATGAAGATATGCCGAGGTGTGGACCGCAGAGCTAAAGCGAAGCAGGCCAGGTGGGGAACTGTCCCAAACAATTAGACCACATTGCCCCTTTAACGTTTTACTCTTAAAATCGCCCTTGATCTCGCAACCTTTTTTAAAGTGACGTTATGGACAGTGACTGCCAGCCGTGCGGGGTTAATGCGGCCCATCTGTTCGAATCTGCGGAAGGCAGGCGAGTGTAATGGCAGGGGACGTATACATTTGGCCAATGCCCTGCCTTAATTGTCTTCAATAAAGATCTCAGTGCCACACCTTGATGGGAGTATTTCACAGGTACGATCTCTTTTTCTCTCTCTCTCTCTCTCTCTCTGTCTCTCTCTCTCTGTCTCTCTCTGTCTCTCTCTGTCTCTCTCTCTCTCTCTCTCTCTCTCTCTCTCTCTCTCTCTCTCTCTCTCTCTCTCTCTCTCTCTCTCTCTCTCTCTCTCTCTCTCTCTCTCTCTCTCTCTCGTGTCCGAGCTGGTGTAATTCTCCACATTACCCTTCATTGTCAAAGTTAAATGCTTTATGTGTGTGTAGGGGACAGAATCATCCCTAAACCCATCTGTAGAAGTAAACTACACAGGATACACGTGACGTGTTTGCCGACTGTTTGAAAAACAGCTCGGGAGCTTTTCGATGCCTGAAGGCATTTGCATAAAGATGGAAATCAATACAGGTACGTGCATTGCTCTGGCTAGACTACACTACACAATTCGACATCGCTCTCGCTTGCTTATAAATCAGAGCGTCTGTGGCTCTAGTAAATTAGAGACAGTAGAATAATGAAGTAAAAACCTGAGCCGTGTGCAGCGTTTATTCGAGTCTAGGAGACAGCAGGCAGCAGGGAGATACAATTGCACACAGTGGCCTTTTGGGAAGCCAGTGGATGGAGAGGGTTTGAAATAGAGGTCATTTGTGGAATGTCAGGTGAAGTCGATGCCAGAAAACCCAATCCGATTAAACTGCAGTGGTGCATGATGGATCTATACATGCATTGCAAACCAGACTAGCTTTCTTCATCTTGTCCTTTATACGCCTGTGTTAACCAGTCAAAACAACCAGCTGTTCAGCACTGCATGTTGTGTTTTAAAACCAGCATTTGACTTAACTGGCAAGATCTAAAAAGAAAACAAAACCTTCTGACCCTTCCGTTAGATCAACTGTAACCAGTAGCAAATAACCTAAAGAGCATATACACACTCACGCTGGCATGCATTTATAGTTTTGGAAGCGTAGTGTAATGTTTGAGTATTACAGCGATGTGATTGGTAAAACCAGAAACACGTTTTATCCATCAAATGAGTTCCAAAAGTTACACATTTAGGCTAGAACACATTATTATTCACACCTGTACCTCTGCCCAGCGTCGAGCTCACCTCAGGATTCTGTCATTGATATTGATGCTGCTCTGTGTGTCTTCCTCCCTGAGCTGTTTCCTTCTAAAGCCTCTTTATCTTCATCCAGCTCGTCCACACACGCGATGTCTGCTAGTCCGACGGTCCTGTAGATACACACCACTCAACACAGTGTTTGTCTGGGGGTGTACAAATGTCATGTCTGAATGTCCTGCTGGGTAGAAGATCAATTTTAAACTGTAGGTTCATGATTTGGTTAAACACTGAGATTATATGCAGGGGACAACTTTTATGTACCTTTCAGACATTCTTAATCTGTATGCTGTTATTTTGACTTCGCAAACAATGAAAACCAATAATAAAATGTATTTTCCCTTTAAATATTTTCCATATATTTTTTTCTGAAGTAATTATGGTTTTATTCTGAAGCGAATTGAACTATTTGCGTGTGTAAATTGCATACAAAGTCAACGTATTGTCGCAAATGGTCTCGCAATATCTGAAAAGTTGTCAGAAATTCATTGAGACATATGGTTTGACACGGGAAGAAACTCCCTGTGGCACAATATATTTCCACGTCACTAGCGTGAATTAAACGCTTCACGTTTGGTGTGAACCAACCATTATTCTTTGATAATCTTAGCCTCTAGATTTCCCAAATAATAGTACAACATAAAAAATAAAAAGTATCAACCACTTTAACGGTGCTTTCATTCTTGTCCTTGAAAAAAAATTTGGTCATGTGGTCACTATAAACTGTCATTGTATAGCAAGACACTGCTGACTTTCTGAAACCTTGTATCTCCATACTTCTATTCATAAATCATTATTATCAGTCACCCTTTACAGTCAGGGTTTGGCAAACATCTAACCAATAAGAACTATTAAAAAAGTGCTTGTCAACTTTGACAACACAGTATTTAATCATATATAAAGTACAGTGTTACGAACATTTGGACAACTGAGGTTTCAGAAAAACAGCGATGCTTATATTCCACAGAAGTTTGGGACCATAACTGCTCCTTCAAATTAGCATTCAAGAATAAAGGCATACACAAACTCTGAAATGTGTAGTAAACAATATGTATCCAAAATGACTGAATAGAATGAGCTTGAGTTTTGTCCGCATGCAGCTTGTTTGACTAGCACATTCAGTACCTCCAGTTAATTAACAGTGTTCAGTGTTTCAGCAGTAACCTTGCGGTCTGAACCCGATCTGATCTTGTTAGCCCATCAGACATGTAGTTGTCAGCAGCAAAGTGTATGAGCGAAGGTGAAGATATAATTGGATGAAACGATTCTCCCGTCGTGCCTCACCATAGCGACCCCTCATAAAGGTGAGGTGCATTATGAATTAAGACATTAACCCGAGGTTCTTCGAAATGTCTTTGCCTGCATGCATGAAGGCACATTTGTTATATAAAAAACAGCACTGTGTGTTTTTTTGGGTTGGATCACAATGATATCATAAAAGACACGGGGAAGAAAATCCTTTTTGACTTATTGAGGGTTGGTAGTCAGCATAGATAAATAGTAAACCAATTATTTAAAAGACTAAACTTATTTGAAACTCGTATGCAAATAACTGCATGAAGTTAAGAAAAATTGACCAATTAATGAACAAACCCCCATTAGTTTATTTGGTCGCTCGCTCGCCCGTATAGTTTATGTTATATTCGCCTTTGGTTTTATTTAACTCCTAAAGACCTTTATATAACCTGCCTGCCTCAAACTGAATCAGCAGTAATACATATGGATAAATTCAATTACACAGGGCAGCAACGCACCATCTACTGGATCTAACTTGGACTGAAATGAAATTGATTGAAAAGAAATTGTAACCATTCATCTTATTATAATATGATTATATTATGTCTAATCTTTCAGCACGGGCACTTGTGAGTTTGTGAATGCAGTGCACGTTTCTTCCAGATCTCTTGAAACTGATGTATGAAGACAAAAGTTAACACAGTTGGACGCTGTATGTTTCCACGGCCTCTGAAATTGTGTTATGATTCCCCCATCGCAGATCTATAAACTCTTAAAGCCATTCCTGCACAGAGTCATTCTTCAAGAGCAAGCCATTTTATTTCAAGTAGTGAGGTTCCTCTTTGGTAAATTTATTTTCTTTTAAGGATTCTTCATGGTCCAGATGTGATTAAAGAAAGCTAGAAATCCAAAGCAGTCTCAGTGCAGAACAAAGCTGCATTAAAGACTGGGAGGTGTAAAATATATTTGACGTTGGGGTGGGAAAATATTGAAATCTCAAATCTCTTTTAACAAATTTATATTCCTGCTTTTTATTTTTAAAGCAATAATACACTATTCATTTTTATCTGTATTTCTGTACTTGTGAGAATTGTCATCCACATTATCCTATAGAAGGCATTTTTTTACTTTTTGTATATTGCTTTTGCGTGGCCACGGTACTTGAAGACCAAGCATTGGTTTGTTCTAAACCTCTTATATGTGAAACACAAAAGAGGATCTTTTGACATCTCAGTGGTTTTGTGTCCTCAATAGGGGCCAATGTTGTTTGGTGAGCAACATTTTTCAAAATATCTTCTTTTTTGTTCTGCAAAAGACAGAAAGTCATACAGGTTTTGAGTGACATAAGAAGATTATGAAAGAATTGTCATTTTTGGGTGAACTAGCCCTTGAAATGGTAATGTTAATAAGGCCAAGATCCGCTCTTACCGGCAAATCTGATATTGTATGCTTTTAGTTGGAGGTTTTTTTATAATGCAAAAGAGCTCTTGAAAAGCTATTATCTAGCCTAATTTCATTACGTCTAATAGAACTTCATTTGTGTTGTGACTACAGGAATAACTTTCATTTACTGTGCAGAGGTTTCAATTATAGATCTTCAGATCACATCTGAAAACGGGTATTGCGGTACCATGATTCTGTCAATTAAGTTTATACAAAAAGTTTAAATGATTTATTTTCTATACCAGCCACTAGTTGTTGCCAGTACTTGTACAAAAGTTTTATGCATTTCATCTTCTCGTCCTTGACTGAAGCACAGACCTCTTTGTCACATCCAATGATTACCTCTCTGTTTTCACTTTCCTCCGAGCAGTGACAGGCATGCAGCGATCCTTTCATCCTGGGCCGGTGATAAACTGTTATATTTTTGCAGGCATCATTTCTCCTGCAGCAGGGTATATGCCTGGGAAGAAGAACACAGGCAGCTGAATCTACAGGAACACAGAGAAAGTGCTTCAAAGCTGCGCAGGCTGTTATTTTACCAGGCTATTCTGGAGATGATAATTGATCTCTACGATAAAATTGACAAATTGAAGAGCGGCAAAAGTGGAGAATGTTCGTGTCTATTCTCAGTCACTTTGTGCATTTAAAAGCTAATTTGTTTTTTAAGATTGAACTGCGTTTCATGTTTTCTTCTCCCTCATCCTTTTACATTTAGCTTGTAAGGTGAGAAGATTTCGCCAGCTGTCATGGAAACAGGGGGACTATTTAATCTGTGACACACATAAATGAGATATATTTGATTGCTTGCTATACGGTATCTTAATTGCTGGGCTTGTATGGCCTTGTGTAGCTCTTCAATAACACATTAGATGTACCATCTCTCTTTAGTCTGTGGAAAAACAAAAAGCAAAGATATTCTGAGTTTTCAAAAGTAATAAAATGTAATGCATAATCGCTTAAACACTTTTTATATGACTCGTCACTGGTCTCTTTACGATTATCAGCGGTTTGATATCACGGTGCGATGAATCCTCACTTTGCAATATTACCCCTACATTACAATATTACCATTGAATTCCATCACTGTGCCATGGCACAGACATTTGGGTTGTGCCTCTAGTCCTTAATCCTTAAGACTCTTAATGTTCTCTGTTCACTGACAGCCCTGCACAAAAACAATTTCATCCCGCTCACTGACTTCTCTAATTATGCTTTTTGTTCTCTGTCGGGCCGCTACAGTTTTAAGTCTGGCAATCATTTCGCAATGCTGTGCCATGAATCTCACCCATGTTAGTGCCATGTGTATCTTTAGTGCAGCAGGTTCTCACCAACAACACAAATAACATGACCCAAAAATTATCCTAGCATGCAATTACCATAATGGCATCAACCGGTGAAACGGGACTGAAAGTGCTGTGTTTTTCCTGATTGCAGACTCTTTGAAGAGCGACAGCCTCCCACACGGGTCTTTGTTTCCGCAGCAGCGCAGCAGGTGGAGGGGCTGATGGATGCTGACAGGTCACTGGAGCTCAGGTGATTGTTGAGTCTTGAGGCCTTTTATCGATAGTCGGGAGCGAACGGGACGAGAGCCACGTGGTTCTGAATGCTTTTGGCTCTGACTGGTACAGAAATGATGGAAAGATTATAAACCTGGCATTTACTTTCTGGCTATGTGAAAGAAACAGTCACACACACAACATGAAGCACATGCATTTTTGAAATGAGAAGCTAAAACTTAAATCTCTTAGTTTTGATAATTATATTCTTTTTGATGTATATATAGTTTTCATGTTGAAGGCGTTTGAAATATAGCATTGTTTGCGTAAATTAAATCATATAAGATTTTTATGTATATATTTTCATCAGGTTTCACTACATTTCATCAAATTTTTTGTAATGCTTTGAAAATCAGAAACAGCTTTTATTTGTAACTGGCTTTCATTCAGCTTTTATTATTAATAATCTCAGTCCATTATTTCTACTGTCTACTGTAAGCAAGCTCATTCACAGATCATAATTTCATGTCATTTTAACTTAACTTAACTCAAAGTGTTGATTTCATCATTGTTTGTAATTAGCCCATTCATTCTACCTATTTTAGCCAAATGACGGCAGATCTGACGGCGAATCTGTGTTTGACAGGGTAATGAGCCAGTCAAGTTTAGGGACACGAGTCCATCTATCTGCTGATGTTGCTTTTACTTTAGGAACACGAGTCCACTTTGATTTCGTATTGTGTAATATTTCTCATTAAAATTTTCCACTTGGATTAATTTTCTCAACACACTTTGTTCAGGCACTCCTGATATACTGACTTTTAAGTTGAACACTGTTGGATCTGTGCAAAACTGAGGGAACAGCCATCAATCAGCGTCTCAGAAATGACACAGCGCGCGCGGTCATAATGAAGGTGGTGGTGATTTCTATGAATAATGTCTAATTCAGATTGCGCTGTGGTGGCTTGTCTTTACCGTGTGGATGTAAATAGCTTCGTGTTAATTAGACCGTATAAGCTTGGTATAGGCAGAGGAGGAATACGTTTTTTATGCACTGTGATTGCCGGGTGGCTTGATTGTGGATGCTTTTCCAAATTTAGTGCAGCATTTTATCTTTAAATGGCTACATGCGAAATTAGCTCAAGTATTTGCTTCTCCAAGTGGAGAAGTTTCTCTCGGATGCATTGCCAGGGTTTAATGTCTTTTAATACATTTTTAAACATTTGTAAGTGTACTTAAAAAAGGCAACATTGAACTAAACTGTAAACTGTACTAATATAAAACAACAGAACAGAGAAGGCAATAAAAGCATATGTCAGATTAATTTCTTGCAATCTAGCCATTACACACAAAAAAACAAAATCATAAGAAAAAAATGGCTGGAAGAAAAAAAGATGCTGTTTTGTAACAGAATACCCATATTACATGAAGTAGCACTTAATTTTAACATTCACTCTCCCCATTAAGTGTGATGCAAAGCATGCTGGGAAGTCCCCTGCCTGGTTTAAGCAACACTGGTGAAATTATTCATGGCGATGGATTGAGTAGCCGTATGTTTTATCATTTGAAACTGATTGCAATTGACTCAATTAAATTAAGATGTGACAGAAATTCAAGAATTGTGTTGCATTAGCTCATTTTAATTAAGTAAATTGAGCAGGAAAAATCAATTTTTTGAGTGAACGGTCATTTATCCCCACAGTGTTTCCTCCATTTGCATTCTGACTAGGCGGTAGTTCTGATTCAGATCGTCCCATTGGTCCTCTGCGTATGTAAGCGATTCGTCTGTTACCGTGAGGGTCGTCCGATCAGACACCCAGAGGTCACTAAAGACTAGGTTTTTTGGCAGTGATTGAGTCAGTGCTGGAATACTCCAGCTTCCTAACAGCTCACAGACACTTCAGGCTGCGGGCTCCCCTCATTTATGATGGATGAATGTTTATGGGCTGGTTTGCCTCTGATTTCTTAATGGATGTGCTTCTCCTGGGGTAGTAGAAATGCTTTCTGTTGGACAAGTGGTGGATTTATCATCTGAAAAGACGGCAGCGTTACTGCGCCGTGCCCTGCTCTAACCTACTGTGATGTCATAGATAGAAAGCCAGTACAATACCCTTTCAGAAATAGGATCTGCAAATGTCTTTCAGACCTGGCCCACGTTTCCACTGACTTGAGAGCCAAAAAATAACAGATTATGTTGCTGTATTACCTGGCTACAAATAACCAGCACATCACCGGCCTTTTTGGGAACACATTCAAAATTACTTGATCCATCATCTGTGCCATCACAAAGTGCTTTTAATACTATGGTTTTAATGGATTATTTACTAAATGAAATTTGTGACTATAATGATAGAAATAATTCACATAGGATATTTATATGTACATATGTATATTTACATCTTTGTCGATTATAAAGGGATAGTTTACCCCCTTGCTAAAAACAAACAAATAGAATCCTGCTCAAAACACAATAGAAAATGTAATGGGTGTAATCGGAACCAATAAAACACCATTAAATCATGATGAAATAATGCCCAAAACAGAATTTAGTAATGGTTTTAATGGAAAAAAGCAAATGGTTCATAATGGTATTTTAATGCAAATCATTAGAATTTCTGTGATGGTTTATGGTGGTTACATATAATCTACTCATCCTCATGTCATTCCAATTCTGTATGACTTGCTTCTGTAGAACACAAAAGCCACAACATTGGCCCCCATTGACTTCTATTGTATGCACACAAAACCACTGAGACATTTCTCAAAATATCTTCTTTTGTGTTCTACATAAAAACGAATCATTTACAGGTTTTAAAACAACATAAGGGTACAATTATGAGAATGTAGCTGTAGGCTACAAGTAGGCTAGCGTTTGGTTTAAGTTCATGGATCATGCACTGGGCTTTTAGGGGCTATTGTGTTACTGTCAGATATTTCACAGATGTCATTGTAAGTGTCAAAACATTCATACGATGTGACAAAAACGGCTGTTTTAATCTCTTATATCAACCATTGAAAGCGGAATAGGTGGTGTGACAGAGAGGTGCGTGTTTAACATGTTTTTATGGCAGACTCCTTTCAGGAGTACATTCTGCTTCTTGTCACATGCGCTATATGCTTTTGTGTCCTCAGCTGCTCGCGTGCAGGGACATCTGTTCCACTGATGCGTCAAGGTGCCTCCGACATTCCCCAAAGGCCTGAAATGGAGAACCCGGTGCTTGGGAAACAAATGAGTTCTTGGATCCATGTTGTCCCCCGTGACCTCCTGTCGCCGTAATGTGCCTGAGAGAGACAGTACCGCTCGCACAAGACGCAGTTGATGGCGTATCCCGAATCGCGGCCCATCACGACGATTGTTATTTATTGCGAGTCAGAACATAGAACGAGCTGTCATAGTGACATCATTGAAGCGCTGATCATTTTGACGTGTGTTGTTGTTTACACAGATATTGTTGTCATGAAGTATTACACACATATTTTTCTCTGGTCCTGTCCGCCGGCGCTCGTACAGCTACAGTGGTTTTCTTCTGCGAGGTATCGATGTGCTGAGATATGAATTTCTCCCAAGATAAAGAGTCTTGTATTTCACACATTCACGCGCGGTTCGACACGGTCTCACTGCATCAATTAAAAATGTCTTGCTCGAGGTGAGACTGGATATGAGCAAGCAAGCACTTATTAATACTAGCCGCATAAAACTTGCACTTGCTGTAATTATGGTTGACCCTGCCTGCCATGTTCCTCCTCTCTTCCTTCACTCGTGAAGCTGTTTTGTGCAAAAGCTCAGTGATGAAATTCTGCTGTAAATATAGTTGTGAATTTAGGGTGGAAAGAGAAGGTTGTATGCTGCGTGAAGTTCGCAAGCTCATGTAGCATCATTGAGAGATACGTTTGTGCGTTAACATGTGAATAATCGTTTGAGGAGAGAACAGTATTGGTGTGGTGATGTGTGTGATTTATTATATGTTTGGGAGCCTCTCAACAGCTGTTAGTCTGGCATTCATAATGATGCCATTCATATCAGCACTGCGTTGAGTGAAATAAAGCGAATATGGAACTGAAAAGCTTTTTATCTCGAGAGACTTTTTAAAGTCCTTTATTGTAAATTTGAGTGATACATATTCACAACAACGCACATGATGGATGGCATTCGATTATGCTTGTGACCTTTTTGTAGGTCTATCTTTGACTCTTTATACATTAAAGGGATAGTTCACCCAAACATGAAAATTCTTTCACCATTTACTCACACTCATGTCAAAACTTTCTTATGGAGAACACAAAAGAAGATATTTTGAGAAATGTGTTAGTGATTTTGTGTTATACAATGGATGTCAATGGGAGCCAGTGTTGTTTGGCTCCCAACGTTCTTCAAAATATCTTTCTTTGTGTTCTGCAGAAGAAAGAAAGTCATACAGGTTTGGAGTGACATGAAGCTGAGTAAATGATGAGAGAATTTTCATTTCGGGGTAATTTTCATAATCTCTTTTAATACCTATGCTTTCTTAATAGTATTCCAAATGGACCTTCAGCGTGTGCAAGGAGAGGAAGAGCAAAATCTTTACTCGACTCTTGAGGTCCCCGAAGAGTCATAACCTTCACATCTAAAACCTGTGCTTTTCTCCACCACCGTCTTTCTTCAGGAATAGACAGATGATGATGAAGGCCTTACTTCTTGTGTCTTAAGATCAGCAAAGCTGTAACAGATTGATACCCAAGGCAGAGTTCCAAGCGTGGGTGAGTTATTTTACACACACCTACTCAAGCTCACCCAAACACACACTAAGATATCCACACAGAGCACTGATCAACCGCCTTGACATCTGTGTATACACGCCCACAGCCTCTCGTAGTGACATAACTGTACAGCAAGCATTATTTGCTCTTATGTTCTGGTTACATTATGTGTCGAGCTGCATCACTAACAGGCCGAGGAAGTTCAGGAGAGGTAAATACGCATGCTGGGAATTAATTACGTTTGTGCGAGATGTTTGGGTGAACAAGAAGAGATGGGGGATGAGAGAGTACTTATCATGATTTAAGTACACACGCTCTTGGAGCAACAGTCCTATTAACCAATCAGAGAGAGGCTGCGGAGACCAGCTCATGCTGGTGTAGGGTTGGGAATCGAAAATCAATTCCAATTCTGGAATCGGATTCGAAAGGTTAGAAATCAGATACTTGATATGATAATAATACGCATGGTAAATTACCATACAGGTTGATATCTAAGTGTTTTATTTAATTTTTTACAACTTTGGAATCGAAAATGGGATTTGATAAGAATTGGAATAGATAAATTAGAACGATACCCAAACCTAGTTTGGTGCTGGTCTAACATTTCTAAAATTTAGTTAGTGAAAAAGGTTTAGCAGGAAGGTTTCATTTTGCTTTTTAAAAGTATGGGCGAGAGACTATGTGTAGTATGATGGTGAGAGAGAAGGGTTAAACAGGGATAACAAATGAAGACAAAAAATAGAAGTTTGCATTAAGATCTTTCATACACCCACAAGTGTGACTTAGGTCACAGTTATAAAGTTTCACCTGCAACCTTGTGTTTGGTGTCACATTATACGCCCTCACATTTCTGTATCTTGAGGGCTCCGATGGCCCGCTAATTAAACCAGCATTGGCTCGAACCTTTTCCCCACGGGCCGTCATGCCAGCTGATAAGGGCATTATGAGGGAGGCGTGTTGCGATATATGGTGGCTGTGTTTCTCCTGGCAGCATCAGACGGGGAGAGATCAGACTGCGTGAGCTTCTGCTATGCCTGTTCCCGACGCATAAGCTCTGCTGCCCCAGCAGTATCGAGATAAAGCCGCTACACAGGCACCCGAATGTGCCTGACTCTGATGATAATGAACGCACACACACAAACACACCGACCGGTTTCCGGCAACAAACACTTTAGCCTGTCTGCACTATATGCGAAACAATGATGCTTAAAAAATGTTTGCAACCTGTTTCGTGAAATAGGATTTTTATCATCAAAATGTTAAAATGTAGGGCGGGACTTGATTTTATACATCAGGGATTCATAACAAAGATTATTAAACGATGTTGCTAATGCATTTACTATGTTACCAAATACAACCTTGAAGTAAGAAGTTAAGACAACATCACGGTCAGACGTATGTTACACGGAAGAGATTTTCACTGCTTGTTACAACGCAGCGAAAGAAACAACTCCCATATTCATCTATGCTAATATTTCACACACTGAGATCAAAACAACACTGAGGTTTTCGAAAGAGCAGACGCATACACACTTGCATTCAGTCAGCATCAAACCAGCCAGACGAGGCCAGGAGGAAGCTGGTGAGAGGACACCCGCTGTCTTCCGTTCTTGTGTGCTAAAGCTGTCAGGTTGCGTTTGTAAGATGTCAATTATAACAGACTCCATGAATATCAGCCACCACTGCTGTTGTTCTAGCACTTTGGCCTCCATGGAAAAAGACTACAGAGGACTAGCCAAATGCTTTCCCACTGCCAATCAATAGATCCCCCTTAAAAGCAGTAAAGGTCACCACAGAATGATAAGATGATAAATCGCTGCTCTCCTATTCTGCTCGTGGAGCTACATTACCGTTGGCTGTAAGTTTGATGTGCACTGTTAACAAAACATCAACAAATCCCTGTGTGGATTAAAGAGTGCCGGTTAGAACCATGATGCCTCCCCTGTTTTTTTGGTACAATTGTGTTTTTCACAAAAAAGGAGTATCACATGGTGGTATGATGATGCACTCATTTCATTAGTATATAGTAAATATTGATCTGAATAAAGGTTTTCCTTTAACTGTCACTGCATAGCTGGGTATACAATGAAATTAGAAGTGATGCTCCAGAATGGGGTTTGAATAGAACAAACATAACAATTAACAAATAAATGTGACCCTAGAAAATCGATTATTTTGACCCATACCATGTATGCTACTTGTGACTGGTTTTGTGGTCCAGGGTCACAAATGAATAAACCTCAAATATAGCGTCACTGTACCATAGTGCCACTCTAGCACTATTTGTATGTAAATACAATGATCTACAGTTCTAGTTGTTACAAAAACCTGGCAATCCTGATGCTATTACCAAATGTGTGTTACCAATTTTTATAGAATATGTATTAGCCAAGTATATTAGTGAACTGTATAAGTCATCACAAAATTCCTTTATGTATTGGGTTTTGTGCATTAATCCAGTAGGATTTAATGTTGTTTTGTTGGACCCAGCTATCAGATAACATCCCACCCACAGAACCCAACACATCACCACAGTCTTTTTTTAGGGGTCTTCTAAACCCTGGCCTGAAAACACTTCAAAAATTCATTCTCCTTCCTTCCCCTAATACATGATAGATGAGGTGAGAGTTGATCTATTAATTAGCTCATACGTGTGTCTGGTGGCAGGCTAGGTGAAGGACGTCAGGACGCTGGCTTTTGTTGTTTCTTGCCAGGGTCCCAGATGGGAGGCGGTAATTTTACGCCGTGTGTCCATTAAGGATATGCCACGCGAAAGACAGAAGTCAAACTCAGTTAGATGATACCAAGTTGTCAACATGAGAGTTTGACTGCTGCCTGAGGCAATCCGATCCCTAACTGACCTCCCCCTGTTTACTTTGCAAGGCCGCGGAGAGTGTGTGCATGTCCTTTTAAATGTGAGGCTTCACACACAGACCGTAACCTCAACGGCCTCTGATATGGTCTGACTTGAATTTATAATTTTGAACCTTCAGGTGTGAATGCTAAGATGAGTAGAATTGGCATTCTGGTATTGCACGACTTATAAGCGAGAAGCCTAAAACATATACAGTACATCGCCGGCTATCCTCTTCCAAGATGACTTTTAATGCATCAAGAAAGTGCCTTAGTCCCTAAATTCATTACATTGATAGCCTGAAGTCATTTGTGTCCCTCAGGAGGTACACGCTTTAGGAACCAGGCATTTTGTAATCTCACAAAAACCCGAACGCTTCGGAAAGTTCCCCTGTGTGAAAGGCCTCGCTCAATAGAGCTAATTCATACATATAAAATCACAGATAAAATGAAAAGTAATTTTTGAGGTTTTCCGCTCAATTCCAATCTCATTGAGATGCTCTTGAGTCCACACTGTTCCTCTCTGTGGGGTGGGAGATGTTGAATAGAAACTGGTGAAGGCAAAAGGCACCATGTCCCACTACACGGCTACTATGAGCGAGATAAATGTACACCTCACTGTAACGTCAAAAGATCTTGCGCTTCTGTGGGAACTGGCTTTAAATTCTTGCTTCTGAATTTGAAGATTGTCATAATACAGCCACGGAAAAAATTAAGAGACCATTCCAAATTTTCTAGATCATAGATGTACTTTTTATTGGTTAAATATTTGCAAAACCCAGTGACAAACATAAAGGGTGACTCATAATAATGATTTAAATATGGAGATATTTTCCCTTTGGAGTCAAACCCACAATCTTTGTGCTACTGATGCAATGCTCTGCCAACTGAACTCCATTTGTTTTGTTTGGTGAATAGACAGCACAAAAAGCATCTCAGATTGATTTGGGATTGGTACCATGTTGTGATGGTCTTCTCAGTTTTCACTTCACAATTTTTGCCTTGTTATTCCTTTTTCCACGCCGTAACCAAGAGCTCTTGCTAAATCGCTTTTAATCAGATATTTAAAACAACAGTTGATTAAATGAAATTGTAAATCAATTTAAGTTACTGATGAGGTAATAAAATCCATCTGCTTTAATCAAACCGAATTATACCGGTGAAGGGATTGAAACGCTGATAAGCGTCTTAATTCATTCTGGGGTTCTTTATAGCGCTCAGGGCTATGCTAGCACAACCGTTTCGCTACAATTAGTAACTCGAAAAAATATTTACAAATGTGGCCAAATTTGGACGTCATTACTATACTTGTGACATAATAACTATGATACATATGAATCATTATCTTCACTGTTTCTGTGAGACATAGTAATATAAAATCTCTCCAATGTTATTTTCCGAACAAATCCCTGCCTTTAAAGCTCACAGCGTTACATATAGGGATCTGAGCTGTCAGCTCACCCGGACTGGTGTGCTCTTTGTGAGATGTGTGCACAGGTGATGAAGTGAGGCGCTGCCGCTTTTACGCTTTCATCCCGCGCAATCAGGCCGGATGCGGACGGCTTTCGCGGCGAGGAATCTTCCCATCCGTCAATTCGACTCCACACCAGCGTTCACGTCACTCTCCATGATGGTGGATTAGGCTTCTCGGTGGAAAGAGCTAGTTCTTATCTGCCAGGTGTGTGTTGAGTTCCCTTCCCATGCTCGAATCATCACTGGCTGTGTCTCGCCTCCTGACAGGTAGACAGGTGTGATCAGTGAACTGCGAACGGATGAGGACCTGTAAGAGTCTTCAGCTGCCCTGTGGATCTGGTTCACATACAATGTTCTAGAGGTGAGGAATAGGATTTCATTGTGACTTTAAAGGCTTCTTTGAGGTAAAAATGTATCCTTTGTCATGGTTTACTCGGCCATATGTTATTCCAGACAGTGCATTAGTTTCTTTTACAAAAGAATAAATAGCCACTTCAAATATGTAAGTAAGGTCTGACGTCATCGTGATGTGCAACATCATTGTCATATTTCACAGATGAAAGAAAGACATTTGAGTTTAAAATGATATAAGTTTGTGTAAATGATGACAGAATTTAAATTTTTGTGTGAACCCTTTAACACTTGTGTTTTACTATTAGTAAATTTAATATATTTTGTATTCCCTAAATGTTTTGTATCTCCACCGACACAGATTGCACAAACATCGTTTTTTTTTTTACGGCATAAGGATGCGAGTAATTTCACCCCAAAGCTCTTACTCTCATTTTGTTCAGCTATACTTGAGTCAAATTGATCGCTCTCAACCGGCTGAAATCTTTGCATTCTTTGCGTATTTCTCCCTCTTTCTGTGTTTGTACGGGGGAAATGAGATTGCTTTGCTAGGGTGATGAGACTCCAAATGGCTGTCATTTCTGCTGAAATCAGATGAAAGTGTTTGCGTCGCCTGCGGAGGAGCTCAGGGCAGCGATCAGCACTCGCAATTTTACTCTTGTCCTCTCTGCTGTTATTGTATGGCTCTCTGGAGGGCCTCTCATCTTATCTGTAGCTCCGACCGCAGGGCCGAGCAGGGAGGCAGAGTCATCTTCTGTAACTTTTCATCTGGGATGAGTGATAGAGCTCGGGTTGGTGAGGAGGTCAGCACAGACTCTGCAGTTGATCATCACCTAGACCTGTCCAACAACCTGGTCAATACATCAGCACGGACGTGTATGTGTGTGTTGTGTGGGTGGGTGGGTAGTGTGATGTATATAATTTCATATGCATGTGTTGCTGTGTATGTATATCCTTAGTCACAATTTATTATGTCAATGGCTTGTGCGTTCTGAGAATCGAATTTGCATCCATCTCCTGCATTTTGCTTTTGTCTTTTCTAGAAATTCTCCTTTCTGCATTCCTGTAATCTTTCCCTGCTGTCTCCTATGAAACATACCGTGGTAACCATGGTAATGCTGCACCTGAGCAGGAAATAGCTCTGAACTCACTGAAAGCAAATTCTGGCCACCTGGTCATATACTGATGTCTGTTAATAATTTGCAACACAGAGAAGATATTTTGACAACAGAGGCCAATGTTGTTTAGTTACCCACATTCTTCAAAATATCTTCTTTTGTGTTCTGCAGAGGAAATAAAGTCATACAGGTTTGAAATGACAAGAACTTTGTCTTTAAGATTAGCAGACAAAGCTATTTACACTACATTATGTGGTAAATATAGATAATAATTTTCATATAATGTAATCCATTTCATAAAATGTTTATTAAATTAATGGTCACAGAAATTATAGGGATCCAGCTGAGGCAACAGCTGAACCCACCCACCTTCATGGCACAGATATCAGAGGCATTATTAGCGGTGTGTGCCCGCCCTAGCCGGAGCTCCAGCAGTGGGTAAATGGCTCTGTGGGGACTCGCCGGACTCCTGATGGGGCTGCAGATGGCCTGAAGTTTGTTTTTTTCTCTGCTGCCTCATGTCTGGGCTGAGTCAGAGCACCGATGGCAATTCACGCAATAGTGGAGCGGCGCCAGAAGAAAAGTGTGTGACGGGGGAGCTCTCTGAGTCTGCACGCTAAGACACAAATGAATGCCCACACATTCACAAAATGTTCGTTTCTTATATCTCACCTGAAATGTCAGACCAGGAGCTTTAAAATCATCCATCTAACTGAGGTTTTTTTGGTATGGGTTGAGTGCAGGTGTACAATACACTCTGTGGTTTATGGGGAATGGTGGGGTGGATTATTGCTGTTATAGTGTGTAGATTTTTTTATTTATTTATAAGTTAATTTTACAAAGATTTCATTGTTCATAACACCTGAGAAACTGGTAACATCAACCAAAAGAAAGAATAAAATAATTTTGTTTCACCTCCATGTTCAGTTCATTGTCATAATGTGATAAAGATGTAACTTTACTATTTTATACAATATATTAAAACATACAGTCGGATGCCTTTCTCTCAAATGGCATTCAAGCACACATTTGCATCACCTGGGATTTGAACTCATCACCTTGATATTGCTATACCATGCTCACCAGTTTATGGGAATATGAAAATGTACTGCATAACAGGAATGACCCAGGTGGTTTGACTCAGAGCGCTGCTGTATCTAAATTCTGTTCTAAATTAATGTGGTATACCAGCAGTTAGTGTGTGCATGAAAGTCCCAGCCTCTTACTCACCCATCTGAATCATTTTTATGTGACCCTCTCTGCCTGTAGCTTTAATTTGCCTTTTTCTCAAATTTACCTCAGTGGAGCCTTATGGGAAGGACATCGGGCGCCACCCAAACCTCTTGCTGTAAAATCACACCTGTACGTCACTGAAGGGCTTCACCTTGCCCTAGTGGAATCACTAAATGCTGATATGAATGGAGCGATGAGGTAAGACAAAAATCTACATTTTGCCATTTTTGGGCATTTAGATGGTCAGTGAGCTCATAGATGTACATGTCGTAAAAGTTATTGTGGTGATTGTTATTAAAACATACTGTAATCTTGACTAAAAGCCAATATTTATCTTTCCACATGTACAGTACAGTACTGTATATTGGCTAGACAGAATATAGTTCTCTAGGGGCATTACCGGGAACACCACCGACTGCAATTGTCAGCGTTAGGGACTTTGGTGATGCTGCTATATATCTCTTTCCCCCCTCCCGTCCCGTCCTACCTATTCTTCTGACATTCCTAGCGTGACTGGTTGTACAAACAGCCTCGTACCACAGGGAATGTGTTGTCAGAGAGCATTAATACGACCTCTAACCTCAGAGGCCGACACTGCTGCGCGGCAGACTGCAGCGCTGGTCTGTAGCATCTCCAACCATCTCACTCTCCGCTCTCCTGCTCTCTGGGCGATGACTCTATTCGTTTATTTGACTTTCCCCTGCAGTTATTTGTGCCGCGTCAGTGCCCTGGCAGCTGGTGTGCAACGTGCCACCTTCACCTCTTATTAGGCACATATTTCACATCTCTCGCTCGTTCAGTCTGCTCTCTGTAGAGTGTTTTGGCCCCTTCAAATGCTATCTCCTATTCTTTTGGAATGCCAGGGGAAGCAATTCCAATAGATGTGCCAATGATTTCAGCAATTACACAGATTTTCATTTTTGCAAAGGGTAAAGAGGGTAAAAGTGTAGTTCACCCCCCAAAAAAGTACTCACCTTCATGATGTTCCAAACCGGTTATGACTGTTAAAGCAGTTTGTCCTCAAGAGGGGTTTTAGACTTAGTACATTTGAGCTTTAAATAAAGTAATTATTCATCTTTAAGATCACATTCATCTTTGGTTTTCTTCAGAATGGAGATTTTGTGATGTGGAATTTGAAGCTTCCTCTGACTAGCTAGCTAGCTAGCTACCAACATTTGCTAACATCAATAATTTTTTTTACTTTGCATTTAATGTAGTGATTTGTTCATGTAAACTAGTTGTACAGTTTCTCAATGCAAATTTGATATCAAATTTTCTTTCATAAGATACATTTTTAATAATATTTTTAAACACATCCCTTATGAAAATGTAATGCTATATATTACAATACATTTCCATATATTGGAACCCAGTGCTTATATTTTTCAATATAGGAAAAGCTGCAATTTCCTACATTCAATATATTGTAATATATTAACAGTGTATTATTCTATATATTTTCAAACATATATATGTGATTTCATATATTTATAGTTAATATATAGGAAGATATATTTTCTTTGTGTAAGAGATCAACATTATAGTAACTCAACCTCAATCTCACAGGAATTATAACTATTTTTTGAAGTGGCTAATTCGTATGAATTGGTAAAATGTGAATTGTACAAAAAACAATTACTACAAAAACACAATACTGAATTCCCTCCCCTTAGTCTTGTGTAGCCAGACCTTCATACTGAAAGCTGTTTGGTCTGGTACCTTCTGGTACCTTTGGTCGCTTACATTGGCAAAAGCCCAAGAGGCCATATGACTGACAGGTAAAGCAACCAATCACGTTTCGATTTGTGCCGCGTCATAGAAGCGTGGAAATGTAACCACAGTAACAAACCGGCATACAAAGCAAACCTTACTAATGCATACGAAAAGGATCATAGAAATACGAATTCATATGAATTAACCACCATGTAAAATAAAATTTAAATGAAATTATGTACATGATGTATTTGTATGATTTCCTGTAGGTGGCTAAAATAAGAGGTGAATAAATGTAGTTGGATTGATGCGGTTGTGTTTAATGCATAAAAGTAAATCATCCGTTCAATGTTCTCCATTTACTGGGCCAATTATAAGGTAGATGTTACATAACATATGTTTGGGTTACATTACTGTGTACAGAAAAGAAATAAAAGTAGTAAAATCATCTGTAGACAGTAGTTACATTAATAGCACACAGTAACACTCAAGAAAATAAGTATGACATATTTTATTTGATGTGCAGTCTGAGCTTCAATATTGATAAAAGGCTATAAACGCTCCAGGTTAGTGCTGCAAATCATAAAAAAAAGAAAGAGAAACCTATTCCTCACAAAAGCACAGCAACACAGTCTGCTTCTGGTCTAGATCAGTATCTCAAAGTGGGGACAGAGAAATTTTGTCTTTTAAACTTTCATGATTTATCATTTTATTGAAACCGTAACATTTTTCATCTATAGCCTCTTATTGGTCTCGGAAAGGTTTTTTATGGAGATCATGTTTATTTTGGCTTTCATCTTTCTCATGCCCCTCTTTCAGTTCTGTTAAGGAGGAGGGCATCGGGCCTGTTTTCTGTGAAGTCATCATCAGAAGATTTTCTTCTGTGGTTTCTTCTCTCTTGATCTCCCTCCCTCGCTTTCTGTTTGTATGATTTTATAATGCTCTATAAATTTGGCCTCAGAGACCATATTGAAAGACAAGGTCGACTAAACCAGCTAGGGGTGTGTGTAAATTGGAGTCTCTAGAACAGATCACACACAAATATGTGAGACTATACAGTAGTTTCAAAGCAACACACATTTCCCTGCATCTCTGAGGACATGAGAAGAGCTAATAGTATGGGATACTAAGATTTTTCTTCCCAGCATTCATACATCAAAAATGAATCAGAACAGATACCTGTTTTTAATCAAATGACATACACTGCAATTGAAAATACATTATTAGTAATGCAAAAAATGCTCTGCTGTAACCAAACCCAAACCTCAACAATGTCAACATCAAGAACATTTCAGCATAGAGAGATTTCCCATGTAGACGCCACCATGTAAGTCTCCAGGGAGTTTTTGCTTAGCTTACCCCTTTTGCTGAAAGATAACAAGCTCCAGGTGTTTCCGATTATACCTTCCTGCCGTGTTTGTTCGGATGCGGTTGCCCGGGGGGATGCTGACACGTGCGGGGACTCAACCTCATATCTGATAAAGTGCTAAGATTCACGCAACAGCTGCAGTAAACTCAACCGTTCATCCCAATGAAAGCTACTCTGCCTGACTTGCTATATTAATAGAGATCAAAGGGTTCTCATTCAATAAAGGGCAGAAATGTAATGAATTAGTGCAGGCATCTGTAAATGTCACTGATTTGAGCTTTTTTCTGTTTTTAGATTCTTTTAAAGTTCCTCTCTCCGGTTGCCCATCAAAGCCCAAATTGGTATCGCCCCTGTTGATTGATAGGAGGGTTTTTTGAAAATGGCCTCAAGGGTTCCTGCTTTGATCCATGAGGCAGTGGTTCTCATTACGACTCCCTCATGTACTGAATCTTTCTGGTTGATCAAGTCGGAGGAGACCAAGTAGAAATGTTTTTGTAGTTTATTTATAGATTTTTCTTCAACTTTCTTATCATGTAAAACAAGAGCATGCGAACTTGACATAAACTGTGGGAGCTTTATTGTAATGATTATAAACGGTTTCAAAGCAACAACATAAACGTTACTGCGCATGCACGCTTTTGTGGCCCAAACTTAACTTCTGGTACACATCTGCAAAGAATAGAGTCCCTGCAGATTATTTCTCATAACAAGCAAAAGAAATAACAAGTAAATGACATTAGCTAGCAAGTTAAAAGTATGTCTAGTCAGTATTATTTTGGGTTACCAGTAGAAGAACCGTTACTTGGTTAAACTTAAATGCGACAAAGTTACACGACGCATTTAACAAATTGTTTTTTAAATCAAATTAATATACAATAAAATTCAATGAATTGTTTATTTAATACAATAAAATATTAATATAAATAAAATATAAATTATTTTATTAGCCACTAGCCAGACTGATCAACAAACACAGACCGGAAGTTAACTTTGGGCCAAGTGCATTGTCCAATGAAACCGTCTCCAGGGAACAAATTTGGAAACGAGAAAGAAGAACTCAAATGTTTCATAGACAGAGAGAGAAAGTTTATTTCACTGAGCGCTGTTCAATTGTCCTGAAAGTTGGCAGACATGTGCCATTTGTGGTGTTTAATCCAGACTGCTCCCCCAACTCAAGATGGCCAGTGTGATAAGACTTTGAGGAAGCACCTAATTTTGTTGTTTGTCTTTAATCTGTCTGTAACCTTCACACCCAGTGGGCAAAGCATCTGCGGGGTGGGGGTGGGGTTATATTACAAACCCCATCAGTATGGCTCATGAATATTAATTAGGTAATGTAACATTGGCGCAGCATTAGTATCTGATTTGTTAAGTTTGAGCGGTGTGTTAACGTGAATGCTTTCCCCCTAATTTTGCTTCTCGCTGCTTCTCATTTAAAGTTGCTAAAGAAAACAGGAAAAGCAGTGGTCCATAGACTGCACAAATAGACCCCTGGAAAACAAAGGCGCGGTGAAAAGTTTGGAGTGTGAGGATGGTAAACATTGGTTTGTTTTTCTGCTCTAATGCTCTGCCCTGCTGAGGTGCCTCAGTTATTTTTGAACCTCTGGGACATAAACACCCCATCTCATAAATACCATGTGCCTCTCGGCTGCCTGCAGGTCCGGGGGTCATATAGGTATAGGAGGGTCGAGAAATATTGTCAAAATTGCCTATTTCTTCATTTCCGAACTAAAATATAAACCAATGGGATTCTAGTATATTTCCAAGTCTTAGCAGGACAACATGTAGTCTTTGATGGCTCGCAGAGGTAGGCCACTTTCTTTGATCAAGCGAGGCTTCCATTAATGTTCTTAAATGTCTGCCTCCAGCTGCCTTAATATCACACAAGCACACATGAAACAAAATCACAAATAGTTTGATGAAACATTCTTGAGGTGTTAGCTGGTAATCTGTCACTGAACTTCTAAGAAGCCGTTTAAGTTTGGCCCTCGTGTGGCAGCGGGCACAGCAGTGATACGTCGTTCTTCACAATCACAATTCGTTCCGGTCTTAATGTGGCTGAAGAATCTACAGCGCTGTGAAGACCTTTAGACAGCTTTACTGCCATGCTCATTAAATCTGTGTGAACGCTTTGCTTTTGCTCTCAAAACTCACAGAAAAACCACAAGAGCTCACTTACTGTGTGTTACGATATTGCTACTGTATATACAGATCTACAAATTCGGTCACACTTTAGAATTCTAATTACTGCTTATAATGTAGTTTTAGGTTTAGATATTGGGTAGGATTAAGGGATGTAGAATAAGGTCATGCAGAATAAGGCATTAATATGTGCTTTATATACACTAATATACAGTCTTTATATTTAGAAAAATAAGACCGTTATTTAGAAAAATAAAGAAAGAAAAATTAGAAAAAAGTTGTTAAAGATGAACTAAACGAATAAAAACTATTACATTTATTTAAAAACTATTAAATGAATGCAGATTCTGCATATACCTGAATTTTTTACTTCACCCATGATCGCACATCTCTCCGTGAGGGTCGTGTTAGGTAAATGTAGCGATGTTGGTTGAACAGCATCTCGGGAGGCCATACTCGATTCAATTAAGCATCTGAAAGGCTGAAGGCCTTCTGTTTGTTCAAATGAATTTAAGGCTTGTGTGTGTGTGTGTGTGTGTGTGTGTGTGTGTGTGTGTGTGTGTGTGTGCACAGTTGCCATGACAGCCAATCGCAAACCCCCTGTTACGCATCCACAGGTTAATGAAACCATGACTGACCGTCAGGACCTCAGCTTCCACACTGTTTGTGATCATGTTTAAAGGCTATAATTATTGCTGTTGTTCCTCCTGTAATTTGTTATATTTTGTGGGCAGAAAGGAGAATCGCCTTCAGCTTTTCACAAATGCAGCGAATGATGTTGATGCCGCAGTATTTGAAATAGATTTCAATGTTCTCTGTTTATTGTAACCCTGGCGTCTAGCTATACCGGAAGAGGATTTTCTCCGTCATGGGAGGCATTAGAGGTTTTTGTGTCTGAATGGGTTTTGATGGCTCCCATGGTCGATCATTGTTGCACTTCTCTTTGGTTGCATTTCTATCTATAAAAGGCCCGTCTGTGGTCATTTAGGCCACAAACTAATGAAATTTTGCCACCTGACTAGTCCTGCATTTCCCCAGAATGACTCAACGTATACTCACATAACAGCATGAATTGGTTTGGATCTCTCTTGTCGTTTGTGTAATCAATACTGCTGTCCCCAGTTTTCCTGGACGTCCAGTGGGTCAGCTCACATTGTAGTGGATTTAAAGCCCAAACGCTCCTCTGAGCCCCTTCGGTAAAGAGCATCGGGACAGCAGGACACGGCCACCGGAGACAGCAGCAGAACTTTCTTTATTAAACAGTAATTCCAGAACAATGCTGGCGTATTGCTTTGTGAGTGCTCCAGATGATTGTGGCATCTCCATTGTTCTGATCGCGCCTGCTGGGCTGTTAAGTCCTTCGGCTTTATATAATTCAATGATCTGATCGGCACAATAACAATGATGCTCTGTATTATTGCTGCTGCCTGTGCTAGTCTGTGGGGGCCCGTTCGGGGGTCTCGGTTCACTTTCTCATTCACACAGACTTTCTGTGACTCTCCTCCAGAGAAACATCACAAAAGCATTAACATCTGTTAAGCAGGTTGAGCATGATGATGGAGAAATGGATGTGTAGAAATGAGTGAGAAATGCCTGGTTTAGGAAGACGTGTTAGATCTTAGAGATTGAAACTGATTTCCTCTCTGTTAACTTTCATTGTATGGAAAATAGAGTAGCGTCAACAGGGATAGTTCACCCAGAAATTAAAATTCTGTCATGAATTACTCACTCTCTTGTTATTCCTAACCTGTATACATTTCTTTGTTTGGTTGAACACAGAGAAAGATATTTGGATGAATTGTAACCAAACAGTTCTTGGACACTATTGACTTCCATAGGAAAAATTACATTGGTACCTCAGAACTTTTTGCTGTCCATTCTTCAAAATATCTAATTTTGAGTTCAACAGAACAAAAGCAATTATAAAGTGATTTTTCCTACTATGGTATTCAATGGGGTCCAAGAACTGTTTGGTTACAAACATTCTTTCAAATATCTTTCTCTGTGTTCATCAGAACAAAGAAATGTACGTATACAGATTTGAAACAACTCAAAGGTGAGTAAATGATAACAGAATTTTTATATTTGGGTGAACTATCCTTTTAATATTTGCTTGATACACGTCTCCTCACCCACTGAGATAGATATCCCCCCCAAAAAGAGCATTATGTCTTACTAGGACAACGACTTGGATCGTAAAACCTTCAATAGCAAGAGGCGCCTTACAGTTTGAACTTTTCTGCTGTAAATGGTGAGCAATCATGAACTAGCTGGAGGAAATCTGTACAGATAACAATATTAATCTGCTCAGACAGCTGGGCTGGAGGATATCTAGTGGCATTAGACTGAGGACACGGGGACCTTGGTAGACCTAAATATATATCAGGACTGGAATGAATTTTATCTTGTTGAGCTCACTGGATCTCTGCCACATACCTGTGCTCTAATGGTTGTAGTGACAGTCAAATGAGTTCATAAGCTGTGCTGAGGGCAAGAACAACTGACACTTTGCAAACACGATATGTAGAAATATTTGATACAGAAACAAAGCCTACTTAACGCAAAATTGTGCTCCCGGTGCATGGCATTGGCCAGTGTATAAAAATTATTCATTTTTGATTCATGGCACAAACCAAGGTACGGAAATCAAAAAATATGCTTTTATACCAAGGATCGATTTAAGATCATTTTGTTAGGAATAGAGGTATTGATTTATGTGTTTGTGCAGAATGCTACTTTTCCATTTTTACACATAGTGCAGTTTTGTCTTGCAATTCAAAAATTTCAACCAATGGTTGGGTAAAATGGACACCCAACTGAAAGCTTGGTTTAAAGGGACAATCCACTCAAAAATGAAAATTCTGTCATCATTCACCCACCCTTAAGTTGTTCCAAACCTGCATAAATGTCTTTGTTCTGTGCTTGGATGGATAAAGGAGAGATTTTATGAAGCATATAAATCTTCATAAAATGCTTCATAAATGGGAAACAATATTTGGTTAAAGCTGATTTGTGGAAGTATTTTCATAATAGTTACTTTCACCACACATTTACAAATCGTTTTTCTTACAGTTCTGCTCTGTGATAAATCTTAATATATGGCACACTGAACCAATGCATATATGGCACTAATATGACTATCTGATAATGTCTGTTTTATATCACTTAAAGTCTTGTCGGCCAGCTAAGGATTCTGTGATTTTTTGAACAGTTGAGCACTGATCAGCCTTTTTGGCAATTGAAACAGACTGGAGAAAGGTATGAGCAATGTCGTGAGCTAACCACTTTCTCTGATGGAAGATTGTTGTTGGGGGATGTTCAGTCACCACACTTCATGTAATGTGGCTCTCCACAAGCTGCATAAAAGGCAAATTAGGCAGTTCTACAGGGGCAGAGAAATATGCGCCCTTCGCGAATAAGCGCCCAAACAGTGTGAATGAAAAATGCGCTGCAACAGACACGCCGCGGCCCCACGGCACAGATCCCACAGGGCCGTTCTGCATCACACTGACAGAAAGAGAGGGAAGTGCTTAACCCAGCTAACTGTTGGAATATTTCTACATCTAAAGCAAGATGCTCAGTACCAATTTACATCCTTGGCTTGAGCTGGGGATTCTAAATGGGAAGCAATGGTGTACTTTAAGTAAAAAATATATTTGCTAATCAAAAAAGAAAATCCCCAAAAAGTATTCAAGGGTGAGATGCAATTCTGATTTTGTGTAAAAAAAAATTTTACCTGTATATAATTGCCTTATAATGTTGTCTTGAGGCATTTGGATAGGGTCAGGGCCCACTGGCACCGTACACAAGAAAGAGAGTGAGAGAGAGAGAGAGAGAGAGAGAGAGAGAGAGAGAGAGAGAGAGAGAGAGAGAGAGAGAGAGTAAGGAGGAGAAACAGAGAAAGTGAGGATTCTGCATATACCTGTCACACTACAGAACGGTTTAAGCATTGAGGGATTTTACAGGCTGCATCAGTTACTTCCTGTAACCCAGCTCTCTAACTGCCCGGAGCTTCCTCTCTTGCTTCACTTCTCAGAAAGAAAGAGACGTTTCAGCCTAACCACATAATGAAACAGGCAATTCCCCAAACTCTCCTCTGATGTGTTAGATTTAAAATGGAATAAAAGATTTAGCATTCTTTGTCTTCTCGCGCTTTGAACTGCAGGAGATCTGTGATTCAGCTCTCAATTGTCTGTCTGGCACAGAATTATCTGAGTTGAATAATTATGTGTTGTTAACCTACTTGGTAACTAACCGAGGTTTCATTACAAAACAAAAACAAATGTTGCCTGAATTAATGCATTTGATAGCCTGCAACATTTTTTTTGGAATGAATCTAATGTAATCTATGTCCAGGACATATTTTACCCCAATTATATAAACAAATATAAATAACATTTTAAGCCTATACAAAAACTATGATGATGTATACATTATATATCCTTATTTATCAATTTATCAATCTTTTTTTTCATTATCTTGTTATGTTCAAGTTCAAGTTAAGTTTAAGTATATTTTAAGTATACTTTATGCAATAAGTATACTAATAACAATGTATTAGTAGTGTTCTAGTGTACTATTTCTATAATACTTGGGACAAAATTGGCTTACTTTTTAGTTTATAACAATATACTTTTAGGTGTGTATAGTTAAAACAGTACATAGTACACAACTAAGTTATCAATTGTACTGCAACTATATCTACTATCAATACTTGTAGAACATTTGTTAGTTTATGAAAGCACACTTTGAAGTGTACTTTTTTAGTAGTTTTTAGAATGCAAGTACCTGTAATTTTTAAGAGAACTTATGCTATTTTTTGTTTATATATATATATATATTAGGGCTATCAAAAGATTAATCGTGATTAATCGCATTTAGAATAAAAGTTTTGTGTTTACATAATAGATGTTTGTTTACTGTGCACATTCATTTTGTATTTATGAACACAAATACACACATGTTGGCCTACATATATTTAGGAAATATTTAGATGTATTTATTTATATTTACCAATAATTAAAATTATATTTAAATGTTTATTCATTTTTATATTTTTCTTAAATATATGGGTTTGTTTTTATAAATACAAAACTAATATGCACAGTACACAGACATATATTATGTAAACACAAAACTTTTATTCTGGATGCGATTAATCACGATTAATCGCTTGACGGACATATATATATGATATTTATATGTTATTTTGCACTTTCCGTATACTATGTTCATATTATTTAGGTATCCATTTCTATACTTAAATTATACAATGAACTTACAAATAGCACACTTAAATAAACTTATTTTTTGGGGAGGCAAAAATATTATTAAAAATTGTTTTGTGCCATTGTCATCCAGCAAAATATAATTTCCTCTTTCTTTCTTGTGAACTGCAGATGCTCCACAGGTGACAAAGGCGAGTCATTGCAGACATTGATCTCCCTTCCACAATCACCTCTGTCAAGCATGTCCTGTAAATCTGGCCCCTAAATCCCGCACATACCACAATTGACTAGTCTCAAAATGGACCCAACACAAAGTCTCAACATTTTCCAAGCTCATCGATCTGTGTAGCCCAAATACTCACGTTTAGATAGAAAAGGTAATGACCTCTGCCTGGGGAGAATTAGATGGCCGAGTGCAGTAAAGACAACAGAGCTATGCGACAAAAACAACATTTTATCAGTATGTGAAGCATCGTCTGCCTGTCAAAGGTGTAATCCCACAGACGAATGTGAGCAGGGATGTCCAACCATGATTAAACTTTGTGCAACAAGCCATAACATGCCACATAATACACACTTTTCATTTCACCAGCCCTCCTTGGCTGCTTTGCTTAACTGGCGCAGTAAATTAGTTTATATTTGAGGATATAGTCAGAGGAACATTTCATTTGCTCAAAGCTTGCTCTCTCATAGCCCGGAGACTAAATAGAGACTATACTTTTATTATCAAGTATCAGCTTTTGTTTTAAATTGGTCTATTATATATTAATGAGACCTAATGTATATCATAATAACTTTGAAGAAAAGTGTTCATATTTGTGGGGTAATATGAGTAAGAAACATTGCTGAGATATTTTCAAAAACTCTAGTGGGAATTATGGGGTCTTCTCTTTTAAGAAAATCGAAGAAACCGAAGGCCTAAGCAAGTCTCATTTGCTCTCTATTTAATCTAGTTTTGTTTAGGAGAAAAAGTGAAATATTAACAAATTCTGATTTGTCATTTTCCGTGGTATATAAGGAAGTTATATGAATTCATATCTCTCTCTCTCTCTCTCTCTCTCTCTCTCTCTCTCAGTGTGTGATGTGAATGCTAATCAGAGAAAGCAGCTGACGCTTGTTTAATTGGTCTAACCTGCTTTGCTGAACTGCGACGTTCCTGTGAGAATATCTTGGCCAGCGCTGTAGGTTTTTGTCCCTCTCCAATTCACCATCCCTTCTGTTTCATGCTACTATTTTTATTGCTCTAACAAGGTTTCGGGCAGGGCACGCAACAGCCGTAGAGCTGCAGGTGCATCGTGGGAAATACATGGCCTCATCGTGAGCCCCTGTAGGGATGGAGGGGTGTGGCCCCAAGGAGCTATGGCAGCTGTGCAAGGTCAAAAAACCACAAGAAGACACAGGTGGCTCCGTGCCCGTGGAAACAGAACGAACGAGTGAGAGATGCGCAGTGTGACAGGCGGACGCGTCTGAAGGACCCGAGCCTGACCTCTACAGCAGCAACCCGGTCCCTCTGAAACTGAGGCGTGCAATTTAATACAAAAAGCATCTCTCTCAGGTGTTGAGAGCATCTACCGCCTCATAACCCACAATGTCAGTGCCAGCACAAACAAAAACAAAATGAACTCGGGCCGAGTCAGTTTAATGTCACTGGAAACGTGAGAAAGAGAAGAAACAATTTGTCAGGGAAAATTAACGATGATAAATTATTCAGCGGATCAATAAATCGGGGTAAAAATAGAGCTTGGAAGCGTCCTGCGTATAAGCAGCCGGGATACTGACAGATGTGTGTGTGGTGACAGATGAGAGCCCTGCGGTGGCCGAGGTCAAGGTCAGTTGCGGGGCTGTGATGGGACGTGCTCCATGACTTTAATCTCCAACTTTCAATGAGCGATGCCATAAATCAGGACTTTAGAGGATGCCTGAGAGAAAAGCCACGGTTGAATTACAGCGCCATCTCCAAACACGAAAACAAGACGCCGAGCGGAGCTGCCGCAGTCCTCCGAACTTAGTCAGCTGGCAAACAGGCTGCGATGGGCCTTTTTCCCATGAGACTCTTAATTTCCCCCTCACATCTGTGTCTTTGAATCGCTGCGCAATACAGTAATTTAACTCTGTGCCAGTCCGAGTAAAACTGCGTGCCTGGGAACACTTGAGTGTGATTTACTTCCATGTTTCATGGTTGGCTGTGCTGAGTGTGTCACTGTTTGTCTCCTGGGAATGTGCAGTCTTAGGTCAGAGGTTCAACTTGATAATGCTTCATTTCTCTTGGTGGCTCAATGATGGATCTGATGTATGGAAATACAACTGGGCATGAGTCAGTCGAGGCTAAACCATAGTGGAAGATTTGAGGACTCATATTAGAGCTGAAAGAGGAAGGGAAGAGAGAAAATATGACAGAAATAAAAAAGGAATATTTCCATAGAGTCGCCCTGAGATTTTTTTTTATCTGACCACAAAACCAGTGTCAACGAGCGCTTCAATGCTTCGCTCTTTTGTTCCATTTCTGATGATGAAGGTAAAAAATAAAATGTCATTATTGATTTTGCATGCGTAACTATCGATGTCCTTTTCAGTAAGAGATTCACTGATCCACAGATTTACTCACAACGTGACCAATTTGAATGCTCTTTACAAAGAGAATGGAATAAAGAAGAGAGCTGAGGAGGTGGGCTGTGCAAGCAGCCCCTCTGAGCTTGAAGAATATAAGAGATGCTTCAATAACCGCTGGTGAAACTGAAGCGATCCAGCCAGCCCTGTTGATCAGCCTGTCAATGCGGAGGAGGGCTTGTTTGTCACCATCACCGGAAGGGCGGACAGACACAAGTAAATAGAGGCACAAGTGTAACAAACATTTTGCACGAATGCACCAAAAACATGGAACACAAAGTCATAGAGCAATGAATGAATGTTTAGGCCTGTACTGCTACTTATCCACATATTAATATGCAAACACATATGCTTGATAATCTGTGCACAGGCTATATATGTTATAATACATCTTATGTTTTTGTGATATATAACTATACAACATGACAGCTCCTGTATCTCAATTGGTACATTGCTGCTGTAATTTTGCAGCAGTTTGCCAGTAACTTCCTGTAGATTTATATTTATATCATTTATTCTGGGAACCAGAAATCTTCATCAACCTTTTGTTTTTTTTTCCTGATTTCTGCTTCCCAGAAATGCTTTGTATAAGGCTGTTATTTTATAGTTTCTTCTGTAAAGATGAAGACTTGTAAATTTTAAAGTTCATTTATCTTTTAACAAACTGTTGTTAATAAATTAGATAAATATAAATCTACAATAAGTTACTGGCAAACTGCTGCCAGTAATACTGTAATTTCTAAAGAAATGTTTAACAGTGTAGAGCATTGGACTCGGACCAATTTGACTTGGTTTATTGTAGAGGGAAGGTCAGGGGTTTGAATCCCAGGAAACACACATAATAATAGTTATTATGAGCACCATAGAGACTTTGGATCTAATCTGCTAAATGCATTAACGTAAATTTCCTTAGAAATATGGTCAAACTCACATGTAACAGGTAACAGTAACAGTAACAGTAACAGTAACAGTAACAGTAACATGTAACAGTATTAATCTCATTTTTTTATTCTACATTGATACTTTTTTTACTACTATTGACATGTATTTCTTTCTCTTGTTTTATTCAATAAATAAAGTTAATTGAAGGGAAAGAGAAAGATCTAACCATAGGTTATATAGCCGGTAGCCCTACAAAGAATCAATAGGCTGTTGTAATTTTAATTTCTTTAATTTAATACAATTAGCCTAATATACAATAAAATATAAGTACAAATGAATATCAACATAAATTAAATATAAAATAAATTATATTAAGTTATTATTAATAACTATATTAAGTTATAGTCTATTATAACCACACACAGACCGGATCTTAACTTCGGTCCAGCCGCGTGCGTCTAATGAAACCGAGACGGTTTTATAAATTTATTTTATATTTTTTTAGTAAAAGTAATTAGCCTATGATTTAAGTGGATTGGTAATCTGGTAAGTTTGTGGTTGTTATGCTTTTATTGCAAGTGTGGTTATAAAGCATGGATAATTCTCGTAAGGGATCCTTATAAACCCCGAAGCAAAGATCGTTTGGGTAAAACCTGTAAGTTCTCCTGCATCATACGGGGAGAAAGTCCGCCCAAGGGCACATGTCCCATTGCTTTTTTTACTCTCGTCCCCCTCTTCTGCCACATCTTACGACCGTGGGGGTCGACATGCGAATTCCCTCGTAACTGCACACCTACTCGTATGTTGCCTAAGGGACTTTCTGTCTGTTCTGCAACCACTGTGAGGGGCACGAAGTGTGCGACAGCGCCTCGTGCTTTTCTCTAATTCATCAAAGCGTTGTGATCTCGACGCGAGACTTGTGAATTATACAGCAGCAGCATCGGGGTGGCTGATTCAATTTTAATGATGTCAAGAACGCTGTGAACAAACAGCGGTGCTCACCACGCTCTGATGTGCGCGAGCGAAATCGCATTGTGGCATCTCTTCATTTCTCAGTCTTCCGAACTGTTGGAGGAAAGGAAAGGACTGGGGTATTCCCATGGAAACCACGTCTCCCTGTACTGTACGTCTGCCGCGCTATGCGGGATGAGAGATGGCCTCAGTCTTGATTAAAAAACTGCAGGCTATACCTGGGTTCATTGTAGAGAGACATCGTGTTGGCTCTCAGGGTTATCTCTCTTTTTTTTTTAATCTGACGTCTTAACGCTATCAATTAGCAACCATTGATCGGTTAAACAATAAAGGAAGGATGAAATATGATGTGGCCATTCACCTTCACCCCTGAGGCGTTAGCAGGGTTATATGTCAAATTTGCAAACTCGGTAGAAAACAGTGTGAAGGTAGCCAACTAAAAAGAGGGAATCTTACGTGAGGTAGCCTACTATTTTTGTTGCATCCTTTATTTCGATTTGCAATTGTAAAAAATCTCGCAAATATTTATTTCTGAGCAACCCATGTTTTCTGTTCCCTTTAAAAAAAAACTTGCATGTAATTTCTAAGCGCCGCCACGCGGAGGCGTGTCATATTATTTCGTCCGCTCTCTCTCCTCCAGCAGAACGTTGGCCAGCCGCCCCCTCTCTCCTTTTCCACGCTGCTTTCCCGACGCGGAGCCCACAAAGCTGTCGGCGCACGGCAGTGGTACCTCGCCGCTTCAGGGTGAAGATGTTCGGCAGTTTGTGCGCTCGTAAGTTGGCTCGCCGGTCACGGTCTGCGTTAATAGCCGCTTTGACAGTGCTGCTGGTCCAAACGCTCATCGTGTGGAACTTCAGCAATCTGGACACGGGTGAAGACAGAAAAGACAACGCCAGAGAGAAAAGGGACCGAATCGGCATCAACAAAGCCTACAGCGAGTACCCGAAGAGCGGCTTCCAAAGGAAGCATCATCAGCCGCCGCTGGGGAAAGCGTCAATTCGACAGAAACCGCAACCGGTATGGCTGAATTTTTCCATCCCTCTTATGAAAAACCTCAACCTCACAGCACTCCATTCATTCCGCGGTCCGCCTTCTGTTGAGTCCGTCATGACGGGCCCGTTCCCATTCGGAAAGGATGCCTGATCCCCAGACGTAGTGTTTAGAGGTGTTTTTCCCACAGGGATCGCGAACGGAGGGAGAATGTTTTTTTCTCATAATGCAGTTTTCATGACTATGCTATGCACGAGCAGATGTGACAGTGTCAGTGTAAGATGCCGTTTTGTTTGGTACTTTGTAGCGTTCATCTGACTGATCGCTGCCCACTAAAACTCTCGCATTAAGTTGTTTCTGTACAGTAGCAATAGTGGATGCGCGTAATGCATTGCACACCTCCGGGTCTTTTTGAATTGTTTCACGATCATGTTGCTCGTGATGGATGCTGGGAACGACGTTGTCATGACCTTTATGAAAAGTGAAAGGATGTGTAATCCTGTTTCAGTTTCATGAACATAGTATCCCGGAATATCGATAGTCATCTATATACATATCTTTGTTGATTAAAATTTGACACATACCTGGGTATATAAGGTATAACTGTTGCCTTATCTGGTTAATAATAATATTTGCATAATTGATTTTTTATCTAGATTCTACCTTTTTAGCATAATTATTTGTACAACATACAATCATTTTGTATACTAAGTGACACAATTGTATATTTCTATTCTTGTGACTGTGAGATGTTTACTTAAATAGCAGTTTTATTGGTGTTATATTGTAGCATTTATGTTGCTTGATTCTGTTATGTCAAGAATGCCGTCTGTCTAGGCAGCTGATTAGATTTTGAGACCAAAATGTATAAAATATTAAACAGCTTCTGTTTAATTCTCACCGAATACCTTAAAGGCATCACGCCACTGAATGCTCATAGCCTTTCACAGTTGTAATTGATGGTCATGTAATATTCCATTAACATAATGCTAATAGGTTTGTCTAAACTAATTAGTAATCTTTACATTATCAGTAGCTTTGTGTAAAAGACATATTTTCCCCTCATTCTTGTGTCCACGTTGAGAATGTAAATCTTTATTAATGTAAAATATGAGGGTTGGAGCAGATTTTCACTGCAGGCTAATGTAATCACAATTTGGTTGCCATGTGGTACTTTGCGTTTAATTGTGGAGGTGTTAATTTAGTTTATTAATCCAGGTGTAATGTAAACTACAGTAAGCCCGGAGCGATGTTCCATCTCATTTAGTCTCTCGCTAATATCCCCTCAGACTTGTTGCTCCGTCTGTGTCCAATGTGATAACTCTATTCTGTGGTCGAATTTAAGCCTGAAGTCTAAAGTGCGTGGCTTAATCCCTCCGGCGCTAATGGTCGGTGCCTTTGGACTCCGAATTCTCAGCAGGACTTGGTTCTCAGTTTTGCCTTCAAGTTGTGGCAGTTTGGCACAAGCGTTAATGTCCGGTAAATGTGAGCAATCAGCAGAAGGGCTTGCTTCCATCATGCTTTGATGGTGTGAAGTGTGTCTTTGGTGTCATCTGGTCTGAAATGCTCCCTGTCGAGTTATCACCCTAGGTCCAACTCTGCTTCAGGAAGCTCGCCGCGCCACTCTGTGTCTTCAAACAAAGCTGATAATGATAATCGAGTGTGGTGTGACCCAAGCATCAGTGACCCTTTTGTCAGTGCTGGATTGATGAAGTGTTCTTGTGTACACTCTTCTCTTCTGTATCTTCCGTCTTTCTTGCATCTATTTCGCATTTGTTTGCGGCCGCGGTGGGCTGTTATTCTGGCAAACAGGATTGGCAGAGGATTAAAGTGGGCGCTCGCAGCCATGCGATTGTTTTAGCTGGTTATCTCGCTCCCGAGTCGCCGGGAGTCGGCGAGGTGGGCGAGAGGTTGAGAGTAGAAACCTGAGAGTGTTTCAGAAGATGTATGAGAAAGCTTTGAGACCACTAGACAGTAAACAGACCCCTATGTCGGTGTGTTTTTGCTTGTCGTCTTTAAACTTAAGTTAAATGACTCGCTGTTGGAGTTGAATATGGCTAATTTGTTGTGTTGTAGATAATTTGTCAGTTCAGCTTTGATATGTTTTTATTATATTTCTGAGAGTGTGTACTAGGCGTTTGAGAGTCGAGTGTGTTTGCATCTAAAAGCAGTGTGAGCTTTTGTTGTAGTGCCGTTACACTCCACCTGGCCTCTGTTGACTCGGAAAGAGAGCCAAATAAATAGAGGTGTGATTCTTTTCTTTTTGTCCTGCACTTTGTGTAGGTGCTGACTTTTCTTTAATATCAGTGACACCTTTGCTGGCACAAATTGTCTGCGGTTCAGCCTTTTAGAAAAATTATCTCTCACTTCTTAGGGCCCATATAGACACTTTGCTAAACACAGCATTAACCTTACCGTTTGCATGTTATTTGAATAGTTTGCCTTTTTTGGTTCCGTGCTGCGTGTTACTTCCTTCCAACCTAAATGTGGAAGTTTAATTTCTTGAGGAAATTGAGATGTCAGCGTAAATCATAAGAAGTGGATTAGGCCCCAGATAAATGTGGCTTTTTCTGTAAATGACCAAATTTGCTTAACATTTTTTTAGCACATTTTTACTTGAAGGGTATTTAACGTATGTAAATACGTTTTTTTTTTGTTTTTTTTCATAAATGAGGAATTTCCAAAGAAACCAAAAAGCCATGCATGTGTTAGACACTGGAATTGTTCTGAAATTAAATCAATAGTTCACCCAAAAGTAAATGTGAAATATATATAATATCGCTTGAATGTCATGCCAAAGCTATAAAACCTTTTCTTTGGTGGAACACCAAAGGTGCAGAATGCCTAAAATGCTCTCTTCCATACAATAAAAGTGGATCAGGCCCAACAGCTGTCATGCTCTAAAAGTCTCGGACAGCTATAGCTATAGACTAAACATCATAAAGTGAAAAATCATTGTATGATAGCCATAGTCACTTTCATTGAATAGAAGAGATTAGCGTGAACACTCCTCTTATTGTGTTCTATAAAAGAAAGTCAAAATGGGCTTTGGGAAAGCATGCCGATATATGTTTGTAATGACATATTTTGTTTTTGAGTGAATCAATCTATAGATGGTTATATTGGGTGCAAGCGTGTGGCCCGAAGTTAACTTCTGATCTGATTGGTCTGACTAGTGGCTAATAATGTAATTTATGTTTTATTTCATTTAAATTCATGTCTAATATAATAATAATTGTATTTAATTGAAGAAGACATGCTTTAAACTTGCTAGCTAATGTCATTTACTTGTTATTTCTTTTGCTTGTTATCAGAAATAATTTGCGCATGTGTACCAGAAGTTAAGTTTGGGCCACAAAAGCGTGCACGCACAGAAACGTTTGTTTATTTTGTTGCTTTGATACTGTCTATATACTTGACTTTCAAAATGCACAAGGTAAATCTAAAAGCATCTCTGCATGTTTCCATTCCTGACATTTCTTCATTTCAGCAGACAGATGTGTTGCAGGTTTAGCGCTGGCGATTAAGGTAATTCCGCATATGTTTTGCATGTTTGGGGCCCGAGTTAACGTGGCAATAAACGGCACTTCCTTCATCGGTTTTAACACGCTTTCATTAGCCAGATGCCGCCACGCACTAGGTTATCAGAACGACGCGTTTATCTCATTACCTCACGTTCTGATTCTCTGTAGGTCAGCCGGTCCCACATGCTCAAACATCGCCTGGCTACTGTCGCCGCAGGATGTTCCTGATGCGAGGGAGCCTGGTATGATGGTGATCAATCTTGTATGTCATGCTCAGCGTGCATGTGCACTCAATGTGCTTGTTATCCGCCAACCGGCTGGCCCCCGAATTAGCGGTGGGTTCCCAGAGGAAACGACTCACATAGGTGGCCACATACACGACTCTCTCACTCATTGAAACACTGTAGCGTGTTGTCCAGGAATGCTCGGTTTTCCTGAGGTGTGGGTACATTGTCTTTTCTTGTTATTGAGTTGTTGAGCTGTTTCGTCTTCTGTTCGCCGCGCAGTGCTGACTCACACTCTGTCAGAACGCCTGAATGCTTACAGACGATCTCTTTGTCTCTGGTGCTCTCTCTCTTTCTCTCTCTCTCCTCGTCTGTCTGCCTCTCTCCACCAATATTTATCCAGGCTGGTCGTTGTTTTGCTGGATCATCAGAAACTGCCCCATGGTGCTCATATGCCCCAACTTCAGTTGGACAGCTGCCCTGTTAGCATTTCCTCGTCTCTATTAGCTCTTAAACAGGGAGGGAAGTGTATCTCAGACCTTGTAAAGATTAATGACGACGAAGCGCGAAAGCAAAACCGGGTTGTTTTTGTACGGGCTTCGAAGGCCCAAGGCAAAGTCCAATTTTTATAAGGCTGCTTGTTTTTCTGTTCCCGAAGACCAGGAGAGATAGAAGAGAGCGGTTCTCTCTTTGACTTATACGTAATGAACCGAGCCAACACCTATTGATTTGTTTCTCTCAGTTAAGCTGATGGTTATCAGAAACAATTCCATGATGTGCTCTCCTAATGAACGGGGCCTGGGCCCGTTGCTTTGGCAACGACTTCATCTAGTAAAGATAAAGAAAGCGTTCGGGACGATTTTATAGTTTGCACCGGGACCCGTGATAAAGACTTTCTTTTCTTGGCGCAGTCACCGTGGTGAAAATGCTTTCAAGCGCCTGAATGTCTTTTGTGTTGGGCCTGAATATTTTGCTTTAGGTTCTTTGTAAACATGTCCATAAAAAGTGAGCTAATTGTTATGTAAGCTTGAAAGCACAATGGTGGCTTGTCATAGATATTGGAAAAACAGCAAATTGGTGCACCGTAATGCTACCATTAACATAACTGTGGTCGGTTGCTATTCATGAACGGCTAAGTGCGCTGTTACTGGCTCTTAATTCAGTCTCAGTCCTGTCATTGCTGGCGCCCGTTTGTTATCACTTATTGTGTGGAGATGGGGGCGGGGCTTATGGAAGCTTAGCGAGGGTGGGCGGGGTGATGTGGTGTCATTGTGTTGACATCTGTATTGACTGTTTCATTTTATGTGCGCGGTCATGTCTTTGACCAGAATGAGGATCAAAGCAGTCGGCCCTTACGTGGGGTGATGACATCACAATGTACACATACGCACCCCTTAAAGGAATCGTTCACACCCAAAATTAAAACTTGCCATTCTGTGTAACCCATTCGATTTTCATTTTTGGGTGACCTATTCCTTTTAAATAATTCGCAATAAATGAATGACGTGTTGTGGTCACATGTATATGTAACATTTAAACATTTTTGTGTTTAATGGGTGATTGGAAAAGATTGTATAAAGGTGCGGTTGAGTCGTCACAGAGAAAGGTTGGCGCTGGAGATGAAGAGAGGGGTTGTGAATTTATGTGAATGCGCTTAGTGTGAGGGATGGAAAGCACTGGTCAGGGTGTGTGACTGAGACTGTCAAGGTGTGTTAGTATGACTGTACAGCAGTGTGCTGGTCATATGTGGATCATGAATGAGGCTTATGTTACAGCTCGGTTGATGGCCAAAGAAAAATAAACTCATTCACCAGCTGCCTCGTTCAACCGCCATCCAGACAGGTAGCGCAACCCACCCCTACCCCATCCGTCTGTCCTTCACAATGTCTCTTTTTCTGTCTGTCTCATCTTCCATATCTCATCTTTTCTCCTCCTCTCCATCTCTCTCTCATTGTGTCTTTATTGGCTCATTTTGTACACCTTCCACGCATTCAACCGTATGACATTCAAATATACATCATGGAAACACAGACACACACAAAATATGGTGTCCAGTCCGTGTCGTTCTTTCTCTCCTCCAAGCAGGTCTCTCTGCTGTGTATATTGTGCCCTCTGCATTCCTGAACAATGGCCAAACCAGCTCATCCATGTGTTCCTCGCCAGCGAGCAACGGCCATAATCCACCCAGCATCAGATAATCACGCTACTCCACAACAACCTCATTACACACCGCCTAATATCAGCCATGGATTTTAGCAGATGCAATAACAAATGCTTCAAATCCCTAATCCCAAGAGTATACAAAAATCCCATTGGTAAGCATCTCAAACGAGTTTTGTTTGTTTGTTTTGTCTTACGCAGATAGCAAAAGCCATCCTTGGAATCAGGTCTGGTGTTGTTTTATGCTTGCGTGTGAAATTCAAAGAATTTAAATTACGCCGTGAATTTTCAAGGCCTCGTCTTCTGTTTTCCATGGCCTCCATCTAATTTTTTGGTGCCGTGGATGTCTGTGAACGTAGACGTTTAATTTCACATGGTGAAGAGAATCTTAAAATATTTGAATCGTGCATAGCTTTGTCTGCGAACGCAAATGAGCTCTCCCGCATCTTCACCTTTTTTCTTAACAATGTGCGTCCTGTGACGGAGACCTAATTAAAGTGCGCTGGAAGGGCAGAATTCTAGGCAATGCCTGCTGGGGCTTGTGAATCATGTCGGCTACATGTGACCAAGACGCAGGCTCTTTCACAGCCCCGCTCACGTGACGTTCTCGCTCTCTTTTTTAGCGATGTGTGAGAGAATGTGAGTATATCGCACGCTGGTGTGAATTCCCACCGTGCCTCTGAATGTCCTTTAGTCCGCAAGCTAGGTTATGCTAATACACTCCCTCTGCCTCCCGCTGTTAGTTCCCCCCATGCTGACGGAGCAGAGGTTCCCCCCACGAGTCCTTCCAAACAGCTAGCCTGTACGTCTGTGATCACAAATGTTTTAGCAAGCATAGGGTGCAAAGGAAAAGCCTGCAATTGATTTCTGAGCTCAGATTTTTCTGGGGGTCTAGCAAGTAAAAACACACACATGCAGTTGGTGACCAATCAGGAAAGCGCCTGAGCATCTGGCCTGAGATACGGTCTGTAGTAGCGATTAAGTGCAGGCTGGTGTTCAAGAAGGAAACTATGTATTTTCTCCTTTTTTTAATTCCCTTAATCCAGCGTCTACTCAAATCCCTGGCGTAATCCTCGGCAATCCCTGAGGGTTCGAGAATACTTTACATGTTGCCAGTGTGACTTTTTTAACTCTTTACAGACTACTGAAACTGGTTGGTAGGCTCGGTAAAGTGGCCGTAGAGGGATTCGAGGGACAGGTGAATCATCCGTGCATGAATCAGCCTCCCACGCGATCTGCGATTCTTCATTTTAAACTGTGGAGAAAGAATTGCTTGATGTCAAGGGCCTGCCGTGCGGGGACGATGGACCTGTGCCGGACGGCTGAAGTTCAGCTCTCAGTTCGACTTGTGCCACTTTGTTTTGCCCTTTTAGAAACTGCAGAAAAGAGAAATGTGGATTCCATTTAAGGCCAAATTCACCACCTGAAAAGGTTGAATAGCCGAATGAAATGAATACTAATGAACACGGAGGGAATTGGCTTTTTCTGACTTTCCTTTGCCCTCACTTTCTCTGTAGATTAGAGAAGCCTGACGGTGACTGTGAACTGGTAACTTAAAGGTGTCAGTACATGGGCAATTACAATTGAAAGGATGGTTCACCCAAAAATGAAAATTCTATCATCATTTTTTCACTATCTTGTCATTTCAAACCTATATGACTTACTTTCTTCTGCAGAACACAAAACACGTTTTGATGAATGTTGGAAACAAAGAACCGATGGTCCCTATTGACCAGTGGTTTTATGTCTATACAATAGAAGTTTTGTTTACCAACATTCCTTAAAATATCTTCATTTCCTAGTCACTAAATCAATAAAAATCATGCACATGCTTAAACACATGTGCAGTAATGCTTGTTTTGAGAGAGAGCCTTCCAGATGATCTTGAGCTCACAATTGAGACACACCAGTGAGTAATGGAGACTGAAAGCCTGCCAGAGCTTTGCCTCTGAGACTCGAGCTTTGCTTCTGTAATCCACTCTTGAGCCAATAGGAGGGGGCAAATAAATGACCGTAATTATCCCGAGAGCTGTTATTTGCATATCTTTGCCTCCTTTTTCTCTGACATTAGTTTTCAGTCGCGTTGCCATTTAAGTTTCTATTTAGGTTGATTTAGCGTAAGTGTTGGTTACAGCCTCCATGACATTAAAGCAGCACAGCTCATAAAAGACACGCAGAGTACGAGGCTTGTGGCTAATCTTCTTCTCCCTACCTCGGCTTGCTGTTATTGCTCTTCGGCACAGAAGCAACGTGGAAGGATCGTGCCAATCCGCCAGCAGGCGAACGGTCTGGTGCCTTACTGTGTGGCAACTGCCCGCGACGTGTTTTGGGGCATTTACGGAGGTAATAAAATGCTTCCCCTCCAAACCACCGTAGTTGGTGTAATTAAAGTCTGTGGCTGCCTCAAAGTTCCCTAATCATTCGTTTCCCCCTGATGTGTTTTCTCTCCCTCACTCTAATTCTGTGTCTCTTTATATCTCTCACCTGTTCTTTCTAACAGGAGGGATTTAGTTGTCTGATGAATAGCACCACGCTAGCTAACTGATCCCACAAGATCAGGGATGCTGATTCTGGCCAAGAGGAAAGGCCACGGCCATAGAGATCTTACAGTGATGGAGGTCACATGCTCCTATTTACTCTACTGAGAGGGCCGATCCATAGTTATGCTCCATATTAAAAAAAGTGCTGGTAGAAATCCCTCATGCGTGCAGAAAAGTGTATTGTGGGATTGCATCTGTACTCACCGTGCTCCGTGTTCATCCATAAACCGTGGTGGTGTTGTGTTTTTTTTATTTTCCCTCAACAGCACACTGATGTATAATGGAAGCATATCTAGCACACATCCCAGACCACAGTCACATACTGTAAAGGAAATCAATACTTCATAACAGCTCACAGGAAAGCAGGAAGTCCTACATCTGTGTGTGTACAAGGTATAGCATGAGCCGTAGAGACTTTGAATCACATCTACAGGTGCTGGAACTCAAAGATAGACATATCACGGAAACATCTTAGTGAGCACTCTTCCACCCACCTATTTTGGACTTTCATGGTTTTCATATCAAGCGCATGGGCTTTTTTGTATTCTTTTTTTATAACTATGCTAAACACTCACAAAAACCAGTTAACATTATTGTACATTAACATTATTTTTCTATTAGACATAATTTGGCCAGTTTATGAGTCTTTTGGCTGGTGCTCACCACCTAAAAGTTTGAGACTGTTGTCCCGATATGATGCTGTCGTGTTGCCTGCATGTGAAAGTGCTGTCAGAAGAGCTCAGGAATGGCCTGGTATGAGGACTAAGGGGTTAGGCTAAGCCTCAATCTCAGAATCCATTTTCTGCTCGAATTCTTCACAGTCATTCGTCACCTCTGTATTCACAGCTCTCTCTCCATCTCCAGAAACGGCAAGTAAATGTGGCTTTTTTCCATGGCCTGGCAGTCCCTCATACTGTGTCATGTTAAGAGCTGCTCTAATCTCTTCTTCTAAATTTTGCGAGGCCTCTCCTTCCTTTTATGAGAGCCTTTTCAAGTTTTAATAGGCGCATGGGCACATTGAGTCTTTGATGTGGGGTTCTCCACTTCATGTCTCATCATTGTTTCAAATTATGGGCTTGAAGATAGTACGTTCCCTGCGTCTCAGCATTTTCTCTTAGACGCTCATTATTCTGCCTGTTTTTGTAAACGGTTTGGGAGAAAATAAAGTGTATGTGTATGAGAATGGTAGTTGAAGAACTAAGTAATGTTGGGCTACTGGAATTGGGCTACATTTAAACTGTTGCTGTGAGTTAAAGGTGAAAATGTAAAAAAATATATATTTTTAGATATTTAGCTGTCAAAAGTTAAATTCTGTTATTTGGACTAGGGACATTAAGCTCTTTTTAATTAGCCATTGGATTTTGCAGATCTGGCAACCTCCGTAAACACTCAAGAGCAAGCCAACTGGGTGTTTGCAACTGTAGTTATATGCTTGTATTATCAAGAGTTATTTTCTGTTGTGTAAACTCCTATCCCATTTTCAGGAATTTAAAATCTCTGTGGTTTTTACAGCCTGGAGCTTCACAGGATTGTGCACAACAGTCAAGTATCACAAGTAAAAGTCACTTTACTCAATAAACAATTTAATAACTAAAACATTTCCTAGTGTTGAAGTCTTTAAAAATACAGTATAAAACCATTTGAAAAAAAAGGTGCTGGGCACACTTAAAGAACAGGCATCACTAAATTTCACAAGGAGACTAACAAATGTTACCCTGAAGAGAACAGCAACTAGTTAGTAGTGATGTAAGTTTTCCATTGTTTATTATGGGCATATGTCTGAACTTTTGATCACTTCTTGCATGTTTCGCGGAGATGCAATGAGCAGCTGAAGTGAATTTTGCCAAGATATTTTTAGAGATGATAGATAAGATATTATAAAATAATAATTTAATTTAATGACAAAAAACTGACATTCGACTTATTTGTTGACATCCGACGGGTTTTCCCAGACCGCATCACAAATGAAAATTCTGTCATCATTTACTCATCCACTGTATGACTTTCTTACTTCTGCAGAACACGGCAGAAGACTTGCATTGGTTTGGTGTCCATACAATAAAATTTGATATGTACCGTTGTTCGTCATATCTTCCATAATATTTTGTTTTACAGAAGAAAGAAAGTCATACAGTTTTGAAATGATAAGAGGGTATATCAGTGATGGGAATTATGTTGTAACAAAGGAATAAAATACATTAAAAAGCTGTGTTATATTAGCATCTTTTCCTCAGAATTTGCAAAAATATTCTTTTTACAATCTCTTGTTGAGGTAAACAGTATTGAAGTAGTTCACAAATATTCCCCCAAAAATCACATTTTATTTAAGCATATTTCTATTAAATCGTTTTAATAGGTAAGAATATGACATTGGATGACCTGCCTACTTATATTTTGTAAGCCTGGTAAGATAATGGCCATAATAAATAGTTGGCCCTTATGAGGGAATGCTGAGAATTTAACTGCTGAGACCACAAAGACAAAGCAAATGCAAATCCAAGCTTGGATTAAATGCAAAACTGGGATATTAGGTTTAGATAATTTTGTTATTTGGATCCCAATCAGAAGGTCGCATTAATGCAGCATATTGTAGAATTGGACATGGGCATAATGGAATTGTGCCACGCTAGATAGATCTCGGAGCATTTTCTCTCAAAGTTTGCTAAGAAGATCTTTGTAAATACAGAAGACTAAAATACCAAACAAGAAATAATGCGATTATTTAGAAAACTCGTGAAATTCTTTTTGAGACAAACAGCATTGGTTGAGGAGGTGTTATGTGGTCCGTGTGGAGAAGCGGTGCGTTAATATTCCAACAGCTTGTTTTGTATCGCAGCTGCAGTGGAGCAGAGAGAACAACAAATGTACTGAGTCATAAACAGAAGGGAAACGTTTCAACGATTGGCGTAGAATTGAGTTGCGGTGGTCTGCTGCCTGTAAAAGGGGGTCCCGCTGCCATCACAGCCTTATTTCATTGTAAACATGACGGTTGCGTCACTGTTCACAACATTGATTTCTTCTATCGACAAACACCCTGCAACACACATCGACCATAAATGATGTAGTGCTCGTGCTGCCAGTGCGAGTATAAACTGCTTCCCACTTCACACATCTAGTCTATAATTGTCATTTAAATATATTCAGATTTAGGCGTACAGGATTTTTCGCATAGACAAAAATATAATGAGAAATATGGCTTTTGTTGACCGTTGGCTTGCTTTTTTAAGTACATCTTAATAAAGGATAATTAGGAAATTGTTTGTTTGTACAGATTGTACGGAAACCAGTGTTGTGTATGTAATCAAATGGCTATTGTTGAGTAATTTGATTTCACAAGGTGGTTTTCCACATGCTATTGTTCTCTAAACATATCAATAACTATTAAAAGAAAAATACTGGTCTGCGATTATCGACTGCCATATATTTTATTTACGTAAAATTGTTCTTCATTATTAAAAAAAAATATTTTATTCATTTGCTAACTATGTAAATTAATGCAGTGTGAACATTGTATTCAGACAAGCGCTCTTTCATTGCGGGTCCTCGTGCTAATGCATTGCCAAAAATCAAATTGAGACCTGCTGGGTTGTGCCGTTGGCCAGAGTCTTTGAAATAAAGATGGCATAGATGGAACAGTATGCCAATAAATGGTCCAGTGCTTCTTGGGTTTCCTATTACTATCGATACAGACCTTGTGGGGACATTTTGGTCTTCAGCTTATAAATCAAACTAAATGATGTTTATTCAAAACTGCAGAAAGGTAACATATGTGATCTCTACAGAAATCATTATTTCTATGGATTGACACCCATAAAACATTGAAATCCTACTTCTGCTTCACAGAGTCTTTTTGATGTTCTCAGTCCTCCACATAGGCCACAGCCTTCAGGTCTTGGCTTATGTTCTATCTTGGTTGATGCCTCCTCTGCTACTCCCAAATAACAGGCTTGGAAAACCGCCTGGCCTTCTTATGCCTGGACCTTCCCGCTGTCATTATGTCCAAATCGGGGTTGTTCCATGCATATACCTTGCTATTAGCAATTAAAGAAGAGATTAGCCCAAAATACATCCGAGCCCCAGCACCGCCGGTGGAGCATGCGGCTGAGAGAGCCGAAGCAACCCAGCCAGGGTGGGGTTTCAGTTTGCGGAAAGGTATTTCAGACCGTGCTAGATTTCTGCATGCTTACACAAGCAGAATGAATGAGCGAATGCTTGAACAAGACTTCCTACACAGATCTGCTTTTTACACCCGGTGGTTCGCTTGCCCACACAAAGCGGCAGTTCTCCTACGTTTCCTGAATGAAAGGGGCGGTTATGTAAAAGCAGTGGGGCCCTCGTCCCAGACCATTTCGTATGCGAGGGGGCCGACGGAGCCGCAACATGTCAAACAATCTGTTTCACAAGAAGCACCTTGAGCATTCATTAAAAAAAATCTATTGTGGATCTCTAATTGAGGCTCGGCCTCATTTGTATGCCTCTTTAGACACTGTGCCTACAAGGCTTTACCTCATTAAAGATGCCAGAGAAAGATGGTTGTTTGTTTATTTTGAGGTAACGGTTTTAACACAAGGGGAACGCGACGCCCGCCGTATGCGTTATCCAGACTCGCACATACAGACAAATGAAACGTGAGAAATTGATTTCATGCTGGGCTGGTACCAGGAAACCTTCCTAAACAGGCCAACTCTCACTAGTTAGTACCTCACAAATCTCCCAGACTCTAGAGCGTTTTGCCAGAAAGCTCTAATGTAATGGATTAGTGTTGACCACTTGATACAAAAGCCGAGGTCTTAAACCTTAAGGCAGCAGGATAAGTTAGGCTTAATGTCTGCTCATTCGCACCCGAGAGAGACGAGGGCCTGTTGCGTCATGGGGAGGAGGATGCCAATCAGGCCCCGTGCCAACAGGTGCTCGGAGAGCTAAGGGCCGCGTTCAATAGGAGAAACGGCACAAAGCTTCTCGAGCAGGGGCTTATGAGAAGCTCTGCGCTCCTCACAGAGAATTCAGAGCTGATGATTGTGAGCTTAGTCTACCAGCTGTGAAAGGCAGCAAATCACAAACTAGATGTGAATCTTTACGCTTGAGGCACTTGCTGTTAATGCCCCAACAATTAAAGCTTGTGCCCTCGTGTTAGCTGGAATTATCTGTTAAAAGTGAAGACTGTGAGATTGTACCACAGCTAAATGTGGATGTAAAGCTTTTACTTGCAATTAAAGGGATAGTTCACCAAAAAATGAAAATTCATTTATCATTTATGAACCCTTACGTCATTCCAAACATGTATGAATTTATTTCTTTTGCATAACACAAAAGTTGGTAACCAAACAACACTAGCATCCATTGATTTCAATTGTATGTACACTAGGCACAAAGACATTTTGTCTGAATGTCATCCACAGAAGAAAGAGTCAAATACTGGTTTTGTATGGCATAAGGATGAATGAATAAATAAAAAAAAGATTTTTGGGTGACTTTTCGTTTAAGTCAATCAATATGTCGCAGTTATTTATGGTAGTGTCAGTCATTTCAAAATGAGTGTTTTAGGTTGTATATCATAATGAATTAGTTAATATAGCAAGCATGGTAGTAAGTAGGTCAATATGCTGTTCTAGGACATTTCTGCTTTATCTAGTATGCTAGATTTGTGCTCCGTCTGCGTACAAATGGTCGATCGTGTTGTGGCAGTCAGTGATCAAAGATTGATGATTGCCTCCGTCTCTCTAGGTGTTTTAAAAAGCTGTGCTTGCTTTCAAATAGGAAATCGTCAGAAACATTGAAGTTGTCATGCAGAAAAGACGCTGTTTGAAGTTCCGTGTTCATACTTCGGAGCTGCTTATCAAAAGCGCTCGAGCTGGTTACGTTCCCCATCCATCAGAAAGATGAAAGTGTGTCAGTGGTTTGGATGGATTTAACTGAGAGTTTTTGGTTATGCGTAGAGCAAAAGAACCTGAATTGACTTCTAATTAGTGTCTGTTGAAAAGGGATCTTCTGCAAGACGTTTTTATTATTACGGCATCACATGTTAAAGATGCAATGCTTTGATAGCCTTCACATGTTGCCGTAACCCTTAATGTACCGCAAACAATAAAGGAAAGTATTTTTTTGTAGCTTCCTGTCCTGGCTGGACACTGTATGCTTTCTCGTCTCTCTCTACCTGCCTTTGTATTTTTCCTCCTCTTGTGTTTTCTCTCTTGTTCTCACCCTCTCCTCTCTCACTCTCAGATAAACCATCTTCTCTAATGTATCATTCTTTTTCCAGTGCATCAGCAGCTCCATTGACTCATGCTGCTTGTGTAGAAGGTGTTGTAGCTCTGACAGTCTGCTGACTTTCTCATGCGGACCTACTCTGCTCCCCCTTTGGGGCAGAGCTCGGCTTATTTGTCATCTCCAGTAGAAGCACTTTTTGCAATTTTCCCAGCAGTCTTCTCAGAGCTGTGAGGTGAATGGCTACAGAACCAGCCCATTCATTAGGCTGGATCACATGGTACAGAAAAAGCGAGTAGATAAATGCGTTAGGTGTGCGGGCACAATTGCACGTGTGGTTGCATGCATGAGTGTAGGGCTGCATATCATGTTTGAAAGACTTCTTTTGTAGTTGCGCAGTTTTCAAAGGCGTTCACGTAATGTGACGTGCTCTCTTTTCTGTTCTTTGTTCTGTCTTCAGTATCTGACCTATTGTGAAGAACAGCTGTTCCGTTTCAGAGGTGATCAAAGCCCAGAGGCAATTTTCACTCAATCTGTCTATTATCCAGATCAATTTTAATTCAGTGCAGTTCAGCATGGCCTCCACCTCTATAACATATTGAAAAAAGGAGGACATCCTGAGACATACCATGGCTAAAAGGTTTTTGGGACAAGTGTACAATAGCCCTGTCATAAGATCCACAGCTGGAAATGCTCCACAAAATTCCATAAACCATTCAGACAATGACAAACATCTACCTTGGCAGTGTTTGGAATAGTGTAAGAATTAAAAATCTTTTAAATTATTGCAGGTTTCCTGCTTGAGCCCCTCATGAAACTGTTACATTGTTTTCTGAATTTTCGAAAATTACATAAATATATTTTTAGTAGGTTGTGTACAGTGTGTATTGTGCTATTTCTTTAAAGCTGCAATCCACTTTATTTAATTACTATTATTTAAATTTAATTAAGTTTTAATTATATTGTTAATTGTATATGGTTACATTATTTAAGGATTATTTACTATTTTTGTGGTTTTATATATTTATCATTATAATTATTAACATATAACTCTGTTCATATTTTTGTGTGTTTATGTAGGCAGAAAGGGTTACTACGGGGAAGAAATGTATAACTTTAATTGTAGGCTTTTTATTTTTATTATTTCAAAATAAAATTGTTATTTGACCAAATACGTAAACAATCAGTGTCAACTGTGTACGCCCTTGCTTTAGCCAGATTTACAATGGTAAGGTTATGATGACTGTCAGGTCGGATTTCATGGTGATAAGTGTGTAAAGTAACCTGCAATTTTATGCTTCAGACAGAGATGACATATAGTGGCAAACATTACAGAATGCAGCTTGAAGCAAAAGGTCTCTAGTACTTTTGTACTTGTGAGAGTTCGATCTTTAATCAACGGTCAGCTCTGTGCTTTTATTAAAATTCAGCCACACATCCACACTCTGTGCGAATGTGTTTCGGATGCGGATCACTGATGTCGGTTCAGTTTGATTGAGTAGCCTGTAGACAGTTCCGGTGATTGATGGTGCTCCTCTCTGTGGTAGGAAAGGTCACAGTGGGGTTTCAGTGCCCATCCTGCATAGCATAATCAGCTTACAAGCTCATCTTCTGTGTGTAGTCCGCATGTGACCATCACCCCCACACCATCCCGTAGGAGCTTTACATGAGTCATCCAGCAGTGACCCTGCACAGCCACCCAGGGGGAGAGGTCAGGCAGAGGGCAGCCTTTAGGAAGGTGACCCCTGCAACCCCGGAGCACAGGGTGATGCAAACTATGCCGACCTTGTGCTAGGAGAAACAAACTGAGGTGTTAAATGGTCATAAATAGCATGAACATTCATTGATAGTCATGTTTAGGGCTCAACATTCTGCCAAATTTTAAAAAGCATCTTTTTTATATTCTTCTTTTATTATATTTATTTATATTAAGTTTTTATCTTTAATTTGTATTTATTTTAATTTAAATAAATTATTTTACTAATGAAAGAAAACAAATAAAAAAAACGTCACACTTATTTAGCTATTAAGGGTTGTTGACTTGTCATTTAATGAGTTAATTCGAAAGAGCGAACCGTTATGTTTGGTCAGTTGTTTGTGTTTTTTGTCTGATCGTCTTGAGTTGCTATTGTTTCCGCTGCATTAACACACTGAATGCGTAAGCATTTTTACATCCACATTCATACGTGCACCAGCCCACGCATCTGACCCGCACTGTTCCTTCTCTATAAACCTTGTCCTCCTTCAGACGCACTCAAGTAATATTCCCTGATATCTGTGGCTTCAGTTCAGCAGCCATGACACATCCAGAGCTGAAGTATTTATGACTTCCCTAGTAGTTGACTAACAGTACACACACTCATCTCCTGAGCTCCCGTTTCTACCACTGCATGATACAGACATTTTTTGTATGTTTTATTATCTCTATGCAGTATTTTGTGTATTCTAGACTGTGCAGACGGGTAAAATTAGGCCAGATTAAGGGAGTGTTATTTGGTTTTATGTTTCATGTGGGCACTCCCCACCCAAACGCTTATTCATTTGAACCATTAAGGTGTACGGTTACATATAACTATAGTTGTCAAACAGTCTCCGACGCGACGCTTCGGGAGAACGAGCAAAGCTGCATTCCAGTGTTGCACTGTTCTTCGGTGCTGTTTAATGGAGTCTTCTCTTACATCTCTGCATGTCTGACTGAAAGGTGTAGAACATGTAATAACTAGACATGGGGAAAGACACAAAAACACAAATGTGTCAGGCACAATGGTCGAATAGTTTAAGATTTTGTGTTATTTGTTGGTGATTTTGTCTTTTGTTAGTGGTGGAGAATTTGGTTATAAATTCACCCTTTGTTAGCATGCGTGACCTCTGCAAGCACGCAAATTCAGACTGATGTTTTTGCTCGTTGCGCCGCATCTTAGGTGCCGTTTTTCAGACCCTTATATATTTGTTGTTTACCGTTACATTTAATCATTTAACAAACACTTATATAAAGCGACTAACAAATGAGAACAAAAAGTCCCAGTTTATTTACCACAGTAAACAGATTTTTAATAGAATAGAATGGAATAGAATTATAAATACATTACGATTTAAAATATGATAAATGTAATTATTGAGCACAACATGTCAACCCACCAAACATTTTGCCAACCCACATTATTATTTACTAAGAAATAAAATACTAGAATTATTGAAATGAACTACAAGAACAGCAATAGACACAGCAATGTAAATTTAGTGAAATACATAACCCTAGTATAAAAGCAATGCCCAATAAAACAACATAATACAATAAAACGCTAATGTAATTTATAATAAATTCTATAATAACCGTTTCAAGAGTATAATGTGTATTCTTTAGTATTCCCTGCCTGTACGCATTGTGTGTGTGGCCCCTGATGTTCTTCCCCATCGGAGAGGCGGAAAAAGCAGCAGATAAAAGTGTGCTTGATAAACGAGCGAGTGACTCCCACCCTTCCATTGATGGATGATGCAAGAGCGAGGGAGCCCCTCCATCCCCCCCCCCCAAGAGATGGAGGAGGGAAGGTCTGTGTCTGCCGGGATGCTCAGCGGTGCAGAGCAGGACTACCAGAGCACCTTGGGAAATGACAGATTTTTGCAAGCGATCGATAGTCTTCTCCCTGGCATCCTAACTTACCTCCTGTGGTCGCCTAGGCTATTAATCCAGGGCCCTGTAATTTCCTCCTGAAAGCTGCTGGAGGAGGCGGAGCAGACGGGAGTGGAGTCAGCTCTAAACGGGTGCCTTCAGAGGGCCAAAGTGCCAGTGACGTGAGAGGGATTTGTCTTCCAAAGTTTTGCCTCGCAAATAATACACTCGGCCGGCTCGCGAGCTACAATAAATGCGCTATAGACAAATTGCACCGTAATGGTGAGGAAATGAGAATTGCATCAGTGCCTCTTCTTACTTCCTCGCTGTGATTTTTTTCCTGTTTGTTTGTGTCTGTTTGCCTCTATTACTGTTTTTTCCTCTCTCCCTTTCCTCTGCTTTTCAAGACTGGTACTGTAATTGGGGATAGATTGAGATGGAGAAAATAGGAGGTCTGTTGGTGTGCCCGCATTAGATCAGGGCTCAAGGCCACAACCTGTTGCACGCTGTTGTCAGGAGTGTATTTTATCAACAGTGGCATGTGGAGTGGATCTACATGTGGTAAATGTGTATTTACAAAATAAAGACTAGCAAACAAAACTTGGTGGGATACTCAAGATGCTTTTGACTAGATCATGATACAGCAAAAATTGTTTTTTACTGTTTACACATCGTGTTATCTGAACCATTGACCTTGTTTCAGTAGCAGCCTCTAATGTTTTGTCTTCATCTTCCAGGATGGCTATTACTCTCACCGGCCCAAGGAGAAAGTCCGTGTGGACAGCAACAACGAGAACTCTGTTCCTAAAGACTTTGAAAATATAGACAACAGCAACTTTGGGGCGCGTTCCCAGACGCAGAGACACGTGCCCGGCAAGCACAAACAAGGCCTGCTTGAGAAAGCCCATGCCCAGCAAAGAAAGCACTCCAATGAGGTAATTCAGTATGCACAAAACAAGGGTAGCTACAATCAGACACGGACAGATCTTCATCGGAGAGCCAATCCCACCCACCGGCCGGAACAATCCCAACAGCACCGGCACCACCTGCAGCAGGCCAAGAGGTCTGCCGTGCCCACCGTGGACATCAAGTACGACCAGCCACCCAAATGCGAGATCAGCGGCAAGGAGGCGATCTCCGCCCTTTCCCGTGCCAAGACCAAGGAGTGCCGGCAGCAGATAGCTGAGGTTTATTGCCGCCACAAAGAACGGCAACTCATGCCCGAGAAGGTCACCCGTTATTGCCCCTTAGAGGGTGAGTTACTCTTTTTATACTGCATGCTTGATGTTAACGAAATGTCATGAAACCTCAACAGAGCAGTTTCTAAAAAATAAATCTGATTGTAGTGGGTTAGGTGGTACGAGTATGGCTGTGTCCTCTGGAGGTCGCATTTGTCGGCCGCATACGTCATCAAGGTTGTCTCATCTCAGTTAATTAAACATCATAAAATTAACATTTAATTATCATTAGACATAGCCATTGTAGTGTCATTTATACCTTGAAATGTAATGGTTGCTTTTCTGAAATAAAACCTGAACTAATAAACATTGATGACACATGCGGCCGACAAATGCGACCTCTGGAGGATGCAGCCTTTCACGTGAGTCGCAGCTTATGAAATGACTATGATATTTTGAACGAAATTTTAAAAATGAAACTGGATTAGCAGATTTCTTAATTTATTTATAGTTATTATTATTTGATTGAATTGTAATTAAATAATAATTTTAATTATAGATTATATTTTATAATATAAATATAATGTAAAATCTATCATATAAATATAGATTTATAGAATTGACCACATTCAAGGTTTAATTAAAACTTATGTATTAAAGTTAGATCTGTCAATAATTGAGTTATTGAAAAATGATATTTAATTTTAGCATAAAATTAAAATGAAGAAATCAAGAAACTGAACCATAAAGAAGAACTTCTTAAAGCAGCCAAACCAAAAACATGTTGAAACAGGTCATGTGTTGTACAAAACTCACCATAAATCTACAACATATTTTTGAATGCTATTGATATAGAAATCTCAAATGAGCACCATGATTCAATGTGTCAGAGCGTTTTAGTGACTTTCTTAACCTAAATTAAATTTAAAAAATCCTGATAGATTAATGATAAGTCTGGCATTAGCACAGAAGCAGCCTCACAGCCGATTATAGTCCTCAACCTGCACTGACATTTATTGGAATTAAAAATAAATAATGGTGAAAATAATGATGGTTTTCCTTGAATTAATTGCCATGCTGTCTTTATAAGTTTATGGAAGCAGCATATTAAGAGTCTGGCAACAGACATTCACAGGGCTTGTAATTACAATCGCAGACAGGCTGGAAATGAGAATCTGGATTTCCGCACGAGGTTAGACGGATGTAATTGCTGTACGGTGTCTTTTTTCCCCTTCAATCTCCCATAGCTGACTACAGAAAACATATTCACGCAATTATGCAGTGCTCAGTTGCCTGCACACAAATCAGGCCTATGGATGCGCTCAAATAGAACAGTGACAGAACTGCTCAGGGCGCCGAGTCTCCGCCCGGAGAAGCTTCCGGAAACCAGAATGGGTTTTGACAGATATGACAGGGACATCACCACAGAGACATGAGTCTGGGATATGCGGAGGGTGTGGGGGGAACGGAGCGGGACGCTTCTATTTCCAGCATGTACAGTAGTGCAGCTCTGCCACATGGATGCTGTTTGTATGTATTTATAAGCTGTAATTGCACGGTGTGGTAACAGGCGGCGTCTTTGATGGCAAACATGTGAGCGGTTTGCCCCATCGATGCCAATTAGCATGGCAGCAACATACGTTTGATGTAAACAGCAGATTTTTAATGAACATTGTTGGATGAATGAGTTTTAAACATGGCCCAGGCTGTTGGTCATGAGGAGACCCACAAGGAACATTTTCTCAGTTGATTGTGCGAGGGAATGTGTGGAATGTATTTAAATTTAGTAAAATGTGTTAAACAGAGCTAAAAGTACAGACAAAGTCCCTGCAAGGCATGTCATTTAGTTCGGTGGCCATTTTGGTAACAAGTCAAGTACAGCTTGTAATTAATTCAATGAGGGGAAAAAGACGTGAGGTTGTCAGGATTACCTTTTGTAAACATAATGTTTTAAATCAATAACATTGGACTGGATATCAATGTTTTTTGTTGTAGCGCAAATTAATGGAGCAATGTGGAGATTTTAGCGGCATCTAGGGGAATTGCAACCAATGGCTAACTCCACCGCTCACCCCTCCTTTTTGAAGCACTACGGTGGCTAACACAAGAGAAAGATGTCAACATGTTTCGCTTCTTTGCCGAAAGAAATAATGTATTTGTGAAACTCACTCTGTAGAGCAGTTTGTCCATTTAGGGATACTGTAGAAACAACATGATTAATTCCATGTAAGGGGACCCGTGGTGTATGTAGATAGAAATAGATAATTCTAAGTTAATAAAAACATAACGCTTTTTTATAAAAAAGGGGTTTATACACCTCTGAACACCTCTGAGCAATATAATATAGTTATGTATATTATATTGCATTTCCATCAAAAGATCCTCCTTAATATTACACATTGCACCTTTAAAGTTATAGTTCATTTTTGGTAAACTATTCCTTTTACTAAACAAACATTTGATAGACAAATCGGGATGTGCAGGTCATTGTGAATGATGGCTGTTAAAATTCTGCAAGAACCTCCAGAGATTTTTGTGGCTCTCTGTGGGCAGATTCTATACAGGCCTAGGCATGAAGGAGTATGTGCTTTATAAATATAACAGGACCAGTTTTTTATTGAGAACCCAAGCAATCACAAGGATGGAGTGGTTAATCCCCCTGGTAAACACAGAGGACACATAGGTCTACGGTGCTGTAATTGCACTTATTAAAGGACCCTCACCCTGCCTCCACCCAACCAGAGTCAGCTGAGGGCCAGGAGCCGTCCTTGTCCAGGCTCCATGAAAAGGTCTGGGAGACCAGTGCAGTTTAGGACAGTAACGACAGACTGGGTTCTCAGATTATAGTCATTACCCCCTCCGTGGCCCATGGCTTCAGTCGGCATGGCCTTGAGCCAAAACATAGTGCCTTCAGTGTAATTTCATACAAGCTTTTAAAATTAACCTGCTAGCCTGTAATGAGTCATTCAGCTTGCCCTTCTTTAGAAGTGGCGGGCTATACTGTGACATGGAGAGAACGCGGCAGTCCGCCACGTATTTATTCTGTGGGCATTTTTAGAAAGCCACAAACGACCGTGGCTCAGCCCTTGTGGTCTCCTCCGAGCTATTTGTGAGCACTGAATGTATGTCTGAAGGAAGACTGGGATGGTGTCTTGTATCAGGCATTGTTGCGATGGTATCAGTGAAACACTTATAGGCCAGTAGGTGATCATGTGGTGGATCATTGCGGTGTCGCAGATGAAGAGAGATACCCTCGGCGCAGTTCAAGTGTTGCAAATGTTCGTCCGTTTCATTTGAGACCAATGAAGATACTGTTGGTGTGTTTGTTTGTCCTGTAGTGCAGTGATTGCTATACGGACACTGTCATCGTTTACCCGCCCTTAGGTTGTTCCAAACCTGTTTAAATGTCTTTGTTCTGCTGAACACAAAGAAAGGTATTTGGAAGAATGTGAGTAGCCAAACAGAGCTCATCCTCCGTTTACTGCTAATAAATACTATTAGAGTCAATGGGGGATGAGATCTGTTTGGTTACTCACATTCTTCCAAATATCTTACTTTGTGTTTAGCAGAACAAAGAAATGTATGCAGGTTGTGAACAATCTGAGGTTGAGTAAATGATGACAGAATTTTAATTTTTGTGGGGAATGTTCCTTTAAAAGGATAGTTAACCCAAAAATGAAAAGGCTTTTACCATGTACTCAACCTTACTTGTTTGACTTTTTTCTGCAGAACACAAAAGAAGATATTTGAACAATGTTTGCAACCGAACATTGACTTTCATTGAATAGACACAAAACCACCAAGACATTTCTCAAAATATCTTCTTTTGTGTTCCACAGCAGACAGAAAGTCATACAGGTTTTGAACAACCTGATGGTGAATAAATAGTCTTTTTATAAATAATGTCAAAGATTTTTTTTATTTTTGGCCTTCCTTTCAACTGTGACCCAGTAATGGGGTTGTTGGTCTGTTCTAATGGGGTCACAGACAGTAGGAGAAAAAATACTTACTGCAAATAATAATACGCAATAGACCATTATGTTCAAGCATTTAGGAGGGCCAAATGGCTAGACTTTTTTTAAAGGGAGGAAAGGATGGGAGAAAAAAATCCTGTATCTTCTAACATTGAAGGCTTTCTAACATTTTAGCAAATGATATGAAATGCACTAGTCAAATTAAAAAGGTTACATGACATGCCTTCTTCAAACCAAGGTTCTGAAACAGAAGCAGTTGTAATCCAGCCTTCCGAGATTCAAAAAAGAAGGGGTCAGTTTCTAGTGAAGTACTTAAGATAGTGTAACTGACCCCATAGCCTAAATATGTTTTATGTCTAGACGTGGCTAATTTAGGCACAAGTCCATTTTGGCTAATGTGTCTGATATGTGTGTGCGCAGGCAAAGTAAATATGAATGTGCAGTGGGAGGAAGACTCTATGGAAACAGTTCCAGCAGTACCGGTGCGGATAGCCTTCATGTTAGTGGTGCATGGACGGGCTTCTCGCCAAGTGCAGCGGCTATTCAAGGCCATATACCACACGTCCCATTTCTATTACATCCATGTGGACCAGGTACGTCTTTAACACACACCAATAATCTTTTTTTTTGTATATACTGTTTCAAAGCTACAACATAAACACACATTACTGCGCTTTTGTGGCCCAAACTTAACTTCCGGAACACATCCCAGATTATTTCTGATAACAAGCAAAGTAAATGACATTAGCTAGCAAGTTAAAGTATGTCTAGTCAGTATTATTTTGGGTTACCAGTAGAAGAACCGTTACTTGGCTAAACTTCAACGTGTCAAAGTTACACGACCCATTCAACAAATTGTTTATGTCATAGAACTAATATACAATCAAATTGTTGATTTAATACAATTATTATGCCACAAAATATTAATATAAATTTAATTAAATAGAATAGAATAGAAATAGTTACATTATTAGCTACTAGCCAGACCGATCAACAAACACAACAAAAACTGTAGCATTTCTTCAGAAAAGGAATTGTGGGAAATGATACGAGGCAGACTGGGGGATGGGAAAGGGAGGAGAGGGAAAGAGAGGAGGATGCTGGGTAAATAGTGGGTTCCAAACCCCTACACTCATTCAATAAGCTGTTTCAAAAGCCCAATGGAGGATTATTACAGAGCTATACTTCAGCATCTTTCACACTGTTTATTCTCACAGCTTGGCAAGAGATAGAGTGTGAACATGAAAGGCTGTTTGTTCACACACACACACACACACGCACACAACGTTGCACCCCCCCCCCACCCTTAATTACACACATTTAAAAATATACTTAATGAGGCACTTGAATTTATGGCAGGAATGAGTGGGGTGAGTGTGCTGTCTTGTAATTTCAAAAGAGCAGGATAAAGAGACACTTTTCAATCAGTCCATCATCATAGAGACAAGCTTTATGACTCCATAAAGTAAAAGACCAGAGGAAAAGAGACGAGTTAAAGGTGGGGTAGAGTAACACAGACAACGCGATATGAATTAAAGGGCTAGTTGACGTAAAAGTTTTAATTTGGGTATCGTTTAACAACATGACAGAAAAGTGCTTTACACACACTACACATTACTGTCTATTTGAGAAGCCTTCATCCACTGAATTCTATCTGTCCTCCACCAAGGTGCCTTTAGTTGACGGTCAAATTTTGTTTATCTCATAATAACGCTGATCACGTTTGACTTGCTGATCAAATTCAGGAACCAAATTTACCATTTTTCCAAATTTCATTTTTGCCCCGTAGCGATCCAACTACCTGCACAGGCAAATGATGGCTCTGGCCGACCAGTACCCCAACGTCCGGGTGACATCATGGCGCATGTCTACGATATGGGGCGGTGCCAGCCTTCTCACCATGTACCTGCAGAGCATGAAGGACCTGTTGGCCATGCGGGATTGGCCCTGGGATTTTTTCATCAACCTCAGCGCTGCCGATTACCCAATCAGGTGAATGATCAACGTCTCCCATTGCTCCGCTCATGATTGATTATCCTGTTGATGTCGTCTGTGGTGGTGCTCGGTTTGTCTGTTTTCTCTCAGGGACCATTCAGGTTTATTGGTTGCCGAAAAGAACAATTGAGTTAACACCTGACTAGCATCTAGCTGTGGGGTGCTGGGAGATTAGTTCCAAACAATGTCACAATTTAGTTTAGCAGGGGATTATGGGTAATTGAGATCACCATTGGCGGTTTGATCGGGTGTGGACAAGCTTGACGGTTCATCAGCTGTTGAGGGATTACGTTTAAGCATCTTGTGGAGATTGCACTCTTGTTTATACAGAAATAATTTGTTTTAATATTGACAAAGCAAAACAAGGAACTTGGAGTTATTGAACTCGGAGAGGCTGTGAATTTAGATGGAGGCTTGTTGTTTATATTTATGTAAATTATAGTTAGTAAAAATTGACGTAATTGATTAGCTTTACTACAAATGAATTTAGAAGTATAGATATGTAAAATATTTACAGATTTCTTACAGAATATTTTTACAATAATCAGAACTAATATATTAATTCTAAAAAAATAAATAATTGAATTTGTCAATAACATATATGTTATTATAAAAAAACATTACTATATAAATATTTTTAATCAGACTTTATAGTTATAGCTATATATAGTAATAGATATTTCATTTCTGTTTCTTGCTTTTTCTCACTAATTCTACAATTCTTTCCCAAGTAGTCATTATTTTCGGCAACTGCGGCAAAACGGAAATGCACATTACATGAAACTCAGTGTGCTGTCCCCAAGCCGAACAGTATCTCGAGATTTAAATTATCATGATAAATGTCTTAAATGCACATAACTCTTCAGTGCATAATGAGGACAGGATGAGAGATTGAGCAACCCGGCTCACCCTTTCCCCCCTCCCCTCGGCTACAATCAATATTATGGCCATGTCATTTTCTGCAGCCCTCAGAAATCAGGGTGTTAGCGATCGATACGAGCGTGTGATGAATTCTGGCCTGTCCCGTGCTGCCGTTCAAGGTTAATCTTGCCTCTATATCACCCCGGCGCACACCACACCTCCAGACCAGAGAGGGAAGTTAGCTGTACGCTAAAGCCCCTTTAAAGCAGAACATCAAAGTAAAATAAAATTCATCTTTTCATCTCTAGCGCTCGGTTGGGTTCAGGTGCAAGCTGTAAGTAGCCTGTCAGTGTGTTTATGTGTGTGTGCGGGGTGGTGCAGTTATGTAGTTGTTATCATTTATATTATACTGTTCAGAAACACCATTTCTCTAAAACAACAAATGGGTCTATTAAAGAGCCGGATGTGGCTCTTCTGGTTGGTGTGATGTACAGTTCTTTCTCAGTCCACTATCTGCTGGGGTTGGCAGAGAGAGGGAAACAAGTGAGAAGGCTAGAGAAATACATCTCTGTTCAATACAAAATATTAATATAAATTAAATTAAATAGAATAGAATAGAATAGAAATAGTTACATTATTAGCTACTAGCCAGACCGATCAACAAACACAACAAAAACTAGCATTTCTTCAGAAAAGGAATTGTGGGAAATGATACGAGGCAGACTGGGGGATGGGAAAGGGAGGAGAGGGAAAGAGAGGAGGATGCTAGGTAAATAGTGGGCTCCAAACCCCTACACTCATTCAATAAGCTGTTTCAAAAGCCCAATGGAGGATTAATACAAAATAATAAAAATAATGGTCAAAATAATACAAAATGTATTTTTCAGACCTCAGAAGAAAATAAGTTCACACTAACTTTTAAGAAATACAACAGCAATATTTCTACATGTATTTAAGAAATGTTCAAAAGTTATGTTTTTATAATCTCGTTTTTTATCACAGTTTCATGTGTCTTGTCATTGCTGTTCCTTGAGGTTTGATTTTGTTGAAATTTAACAGACACTGGACTGGAATGGCCACAATATATTTGGAAAATTTGGAATGGTCTCTAAATTTGGAAAGGACTTTATATATACTGGTGTTGCCAATAACTGTGATGTTAAGACATTTTGGCCCAGTTACAGACAAGGATAAAGGCTAGTCCTAGACTAAAATGAATGTTTGTCTTAACTGAAAAAAACGGACATATCTTTAAATACATCAGTGCCATTGTTTTGTCTCATGCCAGTAAGATATTTCTATAAAAGCAACTTAAATATCCTTATTTAACTAAGGCCTAGTCCTGGCTTAAGCTAAGCCTCCGCTGTGAAACCATGCCTTTGTCTTAGGAGCCGAAACGATTACAAACTCTCTTGCTGTCTGCCCACACTCATATTTTAAATGTCATTTAGAAAAAAGAAATTGTAAAACATTTTTGATTTCACTAGATATCACGCTTAATATTGTTTCCATGAACTATTTTGGCCTCTATAATCGTGTTGTGAAAATCTGATGTTGTGACAGAGAACAGAGATGTATTTCTCTAGCCTTCTCACTTGTTTTCTTCGTAACGGTACAAACACAATTGCCTCCAAACAAACAAGCTTAGGTGTCTCATTAAAGGGAGGAAGCTACCTAATGAGTCTGTTTTGTTTTCACTCACAGTATTGATTGTTTTGATAGTTTTATGTTAATAAATCAAAATGATATTCAGTATAATGGGAAATTGAGGAACTTTATTGAGATGATACTGGAGTCATATTGATGGGGCTACTGACACATACACGTGTATTTGCATATAGCATTATTTGTGTCATTCTGCTGTATGTGAACCATCATGGACTGACAGCGGAAGAGGGCAGAGCCAAATTGGAGCCCATTAGACATCTCCGTTGACCAGACAGATATTATGCATTGTCATCCTGACATTGAATGTTTCACCTTCCCCCAATGGCGTATGTCAGAGAAAAGTGTGAGACAGGGAGTGAGAGAGGCAGAGACGAATCCTCACACATGATTGACTTCCATTGTAGAGCAGCGGTCTGCACACTGAAGGTTCACTACGGTAACATTGCAGACTCACGGCCGCTTCCATTATCGCTTAATTGTGTATGACAGCACATGTTAGAGGTCCTGGGGGAAGTCACAATTCTTGGCCTTCTTCAAGACCCTTTGCTTAAAAGCTTTGTCCGCATGTCGTGACTGTGATGCTGAAGAATCTGCTACCTGTGGCTGGCTGTATGCGGTGCTTATTTTCCCCTCTAATTCCCTCCTGATGTCCATCCTTCTGCATGGATGACTGTGAAAGGGCCGGACAAAAACCTGGCTCCTCTACACAGGAGCCTGGACGCCAGGGGCGGGGGGCTCTGTTACACAGTGGCTTTGTCGGGAGCGGCGGGCTCTTTTCATTCGTTTATCCGTGCCATCTTGCTCTTTTTCTCTGGTGCTGTTTTTAAGTCTGCAGCTGTTTTATGGCCTTTTCATGAAGAGAGAAAGGGAGAAAAATAATGAGTGTGGACTCTGTTGTTCTCCTCTTCCCATGTGGTCACAGGTGTTCCGTGGTGCCCTCTACTGGAAGGGAGCAGCTCTGCAGTCTGTGATCTCAAATATGATCAAAATTTCTGCCAAAAACCTTTGCCAATTTTGTCACTGTTGACATTGAGGATTAAGCTGGCTGCATTGCATTGTGGGATACTTTGCCTTGTGTGTACAGATTGTCTATTGTACAGATTGTCAAATATCGCAGGCCATCATGTCTACAAAAAATGTACATATCTACAAATAATGTACATATCTACAAATAATGTACATATGTACATAAAATGTACAGAAATGTGCAAGTATGCATACTAAAGTGATACAAGTAGTATGATGGAATGCTGCTCTGAATATACCCACTCTCTTTTTTCGTCCGCTGCTCTCTCTCTCTCTCTCTCTCTCTCTCTCTCTCTCTCTCTCTCTCTCTCTCTCTCTCTCTCTCTCTCTCTCTCTCTCTCTCTCTCTCTCTCTCTCTCTCTCTCTCTCTCTCTCTCTCTCTCTCTCTCTCTCTCTCTCTCTCTCTCTTTCTTTCTGACTGATGCTCATTATTATTGCACAATTCCGACAGCACTGCACCAGTCAGATTTTAAATCTCGCTGGTGTCTCAGTTACAGAATACACCACTGCTAATAGCCTGAGGTCTGAGTTTACCCGATGCAGGGAGTGACTGGCAGCTGTACGTGCGCTAGAGCAGGGTTTCATTTCAAATGCCAAATCTTTAGCAGAAAATCAAGTTTCAGGACGACACTGTAAGGTTGAATTCTTATTCATTGGTGTTGATCATACACACAGCAGTTTAAAATTACGTAGTCTTAGGAAAAAATCAAGCTGTAGGTAAAATGCATATGAAAGCAAATGTATGATTGACATGTGCAGCTGATGGTATGGGAACAACATCAAGAAACTGATGGCAGGGTGACAGGGTGTTTACCGTGCTAAAATCACACGCAAGCATGTTTAACATATTGAATTTCATTTTGAAGAAGTATTTATTGACCTTTTTTTTAAGAAATATCTTGCTATTTTTAGCCTTTTAATAATACTCACTCAATATGTATTATTTTTCTAAAGTGGTTTAAAATACAGTCATTTTTTATAAAGTGAAACTGCGAGTTAACCAAACAAATATTGGATTCAAAATGTTTAATGTTCCTTTTCCTGTAGCTCAACTGGTAGAGCTTTGTGTTTGCAGTACAAAGATTTTGGAAACACATACGGATGAAAAAGTATATCGTGAATGCACCATGAATCTATTTGAATATAAGCTTCTGCCAAATGCATAAGTGTAAAGGAGGCTAAATTTGGTAAATTTGTCACATTTAAGTTTAGCCAAGTAACGGTTCTTCTACTGGTAACCCAAAATAATACTGACTAGACATACTTTTAACTTGCTAGCTAATGTCATTTTCTTGTTTTTTCTTGTTGTTGTAAATAATCTGCAGAGACTCTATTCTTTGTGGATGTGTGCCAGAAGTTAGGTTTGGGCCACATGCGCAGTATGTGTTTATGTTGTTGCTTTGAAACCGTATGTATGTATTTATTTTTTCATTCATATAACAATTCATAGTACCTTCATAATTTAAATGTACCTTACGTATATATTTTTGCTTACGTATAAGATTTTCATACAAACATATGTGATCCTAATGCTCCTAATGGAACTTCTATTTTGCTTTGCTCACCTCATCTGCTAAGTTGCCACTGCCAATATCAAGACATAGCACAGAAGCCTATCATACCACTCCAGAATTAGCACTTCTGAAGTCATGTGAATATTAGTTATTAATAGTATCAAATTATGTATCAGGTTGAGTGGTTTTATACTTCATGGTCATCATAAGGACTGGGAATGTTAAGTCTTCAAGATGAAGTGTATTGAGAAAAACTACATTTACGTTTATGCATTTGTGGATGCTTTTATCCATACAGGTATGCATTTTATCTGTATGTTTGTTTCCTGGGATTTAAACCCATGACCTTTATGCAATGCTTGAGACAAGTGGTAAAAGAGGGCAGCTGGCATTAGGGGGTTGAATCTGGCTCTCTGTGTGAGCCCGGACTCTCCCAGAATTCCCTGTGCTCTGCGCTCATTTACGCTGTGACTCATTAGCCTGATTAACAAACTGTCTGTTAGTCTTTCGCCTGCTTTCTTCCCTTCTAACGCTCTATCAATCTCTCCTCAGGACCAATAATCAGCTGGTGGCCTTCCTGTCCAAATACAGAGATATGAATTTCATCAAGTCTCACGGGAGAGACAACGCTCGGTGAGTGGCGACGTGCGTTCTAGCTGATAGACAGGAGAGTGTGCCAGTCAAACAGAAGGTTACTTGAATGGTGATAAAAATAACTTTGTAATTTGCGTTGTCAAATGTTGCCAACAGATTTATCAGAAAACAGGGCTTGGATCGGCTTTTCTTCGAGTGTGACACCCATATGTGGCGGCTTGGAGACAGGAAAATTCCAGAAGGCATTTCCGTGGATGGGGGATCTGATTGGTTTCTGCTCAACCGAATGTTCGTGGATTACGTCATCAACTCTCAAGACGATTTGGTGACCAACATGAAGCGCTTCTATTCGTACACACTCTTACCTGCGGAGGTGAAACAATTTTCTTTAAAACAATTTTCAATTCAATTTATTTTTCTAGCGCTTTCTCTGATATGCATTGTTTTTACCTCTTTTCATTTACATTCACAATTCACTGGATTGGATTTTTATTTCTCACAAACAGTTTACGATGATAAATCGTGTAGATGTAGATTCGAAAAGCTTTATGAATTTGCATAGCCGTATTTGCTCATTTGCATTGTGTATTATGTGTTAGCGTGTTAAGTTATTTTTCTCTGTGGTTGGGTGAAATTGGATTCTTCCTCCCGTCTGGATCTAGTTATTCACAACTGAGATATTGGATATTGTGGCCCGAGAAGGCAATTGGCTCTTTTTTGTACTGATGTAGACATTTAACACAGCAGACCTCCTGACAGGGCCATTCTGTTAGACATCCATCTTCATTTTATCAGATGTCATTATTCTGTTTCAGCCTCTTAGTCATTTATTTCTCTTCACCTCTTCCCTTCCCCCTCGATTCATCATCTTCCTCTCCTATTCTCTCTATCTCCGCAGTCATTTTTCCACACGGTTCTGGAGAACAGTCCGCATTGCGAGAGCATGGTGGACAACAACCTGCGAATCACAAACTGGAATCGAAAGCTGGGCTGCAAGTGTCAATACAAGCACATCGTGGACTGGTGCGGCTGCTCCCCCAACGACTTCAAGCCCTCCGATCTTCCTCGTTTTCAGGTGAGCATCTCCAAAAACCCCGCCCCCTCCCGCAATCTTTGTGTCGGACTGTATTCAGTAAGAGAGGTAACAGGAACAGTTCAATGGGCCCAATCATTAGTTAAGCTGTTTCACAGACAGTGCTAACCCTCAAGCCTGACTGAGGCCCGTGTCACTTCCTGTTCAGTCTGTTTAAGCACAATAGGCTTTTAATTTACCTTAAACAAACACCTAATTGTGTTAGACAAGGTCTCCAGTCGGTAGCGATTTCAATCGTGATTAGAAATCCAATGAGACTTAACTAAAGAAAAGGCCCGCTAACTCGTGCTTACACGGGGGATCTGTGATTAACTTTGTCCGGCAAAAAAAAAGAACGATGAGGGATCAATTGCAAGGCGGTCTCATCAAAAAGGTCCTAGGCATGTGTCTAGTACAGTGGAATGAGGCCACGGAGCTTGACCGCGGCAGCCAATTTCATTCCCGTTTCTCCACCTCTGGTCTGGAAGTCTCTCATTACCCCGCAGTATAAAGTCAATCCTAGCGCGGTCATGCCCGACCCCAGTGACTCCCGCTCTACTGTAAACGGAGCTACAGGCTTGGATGAAATGAGTTTTAAACGTGTCATTCCCAGCCCAATGATTTTCCTCCCTTTCACATAGCTGGCCGTGCCTTATTTTTCCATTTTGCTGCACGGAAGTGCATTTTTTGCCTGGTTTTCTCTCCCCCAACTTTTTCCCTTCGTCGTGTTGCTTGCGGTAAGGTTTTACATAAATGATGCAGCGGTCTGTTCAGTAGGTTATTTCCTCATAAACTCCCAACAGGGTGCACATGTGCCAAACCATGACATCATCACCATGTGCCACTTATGTGTCCCGTTCGCTGTTTCGTGGCTGTGGAGACCATGATGGATCCTAAATGTCGTTTATACGTTCTGATATGGTTCAAGTAATAGTGTAATAGTATGATATTTTGGCTCTCTCATTTTAATTTTAAATAGCGCTTTCTGTTCTAAACAGACCCAAGCGCTGAGCTAAAAACCTGGCAGTTTGAAATTATTGCCACATTTAGAGCATCGCTAAATGTTTACAGCCACAACTCTACATAATGGAGTTCATTCAAAGAGACCGCGGTTAACTATTTCAGCCCTGCGCTGGGGGAAGGGCCCGTGAGCATTTAGCGGGTCATTATCACTGAAGGCACACCAATAGATGTGAGTTTTGAGTAATTATCCGGTGACAATAGCTTCTTTCTCACAGACAGCTCTGAAGAAACAGGACAATGGGAGAGGAAGGGAGGCTTGAAATGTTTCATGACAGTTTAGATTTTATTCAAGCTTTTCTCACCCTTTAGAGCCATCCTGAAAGAGCTTTCTAGGCATGCTTTTCCAAATCTCTTTAGTCTTTCTCACGCTTTTTTGCCTTTCACAACTATTGTCAAAAAATTCCAGAATTTTGGTTAATGAATTCATCCAAACACAAACATTCGGTCTTCAAGTTTTGTTTCTTGTGTGCAAGGAGAAATTTAGAAAAATGTTGCTGGTCTCTTTCTTCCATGCAGTTATGAATGTGTATTAAAATCATATTAAAAGTAGTCTGCCGTGCACTATATCCTCCCAGACTCAATGATTCGGTCACAGCAGTTCACTGGAGCTGAAGACTATCAGTAAATAATGACTTGAATTTGAGTCTGTTCCTCACACCAAGCTTATCGTGTGACTGAAATATAGTGCACGAGTCAAATGGACATCATTTATTATACTTTAATGGTGTTTTGTGTTATTTTTGAAGCTTGAGAGCTCCAGTCCCAGATGGAAACGAGAGACCAAATCTTTCAGATTTCTCCTTTCACATTCCTGGAAAGAAAGTCGTGCAGGTTTAAAACAACATGAAGGTGACTAAATGATGGATTTTCATTTTTGGAAGCTCCTCCTTTAAAGGTTCCGGTGTTTTGATTTTTCCGTCTACTCCTGAAAGATGTCTTTTTTGGCATCAGCTGTCATTGCAACACTATTTCAAGCATGAAGGTTTTTTTTGATATTTTCGCTTTTTCCCAGATGTTATCCTCCATCTTAACTGTTTTGTGTTACTCGTGTTAGTCTGCGGGGAGGCGAGGCGGATATGTGATGCCTAAAGTGAATAAGAAGCCAAGCCACATATTCTGCCAGAGATAGCGCCACTTTGATATTTATTTTTACTGTCAATTATCTCTCGAGAATTTCTCTTCACTTTTTTTTCGCAGTTTCTAGCACATCGTACTCAAAGGTGTGCCACGCTTTTCAATTTTCTCTTTCCTCTTCCGTCACTCTCTCTCATTCTCTTCCTGTTTTTCACAGTCTCAGCAGGCCGTCTGTCTATCAGCGTCTCTTTGTCTGCACATTCACACTCTTTATTCTTTCTCTCTCTTTGTCTTCATCAGCAAACCACCAGGCCCACGTTCTTCGCAAGGAAGTTTGAAGCCAGCGTGAATCAAGAGATCGTGAACCAGCTGGATGTCTTCCTGTTTGGGAGTATGCCCCAGGGCACGCCGGGTCTCAAAGCCTACTGGGAAAATGTTTTTGAAGAAGCTGATGGTATTCACAGTCTGTCAGATACGAAGCTCACGCACTACCACGCCTTCGTCCGATTGGGCCTGGCACGAACTGCCAGCTCATTACAGGGAGACCCCAGTGAGACCAGCTGCAGGTCAGTACCGTAGTACCTTTACTTCTGTGGAATTTGCGAGAGCTTGGGCAGAACTTTCAGTAAATAAACACGTGACAGCCGCTTGACAAGAACAGGTTTAAAGGACATATGTGAGAGGTGTTGAAAGTCTTATGAATTTTTTCTTATAGCCAGTAGAGTCATACGTGATTTGCTAGTTGATTGCAGTCATTCTAGATGGCATTTGTAGAAAATCTATGTGGTGCAAGATGAGTCATCAATATTTCTGATCCATTTTCTCAGAACTGGACAGATGGATGGCTGCATAGACGAGTAGATGGATAGATGCATAGATGGACAGATACATAGACGGGTAGAATCTTAGATAGGTAGATACATAAATAGATAGATAAATAGATGCTTAGATGGATAAATACATAGACATAGATGGGTAGATGCATACATGATACATAGAGGCTTAGATGGGTGGATGCATAGATGGGTAGATACATAGACCCTTAGATGGATAGAGAAATAGATGCATAGATGATACATAGATGCTTAGATGGGTAGATGCATAGATGGTATATACATAGGTGCATAGATGATACATAAACCCTTAAATGGATAGCTAGATAGATGCATAGATGATACACAGATGCTTAGATGGGTAGACGCATAGATAGGGTAGATACATAAACCCTTAGATGGATAGATACGTAGATCTATAGATGCACAGACAGACAGATAGATAGACAGATGCATACATGGATAAATACATACATCACATTTTGTGTATCTGCTACAGTACAAGAAAAACTCTAGATCAATCTGACTAGATCGAGCTAGATAAGTCAAAGCAGACTTTTTGGTGGACTAAGCTTTCAAGCTCTTTGAGGAGTTTGAAATAGATTTTTTTTACACTAATCCAAGTTTGTACAACAACTTTGCCAAGCCAACATAATTATGTTTTGTTTGTAACAGTATGCATATTGGTATTCTGGATATTCCGAGAGCTTAAGTAGTTTACACTCATTTGAGATGAACATACAATATCTGAATGAAAAGCCAATAAAAGACTGTGTTTGATATCTCGCTGCAGATCTGAGGCTCCTCAGCTGCCCAAACATCTGTCAGTAGTGAGATAGTGAAGGTCTAGAGAGGATGAGTTTGCCAGTCTGGTTTACGTGTTTATCAGTGCAATAATGGTCACTGCCGTCTCTGTAGAGCGAGAGCGAGAGCGCTGGTGCATGCAGACAAGTGAGCCACAGTACTGGGACCCTGCGGGGGGAACGCGTTAGGCACAAGGAGGCGGTTGTTGCTCATCTGTGGGGGTTGGGGTGTGTGAGTGAGTGAGGCAGCTTTCTGTTTCTTGCAGCCCCCTGTGACATCAGCAGTGCAAGGCTGAGGTGGGGCGGTTGAATAGCTGCTCTGTTAGTCCTCGCGTGCCGCCCACCTCCCGCAGCGACGAGGGCGGGGGGATGCGGCCGCACTGGTGTAAATATTTGCTGTTCTGCTTGTCAGGCAAGCAGTGCTAGAATGAAGCACCTTCAGTCTGTCCTAGAATACTGATGAGAGCGGGCGAGCAAGCTCGGCACGGGGATCGCAGCGAGAGCAGCCATCCGCTCCGCACGGTCGCTCTCGTCTCCATCAGCTCCCGCTGCTAACCCTTCTGTGTGTCTGTCTCCGCGTCTCACAGACCAGCGCTTCTCTCACCTCCACACAACCCCTTGTCTAGAGAAAATCTAAAACGAATACCAAAGGATGGCTTTGTTGTTCAGAGAAAGTTTGAAAGCTTGAAGAGTTGTGTTGTAACAGCTTTTGGTGTTTACAAACTCCAAAGAATTCTCTCAAATGTTAGGATTGTGAATAGGGTTCAGAAGTACCAGAAATCAATATTAAAAAAGGACAGCAACCGGTTTTCTCAAGAATTGGAAGAACAGAGTACAAACTTCATTCAGCTGACTGACATTGTGAGTAGGGTTCAAAAAGAAATTCTTGGCAGGGTTTTAGTGTGAAGCATTTTTTTTTAAGTAGATGTAAACAGATGGGATGATCAGATCAAAATATCCGATCTGTATATTTGCTTAAGCAGTGTAAATGCAGTCTAATAGACCTGCTGTTCTTTATTATTTCTTTAATTTATCACCATCTAACAGTATTGACAAGAAAAAGGAAACCTCTCACAGCTCCTTAACATCTACATTTTTTACTGACTTAAAAATTACTTTTAAAGCTTAAAGCAATGTTTACTTAATTATTTACTTTATCTATAAAATTGTAGATATTTTTAATAATGAATGTGTACATTTGAATATGTTTTAATGTGCTGTCTGAAATTTTATTGCCATTTTGTCAAAAATTGTGAGCTTTAAAATGAAGACTAATGTGAGAATGATTCCTCTCTGTAGGTATTTCGCTATGGGACATCCTGTGTCTGTCCATATCTACTTCCTGTCTGATGTGTTCCAGGGATACTTGGTCAGGCATCATGCCACCAACCTGGCAACCAGCAAACTGGAGACACTGGAGACGTGGGTCATGCCCAAACAGTTCTTTAAGTTCACAAATCCACCCAATACCTTTAACCGACTACAGTTCGCAGAGGTAAGATGACATCAAAATTTGTTTGATTGTATGAATTCTGTCAACTTTCAGGAGTCTGTTTACTTTAACCACATTTTATGATACAATCCACATCACAGATTTCTCTCCCATATCAAAAAGTAATCACAAAATGAAATAAAAAAAACTATTTTCTGTTAGTCCTTTGTATTGATGAGCAAAGCCATTGCCTGGTTTTCATAGCTAAAAATCTTCACTGTCTCTGCTTGTTTTGTGCTGTCCACTGCGGTTAAAATGCCTTGTCAGTATATAGATGCAAAATCGCCCCCGCAATATCTTCAGAATGTATGCAATGCTAGAAAAAATTGACTTCAGAATATTATTGGCAATCTTACACTGCTGCACATTGTGCTTGACATACTCTGTTAAACAACCAATAATTCAGACGTTCTTCATTGATTTAGCTGTCAGGCAGCGCCATACCTGTCATCTTGCCCTTTGGCGTAATCAGTGATTTGTCTGCCACGAGTATGGGGGATAAAATAATGACTTCACGCTGAACTGCCCTCGGTTTATCTATTGAGAACCAAGGGTACGTGTTTGGTTTTAGACACAAGTTAGATGAGGGTAAATGACTTTGATCAGGATATATAGGAATGAACAGGAACATCAGTTTCTGGTGTATGTTCAAGAACTGTAACATGGTTTCAATTTAATTGTAAAAACGTTAGTCTTTGGCAGTATAAGCGAGGTGCATGATTTAAATCGAGAACAAAAGTGCCGTCAGATTCAGTTTGTCTTTAAAACCTCTGCGACACATGTGAACTATTCCTTGCGTTAAAGGAAAAATATATTTTAATGTGGCAAAAAGTTCATTTTGAACCCTGTCTGTGCATCATTTCTCAAAATATTTAAAGCACCAAGCATTCGTCCTTGGGGGACACCTGTAGGCAGACAGCAGGACTATAAAGTGCTTAAACCAACCCCAGCTGGGTCTCAGGCATCTTCCCAACAGAACGATCAAATTGATTTGCTGTGTTTTAGAGAGGTGCAGGCACAGCCGGGCAGGGATATGGGACAGGTCAGCCGTAAAGAGGCTCCTGTTATTGGTCACATGTCCTCTGCAGGAAATGTTATAGTTTCTGAGAGTGGCCACAGGGCGCTGGCATCTGCTGCTCCGAGACGTCCCACAAGTCAGATGACCTCACTGCTTGAGTTTGAGACATTACGCTGGGCAGCGCTTATCGTTTGATGCAATTACACTTACCTCAGCTGGTAGTCACAGCCCTGACTGGTGCCACGTGTTTATTTTTCCATGGGATATTTGTGTTTCCAGCTGTATGCCAGGCGGTTTCGGGCATGGATTGCTGTCTAAGACAAATTTTGGGGAATTGTGAAAGATTTCTTTGTATGTATGGCAAAATTGACAGCCTTTTAATAGCATGTGGCATGCTGGGACATTATTTGAAAGTTGAGTCATAAAATAGAAGTGTTCCTACAATACCAGCTTAATAAAGAATGAGTGACCACAGAATTTTATATTTGTGTCTGTGACAGACGTTTTATACTTAAGTTAAAAAAGGTTTATACTTGCTGTTCTATGTGATATTTTTCTAATGTATGTAGCATTCCTTTTATGTTATGGTCATACTATCATAGTTGGTTCTGAAAAATAGCAGATCACAAACATTTTCCCAAACAGTGCATTGCAAACATTAGCACTAGGGCTTGCTTGTGTGGTCCTATGAGCATTGCATGTCAATGAGGACGTCAGAACGTGATGGGATTGATCGGCAAATCAGCGCTGTCAACCGTGACCGAAGATGTATATCACAGAGTTTGACATAAAAGACATTTGAAGTCATATAGTTTGCCTTTTACCCAAGGTCATATCGTGCCATCAGACAGGAAACAAACATAGTGCAAATATCATGTAGTGTGCCCCAACCTTAAAGGAATAACATGTGACTCTTTCTTCTAAGGAACACAACAGAAGATATTTTGAGGAAGTTGTTTTGTGTCCATACAATGGAAGTCAATGGGGGCCAATGATGTTTGCTTAAAAAAGTTATTCTCTTGTGTTGTGTTCTTACATCTTGTATCTCTAATATCCTCCCTGATTCTCTCTTTTCTCTTGGCAGATCGGAACAGACTGGGATGCCAAAGAAAGGATATTCCGGAACTTTGGGAATCTCATGGGTCCCATGGACGAGCCTGTGGGAATGCAGAAGTGGGGCAAAGGGTCAAATGTCACTGTGACCGTGGTGTGGATTGACCCCACCAACGTCATCGCTGCTACCTACGACATCCTGATCGACTCCAGCGCCGAGTACACTCACTACAGACCTCCACTGAACCTGCCCCTGCGGCCAGGCATGTGGACCGTACGTGTGCTTCACCACTGGAGCCCTGTGGCAGAAACACGCTTCCTGATTACCCCCCTTACTCACCACAAGCACCTGCCAATACGCCAAGGTGAGAGTCACAACTTTATATATGAACAAACAGCAGGTTTTGATTTTACATGTTTATATTTATATTAAACAGGAGCAATGTGGTTTTATTCCTAAAAACAATAACCTTATACAGCACAAATATAAATCGCTTCCACGACCAACAGCGCGGTCTTCTCCCGACATGTCCTGCGGCTGAAAAAAGTGAAATGTATGCGTTCCGAACCGCCCGTCTCGGTACATCACTTTTAAAAAATACAGTTCAACGCTCCTCATGCTTTGTTTCAGGAGTTCTCGCCAGCTCATACATCTGAAACAGAGCGAGAAACTCTCCATCCTGCAGATACAGTGACTAATGCTCTTATGTTTGGATGCTCTGTTTGCCGAGCATCATCTGACACTGTGCTGCATTGTGTATTAAACTGCTTCAACCTTACAGGTCACCCACCTCCCTGCTTTCAAAGGCACTTTCTCCCTTCACATTGAGTCCTGCGCCCGGGCCTATATATAGTCCCAGCTCACAGTCACGAATGAGTAATACACTAGGCCAGGTCACCTTTCATTGCTATAAACTCACAATGAATATTGTGCGAGACAGAAGAGGCAGCGATTGCTATCTCTGGCCTTTTAGCGAACATTTTACGAGTCGTGGATGCATCCGTCCTCTACACCTTAAAACGTTCCTAATGAGGGAGAGGTTGTGATTGCGTCGCGGTGCATGTGTTTGTGGGCGGCGATAAAAACATGTGATTTACCGGCCCGCGATATGATTAATGCCTATAGCAGGCACCGAGTCCTCCGCTCGTCGTGCCTCTGCACCTAGAGCTAATAAAAGTTTATGAAGTGTGTTTATGTGGCCCAGGTCGGGCGACTCGCTGTAAGCATGGCGCTCGTCTGTCCATGCATTTTTGGACGGTTGCCCACGACATGATATGGAAATATCTGGAAGGGAGGCGTGGGACTGGGCAGAGAGAGATGGGCGAGCCAGGCGAGAGAGGAGGTTTAGATCATTTAAAAATGTAGATAATAAGGAGATCTCATTTGTGACTTTTTCTTTCTAAGCAGTATAATCTCTAAATATTAAAAAAGGATACATATTTTGTACTGATTCGATAGTTTTGTGAAATCCTGGTTGTATATTTTTCATTTTCTCCAAATGAGAAGACAAACAAATAAACTGAAACAACTCTCTGGAGACTTTTAATATCAAGCTATAAATGTTAAGATACAATATAACCCTTCAGCTGTCTGGAGAAAGCTTGAGTCATCTTTTTTTTTAAATAAATGAAATTATTGGTACTGTTTTCTATTTTTGTCTAAAATATAAGGTATACCTGTGAATATAGCAATAATAAAACTTTGCTTTGCTTGCAGTAAAACATGAAAAAATAACCTTCTTTATGTTTTTGTCTCACAGAGGATGTTTTGAGAATGCACAACGGTCCCGCCAAGAACAGCTACATGGAGCAGAGTTTCCACGGCCTCAACCCCATCCTCAACATCCCGGTCCATCTGGGCCAGGTAGAGGCAGCGGAGCTCAATGCCGGTCTTACAGGGTCTGAGCTTGAGCGCTGGGTGGACGGTCTGGTGGGCGAGGTGTGGTCAGCTGTGGACATGTGTGCAATAGGCCCCAGTGGCTGTCCGGTGATGCAGACATGCAGGGAAACGGCATGGAGCTCTCTCATCCCGGACCCAAAGTCTCAGTTTGGCCCACCCAGAGCCAACGGGCGAATCAGGTAGCAGCGTTCGCGGCCCTGAGGACTGCCCATTTTTTATTTATTTTCCAGTGTCGCACATGTGAACGTGAGCAGAATGCCGCCTTGTATGCTCTCAAATGCAAAATACACGTGAAAGTAGACGCTGGGAAGTTTATTTTAAAGATTTGAAATGCGCGCCAGCTGGTTATCTCAAACTCTTGAGTGCTCTAGTGTCAGTCATCTTTCGACTTTATTTATTTTGATTACTGTGATTGAAGCTTTGTTAACTGGATGCAGAAGATGCTGGAGTAGAGTATTAAGCACAGAATGGACTTGAACACTGGTTGTAAGACCAAAAGAGATGTTTGTATGGTAAGCCTCGATATTTAAAACAAATTTTATTTATAGGATCAGTGTTTTTCAACTTATACTTTATTAAAATCCTTAATTCTGATTGTAAAATCCCCCCCAAATATAATTTGGACACTAAAGACACACTTAAAATGCAATGGGCTTTTACATTACATTACAAACTATCAAAACATTGGATTTAAAGAAGTATAAACAGTATTTGGACACTTTTTGATAGTAAAATGATCAAATGTAAATGTAAGTGTTATATCTTCTATGAATTTGAGGATAGCTGAATTCATACATCCACCAAAAATGCTCTTCAGACTAGTGGGATACAACTGTGCAACATTTTAATGTTTTAATAATTTATCGATCCTTTAAAATGCATTTTTAAATGTGACCTTATTGTACAAAGTGTCCAAATGTGTTTAGGTTCACTGTATATAACTGTTATCAACCAAACATTGCAGAATTCTGTAGTTTTAAGAGAAACACTTCTCGTTCCTGACTCTGGTCTCCCTAGACTGAATTCTGTCAAATAGAAAAAGTTTGCTTTTCAAAAACAGAAAACTTACACTAACTTTTTTAAATAAGTTATTGGTTGAAAAACACTTGTTTTGAATGAATTTTGAGCTTTTAACAAGTCGAGTTCTGGGCCATGTTTCATCATATTTCTTGAAGTAAGAGAGTGAGTCTAGAGAAGCATGTTCTCCGTGTGAAGTGGCAGACAGCTGACGTTGTCCCATGTGAGCTGTGCTGGCTCTCTGACTTCTGTCTCTGTGCTGTTCCCTTCAGGCTGCCCAAACATAAAGTAGAAGGTGCCAGCTGTGCTGGTACACGAGGAAAAAAGTAATTCCTCCACTTTTTTATTGTATTGTTTTTTTTCTTTTTTCTTTAACAGAGGTACTGGGTAGCAGAGGGGTGGAAGATGGCTATTTATTCATGTGTTTATATAAATGAAATAGATATTTTTTTAGTCAATGACTAATGTCTATATGCTGTTTTTTGCAGCTCATTCAATACCTTTTGTAAACAAGCTGCCTTTATTTACAAAGGCTATTATCCCAACCATATAATTACAAACACAAGATGCGGTACTAGTACAGGCGTCTGTAAAGACCCGTTCCACCACACCACCTGAGATCCACCTGTCCATGTCATACACGCTGAGCTCACTGGGAAACTGGTTGAATGATCTTAAATCACCTCAAAAACTGAGATTTAAATCATGTAATACTTCATTCTGGTCTTTTTTTTATATAAGCCAATGTTTGGTACTTTAGCCATGTTGCTTAAATCTTTTTATGAGCAAACAAAGGACATCAGTCGGATCAGTTGGTAGCATCCACACAATGTTACTGGAATTGCTTTCAAAAGTTGCCTGGAAGAGTCCAGCTCTCCATTGCACGTATGCCGTTTGGTCGTCACATTTTCCAAACTGGGCTGTCCGGATTACTCGCATCCAAAATAATGATAGACTAGTCGTTCGGATGTATTTTTAGCGGGGAAGATTGCACGCTTGCCGGACTCTGAAGTTTGGATTGGACCAACGTTTCTCCATTTTTGCAAACCTTTTATGTTCTTACGTTGAAATCGTACGACTGGACTTGTGTGGCTTGTTGCACTCTATCATTTAAGGAACAGATCTCCTCGGGGACTGGAAGCCTGGCCTTGTCATTACTTTGTATGCAATCAGATTGTTATCTGGTCCTCGGAGAGTGAAATGTCGTCGTGTGATCCGAAGGAGACTGTGACCTTTCTAATAACGCGCTCTTTTCATCCATACATTCCCGGTGGGTGTAAAATGGGAATGCGTTGTTAGTAAAAAAAATTATTAGCACATCTAATGCTTGTCTATGTGGCGTTACATCTGTAGTGTACATGTGTGAAAGTGCATATGATTTGATATTCTTAAAAAAGAAAGAAGTTATATGTAGTTATTATGTCTCACTGATTTCACTGTATGATACCTTGAGAACTATTTAACACTTAAAGGTGAAGTGTGGAGTTTGATGTTAAAATGTTTTAAATTTCCAAGTTTAATATGCAGAGACAGCTTCAAGTAAGCCATTCATAAGGTTGACGGACGTAAAGCAGGGTGCAAACTATTTTTGTAGTTCCACTAGTGGTCCAGAAATGACACACTTCACCTTTAAGAAAATCACTGCAGTGGGGCGGATCTAACCTCCTTCATTCACAATTTCAAGTGTCTCTTCAGCCGCTCACGTTAAAACGATATTTATTACGTCATCAGACAAACATCTCTTATGTACTTTAATTATTTTGGTAGGAGTGACAATGTAAAGGATTTTGCGACGGGCAGATGTTCTCAAAGTATTGTAAATAATCTTAAGTTTGAAAAGGTGTCAAAGTGAGTAAAGTCTTGGTGTGTGGTGTTGAGTTGCACTGTAGACATTCTCATGTGAAAATGCGGAGGGTCTGTGAAGGGCTGTGCTGGGATGAGTGTGTGGTTTCAGCTCTTAATGAACATTTTTGCCTTTCAGAGAATCTTGTGCCAGATCCCCATTCTCTGTGCTGGAATGTTTTGTTGAGCAACTGTTGCACAATTTATTTAAACCCCTTGAGCTCTCCAGTTGAGGGGACCTCTGTGCCTTAGGTGTTGTCCTGTCTGAAGGATTTCCAACCTTCTGTCCGTAAACATTAAACGTGTCACCTGTGTCTTTGATTTTCCACCAAACCAAAAACTGCTGTTGTAAATGCCTTGTGTATCAATGTTGTTTTGGTTTTGTTTTTCTTCATACCGAATTTTTGAATAAAACAAGAATTCCTTTGTCATTTCATTTCTCTTCATCAGAAAAATGCTTGAGTATCAGACCACACAAACTGGGGTAAGAAAACCTTTTTTTGTAAGGTAGTATCCTCAAAGGACATGTGCACTGCGCAGCAGACACTAGATAAAGCAGTTTATGTGTGCAACACGGTTACAAACCTCCCAATGCGACGCTGGAGATGAGAATCGTAGTGATGTTGGTGCTGCTGGGGGGGATGGTTGTGTGTGTGTGGTCCCCTGAGGCTGATCGCAGGACTCCTTGCATCCCTCGATCCAGGATTACAGAGCCACTTTTAGCCCATCGATCTTGTGCTGCATCCACCGACGTACAGAAAAGGAAAATACGGTCTAATTAGCAGCTACGTGGCACACACCTGTGTAACCTGCAGCATGGAAACACAGCTGCCCCCTTCTTAACAGCATCTGGCTCTTAATACTTTGACAATGTATACTGATGTAATCATGCGAGACTAAATTGCTGCCACCACTAGATATTGAGAGAGAGAGAGAGAGAGAGAGAGAGAGAGATACTAGATACAGCTTTGATGTTAGACTTTAATAGACAGACACGTTTTTTAACCACTCTCCTATTTTTAAATCACTGATAAGTATTACTATATCTTTACTATGTTTTGTGTATTAATCATCTTATTCTTTAAATGGAAACATCAAGACCAGTTGTCTTTCAGGTGATGGACCACTTTGACAGTAAAACATTTGACAAAGAAACAACAGACCATCTCTTCTGGGAAAAAGCAACCATACCATAACAAAAACAATTACCATAGATTTTGATTATGACATTTATTCATCTAAATAGTACTTAGTTTACACAATACTGCTTGAAATAACCACATAATTTAGCATTTCCATTGTTTGATTATGTAACTAGACAGTAGCTGCATTTCCATAAACCTTCAAATTGCACAAATTGAAAATACGGCCAGTTGAAATACGTCAGTTTCACAAAACCTCATTTTTTTCATACAATTCAATAAAGGATTATAAAAAATGCTTTGTTGTGTCTGAAAAGTCATATGATCATTTTTTTAGATGGTGTGGTATGGTTGGGCTTGATTTTTCTCCACACTTCCTTGTGGTTTACACCCGCCATAAAGCCCAAAGAAGTTTGGCAAGAAAGATTTATTACAGATGCAATATGTTTTATTGACATTAAGAAAATCTATAAGGAAACTGCACTTGTTATGTCTAGCTAATAAACATAAATGAATTGACTCTAGTTAGGATTTATTTTGCATATTATTGAAAGACAACAAAAACACTTTATACAAATATTGGTAGCACAGTTTATTCTAATTGTGTGTTTATTAATTCAGTGTTGGTGTGTTTTCTCAGTTCTCACTCTTTTACAGACCATCAATTCCTGGACCATAGTTTAAGAACCATTGATTGAATATTGGGGACTGTTTTGTCTTAAAGGGATCTTTCACCTTAAAATGAAAATTCTTTCATCATTTACTCTCATCATTCCAAACGTGTATGACTCTTTCTTCTGCAGAACACAAAAGAACATAGTTTGAAGAACGTTGGCAACCAAACAGCATTGGCCCCCATTGGCTTGAGACATTTCTCAAAATATCTTTGTGTTCTGCAGAAGAAAGAATGTCATGCAAGTTTTGCAGGATGTGAGAGTGAATACATGATGACAGAATTGTTATATTTGGTGAACTATCCCTTTAATGAGTGTTACCTCATTCAAGTTTTTATGAGCCATTTCATTTTATATAAAGTTCACAAAATTGATTTTTCTCAAAAAGCCTCTGTACTTCCCAGAATCCTGCATCCAAAACCCTGTTAGTCTCCGTCCACCTATAAACTCCAGTGGAGGTAGAAAAGACAAGCACTTAGCACAACAGATTGCCGGCATGTCCCTGACGTCCCTCATCCGAATCTCTTGTCTTCCTCTCTGAGGACTGACGTGCGCTAAGCCGGACACATCTCTAGACGCCTTGTCATAGCGTTTGCCGCTACAATCCTAAACCTCCATTAGGTTTAGGTCGGAGCAGCTGTAACACTGCACACTAATGCACCAGCTCTCAGGGGGCTATTCCAGTAGAAAGCCCATTGCTTTCAGCATGCCATGTAAAAACGCGAAACAAGGGAGTAGACATCACTTTACGCCGCACGTATCTCTCGGCGCAAGGGCCGCTTGCTAAAATTACTTGGCCTGATACACAAAGCAAAGCAGTTTTTCAGGTGAATCGAGTACACCTAAGTCTTAACACGCTGATGTAGTAACAGTGGCATCTTTCTCAAGATAAGAAGCATTTGAAATTTGGATCTTTTAATAAAGACATCATTACATAGACATTGTTTAGCTTTGAAGTACTGACACCTCTGATCACCTAAGTGACTTTGAAGTGAAGTTCAGAGGATCGACCACAATCGAGGCGTACCGGCCGGTTCTAAATGAGAGGCTGTTAAGGAGAACAGGCTTTAGGTTTAATCTCTTCTAAAGCAAGTCTGAGCATGTTCAGGTCCTCAATGGTGGTCTAGAATTGCACATACGCACTTTTTTCGGAAGCCAAGAGGAAGTCGGGGCAACCCCATAATCCCAGTCAACACTTAAAGCAAAGACAATGAAGCTCTCCCAACAAAAATCCAAAGAAGCACATATTTTATTCAGCCAGATGGTGAACACTCCATCTTCAGTATGGCCACGTCTTGGCTTCATTTCAGGGTCTGGATGAAAGTTGAAAGACGCAGCTCCAGGATGTGTTTCCACAATCCCAAACAAAATATCAGCAGAGAGGCAGCAGAGAATGGGTCTCGGTTCTGGCTGCGTGCTCTGTGGAAGTGTGCGAATAGAGAGATAAAGGCATGGAGAAGATGAGAAGCTGAGCAAACTCCCAGCAGAGCATTAGAACAACAGTGTCTTCGTGACAAACAATACAAATAAGGTTGACCAGCCATGCACAAACTCAAATCCCCCAGCAGAACGCCTGTCGGAAAGGAGCGTTCGCCTGGCACACACAAACCTAGCTCAAGATAAGCGGGGCGGGGGGGCGAGCTCTGCTTATTTAACAATTTATCAACAGAGCAAATGTGGCATCGCACAACAGCATCAATTAGAGCGATATCATGGCACAGATTGGCACTTTGGCATAATAAACAAGGTATTAACCATGATGCTTTGCTCCACCGATCCAACGACATTGAGAACGCCTGTCTGTTTATCGCATGGCCCGCTGTGAACTTAAAGACATGCATTAGCCAGCAAGCTTCCAGGGAAACCTTGCAGATACGTTCCAGAAACAGCAGCTTGTTCTGTGAGGTAACGCAACTGTGTCTCGCCTTTAGTGACACGTTTTTAAACAATGTGTTGTTGTTTTTGGGTGGCAGCGTGAGTGGCGACTTTCAAACTGAAAGGAAATGTTCATTGCTGTAGCAAAACAGGAAAAGCTCTGTTGTTTCTCACTCGAGCTTTTGCAGCATCTCCCCATGGAGTCGCAAAGCCTGCAGCCAAACATCTCTGAATGTATTTTCCACATATACATTTTCTTGTGTAAATACTTGGAAAGTGCACGGTGCCCCATTTTATGGCATGAGATCCTCTTAAAAGGTGCTTTATGGTGCCATAGAAAAATCATTTTGTCTGAATGGTTCCATAATGAACATTTAACATCCAAAGAACCTTTCACAAAAGTTTCATTGTAGTGGAAATAGTTTTTTAGATTATGAAATAGAAATGGTTCTTCTATGGCATCGCTGTGAAGAACTTTTTGAACCACCCTTTTGTAGTCAGACATTAATATTATTGTGTATTATCCTTAACTATAATTAGTTCAACTTTGTCTTAGATGTTTGTGAATCAGGCGGCTTTTGAATTGTACAGATGAGATGATTTTGATGAAATGAGTTCATATTAAAATCTGACACATGAATCTCGGCCCAATTTGAGACATGCAAAGAGTGTGAGGAGGGAAATCTTCATTTGCTCTTCATCTATATTAAAATATTAAATATTCAAGAGCTCTCCCTTTTGGGATTTAGCCTCACACTAGACTTTTGTTCATATGTGAATGTGGCACACCAGAGGATGATTTGCATTTCAGCAAGTGCACAAGTGCTCTATTTTTTATGAGATCATTTGAATTAAATGTAAAATTACATGCCACAGGTCCTTCATGATGCCATAGAACCATTTTTGTCCGGATGGTTCCATAAAGAACCTTTAACATGAACAAAGTTTAAGTTTGGTCAACTCTGATGTGCGAATTCTCTGTGACCAATTTAAGTTATCACGAATGACCTTTTCAGAAAATCCAAGATGGAGGAAACATTGATAATAGCGGTATCGCACAGCTGCTATTAAGAGACATTACACTCCAATCTCTAACTGTCGCTCTCTCTCCTGCGGTGTGATATCTCTTGTCAGAACCAGTCAGCAGCACAGACCGTTTTATAACCAACACCATTGGCCGGGAGCCCAGAACCATACCTCATAACCCAAATGTGAACAGCACCTCAGCTCCCAGTAATCTGTACTGTAATGACACTAGGTTTTTATTGAACTGCTGCAGTACTCATCTGGTAAGCACGGATCCATCAATTCGGTCAGTGTGAAGCCTTCGCAACTTATGGCCCTTAATTCAGCCGCTGAAAGATTTACTAGACAACACTTGATTCATTGAGCGAAGCTGATGCAAGCTTTCAAATGTTCGAAAGCGCAATCATAGGTTGGGTTTACTACATTACAAGCTGTAGCAGATTGACAGAAAACGCCCTTGAAGTTGTGCACGCTGCCCCTTTTATTTCAAAGCGGTCTTTAAACTCATAAAGCCGCTATATAGTCTCTCATTGTAGCAAGTAACAGCGTTGAGCTAAGACTCTTTAAATGGCAGGAGATGAATGAGGGCTGGGATTGGTCCCCTGCTCCTACCATTATGTAGCAGGATTTATTAGCTTTTATCTATTTGCTTGTAATTAACCCTCCTTGTAGCAGTCTGCGGTCCCAGTCCTATATAACCAGTGCTAGCAAATGTTCTAATTCCTCTCAGTCAACCCTGTGTGCCCAAAGTCATTATTCAGAGGGACTCACGGAATTAGCGTGGAGCCCCTGGGGCTTGTACCGAACCTGGATCCACTCTGTCATCCGCATCTGAGATGGGGGACGTCATCACTGCGTACAGACATATGCTTGCACCAGAGCTGTGGAACAGTATGGAGATGCAGGCGAGGACACCCACGAGTGTGACTATAGAGGGGATTCATGATCAATATTTGGACCCGTCTTAGTGAATCAAGGTGTCTGTATGCACAATGATTTCTTTTATATCTTATATATTTGATTTGATTTTTTACATCTAATATATTTAATTAGAAATTAAACAATGATTTATTTTGATATTTTAGATATTTTATTAGATTTTTATATCTCATATATTTAATTAGATATTAAACAATTCACCAGTACAAACCATACAAGGTTTATGTTATTTAAGTCACTATTCATATAGTTTAATAATTGATTTATCAATGCAGGGCACTGTTTTTTATTCATGTGCCCTCATAATTAGAAAACCCTTTTCTCTGACATGTCTCAGGGTGAGGGTGGGACTATATTGACTGTCCAATGGTGAGGCTTGCAACTTCCAGTAATCAAAATAATTCATAAAGACAAAATTAAGTCCAGTTTTACTTTTTTTAATCATAGTAGCCGTTTGACTCAGACATACGTCACAATTCAGAAGAAAAACCCATCGCACCTTTGATTTCATGTTGACTAAGGGTATTATTTGAAAAGTCTCTCTGAATCAGTTTGTTATTATAAACACACACACACAAACTAAATTATCAATTGTGTTAATGCCGTTCAGCAACAGACCTGTAGCCATGTTTTGATATTTTTTTTTGTTCAGTTAATGTGTGGTATTTATTTGACATATAAAAGCCTTTTACTCACCCTCTTGTCATTTTAAATCTGCATGACTTTCTTCTGAGATCTGTTTGGTTGCTGACATTCTTCCAAATATCTTCCTTAATGTTTTGCAGAACAAAGAAATTTAAACAGGTTTGGAACAATCTGAGTAAATGATTTTTGGGTGAACTATCGCTTTAAGTATAAACGTAAAATCCTGAAACTATGGTTTTTATCACTGCATCACTATTCCAGATAATGACAGCAAAGGAGTATAGGTAGGCCTTATGGCACCCTGAAGGGCAGGTGTGAGAGCCTTTAAATGAATCTAGTATTAATCATTAAAATAAAGGACAAGACACCAATACACAAGGCCCTGGGGAAAGATTCTATGCCTTTGCTTCTTAAATCACTGAGTTCACCTTTATTCCATGAAGGAAAATATGCATATGGAACAGTGGGCAATCTTGGCACTCCATCAGAAAATGTAATATGCTGCTCAGAGCAAAGACAGTCACCTTGACAGTAGCTTTTATTCGAAAGTAAACAATAATGAGAAAAAGATAGCTTAGGACACTGGATTCTTCAATCGTCCTTGATGGTTAATAACGTTACAATGCAGACACCTGAACACACAGAGCCTTTCAATTTCAGGGCAATAGATCTTTAGCACGGCCAGTTTTCCAACTACACCGTCTGCACTACACAGATATGTGACACGCTGCCTCTCCAAACCAGACAGCAAGATCAAGCAGTGCAGGCAAACCACAGTTCCCATTGACTCAGCAGTCTAACACACACACAAAAACACACTGAATCCCTTATTAAGAACAAGGGGCGTCTATTCTGCACAGCAAACCTGGTGTGTTTGGAAGGGAACGTACTGGAACATGACTGGTGTGGTTGGAGAGGGACGTCAGCAGGCTCAGATCCAGCGGTAATAGCGCTATACTGCGACTGGCTTCGGCCTGGAGCTCCATCAACACCTGGCAGAGGGAAAACCATTACAGCCATGATCAATACACGACATCGGCAGCAGCAGATGAGTTCAGGCCTGGAACCCGTCGAGGGCTTTGCAGTGCCAGACAGCAGGAGTCCGGAGACATTTAGCATCAGCTTCCTTGCATCTCTGCTTGTAGACATTGTGTCACAAAACAAACAACACTTTTTCCAAAGGTATTATTGTGAATGTGCTTAAAGGAATAATATATGACTTTTATATTTGTTTTGCAGATTTGCTAGGCCTGGTTTAAACCGTATAGCCTACACAAATACAGTGTATGTCAGGTGGCACTGCAACAGCAGGCTATGCTTTCACTGAAAAAAAGGTTCCTTTGGAATTACTTGATTTAATCATGTACATCGGTTCCACACGATTTAATTACATTTTTTTAACATAACATTTAACATTTTTTTCTTAAATTGCCAGAAAAGTCATGTTAAATAAACTGTGGAACCGATGAACATGATTAAATTGAGTAATTCCAACTAACCTTTTTTTTCAGTGCACAGTTAAATGTACGCAAAAATCAACATTTATAAACGTGGTCTTTTGCTTTTCCGACTGCTGCAGGTATTTGGAAATATAAGCCATTCTTGCTGCTCATATAGGATGTGAACGTTCTTTTATGTCAATCATATTAGACATTGTTAAAAGGCGGAGATCTGAAACTATTCAGCTGCACGCAATGTCAAGATCATTTGCGATTTATAGATCTGATAGAGAGGCGTACACCCGTTTTCTGTGCGTACGTTCGTTCTATAAATCACACGTACGCACTTTTAGAAATGATCGTAAGATCAAATTTTGGACCGGTTTTAGGATCTCACAAATCCCTATGAGACTGTGTTGAAAAATACACACTTTTTGTCATTTTTTGACCCAACGCTGGATAATAAATAACCCAACATTTTTTGAGTTTACAGTTTCCTAGTAATAAAGTATTAAAAGTATTAATGTCCGCTTGTTTAGCACAGCCAGTATGCACTGTGGCACCTGTCCTGCACTACACCAAAAACATCTGATTCGCACACGCATGCATGCGCACACACAGCGCATCACTGCGGCAATCTGCTACAAGTCACCTGTTATGGCAGCATAATTGCTCGCTGCTGTGCCAAGGCCTAATATGAGGCTCCCCTCAGTGTCGTTCTGAGACAGGTGGCTGAGATAACCATGACTCCTCTGTCGCTCTGACTGACTAAATCACAGATCTGCATTAAATGCAGAAACAACCATCCAGGCAAGACATCACATCACCAACACATAGGAATAAAATCCCTGATTGGGATTGAAAAGGATCTTATTGAAAAGCGACGTGCCATTTCTTTCTATGATTAAGGGGAAACCGTTCAAATATTGACCGGGAGGGTAGCATGCTTAACAAATAACTATTTGCTGACCTCAGTATGACCCGTGTGGTGATAAATATCAGTGCTGTTGAAGTTATTCCCTTCAGGCTGAACACATTAAATAAACAGTTTTTCTGAAAATTAGGGTTATTCTTTTTGTTCCAAATCTGTACGAATATTTTTCTTTTGTGGAACACAGATATAAATATCTTGGCCACTCTTGTCTATAATAGAAGTAAATAAAGGCCAGGGTTTGTAAATACATAATAAAAGCACTATTGTCATAATGTTACTCCGAATAACCTGTGCATTAGTGCAAGATTTAATGTTAGCTTTGTTTGTTAATAAGACTGAAAAGTAACAATTTGAATGAATGATTCGAGTTGCATCTTTTCAATAAGTTAGTTAATCTAGTTAAGTCAAGTAAACTATAGGATCTAAAAGATTCAGAGCAATTTGCTTCTCGAGTTCAAATCACCGACTCAATGATCCGATCGCAGCGGTTCACAGCTCACTGGGGTGAAAGATTATCTGCAAATCATTTAGTTTCTTACACAAAGCTATCCAAGGGCCTCTGATATCTTCAAACATACATTCACACCTTTTTTTTACGCTTTTATCCATAGGGACACAGTATACGTCTTATCAGTATGTGTGTTATCCAGTTTTACGATCTTTTTGTTTTTCCAACCAGCTATACGGATGCCCTCTCGCTACAACGTGATGATAATAGGTCGTGCAACTGTTTGCGTAGCGCAACGCGCCCCATTGTTTGCCTATGCATTGTTATTCCATCAGGTTAAATGAAATTCAATATGGAAGTCAAATATGTAAGGATGCTCAGCCAAGCACAAAAACACTTCCCCGTATTTGTTGAGGGATGCCTATATTTCCCATAATCGCGCACACATTTTTTAAAACCACTGGGTACAGCTGCAGACTCGGGCTATGGAATGGATACAAATGGACCGGAGGGGAGCGTGGCCGGCACAGGAGCGTCTGAACGCTGCGCGTCTGGCAGCGCCTTCAGCAGCTGCTCTTCTACCTCCTCATGTGAAACAGTTCCACGACAATGGCCTCGGTTTCCCAACTCAAGCTAATGATAAACATGCCGGCGTCTGGGAGGTTTGATAGCAATTCCCAGCAGTGTCGTCTGCAGAGATGTAGAGATGCCAGTGGCAGCATTGAGGGAGAGAAGGGGAGAGAGATAATACAACCAGCTGCTGAAACATAGGCGCTTCTTGAGTTCAGCAGGATTATGCATAGACGTTAATAAAATGGCACACATGCTCAATACAGCACAAAGTACAGGTGCCTAGTCAAGCACCAACTGTATAAAAAGCCAAATGCTTGCAGGAAAACCGCAGAAAACATAAAAATCTACTTGTACACTATATAAATCACTGACCTTTCGGCGTGACCTTGGCTGCCCCTGCAGAGCTCCATCTCTCACCTGTTTGCCGGCTGCCACAGAGACATGTGAAGGATGTAATGAAGTCGTTCTCTCAGCCCAACAGCCAGTCTGTTTTAATTAGTAACAAATCGAGTCAATATGTTAACCACCAACAGGGAGCAGGTCGGTCTACGTGCGCAAACCAGTTAGCGTCCCGGTCTCCTTCTGTCCCGGTGATAATATTTACTGACCGCTCTCCTTTAGCGGCATGGCTTTAGATAACTCTAATTACTTAGGCTTTAGATGGAATTACTCAAATGCAATCTCCAGTGTATCGGCTGTACAGAACCGCTGGCTTGTAAGTGGAAAACCATAGGATGCAATAAGCTTAGCGTGGCTCTACAGTCTAGAACACAGGGGAACAGCTGCCTGAAGTATAAAATACACAAACTGCCCCAGGGAGATACAGCTGAGACAAGAAGATGATCATCTTTTATTTAATCGTCCAGCTTTAATGAAAAATACCATGGGGACATTTCAGAAGATTCTTTTAAACACCTGCAATGACCACAAAACAAGAATTATGTGGCATTTTGGGATGAAATATTTTGTAAGACTGCCACAGTTGCTTTAAACATAAGTTTATTTTATACATAGGTTTGCTAATGTCTCTCATGTCTGTCTAATTCCTCCAAGGCTGATACATTAGTATATTGATTTTGCTTTTCTATTACTGCAAATGCACCCAAACTTAACTTCAGGTACACATCCGCAAAGAATAGAGTCCCTGCAGATTATTTCTGCTAACAAGCAAATGACATAAGTAAATGACATTAACTAGCAAGTTAAAAGTATGATTTTTTTGGGTTTCCAGTAGAAGAACCGTTACTTGGCTAAACTTAAATGCAACAAAGTTACATGACCCATTTAACAAATTGTTTATTTAATACAACTATTACACAATAAAATATGAATATAAATTCATATTTATTAAATAAAATATTAATAGTTATATTATCAGCACATAAAAACACACATTCCAATAAAATAAATCAATCAAAACCTTATGGAAAATTGAAAACCTTATGAGCACCAGCTTGGCCACACTGAAAGCACAGCTTGACCAGTTTAAACCAGCCAACCAGCAACCTCCTAATTTCTCACACACTGTTTTATAGCCTAATATGTAGGCCTAATATATACCCGGGGTGACATTCTGTTGACCATTATTTATTTATCCACCTAAATCTGAAAGCAGCAGACGTTTGATAACACGAGCATTTGATCAACCCATTCCGACATTACGATGTTAATTCTGCTATCAGCCCGACTAATCTTAATTGGGGTTTTAAGCCTTTCAAACATGGCTAGAGAGCACTGATACATGAAGGTAAGCTCGAGTCTTTTGGTATTGCAACAGAAAACCACTACTGCCCCCAGGCCTTCAGATGAAGAACTGAAACCTATTGATGCAGGATAGGATGTTTATTTTTGATCCGAAACCAAGAACAGAATTGTAGATATACTTAAACTAATATTTCAGATTTCTTAAATTAATATTTCTCTGTCATTCACCGTTTGAATTAATGATGCTAGTTTAAGCGCTATATATAGCGTCCTCAACATTTAATTCCTGATTTTCTTGAAGTTATGGTTTTATTGGAAAAAGCTAAAACCTAACCATTAGAATTTCTATGATGGTTTCTATTGGGTTTTTATGTTTTTTTCAGCAGGGAATGGTTTTACATGGAATTGTATTGGTTTGAATGGAAACTATAATGGTGTCTAGTGGTATGTGATGGATTCTATTGGTCAGATGTTAAATCCTATTGGGATACCCCTGCTGAAAGAAAACCATAGATGTCCAATAGAAACCATCACAGAAATTCTAATGGTTTCTATTAAAATACCATTATGAATGAGCTTTTATCCCATTAAAACCATTACAAAATTCCATTTTGTATGTTTTGGGCAGTATTTAACATCAAAATGAAGAAATACTATAATATACTACAACTACAATTTACTATGGTAAATACTAATGCTACACTTGTGTGGGAATCTAATAAATATACAAAATGAATAAATGTTAGACAATGTTAAACGATGTTAGCTTTCCTGTAGCTGCAGTATAGCATAGCATAGCATAGCATCAGGAACACTAAGGTCATGGGTTCGATCCCAGGGATTGCACATACTCAGAAACAAATGTACGCACAGCATGGATAACACACTTTAAAATTATTATATTGAAATCAAACAATATCAAGTCTATAATCTAGTTTTATTCTTTCTTAATTTAATTTGTGATGCGCATACTGCATTGAGACCATAAAGTGATGCAAGACCTTGGGAATGTTGTGGCCTATTCATAAAACTCCATCTTGTTACCAGTTCTTTGAAGCCTGCTGCATCAAGATGTTTTTCTCAACTATAACACACAAATGCCTTCTCAACACAGAAAGCCGCTTAAAACAAACAGAAAGCACAGTGCATGCTTCTTCGCAGACGAGAGGCTGTTTATTCACACACGTCTCCGAAAAACAACGCATTGCAACTCCAGGCCACAGTTTTCTCAAGTCAACAGAGCACACTCTGTTCAGCTCTCGCAGGCTTCCCACGTCCCAAGCATCACCTTGGGTCCAGACGGGCCCTATGCCTCGGTAAACAGCTCTTTTCCCAGCCCAGCTAGCACCAATTTATTCTCACCTCCAACGTGTGACTGTGCGAGGCTGCGTTAGAAAAAAAAATCACCTGGCTTCATTCATAAATGATGATGATTAGCTCCTGGTTTGATTTCAGCCTTTCAGAGATGAACAGGAGGGTCGGCTGCCCTTCCGCTGCCATTGCGCTAATTGACTCATCAGCGGCGTGCTTGGCCTGGCCAAACCGGCCATTTCAGCTAATGCTGACAATATGGTTCTCTGACAGGCAGGAGGGCCGGCCTTCTGTCCGCTGCGTGGTCTCTACGGGGCGTCTGCTCTCTCATCACGCTCGGAGAGAGTCCGGTGGTAGTGCTGCGCTTAAAGAGAATATTGATCTGAGTGAGTGATTTATGACCGGCTTTTAACTGCATATAGGTAAATATGAAGCAACTGAGGGCAAGTGCATATGGGAATAAATTCAGAAAAAGAAAAGATCGAGTGTGTGGTTTTTCTAAAAGTGTTAGGTTTTGGGACATGATCTGATCAGGTTCTTTAATGGAGGTTTTCAGCCGCCACACATTTTATCATATACCACAAAGCCAGCTTCTTTTTCATGATAGAAAGGCTTGATACGTTTTCTCGATAAGCGACTATTCAGGAAGTCAGAGACAGGGTGCGATTGCGGAGCTATAATAATCTATTTACGGTGCGTGTTTGTGCACACGCCGCAGGCTGTCCAACACTTTGTGTCTCTGTCTCTTCTTGTGTTGTTCTAATTACTGGTTGTTGTCACTGACAGAGGTTGCAATATGTCTGCGACAATATTATCCTTTGTCTACACTCTTAAAAATAAATGTGCTTCACGATGCCGTAGAAGAACCTTTTTTGTCTAAATGGTTCCATAAAGAACATCTGAAGAATCTTTCTCTTTCACAAAAGGTTCTTTGTGGTGAAAAAAGGTTCTTTAGATTATAAAGAGATAAGAAAGAGATGGTTCTTGACTTAATGGTTCTTTGTGAAACCAAAAAATGGTTCCATGGCTTCGCTGTGAAGCACCTTTTAAGCACCTTTTAAGCACCTTTTGTTTAAGGGTCTTGGCTTACACTGCATTCAACATTCCTGTTTTTTCTATAGGGTCATATGCTACAAATATGATTTTTGCAGCACAGGACATAACGACATGGCTAACGAATAGTAATCTGACTAAATTACATCCACTACACCCCTACTTTTATAACATTTGACCAACTATTATAGACTGCAAACTTCAGAAGCACAAAATGAGCCACTACTAATAGAATTATAATGATTATGATCATTTTATTATTGTAGCATAACATATGCTGTTGTAATACAGAAGACCTTACCATGTGTTAACATTCTGAACTTTAGATTCTAAAGCTTTGTCCTTATATTAGAGCTCTGCGAGATGAATAATCGGCACAGGCTAATGCAATTTACCATTTTAAAGAGATAATTTCACCAAAAATGAAAATTCTTTCATTTACTTATCCTCGTGCCCTTGCAAATCTGCAGAAGAAAGTCATACAAGTTTGGAACAGCATGAGGATGAGTAATTGATGACAACATGTTTATTTTTAGGTGAACTTGTTAAAGCAAGCAATAATTTACATAGAACCATTTTGCCCATTTTTATATGGGATACATCAACTTCATTCATCTGTAAGTGCATAGTAACAATAAATATTGACTTTTATTTTTTATGCAAACATTTGTCTGTGCATCTGGCCCACATGCTATAGGTTCCCCTGAACCTGTTCCAGAACTGACTTTTCATTCCATAGCTAATGCACGCACACAGGATGTGACTCAGGGAAATGTCATTTTAATCCTTAAGCATTAAGTTTGATTAATGGTGTAATTATGAGCGTTAAATGGTGACTGACGTGTTTCGGGGCAGACCGTTCACCTCCACATCAGCAGTGCATTGTGAAAAACCATTAAACCATCACCGTGTAGCCCACTCAAAGGAACAGCTGTAGACCGGTGCTCATTACAGCAGCGGCATCTGCGAGATTCCAAGCAATATTCCCCATCAGACTACTGAGAAGGTCCCGTCGTGCAGAGACGCGCGACCAAATGGACCCGAACAACCAACATCTACGCTCATCAAATAAGCCCTTAGCCAGCAGGGGCAATGGTCTAGACCTGATTACTTGTCTTCGACAAGGAACACGTCTGATATTACGGCTTCCACACTCGAAAGAAAAGTTATTATAGATACCCGGGAGGAGGACAGGGTGACTGGATTTCATGATGAAACTTGTTTTGTTTGTTGCATTACGAATCAGCTTTGAAACATTCCCATTATCATTTGCTCCAGTTTTTAGTCATACAGAGCTAAAATGCCTGCTGCTAATGCATCCCACCCCGAGAACAATATAGCGAAGCTGAATCACTCCAAATGAACCGTTTCCTAAATATATTGGGTCCATGTGGATGCAGTGAATACAGATGTTGACCTGCTGTAGGCCAAGCAAATCATAAATGCCACACACAGTCAAAATGTATCTATAGTCAGGCCTACTTTAAATATCAATTGTAATGTTTGTTGCAGGAGAAGATATTTTGAAGAATGTAAGAAAGCAAACGGTTCTGGGGCAAATCTTCTATTTATTTTTATTTTTCATTACTTTTTTGTTACTTGTGCCTTGTCACTTCTTTAACCTGTATGTGCACTGGAATTTTCTCTCACGAAGACAAATTCCTTGTGTTTTTTACAATGGTGGCCAAGAATCACGATGAAGACTGCAACTTTATTTTACAAGAAAAGGAACAGCTCCCCCTGCCTTGAACTACTTTTAAATGGATTAAGAACTTGTTTATCAAACATTACCAGAAATTAGATATGGGCAGTGTTTTTTTTATCTTCACATGAACCATTTAAACTAGAGAGCATATAGGTTTTCTTTTTCTTTTTTTTAATATATTTTCTACAACATTTGGGTTCAAAAGAAAAGTCTCCACTGAACACCACACAAACAATCCCTTGATAGCATCTGAATGGTTTTGTAACTTCACATTAAATGAACACATTTGGCAAACACTTTAATACAAAGCAATGAAGAGTGCATTTAATGTTTTCTCGTGTCCCCTGGGATTTGAACCCATGCCCGTATCATCACCAGGCTCAATTTATAGGCGCAAAACCTCTACTACAAACCTTTACACTTCAGAATTATACTTCAGGCAGTGCTACTTGTTGATTCACATACTTTACCTTAATAAACATTCATTTAAAGCACAAAATGAGTTTTCCTCCCTGCTGGACAGGCTCACAGTTGAGCTTATCTGTCTAAACCACAGTCTAGTCAAAATGAGCCATGAATACTCCACTAAGGAATGTACAATTCAACATGAACCCCATTAACACTTTTCATTCCTCATGCAGTTCTCAGACACTGAATATTGCCACTTAAGTTATGCCAAGTACCTCAACCAAAATCACTTCACTGCTGCCTTTTTAGTTTCTCATAAATGTGCTAGCCTCAGCAAACAGCCATTAATCTCGAACTAAAACAACAGTTCTTTTAGGGAAAGCTCCAGAATGACAAATGAATGATTGTTGTTCTACTACAGTATTGACTTTTTTTGCTGTGTAATTTGTATTAATATGATGGTACTGATGACACAAATAAAGAATTAAATGAACTTTTTTCAGCTAAACAACTGAACACAACACAATTGACAGAACAGTTGCAATTACCTGAGGTACATATCAGAATTTCTGTCTTTAAAAACAAGCACACAAACACAAGCATGTCTTCCATGGTTTTTATTGGCTGCATTACACGTTTAGAAAAAGAACCCAAGGATTTTTCCTCCTGTGTGTTTTCGTCTGGCCTCCTCGTGGTCCATGATACCAGCTGAGGTTGTCAAAACAATAAATCTGTAGAAAACAAAAAGACGACAAAAAACATGACCAAACTGTGCAAGGTGCTGCACTCTGAATGCATTTTACACTAGACAGCTGTTTTTAGAAACCGCTCTAAGCTCCATAGCAGACACCATTATCTTTCAGCTAGGACTCTCATCACACACATTCCTTTAATGTAAAAATTAAACATCTTATTAACAAGTCACTATGTAATTTAAGAGTCTTTTGAATGAGCAATTTCCAATATCTAGAACTGAATTTCCCATCATGTGTGAAACCTATCACAAGACATTTTAACAAACAAATTCTAATAGTCCTTTACAATAGTTGCGTGTCAGACTGTACCAACATGTGGGTGGGATCTCAGTTGTCATTAAAGAGATAGTTCATCCAAAATAAAGGTATTATGATATCCAAGAACTTTCCAGGCATCCTCATAGACAATGGTAATTCTCTCTTTCAAGGTCCAAAAAAGTTCTAAAGACTTAAAATGGTCCATCCGGGTCAATTGAATTTTTATGAAGCGACGAGAATACTTTGTGCGCAAAAGAAACCAAAATAACTTTAATCAAGATATTTTCCTCCTCCCTCCAAGTCTCCGACACGGGTTCAAAAGACCACCTCGACGCATGTGCATCAAGGTTGTGCCGCAACGCATTCGCCATGCAGCATTGGAGCGCACAACCCGGATGCACAAGCGTTGTGTTGCTCTCATGAACGCACAACATAGACTCACAAGGAAAAGAACATGTTCAATAAATCGCTATTTTGTTTTTTTTGCACACACACTTTTAAGTCATATTTTGACATAAGTGAAACCACTTTGCAGGACTACGTCCATGTCACTTCTAACACTTGCAGAGGAAATTTTTGACAGCAATTGTTGTTAATCGCTGTCGAAAAACAAGTCTAGGTCAAACTGCATTTAAACACTAGATCTCAGCCTAGAATTATAGGAATCTTTTAGGATTCTTAAGAATTGTTGTGAGGAAAAATTGTACAGCCCACACGCAGCCTAACAGGTAAACAATAAAAGCTCTTGTCATCAAGTAAATGAACCTAAATTGCAATGCCAATTACAATTTTTGTTTTATAATATTGGTAGTAAGCATTTCATTGATAAAGAGACATGACATTTGTATCCTAAAGTATTTATCGATTATCTATTAGGGTGGTTTCCCGAACAGGGTTTAAGTTTAGTTCCAGATTAAAATGTTTGAGCTGTTACAACAAAGCAACTTGCATTGACAACTTAAAATATATTAGTGTCATTGCTTTGTCTCAGGAGGCACACCAGTAATGCCTTTTAAAAGGCTGGTTTGCAAAAACTAATTTAACAAAGGCCTAGACCTGGCTTAATCTAAGCCCCGACCCAATTTGTTTAAAAAAAAAAAAACCTCAGAGTCTAATACCCATACTGGACACTGGTAGTCACTTACCCAAACTGTCTGGATGGGAGAAGGTTGTTCTGCCACTTCTCTAGATCCTTCAACTGCACATCAAAGCGTGGGCTGATGACGCCACACTGCAGAACAGGTAAAAAGTTGAGTTGTGTTACCATTTCCTCTATTATTCAATCATCACTTTAAACATGATGTCAGAGCGAACAGCACAGAACTGATTGACAAAAAGATCATACTAATAAAATAACATGTTGTTGTAATAAAATGTTTGCTGTGTTTTTAAAGACTGGGGCATGTTGTCTTGTAAATCATAGCAACTGTCACTATGTTGTCAATCATGATTTTATTATGCATTTTAGCATCGACTATTAAAAAATGTGCCAGACTCCTGTAGCTTGTAGTGAAGGTATGTCAGACCACACTTACCTTGTTAATTCTCCCGTTGAGATTGACTACAATTTTGCCAGCTCTGTGATCGTCAATGATCTCAAATTCGCCAATGTAACCTGCAAAGATCATGAGGGGCATGAGGAATTTGTCTTCACAGATAATAGCTTCCCATCTCATGCGTGCCTCAAGAACAGACCATTTGTAAATATCACAAGAGACAACCGCAGAACCTAATAGACAGAAAAACAAACTCGTACACAAGTAGTGAAAACTCACCATGCTTCATCATCACAGTAAGAAAGCGCACTATGACTTTGGAGCAGGGCCTGATGAGAACCTGGCGTTTTCCACGTTTCTCAGCATTGTTGATGCTTTTCAGTGCATCCGCGAGAACGTTCATGCGCACCATGATGCCTATGGACAACAAAAACATGTATCCTTAATATCATCAAATATACGAATTCAGTAGCCTAAACTCTACTTCAAAAGTCAGTTTGATCCGAGTCATTGGTTAAGTGTCACATGAAACCAACGGACCAAATATGTACGATTAAACCACGTTTTCTCTATAAAGCGGTTAAGCATACATTCACTTTTAGTCACTGGAAACAGTATGAAAGGTTTACGCGCTTGTACTCACTGGACTACGTTAGCTAGCAAATTCAGCTAACTTTGCACAACCTACAATGTTCTACTCATTTACGTGAGAATTAACAAATAAAAACACACCAGACTGCTTAAGCACATTAGTTTGACTCGGGTTATTTGTGGCTGTCCCTCAGTAACATGGGCAAGCGCTAGTGAATGTTGGAAAGCTTGAACACCCAAGAATCTTAGGGAAATATCTCTTTCCATACAGAGACGTTTAACCAAATGATTGAAAGTAATGACGTTTTGGTTGTTCATACACACAAATGTCGGTCTATATGGAGATGATACACAACGATGTCCGTGATTTTAAACAGATTATGCAGGCATTGAAGAATCCTGAGACTCACCAGTTCTGCAATATGGCGGAAAGAGGAAGGAAGAGGGCCGCGCGGTGCGATTAGGGAGAAATGGATTCTCGCGATATCTTGGACGGGCGGTGTGTTAGCGTGACTGCCCACTAGCGTCCGGGCGTGTTATGGGAAGGATGTATGCTTTTATAAGATGACTAAAGGCTAATTGTACACGTAAATCACTGAGAAATGTTATTCATTTGGTTTTTAACGTTTTTTGGATTTAGCTCTCTTTATTGTTAATTGTAAAATAACTACTTGTACAATCTCTCTCTCCCTATACACGTTTATTTATATTAGAAATATTGAATATATGTAACGGAGAATAATGCAAACATATGCTGTTTTTATTAATGATAGGCTGTGGTGCCTTTAAATTGAGTTTATTACAGTAAAACAGACCACACACAATTTCAGAACATTGTTTATTCTGTTGATCATATCAGATCATGGGTGAGTATTGCTGGTCTATATATATATATATATATATATATATATATATATATATATATATACCTAGGGTAAACGATTACAAAAACATTCAATGCTCTGATGTCAGAAAACAGACTAATACACAGTTGTGACCCTAACGGAGCATCTTGTCTATGGAGCACGTCCATTTTGCAGGTTCCTAAGCAGGAGATCCATGTAGGCACCCTCAATCAGATCTTCTTCCTTTACACCCAAATCTAGCATCAGCTGGTTTGCAATGTCCACTCCTTCCTCTGTGCTTTGATGTTCTTTCATCACCACCTCAAGCTCCATGAAATCTCCCAAGCCTTCCACAGAATCAACATGCACCCTCGTCTGCCCCACCATATACAGCCTCCTCTCCTTCTTCACTTGCCCCACTTGTCCCAGTGCATCCGTCAGAACTGTGACAAGTCCCTGTGGATCGTTGGTAGGGCTTATGGAGTAGTTTGACAGCTTTGGTCCCTCTTTGTCGGGCCTCTCATAAAATATGAGCTGTCCTCTTCCATCCTGAAAATCTCTGAGTTTCAGTCGTCCTGCAGGGATTCTGAAAAACGTGTCCTGCTGGCGAATCACAGTCCCATCGGAACCGCTCAGCTCCTTCGCACGCTGTGTCAGGTGGCGCAGATCCCGCACAACTGCTTTAATCTCTACGTTAGACGGCATGTTTAACAAACAAAACTGTAGACTACAGTATGTATGTATCAGGTGTAAAAGACACGCGGGAGTTCCAAGAGTTTGGCGCGCTTGCGTCAAAAGCTCGACAGCGCATGCGCAGTGTCATTTGACCCTCTGCATTAAACATATCAACAATCAGCCAGCATTTCAATGGATTCTGTAACAAAATAATCGCATAGCTACAGTGGGTCAACGTCGTTCATTTAACTGACATATACTTGTTATTGTAGCATATCATCCGTCCCAGATATAACGTTAAGTGTCGCCAGTCTGCTTTTGACTTTACAGAAAGATGTTTACATCACAAACATCCTCATTTCAAGAGTCCATAGACGTCGATGAAAGAGATGGAGACTTCGACAACGAAGAGATCGCCGGATACAGCCAGAAAATACAACAGATTAACAGTTACTATGCTATATATTATTACCAGAGCACAAGGTACTGTAGCTTTCAATTAGTTAACTTAGTCTCCTTGCAGGAGATAACGCAAGATAACGTTTTGCTAAGCAAGCTTTCTAACGTTATAGGTGCTTTATTTTGCGTTTTGTATATATATTAAATATTATATCAGTTTAATGTGTGCATAAATGGACAAATCTCTTGTAATTTACCTTAAAAAACGTATTAGCAAAACAATCACGATTTAGTATTCTGCTAAACTGAAATAAACTTGCACTTAGTTTGCAAGATGAAAATGACTTCAGTTATGTAAAAATACAGAAATAGTATAAACAAAAGGTGTTATTGAAATGTAGGAGTACATTCAAATCAATAATTTAATTGTTCTTTTTTATATACAAGTGTATCTATTTATGTATTCATTTGTTTGTTTATGCATTTGTAGTTACTTAAGGCATTTTTCGTCCACCACAGTCAAACAATAAATAATTGGACGAAAACAGTTGACACAAAGGTCAAACAATAAATATCTTTTAGTTATATTTCATCATAACTAATTTCATTACTTTTTTGGTTTCATTATGATTCTATTGTTTTGTTTTCAGTAATGTACTATATTCTTAACTTTCTGATGAGTCCATGTACTTGGTTTATGAATAATATGAACATCATACCCTTACATCCCACCTTATGAGAATCTCGGGAGAAGATTTTTGCTACATTAAAACATTACAGTATTAAACACAATATTAAACCACCCAGATCTGAGGCTTCTGGAGAAAGTGTGGCGTGGAGCCAGAGGAGATCAGACTCAACTACAAGTCAGGATGACTTTAGGTAAAAAGGGTCTTTCATCTGTCAGTCATTTGCTGACTTCGGTCTTGGCTTCGGTCACTCAGGATACTGTGTTTGTCTTTTCATCATGTTGGCTTGTTCCATTGTTACTAAGCTGATGTGTCTATAATCTCAGTTCTCTGAACTCTGTTCTTTGTGAATCTCTGCCAGGGGCTGCTGGTGATTCTGTGAACATCATTGCTTCATTAAATGTTTATCTGTCCGCTTGCTCACTTTTGGCCTTCCTTGTCGATATCGTGGCTGGTATGCTTTGTAACACATTTTCCACTTTTACAGTCTTACTCTATTGGACACCAGTTTGGCATCAGAGGCGGAGCCAGAACTGCGGAGCTATATCTCTCGCAGGTTGAGCAAGGGCGCTCTGCTTGGGGGTATGGGCAACATTGCCACCGTGGAACTAAGGTACCTCATATTTACTCCATATTGAAGTATTATTACTTAATTTTGAGTTGTAGAATATTTTCATTACTCACCTATAGTGTAATTTATTAAAAGTAATTTGTATTTTTGTATTTTGAAGCATCCCTGAGCAAGCAGTGGGCTGCTACTGCTGTCTGTTGGAACAAGAGAAATCTCCTCAACAGCCTGAGGCGGATGGCAATGGCTGGGTGGTGTGTCTTCTTGGAGGATCAGAGAAGGGCTTGAATCTATATCCTTAAATAATAAATGACTGATCATCAAATGCAGAAATAGCCTGTTTGGTGATGTGAGTTTTATCTAGACAATTTCTAAGCAATCATGTAATATATAGACTAGATTTGCAAAGACATGTATGTTTCTTCCTTAATCCTATGAACATTCAGAATTGAGCTGGACAAGTATGTGCAGGGTCTGCGGGGCAGTTTGACCCCAGAGGTGAGAATACGATAGAAACAACATACATTGTGACCTCAGTCCAGTACCTAGTTGGTAATATATGTTGAGTAAGTGAAAGTGACCTATTTGTCAGATATGGTGACCCATACCCGAAATGTGACCTCTGCATTGAACCCTTCTGTGAGTAGTGAACACACGCACTGCAAGTCGTGAACACACATACACCGGGAGCAGTGGGCAGCTATCACTGCAACCTTCTGGTCACGAGTCCGACTCTGTAACCACTGGGCCACGACTGCCCCATAATAATAATAAATGACACTATGGGTAACTCCTGGTTACAGATGCAGAATTTGGAGACAGATGTGAGACCGTACCTGAGTTGCTGGTATGAAGAGTCTGTGATGCATATTCATAGAGTGGTTCAGCTGTTGCAGGCAAACGTCGGCTATCTTCTGCATGCTGTAAGCAACCACAACACCACATGTATTATAAAAAGTGATATTTGAAAACAATGGACGATAATGTTAAAAAATGTACCTGGGTGGCCTGGCCTGGGTTTTTGTCAGCATAGCAAATAAGCGTAGCATACAGATCACTGATAAGGATTATTCTGCTACAGGCTTTGAGTCACAAGGTTGTAGATGTCACGGGGGCCGATGAGAGGACAAAAGCAGATGTAGCAAGGTAAGCAAAACCTTTCTATTTTCAGTGTTAAAACACAAACATAGTTTGTAATTGGGATATAAATGTTGTTTGTTAGATTTATTAAGGCAGCAAGCCTGCAGGGTCTAGTCCAGGAGGACACCACCACGGCTTCTCTGTGTAAGGCCATGTCAGAGGACACCCACTCCAATCTGATCATCGACTGCTCCACCAGCCCACCCACACTTGCCAATGCAGGTCAGCATCATCCACTTCCACTCATTCCACAGTCTTTCTTCATTTATGAGTATGAGTTTGTGATTCTGTTGTATTGTGACTTCTGCAGTCAGTAACAAGTTCTGTGATGAGTGGATCCAGGCCTTCCTCAATGCTGCTGAGCGCTTTAACCCTTTCCTCCTCCGCCAGATCCTGGAGAACTTCAAACTGAAGGTTACTGCTTTGTTTGTATATTTAAGTAATTTGCTGTTCATGAAACAGCATACATTACAGGTAATATTAAAATTGGTATCATCTGCACCCATCGTGTCTATGCAGGCAATCCAGGACATGAACAACCTGAAGCGTTTCATTCGTCAGGCTGAAATGAGTCACTACGCTCTGTTCCGCTGTTGTCTGTTTCTTCAAAGCTGTGGAAATGGGGATGTGCTTCTTCAGAATGCGCGAGCCGAGCACAGCAGCCTTCCCGAAGCCTGTGGAATCATAAACGTCCTGGAGGAATTCCTCGGTGAACAGGCACAGGGCACACTTTACTAACACCTTCAGGCCTGCAGAGGACCCCCTGTCTGTAACCAGTTACTTTGTAAGCAGTCACCTCCTGAATTTACTAATTCATTAAACTTGTGTGGTCATGGATTTGCAATATTAACTTGGAAACACTAAATATAGTCCTTCTTTTGACATTCATGAGCAAATGATTTGCTGTGATGTGCTGCTGTATGTTGATTTGAGTGTTTTAATTTCATTGTATTGTGAATAAGAAACGGATCCTGTAAAATGGACCAACTGAAAATACTACGTGATCAAACTTTATTTAAAGTTATTTTTTCTTGTTAAGTATATGTTAATATAATACTACTGTTGAAATGTGATACCTGATTCTAATATTTCTTTATAGTAGTCAGCAGTCCTGTACATGAATTTGCTATAGCAAAAATGAAATGAATTACATATTCCTGAAAGTCTGCATGAGCCAATAATAACATTTAACACTATGAAAGTCGCACATTTCAGTAGAAATTACATGTCACAATCACTTTGAGTTTTAGAAAGTGCTAATATTTATAACTTCATTTCTGATGGTTCATGTTTTCTGTATTTTTAAACATATCACTCTCTTCTTGCAATTCAACTATTTGTTTACCAAAGACAAACTCAGAATCTTTAATCTTATTAATACCAAAATTCATTGCGTAAATACTGAAGTTAGATGTAAATGTAATGAACACCAAAAAAATGTTTGGTTTAAAAAGTAAATTGTGCAATGTGTATATACTTGCCTTAGAATTGTGTTTCCTGAAAATCCCTCATGATTTTGCGTAACTGTGGATAATTTGTTCCAGCAACATTTCATTCTGTCTGCACTTGTATAAGGATTAAAAACGTGTTCAATGCATTTAGTCCATGTTTATACAATTAACCTTGATTTATGATGGTAAATTCAAGAATGAAACTAAATAAATGTATAATGTAAGGGCAACTATCACTGACTGGATGCAAAATAATCTGTCTGACTATTATTTTAGAAATATAGCCAACATTGGATTTGGAAGTACCTGTTGCATCTTTGCCCCAAAATAGGAGGCCTTTGTAGATTTATGTTTAGCATATTTTTGGGCTGCCATATTATTACCAGTAGAGGGCAATGCAATGGTGCTGTGAAATGGTGAGAATACAAAGCTTAAGCACTGGGAATATACAGTTGTTACCACACAAGCTCATTGTATTGCATTTTTCAAATAAACTGACTTATGACTAACAATGTAATTTTAAGTAATATAATAGAATATCAAGCATATTTGAGAAATTCTAAGTTTATTTTTATTAAATGTACAACTTAAAATGTATTATTCGAACTGAAAGTCACCATCCAAACATATTTATATTTTCATACTAACATACAATAATATAACATTACATCACATTTTAAAGCTAACTACTGATGTCAGAAAAACATCAGAGCATCAAAAACAAATGAAACGATAGCATGAATTGCTATACAGCTACACTACAAATGTCATGTTTAAAGTACAATTGTGTATGTAAATTAAACATCTTGCTGGAAAAATATGAAGCAAAGCATTTTCTGTAATGTTTTACAACAATAGAACAAATGCCTTCCAGCAGCCTTCTATATCTGTACTGAGTTCACTTAAATATTTCTCAAGTATTATGTAAACAATTACAGTGTCAAAATGTACAAAAATATGATGTAATAACAAAATAAAAGGCATATACACTATTATAATCCCACAAATTTGGTATTTTTTGATAGAAAACTCATCTCTCCCTTAAAATAACCATTTTACTGTGAAACCTTGATGTCAAAGGCTACCACTCCATGAAAAGAAAACCCCAGGTAGAAGGTCACATTTTCATTTGAACTTGTCAAAGATGCAGAAAAAAGTGGAATGACTCTGATATTGGTATCAGATATCCAAACGAAAGGGTTTCCTTTTTCAGTGTATCCAGCAACTCGTTTCAGCAGTCTCACAACATCTGGGTTTGTCCACACTTCACCGCCCTGCCACTTGAGACGTCTCTCATTGAAGGTACCCATGATGAATTTTTCAATCGTTGTCTTGTGGACAATTTTATTGAGCCTCTTGCTTTTCCAAGGAAAAAGTGAGTTAAAATCCTACCTTTTCTTAAGGCTGTGGGTTTCATTTCATAGTACCTGTGAAGTGCACTGATTGCATTTGTGACAATGTCACTTCTTGTAGTAGAATGCTCTCTGCTTGTTAAATCCTCTGGCCAGAACAAAAGTGAAAGGAGTAGGTATGCAGATGCTGGTAAGGTTATTCTTTTACTACAAAACTGTCTGCTGAGATCTTGACGTGTTTGAATGGAAAGAAGTTTCCCAGAGCCAGGTGAAGCACATGAGAGAGCTATTTGGCAGAAGATGAAGTTTATGAGCGCTGTCTTGTCAAGACATTTTAGGTCTGCTGGATAGAGGCTGATTATATGCTCAAGGTTTTCTCCAGCTCCTTGGGTTTGCTTATCAGAAATCAGGTAAAGAATTGTTGTAACATTACCTCCTCCACGTTGGAAAATTTTCATTTGTCTCATAAATGGGGAGACTGTGTCAGCACCAGCAGCTTCAGTCTTTTGAATGTCAACGCTGAAAAACTTTGCATACACAGCACTTTTCCTAAGGAGCCATTTTCTTGGATTATATATTTTATCAGGTTCTCCTTCATTCATCTCCTCCTCTTCCTCAGAATTGTGAGTCTGACATCAAACAAGATCCTCACAAATGCATTCCAGGGCAATTCTGATGCTGTTGTTCATTCCTTTTAAAAGACCATGAAACTTCTGCCAAGGCTTCTGTACTTCCTCTGGTATATGTTCAGAAAGCAGTTTGAACTTTCCCTTTTTGGTAGCAAAAATGTCTACATATGACAGCAGCTCAAGCAATTGACATCCAATATCGACTTTTCCAAAATAAGAATTATTTAAGACATTTTGTGACTGTGGACTGTTTTCTGATTCTCTAAAGGCATTGATACCTTTAAAAGCCATATCAATTATATCCAATAGATGAATTATCCTAAACGAGTCAATATGGGTTTCTGAGCTGTATGAAAAAAACATAGCTTGTTCACTTAAATACTTTTCAAATGTTTGGTGTCGAAGTCCCACTTGAATCCCCCCAATGTAGGAATGCCTCACATTGGGATATACACAGATAAGAGTTCTGAAAATGGCTGTTTAGTAGTTAGTTAGTAACCTTTTTGTAGTTTAATTATTAGAGGATATAGTACTTATTCTGCTCTGCAGGCGTTGTTTGGAGTTTTTCGCTGTACCCGTAGTCATTTAGTTTAGTTAATCGCAATTCTGAGTATTAGTCCTTGTTGTCGGTTTCCTGTTTTTTGGTCCTCTTCATGTCTCTTTCAAGTTCCTTGTCTTGTATTTCTGGCCTGTTTATTTACCCCTTTGCTTTGTGTTTAAATCTGAATTTACCCATTAAAGATTGCATTTGGATCTTCAAACTTTTGTGCTCAGAGCAATTTTTTGATACTCAAATTTAAATGAGCATTGTTCAGCACAATAAGGTAGGAGGACTATATAGTCAAAAAACAACTTGAAATGGATATCATACTATTCCACTTTATTTGAGACTCAGAGACAAAAATTATTTAAAACATCAGAAATAGTGTGAATTTATGTGTTGTGTGACTATTTTGTTTGGTAGTTTTTTGAAAGTTTATTTAATGTGAATTTGCTTTCATTATGACATTAGGACATAGACAATGAGTAACATTGACAATGAGAAGTTTTAACCATTTAAAACTGCACTTAAAAATACTGACATTTGCTACAAAATAAAATGCATTGATTCTTTGACCGTCTTCCTCCTGTGACTCCAGTTACTGAGGTTCACAGATCTATCACAGAGGAGCAGTTTTGACCCAGGCAGCAGATTCACTACCCAAACAGGCTATCATATCACCGAGAAGACCTTCACTCTCAGGTCTTACACTACTGCTGTGACATCCTGAAAGAGCAAACAATTCATGTGGTAGTGTACTTTAAACAGAGCAAATCTAGCTATTAGACCTAACTAAAAACATTGCAGATAGTTCAAAACTAACTAACTAACTTTATTTTAGTAAAATAAAACAATAGTTTGAAGCAATTTGCAGCAGCTTACCAATTGTTTGTTCTGACATTTTCCTAATCAATGGGTTCGGGACATCATAAATGCTATCAGTCGTCTCTGTAAATGGAGAAAAATTACAGCACACAGTGCTGAATATATATGAGAGTTTATAGAATAAGCTATAGTATACTGTCACAATGGGACAGAATAAGAAAATGGGTTGGAGACTCACCATGCTCTTCCTTATTAGCTGGCCAGTTGCTGTGTGGTGTGTCATAGAGGGTTTCTTCAGTAACTGTAACCAATCATTAATAAATCATCATAAAGCAGATGTTTTAACAAACTCTGTTATTATACTTCATTTTAAATTAAAAATGTAAAGCTTGTGTGGGGAGAAAAAATAATATCCATACGTTTACGAGGCGGCAGAATGTCATAGTCTGACAGTAAAATCTCTTCAGTGCTCATCTCCATTTCACTGTCAGTGTGTAGACTTTGTTTGTCATCAGCATCTGATAAGAACACAGTTAAAAGAAACTTTGAGAAATGTATTCATAAATGTTTTGACATATTCATAGAATTTATTGGGGATTTTAAATGTTTTTCTGTTGAAGTGGTTTTATTTGTCATTTAACAGAAATCATTGTGATGTCAAAGACATTTGCAGATCCCTTTTTTCCCCTTTAATAAGAATCTTGAAAATTGTAAAAAAGTTTTTTTAAATTATAAAAAGTTAAAAAGAAATGGTTCTTTGGGGAACCATAAAATGTTCTTCTGTGGCATTGTTGTGAAGCACCTTTTGCACCTTTTTCAAGAGTGTTGAAGAGACATCCAGATTTTTCAAGAAAATGTATAATGATCAAGATTGAAAGGCTGAATTATGAATACTTACTATTTCTGAAGGCATGAAAAGACTCTTGATCAAATGAGAAACATCTACTGTCCCGTGCAGCGGTTTCTTCAGACAGGATAGATTGAGTTTCAGATTTGTCTAACATTTGCTCCCTAATCTCAATTACACACACACACACACATAAACACACATCATTCAAATCTCATGCAAAAACCATCACTGACATGAATTGTCTTGGAGGGCAGCAGTACCCATCAGGTACAGGTCCGGTTTTGTCGGGCCCATTGAGCAGCATGGCTTTCCACAGCTGGTCCATCCACAGCTGTCTAACATCGGCTGTATCTGCAGCCTGTTAACACACAATTTTATCAAGTTTAACAGGTAGTTTATTCATATTATTTTGCTCAGTAGAACACCAGTATCATGGGTTCAACTATCCTGAATGCGTGTCTCTTCAGATAAAAGCATATAATGTCAAAACAATAGATTATAGATTTGCATTCAGGTTGCACTTACATTTAAGCATTTGGAAGATGTTTTTATCTAAAGTGACTTCATTTTATTGTGTGTGTGCTACCTGGGAATCAAACCCATGATCTCTAACAAGTGAGCTACAGAAGCAAAGCAAAATATTTATGTACAAAAGGTGCATAAACGGAGTATTCATGAAAGTCTGAGTCAAAAGTGCAATGTATGTTTCTTTTTGAAACAGTCAGAATTGTTCTTGTGGGGCCTTTAGTCTCAACAAAAGTGCTTAATGGTGACCACATCCTCAAACACAAACTACAGTCAGTCTGTTGATAAATGTGTCGGGCTGGGAAACTCACCAGCATTTTCTTCTTCCCATTTTTCATTGTCATCTCAAACAGATAGCGCTTGTTCTCCGTCCCGCTCACCTCGCGCACAGACTGTACCTGTTAAACACTATTCATTCTTAAACGGCAACATTATTCCCAAGTAGGCGATTATTGCTTATCTGTGCAGAAAATAAAGATGACCCAAACAAAGACATTTACCTCATATATGTAATATTGTCCCCTGAGGTCTAACTGTTGGAGGAAAGAAGAAACAATAGCTTAACTATTCTGTACAATGAATGGGACTCTGATAAGTCCAAATCAAAATTTTCTATTATATCAAGGGAACCTTTGTTTGAACTATAGGAGCTATTGTATGGGTCTATAGTACTCAACACCTTTCAAGACTTTTCAAGTCAATCTTTATTTAATCTGTCTTGCCATCAGTTGAGTTATATATAGAGAGAGAGATCATATGTGACCCTGGACAACAAACCCAGTCTTAAGAGTCAATTTTTGAAACTGAGATTTTTACATCAGCTGAATAAATAAGCTTTCTATTGATATATGGTTTGTTAGGATAGGACAATATTTGGCAGAGATACAACTATTTAAAAATCTGAGTCTGAGGGTGCAAAAAATCTCAATATTGAGAATATCGCCTTTAAAGTTGTTCATCAGAGGTGCTGTAGCAGGCCGTTGCTAAGAAGAAACAGGTTTATTTTAGCGTTCTCTTTTGGCTTACAGCTGTAATGGTGTTTCTAAGATTTCTAATGATTCTAAGCTTTACATAGATACCAAACTTGAGTGGATAATTCCCAAAGAGCAGCAGCAACTAGTGAAGTGTGTAGGCGTGTTTCTGGCCATTTTTGTTAGCGATTGTTAGGAAATTTACAAAATAAAATCGATCATTTTGACCCATACAATGTATTGTTGGCTATTACTACAAATGTTTTTGGTATTAATGTTATTACTACAAATTATACCATTCATAAGACATATTATCAGATTAAATCCAACACTGACATACTTACGGCACTTCCATGTTTCTTTGTGTAGAAAAACAGTGTTGTATTGTAAAGTCTGAACCAGTAAGTCACCCACCGAAGCTTCTAATAAAAGAAATAGAGATATTCTTACTGAGATTCATATATTACTCGGTTCCACTTTATATTAGGTGTCTTTAACAACTATGTACTTGATACAATGTACTTACTTTATACCTACATGTTCTTGCATTGAATGTTTGTAAACACTGAGCATGTCTAACTAAGGCCTTTCACTATTATACACAATTGGACACATCTAACATAGTAATTTGTGTACTTACAGTACCAGTGTTCAACCAAACATAAGTACAATATTGTAACTACAGACTGGCCATGCAGGTACTTTCAATGTAAGAACATGTAGGTATAGAGTAAGTACATTGTATGGAGTACTGTGTAAGTACATAGTTGTTAAAGACACCTAATATAAAGTGGGACCTTAGTATAATAACATTGTTGTTAAACCATTTTTTATATATTAAAAGAATAGTTCACCCAAAAATGAAAACTCTTTTCATCAAACACAGTTTCAAACCTGTATTTCTTTCTTCTGAGGAATACGAAAGAAGATATTTTGAGAAACGTATTGCCGTCCTCTGACTCCCATTGTGTGGACGAAAACCCACAGAGATTTCATAGAATATCTTCATTTGTGTTTGACAGAAGAAAGAGTCATATACAAAATTTTCATTTTGTTGTATGTAAACAATATGTTCATACCATTTTGTCCTTGCGTTTCTTCAGAAAGCCCTGGCAGATGGGGGTCGGCACCCCTCCTCCAGTCGACATGCTCAGCTCAGATGTGAAAGTGCTCACACTTTACCGTACACAAATGAACATTACGACTTCCTCTGAAACTGTCATATCCTCACTTTTGATTGTTTGTGTAATAAAGAAGTGCTGCTCTCAATCACTTAAATGCCAAATTATGAGGTGTTTGTTTTGCAGTTCTCACATTTTTATTCCCTACACACACACAACCATCTATTTGCCAAAGTTAAAATGATAGTTCACACAAACATGAAAATTGTGTCATTATTTACTCACCCTTTCTTCCGCAAAACACAAAATTCTATTGTATGGACACAAAACCTATGCAAGTGAATGGGTGCTAGTTAACAACATTCTTCAAAATATATGTATTTTTGTGTTTTACAAAAGAAAGAAAATCTGGGTGAATAAATGATGACATCATTACACATTTATTTTTGGGTAAATGATCGCTTTAAATAACAGAAATAGAGGTAGAAATGTAAGAATGCGGTTTCGGAACCAAACACAACACACATTTATTCACACCATTATTTATTGTAAATGTTTGAAAATTCATAAGTGCAACAGTTCCAGTTTTAACATGGACAATTGCATTGAAAGTTACAAATGCTTAAGAGCTGAAACATTGGAGCAAAACAGTGTTTTAGTGACTTTCATTTCTACATGATTGTTAGATGGAGAGAAATAATGAGTAGTATAATGTAGTAAGCAGGCCCTTTTGATCTGATAACACATCCATCACATCACCTAAAATAACACAACAGGGAAAAACTCAATTGTGCGAATTTCTCGTGCATGATCTTCATAAAGGCATAAAGTAAACAGCTAAATCATATAATTTATCAAAATAAAAACCAAATATTGCATAAAAATAATCCTTTGTTTACACAATGGCAAAGAAAACATGACTTATAAATTAATACAGTTGTAAGAGGAAAATGACCTTTACATATGAGACATGGCTTTGTTTCAGTGCTTCTCTCTCAAGCATGACTGCATTTCTATGCACACAGTTCAAATATGATTTTTCTCACTAACTACAGGCAATCTTAACATATATACATATATAAACAGTGTTCAGCCGTCAGTAAACCCTGCCTTTCTGCTGTGTCTTTCCAATATAGGTCACACCCAACTAATACTGACCTGACATCATTGTGCATAAATTAAAAACTGTCCAAAGAGCAGAGGACCCAGATGCAGCTCCTGCCAGACGCTTAATGTCCCGTTCCACCACACGACAGATGAGGGGAGTTTCTATAACACTTCATGGAAGGAGACACATGGCTTACGGAAGGCAGTTTTTTTAAACTATACAAAATGTAGCTAACTAGAACTATTTAGTATTCTCTCAAAAGGGGAATAATGCAGGAATGAGGGATTATGGGAATTGTAGTTTATTAGGGGAGGACTGGGATGTTGTAGCATGCCGCTCGCGCCGATCATCGTTGCTTGAGTAGAGCCTTGTACATGGCGAAGCCGAGGACAGCGAACACGGTGGCACCAACGCTAGCCCTCAACCAAAATGTAGAGTTCTTCAGGTCAGCCTGGGTCATGTGTCTGTAAAACAATGGAGTGTGTTAAAATGACAGAACATAAGATTAAAGGTGAAAATGACAAAACAATAGCATTCCGCTTTGACAAGAGTAAAGACAATCTTTTAAAAATGTGCAGGTTTGTAGATCACTCTACAGAAATAACTACAAGAGCTTGTGCAGGATGATAACCAATAGAGTTTGAGCAAAATTCATTTTGTTTTGCCTTTTAGACATCCCATAATATACTGTGCAAAGGTAGAGGAACTGAAAGAGGGCAGCAGGGGGCAGCATGGGAATGTGCAGAAAAAGCGTGAGAGCAAGATAATGTCTTTAAGGGAAAAATGGTGAACATGTTTAAGACGCCATTGCTTTGATGAGCAAGTCATGGATAATAAGAGATGATACAAGAACAAGTGGCCAAAAACACATTTTCGGAGGGATTAACATACTATACGCAGCACACTTTAAAGTTCATTAAAGCTATGTTGTAAGTTTGTTTATGTAAAATATAATGTACATGAATAAAACATTTGTAAAAGGAACAAGGTGATACGGCATTCACAAACCAACAAATTGACGATATCTTGAAGAAATTTTGTCTTGCATCTGCAGAAGTTGCAGTGTGAAAAATAGATGTGAACACGCTTGCCCAAAACCAACAGATTCCATAGACTGCCTCTAGACAATTTTTGATAATATCTTGCAATACCATGATCCCAATATGGCGAAGGGGGGTCTTTACCTGTCACGAACAGACACAAACGGGTCAACAGATGACTCCATGTAGACTGACTCCTCTACAAAGCTGACCTCATGAACCTGATGAACAAGCCTGGACTCCCCATCAACCAAAAGAAACGCACCCAAGTCTTGTATAAAGGGTCTCAACCTTACACACATGCACACAGCACGGCATTTAAACCGCACACCCGACAAGATCACACCCCACCGTACTCCACTGCCCACCACATGCGGTAAACAATCATCGCTCTCACACACCACTGCAGCTTCCTGATAAAACAACAGCTTTGACGACAATCTTAGTGTGAAGTCACTACAAAAAAAAATAACTACATAATTCCCTTTATACATTATGCATGCATTATGATGAGTTTGTATATGAAATCAGAATAAGGAATTAATTTTGCACCCTTGCTATGATTTGCTGAATTGTGGTTTTGTTGAAGCATCGTGGCATGCCACTTTTATTTGAAAAAAAATCAATTATTTACAATGTTTGTGAAAAGTGTTATATACCAAAATTGCATTACAAGCAACTTGAAAATCTTTCAAATTCACTTTTGTAGAATGTTAGAGACTGACTGGAGCTCATTATGTGTACTGCATCTTTTTCCATACAATTAAAGTAAATAGTGACCGAAGCTGTCAGTACACCACGTCTCTAAATTCAGACACAGAAGTACAATCATATGCAATCCTATCCATCAAAGCCTCAAACAACAATAGCATCAGAAGTGTGTGTATTTTAGATGAAACTCTATATTAGCAGCAGCAGCGGTTTAGACATGTTAGCCATTCAAACACAGACACAAGCCAATACAACTCCCCTTTGATGTCAAATCACCGCATATGACCGGTTAGTGCCAGTTAGTCTCTGTCATATACCTCAACTAAGATACATAAGCTGGTTAGAGAGAGGGGACAGAGATGCTGTTAACATGATGTAAAGAGATGCAAAGCAAAGACGATAAGGGCCAACCAAACAAATGAAAAGCAACACCTATTGAGGGACAGAACAAAACATGAATTCACATGATTAAATTCAATGACAGAATGGACTGATCACAAAATAAAACTTAATTTAATAAAATGACTTCCGTGCACCATGAGATAAAAAAAATTCAAGAAAAAAGCGACAAGCTTATAAATAAATTTGTATTGCATATTTCAACATAATTTTTTAGGTTAATGTCACTTGGTCTTAATATATATACACCAATGCATTCTTCTGATTTTATTACATCAAGATTAAATAATTAGGATTAGAAGTAAAGAATGATATAATCTCTTCAAAAAAGATCCAGGGAAAAATGTAACCAAAAACAAGAGGTCATATAAACCTTATAGCCACATTTCTCCCTGAAACAGGGATGAGCAAATTAGTGCAGATTTATCGATTGCATATCCACCAACCAGACAAGGAAAAAAAGGGTTAAACATAACATTAGATTTTAAGTAGAACATTGGATGCTCTAATAAAACAAAATAGAAAATTTAAAGTGAATGAATTTCAAGAGGTCAGAAGTTAAGAGCAACATGCAGGTATAAAATAAAACATTTTAAAGCAAGACTGAATGATTCTGGAGATTGCCTACTTTGAAGAGAGTTGACAGGGTTTAGGTTCAAGAACAGAGGCAGAATTTAGTCAGCGCTTTGCCAAATGGGTTAAAGTACGACTGACAGGATCGATTTGAGATGGAGTGACTGAGACACAAGCATGCCAAATCTGCATTATGTTAGATTGAGACACAAGCATTAATGTATAGAAGTTGTCATAATGCCATATGTTTGGGCTTTGTGTTTGCGTTTTCCAAAATGTTCGCTAACTGACAAATTTGAGAAAAATTTCTCTTGTGGTAACATGACAAAAAATCTATTTATCAAAAGAAATCCACAATATTTCTATACATCCCTCTTGTGGATATGCAACGTAAAACTGTCAGGCCAGGACAACAACGAGTAAAGAGGAAAGAAAGGCGTGTTAGGAAGCCAAAGTTACAAAATGCCCTGCAGAGAGGGAGAATGGGGGGGGTAATAGGGCTATACTTAGAGACCTGGTCAGAACAGCGCTGTAGAGTTTGGCCTTTACCGAGCGCACCAGCTCAGAGTTGAGAAGGTTGTGACAGATGCAAAAGGTACACCTGTTGCAGGTGCACATGCAGCGTAACCTGGCGTGGCTGCAGAAACACACACAGACAGGAAGAGTCAGTGTCATGTGACGCATTTTCACAAGACCTGGATCCCAAAGTGTTTGCTATCCCCTCCTCAGGTGAGCGCAAGGTGGGCTTGGAGATGGAGGGGTGCAGGAAGGTAAGCACAGGAGATCAACAAATAACATGTTCATAAAACAGTACCGATAACTGCCTCTTTTGGGAAAAAATCCTACCGACAAACACGCTACACAGAGAAAAGCATGAAGAGAAAAAGCACAAATTGAAATGTCATTAAACACGTAAAAGGAAAGATTTGAGGGAAGGATTTCTAAAAACCTGGCACAACACAGGACTAAGTTTGCAGTTCTTTCCTAAGAATTGATTTCCACACTGTATGTTTACCACTGCTGTATTTCACGACCAAAGGAGCACTCAGAGATGACCATGTGAAGTCTTGCTGTAAAGTTTGGCTTCATCTAGTTACCACTGAACCCAATGTTCCTACACACAAACCTAGGAAAGAACCGGTCCACTGCTGACATCCTCAATAGCCCGTATACAAAATACAGGTTACTTGAACTTGTTATGCATTTACTACAATAAAGATCTTGAAATAATAGATTTCCAAGCCGCTACATTAAACACACAACAGCGGCAACAACTAGACTCACATGCATGAAAAAGACAAACAATCACAATCTAACAATCAAAAAAGAGCTTTTCACACTGCATGTAACCCCGGATTATCTTCATTCTAAACCCCGTTTTTAACTACAGGTAGAGAAACGTTCATACTTCTAATTGAATAGACAAATATGAAACTGAACAGTGCATACTTCATATCACAAAAAGTCAAACAGTGACGAAAACGTGAAATTTAAGGATTTACGTGGCAATTTTTTTCTTACCGATACACAGTAACTTAAACTGGTCAAGTGGTCATGCGCATGTCAGACTACAAACATCCAGGGTTAACTCTTAATATAAGAAGTATGAGTTTTAAATGTGAAATAGGTAACCCAGGGTTTAAAATGTCAGAGGATAATTATTTCAAGTGTGAAGAGCCCTGAAGTCTGGTTGTACTCACGGATACATGGCCATGGTGGTAAGTTTGGTGTAGATGTCTTTGCTGGGTGCCTCAGCTGTGTTGCAGGTAAACAGCTGTGGCGGATGAAGTTTGTGTTTCCGGCAGAAATCCAGCGGCGTCAGGCCGTAGTACTGACGGGTTTCGTGCAAGTCTGATTTAGCAGCAATAATCACACACGGCGTCTTGCTGTCGATGAAGTGTTTCTGTGAACAAATACAAAAGCAAATAAGAGCCAACAGAAACATTGTTTGATGTTTTTGGTTGGTCCACCAAAGTGATGTACATATGCCAATTTCCAAACCTGAATGTAGGTCCCAATTTACCAATGAATGAATACATATCATCTCTTACCTTGTAGACTTTAGCACAGTACTCAAAAGAACGAGGGTTGCTGATGTCATACACCAGGCAAACGACATCACAGGCCAGATCAGCCTCCGAGAGGAACTCAAAGTCTGGAAGCACCTCATGTAGCTGAGAGGGAGATAGAGAACAGTTATCATCAGCAACCAGACATGAAGGCATCTTTACAGCTTACAACACAACAGGGTTTCAACTTACGAGCAAGTACTTTTCTTGTCCATAAACGTAAGTGGTGCTGATGGCATAGTAAGACTTGTGGTCTTCTCTGATTTTCGTTTGACGCTGGAATATAAATTCGAGATTGTAATCAACATTTCGGACAAACACTAGCATCCCTGAAGTCATACATGCATTGCATGTAGAGCTTTAGATAAAAGCATCTGCCAAATGCATATATTTAAAAATGTCCATGAAATGAGTAATATACTCACCACCAGGTTCCTGCCCAGGAAGGCCTGCAGAAAACCACTTTTACCACTGCCTCGAGCTCCCAGCACATTACAGCGGAAGACGCTGCGCTGAGTTTGTTTCTTCTGCAGGTCAATGCGCTTATTCCTGGTGACTGCATAAGGTAACGTTGATGAAGTTTAACATGCGTTGACCTGGAACATTCAGACGTGATAAAGAGAAGCAAAGATAAAACATTCTCACCTGTCATAGCCGATGCTTGTGACTCCTGTTCTTGAATAATAGAGTAGCCAAGGTAACCCAGGTACTCTAAACAGCGCTGCACATCCAGGTATGTTGTTAACCTAGCGCAGAATTTTAAGTTCATCGTATAGTTCAAGATTACATGGCTGATTATTTTCCTGACCGTTTCCATTTCCAGTACTCACGTCCACTGGGACAGGTAGCCTTGGTAAGTGATCCAGCCCTGCTCACTGGTGCACACTGTGTTGTTGACATCAGGACCCCAGGGCATGTAGGGAAAGACCCTGAACAGATCCTTCAGCTCATCTGGAGACAGGGCACAGTCTCGATCCTAGCACAAACACAAACGTATGAGAATGAAAGTCAAAGTATGCTACAAAAGGTGGTGTCCATACAGGAAGCACTTGCATCTGTTTTTATATTACTTTGGCTAAAATCCAAAATCATACCGTAAGAACAATAGCTGTTAACTGCACAAACCAATAAGTAAGAGATCAGCTTTTTTAATAACTATAAACTAAAAAAGGAGACTATGGGAATGGTCCCCAAATATCTATATATAAACTTGAATATCCAGGAACTTGTGCTTTTAAAGAAAAGAATACATACTGTGTGAGCAAAGACTAATGTGTCTACAAAACACACCCTCAGATTACGTAACTAAACAAACACCTGCACAAATGGCAGTTCAATGTTCTGTATTCAAACTACCAAGCACTGACTGGAGTTACATAACCATCCAGCAATCAGCTGTTTGGGCAGCCGAATGGTGTTTTGCCGAACTCACTTTGTCATGCTTGTCAAAGACGCTCTGGAGAAAGAGGTAGGCGTTGTGGTTCAGTTCTGTGGTGCAGTCTGGAGGTATTTTTAATCTAGGAAAAGAGATTTACCACATTGACCTGGTTAGAATATGGCTATTTTAGACCACAGATTCATATTTCTAAAAACAGGGCAGCACAACAGCGAAACAGTTGGGACTCACATTGGAAACAGGTATTCTTGTGTGAGCTCCAGGTCATCATCATAACCAAACCGCCTCAGCACGGTCCACGTCGTCTCGTGCCTTCCTCTCTGAATAAACAGTGTATGAAGAAACAAAAAGCCTGAAAAATAGAGAACACACAAATAGGTCAGAGACACACAGTTACATGCAAGCCATCACAATTCATGAAGTTATCTGCTCACCCTTCAGTGTGAGGCCGTTGTCCTTCACACCATCTGACATGTTTTTCCGCACAACATTCTTCACATCTTCAAGGGCTTGAAGTGCCAGGGGGATGTTAAAACAGGTTCTCTGAAATGTAGAAGGACCAATCTAAGCATATTGTCTTTCTTAACAAATTTGTTTTAACGTGGAAGCATTTGAAAAATGCTGTATGTTACCTGGAAGAAATTAAGCTCATTGTCGTTCAGAATTCCATCATTGTCCAGGTCTGATATTTTGAAAATGCGAGTAAGTGCTTTGATGCAAGATGGCTTCATCTGAGCAGACAAAAGAAGAAACTCATTACGGCCAAAACCTCACTGCAATATGGCATTTTTTGATTCAGAGACCCAAACAATGTTGCAGATCTCCTGCTACAAAAAACTGTTTTGGGCAAATCATGTTCCCTATTCAAGTAATTGGTGGCCAGAATAACAGGTTAAACAGCTATATAGATGTAGCCTGAGGTAATGCCAGCTTCATTCTTACCTCTTTCTCCTCGGGGGAGTACAGAGGTCCAGTGGGGTGCAGAACAGCCTTCTGGGCGTAGTAGAACAACTCTGAGATGTTCTTCAGGTTTTTGGCTGAACACTAAGAAACAATTAAGTCTTTAAATGAACACATCATATAAACACAGCTGCTGTTGGTCTATTATATATTTTTTATTTAACAAGAATACCTACTTAACTGTACATAATTACACACTACATTTCTTATATGATAAAGGCTGCATTTCAAGGAGATCTCGCTCTCCTTTTAGACTGAAAGCCACAGCACTAGTACAGCAGGAATGAGTGACAGACACATGACCCACTGAGTAATGCCACTTGCCACTATGATACTATCACCCTTCTGCATACACTCAGACACTGGAGGCATGTACAACATATATCCTGCAACACTGAGTTAAGAGTGCTACTTGAAGGTGAAGTTATACATTAAAACTAACGTCTTAAGTATTTAAACTGCATGCATATTTCTTACCTCTACACAGGTCTCAATCTCAGAGTACTGGTTCATGATGGGCAGGATGGTCTCCATGCTGCTGTGCTCCACCAGGTCTGATTTATTGCCAACCAGAATCAAAGGTACTCTAACATTATTGGGGGGGAATAATGTGTAACAAATTACACCAATATCAAAATAAATAGATGACATTTAATTTTGCTGATTATACTGTACATATATTAATACGAACACATCCCAGTCTAAAGACCTGAGGTCTTTATGAGCCACACACCTGCTGTCCTTATCTGTTCGGTCATTGATGAGGGGAATCCAGTGACTTGTCACCTAAAGGGATGCCAAAATGACAAGACACATCCAGAGTAAAGTTTAAACCTCTGTCTGGTGGTACCTTTGTGTTTGATATATAGGAAAACAAGACCCACCTTTTCGATTGACTTCTTGTTGTTAACTGAATAGACTATGCATATAACATTAGCCTGTATGGACAGAGAAAATACCAAGGTGATGAATAAAAAGCAAATGATAAAACAAAATCACATCACCATGAAGACTAAAACCAGCCCCACCTTTGAAATTTCTTGGTAAAGCTGCTCATCCGACTGTTCGGCTTCTGTAGAATCAAAAACATACACCATTGAAGTGGGAAAAGTAGAACCGGGTGTAAATCCACACAAGTGATGGTTGCATATCAACCACCTCTTATAATAGAGATTAAATATCATTACCTGAATAGTCGACAATATGAGTGGGGACTCTCTCAGGCGTAACATCAGCAGGAATCGTGATCTCTTCGGCTCTTAGAGGAACCTTTAAATAAGTCACATACAACGCATGGTGATTTAAATGTGCATAAAAGAAACAAAGCAATAAAGACAAATATTAGATTAAGAAATGTACCTCATCAGGGAATTCCTCACTGACCAGTGACATGATCAGGGATGTCTTCCCAACTTTGGCTGTGAAAAAAAGCAATTCATATTAATAGTACCAAACAAATTTCCAGAGACAGGACTAAATTTAAGATTTGAGTAGCCACACAAATACACAAAATATTCGGTATAGTCGTTTTATGATTTTAAATAGTTGCTATTCCTATCTGAGCCTTAATGTTGAAATGAATGCCATTAGATATGAATGAGAATTGATCAGACAGTTGCTTGATGGATAGGCATAAGCAAGCAGTACGTTTCCACTGACACGTACCGTTTCAGCTGCCCTATCTAGTGTTTGGCAGCAGTGAGTCTCCCCTAAAACTGTTATAAATAACCCTGATAAACAGAGGAGAAATCACTTAACATTAAGACCCCACCCCCCACCATTCAAATCGGTCTTATGAGCAGCTGGGTTATGATTTTAAATGTACAGAATGTGACTAATGTACAGAAGTCTATTGAGGTTATTTACACCCAATGCACAGAGATGCAGATTATAACGTTTCGGATGACTTAATGTAAGTAAGTTACAGTGCAGCAAAGCTGAAGGGTACACGGACGTCTTTGCAAAATGGGTGATCGCTTTGTTATGTAGTAAAAACACTCGCATTTAATGTGGAAGAGATTTTGATCCATTAATAAATAACAATAATGAAGAAATAGTTTGATGAGAAATTAGAGGCAGGCAAATCAATTCGTGAACTGCAGCCAACATGAATACGGAAATCCGTGAATTTATTCACTTACGCTCTCCGACAAGTAAAATCCTCACGTCCTTTCTCATTGTTGCAAGTTTAATTTGCTCAGGATAAAAACTGAATCAGTCCTTTGGATTGGATCATTGATATCGTTGCTGATGTATGTAACGGGGCAGGCCTGCGCACTATTGGCGCTCTGTAGGGCAAAACGGACGGAGAAACTTCAGTCTGCCTCAGTCAGAAAATCACGCGAGTTTAACGCACAGATGTAAATCAGGCCATTTAAACAAGCTGATTCCGTATAGATAACTCGGTCTCCGCGGGTTCAGTTTATGACACTTCTGGGTTTACATTTCCAGCGCACGCCAGGGGCGGCTGACCTCCAATAACCGGTAACTACGGAACGTGGCGATGGACAATCGCGGATCTACTCGCGCTTGATATCTTCTGTTTACCGCTCGTGTTAATGGCGCCATACCTCCGCCTGTAGGACTGGAGTGATGAGACGCACCCATTACCTTCTGTTATGAAACCGTCTAATATTTGCTTAAGTTATAACAGACGTTTCTTTTTCAACTTTAAGAATAAAACACTAATAAAGTTTACTGCTATTGACATACTTTAGAGTACTACAAACTTCTTTTGTAAAAGAATAATGGCATCTGAAGAAATTAGTGACTTTTCTGGTTTATATACTTTCCAGTATTTCCAGAAATTTCCAGTAAAAATATTTAGAAAAAAATATTTTCACATCTATAAACAAAACCTTTACTTTATAAAAACAAAAAGCATTAAGTTATTAGTATAGATGATACAGTATAATAATCTATTTGTGTTTGTTATATGTTATATAAAGTAACAATTTATACCAGAATTATGTTCATTTTGAACATTTTAACTGTTTACCTTTTTAAATAGGCCTAGTTAATGTTTTAACAACAAAATGACTATGAGTTAGCCAACAACAAAAAAACAGCCAAACGTGACATGGTAGTTATAAGGCCATGTGTTCAAATGCATTATTTCCAGAATTCTTACACATTCTTCCTTTCTCCTTTACCGTCCTTGTGAGTATTAGTGATGGTAATGCACAATAATCCTTGCTGAGTGTGTATCAATAAAACACAATACAGTTCAATCTCTAAAATCAGTCAGTCTAAATCAGTTCTCTCTCACAGGTTTAGATGTTTTGGGCCCAAGAGGTGCATCAGGTCATGGCTTATTTCAGGATCCCTCATTATATCAAGATCCATCTCCATCTTCAGAAGTCCACCTCATCAAGCAAAATCAACCACTTGTTCGTCCTCCAGACCCACTGATATCTTCTCTGACATTCTGTCAGTTACAGCAATGACTTCACTTTAAATAGATGGTCACTTAAATTATATGTTGCTTTTTTTTATTTTTTATCCAAACGTCATATTCTCCCCAAGATCTCCTATGAGTAAATGATGTCTGGGACCATCCAAGATCAATTGTTTAACCCTAGATTTCTAAACAAGGTTGATCAAAATCGATTCAGGGCTAGATTCCAATCATACGTTGTGCTCATTCATCTTCAAATTCATCTCCGTCTCCGGATATTGGCTTCAGCTGAAAAGTGGTGTTGTAAAAGAGTGTTAGGTTTTTAATTCAAGCATGTTTTACAATTGTATTTGATTAGTAGATCTGAAGTAAAATCTTACTGGTGTAATCCTGAGGCAGCATGGGTTTCAAAATGACTTTTTTCAAGGCCTCCATCCACTCCTTTTGTTCGCGCTCTTGCTCACACATGAAGACGAATTGTCGATCTGGCGTCTCCACAATTACCCCACATTTCCATTTGTTGCCTCTCGTCCCTTTAGGCACACACTCTCTCACTGAATACCCATGATGCTCTGAGCCAATGAAAACAACCCCAAGCTCAACAGCATCCTTTGGAAAGAAAACAAACCGATAAAGTGTTATTTTTACATAACCCAAAATGTATTACACACTTTTTCATGCATTACAGGGTCTGTTAAATTCATACCAGTTGTGTTTTAAAATAGAGTAGTTTTCTGTCCAGGTAATCCAAGATAAACCATCTTTTCTTGAATGACTCTCGTTGCTGTTCAACATATACAAACACACAAAGAGTCAGTGTCATTTGCTTATACACTAAATCTATTTTAAAGTTTTAAATAATACACATATACAGAAGAAATTGTACAGCATAAAGATGTGTGGGAAAAGCGGTCTCAAAAATATCAACCTTTTTGTAAATATGTTAGAATTGTATTTATTTATTTATTAGAGTTAAACAAGTCCAAGAGAACAAGTAAAACAACAAATTTTATACGATTAAAATTGCATCTGTGTTAGAAATCTCTTACCAGTGGGCCAGTTTTTTCCATGTAACCCTCCTTCAGATAGTTTCTGGTTATCCATGGTTTTAGCTTAAAACATTAAAATATTGTTAAAGGACCTTATAGAATAAACAAAAGAAGAAGGAATTTCATGTACTTTTGGTATATATAAGTGTAATTCTATATACTCTAATATGTTGAAATAAAGGTCTGTGTATACCATGGACAGTACAGTTTAGCCCTAGCCATTTGACCAGAAAGCTGCAGACACCTAACCACTAATACTGTTTTTCTAGGTTATAGGATGCAGAAACTCACAAAACCTGTTGTGGTGTGTGTCATTTGTTTGAACAACCTTTTATGTTGTAAAATGGGAGGGAAGAGAGGCCCTAAGCTTTTTATGGTTTTAGGAAGTAAAAGCACTTGGAAAAGGGGAAACTTGTAGAACTTCCTTTTTATGTGGCAATGCAGGCAGAAATACACCAGGACAAGGAGCTTTTAAACATGTTTTAACATGATCATTATATTCAAAATTTAGGTTATAAGCATTTAGATGCATGGGGCTATATTAAGCAAAAGACAGTAACACAAAATGTACTTACATCTTCATCACTAGCTGTGGGAAAGGCTGTTTTCAGGTAGATGTGGCGAATAGCTCTAATTGCATTAAACCAATTGACAATTTCCTAAAAAGAAAGAATTACAAAAACAAAAAGTAGAAAATGGCTATAAAATCTGCATCTCCCATGCTTGGACAAAAAACATAATAGACTAAAGGTGTTTACCTTTCCAGTTTTATGGTAAACAAAAAGATTTCGGGTGTGATCGTCCACACAGTAGGTGATTTGAAGGCCATAAGCATGTCCTATCTTCACAGGCTGGAATGTTGCGTTGAGGTCCTTCACTGAGATAATGGCTTTTGGCCCTTTAGATTCCTGAAAAGCAGATACTAAATGACAATCTAGCTACTGTTTAGCTGTGCACCTTACATTCGTTTATTAAGTTTTGTATTATTTAAATTGCTCAACAAAAGAAATGCTCCTCACATCCTCCTTGAAGTACTTGAGGGTAAAATCGTGCACAGAAAGAACAAACTTCCTCTCAAGAAACTGTCCGTTATCCTTCCCTTTCTTCCACAACATTCCCTTATATACACCTACAATCAGGCAAAATAATGTTAATTAAAGATTGTTTTTATCATTAACATTAGCCGCATAGCATTTATAAATGCCATCAATAAAAATCTACTGGTCTACCTGCTGTGTAGGGTCTTTCTTTATTTTGCTCTGTAAACTCCATTCTTTCGTATTTGGCCCGAATCCATTGTTCTTTCAGTACCCTAAATACACACAGAACCCAATTCTTAACCACCACAAGGTATATCACACAGCAAGAGTTAAAATGATGGTGTTGAGGATCCAGCCCTCCCGCAATCCTGCAGAGGACATTTGGGTTTGGAAAATGGATGGAAGGTACATCAGATAAGTTTAGCAAAATAACTAATGTGCATGTAACAGACTATGAGGAGGACATGCATAGAATTAAAGTTTTAGGCCTTCAATACCAGAATGCCCTCTGTTTGAATCAGTAGTTCCTCTTATTGTGACCAACAATAGTACAGCTATTTTCACTGCCAGTAAGATGTTTGCATGATCAGCCCTTTATTTTAAACTTCCCAAAAAAAGATCTGTTCCATTATGTTACAAATGTTGCATTATTGTAAGTGTTTCTGTAGTAAAATATTATAGTTGTTCAATGTGCAGAAGAGGCTTGACTACTTACTCGCAATCTTCTGGCCGTGGTTGGTAATAAAATACTGGGACAAATTTCTCATAGAAGTGTTTGGCAGCACTGTTTCCATTGGCCTTCATGAACTTCTCATTCATTTTTATTAAGAAAAACCACAGATGGATTAGGGATCATAACCACTAAATAATCATAAATAATTTTTACATGTAAAACATTTTAGAAGCTCCCAAACCTGCACAAGCTCATCATCCCAGAAGTCTAAGCGTATGGACTTGATACGACTCACAGTGGGAAGATTGCGATGAGTTCCTGAACAATTCAGACACACAAATATTCCCAGCGTATATGAAGCCCAGTCTGGATCTTAAAATAGTAACAGGGACAAAGAAGCACTGTCAAATTTACAGAAGTCAAAATTATTTTGGAAATCTTAATCAGCTCAAACAATAATCCTATATGAACAATATTAAACTCAAATACCAATTTTACAGTATGATGTTTTTGTATTCCTATAAGGATTGGTTTACTTTACAATTATTCCAGAAAACAAAGAAGCAATCCTTGAAATGTAACCATGGGTTTTCTATCTTATCACTGTAAACTGTGTAACCAAGGGCAAGGCTAAAAATGGAGGGAATGTGGGGAACAGAGTTCCAGGGAGTGAATTGGGGGAACTTGCGTCTATAACACTACCCAAATTCTGTGCATACATAAAGTGGCATTTTCTTCACATATGGTGTAAAAAAGTCCTCCCATGCAGTAAACCTGTCATTTCCACAACTGCGTGTCGTAACATTAGAGTAAAATATGTTGTAGCTTCTACTCTAAATTTCTTTAAGGAATAAGAAAATTGGGTAATTTATATTACAGCTGTGGTTGTTCTAGTTTCCAAATGGTTTTGCTACAGATTTTCATTAAAAAAATGCACGTTTATTTTTTTTAGTGAACACACAGCAGTTATTATACGAAGACGCTTAAACGTTGCACTTTTTTTTGCATTTCCCAAAATCTAGAAACAATAAAGAAAGACCTATTTATTCAGTGCATCCGTGGATGTAGATGACAAAGAATGATTGTACTGACCTGGCGCTCCACAATCCGCACAACTGTTGTTTTCTGGAAGCTTTGTCAACTCTAGAAGCGCCTTTTTGTTCTTTTCCCGATTTGCCATAAGCTAAATAGTTTTAGAAACATATATTTAGTACTGCTTCCCGTTTTTACACGTAGTTTTATCACAGATGTTTTTGAAGAACAGCCGATCGTCCGTGTGTGGTGGTTCAGTCACATCAGATCCGAAACTCAAATGCGCGTCATAACTCAAAAGTGCAGCGGTGCCCGCGGATGAAACGACACGAACAATTACAAACAATTACAATGTTTACTTCCTGGATAAAGCAACAAGATCAAGAGCAATACCTGTTTGTTTGAGTATCATATTAAATAAATAAAAGACCTGCTGGTTTAAACAGGAGTATTTCAGGTAAAAAAATCAAATGAGTGTGGGCGTGACTAGCACGCGCTTAGTGTCGTCTATTTTAAATTATGAGGTTGTGCTACATTTAGTTATGACTATCACATAGAACCAGTATTCACTTCATTGTAATAGTAATAATAGACACAGATAATTAATAGATAATTTCCCAGTGAAATAAATTTGGTTTCACTTTTTTTTTTTTTTTACAATACATGCATTTACAGTGTAACTAAATGTACCCAACAGGGCTAGTACCTAGTTACACATTAAAGGAACAGTTCACCCTCAGATCCAAACCTTTATATATTTCTTTGTTCTGATTAATACAAAAGAAGATATTTGTAAGAATATCAGTAATCAAACAAATCTTTTTTTTACTGTGGAAGTAAAAAAGTAGATTAATGACTTTTGAATCAAATAATGCAGATGAAATAAACAGTGCATTCAAGTCAGTATTTTCATAGGACCATTGTGTTTTTCAGCTTCACAGACCAAAATGTTTGCTGGTAAATAGCAAATTTATTACTTAAAACATTCTGGAAAATTACAAAACGATGATCCTTATGAGCCACAGCAAATTTATAAAAACAAATCAGTACAAATGTCCACAAGACAACATAAACCACACACTTCATCTGAGTATATATTACTGTACAAATGTATATTAACCAGCATCCCTTAACTGAGGTGTGTAATTTAAGGAAACTCTGAGGCCAGACACTCCATGGTGCTTTTAGGAAGAGTAAAGTGTATACCATCCAAATAGTGCAAGAATCTGCAAAAAAGAAAACATGACGCATTAAAAATAAGCACTCCACAGTAAAAGATGTGCAAGCATAGAGATGTACATTTGGAAAAGGTCTTAACCACCGTCAGTCATTTATGACCTCTGCTATATTTAAGCTTTGCAAAACCCACATCCTGTCCCTTCACTGCATTGCATTTAGTGTAGTGCACCTTGTGCATATTTAGTTTATTAACATCATGTTCATAAAAAAAACAGATACACTACACATTGTCCTTTATTGCACAGCAACAAACACATATTTGAGATGTGACTTGATAGCAACAGTGGCAAAGCTGTGGTTAGCACCGTGACCTTAAAACAATGTGGTTTCACCTTTATGAACCACAAAGGGATATTGACATTTGTGTCTTTTCGGTGACTTAACTCCAAATGCTGTTTGTAATCTGAAATGTGCCCATTGTGCAGAGGGTGTTCCCCCTGTGACTGTTTAAACTCTGTGTGGTATCTGAATAACTGGAAGTGACCTCACTTCTACAGGGATTCTAACAAAGAGCAGACTGTAGATATATATATAGTGCAGGGCCTCTGTTCACAACATGGGTGCAACCACTTATTGCTGGTTTGTAAAAGAATTTTGAGCCAACTATTTAAAATCAGCTAGCAATGGAAAGCTGTTTAGGTTTGAAAACCTGTCTATTCATACGATTTCCAAACCGAGTTCTTCTGCCTCAGTGTTCCAATATATAGCACAATGCCAGCCATCTGAATACGTCTTGTTAGTGCGCCACCTAGTGGACAATTTAAGTCTGATTCCACCCAGAATTACTCGTAATAAAGCAGTCATGTCATTTTTTTCATTAAATGAAAATGTGTCATTTTGTAATATGCATATCTTTAAATGCATTGCAGATGGTTTGTGAATGGGTACAAAATCTCACCTGCGTTTGATCTTTCCCTGCTCCTTGAGTCTCTCCGACCTACAGATGGTACGTAGAGAGGGCAGGTAGTCCAGAGAAACTGCTGTTCGGTTCCCCAGAACTCCAGCTGATCTGCTAGAGAGCACTGACCGCATCACCTCATTTCTCCTCTCCATCACCCTGCACCAAACATGATAAACCCATTTTACTAATCTGACATAACACCTAGAGAAATAGATTATATTATAAGATATTTTAAGACTGGGCAGTTGTGGCCCAGTGGTTAGAGAGTTGGACTCATGACCAGAAGGTTGCTGGTTCGATTCTCAGGGCTGGCGGGTAACGGCTGAGGTGCCCTTGAGCAAGGCACCTAACCCCCACTTGCTTACTATACAAAAATGTACAAATGTATAGTACAATGTAATGTAAGTCGCTTTGGATAAAAGCGTCTGCCAAATGCATAAATGTAAATGTAAGACATGTTGCAGGATTTTAATACCTCAATAACAGGATAAAGGGGTTGTTCGCTCAAACAAAAAAAATTCTGTCATCATTTACTTACCCTCGTTGTCAAACCTGTATTATTTTCTTTCTTCTGCAGAACACAAAAGAAGATATTTTGAAGAACGTTGGTAACTGAAACCCACTGGTCCCATTTATTTCTAATGTATGGACAGAAAACCAATGAACATCAATGGGGACCAACAGTTATTGTTTACCAAAATTCTTCAAAATATCTTCTTTTGTGTCACAGGTTTGAAATGACAGGAGGGTGAGTAAATGATGGCAAAAATTGCATTTTTTCCTTTAAATATAAATAATCCTATTGTGATTTACAATGAACCATGTTTCTAGGTAAATCTAAGAAAAACTACAGCTGAATTCTCACCTTGGTTCACAGGGTGTGGTTTGAGCAAGGCTGAAACCTTGTCTGTGTTGAGCCACAGGAAGGCTGAGCTCTACCTCTGCCTCTCTTCTGATGTCCTCCTCCAGTTCCTGTGCTCTGTCCCAGGCTTTAGAGACAGCAGCCCTGCACCGTCTAAAGCTCAAATGCCCGAACGCAGCACGGATTTCCTCTCCGCTCACCCCGTTCACCTGGCTTCCACACTCTAACCGAACATCATCGGTCATCCCACTTTTGACCTCTGCACCGGTCCAGCAAAAGTCCTGTAGTCTGCAGGACCCCTCGGTCCGCTGGGAATGAAGCGACGAGTCCAGGAAGGACATATGGTCCATGTACTCCGCTAAACTGCTCAGACACTGCAACACTGGCTCGCTCTTCTTTTTCTCAGCTTCAGATATCACAGCGCGCCTCACTGGAACACCTTCAGACACGCGTGACACAGACTGATCTATGGGCTCTTTCTTAATCTTTTGAGCAGGAGCTCTGCTGGGTTTTGACAGGGAGAGGAAGTCATCTGAATCCGAGTCGGAATGGAAAACATCTTTATTGCTCATGTCAAGCTTCTTTCTCCCCTTCATTCTTGAGGACACTTTCAGAGGACTACAATCATCAGTGGGCTCTTCCAGAACATCTGATCTCACGGTCTGAGGTAAGTGCTCAGGTTGAGGTTGTGTGTTTGGTACTGGTTGTGATCTGATGGTGGATGGCAGTAAGGGATGAGTAGGCAGAGGTAGAAGACTCTCCATATTTGAATAAAGAAGACTAAACCCCCTTCTGTAAACTTCTGAGAGAAGATCCCAGCATTTATTGCTTTCACGTACTGAAGACTCGTTCTGTGAAATGGGAAAACAATTCTTAAAATGAACATCTCATCAGTTTTGTAACTTATTCAACTTCTGGAACCCTGAATATGTGATATAATTAGAGAAAGTCACCCACCTTAAGCAACAATTCTTCAACATTTTCTGTTTCCAAATTCCGGATCCCCAGAAAACTTTCTGTGTAGGCACTGTGGCAGGCTGGTAAACCATCCCCGCACAGATCCTCACTTCTCACAGATTGATGAATGTCACTCTTAACATTACATTTGACATCTATGGGGTGAAATGAGACATACTTATTGTATATTTGTACTGTATATTTACATACAACATAAATCCGAGAGCCAAACAGTTCTCTGAATACTTAAAATGTGTTTACCTGAGGTAGTTAGAGGTTTCTGCACCTGCTTTCCACCACCACTGCATGCCCAGAACTGCAGGTACAGGAGGCTTTGACGAATATCACACCTGTTCCAGTCCAGCAGGGAAGATACATCCCTAACATCTGTTCTCATGTTTTCTGCCAGACACAGCAGCTGTAGGTAACTGGACACATCTGCCTGGAAAAGCCCACAGATTTGACCACCACATACAAGACATGATAAAAGAGACATGTTTTTGCAAAGAAAGACATTTACCACTGAAGGAGCTTTAAAATGGATCTCCTCAAAGTACCCATCAAAAGTAGCACCGAAAGTCGGATCTGCAAGAGAAAGAAAAGGTCTCACGAAAACTAATTCACTTATTACAAACTAGTTCTGTTATTTTTACTAACTACACTTACCACTGGTTGTCAAAATGACAGGTCTCTTTGTAGTGGTCATGAAGGTTTTTATTGCAGCCAGGAACCCGGTGTCATCGTCGAAAATGATGTCCACCTCTTCGAATAAAATGAGGGATGTGGCAGCCCTTTTGCCCTGGTCTTCAGCAGAGATCTTAGTGCTCACTGGTGTAGCACAGGAACTCTCTGTGCTTTTCTTGATGGTCTCCTTCTTTAGACATGTTTTTAACCCTTTTAAAAGAAACATTGCAGGAACCTCAAAAAGATGAAGCTTAAAGAATAAGTCTTATAACCGGATAAACCTGAAGTACATTTGACTTATATAACAATTTGTATAGTTACCAGTTTGTGCTTTCTTGTCCTGGTTGTTTGCTTCTTTGCTGGCAGGTCTTGCACCTGCTTTGAAAAAACTGGCCAGAGATGTAGGTGCCAAGCCTCCTTTCCTCGATGGATTACTCCGAGGAGATTGAGGAGGCTTTCTGGGGGATGATACAACCCTTCTAGGCGAGTTTACCTTTCCTGTGATTAAAGAGGCAAAGATTCACACCACACGCTCTCTACTTAATAAAACACAAGCATAAAAAGATTTATTCTTTTTTAATTCAGGTGTATTTGATCAGGGTTGTATCTAAACACCCCAGAGGAGCAAGATTATAAAGCCCCTGTGTTAAATAGTAGAAGCAATTACTTGGAGAGGCTCCAGGCTTGGTGTTGATACTTGTGCTGCTATAATTGCTGAAGTAGGATGGTTTATGAGCATTGACACCCTGGATGTCCACTTGGTGGGACTGAGTTGCTTCCTTCAGCTGTGACAAGATCTGGCGGCCACTTCTTTGAGAAGAGGAGTTCACCTCAAATACCTTGAGAGAGAGAACCAACAAGCTGATTGAGTAACATATCACTTTTTGAAGAAGCTTGCAATCTCAAATGTAGTAACAAAGTGTTTCAGACCTTGAAGCCCAACTCTTGAGCACAGGCATAAACTGCAGCAGTCTTGCCCACACCTGTGGGTCCAGTGATAAGCAGCGTGTTACACAGATCTTCCATGTCCTCCAATCCCTCACCCATGACCCAAGACTCTGAAAACAAACACAACTGGACAGTTAGGACTGACTCGTGCTTTCTGAATGTGTCATGTAAAGCAACTCTACAAATGTGATCTTGGCATTAAGCTAGGTACCGTCAGCATCAACATCTTGCTGCTTTTCCTGCTGTTTTCTCTTCTCCTCTCGGTCAGCTCTTAATTTCCACTCTTTTAGCCAGCTAAAAGTAAAACATTGAACACACGTCATGTTTATTATTATTTTTTTTTAGATTTATTTTTGGGCTTTTTATGCCTTTTATTGACAGTGGTGAAGGAGAGGACAGGAAATGAGGTGGGAGAGAGAGAGGGGGGTGGGGTCGGGAAAGGACCTCGAGTCGGGACTCGAACCCGGGTCGCCCGGAGCGCAACCGCGCTATATGCCGGAGCACTGTCCACTACACCATCGGCTCCGGCGTCATGTTTATTATTTAACTAGAATTTTGGATTAAACATCCACAATATCAGTGATATTAATTTTTATGGCAAGACCTGTGTAGCTTCCAGACAGATTCTGTATTTCCAATTACATCACAGGAATGTTGTGGCTGATATTTTTCGGTCCAAAGCACATCTTCCTTCACTCCATCTACAAGACCAAACACATACAAGATATTTCTTCAAAATCAAACAAACAAACTAAACAGCGTTTAAGGTCAATTTTGACAGGATGCTAACAGTTCACACTAACACATGAATGATGACTGTCATTCTAATCTTCAATTAATTTGTCACCTTCTGTGCCGAAAGCTCCTGGAGAGACACACTGGTTCCTTTCGGGTGATGTCACCTTTGCAGACTTGGTTTTTTTATTCTGTTTCGGTCTCTGTAATCGACCTCTTCGACTTCTGCTTGAAGGCAGCGGTTCAGTAACATCCGGTGATGCGTGAGACGCAGAATTGTCTGGCGAGTCAATCACAATGACATCTTCATCTGTGTGACTGGACTTTGGTTTTTTCCCCACTTTTCCCGTTCCCTCTCCATCCTCTACACGCTTGCGTTTCCTTCCAATGCCATCAGATGAACCAGTGGGACAGACCGTTTTAGGCTCAGCTACAGGATCTATGAAGAATCACAATGCATACTATAAATGTGCAAAGACTCAGTCAAAGAGATATATATATATATATATAAAATATCGCTCATCTTTTCCTTATGTGGGCAACAAATTTGTTTAATTTACTGTGTACTTCACTCACCTGGTGCTGTGGCCTGGAGCATGTAGTCTTCACGTCTCTTAACAAACCTCATGAAGAACCTTTGGTGAGGAAAAGAGGGATTGAAAAACTTTATCTCCTCCAAAAGATGCTGTCTGACAGACTCGGGCACCTCTTTCCGACAACAAGAAACCTAAATGTAAAACAGGTAAAAGAGGTTATGCTTCCTTTGAAATGTTTTTGTGTGTGTTTTTTAGCATACAATCTAACAAAACAACATAAACAGACTACCAACCCGCTGATGAAATGTTTTCTTAGTAGGAACTGTAGTATAACCCAAGGACCTCTCCACAGACATCAGCGGTACAGATGGCAAATCATAAGACTCTTTTAAACACTTTAGGGAGGGATTTGTAGGCCACTGAAGGTTCCAGATAGAAGAATCTGACAAGAAAATTGAAATATTTAGAGATTTTAAAATATAGCCAGAGTACAACCGTCCTAAACCCACACAAACTTATAATAACTTAAACATTAAATAAGAATGACACCTTGATTCTTACCTGCAGGTCTCTGTTGGACATGAATCACTGTTTGAAATGAAGCACAGGCGTGACTGTAAGCCTCACGACTGGCTGCGGTCTTTGCAATCTGTTTTTTGAAAGAATCGGGAAGGCCACTCTTCAAAAACTCTCTCTTTGCGCGGAACTGTTCATCATCCTGCGAGTTCTCCGATGCCTCTCGACTGACAGGGTAAAGTTTCAAGACATTATTCATCTATGAAAACTGTTTTAATATTGCAGATATCATCTGAGGACAAAATGTTCTCGCAATTATTGTCTTCTATTGTCTATTATCATAATACCTGCTGTCGTCAAAGATGGAGATGACAGCTGACTGTCTCTTTTTTTCAACAAACAGAGGAGCGGGTTTAGCACCTAAAAAAAGAAAACAAACATCTAGGATCTTTATCCACACATCCTTAATGAAGGTTGATTATTTTCTCATTTTCTTTTTAGCCAAGACGTCATTCACCTGCAGGTGTCTTGCAAGCTTTACTTTGGGATGCACCTTTTCCCAAAACCTCATTTAAACTACGAAGCTTCTTCTGGCTTTTGCTGCTTCCCTGTGTAGTGACTGAAGTGCTTTTACTTTCCTCCAAAAATACAACAGAGTCCTGAGGACAAAACGGTAAGTATCACTTTTTAATGAAAGGAATAGAACAACTACTTTCTAAATTGACAGCAGTGTTCACAAGACGCATACGCTATCATACCTCATCCTCACAGTAATTTACGCTGGACTCTTTGCTTCTTGTAGAGCGTCGTCGACTTTCTTTCTCTTTAGTAGTGTCTTTTTTGCTTTGCTGGAGAGCTTTGGCTTTCTCCACTAGCTTTTTTGCTTGTTTTCTTTTCTTATATGCATTCAGTTTCTAGGAATCAAGTAATTTGTTAGATTACAAAATAAAGCAAAAAAAATTATTCTTTCCATTACACCTATCAATTATAAGAAGTGTTACTTACCCTTGATGAAAGAGGGCTCGATATTTCAAAATCTCCAGCTTTAGTGGCAGATGACGGAAACACTCTGGTGATTTTCATCCTGGAAGCAATTAAAAAGTGAATTACATGAGACAATAAAACATTTCAAATTCAAGTATATTGCAGAATTTTACCTGATAGGGCTGCCTTTTATATCTGGTGGGCACAGCATTTCAGCTCTATAAATTCCCCGTTTGGGCCTGTGAGCCTTTGGAGTTGAAACCAGGGAGGGTGTATGAGTCACGTCATCCTTAACTTTACTTGTTTGCCTTCCTTTCCGGGACGTTGAATTTGTTTTGAGCTCAGCGGCAGACTGCTTGTGTGAAAGGTCTCTGGTGGATCTCCTCAGCTCTCTCACAGTCTGTTTACTGCTTCCATTATCAGCTGGGCTACTTTCTTTTTCATCCTTCATCTCTTTGATAAGTTCTTCGGGTTTTTCAGTCTCAACAGGTGCATCTTTATCCATCTTAGCTGTTCTCTTACTCCCTGCCTTCCTAACTCGCTTCTTTCTTTCAACAGAACAGTTTTTCTGTTCTTCAGTCTGCTCAGAGCTGGTCACAGGTGTGTTCTCCAGATATGTGTCTTCTTGCTCCTTGTCCACTGCCTCAGGAGCTTTCTCTTGAGCCTGGTTCTGCTTGCTTTGGCCTTTGTTGGTTTTGCTTTTAACCCCGTCAAGGCTAGGTTGTTTAAATGCATTCATAAACTGTTTTCTCTCTGCCTCTGTGCTTTTCGGATTGGGGCTAGACTCCAATACATCAAGTACCAAATCTTCTTCAAGAAGAACAACATTAGATTTCTTTTTGCGGCCAGGCAATACATGTTGTTTAACTTCTGGGTTAGGAACAGACAAAGGTTTGTCCTCTTTTGCTTGACTTTTTCTATTTCTACTAAAAATAGATGCCACTTTTAAATCCTTGGCAACCTTAAACAATTCATGTTCGGGGGAAATGGGATGCACCTCAGCCTGGACCGTGAGAGTTCGAGGAGAGACCTGCAGAGGAACAACTGCAGATTCACTCTTATCATTACAGAGGTCAATTTCAGCTGATGCCTCATGAACAACGCTGTCAGAACTGGAAACGGTGTGTTCTTCATCCTGCTTTTGGCTCTCATTAAACACAAAGTCTTCAAATGATATTGTGACAGTGCTGGTACTCTGCATGGATGTCTTATCTGCACCTTCCTCGGATTTAACATCACATACAGGCTGATCAGACTCTTGAACACTAGATGCACTATTCTTTGACTCTTCACAGCCACCCTTTGCCTTTCGATTTCTTCTCAAGCCAGATTTCTTGTTCTTACTCTTCTCATCTGCAGGAGGATCTTTCTTTTTGTTTTGGTTTAATGAGGACTTTTGTTCAGAACTTTCGACAGAATCTTTCGTGGCATTGGGAATACATGATCCCCTATCTGAAAAGACATCATGACCAGTTTTATCCTGAAGAGCAGAAGTATCACAACCCTTGGTGCTTTCCTTTATAGCAGATTCTTTATTGTTCTCTATCAAAATAACATCATCAGTGGCAGCCACTTCTTTATCCTCCTCATTGGACTTCTTCATCTTGGTCCTCCTGGTTCGCTTCAGCCCCTGCGATCGTAAAGGCTTGCACGGAATTTCACAAACACCAACTTGGTCTGAAGGTTGCTGGGAATTATCTTTAGCTACCTGAGAGCAGCTTTTCATCTCTTGAGCAGGTGAGGTCCTCTTAAAGTAGTCCATAATGTTGTTGGATCGTGGCGGCGAGAAGGGTTTTTCCACCGGCTTAGGCACAAAGTAACTGGTAATAGTCTTGACAGGTGGTGCATCTGCATCTTTCCGTAATTTCTTGCACGGCTGTAGACAAAGAACAATATAAGCAAAGTGTCAAAATCTATTCACCACTTTCATTGCTGTATGGATGAGATGTTTTATGACAAATACCTGACTCTCAAAATCCTCCATGACAGCTGCCATAGCAACAGCCCCAGCCATCGTTTAACCCCTAAATACCTTGTGGCATCAGATGAAAACACATGTTTTTAGTCTATAAATAAGCACACGTAATAATCACGTAATGCAAATGCTCAATGGTTATATTTTATGTATGTTTGAAAAAAGTAAAACCGAGAAATAAGTAGTTCTAGTTAACATGAACTCTTCCATAAATAACATACAATAGGTTTTTCTGTCAATATTGTTTTTAACGATCAAAAGCAAAACTTCCACAAACACTCACCGATTCTTGGTTTCCCTTTAGGGATGCGTTCCAACATAGTCCGCCAACCTCCAAAGTAGTAAGTGGACACAGAATAAAAATCTATCTGAGCAGAACAATGATGTTTAGCAAAAAAAAATATCTAACAACACATTTCCCAAACATCAACACACATGCCAAAACAGGCATAGCACGTGACATTAGTCAACCAACAAAACCCGACTTACTTAAAAATGATATTTAGAACGTCAAAAGTCCATTGGAGGCGATTATTCAAAGTCCATATTCTGTAATAATGTACGTTTCTGTTGAGTTGAATTGTTTTCTACAAATGGCGCCAAATATCATCGGTCTTTCGCCGCGCCGGTTCCACCAATCACAGCTCGTGACATCATACATGCTGAAACACCGGATTTCAAAATAGTAGCGTTCTTCTGAGCGAGCTTTGCCACAAAACAAACAGGTTTTACTTGCTTTCCATTAACTTTTACTTTATTTTTGTAGTTATAACTCAAAAATGCACAATTGCAACGCAGCTTTAAAATAATTTCGAAAAAATGTTACAAGGACATGAGAGAAAAGAAGAAAAGAAGAAATGTAATAAAAATTAAGCATACTACATATGCTCCTATTTGACTTAAAACATTATTTATGTACATTAATATTCAAATTGTGGTGTATTCCACCATGTCTCTCGATTAAATAGATTTTTATTAAGAAAAAAAGATTAAAAAGATTAACGATGGACAGATTGTTTTATTAAAAGATAGCTACTGTTGCGGCAAAATGCAGACGGCCAGTTGAAACCTTTATTTTGAAAGAAAGCGAGGACGCTAGGCTGCCTATCAGCTTAGAATGCGTCTTTATTCACACTTATAATACGGCGCTTTTCAACTTACCATCTACAAAAGAAGCCGATGCCCAAAAGAATTACATCCAAAGTCCCAGGTATCTTTGATACATTTAAAAGTATATTTCAACATATGTACCGCAATCCTGAAATTAAACGTATTCTTGTGAAACTCGGACAAACGCAGTGCAGCATTGTTAGCAATTGTGCTAACCGCTTTGTCTGTACACCTTTCAAAAGTCAGACATTTAAATGCATGAAACGTGCTCGTTTTTCAATGAAGTCATATTGCATTCATCTTCTGCTCAAGTTAACAAAAGTCGTCAAATTGGTGACTACTTGAGTCTAATTTTACCTGATGTAATGGTCGTAAACCAGTCATGGTATATTGATCCTAGATTTATGTTGTGTTTGTTTGTTTGTTTTAATTATTTTATTTTGTGATTTACTTAAAGTATGTTTCTCCCTTCTTTTGCAGTTCTTTATTCGTCTATACATTTTGGGGAACCATCTTGGTGCGTGTAAGCATGTGCACGACCTCATAGCCTTTCCGTTTCTTGGGAGAGTGTGTGGTCTCTGTGAGACTAGCAAAGCCAGTGAAACCAGGGTTTGTATCAGCCTCACATTGAGGAGTATTGGTGTGAAGTGTATGCATGTGTGTCATCATGGGGGACGTCATTGACCTGGACAGACAGATCGAGCAACTCAGACGCTGTGAACTTGTCAAGGAAAATGAAGTCAAGGCATTATGTGCCAAAGCAAGGTAAAACTGCTAATAATTGGTCATTTGTCATTCAAGATATAAAAGCTCACGGGTATTTAAAATATTGTTAAGAATGGTTGTTATTGTGTATTTGTCTCACATTGTAGGGAGATCCTGGTTGAAGAGAGTAATGTTCAGAGGGTAGATTCTCCAGTCACAGTGAGTATTTATATATATATATATATATATATAAATAAATGTACCCACTTGTTAATGCGTTATGAGGTTGTGTTATTTTAAAACCAACCCACCATTTGTTTGGTGCATTTCTAGGTATGTGGTGATATACATGGGCAGTTTTATGATCTAAAAGAACTTTTCAGGGTAAGTACTTGTGAAGGGGGCAGATGTGTGGGGCCAGTAAGACTACGATTTAAAAAACATTGCAGTAAACGGTATTCCTTTATTATCATCTGTGTCTGCAGGTAGGGGGTGAAGTTCCAGAAACAAACTACCTCTTCATGGGAGACTTTGTGGATAGAGGGTTCTACAGTGTGGAGACGTTTCTATTGCTGCTAGCATTAAAGGTGCCAAACTGATTTTGTTTGTATCTGGCTACAGCCCTTGGACAAATAGAAATTAGTGTAACGTATAAATTAGTTAATGGCATATCCCTTCTTGTCTTTTATATTTATACCTTCAGGTGCGATACCCTGACCGGATAACACTAATCAGAGGGAATCACGAGTCAAGACAGATCACGCAAGTCTATGGCTTTTATGACGAATGTCTTAGAAAATATGGCTCTGTTACGGTATGGAGGTACTGCACAGAGATCTTTGACTACTTGTCTCTTTCTGCCATTATTGATGGCAAGGTGTGTTCTCTTGTTTATTACTATACCTCCCCTTTAATATATACATTTCTGGCACATTGGTGAGTGCCTTGTATAAACTTTGACAGTGTTAACAGTTGTTTTTTCTTGTAGGTATTTTGTGTGCATGGTGGCCTTTCTCCATCCATTCAAACTTTGGACCAGATAAGGACCATCGACCGAAAACAGGAAGTACCTCATGATGGACCTATGTGTGACCTACTATGGTCTGACCCAGAGGGTGAGACTCACTTTTTTTGTTGTTGTTAATAAACATGTATGCATATCATCTCTAGTAAGAATCTAGAGAATGTGTTATAAAAAAAAAGCTAAGATTATGTTTGTTCTCTTGTCTGTAGACACCACAGGGTGGGGTGTGAGTCCACGGGGAGCTGGATATTTGTTTGGTAGTGACGTGGTAGCACAGTTTAATGCAGCAAATGATATCAGCATGATCTGCAGAGCTCATCAGCTGGTTATGGAGGGCTACAAGTGGCATTTCAATGACACTGTGTTGACCGTGTGGTCTGCTCCCAATTACTGTTATAGGTGGGTTTATTTTCACTGTCCGTCTTTGTGTCGTTTGTGCATGAAAATGGCGATTTAAATGTGATGTGCCGTTTTTTTATATATATATTTTACAGAAGGTTATGTCTACCAAGGTATTTCTGTCATTACATTAATATGTTAACATTTTCGTAGGTGTGGTAATGTGGCAGCCATTTTGGAACTTGATGAACATCTCCAGAGAGAGTTTATCATATTTGAAGCTGCTCCTCAGGAAACCAGAGGCATCCCATCAAAGAAACCAGTGGCAGACTACTTTCTTTGACCTTTTGGATTGGGAAAACTGGAAACATCTACACTTTTTAATTTTTTTAAATACATTTTATCTGCACAACATTTAGTACTTCTGTGAATGGACCAGTTACAGCATTTACTGCCTGTTTCTAATTTTCTTTCACATATTTTCCTCACAAAAACTTGTGAAATGTAAGTATTCAGAATCTCTCTAATTGTGTGATAGTTTTGTAATTTTGAACTTTGATATTTTTTTCCAACTAAACAATAAAATGTTTGGATTTGTATGTTTGCCTATGAAAATCTGCCTGTGGGCAGACTCCCCATTTTTCACAGCATATTTGTGTAATGATGCAAGATTTACCACTATCAGTCAGTCCAAAATGAAAGGAAATAAACTCAAATAAATTTGGCTTCAGTTTTAAATGATACAGTATGTTTTTAGTTAGATTTCATATTAAATTTAAAAAAGCTTTTATTTGTTTTGTTTGGCATAACTACCCCAATTTAAAACATATCTTTACAAAAGGACATGTTTCTGTAATTGTAGTGTAGTGTAGTGTATTGTATTAAGTCACAATCATCTAATGTGACAACTCAAATTTTATGTTGTCCTCAGATTATTTTCAGATTTCCATGTGTACACTGTTAAGGCCCATATTCACAACATTTTTCTGCAAAACACAGTTTTAATTATTAAAGTATGACAAAAGGTAAAACGATACACAAACTATGTTAATAAGGTTTATTATTTTGGTTATTACATAGTTTTTCTCAAATAGTAGTGAGCATATCAGTTAAATTTAACAACAACTTCAAAGTCACCGGTATGTGTCTGTTTAAATTATTCATGCTTAATATTTTAAGAAAGTGCTCAGATAAATGAGGTTAACATTTGTTCTGTTGGAATGCATGATTTGGCAGTGCCGTTACATTTCATGACAACAAACAATATGCCTGCACAAGGACAAAACTCATTTTCCTGCTGCACAATAAATAAAGTTCTTTATATTATGCTCATTTCAAATAATATTTCCCATCATGAATGATAACAGAAAGGCACTTTTCTATTACCAATGGGCATTTCTTTCCTTCGCAACCGTCTCCAAAAAATGTGAGTGACTTGCATAAAGAGTCAGTGAGGAGTCAATGTCAATCCACCTCACTTCACCTGCATCATCTCCTGCCTGCAGTGGTAGCTCACTTACACTATTGCCTAGATAAAGATCGATAAAACATTTAAGTTAGAATGGCATTATATATTAATATAAAACTATAATATCATCATCATACAATTTTTGACCTGATTCATCATGAAAGTTGACTGCAACTGTCTCCATCCAAGAGTTGTCTGTATTTCTTGGATCATCTACATAACCTTTATACACCTATACAAAAAAGATGTGTGATTATGTTTTACATGACAGCGATTCTTTTTCTCTATTCTTAATTTCTCTGAAAATACCATGATTCACTAAGTCTCACCTGAAAACCATCGGATTTAAACAGCTCTGTAATCCGCTTTTGGATCTTTTCCTTCTCACTTGGAGATGTCTGCAAAGAGTTCAGTGCCTCCTCAGAGAATTCCCGCTGCAATGTCTGAGAAACGCGCTCTCCAGGGTCCACCATACCCTAAACACAGTAAAAAAAAAAAGATAATCACTAGGAATATGTGTTGGCTGAGTCTGGTTTTAAAGCTTTATGAGGCTACTCACTTAAAAGAACAATTTTGGGGTCTTGCAATGTATTTAAAATATGGTGCTTGAAATTATCCCTCTTAAAACATATTCTTGTTTCTACTCACCCCTGGGATGGCCCATTCCCCACAATCCAAGCGCTTGATGGACACAAACTGCAACACGGGAAGTTGAGAGTTGATGTGGTGGACACTGTGTCCAACTGAATCTGTCTTCCATCTGTAGGAAGCCACAGAAAAGAAGTTGAAAGCTGAAAGTAGTTGTGTTTGAATTACATTGCGCAACAAATGCCAAGCGTACCTGATTGCAAGAGAGACATAGAATTACGTAAAAATATGACGTGTGAAATGTTTTCATTTATTATGACAAGCATTTTAGTACCTGGTAACAATTGGGTCGGCAGCATGGTTAGGACCCCACCTGCCCAGTAGTCCTCTGCCTTCTAGGCCAGTTCTTCCATGTGGATTACTGAGGAAGATTCACAGTATTTAAAGAAAATTGCAAAACCTTTCAAATTTTATACATATATTTTCGATGATCTAATTTTAATATCTGACTTACAGTGGTTTGCCATTCTGTATACGATATGAGCCCTCATAGCTTCTTCTGTCCACAGATCCGTCCAAAGAATTAAATTGTGGGGAAAATTCACTAAGGGATGAGTAAATAGTCTAAATGAATTTGAACCAAGTCAACGGTAGTCATAAACATCTTATGTATTGTATGAATGACTGTGAATTAGAAAATAAAAAACATTTTAAAAAGTGCAATGCAGTGCATATGTTTTTACCTACCCAATCTCCAGGTCAGCCCAAACAGGTTTTGTCAGCACAGAGGGGGCGGTATAGATAACAGGGCTATACTGGGGCCAGTCTGTCTCCCAATCCACCTTGTCATCAGGGACTGGAAAGCGACTTGTATGTGAGCCAGGATATACTGGACAACAAGCCTTTATGTGCGTGGCAGAAGGCATGTATACAGATCTATATGCACACAGGCTAGGAATGCGACTAATGGGGTTTGTCCGGCTGAAATTAAAAAGGAACCCTTGAAGTGAGAATTGCACAAGCCAGTGATATAATTAAGAAATCTACTTTTACAGATATCAATAGAAAAAGTCTCTTTATCACTTTATTGCTCATTAAACTATCTATATATACCTGTCACGATGTGATATTTATGTCATTCAATTTTAATAAAGGTATGTACATACCAGGTCCCTCTTGTAACAACAGGGTATGGAAGTCCGATGATACTAAACGCTATATGGACCGAAGCAAGCCAGTTTCGGGAAACTGCTTTCATTACAAATCAATAGCAGCAGTTCAAAACGCCAGTAACCAGGAAGTGAGCAAAGATGCCCTGCCTTTTTTAGTGACGCAATTCATCCGACTTGCTGTGTAGACAACTCGGATTTCTGATATATCCTACCTTAAGCCCGGAAATAAGGTTGCCTTCAAGACACCTCGATATTTCCCACACAAGTCAGAAATGTTAATGGATTCTTTTTTGTAATGTTACTGGATACTTGTAATGTTCTAATGTTACTAAATCATTAGTAACATTACTACATTAGTTTGTGGTGGGAAATATTCCATATCCGAGGGGTTTGGAACGGTTCCGTCGAAGTCTGTTTTCCCGCATTTCCTCATGTCGCTCCCTACGACAACAGCATGCAGAGTGTGGAGCGCAGGCGCGTACTCGTTCCACTGGGGGTTTCATGTATCAAGTAGTGTTTATGTGTCGTGTGCGCGCGCGTGTGCATGCATGCTTTTCTCTTTCTCAGATTTCAGTCATTTGCAGTAATATTCTGTTACCATGCATTTTATATATTTATATTTTTTTTTATTAATTACTTCTCAACAGTTTATTTTATTTGTTTTTTAGAACTGCTCTGCAACAATGCAAATTTGTAATATAAAAATACATAAAATTATTATATATTTAATTATTCTAATGTTGCTATACTGATGCAGGTGAAGCTGCATCCACAATCAGCAACATTTTAATACATCGTGCAGGAAAAATACACATCTCGCCCCAACATCAAACTGTAAATCACGCTAGAGGGCTTGCTAACCATGATCGTGGGAGGAATTCCGCACGCCCACTCGAGCGTTTTTACCTTACACCACTGCGTGAATGCGCCTGCTTGTGCGCGCTCCCGCCCAATGTTGTACGGAACGGAAGAAATGCGCGTTCGCACACGCTATCCGTTTACATGCACGCTCGTTCCGCACTTGCATCCTACCAAAGGGGGGCCTTGACCGACTCTTCTTCGATTGTCAGGAAAGCGCAACGTTTTCTATTTTGCTATTTGATAAACCTGTAGTTGAACCGAAGGCAAATACTTGCCCCCCTCCCCCAACGATTGTGCAGAGGCGACTGATCTGAGGACAGAAACGATGGCGGAATCGGGCAGCACCGCGGTAGCGGCCGGAGCCGCTGGCTCGAATAGCAGCGCCGCTGGGGCTGGAGGAGCCGTCGCGCCCGGGGGAGCGAATGGAGCCGCGGGATCCAAGCTTGGCCTTGAATCGGTGAAGGGACAATATTTTGACGTTGGCCCCCGATACACGGATCTCCAGTACATCGGAGAGGGGGCCTACGGGATGGTCTGGTAAGAGGAAACGATCGTTTTAGCGAGCGCACACTTTGGTGGAGATGTTGTTGAATTGGGGCGAGATGTAGTGGACTGTTAATGATCAAATCTTCGTATTAAAGCAAAAAATGGGTGATAATTCACAAAGATGCTGTCATTTCGCTTTCCTAATTCAAAACACAGAAGGGAAGACATGTTTTAAGTAATTTTAAGTTTCAAAAGCATCAGAATATTTTGCAGTGTTCAACAAGTTTCTTTCTTGCATATCCTTGAATCCGGGTTGGTAGCAGACTGCGAGTAATATATTGGATTAAATCCCATTTCTCCAGCATTGGCTCTCTCAAACCCTAGTGAGCTGCATGCTCACAGTATTTTGTGCTTTAAATGTTAATTTGATTTGCCAAACAATGTTGTTTATGTAGCAGATCACTTGGTTTTGAGGGACAGACGCTGCCATCTAAATACAACGATCCATAAACTAAGAACACCCGTTTGGTTCAAGAGAGATCAGATCGGGATTTTTGCAGTGTGCTTGTGTTTGTTTTGTTGAGTTTGTAGGCTGAAACTGCATGCTAAGACTGGTAACGTTAGCTTCACCGCTAGCAATCCTGACATCTCACTCTGGGCTTGTAAAACAGGCGTGGTTACGATGCGATGCGGCCAAATGTAGATGAAGCAGTGTGGCAAAAGAATGCGTGCTTTTGTTGAAACTATTGCAAACATCTTTAAGATATCATGCCAGCTGCTAATAAAATGTGAAAATGGACGTTCAAATAACGGTAAACAGACTATGTAATGTGCTGTACCATAATGACTGTCAAGTTTGCTGGAGGATGTAAACAATCCTCTCGAATAATATAAATGTATGCCTTCTATGGATATCGTTGCTTTTGGATAGCAGACGCGTCAAAAATCCTATGCATTATAGGTTTTTCGATATTTGTCACTTGCTCACATGGCATGCTGCTGAGTTTTAAATGTTTTTAAAGCGCATATATAGTTTATGACAGCTCATCATGTTTACATGGATTGGAACCATTTAAAATTTAATAGACTAAATGTGCCAAGATACAGATTTCATTTTGTTTCATGAGTTTTAATTGTTTTACGTAGAAAAAAAGGTTGCATTCTGCAACCGACATTGCAGGTAAATATAAACTGTCCATATGTTCTTAGCCGATATGTATGTCTATGTTTTTAAATTGATAAAATATTGACTGATACATCTGTGCATCTCTGCACTTTTAAAGAATATAAAGAATCAGATATTAAATCATATATTTTGCATTAATTATGTCTTAAGTATGCAGATGCTGATAAATGTCTTCAGAAAAACAAAGCTATTTTGGAACATCGCTTACCTGTTTTAATTATTCTTAATAGCCTTTTTGCATTTTTCATTATCTTCAAGAATTTGCCACACACAAGCCTGGTTCATTTTTATACCTTTCTCAATCTCCGTACTGTCTCTCTTTGTGCTGCCTGCAGCTCAGCTTTTGATAATGTGAATAAGATTAGAGTGGCTATTAAGAAGATCAGTCCATTTGAACACCAGACTTACTGTCAGCGCACCCTGAGGGAGATCAAAATCCTGCTGCGGTTCCGTCATGAGAACATCATCGGCATCAATGACATCCTGAGAGCTCGGCACATTGACAACATGAGGGATGTGTATCCTTAAACCACATTGAGCTGAATTATTGCACACATATTTTGGAGAACTAACAGTGAACTATGGCTTTTTTTGAATGGTCCATATCTAAAGTTTAGAGTAGCGATTAAAAAATCTAAAACTGTAAAAAATCATATTAACGTAAAGTTGATGTAACAGCCACTGTGCATTATCACAACTTCAAGAAGGTGGTATCACTTGTGTTTATCAGCCAAACAGATGTTTAGTGGTCAACATAGTCATAACATTGCCATCAACATAGGGGTTTCTATTATTCTATGGACTATAGACATCCTGCACATGTGTTCAGTGTGTTTCTTTCTTTTTTAAAGTTTGTTTATATTAACACATTTCTACCCGAGTTGGTTCGTTCTGTGAGGTGTTGTAGTTCTTTAACAGCATTTCAGCTATATCGTACAGGACCTGATGGAGACGGACCTTTACAAACTGCTGAAGACGCAGCAACTCAGCAACGACCATATCTGCTACTTTTTGTACCAGATCTTACGAGGGCTGAAATACATTCATTCTGCCAATGTGCTGCATAGAGACCTGAAGCCCTCCAACCTTCTCATCAACACGACCTGTGACCTCAAGGTCAGAATCGCAGCTTGATTTTCCCTGGAATGCACGCATTCAGATTGGGTCTAAACTCTTGTCTAAACTTTCTAGTGAGAGGTGATATTTGGACAACCGAAACCTATTAAAAATGAATAAATGTGTTTTTTGTAAGATCGTATGAAAACAAATCTCACATATTTCAAGACTGCAAACCAAGCATCAGTACTGTGCATGCAATAGTTTATATATGGTCTTTTGACAGATTATAGTATTTTATTGATAGAAAAATGAACCCGATCAGACTTAAAGGGATTCTTCAGCCTTGAATAAAAATTTCCCCATGTTTTACTCACCCTCGGGGTATCCGTAATAAATATGACTTTCTTCTTGAAGAACAATGCAGTCGCAGTTATATTACCATTTATCGGGAAGAACGATTTTGGTAGAATGGGAGTGGATAGGTCCCCGTTTTTTAAAGCTCCAAAAAGTGCATCCATCGATAAAAGAACTGCTCGACATGGCTCCGTGGCCTTAACAAATGTCTTCTGAAGCGAAACGGTGCGTTTGTTTAAGAGAAATATCCATATTGACAGCGCTATTAATGATAATGTCTAGCTTCTGTTATTCCTCGTTTGCGCCGGCAAATGACGCAGAAGTGTCGTAAGTTCTGTTGACGAAGGTTGCATTTTTTGTTTTGTTCCAATGGGATGCCGTCTCCTCTGTGGGGAGCTTTCGTTACTGTCAATTATCGGAAAAAAACAAGCCAGGAGGTTCACGCGCGCACACGCAGCTGACGATAACGGAAGTTAAACATCAACGTTAACAGCGCTTTCAATATGGATATTTCTCTTAAACAAATGCATCGATTCGCTTCAAAAGACCTTTATTAAGATCACAGAGCCATGTCGAGCAGATCTTTGATCGATGGATGCACTTTTTGGAGCTTTAAAAAAACGGTGACCTATCCACTCCCATTCTACTAGTATAACTCCGACTGCATTGTTCTTCAAGAAGAAAGTCATATTCATTACGGATGACCCGAGGATGAGTAACACATGGGGAAATTTTGATTCAAGGCTGAAGAATCCCTTTAATAAAGAGTATGTATTTCTAGTTTTTAATGTATTTCTATAATTGGTGTGTTTGTAAAATAAATTCTTCCTCATTCTTAGATCTGTGACTTTGGGCTGGCACGGATAGCCGACCCTGAGCATGACCATACCGGGTTCCTCACAGAATATGTGGCTACTCGCTGGTACCGTGCCCCTGAGATCATGCTCAACTCCAAGGTATGTTTACTTGCATGTTTGTGTGTTCAGCATGTCACACTTCCTCTCTATGTGTGTTTTAATGTGTGCTTTGTGTCTTGCTTGTAGGGTTACACTAAGTCCATTGATATTTGGTCAGTGGGTTGCATCCTGGCTGAGATGTTGTCAAACAGACCCATCTTCCCTGGAAAGCACTATCTGGACCAGCTTAACCACATACTGGGTAAGAATATAACTTAGCCATGCCCACACAACACATCTGCCATCCTTATTTTCAATTATGTGCTCTGTGATTGGCTGGATCAGTTCCTCATATGTGATACCACCAGTATGTGCTTCTGATAATATCAAACATGCTGAAATCTCGGATCGTGTTTTGAACTGCCAAAATGGTTTTCAACATTTTTTTTAGCTTATACATTGACGAAATGGCCAAAAATGGCCTTCAGCAAATAAGGTTCTGTATTACAGTGTACACCGAGATTTGCAGATCTCATCTGCAATGCCTTTATCAGCTACTAGCCTTGAATATAATCAGGTTTAGAAATATCACATAGTATACTTGTAACGTGTGTCTGAAATTTTAAAATGGAAGAATTTTCCGAAGCCTGTTTGCATGCGTTCAAGTCTAATTTTCACCTGAATTCATGAGGAAAAAAATACTGGTGGTTAGCATGTGGCTTGCCATTCCCATTATTCTGAATGACATTCATACAATAAAACATTCTCAATCCATTCATTTAAATAAATAATGAGAATATAAGTACTCTCTTATACAGCGGGGCAAAGTTTAATGCATCTGGACCTTGATGCATAGTTAAAAAATGTTGTTCCTCTTCCACGATTGGCCAGGTATTTTGGGCTCTCCTTCTCAAGATGATCTGCACTGCATCATCAACATGAAGGCCAGGAACTACCTCCAGTCTTTACCCCAGAAACCCAAGATCCCATGGAACAAGTTGTTCCCCAAAGCAGACAACAAAGGTAGACGCTCACGTTAGGATGTTTAGTGTTACGGAAGTGAAATGACATGCAGATGGTGTAAGTAAGGTCTGACAGTTGCTGTCTTAAGTGTGTGCTCGTGCAGGCGTGTGGGTGTATTGTGGGTGTGAGCAAATGGTGCATGCATTGTGCAAGTATGTTTAAATGAAACATGAAGCCAGAACGAAATGAAATTACCATTTTGTTTTGTCTTGTACTCCTTGGCTTATACTCTACTGCTTGTTTCTGAGTCCGCTAAAATGGATTAGCGTTTTGTATCACGCATCATTTTATAGATTACATGCCTGTGTTTGTTGCTTTTTTAGCTCTGGATTTGTTGGACCGCATGTTAACCTTTAACCCGAACAAACGTATAACCGTGGAAGAAGCACTGGCCCACCCTTACCTGGAGCAGTACTATGACCCCTCTGATGAGGTATCTCTCTCCTTTTCAAACTCCAATCTCATGACTTTATCTGTGTCACACGCTCATCTGTACCATAGTTGTTAGTAAACAGCATTTTGCATTGTTTGACATTTAGCCGGTGGCTGAGGAACCCTTCAACTTTAAAATGGAGCTGGATGACCTTCCTAAAGAGAAGCTCAAAGAGCTGATCTTTGAGGAGACGGCACGCTTCCAGGCCAACTACCAGGGCTCCTGAGAGGGACCGGTAAGAATAACACATCAGTCGTAATAAATAAGAACTTTGTCATGATATTTTAATACATAATGACATTATCTGGTTTAAGAAAGTGATGTTGGGTTTTTAAATACCAAAACTTGTTTTTTCAGCCCTCACAGAGAATGATCAAGCAGAGCGAAGTCTCAGATAAAGACAACTCCAGACAACCTGCGAACACATATACATACATATAAACATAAAAAAAATCAAGATAAAAAGTACATGTAAAACTTTCAGCTTTCTTTCACCTGTACATCTCTCTCGCTGGGAAGCTGTGCGCTATTTCAGGCATATAACCTCTTATCATAATGGCATTAACGGGGCTGTCAGGCTCACTATTGTTATTGCATACTGCACACAGCTCCTACTCTCTCGAACAATTGCATCTTTCACTCTTTCAATCAGTACTCTGCTTCTCCTTCGTTCTTTCTTTGTCTTTGTTTCTATCATTCTCTTTATGTCTCTCTAGAGGGTGTCTTTTTACTGGTCTGTGATGTTCTGGGTGTTTTTCATTCCGACAGAGAGAGAGAGAGAGAGAGAGAGAAAAAAATCTTCACAATTGGCACTGGACTGGTGTGTGTATATAAGTGATTCTGAATTTCTTTAGAGTATTGTAAGTTGGAGATCTGTTTGTACACTGTAATTTGAACGTTATGATCGGTTTCAAATTGTGTTTTGTAATGTTGGGAATTTATATTTGAATATCTTTTGGAACTATACAGTCATTACTCGTTTCTTTTTTAATTCATTCCGAGATGTGTGATGTTACATTTGAGCTTGGATGCTTCCTTTTATTTTTGTCTATTGAGAGAAAGAGGTCTTGGTTTGATTCTTGGTGATAAGTGTGTTAAGAAACGGCGATAAGATTAGAGGAGCAAGATATGGATTAATATCCCCGTTATCATCTGCTGTAAAATATCATGGTCTACTGTGGAAAATGTAACTTTCTTGCCAATATTTTTGGAAAATTAAGCCATCAGTATCATCTTTTTTTAAAGCTGACTTCCATTCTCTCGTAAATCTGATTTCATGGAGGATCTTTGGTGTGCAGACCTTCATCGTGCATTTTTTATTTTGGGGGGGGTTGATAGGGATTTCTTTGTGAATACCAGTAGTTGTCATTGGTTACCAAGGCTACTGTTGCCATGATTCCTTTTTAATAAGGCACACATAATTCCCCTCGATTTGGCTTAGTGCAAATATTGGTCCCTTACGCTACGTTGAGACTGTTCTTTCTTCAACCTCTTCTGAATTGTGGAATCATAGCCAACGCTTCAGAGCCATAGCACATTTTTTCCTCATTTCCTCCCTGTGATGTCAGAACTTTTCAAAGGGCTTTTCCGCAGGGCTTGCTGACCTCATGCCTCTCTTGCTTGTGATTGGCTAACCTTGTTTATTTAGTCTCTGGTTGGCTGACTTTGCATGCATTGCAGCACAGGTAAAATTCGATTTGCTACTTTTACCTTGGTTCCCTCCATCCTTTATCTTCCACAATATTCTTATTCTTTTTTTTTTGGCCAATCATGAAACTGAAAATTCTTAAAATGGCACCACGTGCTGCTGTTTTGCATAAATTAATAAATCCCTTGTGTAAAACTTAATTGAGACCAGACCCAGCCTCATTAGAGGCTCCATTACATGACTTTAGCCAATCAGTGCACCTGCACTTTGTGTCTCATGACCAAACTTTGTTTCCATTTTCAGTGCAATTCCATTCAGTATCCTGTTTCCTCCTTTCTTTCTATTTTCTTAGTACGCTTTCATCTTTCTTGACTTTCTTAGTTTCCCATACATCTAAACAGGGTGAAGTGTGACAGGCAATGATGGTTGGTTTCATCCCATGTCTACATCTGTCTTTTCCAACCAGAAGCTGCTTCTCTCTGCTCCCTCGTCCCATTCTGTGACTTAAGGGAAATTAATTACCAAGGAAATGGTTATTATTTATATTACTGTATTGTCAATGGCAATGATATGCTCATTAAGAATGGGACCATTGGGACTGTCAACAGTCTTTCACAGAAATATGCTCTCTCTCACACACACACACACACACACACTGAACTGATATGCATTTAACTCAACACATTTACGGATGTATTTTTCAGATATATAAACCTGCACGCATACAGTATATGATTTAAAAAGCCTACAAAGGAGGCAGATATCATTATGTCCTTTTTAATGGCTGTTATTATAATTTTTGCTGGTGTTATATTGGTGAGGTTTTTTATTTTAAAATCTAAAAAGGGATTTAAAACTTTTGTCCTTTTTAAAGTATATTTTGCATTTCTTTTGTTTTTCGCTTTGGGTGTGAAAAGAATTGGCTGTTCACTCTTTCTGAAGTCTATTTTTTCCCTGAATCTTGTAAGGAATTATTTTAAGTGATTAAACAATATGAGTAGATTGTCAAGAGAAATGAGCTATGGATGGTTATAGTCTATGTATATGCTTATGGGTATAATAAATTAAACGATTAACAAAAACAGAATTATATACATATATTAAATAAAATTCCTGATACTGTAAGTTTGATGTGTGTTCATTTTTAATCTTGCCTGCTTTTTTAATAGCTTTTTTTAGATCAAAATAAACATTGTTAAAGGTTAGAAAGTGATTTTTTTAAAACCTTATTGTTTGCATGGCAAATCTCATTGCGCACATACTGTACATATGACACAAGACGTTTATTAGCAAGTTTAATACTTAATAGCTCCACATCACATACAGTTCATCATAAGCTTCATGTTTTTCTATTCATATGTAATCCTATTAACTAATTATTAACAAATGAATGGAGGGCTCATTTCCACTTGTCTTTTGGAAAACTTGTAAGCTTACATTCACAGTAACACTCACCTTGAGTCATATTCTCATGATTTAGGCTTTGCAACTCCCTTTTATGATTTAATGTTGTTTCATATAAAGGGAGTGGTAATAACAATCAAAAACTACTTCATTTTGCTTGGCAATGGAAAAAAAGCACGCATGACAAGTGTTAGCAGACCATTGGCAAGCTTTCCAGGAAATTCATGGTCAGTGATTTTATAGCTAGACTTAGTTATAGCAATAACTAACTTCCAAATTTCCAGCGCCCTGGTTTTATAGAAAGTATTACCTTTCTCAAATCACTCGAGTTGTCTGTCCAGTCGGACCACTCCCCAGTTCCAAAAACAAGTTCCAGCATGGGTTTAAAATCTGCTGCGATGCATTCCAGACATAATGAATGGAGTAGGTTTCAGGTGTGCGTGCATATACACAAAACGAAACTTTTTATTATTAACCGTATCAATAAACATGAATCCATTCTAGATTATATGAGATTAACTTTTTGCACAATCAGTATGTGATGTATTAAACCTATTTTACTAAGACAATACAAATTACAGAGAATATCTGTCCCTTATCTGACTCTGTTCTCTTTGTTTGTTAGATAACACTCTTTCAGCATTTCTTCTACAAAGCAAAAACAATAGGATGGGAAATGTGCTGCTGACACGCAGAACCGACAATGTTGTGCTGTTGTTTTGTGCACGTGCTAATGTGGGTTTATACTTCTTCCATCACAAGCTTTTGTGAAACATTTAAATGTGTGAGAACATGAATACATGACAAACATGAGCTCACATTCAACAAAAAACATTTTCTGTCTCCATGCTGTAGCTTGTTCCCTGTCTTCCCAATGGACGCAAGTTGCTTTATGTAACAGTAAACAAAACATCTGTACGTAACAGTATTATACAAGATATCATGAAAAGGTGTGAAGTATGTGATCCAGAAATGAATTTCCATACAAATTGTCCATGCTCTCCAAAAGTATTTGCAAACACCCTCATTGATCGCGACAAAAGGGAGGGGAAGTTTGGGTCACAGCTAACCAATGACTAACTGACTGTCCAGAACCCTTTAGTATGTACACACCTAGAAAACAAGAAAGAGGTAATTCCAGTTTTTTCGCCTGTTTCTTCATTGCATTTGCATTGTTTTGAGGTTAGGGATTTTGTCTGCCATTTGTTTCTTATTTCATACTTTTCTTTTGCATTATGATCATTGCAACATTTCTTATTATGAAAGGTAATATGAGGCAAGGCAAAGAAAGGAAAGGGAGTGGCTGAGAGTCGTAAGGTAAACTACACAGGTGTGAAATACAAGTGAAGAAGAAAGGATAAGGGTCTGGTTAAAGAAGCATTTGGAGGACAGGTGCTTTAGAAGTCAACTTACGTCGGATTTTGGATCCAAACCTGAAGTTCATTTCTAAAAACAATAGGAAGGTGTTGAAACAAAGAGCAATTTATTATATTGGTAAGTTTAATTATTTCCATTTTTTCAGAAATTTACTTTGCAAAAACAGACATAAAATGCTAATGTATGACATACCGTACATACATAGGCTACATGTACCGTACATGTGTCCTATGGTGTGACATAGCAAACAAACTGTTAATAATACATTATTTGATATTACTAATATTTATGTTTCTAATATAAATAGCAAAATAGAGATTTACACACAAAAAAACATTTTGCTGTCACACTATAGGACATATATCCATATTACTGGATATATGCATACATCCTCATACTCAATTCTCAACATCTCATTTTTTATTACAGGTGAGATTTCTGTTTTGGCAGTCTGCTGCACTTAATCTCTCTTGAGCCCCTTTTTCTGGGAATCATGGCAAGCTACTTGTACTACCTGCTCCCAGCAGTTGGGGGCTATGCTCTCACATCACTGTACATTTTGAAGAACCCTCACATTCTACATTCTAGAAAGAAGACGGCTTTCTACTGTACCCACATCTCTCATAGAGGAGGTACAGCATGTGATGCTCATGACCTTTCACCTGGAAATCTGTGTTCTGGCTTTGGTTCAAACCACAAATTGATATATTTTTTCTATCAGCATCGCCGGTTTAAAATGAGCATTGTATTCTGTTACTTGATATAATTAATAATAATGGCAGGCTTTAATAATGTGTTTAAAACTGTGTTTGTCTGCATGCATGATCCATTCATAAAAATGTCAATGCAAAGCATTAGAGCTTATGCTCTTCTGTTTGGGTTTGTACATTAAGTGTTAGTTAATATATGACTGAGTATCAGTGAGTGATTAACTGCACGTTTGCTCTGTATCCTCAGGCTGTGGTGAAAGGATTGAGAACACTATGGAGGCCTTTACACAGTGAGTGGGAAGCTGTTCTCAAATCAGAGCTCATCTTTCAGTGCTTCTGGCCCAAACAGATCAATATCATCCTCTGACATGTTCACATGTACATTTTGTACTGTTCAGACAGTGATTTCTATTTTCTGTTGGAAATCTTTCTCTCAGTGCTGTTGACATGGGCACCGAGATGCTGGAGCTGGATTGTCATTTGACGAAAGATGGTCATGTGGTGGTGTCACATGATGAAGAACTCCTGCGGCAGACTGGGCACAACGTTTCCATCTCTTCTTTAAACCTGGAGGTCAGAGGTTAAGGTTAACATACTCTCTTGCAGCTCTACCTACTTTCTAGAAACAACTTTTTGGCTGGTTAAATAGTAATGCCTTATACTCGGACTGTACATTATATCTTCTGGCTAATTTGATTATGCTTCCTGCTTCCTTCATACTTTTACCTCAGTTTAACCACATTCAAATCCATTCTATTGTATTCCAGAGATTTCCCTATAAGATTTTTGATTTAATGTTCTTATTCTTTTTTCAGGACTTGCCACTTTATAAAGAGACACTCGAGATTACCTTCAAGACAGGTGTGCCAATAAAAATGAATCTGCAAAATAATATTTTCATTATTGAAAATAAAGATGCCATTTTAACCCTCTTGCACAGGTCACTGCAGCACTGGGTCAGACAGGAACATTGCTTTATTAGAGGATGTGTTCCGCAAATTTCCTCATGTGCCTGTGAACATTGAAGTGAAAGAGGATAACTGTACACTGATTGGGAAGGTATGGTAGCACACATCATACTCAACATGTTTTTTTAGAAGGCACAATGCATGAAATTTATTTTGTTCTTAATATGTTCATATTAAATTTAATGTTTCTTTCAGATATCTGATCTTGTGAAGAAATACAACAGAGAGGGCATCTCAGTTTGGGCATCTGTGGAATCCCCCATCATGGCCCATTGTCGCAAAAGGGTGTGTGTGTGTGTGTGTGTGTGTGTGTGTCTCTAATCATGTCTCTCTCCTAATATTTGTATCTGTCATTGTGCTTTGGTAGAACCCCTCCATGCCCTATATGTTCACTTTAAAGCGAGGTTTACTGCTGCTATTCCTGTATTATACCGGTCTTCTCCCATTTGTCCCACTGGGAGAAAGTTTTCTGCAGTTCTACTTGCCACGAATCATTAACAGGTCTGTTTTTTCCACAAAATGACATTTTGTGTTATTTGTACCTTAATAACAGAGACTATCAAAACACTAAACTAACCCCCTTCCATGCAGAACATTAACACCAGACATGTGGATGCTGAAAAACAGTTTTGTGGTCTTCTTAATTGACAGGTAAATTAAAGGAAATCTAACAGTGAACAGAACTTAAAGGGACAGTTTACCCAAAAATGAAAATGTTGTCATCATTTACTCACCCTCCTGTCATTTCAAACTTGTATGACTGACTTTTGCAGAACACAAAAGAAGATATTTTCTAGAATGTTGAACAACAGCGGCACCCATTCACTTCTATTGTATGGACACAAAACCAACGCAAGTCAATGGGTGCCGCTGTTGTTTGGTTACAAACATTTTTCAAAATATCTTGTTTTGTGTTCTGTAGAAGAAACAGGTTTCCAATAACAAGAGGGTGAGTAAATGATGACAGAATTTTCATTTTTGGGTGAACTATCCCTTTAATAGTATCAAACTAAAACAACTTGTCAGTTTATTAGTTTTAATACGTTAATCTGTTTTGTTTGTTTGTGGCAGACTGACTATGCGAAAAGGGATGTTCAAGCACCTTAGAGAAAGAGGAATTCAGGTTTGTGGGCATGTGGCCATATGTTATGACTTTTTATTATTAAGAAGTGTAAAACTTGTGGGCAGAAAGTTAAATGTAATATAAACAATCAAACGTGTCCGTCTCTCTTCAGATTCATCTCTTTGTGTGTAATGAAGAACAGGATATTGAGACTGCATTTGCTTTGGGAGCAACAGGAGTCATGAGTGACTATCCCTCCCTGTTGTCAAACTACATTAAAACGCGCAAACAAGCTACGTGATGAAAGTTTACACTGCACCCTTTAAGTCAAACACACAATATATGTCGCTTCTTGCTTACAATGCTTACAATCCTTAGTGATAAATCAACCATTGTCTGCTAATAAAACTTGATTTACTGCATTCCTTGTACAGTAGAAGAGTGATATATAAGTGAGAACCTGTGAAAAATAAGTCAAAGTCAGCTTTATTGTAAATTCTGCCACATGTACAGTACATACAAATGGAGGATTGAAATTGCATTACTCTCAGACCCCAGGTGCATACAGATAACATAGAATAAACATATATCAAAAAATATATCAAATTACAGATAAATACAAAATCTATATATATACACAAAACAACTTTACAAGCAAGGGATATGTAACTGATAAATGTGCAAACCAATGAAATAATCAACAATGCAGATGGAATAAAAAACAGTGCAGATGAAATAAACAGAAATAAATAGACGATCTAAAAACCAATTGTTGTAAGAGTTTTTCTTTGCTTCCTGCTTGGTGACCCCAGCATTGCATGTTTATTATGGTTTTCAGTCAGTCAGTGTCATAGCTCATCCCTCCTCATGCTTGAAAACAAACACAATCTTTGTTTTCTAAAGCTGTGCAAAGTCTAAACGTGGCCATCAGCTGCATCAAACTTGAAATTTCAGGATGTTAGTGACACTTACGTACATTATAAGCTATATTATACAATGCTATTCACAACATGGCTTAGCTGTTCCTATGTTTTTAGACCTACGATTGAAAGCAATACGATAATGTAAACCTTTCATGTCAAGCAGGATGACAACAGCTTTTTCAAATCGCGTATTTACATGCAAAACGTCAGGGGGACACAAAATCACCACCTCACTTCTAATCATGTGATAAGACAGATAACCAAGACACGACGCCTTTGTTGTTTTTCCTCTGAAAACCATAAACTTCAAGGTAATGTCAAGCGCACGAAAAGCGCAATCGGATTGGCTGACCTATATTCCAGAAGTGGCTTTCTGGATTCTGATTGGTCGACCGTGGTTTGTTTTGGACCACGTGACGTATAAGAAACTTCCTCATAAAATACTGTAAACAAGTCTACGAATATTTTTTTCGGTTGCGACATATCCTGAACATTGATCTGATTATATTTGGAAAAATACGAAGTCTTAGCTCGAGATTGCACGTTTTTACATTAGTGCAGAACAGCTGGACGGACAAAAGGACGGAAGTGTTGGAAAAGCGCAACGTGCCGCGCGTTTGTTTGGTTGAGTGATCGCGATTATTTGGTGAATGCTCAGGCGCGTGTGAAAGCAGGATAGTGACAAACGACTTGAGGTTTTCTCATGCCTTTGAGTTGACAACGCTTCAATTCTGGTGACAATACTGCTGCTGCATTTGTCTCGAAGAAATCATTTAGGTAAGTCCGTTTTCAATACGTGGTATTTCAAAATGAGTAAACACGTTAGGAACAGCTCTGATCTCGGCGCTGGTTGCTAAAAACTTAAATCACGCCGAAGATATGTCAATATTCTTTGCTTGTAACGTTAGTGTTGGTTAATGTAAAGCGTGATTTCATGTTACTAGCAGCGTGCTCTGGTGTTGTTTTCTGACTGCTTTGTGGGCCGCGGTTTTATTGCACATGAACAAAACGAATCATAAGGATACATGTTTTAGACGTACATGTAATTTTTGTCCTAATATTTCCCCTAAAGCTAATTTTTAATGACGGCATGCCTTAGTTATCAGTTACATCTCACCCTTGTTTACCCTCGTGCCATATATGGGGTAACTACAGTGTGGGCAGCCAAGCAAAGTAGGTCATTTGAATGTTTCCTTTTCCCTGGTATATCACAGAACCCTTGCGATATTATAAAACGCAAGTAGGTTGTCATAAATGTCACGTCCAGCATGCACAACGCAAACGTCATCGCAATAAATCTGCTATTAAGAAAACATTATTTGCAGATGGTGTCAACGCCATTTCTTTTCCATGTAAACAATGCACGACTATTTTGCAATCCTGCCGTGTGCTCTTATGGTTGTCAAAGCTGCTCCAACGTTATAGCCTTTTGCCTTCATGTTTTTCTTGCCAGATTTGGACATGAGAAGGGGAGGCGGGAGGGCAAGGTTTGTTATTTTTGCAGATATGGTCTGACACTGATTTTGTGTGTCATTTTCAAAGACATGGTAAAGCAGACCAAGGCCAAAACTTTCCAAGCCTATCTGGATTCCTGTCATCGGCGCTACAGCTGTGTCCACTGCCGTGCACACCTGGCCAACCACGATGACCTCATTTCTAAGGTGAGAGCATCTAGTGTGATACAGAGATTTGTAAACGCCATGATTTTTGTGTTAAATGTCTCTTTCTCTCTTTTCAGTCCTTCCAGGGGAGTCAAGGTCGTGCATACCTCTTCAATTCTGTGTACGTAGCACACCTTAAATATATCCTGGAAATCAGATCTCATATTCTTATATAAGAAGGTGTTTAACTGTCATTTTGTTATTTCAGGGTTAACATAGGTTGTGGCCCAGCAGAGGAAAGGTTGCTGTTGACTGGACTTCATGCTGTGGCTGATATTTACTGTGAGAATTGCCACACCACACTGGGCTGGAAATATGTAAGCAACAAAGAATACAACCAAAATAACTTGTATACTATATGTTACTATATGTAATCTGCAAGAATATTTTCTGATCACAGTTCCTCATCTATTTCTCTACAGGAGCAGGCATTTGAGTTAAGTCAGAAGTATAAGGAGGGGAAGTTTATAATTGAATTGTCTCACATGATAAAGGATAATGGATGGGACTGAAGCCTTTGCTTTAATTTACTGTCACCTGCTTGCAGCTTCTTTGAGAACAGCATGAGATATGCTTCCTTTTATATATCCATCTATGATCTACATTACTATTGCAAGCACCTTTTTTTCCACACGGATGTCCCAATGCACCAGGTTTTCAGAGAGGACGGGGAGCCTGCCCTGGGGTGACGTGTGTGTGTGTGTGTGTGTTTGTTTGTTTGTTTGTGTGTCAATGTGTTTGGAGGTTTCTTTCCTTGGGCTGTGCTTGAATTATCCACTACCTAAATCATAGTGTTTCAAAGAATTCTTTATATTTGTTGGGATTTGGACATAAGCCCTCAAACTCTCCTGATTAAGTGCAATTCACAAGGTTTGGATAAAATATGATCAAAACGATAAAGTCCAAAACTTTTTTTATTCAGTTCATTTTTACTTAAAAGAACGAGGTCTTTGTGTACAAAGTAGATTGAGTGCCAAATTTAGAGTGAAATTATTTTACTGTGGTTTGTAAATGATGTATTGTGTTTTATGTGTGAGATTTTGCTTCAAGAGGATTATGTGCAATATACGTCTGTTAGAGAGCAAGAGTTTGTATAAAAAGATGATCATTCATGCCTCCAAATTAAGTCGTTTTGGTTGAATTCATCTTTTAATTTACCAAGCCATTGACAAAATCCCAACAAATGAACATCTGCTGTGTGTGCATGTGTGAACTTGCAGGCTGTAGAGATGGTCCACAGTTGACTTTACATTGACACTTAAAATACAGCTTGTAAATGCATTTAAAATGTAATTGGGATATTCATTTTTATGTTTCTTGCATTTTGTCTGTGATAAATGTTGTAAATATAATCTAACATTGAGCAGCATGTACAGAGGTGTTTATCTGATCATGTTAGAGCAGACATGTCATACAAATGTGTTTGTGAGTATGTAGCAAAATATTTCTTTGAATGCTAAACCATTAAAGTGTATAACATTAACCTGAATTCTTTACATTAAAGTATGGGGTAAATGAAAACAATGCTTCTGTGTTTTTATTGCTTTATTTTGTCTAAATGTTTTTAGATTAGGTTAGTCATTTTTACTTTGTATTTTTTGGTTTACATTAATATTTGTGTTACATAATAAGTTACGAGATAAATAACAACACACCTCGCATATCTAACTGTAGTGGAGACTAGTCCCTGACTCTCAAAAGTATAAAAGATCCAAAACAACAAATAAATGTGTGGTAAAGAAAAAGTAAAGATTTGGACAAATAAGCAGGAAATAAGCAACAGCCTTGCTGTTAATTATGCTCTTTACCGCGAGATTGACAGGGCATGAAAAAGACTCCAACTCCCAAAATGCTTAGCGATACGGGTGACGTGGCCAGCCAGCGTTCCTCAACAGACCGGGGCGATTTGAACTTCATTAACATGTCAGTGATACTCTGAAATCACAGTTTCTGTTTCATTGTACGAGGCAATTTTTTTTAATTCACACATACTAAAAATACGTTTCTTTATTATAGTCTGTAATTTTACACGATGTCCGGGAAAATCAAAAGCAGGAGTGCTGCAAATGCCGACTCAATAGCCGGGAGTGTGTCCTGCGACGAGCGCATTTTACGGGACTGCCATCAGATATACACCGATCCAGACAGCGGTAAGATTCAGGAGTGTTCTTTTACACGTAACGTTAGATGAAAAGCTGGTCATTTATAGAAGTATGAAGTGTAGTTCTGCCTCTGTCAGTGGGCTTGAGGTGCTAACAGTAGCCGTCGAGCTAAAATGCCGGGTGTTATCTCTAAATCACTTCAGAAGGCCAGATGCAATATCAACTGCCCTGCTTATAATGTGTGGCAATCGTAGTGTCCAATCTATTAAAACGTAAAATTGTGCTGTTAAACAGAGTACACAAAAGCGTTTATGGGTAATGGGTCAGTTAATGGGTAAAATGCGTTTAAAACGACATTTTCTTTGTCCTGTCAAGTCAAGTATGTCTAAACACTGATTGCTTTGTCCTTTAGGACTCATAGCGGTCGCTCAGTCGGTTGGGGTGACCCTGCTGCCTCCCCGCAAAAAAATAACTGTGATGTTGATGGGCAATCACTCCGCCGGAAAGAGCACATTTATTAACTGGTAGGCTCATGTACATGTACTCTGTGTGTGTCAAATTTGTTTATTATCAAAGTCATTATTATAGGATGGAAAGAAAAAGATTTCTAATACAATTGTTGCTTTGCAGGTATGTAGAGGAGCATATCCAAAGGACAGGGGTTGCTATAGAGACACAGGGCTTCAGCTTTGTTACAAGTGGGCGAAAGAGAGAATCGCTTACAGTAAATCCATGATATTCATATTTTGCATTTCATATCGTGTTGTTTATTTATTTCAATGTCTTTGTGGGCCATTTATTGAGGACAACTGGTGTTTTATGTTTAGGGAAATGCAACGCTCCATCTTTACCCTCACTTCAAACCACTACAGGAATTTAAAGGTTTGTTGTGCCAATACAGTAGGTTTGTGTTGTAAACCTTTTTGAATTGGTGTCTAAAATATGGCTCTTTTTTTCTTTTTCAGGAGTGTCAGAATATCTTGGCACTGAGGTTTGTACTTCACGACAGAAGCGTTTCAGCTTAGTGACTTTTGTTGATTCCCCTGGGCTGGTGGATGGAGATATGAAGTATCCCTTTGATGTGGACCAAGCTATCCTGTGGCTCGGTGTGTGTGTGTGTGTGTGTCGTATGTTTATTATGCAGATCATGCAATGCACGTTTTAAGCATGTTGCTTCATGTTAAGTCAAATTCACTTTGTATTTATAGCAGCATAGAAGTGTATCTATACAGATGAGTGTGAACATGGTTTTCTTGGCTCTGCGTTTTACAGTATTACAGAAGTAATTTATATCATAAAATTCACACATACATTTAAGAATATATGTATATTCCAGGTGAACTGTGTGACCTGATCTTGGTGTTCTTTGACCCAATGGGACAGGCTTTATGTAAGCGCACACTCAACATTGTAGAGAATCTGAATGAGAAGCAAGGTGACCGTCTTCGTTTCTATCTCAGTAAAGCTGATGAGGCTGGTGGAGAGTCTGATCGACAAGTAAAACTATTTTTATTTCTATTGGCTTGGCTGGTTCGTTATAGCATGTGTATACAACACATTTCTTTGTTACTGGTTATTTCAGAGAGTTATGATGCAGATTGTACAGGAGCTTTGCAAGCGGCCGGGACTCAACAAGTGTGGCTTTGACATGCCGACCATCTATGTGCCCAACCCAAATAAGGTACAACCACAAACCATTTAGCCTGCAGTGTTTTTAAATTCGTTTGCATTAAAATCACAAAGAAGTGTCAAATCTAAGAGTATACTAATGGATTTCTACTGTGCTCTCTCTTATAACAGCCCAGCCGATGTGTCAATCAGATTGAGGAGGTGTGTCGCACTATCGAGAAAACCATTAACCAGACCGTTCAAAACACACTTAACTCACTGGAGAAGGACTGTAACCTTATCACTGAGGCTATCACAGACACACTTAATAATGACAGGTTGGTTATTATTTATGGGTGAATCAAGATCCGGTTCTTATTAGGCTAATTAAATGCAATTAATACAGTAATAATTGAGAGAAAATTTAATTGTATTATACATGTTTTATTTTGTCTTTCTATCTATAGGCAGTGCAGTATAGAAAACCGCCGGGCACGTTTTAAGGGCTGTGTGTGGGGGATGCTTGGTTTCACTGTGCCCCTGCTGCTGCTTACTGTCCTGGTGCTTGGCACCCTCTCCAGAGAAATGCTGGAGCTCATGCTGGGTGATAATGGCACAGAGGCTCTCTCTTTATACGTGGTAAGTACTCTGAAGAGATTTATGCACATGTGCCATTGTCCGTAGATACAGATGTAAGAGTGTGTATTTCTGTCTTCAGGCTCCTGCAGTGAAAGCGTTTGAGTCGCTGTCAGGTGAAGTTCAGTTGTACAGCTGTGCTGCACTGGTGCTGTTGTCCTTCATCTTCCTCCTGCTTGCCCGCTTCTCTTTCAGGTAAAATAAACATATTTATATGATTTCTATCATACCTGTGGACATTTGCAGCTTAAAGGGATTGTTTAACCAGAAATTAAAATGGTCATCATCTGCCCATGTCATTAGTAAACCTATGGCTTTATTCCAAAAAAATGGATTATTATGTGAAAAAAAACTTGAATGGTATCATTTTGGGTGAACTATCACTTTAAGATACCACCTTTTCCTTGTGGGTTTCTCCTTCCTATTGTTTGTTTCTTTTTTCTAAACTTAGGACTACTCCTACACTTTCTGGCAAACAAAAGAGACAGCTTCAGGAAAAACTGGAGTATGTCCAGGAAGTAGTCAAGACCAAAAAGGTAGAATGTGCATTTGGGTTTAGAGGACTATTTTGAAACTGCTGTTGTTGATTCACAGATGGCTTATGAAGTGATTTCCTTTTTGTGCTTTTACAGAAAAATCTCTATGAGGAGTACCTGCGCCAGAGTGTGGGAGATCAGGATATGAACTGAGACAACAGAGGATTTCAGATATGTGGATAAAAGGCACAATACAGAATCCAGAAGTACACCACTAAACTGCCTTTAACCGTTTCTATACTGTAGAGGATACATCTGAGCTATTTTATGTGCACTTATAGAAGTCTTCTCACATTAAGCATTAAATAATGATGCAAATGACCAGTACTGTGTTTTATTTTTAGTCTTTAGTCATTGCAATATAATAATGGTGCTGTACAGGTAAATTGAAGGACCAGATTATGACATCAGACCTGCATTGTCCTCTTGTCGGGCATGAGCAGTTTTTAAAGTTATCTTAACATTTTTCTACTGTGTACCTGAAATGTTCCATATTGTATGGTGAATTATCACAGTGACAGAGTGAGAAGCCTTTTGTATTTGACATGACTCAATGCTCTGTATTTAATCACATCATGGTCAATTTTACTAGAAATATATACAATGTCAATTTTTATGATAATAAAATATAAATGTATGTTTGCCAACTTTTATTTGATTCAAAAAGTGTTGTCTTTCAAGTATTCCCTTTGTTTGGTATTTTCTATAAAACTTTAATGGACCACGTGTGGGTCCTTTTGTGAGGCTTTGCAGATGTGCTTCATGTAATTTACCTTCTTGAATTCTTTAATTAAACAACAAATGCATGTTAAGTTATCAATAAATGTTCAATAATGTGTTTGAACAAAGACATGGGATTTCATAAATCGGACATCACTTTTGGCCACTAGTACTGTACATTAATTCGTTAAAATGACCATGGCCGCGGTATGGTGATGAATATCCGGTGCAATCTTTACATTATTTATATGGTAATCATATAAATAAACTCGACACATCAAAATACCATAGTATCTATATTAGTAACGGTTGTAACGTAGAAATAACTATAGTAACAAATGGCATTTTTGCGACAATTTGTTGCCATACTGTCCTTATGATGCTAATGACAGATTAGGAAAATCTTTAAACATCTATTTGCATACCGCAACTGAGATAATCAATGGACGAAATTCCTCTTCGCGTTACATTGGCTGTGAATAAAATCCCAGCGAGCGGCCTAGTCAGCATTTTAGACATGCTGTCTAGGTAGGGGGCTCGCTAGGTTTCGTGACCCAGCCTCTGTGTATGTGGCTCTCGGGGGTATGGTTAGGTAACATCCTCTGCATTAAACCGGGGAAAGTTGTTTCCTGAACTCTTGGTGCAGTTTGAAGGTTTGTTGAAGGCCAACCCTGCTGCGGTTCTGACAGGAAAAGGAAGACGGATGCGGGCGAAGGGAAGAATATCGAAACGAAAGGATCTCATCGAGCCAAATGACGCGAAACCATGGAGGTGTCGGAGACGCCAGCATCGCGCAGAGAAGACAACGACGGTATGAACCACCAATTGATGATAAGCTGACGTCTGTTTGATTAAATAGCGAGTTTTGTTTAGGTACGCATTTGAGCAGCGACCCCGACATTGTTTCGATCTTAAAGTTAGATCAACTGAGCTCAGATTGCACATAAATGCGACAAGTTGCTTTTAAAACGATCAGATTTATCCAACAGACAGCATTGCATCGTAGACACAAGGACTATAGTTATAACGTTAACCAAGAATTTTGGCGGACATGTTTTAACCCTTTATTGCTAACTTCTGTTGTTAAAATACAAACACAAGCAATCAACAGGTGTCTTTTTAACTCTAGCGTTAATACTTGATATTTTTATGTCACGTGACATGTTTAGACCTTGTCACTGTTTTGCAGTCTGAATTGACACATGCACAGTGACTAATACTTTTATTTCTGACTTTAATGGAGACTCATAAAACAGAAGTTTATTCAGTTCTGTTATGCACCTGTTTATATATCATGCACCTGTATTAAATGATCCCTTTAATATAATTTGTCAAAGAAAGTGAATTAGAAAGAGTCCTTCTGTTTCTCTTCAGTAGGATCTGAAGCAGATCTCCAGACCCAACTAGTCGAGTGCAGAGCACAGCTGGAACACTGGCAGGGTGTGGCGAGGATCTGTGAGCTTGGCAAACAGGAGGAGCTGCAGGAACTGCAGAAACAATGTGACCAGGAGATTCAGTCATTGCAGGAGGCTTTGAGAGGTAAGATGTGAGAGATCAAAGGAGCACAGTGACCTAAGAATGATGATGATCCAGTATGTGTTTTGTTGGGAAGGGCCATAAGCATCATACAATCTGTTTTACTTAAATAATGCAACAAAGTTGTTATTTAGTTGAAAGATTTATGTTTTTCAGTGCCCTGATATATTATCCACATTCTGCACAATAAAACCAGGAACTTGTTTTTACCATTTTAGAAACCGCTGCTCAGTATGAAGCCCGAATATCTGCTCTTCAGTATGAGCGTGCCCAGCGGAGAAAAGCCACTGTGCTCCATGACAGCAAGGTTTGTAAACAGTGTTATGAATCCGTAGTGAATCATTGTTTTCCTTTTGAATGAAGTTCATATTAAGGTTATATGGTTAAGTTCCTCTCTCACTTTTACACTTTCTTGACTCACATCTTCATTTCTCATTTTTTCGTGCATGTAGGGCAGCTTCAGAAAGGGCAAAGGGGAGGCCTCCTCTCCCCCCAATGAAGCACTACACGGTGGCTCTTCACCTCCACGCGGTGCTGACCCTGAGAGCGCGGGCTCAGATTCTGATCCACTGGAGCTGCTGGCAGAGACATCAGATACAGAGACAACAGGATTTATGATGGACTATTTTCCCTCTCACTGTGACTCTGCCTCCCTCTCATCCTTCTCTCTGGACACGCCCTCTTTGCCCAGGCATCCGCCCCCTCAGGATGACACCGCCTCTATTGTTTCCACAGGAACGCTGGTGCCCGAAGCGATCTACCTACCACCACCAGGGCACCGGCTAGTCTCACATGCGGACTGGGACAAATTGCATGTACAGGTCCGTATGTGTCACACTTCAGCTGTTGTTTGTTTCGAGAAGTAGAGGTTGTTGATGTCAATGTAATGTGGTGTTTCCAGCTTGAAGCGCTTGAAGAGGAGGTGACAGAGCTTAGAAAGCAGAAAGCTGAACTGGAGAGAGAACTCGATGTGCAAAGCACGGAGACCCAAAAACAGGTACAGAAACTGTTTTAAAGCAAAAACTCTGGGAGTTCCTTCCCAGATGTCTTTGGAAGAAGAAACACTGTAATTTGTGCACTTTTGAGCAAAATCACAGTGTTTCCGAAACCTCGGATGTCCAAAAACACTTCATTAATAGCTGTGATGTCGAAGCACCTTTTAATACTTTTTATTGGTTAGATATTTGTAAAACCTAGTGACAAACGTAAAGGATCACCTATATTGTTTATGGCAAACAATAAGTCACGAAATATGGAGATCAGCAGCGATATATATATATATAAATTTAACCATGAAGTTGTCAATGTTACAGTATGTCATGTCATCGGACACTTTCTCATTTTAATCTTTAAACAATGCAGCACTATTGCTGCAAATGAAATCATTCCCAGAGCATTACCCTTTACGCGTCTTTGTTTTCAGTTGTCAGTGCTTCAGTCTCAGGTGCAAACATCTGAAGCCCTCCTTCAAGACCTACAGAAATCTTTTAGCCAGTCGCAATGTGCCGTTCAGAGCAGATTGGTGAGTAGCAGCTGAACGGTCCAATCAAACGGCAGCATTAGCCAATAACATAAGACCTGATGTGACCACTAATAGTTTGCATATAAACGCAGGCAGAGCTGTCTTACTCTCAGAAGAGAGTTTGTAATGAGCTCTCCAAGTTGAAGGGCGAAGACAGTGAGGTGGATGAAAGAACTGAAGATTCCCTGTCCCCCCTCAGTCCAACATTACAGGTGCAACCTGCTATGTGTATGTTTACATGCGGATTTCGGTAAAGAATGCAAGCGTGGACTGAGGTTGTATTTCTATATGCAGGCGGCTCACTGTGAGGAGAGGCTTCGTATTGAAATCGTGAACCTGCAAGAACAGCTTGAGACACGCACAGAAGAGAGCGGTCTGTCAATATTTTCATTCTCCTCACTTTACTCACTGTGTAGAGATGTAACAACTTCTGCTTTAACTTGTTTTACAGTGAAGCCTTTTATTGTTTTGTCTGTGCAATGACAATGTGTTTTCTTCCTATTTTTTTCTCTTCTCACATTTGTTCCTCCAGAGGTTTTAGAAGGTAAGTGGTGTATACTTTTGTACAAGTATGCACTTTATCTAGTAACCTGGTTAAGAGTTGTGTGTAATGTGAGGGTTGGGATATTTTAGAGGTCATTAATCTTTTTGCCAGGCTAGCTTTGCCAGCTTTGTGATGTAATAAATATCACTTCAGTGTTTACTTTCTTTAGTGTAACAGCTTTTCCAACTATATTGCATCTAATGAATATTATACCAGTCTCAGTTTGTGATGTTTCAAATCAGTATCTCTATCCCTCAGTCAAGTTTGCAAGCCTGAAAGTAGAGACGGACCGCATTCAGAGCCAAAAAGAAAAAGTATGCGTGCTTCCAATTTTTTGTTATATTTTTGCTTGTGGACCTAGCTGGTTCTGTACAAGCGTTTGTGTGTTTTTCTTTTGCTTATAGTTCTTCAGTAAGGTGCTCAATATAAAAAAGTTTTGTTAGATGTCATTTACATTTTTGCAATTGTACTTCAGATTTCTTATTGATAAAATAAATTTTTCTCGAATAATCTGACAGAGCTTGTGGAATGTAGCATGACAGTTTAAAATGTTAACTGTATTCACTGTATAGCATGCATTTGTTAATATTCATTTATATAAACAGCTGTTGTGCATCTGTGTGTATAGTTGAATGCTGAGCTGCAGGAGTGTCGCATAGAGGTGCAAGGTCTGCGGGTGGCGCTCTCTCACCTCCAGAAAGAAAATAATACACTCATCCATGACAAGGTAGATTTGTGTGGAGGGTATATGTCTTTGAAATTGACTGTATAGTGAAATTATATTTGTCTTAATTTCTCTCTCTATCCTTCAGACTGTGTTACAGCAGCAGTGTTTAGAGTTCCGCAGTCAGGTGATCAGTCTGCACACTCAGCTAGACACAAGTCAGACTGTACAGAAGGATTTTGTGCAGCTGTCGCAGTCACTGCAGGTACTAGGATCAGTGTAAAATTTGTAACCTTCATTATTGCTGTCTGTCTTTTGAGTTTATCTATATTTTGTTTGTTTTTGTTTTCTTTGTTTTTTTTGTAAATAGTTTTGTACTTTTGTTCTCTCTGCATTGGCAGGTGAAACTGGAGCAGATTCGTCAAGCCGAGTCATTGAACCAGGTCAAGCACATTTTAGGCGAGCTGATTGAAGAAGATACGTATTCAAATACAGACACCACATGAAACAATAGAAGAACAGGGGACTTTTGCAGACCAAAGTGAAGAGATTCTGGTGGGAACAAAGGGTTCTTCAGAATTGACCGAGCGGAGGTGGGCTACCCTCACATTGAAATGAAGAACTAAATGGGCAGTCCTATACTCACGGGTCGGCAAAAGCTCTAATGAACTCAAACCATATGAGCTAAACTTAATTTTTATGTTGAATTTGGAGCTGTCGGATTTGCTAATACTTGAATAGTGTGAAATGTTAAAACACTGACTACTGTTTATACTAGACGTGATGATACTTGCAGTGTAATTTTATCATTGTGATATACTGTTGGCTTTCCTAAAGCACACTGACTGTATATTACTTCTAGTCAGCTGTCACCAGCAAATGAAGGAAAAAATACTGTAATGGTTGTTTGTTCAGTTATTGGTATGAGCCAGTGTAAGATCATTTTTATGTTAATAAGCTGATAAAACACTAAGTGTGTTTGAATGGTCTTAATAAATTTTAACATTTGCATGTAAATGTGTCATAATGATAACAAATTTGAGTGCGTTGCGTGACTGAAATGGCATACGATAACAGACCACGTTCTTAAATACACCTCTTTATTTTAAGAATAGCATTATCATTAGAATATACTGTTCATAACAATATTTATTAAATTAAGTCTTAATACATATACATAACACTTAAATATTTTTTTCCTTTTTTTTGTAAAGTTGCACCTTTTTTCATGTGTGGTTTTCACTGATTTACAGTGATTCACTCCTGGCACAATTTCTTTTTTTCTTTTGGAGTGTTGATGTACTTAGGTGTTCCTCGTATCTTTTGTTTCTCAGTCCCACTTTTTGGACACCAGATTCTCGTCTTTCTCTGTTGAAGACAGTAGATGAAATTAGATGAAATCTGTTCATAGCATTCATAAAATAAACATTTACAAAGATTCTGGTAACATATTTGCATGGTCTTTAAAATATAACTAAATGTAAAAAATAATTGACATTACACAGTAGTAAGTTAAGGCGATACTGTACTATTTACACACCGGTGCATATGATGTTCGAAACAGCTCACTCGCATACTATTTACTATTAATATAATAAATACAGTGAATTCAGATGCAGCTGTTCTTTATTTGTGATATTACAGTCCTGTAGCATCCCAGATCATAAAAATGCTATTTGAATTTGACCATTCAAAGTGCATTTTTGCATTTCCAAGAATCAGATTTATCAAACTACTCAGACTACTAGAATCATATGCAGAAAACCGTATTTGTTTTCTTTTTAAACACAGACTCTCAAACAGTTTTCTTTGGTGTCAAAAAACAGCACAGTTTTCAGACAGACAGACATACAAGGGAGACAGGCAAGTACAGACAGTGAGGATTATGGGATACCTGGTTTTGTTACAGGAATATGGAAGGGTGCAGATTAGGCTGGAATGAGATAAAAAGGGGTTGAGGGAATATTTAGGAGGAATATTTAAAAGCCAAGAGGAAATAGGATACTAAAAGAGAGGAGGTCAACAAAGGTTAACAGCAAACGGAAATTGAAATTAATAACATGTTATAAAATTAAGTATGTTTAAATTTGTTACTTGGGGAAAACTTAGTATGTTTAGATTTTATTTCAAAAATTTATCGGAACTGTTATATTGATGTAAAAATACAAATTATGAATGATGTTTCTTTAAAGAAAATTGGGGCATAAATATGTCAAGTTAAAGAGTTTCTTACGCTCCAGGTAGTTGCGAGCGACAAACTTGAGCAGCTCGTCGATAAGGATGACAGGAAAGGAAAGCTTGAGTACCACAATCCACTGCTCCATGTTGAGATGGGTTAGCTTGAAGATCATCTGTTTGAGAGGAAGGAAGAGATTAGCAACAAGAGAAAACTGACAGGTAAAAGTGCATTTGACATTGAATAAAGCGTGGCGTTTCCTGTAACATCAGAGAGGAGACGATGTCCCTTGTGGGACATTCATGTAGTAAACACAACTCTGGATGCTGAATGGATGTGGTACTTACGGGCAGAGGGTCGACGTAGATGATCATGAAGTGCAGAGACATGGAGAGAGTCATGGCTCCCACCAGCCACAGGTTGCTCCATGGTGGCATACGCAGCAGAGATTGATTCTCGGACAAGCTGCACACACACACGCGAATGTTACCATCAGCGACACCAAGCACTTAACCATTTATTTTTAAATATGGAGTTATATAGAGCACGGTTGCCCACCTGTTGAGGGCATTGCACATCTCGATGGTGACCAGCACGGACAGAGCCATGGTCATGGGTGGAGCGGCTTCAAACACTCCACATTCAATGCCGGCAAAGTCCTCATTCTCAGCTGTGCACTGCATGAAGTGGGACTGAGAGACAGAGAATTTATTATAATATTATATTATTATTGTGGCATATATAGAATTGTAGCATTAGGGAAACTGCTTTAATAGATTCTCACCAACTGGTAGAAGGAGACCATGGGTCCTTCCTCACAGTACAGGAACCACCAGGCAGCAGCGCCAACAGTTGCCGCTCCAACATAACCTAAGAAACAGAGATGTCTTTGGCTATGTGGACTAAATTTGGATAATCTGAGAGTAACTAACCTAAGCGTATAAAAATTCTTAATGAATGTTTATGACAGATGTGTTAGCATACCTCCAATTGCCAGGTATCTGAAGAACAGCCATCCAGAGATGAGGGGTTCCTTAGGGGAACGAGGAGCCTTGCCCATGATGTCCAGATCGGGTGGGTTGAAGCCCAGAGCGGTGGCAGGGAGACCATCTGTTACCAAGTTCACCCACAGCAGCTGAACTGGGATCAGAGCCTCGGGCAGGCCAAGAGCAGCAGTCAGGAAGATACTGAAGATGAAAATCTAGTTTAGAGGTAAGCTATGCACATTGGTTAAAGAGATACATAAGATTTGAGAATTGACGTATGTGTAAGGGAACGATTGTCTTACCACACGACCTCTCCGACGTTCGAGGAAATGAGGTAGCGGATGAACTGCTTCATGTTGTTGTAAATGGCTCTTCCCTCCTCGACGGCGGCCACAATGGAGGAGAAGTTGTCATCAGCCAGGACCATCTCAGAGGCTGACTTGGCAACAGCAGTGCCAGAGCCCATGGCAATGCCAATCTCTGCCTTCTTCAGAGCAGGAGCATCATTCACACCATCACCAGTCTGATAGAGGTCAAGAAGAGGGAGGGATTATTACATAAAACTCTTAAGATTACATTTGGTTCGCGTGTCATCTGCTCTGTTTGTTTCTCTTACCATGGCAGTGATCTCATCAAATCCCTGAAGGAACTCAACGATCTTGCTCTTGTGTGAGGGCTCGACACGGGCATAACAACAGGCCTTACGCACGGCTTCTCTCTGCTGGGGGAGTGGCAGGTCATCAAACTCACGGCCTGTAAAAGCACGGCCAGTCACGTCCTCATCATCACTGAAGATGCCGATACGACGGCAGATAGCCACGGCGGTTCCCTTGTTGTCACCTGGTACAAGAGTAAAAGAGTAAAATTGAGGTGGTGATGCTATAACACTACAGTTATATAAGTTTAGTATAATACTGCATATATCATGAATACTGACGCTATGTAGAGTGTCACATTGAATATTGCAAATCAAGAATAAGATGCAAAGGACTGTTTATAACAGTTTGGTGTTGGAGATGAATATGACTAACCAGTGATCATGATCACACGGATACCAGCAGCCCTGCAGAGCGAAATGGAGCCCACAACCTCTTTACGAGGGGGATCCAACATACCAACACAGCCCACAAAGGTGAGGTCAGTCTGTGAGTAAAGCAGAAAATGTAAATTAGTGATGTTTTATCTTTGTGGAGCGCCTCTGTCAATGTTCACCTATTAACTGCAATCTTGATGATGTCAAGTTACTCTCTTTTACATTTGAAATACCTCATAGTCAACAAACTTGGTGGAGTCTTCCAGATTCATCTCCTCTCGTCTCAGAGGGTTGTCACGGGTTGCCAGGGCCAGACAGCGCAGGGTATCGCGGCCAGTACCCCATTCCTTGATGACAGCCAGGATCTTATCCTTAACTGGGCCAGTCAGGGGTACACGAGTGGTGCCAACACGCACATAGGCACACCTGTCAATCACACCTTCAGGAGCACCCTACAACAGAATGGGGGGTTTTGTGCTTTAGATTCTGGTTAAAGGAATTGTATTTTTCTTAGGAAGCTTTTAATGTGGTTTTTACCTTGATAAACATCTTGTTTCCAACAGCGGCCTTGGAGGCCTTGGCGGGGGAGCAGTAGACGGACATGGACTTCCTGTCGCGGGAGAACTCGAGAGTGAATTCCTTCTTCATCAGCTGCTTGACCACCTAGAAACCCAAAAGAAGGTTAAATAAATTGCTTTGCTGAAATGTCCAACCAGTATCCAACCAACATATTTTGACCAGTTTTAAATTAGATTTCTTGTTGGGTTGCAATCAAATCCAAGGATTGCAATGAAACTGACCCGCATGCATTTACAGATGAACTGGTCCTGAAGACACTGAGATACTTACAGAGCAGCATGCGTTGGCTCTTTCCACCTTGGACAGGCCACGGACATCAGAGTTGAACACGTTCATCTTTTCAACTAGGCAGCACAGGGCAGTCTCTGTGGCCTCACCAACCTTCTCATAGATTCCTTTAGACTGAGAATGAAAACAAAGAGAGAAAATTCAGTTATTTCACCACCGATTGAGAAGCCCGAACAATGAGTTTTTGAGACCGAAACACAGGAAAGGTTTGTTTACCTCATTAAAGTCCAAAGAGGAGTCGTTGCACAGGGCACAAATGGTGGCCAGTTCAACAAGGCCGTCATACTGGCCACACTTGACGGGAAGTCCACCCTTAGTACTACAAGGCAAAGAGAAAAGTTTAGGTTTAGTTTGCTGTATATAAAACAATAAACTTCTGTGGTAGGTGCTTATTCATATACTGTGGTAAGTGTGTATTATGTGTTTATGGCATTACTTACACTTCTCCCTCAGGGGTGTACTTTGAGCCAGAGATGTCATATTGGTCAAGGGTCACAGACTCACCTTCCACCTTCTCAATGATGAACATCTAGAAATGAAGAGAGTGATGTTTAAAAATGTGTAGAATGGTCATAGCAAAAGGTTCGTTGACTAATACATTTGTCTGGAAGTTTGTGTATGTCCATATGACTGTGTGTAATTATCTCACAAACCTTGGTAACACACATCTGGTTGGTGGTGAGGGTGCCAGTCTTATCTGAACAGATGACAGAGGTGCAGCCCAGAGTTTCCACAGAGGGGAGAGAGCGGACAATGGCGTTTTTCTTAGCCATGCGGCGGGTTCCCAGAGCCAAGCAAGTAGTGATGACGGCAGGCAGACCTGTTCAGAAAGAAAAAACTAGGTTAGTTTTAAACATATGTGAAAAGCTGATGTTTTTGTTTTTAATCCTTTAACTGCCATATTCTCACCCTCAGGGATGGCGGCCACAGCCAGAGCCACGGCGATCTTGAAGTAATAGACGGCACCGCGGATCCAGGAGCCTCCGTGGACGGGGTCGTTGAAGTGTCCGATGTTGATGAGCCAAACAGCCACGCAGATGAGGGAGATGACTTTGGAGAGCTGCTCGCTGAACTCGTCCAGTTTCTGCTGCAGGGGGGTCTTCTCCTGCTCGGTGGCCGCCATCTGATCACGGATCTTACCGATCTCAGTGGAGACACCGGTGGCGACCACAACTCCGATGGCTTTGCCAGCAGCTATGTTTGTGCCCTGAAAAAGAGAGAGGGAGGATGGATTTTATGCTTTTAAAGCAGTGGAGGTAAAATGAAATGAAAATGAACACTCACAGAGAAAAGCATGTTCTTCTTGTCCTGGTTGACAGCCCTGGGGTCGGGAACAGACTCGGTGTGTTTGATCACGCTTACAGACTCACCTGAGGAGAACAGAATATAGAAATAGAGTAAAGGGGAGTTATTGAGATACTTTTTGCTCTGTTTTTCTATGTCTTCTATATAATTTTACTTCTGTTTCGCTGTGAGAAGAAACAAAGGCATAAACTAACCAGTGAGGATAGACTGGTCCACACGCAGGGTTGTGGAGCGGATGGCAGTGATTCTGATATCAGCAGGGACTTTATCACCAACTACACACAAAAAAACATGTTAAACACAGGCATACATTTAACACACACAATGGATCTTAGACTAACTAAGAGACACTAAATAGTGAAACTATTGATGCTAAATATGTTATTTTTTGAATGTCTTTTTGAAATTAATCAAAAAAATCGTAAAAAGGGATATTTTTTAATTTGTTTAATGTTATTTTAATAATTTATAATTTTTAATAATTTTGTCTTATTAAAGTTTTTATAATGTGATTGTATATTAGTCTTTCAATAAAATAACGAAGAGATGGATCAAGAGACACATGCATGTAAATGAAGACATCGAAAGCAAGGACAAGTTGCCCTCCAGCCAGCTGTGAACAAGTGGCTTGGAGAGAAAAAATGAGTGATGTGGAAGGAACAGGTGGAAGAAGAGAGAAATAGAGCGAGAGGGGGCGAGCAAGTAGAAGACAGGTGCTGGGTTGTATTTATATACAAGCTTTTCTTTGCCTGCGCTCTCTCGGGTTCTTTGGGCTTTTCTGATCCTATTACTCCATATTCTTCCTCTCGTTGTAACGCACACCTCATCGTTTCCTTAAAAGGACGCTGTCACTTCCTCAAGGTCAGAAGACCCATATAGTCCCGTCCTCTCACGCAACGCGTGTCTTGTTACTTGGACATTGTGGTCACACAGTGTAACAGTTGGCTTGAAGGTTTCGCTTACTCTGCATTTCTGTACCCTGACCATTGTGCTATTCTAGTGTCCTACAGCATTATGGGATTGTTCGGTGCTACAGATGTTCTACTGACACACTTTAATCATCACCTGACACTTCCACGATGTCTCCAGGAACAATCTCTCTGGCTTTAATCCTCTGTACGCTCTTTCTGTCAGCGCGGTAGACTTTTCCCATCTCGGGCTCGTATTCTTTCAGAGCCTCGATGGCACTCTCCGCATTGCGCTCCTGTGGAAACAAATGTCTACATCAGTGTCTGTTCCCCATAGGACTTTACACCTTGTAAGGATCTGCATACTTTCCAAATGACTGCCGTCCCATGGACCCTCGTTGAAACATGATCGGCTTCTCGTATTTTTGCTCTCGGGTCCCATAACAACTTATGCCTTTGCTCTGCATCTTTTGAGGCCCTTAGGGGTCAGTGACCTTTAACCTCTGATGCAGTTCCTACTGCGCTGCTATGAGTTCTACTATAATTCAATGTTTATTTTTATAGTCGCCCCGAAAAAATATGTTGACACTTGGTACACATTTAAAATTGTATGGATTGTAACAGACAGACTGAGAAAAATGGAGAACTTCAGAAAATCTAAAAACCTTTTAATTTTGAACAGTTTATTTTAGGGGTGTCACAATATACTAATATTTTCCATGACCGTGATTATCAATACTGTGTAAATCAAATAAATCAAATTAGATGAATTTAACTGATAACATCATTTATTTTTATATAAATATTGCGATAACATCCGTATCCTGAATTTCTTCGGCATGTGATTTGATATTGTGACAGCCCTCATTTTATATATTGTTTTAATATTTTGTCAATTGTTTTGCTACTGTGAAATGTTTTTTATTATACTGAATATCACTTTAATATGAGTTTAATATAATGTACCAATAAAATAACTTATTTAATGTATAATAATATGTTTATATTCACCTGCCACACTCCGACCACAGCGTTGGCGATAAGGATGAGAAGGATGACAAAAGGCTCGACAAAGGCAGTGATGGTTTCTTCGCCTTCCTCAAACCAGGCCAGAACCTGATCGGACAGCAAGAGACAAGCGAGTTAGAGTCAAAATGATACATATAAAGAAAGGTGTATTAAAAAGTCAAATCCACTGATTTTGAAACAGTCAGATTTTTCTATAGCCAATGGATAAGCTCACGTGTGTGTGTGTGTGTGTGTGTGTGTGTGTGTATGCCTGCCCTCTTGTCATATTTTAGAAAGTGCCTCTCTTCTTCATCTGTACATGAGTTATGGCACAGCTGATCCTCTAGTAATTCACACATGTGTGCACACATGTTAACACCTGCTGTGTGTCTTTCTCTCCTTCACCTTCTCTGTCTCTCTGCTGAGCTGTCTTTCATTCTGTCCATCTCTGACCTTTGGGTGGATTCAGTTTCTTGAACTGGCTTAAGACCACCTTAAAATAACACTGTTTTATTCTCTCTGTCTTAATCTCTCTCCCTCTCTCTTGTTCTTTCTCTCTTTCTTTCCCTGTCCTTGCTCCTCTTCAGAGCTTTTTTCCTGGCCTTCTAAGGCCATAATGGCAGGTGTGATGTCACAAGGCTGAACAAAACAGCTGAACTAATGCCTTCATTTTTTCCAAAACAGATTTCAAAAGCTAAGAAAGAAAAAAGGGCTGAAGTTTAATGCGAAGACTCTCACGCATTATGTAAGCGGTGTGCACTCAAGTTTTAAGAGCTACATTACAGTATCACTTTTTGCAACCACTGTTTAAACATGTTTCATACTTCCCGGCATAGTAAACAGCTGGAGTATACCGCTTATATAAAGTAACTAAAGGGTTACTGAAGGGTACATGTTTAACTTGATTGACAGGGACTGATGGGAATGTGGGAAATGTGTCCCTGTCCTTCACATTCGTGTTATTTAGCATTGTCTGCACCCTCAAACGAAACCATGTACCCTTTAAAAAATTTCACAGCTATAACGGGTCAACCTTTGACCTGCGGCCTTGTGCTGGTCTCACGCTTCAGATAAAAAATAGTGCAGTGAGCATCTACTTACAAAAGAGATGCAGGCAGCCAACAACAGGATCCTGACCAAGAGATCTTCAAACTGCTCAACCACAAGCTCCCAGATGCTCTTACCTGAGAAAGAAAGAGTTTTTAATACTTAATGCATGCAGTTTCTTTTTAGTTTACTGATCAGTAAACATTTAAATGCTTCTTAAGAAATTTTTCATTATGGGTAAATATTTCTAGATGTCTTTTCATATTGAGCTATTAAACAGTCAAATGAAGGCTTACCCTCCTCGGCGGGAAGCTCTGTGATTGGTCATTTGGGTCCCATTGGCAGGATGATCAGCAAAGATGAATGAAAACACAACCGTTAGAATCATCCATCAAAACTATCATTACAATCATGACAACACCAATTTACACCCAACAGATTTTATGAAATAAAACTTTATTATTAATAAATAATTGTATAATATTTTACAAACGAAAATTAACTGATCTCACGTATGTGTATTTCATTAGACAGTAGAGCAAAAATGTGTCTTTCTGTTTGACCTTGTAGGTTTAAAATGGCCCCGGTTTGTCAGCTGTTACATATTTTGTACTTTCTCTTCTAGCAGCAGTCTCACTACTTTTATTTGTTTTTTCTTTCTTGCATGTTATACTTTCACAACTTGTTGTCAGTTTGCAGTTTTACAGAGTATTGCTCAATAAGTGCTATATTACCAGTATGCAAAGTTTGGTTTACACACAAGTATTTAACACGTTTCTGGAGTGTTTAATACTGTGTTGCTTTCCTCTTTACACAAATTTGCAAATACTTAATCTTTTCGAATGAATCTGAATGTTTAATTCATTAACCTTGTCGTCAAAAATATTTAACAAATTCAAAAATATTACTTGTTTTTCCAGATATGCATGTAATTCATCTACCCAACCTATACTAACAAATATATCTATAAATCTCTGCATCCTTCCCCCAGTCTTGTTCATTCCTTCATCCATGTGTCCAGGTTTCCTCACCGTTGAATCCATACTTGGCCTGGCTTTTCTTCACCTGGTCTGGGCTAAGGCCTGTGCTCTCACTCACGCTGAAGTAGGCCAGGCATTCAGCCGACTCCGCAATGTGTGCGTTCTCCATTCTGCCTGCTCAACAGGGGAGGCTTCAAGAAAACAACAAAACAGATGTATGTAAGTCGAATTTCCAGAAAAAAATCCTCAAATGAAAGTGTTAAACCTGTGATGCCCACAAAAAAGTTTGAGTGATAAAGAAAGTACCCACCAACACTTTTATTTAAAAGTGTAGGATAGGGACTCAACAGATCGTCCCTGATTATCTCTCCCCTCTCGCTGTCTCTCTCTCTCCTCTCTCTGGAGCGCAGAAAGTGCAAACTTCCACCCATCACCGTAGAGTTTTATAAAGACACCGGAGAGAGCGGCGCCCAGGTCACACCCAGAGGAGGCCTCCTATTGGCTGAGAATAGACGAATATAGTAAGGAAGGGGCGTGGCCTTGTGAGAATAGAGGAAGGGTTGTGATTGGAGCAATTGAACAACAACTGCAGTGGGGGTGAACAGCCTTGAAAGCCGGGTCGAAATTGGGGTCTGTTTTTGGAACATAGCATGCACCAACAGGAGGATAGAGGTGGTGAATGGGGAATTGGGTGTTGGTATGGTGGTTGGGGTTAAGGTCGGTTGGTTGAGTGAAAGCTCAAATGGTTTAGGGATGTTGATGTTGCTGATGTAAGGGATGGCAAAGTGGTTGGATTTTAGGGGGATTAAAAACTTACTGGACTTTCTCATCATTTTAGTAGTGCTAAAAATCTATACATTTGAAGAGAAGGATCTTTACAACATGAATGTGTAGAATATGAGAATATAGACTCTATAAGTGTCTCAGACTTCATTCCTCAGAGTGGATTAGCACCCAGGATGGTCAGCTATGGAAAAAGTGTGAGTGTAAAACAGTACTTCAAACACAGCAGACGTGATGTAAAATATTTAGAGGATTAATTATCATAAGATTGTAAAGAAGGAGAGAGAGAGAGAGAGAGAGAGAGAGAGAGAGAGAGAGAGAGAGAGAGAGAGAGAAGAGAGAGAGAGAGAGAGAGAGAGAGAGAGAGAGGGTAGAGATTGTGGGAAATAGAGACAATTATAACAGCAAACTGATAAAAGCATTAATAGAATCTGAAGCGTTTATAGATCTTCATCTTCTTGACAGAGTTTGGATAAAAAGATAGAGATAGTTATTAATATTAATATTAATATTTATTGCCGGCCTAGATCGTAAACCAGTGTGGGATTTTAGCCTGATGCTTAACTCAAAATTATCATGAACATTTAATGCTTCAAGCAGCACAACTTTCTAAACGTATTCAATTCAACCCATGCAGAAAACGCAAATGATAAAATAAGAATCATGCTATATGTGATAATGAGTTTTACAAAACATTTATGTATTGTTTTTCGTACAAAATATTGGAGTTCATATGTTATGCTACTTGTTTGGTCTTTTTATGTCTGGTACCAAGTATTGCCCCACAAACAACAAAACAATAAATAAAATATGTTAAACACAAAGTGCTATAAGTAAATACCCAAAACCATCATTTTCCTTCAGCCCCTCCTCTCATTCACACCTCATGTTCGTTCTTACATGATGTGCCACCCCATCACTTCTTTCAGCTGCTGTTTTGTACTTTGCCCTTTGACCTTTGGATCATGTGTGTTGGCCTGTCACAGTGAAGTCTCCGACAGCAGTAACATTAACAACGGCCCATCAGATATTCTGCTAATGTGTTTATCCATCTATCTACACTTATTACACACATTTTCTCACATTCATACTTTCATGTTTCAAATGTTTTGTCAAATCATCATTAAATTCCATGTACATTATTAAACACTCCACAGTAAAGCTTCTACCTATAGTTCAGTTTTTTCTGTTTAACAGACACAATATTGCACCCTTCACAAAATATTTTCAATCTGCTAGTATTCTCTGTTTACCGTTTTCGGCCTCCTCTCGCAAAATGTACACACATTTTCACACTTTCCATGCTTGCGCTATTGTTATCGAAGTGTTACAATAGCACTACCCCTGCTTATAAGTGTCTATGTGGGGGGGGTGTAACTGTAGATTGAGCAGCAGTTGTGTGTGTTTTGTATAAATAGATTGGAGTGACGCAGACCAGCAGCGGCTCAACCCAATTGTTGGATTTTTGTGTTTATTTCAGGGATGGTAGATGGGAGGTGACCCTCACACATAGTCATTCCAACACGTTGTAAGTTGTCCGGTTACAACTGACACCCAGGCTTCGGAACTCCTGTTTTTGTCTTTGTTTCTCGATACAGATATTTTTTAGATTGATTCGGCTCCTAGAGAATTGAACTCTCACCTTCTGCCCACTTTTTGACCTCAGCTCCTTCAGGTGGCCTTGTGTGTCACGGGCCTGTCACTGAGCAGACTGTCTCCCGATGCTGCTGGCATGTCTGCACTCATGTTGCAGTGCAGTTCACATTGCTTCAGAGCATTGGGGCCCAAAAATGTGGTGGATGATTTCTTACCCATCACAGATATTGGTTTGCACTTCTCTGCTTGTTGCACATGACGTTGCAAAATTATTTATATTCTAGGAGTTTCAAGACTGTGATTTATGGGGTATTGTCATGCGAATAATCTCTTGAAAAAGAATATAAATAATTGGATCAATGCTCAGTGCATCAGGAATGTTTGTTACAGTTTTCTCAGCTGTGCAGAAAAGTATACAATATATACTGTGTTTTGTAACTAACAGAATACTGAATTTGGCCACATTATTATTTAATTCAGTATGGTTTAAAACATTTTATTTATGTTGACTTATTTGCAGACACCCCAGAGAACATCTGATGTTGGACTAGGAGGAGATAGGACACATGCAACTCATGAATGCTAAAGAAATAACATTTAGTTTTGTGAGTATATTTATCTTACTGTAGCATTGTGTACATGTCTTCCATTTTAGGTGTGCGCCTGACCTCGCGTGCATACAGAGACACTACTGCTGACAGGAAGACGGATCAAGGCAAGGAGAGAGACAGGGAGTGTGTAAAGCCAAGATGCAGAAATGAATCTAAAGGTTAAATATAAACAGTAAAGAGAGGAGAGAGAGAGAGAAGAATGAAAGTAATAGGAAGATACAGGCTTAAGTGAGAAAATGAATGTAAGTTAAATTAAAGAGATAATAGAGACTCTAAGGGGGGAATTAGGAAGAGGAAACAAGCTTGGCAATATCTGACAAACTAGACTATTCTCTCTCTCTTTCTCTCATATGCTTATCCATCCACTTATGGACATGATTCAATCACGCGAATGACCCCGTCATAAACACATTTCAAATGCATCCTCAAACACAGAGACAAATGTGATTTTACGCTGCGTCCGCACATTTACAGTATGTCACGTTTGCGTGTGCGTGTGCTAAACAAGTGTGTGACAGGTGTTAAAGGAATGGAGTTAAACTTTCAACACTGTCCCTATTCTTAGGTATTTGAATACGTGGCACCAAAGTAACGCATGCTCCTGTAATCCAGTCTATAATGACTTTAATGACACTTTTACATACACACACACACAGCATGTGAATTACTGGATAAAATCATAAAATAAAAACATTCAGTACAGTTTACTACATTCGTGCGAGGATATCCTCCCACCTCCAACTATTCCTCTATTCCTTATATGTGGCCCCTTAAAACCAGTCTTAAGTAGCACGAGAACATTTGTAGTAACCAAAAATACATGTAGGGGTCAAAATTATCGATTTTTCTTTTATGCCAAAAATCATTAGGATATTAAGTAAAGATCATGTTCCATGATTTTGTACATTTCCTACCGTAAATATTAAAAAACTTTATTTTTGTGAGTGGATGCAGCAAAATCGCTAACAAAAATGGCCGGAAACACGCCTACAAACTTCACTCGCTGCTGCCGATCTTTGGAAATTACTCACTCAAGTTTGGTATCTGTGTAAAGCTTAGAATTTCAGCTTTCAGGTTCATCTCTTCTCCACAACGTCATTACACTGCTAAGCCAATAGAAAACAAACCTGTTTTTTATTAGCAGCGGCCTGCTACAGTGCCTCTGATTAACAACTTAAAAAAGTAAGTATTTTGACATTTTTAAGGTCCTACTTTGATTTATGTGTTTTCAACAACACGTTTACGTACATACAAGGTGTAAAAACACTTTCATTTTCTAATAATAGGCAGTTATTTTTATCTTACTTCCAAATGTTTTTTTCAGTGATTCATCTGTATAATCCCCTCCTTTCTGTCAGCTTACTCTGATTTGATTGATCAGATGGTCTAGTCTGCTGTGATTGGTCTAGCGCGTGTGATTTGGGCGGGCTTTGCACCGAGTGACGCAAATCAGTCACGAAAATGAAATTTGAACTCTTTAAATCAAAGTCGACTCCTTTTTTTTCCCAAGCCAAAAACTTTATTCGGTCTGCTTACATTCACACACAGCAATATTACACACTGCATGAACTGTCATTTCAAGGATATTATGATACTTACTCTTCAAAGTCGATTTTATCTATATTAAATTTTTTTGCATCCTCAGATTCCAAATTTTTAAATAGTTATATTCAACCCTTTATTATGGACAATGAGTCAAATCTGTTGATGGTTATATTAGCAAGTGAACGTATAAAACTGGTTAAAGGGACAGTTCACCCAAAAATGAAAAATCTATCATCATTTACTCACCCTCGAGTTGTTCCAAGTCTGTATACATTTCTTTGTTTGGTTGAAAAAAGAGAAAGATATTTGGACAAATGCTTGTAACCAAACAGTTCTTGACTACTATAGAAGAAAAAATTACTTTATATATTTTTGTTTTTTTTTTAACACAAAATTAGATATTTTGAAGAATGTAGGACACCAAAAACATCCAAGCAGCAAAAAATATACTATTGTAATTTATCTACTGTGGTATTTAATGGGGTCCAAGAACTGTTTGGTTACATGTGTTCGTCCAAATTCGTCGTTTCTCTTTTTTCAACCAAACAAAGAAATGTATACAGATTTGGAACAACTTGACAGTGAGTAATTCATGACAGAAAAAAATCATTTTATTTCAATGAAACAAACTAATCTCATTTAATAAGATTGAAATGAGCAACATCCTTCATGTAGATAAACACCTGTAAACTCAAAAACATTTATCAATGGCATGCTTTAATACTACATGCATGTGTAGTCATGTAATATTGAAGTGTAATACTAAGTCATCCTCAGTGAAAAGAACATATTTTTATATAAGCGTTTTTTTTATTTCTCATGGTTGGGTTAGATTTACTCCATTCAGTTGTCATAACAGATACAAACACTCTTAAATGACATCATCTGGCTGTGTAAATAATAAGTCATATATCACAGCTGTAAAAAACACTTATCAGCTTTTACAGTAAAGAAACATTTCTGTGGGTACAGTTTAGCTGCCGCTTATAGTAGCAAGGGTTGTCCTTGGGTATTCTTGAAGTAGAGACAGGCAGAGGATACCCCAAAGAAAGCCCCACTGCCACTAACACTCTCTCTTTCTCTCTCACTCTCTCTCTCTCTTTCCCCCTTTTCAAGTTATTTTTAGCTGAGCTTTAGGGGTGTCGACCTCTTGCTCTGCTTCAGGCTCTAGCCTTACAAGGCCCAACCGATAATACAGTTGCTGAGCAACCCTTCATGTTTTTGTCGGAAGTGAAGGGGTCCACCGAATCAACCGGCGTGCGTCCGTAGCAGCTAATCATGATGATCATCCCATAAGCATCAGTTTGATCATCAGCAGTATTATTAAAACCTTCAATGTTCTCATAGTGTCCTAGATGATGCACCTGTTAGATGAGATGTTACATTGAGACCATAATGGTTTTGAATATTATAGATCAAAAAATATTACTGATTTGTCGTTTCATTTCACGATTTCCTTTTGCAAGACTCTTTATGGTCAAACGTGAGGTTACCTGAATTCTTGGAGTAATTTTGGCATGTAAGAGAAGAAATAAGACAGTCGGGGGTCTTAGTGGCAGCTGTCACAGGCTTGTTTACAGTAACACTGTTGATTGGTTGGGTGATATGAAGTCACACATGCTGTGTCACTCATTGATGCAGTCCTTGTAGAATCTAAAGAGAATTTATCTTTGAAATGTCTTTGCTGAAATTAATGTGTTAAACACCATTTAGCTGAAGCACTTATCTGAATTGACTTACATGCATGGACGCTGCCTGGGTGTTAAACCTTTGAGTCCCAATCATTTTCACCACAGATGATTCTTCGTGAGAGTGTTTGTTGGTTTCGTAGCAATAAAAAACATTTGCTGTAGTTGTGGACCATACTTAAAGGAAGAAATGTGTGCGAAATTAAATGCTTGTACAGTACAGTACTATATGACAGTATCCATTCACTTCTATATAGACACAAAACCAATGCATGTCTTTGTAATCTGCAGAAGAAAGGTTTGAAATGACAAGAGGGTGAATAAATGAATGTTCATTTTTTGGGAGAAGTATGCATTTTGCATACATTAGTCTGAGAGTGTGAGGGAGTCAGTTTGGAAGTAGGCGTTCTTACTATTTGCTAAACAATAATAATAATAAAGTGCAGTTGTCTGCTATCGAGTTACAATGTGTATGTGTATGTTTGTTTGTTCTTGTTTGAATGGGCAACAAATGAATGGATGATGGTTACTATGCAACAAACAGCTAATGTATATGAGTGTTGACTGTGTGTACAGGCAAGGGTCATAGGGATGTACCAGGATGTCATGAGTCTATGTTATTTTGGGTATGAGATTACTGTATTATTTATTAATAAGCAACTCATTGGATAGTAAATTTGTTGAATTAGTTTCAGGGGTGTGTTTTTGATTGCTTTATGTATAATGCATGTGTATGGATGAAATGCTATATGGTTAACTGACTCCAGTCCCAGTGCACATGCATGTTTGTGCTTGATATCAACATAATTGCTCATTATATCCCATTAGCAGCTGTTGGAATGACAGTGAAGGGATTAGAGAAGGTGTTTTTAATGTCTGTTGTTGTTGTTAAATAAAAAAAATCTACACTGTAAAAAAAAAGTCCTGTAAAAAAACAAAAGATTTCTTTCAGAAGTATAAACCGTAAAATACATTTTTTTCCCCTGTAAAATTACTTTTTTGTTCCCTGTAAAATTACATTTTTTCCCCATGTAAAATTACATGTTTCCTCTGTTTTCCTTTTTCTGTAATTTAGCGTTTTTTGACCAAATTTTCAAAAATAAACTGTAAAAACATCCAAAAATACGAACATTTTCCGCAGCTGGGGCGCTAGAAATAAACCACAAAATAAAAAATGTATAATAAAAAAGTTTTCCCCATTTTTCTTGTAGCCTACATTTTATAGGGTTTTTTACCAATTTAAAAAATGACATGAAAAATCTGTAAAAAAAAACAAAAAACAGTACGTAAAATTACCGGTTTTTTTACATTATAGCCTACGTGAAAAAACTGTTAAAGAAAATAACTGTAATTCTATACAATTAGGCCTGTTATTTTTTTTTTTACAGTATTTCTTACTTTAACACAGATATCGTTCATAAAAATCATAGCCTATAAGTGACAGTAACATAACAATAATTCGGATGCTAAAACGTAATCTACCCCAGGCTAATGTTAGTGTAGAAAATGTTTGTCCATTTATTAATTAAAAGTAGGCTTACTGCCACTTTGGGCAGTGTCACCTGTGGTCCCTGTTTTGTCTAAATCTAGAGATGTATTCAAGGTCAAACAAATTTACAGCTAGTGAACCGCGCAGAAACAAATATTTCCCATGCCATTCTCTGACACTTGATCTGTGAAATGCGATATGAGAAGCAAAGCAGCGGCCACATCATGCGCTTCTGTACGTCTTTGTAATGTGTGGTGAAATCTCTCGACATTCAATATCTGAAAGTGCAGATGATGTAGTTTGTGTGTGTGCGCGTGCGTGGTATAATGGTGTGTTCCATATAAAGAGGCCAGATAATTGATGGTGAAGTGTTAGGATGGGATGTGTGTTTATCGAAAGCTAAAGAAGATTATGATGTCATAGTGTCTTCTTCCAATGGACTCATGCCAGAGCTCCCTCCAAAAAAGATTTACAGACAGGAGAGCCTGGCACTTGCAGTTGTTTGTTTTATTCTGTTGTGATGACCCCTGCTGTTTGTGTAAGGAACTGCAGCCCCAATGCATACCCGGATTCAAAGCCCAAGCCATTATGTGCTACTTACCACACTTGCCTTTAAAATTGACACGATGGGGAATTAATGTGTGTTCAAACTTTCTAACACAGGTTTTGTAAATCCACCTACAATCTTAGACTTTTTTCAGTATAAAGTACTAGGTAGACCTACATTTCATGAGATCACTGCATATTTTCTGCATGCTACTCTCCTGTTCATGGTAAAATATATACGTATGTTACAGTCATGTTCTTATATCATTTTCCATTCTTTTTAAAGACCATTTTAATATGATACCTGTTATTTGTCATATTAGTTGACAAAGTATTCCATATTCTCAGAAATAAGCTTTAGTAGATTACAGTATTTCTAAGGACATTTTTTTAAAATAACACAATATATTGTATGTTTGCTTCATATTAATTTTTTTTTATTAAAAATTTTGCTGTTAATTTATACGTTTTTCTGTATAAATACATTTAAATTCAGTTGGCTGTGAGCATCAGATGTATATCTTTCTTTTCTTACATTCATATTAATACTGTAAATACTATTGGACAAGTGGTAGAAGATACTGGATTCTTGTTCCACTTGATCTTAAAGGGCTTATGCGTTATGTTTGTGCCTACATGGTCATTTCTTTACAAAACCTTTTTAATTTATGAGTTGGAGAAAATGCAGCCAACAGTAGTTCTATTTTTATATGAAAATGTAAAAATTGTGATAATGAAGAATACATAGATGATATGCAGTTGATTGTTTATTAGAACAGTATTGCAAACTATATTTTCATTAAAATATAGTATTTACATTTATTTACATCCCTTTGCAATGACAATTATCAATATGCAACTGTACCAAAACATAAAAACATCACATAAACAATATTTAACATAAAATTCTAAAGGTTAAACATAATTTTACATCTTAAGAATATTGTAAACTTAAATCTTTAAATTCTTCTCTTTAAATAAGTTTTCATATTAGCTTAGGTCATCCAACATTCCCTGGTATTAACATTAGAAAAAAGGAAAATCAATAAACCTGCAAAACAGTGAGAACTGAATAAATAGCCAAAAAGATTTTAGTCTTTCATTCACTTTCTTGCTTTTTAATCCACCTCTTCAATAGTTGGCCCCTGGGAACCAGCCTCTGAATCGGGCCGTGCCTGAGCTCCACAGCCTCCAGCTGGCATTCCTCCCTGATACAGTTTAGTAATGATGGGGTTGCAGATTTTCTCCAGATCTTTCAAATGATGTTCATACTCCTCTTTATCAGCCAGCTGGTTGTTCTCTAGCCAGGTGACGGTCTCATTGCATTTCTCAATGACTTTCTTCTTGTCATCTTCACTGATTTTGCCTTTAAGGTTTTCATCCTCCACACTGTTCTTCATGTTGAAGGCGTAAGACTCCAGTGAGTTCTTGGCAGCAATCTTCTCTCTTTGAAGATCATCATCCGCTTTGTATTTGTCAGCATCCTGCACCATTCTCTCAATCTCTTCTTTGCTCAGTCGGCCCTTATCATTAGTGATGGTGATCTTGTTCTCTTTGCCGGTGCTTTTGTCCACTGCGGACACATTCAGGATTCCATTAGCATCAATGTCGAAGGTCACTTCAATCTGAGGGACTCCACGTGGTGCAGGTGGAATTCCTGTGAGCTCGAACTTCCCCAGCAGGTTGTTGTCTTTTGTCATGGCTCTCTCTCCCTCATACACCTGGATCAGGACACCGGGCTGGTTATCGGAGTATGTGGTGAAGGTTTGGGTCTGTTTGGTGGGGATGGTGGTGTTGCGTTTGATGAGGGCAGTCATGACTCCTCCTGCTGTTTCAATACCCAGAGATAAAGGAGCAACATCCAGCAGCAACAGATCTTGGACATTTCCAGATGTGTCACCCATAAGAATGGCAGCCTGCACTGCAGCACCATAAGCCACCGCCTCGTCTGGGTTGATGCTCTTGTTCAACTCCCTTCCGTTGAAGCAATCTTGCAGAAGTTTCTGGATCTTGGGAATTCTTGTTGATCCACCAACCAGAACGATGTCATGAATCTGAGACTTGTCCATCTTGGCATCTCTCAGGGCTTTCTCCACAGGATCCAGCGTTCCTCTGAAGAGATCCGAGCACATCTCTTCAAACCTTGCTCTGGTGATGGATGTGTAGAAGTCAATGCCCTCATACAGGGAGTCGATCTCAATGCTGGCCTGAGAGCTGGAGGAGAGGGTTCTCTTAGCTCTCTCACAAGCTGTACGAAGCCTCCTGAGGGCTCTCTTGTTCTGACTGATGTCCTTCTTGTGTTTCCTCTTGAATTCGTCTACAAAGTGATTCACCAAGCGGTTGTCAAAGTCCTCCCCACCCAGATGAGTGTCTCCAGCTGTGGCTTTCACCTCAAAGATGCCATCTTCAATGGTCAGGATGGACACATCGAACGTTCCTCCACCCAGGTCGAAGATCAGGACGTTTCGCTCTGAACCTTTGCCTTTATCCAGCCCGTAGGCAATGGCTGCAGCTGTTGGCTCGTTGATGATTCGGAGAACGTTCAGCCCAGCGATCACTCCAGCATCTTTAGTGGCCTGCCTCTGGGAGTCATTGAAGTAGGCAGGAACTGTGATAACCGCATTCGTCACTTTCTGTCCCAGGTAAGCCTCTGCAATCTCCTTCATCTTCACCAGGACCATTGAGGAAATTTCTTCAGGATTAAATGTCTTGTTTTCTCCCTTGTGTTCAACTTGAACTTTTGGCTTTCCCCTATCGTTGATGACTTGGAAGGACCAATGCTTCATGTCAGACTGCACTACTGGGTCATCAAACTTTCTGCCGATCAGCCTCTTCGCATCAAACACTGTGTTGTTTGGGTTCATGGCCACCTGGTTTTTAGCCGCATCTCCAATGAGCCTCTCTGTGTCTGTGAAGGCAACATAGCTGGGTGTTGTTCTGTTGCCCTGGTCATTGGCGATGATCTCCACTTTTCCATGCTGAAACACCCCCACACAGGAGTAAGTGGTGCCCAGATCAATTCCAATACCAACTCCTTTTGCAGATGACATTTTTGATTCCAATTTATGTTAACCTAAAATCAACAAAATAAATTACTACAATGTACAACATTGTAAATGTATTTGTTATTTGTAAGAATATGCTTTGTATCATTTTCATCAACACACATAATAATTAGCCTATAAATAATTATACATTTGTGTCAGGCTGAAGATTTGCATGTTTTTTGCTACACAATTTAGCTAAAAAATAAGATAGCAAACTTAATTTAACAAAGTTAAACATTAATAACAATAATAACGTTAAGAAATATTTTTATTAATGATGTGCATAGATACATCCTTGGAAATAATAGGTACATACAAAATAATACATTTAAACTGTTAAAAAGTTTAAATTATTTCAATTTAGTATAAAGAATAATTCAACGTACCTTTAATGAATGATTTCTTTTCTAATCCGGAAATGTGTCCCGTCAAATGCTTGCGCTCTTTCTTCTGTTGCAGTTTCGAGATATGCCGACTTGTGCCGAACGTAGCGCCTCTGGTGCGCTTTATATTCCCCATGATGGCGCTCTTGAAGTTTCTCGAAAGCTCTAGCGTGTCACACCAATCATAACGAGGAACAGTCCAGCGGCTCCTCCCATAAGGTAACGTCATCTCGTAGTAAGGAACTTCCAGATATTTCTCGCGTTTTCGCGAAGGAGACCTTTTGACCAGTAAACGTCCAAATATAATATAATATAACATCCTAATATTCAGAATTTGATCCTGTCTTTAAAAACCCAGATTAAGTTCAGTTAGGATACGTATTTTGTGATTAACTGTGTTGTAGGCTACATAAACATAGGCTACTGTAAATAACCTTCTGTACAAAATATAACCTAGATATATTACATATTGACTTGTCAGAGTCTGAAATTATAGTGAAATTAATGGTTGAAATTACACCTCGATGCTCCTGATCTCATAATTATGAGACTTTAGTCTGGATATTACAGACAGGCACTCACACCCATATAAATATTTTTCCGTTTGGCCGATTATTCGTTTACTTTTAGCAAATAGGTTAATAGTCATTTACAAGAAAATGAAACAAATCAGATGAATGAAACAAATCAGATGAATGAAACAATCAAGTGTATCTTACGAGAGTTTATATATTTTTTATCCAGTCATTCTTAAAATATGTTGAAATATGACTAATTTCTGTTCCAGGTATTGTTTCTATTCTTTTATACATGCATATTTTATAAATATTTTAAATATTCAGCAAATAGGGTTTTCCCAACATTAAGACGATTCTGGAACATTGGAGACGTTTTCGAGTCATGTGGCGTTATTCTGCACCATTTCCAGTAGATGTCGCTGTTACATGCATTATGTCAATTGAAGACAACATACATGTTACATCTCAAATGTTTTTCACTCAGCAAAGTTCAAGTAGCGCCCAGAAATGCTGTCTTTTCATTTCATTAATGCAAATGTTTAAACAGCACAGCGTTGAGAAGCGCCTAGAGCGGTCTCGCAGATGTTTTGGTGACGTAAGCGGGTAAGCTCAGAGTCTTGTGATTGGTCAGATTCTCAGGACGTTTCTAGAATTTAGGAGAGTTTGAATGGGAGTGCGCTGCGGTGTATTTAAAGCAGTGACCTGACAAGAAGAAAGAGTTTAATATTAGTTTGACCTTTTTAGCGACGAGGTTTACTACGTTATATTTCTTCAAGAATCTGCGTGGTAAGTTTACCAATATTTATTCTTACTCACACTGTGATTGGTTTCGTACTTTCATTATATTAACGCATGTCAAGCAGGCATTTTTATTGCGTTTTATTATGTCTTATAAATATAAAACTGTGTACTGTAATATACTTTGCTTGACTTTTTTGCTGAGCAAATTATACATGATGATATTTTATGTTATTTAAATCTAACATGAGAACGCAATTTCAAAAACTAGAACATTATAACTAGTATAATTTCTTATGGAACAGAAACGCATTATTTGTCATTGATCATTTATATCAGAATAAGTGCTAAATCTCAATCTTTTTCATACAGTTAACTGATCAAATGTCATCTGCAAAAGGAGTTGGTATTGGAATTGATCTGGGCACCACTTACTCCTGTGTGGGGGTGTTTCAGCATGGAAAAGTGGAGATCATCGCCAATGACCAGGGCAACAGAACAACACCCAGCTATGTTGCCTTCACAGACACAGAGAGGCTCATTGGAGATGCGGCTAAAAACCAGGTGGCCATGAACCCAAACAACACAGTGTTTGATGCGAAGAGGCTGATCGGCAGAAAGTTTGATGACCCAGTAGTGCAGTCTGACATGAAGCATTGGTCCTTCCAAGTCATCAACGATAGGGGAAAGCCAAAAGTTCAAGTTGAACACAAGGGAGAAAACAAGACATTTAATCCTGAAGAAATTTCCTCAATGGTCCTGGTGAAGATGAAGGAGATTGCAGAGGCTTACCTGGGACAGAAAGTGACGAATGCGGTTATCACAGTTCCTGCCTACTTCAATGACTCCCAGAGGCAGGCCACTAAAGATGCTGGAGTGATCGCTGGGCTGAACGTTCTCCGAATCATCAACGAGCCAACAGCTGCAGCCATTGCCTACGGGCTGGATAAAGGCAAAGGTTCAGAGCGAAACGTCCTGATCTTCGACCTGGGTGGAGGAACGTTCGATGTGTCCATCCTGACCATTGAAGATGGCATCTTTGAGGTGAAAGCCACAGCTGGAGACACTCATCTGGGTGGGGAGGACTTTGACAACCGCTTGGTGAATCACTTTGTAGACGAATTCAAGAGGAAACACAAGAAGGACATCAGTCAGAACAAGAGAGCCCTCAGGAGGCTTCGTACAGCTTGTGAGAGAGCTAAGAGAACCCTCTCCTCCAGCTCTCAGGCCAGCATTGAGATCGACTCCCTGTATGAGGGCATTGACTTCTACACATCCATCACCAGAGCAAGGTTTGAAGAGATGTGCTCGGATCTCTTCAGAGGAACGCTGGATCCTGTGGAGAAAGCCCTGAGAGATGCCAAGATGGACAAGTCTCAGATTCATGACATCGTTCTGGTTGGTGGATCAACAAGAATTCCCAAGATCCAGAAACTTCTGCAAGATTGCTTCAACGGAAGGGAGTTGAACAAGAGCATCAACCCAGACGAGGCGGTGGCTTATGGTGCTGCAGTGCAGGCTGCCATTCTTATGGGTGACACATCTGGAAATGTCCAAGATCTGTTGCTGCTGGATGTTGCTCCTTTATCTCTGGGTATTGAAACAGCAGGAGGAGTCATGACTGCCCTCATCAAACGCAACACCACCATCCCCACCAAACAGACCCAAACCTTCACCACATACTCCGATAACCAGCCCGGTGTCCTGATCCAGGTGTATGAGGGAGAGAGAGCCATGACAAAAGACAACAACCTGCTGGGGAAGTTCGAGCTCACAGGAATTCCACCTGCACCACGTGGAGTCCCTCAGATTGAAGTGACCTTCGACATTGATGCTAATGGAATCCTGAATGTGTCCGCAGTGGACAAAAGCACCGGCAAAGAGAACAAGATCACCATCACTAATGATAAGGGCCGACTGAGCAAAGAAGAGATTGAGAGAATGGTGCAGGATGCTGACAAATACAAAGCGGATGATGATCTTCAAAGAGAGAAGATTGCTGCCAAGAACTCACTGGAGTCTTACGCCTTTAACATGAAGAACAGTGTGGAGGATGAAAACCTTAAAGGCAAAATCAGTGAAGATGACAAGAAGAAAGTCATTGAGAAATGCAATGAGACCGTCACCTGGCTAGAGAACAACCAGCTGGCTGATAAAGAGGAGTATGAACATCATTTGAAAGATCTGGAGAAAATCTGCAACCCCATCATTACTAAACTGTATCAGGGAGGAATGCCAGCTGGAGGCTGTGGAGCTCAGGCACGGCCCGATTCAGAGGCTGGTTCCCAGGGGCCAACTATTGAAGAGGTGGATTAAGTGATAGACTTATTTAAGTGTTAAATGTTTGTCAGACGTCACTTTAAAAATGAAAAAACCTTAATTTTTTTACAGACCAATGTGAAATGATTTACATTTACTACTTATTTATGCAAGGAACTTTAAATTTGATATTGGTGCCTTTATATTTCCTCTTTTTTTATTACTCTTACACAAAGGTGTAACTTTGGTTTGAGGAGTGGGGGGACACAAAATGGGGGAAAATGTTTTTGATTTTAATCCCATTTCCTGCATTTTCATCCCAATCCTGCACTTTGTATAAAAGAAGATGTATTTATTGTTTAATAGGGGCCGATCACCAAGAATCATTAAAATAAAAATTTTCAGCATTAACAATTTGTGTGAATAAAATTTAAATAATGTGAGACTCAATTTCCACATTTAAATAAACTTTTATTTCAAAGTAACTGCTGTACCTGAAAATGTGAAATAAATCACTTCTTGCACAGGATGTTCAGAATAGAAAAAGCTTTTATGAACTATGTTAAATCAATATTTTGTAATATCAATTGCAGATAGACAGCAGCAAAACTCATATGTAATTAAGGAGTGAGCTATTTTTAGAATGTGCACGCGACATGCGCATCGATACAGGCCGACTCTCTTTGTCCTGCTCGGTCCAAATTCTCCGTGGTGATGACGGCATTTTATCCCCGACCAGCCCACTACATGATTACAAATATCATATCTTTGCACATCCTTATTACAACTCCTATTCCATAGAAGCACTAAAACAATATATTAACGGGATAGTTCAAAATTAAAATTCTGTCATCATTTACTCACCCTCAGGTTGTTCCAAACCTGTATACATTTCTTTGTTCTGCTGAACACAAAGGAAGATATTTGGAAAAAAGTCAGTAGCCTAACCAAACAGATTTCATCCCCCATTTACTGCCATAGTAGGAAAAATATATCATATGTAAGTCAATGGTTCAGCAGAACAAAATACATTTATACAGGTTTTGAACAACCTGAGGGTGAGTAAATGACAGAATTTTAATTTTTGGGTGAACTATCTCTTTAAGGAGGAAAGAGTGAGAGATGACATATTAACTACTTTGTACTTTGAAAAAGTGTCATTTATTAATACTTCCTCTTCTGAGGAAGCCGTCTTAGCTAACTGTACTCTGGTTCGAAAAGGGATAACAAGAGATTTTTGTTAATATGATGCAATCATATCCAATAATATTATCCAATAAAGTGGCACACAAAGCTGCACTGGCATAACAATAACATATAGGAAATGGATTACAAAACTTAAATAAAGAAACAAATACAGTCTTCTGAATGTCTGACATAAGAGCTGCCACAGATAAACTTTTCACCCTAGAGCCTGTAATAAATAATGAAGAAACAAAAACACTACCAGCTGAATCACTGTTAATGTTGATTCAAGATTCAATTCTAGATTTTTATTTGTCACATACACAGCTATATAGAGGATATACAACCAGTAGTGAAATGTAAGTCAGATCAGCTCCAAAGATAGTTCAATTATTATAAAATACTAAACAAGGTAAACAAAATGTAAATAATATAAAGAACAAAAGTGTATACATTTACATAACAGGGATGTGCAAACAAATAGTAACACAGGTAGTTAGCCTACTAGCAGCAATGCAAAGAATGCAAAAAAGTAGCAGCATCACAAAAATGCTGGTTAACAAAATAAAGTTCTCAATATAAGTAAGGCATCAGATGAAGGTCCGGCTGCTGCATAAAACTTTTGTGTTATTTTTTACACATTTTGCATAGTCTGGCTGAAGGGACTGTTTCTTTTTTTCGCGTAACTTCGCGTCACCTCCTTTCTGTTTCTTCTTCTTGTCGCTCTTCCTGACTGTTTGACGCTTCAAGCTCACAAAGACTTGTTTAAAGACGTGATTGGGCCAGCCGAATGGGTCGGTCTATCTGAGACATTTTTGACAAATGCATTAGACGTCACCAGAAAGAAGTATGTAGGACGCCACATATCGATTTGCGAGTTTAAAAAAAAAGTATATGAAATGTATCAAGAAGGTACGTCGGCCCACCAGGAAAATGCCCAGTCCAGATCATTTTATGCAGTTAAAAAAAATCATAACGAATTTTAAAGTTAAAATTTTGAAAAGTGAGGGGGACATGTCCACCCTGTCCCCAGTGGAAATTACGCATATACATCACTGTAATTTATTAAACAGAAATAATGTAGGCTATTGCTTAAATACAAATATTGTTGATTGTATATTCAATGAATAGGCTACTGTTAATAAAAGTTTTTCTTAATCATTCATTCGTTATGATATGCTCTTTTTTGGTCAGAAAATATGCAGTGAGCTCAATGTTATGAACACTTGCTTTGGCTTAAAAACTTAATATTACAATAGTTACATTTTAGTCTGGTACAGCTTTTTTTGGTTTATTAAAATGTGAAAAACCATTAAAAGAGAAATTGTATATGCCAATAAATAAACTAAGCTATATGTTCACTTCTGTAGCCTAGTAATATTTAACATCTCTGTTAATATTCTTCACATGTTTCTTCTATGTTTATTTCAACAAAACAAAATGCTAAGAACACGAAATACATTTATTTGACTGTAAGCAGTAATGCTGTGAAGTCATCATTATAATTTTTACAGAAAATATGTCTTTCTAATAAACTATAGGCAAAATAGAGGACAAATAGGTTTTAGTGCATCTAACTGTGTTAAGTATATTAGTTCAAAAGTCTTTCTTTGTGTATCTTTAACGTTTTGTTGATTTTCTCCATTATATTTCAAATAAATCATAAAAAATGTACAGAACATTTCTGCCATTTAATTGCGGTTTAATAATACCTTCAAAAGTGAAAACCATGAGCATTCCACTTTGCTGAATCTGCACCTGCAGAGTAAAAATCTGTGTGAAACCAAAATGTTTTCCTCTAGCTGGCCTTGTGATAATGAAAAAGCTCAAACATTCATTGAAATCTGAGACACAGCAGGTTAGGACTACATAACTTTTAACAGCAGCGACACAGCACATTTCTTTAGGGTTGAGGACTGTTGCTTTATTGCCCCAATGGAACAAAAAGTAGTTCTCATAACTGGATGCTCCTCTGGGATTGGACTCAGCCTAGCTGTGCACCTCGCATCCAGTCCGTCCAAAGAATACAAAGGTAAATGATACAAAACAAATGTTTAGCATGTATTTGTATTGCATCACATTTTTGAAAATTATGATGGAAATTTCCTGTTCAATCATTCTTAATATATATAGCTTTACATTTTTCTTAAACAAGCATTAACACTTTTAATGTTGTTTAGTCTACGCTACCATGCGGAACCTGGACAAAAAGCAACGTCTGCTTGAGACTGTGAGAGGACTACATAAAGAAACTATGGTCATACTACAGATGGATGTGACAGACCAGCAGTCCATACTTGATGCTAAGAGGAAAGTTACAGAGGACAGAGTCGACATACTGGGTAAAAAAGATCAAAATGGATATAAATTGAAAGGAAAACAGACCTTTATTAATGAACAACGTGTGAAACGAACACACATTAGAAAAGACATTAAAATTCTTGTTAACCCATGTGCTCTGTAAATGTATACTTTAGTGTCATGGAAGTTCTACATATTGAATATATAATCAATATACACCTCCAAATTCTAATCCTAGAATTGTGGGTTGAAATATTTCCTTTCAGTTTATTTAACAGAACAATTCTTTTCGGATGCCTTTGTGTTAGTTTGTAATGCAGGTGTAGGTTTGATGGGACCCCTGGAGACCCACTCAATTGACACTATGCGTGGAATCCTGGAGGTCAACCTGCTGGGCACCATTCGCACCATACAGACCTTCCTACCAGACATGAAGAGAAGACGACATGGGAGAATCCTTGTGACCGGTAGCATGGGAGGACTGCAGGGTACGTGAGAACAGACATTTTTTAAAAGAAGTACTGTGCATTGTAAGTCTTTAGGCTATTAACCAAACATTTCCATGTGTAAACATTGTTGGATATTATCTTTGAACTTCAATTCACAATTACTCAGTGGAGAGATGAGGAGAAGTGAGGAAATTAATTACATTAATATAAAAGAAAATAGAAAAGCAACAAATGCTATTTTATACATTTGTTGAAGCTCTGTGATGAAATCAATAATGCTTAACCTACATTATCTGCATTCTCAGGTTTGCCATTCAATGATGTCTACTGTGCTAGTAAATTTGCAGTAGAGGGCGCTTGTGAGAGCCTGGCCATCTTGCTTCAACATTTCAATATTCAGTGAGTATTTTTATGCTTGCGAGTACACAGCATTTAAGCACTATATTTAAAATACTCCTACTAAAATATTGCACGTCCATTACTCAGTGTGAGCCTGATTGAATGTGGACCAGTTAACACAGACTTCTTCATGAACCTGAAGAGAACAGAGCTCAGTGATGAGAGCCTGGAGGTTGATGCATACACACGCAGCCTGTATGAGCAATACCTGCAGCACTGCCAGTCTGTGTTCCAGAATGCAGCTCAGGACACTGATGACATCATACAGGTGACTACATTCAGCACTGGCAACAGGCCATTTCCTTCTAACTGAGAGTGGATGATATTAAAAGAGTTTAGGACCTTTATGTCAGAAAGAGATAGAGATCTCTCTTTCTTTATAGAGGCCACAAACGGACAAATAAGTCACACTCAAACATGCAGAAATACAGTGTTTAAAAACAGTAAATGATATATATATTGTAATATATTAACAATGTATTCTTCTTCTTCGCAAAATGGTAGTTGCTATTATCTCAAATATTTTAAGTAGGCTACTATAAAATACTAAATATTGTGCGGGGACAATAAACACTATACTGCTTTTAGGTGTATCTGGAGGCAATCCAAGCACAGACTCCATTGCTCAGATATTACACTAACAGGGCCCTGCTACCCATGAGCAACATGAAACTCGCATCCGTGGATGGCTCGCAGTACATCAGAGCAATGAGCAAGCTCATCTTTTCTCCACCTGATCCTATTGTTGATACACAGATATGAGGTGTAAGATACATTTGAAAGTAACTAACAAAATATGTTATGATCTGAAAGACATCAAATGCACTTAAATAAAAGCTGTTTTTATCTTCTATACTGAGACACTATGAGTCATTATTGAACTCTGTACAGAATTTCATCTCAAGGACTGTGGACTGAATGTCCCTCCACCCGCCAAAACACTGTCAGTGTTTCACATTTTTTTCTTATGTATACAACAGTGAGAGCACATTATGTTTATACAAGGTCATTTTTCTGCTATACTGAGAGTTTGGTGTAAGAACACCAAATAGTAGTACTAGTAGTTTTAACTATACTCTATTTAGGGACTGTTCAATGAGATAAGCTTTTACATGACTTTGTAAAGACAATCACATAACCAACTTAAGCCACTTAACACAAGCTCCAGCCAACCAATAGTATAAGTTAAGCTGCATCCTGTGTACTGCACCTCCAACTCACCTGATATTGTGGACTATGATCTCGCTGTAAGAGATTTTCTCCATTCAGACCATATTGACCATTGAAAGTTCATGGTTGTGAAGTTTTAGCTATTACACAACTGGAGCAAATAATTCTCTCAATAATGACCCATGAAGCTGCCTTTTGCAACTTAAACCATGTGATATCCATTTAATTCCAACACTCACATACAAATATATACAAAATGTGTATCATATTCTTTTACTTTTTTTCTCGACCTAGACATTGACAATGTTAAAGGTTAACCCCTTAGCATTCCAAAAATCTCATTTTAAATGGTTTTTGTACCTCAGGCTTTACATTGGAATTCTAAGGGGTTACTGACATCTTAACTCATGCAGAAGCACATTTGAGTCATTCTTTCCTCCAGTCTGAGTGAAAATATTTCCCAGAATATAACAATATTTCTTTCGATAACATGTAGCGTATATATAAACACACAGTGGTTTCTGTTTCGCTTAAGAGCAAAAGGAAAAGGAGATTTATTAGCAACTTTGATCGGTAAGAACTAATAAATAATTTTCTCTTCTCAGAACATAAATCATATGATATCCCTGTTCTAGTACAAAGAGAAACTAAAAATCTTTTAAGGTTAAACTTTTGATCTGTGACATCTAACCTTCAAATGTATGGGTGAGGCACCTGCCCTGGAGCCGGTCTTAAAGAGATAGTTCACCTAAAAATTCTTGTCATTTCAAACCTGTATACATGTATTTGTTCTGCAAAATAAAGGAAGATATTTGGAAGAATGTGAGTAACCAAACAGATCTCAGCCACATTGACTCTCATTGTATTTATTTTCCCTACTATGGCAGTAAATGGGGTTTGAGATCTGTTTGGTTATTGACATTCTTCCAATTATCTTCCTTTGTGTTCATCAGAACAAAGAAATGTATACATGTTTGAAATGACAAGAGGGTGAGTAAATGACGACAGAATTTTCATTTTTGGGTGAACTGTCCCTTTAACTCCGCCCTTCAGCTCCGATCTAGTAGGCAGCCGCTTTACCATCGTTCACAGTTTCAGACGAGCCGCCGGTAAAAGTTATTAATCTGTGTGAAGAAGACACTTTTGGAAAACCTTCACAGGTTTAACAAGTTTGGAAGAGCACAAATGGCAAAGAAGGCTACTTCGCTTTTTCTCCGGGCGCTGGAGATGTCGGAGGGACAAACGTGTAATATTATGAGGAGAAATTCAAATGCGACTGTCAGGTATGAACCATGTAGTACAATAGTAATAATAATGCTTTTAGCACGTTAAAATGGGCCACAAATTGGAAGCTTTTCCTTATTTTATTATATATATTCTATTCTATTTATATAAATACCGGTCTTTAATCGTCACATTTATTGTACTTGGATAAACCAGCAAAATCGGTGAGATAAGGCGGTTACTTTTGGGTTCTGTATTTAATAGGCTAATAATAAAAAAGTGTAATAAAAAGCCTAATTTAAAATAATGTCAACGGTTGCCATGGTAATACCATGTTGTCTTTTTGGGGTTGTTTTGTGGGTAGTTGTAAACTGTGTGTTAATGGTTCACAAAAGCAGGAAAGCTGATGGTAGTAAAATACATTTACACGGCAGTGAGAAGTCACGAGACGGTGGAGAATGCAGCTGCGCAAACGCAGCGCAGTATTTCTTCACTTTCAGAGTGTTTAAACTCTCTTTAGTGCTGTAACTTTACTAGAGCACAAACTTTACCAAGGAATTGTATTTTGAATATTTGTTTAAGAATTTTCGATTATGAAAGTCCTGAAAGCAAAGTCGCGTTATCGGAGTTTGAACGCCCGGCTGGCAGTGTGCCATACAACCGACCTATTGATCGATTCTTCCCTGTTTACTAGAAAAGACGTCATTTGATCGGGTTAACATTGGTGTTTTCAGAAATGACAAAAACATTACGTCACATTGTAGTTTTTTTGTGAGCTGTCAATAATACCCTTACGGAAATGAACCATGGCTTTTGTGGTAACCCTATTTTGGCAAAACCATTGTTTTACTAAAGTAACCACTATTTAGCCTATAAAAACATTTTGTGGTACCGCGTTTTTTTTCACTGTAGTAAAACCATGTTTTTTTTAAATTATTCTGCTATTGATTGATGAATAACATCACATCTGTATGTCTTTAGACATTTGGGCTCTTGCGGTATCTTGGATACAAGACGGACAAGTTTACCTTCTCTCTCAGCATCTTCTCAGGTTGTGCCCACCCGGAGCTTCATTAATTTATCAGCCCCCCTCATAACACGGAGAATGGAGTACTCAGAGAGCCGGGCTATTGGGTATGTACAAACCATTGGAAAATACTAAACAAGCTTAATTTGATTCATATCCAACAATATCTTATTTATGCTATGAACAAATCACAAACATAAAAATATTTTCTTACCAGCTACTCGCCTGAGCAGATATACAATGTTGTAGCCAATGTAGACCAGTACCAGCAGTTTGTGCCTTGGTGCAAGAAGTCAAAGGTCACGAGGGGAAGAAATGGTGACATGCGAGCTCAGCTTGAAATTGGGTTCCCCCCAATAGTGGAACGCTACACCTCCGAGGTCACAGTTATTCCAAACCACCAAGTCCGAGTGAGTCTATAAACCAGAAATCAAACAATAGCAGTTTCAATTGTGAATGTATTGTGTATTTGGACATATTTGCTTGTCATATGCGTTTACATCTTGTTTACATATTGATCAGATGTGCTGTGTGTTTCAGGCTGTGTGCACAGACGGGACGCTCTTCAATCACCTTGAGACATTGTGGCGATTCACTCCTGGTACTGTCGGGCAATCTGACTCCTGCAATGTAGAGTTCTTTGTAAGTACTTCAGATGCTTACAGCAAACACCAAAGAGTTCAAATTCTGTTACTCCAAACCAGTAACTAACCTTTTGTACAATTCACATGTATCATCCTGAACTTCCTATAATCTGTGTGGGATTAATCCCCTGTTCAAAAATAGCGCAGGTATTATACCAGATTAGTGGATATTTTTATCACATGGCGGTTGTCTTCCGGTCTTTAAATAGCCGGTAACAGAGACAGACATGATAACCTTTTAAAGTTCTGAAAGGAACTTCACAACCTAAATGTCACAGGATTAGAGATGGAGACCAGCGACAGGGATTTGGGGAGATTAATTGATTAAAAAAAAAAACACTTCAGCATGAATGAATGTTACTACCAATACAAAATCCTTGTTGAAATGAAAATGTAAATGTCTTGTAAGTTAGTACAATACATAAGGTGCTGCTAGACTTTTTTCACAGCATTAAATTTAAAAGGTGTTTGACTGATTTGACCCATAACTCTGTGATCTCCTCTCCAGGTGTCATTTGAGTTCAAATCGTTGCTCCACTCACAATTAGCAACAGTATTTTTCGATGAGGTGGTCAAACAGATGGTCAATTCTTTTGAGGCACGAGCAGCCAAGCTCTACGGCACCGACTCCCATCGGCTGCAGACCACATGCAGGAGAGCAACCTGAGAACTGTCATCAGAAGCTTTGTTTAAATAGACACATCAAATTTCATAGCAACCACATACATCGTTACAATGTATGAGCTCTGGAGATTTCTTGGATTGTGGACTTTTAATATCAGGACTTATACTAGTTGCCGGAAAAACATGTTTGGAATGTATATTTATTGAAATTATATAATTCTTTTTACATAAATGTATATTTAATTTTTTATATTTGTGGAATGACAGAAGAGGATGAGTAGTGAATACATGAGCATGTTTGATATTGGAATGATTAATTTACAGAATGTTTATTTTTTTGACAAAAACTGTTTGAAATTAAGTGTGCTTTTGCCAGACTTAATAAAGAAAATCATATATTTTTTATCATCTGTCATTGATGTATTTGCTTACTAAATGTATATGATTACCTGTGTCATAAACTAAGTAGAATGAAATACCATTTATTGTGCATCAAAAGGTCAGTCCATCATAGTTACCTTAATTTTACACCAATTCATTTTTAGCATATTTTGATTGTTTGTCTTTAAAACAGATTTTGCATTTAGAAAGAGTTTACTAATGCACAATTTTCCAATAGTACAAGTTAATCTTATATAATAAATCATGCATTATTAATTTTTTTCTTTAAATTATTCTAATGTGCTAAAAGGGGGCAAACATTTTACACTTTACATTGGCAATACATTTCACAGCCTCACCATCGCTCACAAGTTCTCCTTCAGTGTGAAGTGCTGAAGCTGTTCCAAGAAGCGCACATGATTTCGAGATCTCTTACATAAGTCCTGAGTGCCAAACAAAGACCACACCTGTTTTTCTCTAAACGGCCAATTCCTCTCCATTACTTCAGTTCACCACCAATCACAGTTGAGCTGGGGGGCACCACCTTAAGACAGCAGTGGAGAAAACATGTAAGAGATGCAATCATGTCTAACAAGATCCAGAGCAGCAGTTTGTTGTTCTAAAGCTCTATGTGAAATCTGTCTGACAGTTTATTTGACACATGATATTAAAAGTCTAGCTACAGCTGCTCATGTGATCGGTGCAAAGTTATATTCTCTATCACATCGTATTATATTTTCTCCTTAATTTCCATGATTTATATTCAAAGGCAAAGATGCTCTCTACATTTATTCATTTGGCAGATCTCTATCTCCAACAATTAATAACAATGCTCACAGAATGCCAAACAGTGTGTTATTTGCTCACGTTTGATGCAATTGCTTTGGTGTATCATGCAGCGCTGCAGGTTGCTGGCAAAGACTGCAGAGGAATCCTAGCACATGATAGCCGAGCCTGTAACTAACAACCCTGTTCAAGCTGACATCCAACTGATGCTATTTCTGCTTTTTCAAAGTAGCACAAAGTAGATAAGATGCCCAGTCTTTCATCATCCTTAAATGAAACACAGAGATCAATATTAACACTGATACTTCCCAACTGGTTTTAGTCTGACTCCCAACAGATTTCTTCTAGATAAATACACATAGTATGCATGTACAGAATTTGAAAGTCCTTTAAGAATAGTTTCAGAATTGATTTCAGATGACTTTTGCAAACATATAAACAGTAAAGGGCTTATACACTCTGCACACCATGCAGCATCCTCTTGCACACTAAGTTGGTTGGTTGGCATCTTGAAATAAACCCCAAGGTTCGCGGTCTCTGTCCTAGGCCAGAATCTTTTTTTATTTTTGGTTTGTCCTGATGTATCCTCAGGGTAGTTGTGGGTCAGTGATGTACCCTTATACTGAGACACACGAGACAGATGCACAATCTGCACGTCTCACTCAGCTTTGAACAGATTCTTCTCCCTGACCCGATTCATGACAGACGCATACAAACTTTTACCAGGATCAGATTCAGCAAAGGTCTAGAATCTAGGATACATTTACTTGTTGTATAAATACACCTGTAAAATATTAAAGGTTGATGTGAATTTACTGTAGTATTAAAGATGTTGTAAATATCATATACTAAATGAACCAACATAATTATTGTAATTTGACCAACTTTATTTATTTACTGAAACAAAGTTGCCCATATTTGCCCCTAACACAGGACCACTCAGGTTAGTTCTGATAATGTACACGAGTTTGGTCATACACTGACCATAGATCAGATCATTTTGACAAAACAGATCCCTATGAGTAGTAAATGTTTCCATCCTCACTTGTCACTTTCCCATCAACTGCTCAACAAACAGCATTCAAGTCACTAGCCTAGACAGGAGAAAGGATTTAAAAGCACACAAACAGGTCAAACAATTTATTTGTGAATATTTGTGAAAAACACTGTCAAAATGATCAACTGTAAAACTGCCCAAAGAATATAAAAAAGTATACTAATGATTACCTTTAACTTGGAAGTACGGCAGAAAGAATGCTCTATATAAGATCTGTGTACTGAGTCTGAAACTGACTGTAACTTACCTGGTCAACACCTGCACTTGCTGTAGACCAGAGTTCATGAGCCATCCAATCCTAATAATAGTTCACATACTGTTTAGTATGATGGCAAAATATACAGACCATTTTTGTTCCAGTTTTCATTGTATTTGTAAGGGCTGGATAGAGTAAGATAGAGGTCAAAAACAACATAACCTTTTTTAAAAACATAACACTAATAGTATTAAGGACATCGAAATATATTATTATATTGTCACCCTAAAATAAATATTAACACAAAACCAGCAAAACCGTAAAAGGCAGAAACAACACTGAAGAGCACTGAACTCCAAAGCAACAATAACCAAATACTACAACTATACAATCAATTCCGTGTTTTTGTTGTGTCAGAGCTGCCATCTAGAGGTGTGTTATGAAAGCTACAGTGCAAAAATAAAGGTATTTAATAAATGGTCTTTAATTACTTCTTGTCAGCAGTACTAGCGATTACAAAAGTAATAAAATCGCACATATATCACACCAAATAAGAGATACATCAATTATAGACACCTGAAGATCGCATATACTTTCTATTAGCTTCCACCTAACATTACTTATCATTTAGCAAAACATTTAAATAAACAACATATTCAAACAATTCCTTCTACTGACTAAAAAAACTGCAAAAGTATTGCAAAACAGTTTGTAACTATAAAAGACATTTGAAAATGATAAATACTTTTCAAACGTTATCATCCGTTCACGGTCAGCTGTAGCATAGACTGAACACAATCAACTTCTGCGCGTTTTAGCGATGACGTAAGAACGGGGATGACGTTAATGACGTCGCAGAACATAAGCGGTCTTACAACATGAACAAGAACTTGTAAATCCTGAACACTGCCAGTGTGGCTCAATGTAAAAAAATAATCCTATTATTGCATTATTTGAACAGATATTTTATTGAAAACACATTGACGTGCGCTGACATGTTTCATCTTTCGTGTTTGTGCCCCTGTGTAGTTTCTTTTGTTGCATACATCATGTCAACATTAAAAGAGTACGCCAATATTAAATGTCTTTATTATCATTAATCACATGAAACAATACACAACTAATGGATATGACTTACAACAGCCTTCAGTTTATTAGTCATCACAGCTGAGCTTGGGTGAAATAAAAATGTGAAAAAAGAAAATAAATAAAAGTCTTCAAATTTTAGTTTTAACCAACAAATTAAATACTGTGCTGCATTGTTAAACAGCAGATGAACTGTAAACATTGTTGATCTTCATGGCACGCTGCACTTTTAATAATGTTAATGTCCAAAATATGTGTTTGGTTTGCATACATTAAAAATAGGTTTATTTTTTCTATTAATTATTTGATCAAATACTTAAATCACGTGAAGCTGTTGCTTGCTATTATGCCAAGCAAGTCATTATTGCACGTTTATAGATGGCACTATTCACAAAATATTAGTCAAAATAACAGCCTGGCTATTGAATTACTTTAGTGTTATGTGATTCTGTAAGTTATGCGATTGTGCAAGTACTTATACAAACACTCCGTTACATACATGTTGGTGTAAAAAGCCAAAGCTGGAAGTTTATCAGCCATCAGGCGTTTAATATCTAATCTAGTTTAAAGCTTTAAAGTCGACACGTTAACATGACAATTCATGTATGTATATATATATGAGACACATTTACTACAGAGATGTGGAATGTATTAGAGCGATTTCACAGTTAAATGACTTTGCAGGAGAAAATCAATGCTAAGTAATTTGATATTGGCAAACTTCAGTTTATAGCAAGACAGTAATTCAGTTTCCCACCCTTGCACACACAACAAACGTTCTGACAAACACACATTTACAGGACAGCAGATACACATTTACACACACGTAAAAACGATTTAAGTTCCAGAGTGACTTCATCTAATGACACTAAGTGAGATGAACCGCAGTGCTTTCCATCATTACATGGTCATATGTTCGGGAAGAACATAAGAAATGTCATCCCAAGGATGGCGGTACAAACCCTGTTTCAACCTCTTTTGGTCTAGATAATGACCTGCAGACAAAGACAAATGGTTGAATTATTTACTCATAAATCTGCCTGATAAACAGTAATAAACACATACAGACCTATGAATCCCATGCTGCGTCCCAGGACAAAGATTCCATTCAGTGCTCCAATCTCCACAAACTCATCTGCCTCATCACTGTTCAGACGAGAAAGCAAGAGTTGTTAACACTGACACTAAAGACTCTACCTTATAATATTGTTACAGTACGAATGTTTTTCCGTTTTACTGACCGAGTGAAGCCACCACAGTTCCTCAACAAATCCACGAAAGCCACTCCAATAAAACCATCCACGTTCAGGATGAGGTTTGGTTTCTGATTGAGACACAGACGGGTGTGACACTACAGGTTAACAGCGGTACTGGTCAGGTATAGTGTCACATTCAGACACAGATAGGTGATTGTACCTTTGAGGTGGTGATCTTCTCGACTTCCAAAGCGTAATCCAACAGCTGAGTGGCGGGGAAATGCTGTTTCACAAAGTCCTTGAGGATCTGCACTCGCATGTCAGGATTATTGATCTGAAAATCAAACCAGATAGTATAACTATCAAACCAACACTGCATGCCATCAAATTATGTTTGAAAACATTTTTAAAAATGTAGATCAATTCCCCCATCTTTGATGGAGACGTAATTGTTCACTCACAGATTTCACTCGATGTCCGATGCCCATAATGAGTTTACCGTCTTTCTTCATTTTGTTGACAAACTCCATTGGCAGCATGCCACTGTCAAATGCCTTGCTGAACTGCTTAGCAGCTGCGTCCAGGGCACCTCCAAAACGATCACCCTAGAAAAACCACAGAGCCACAGATCCAGTGATTCTCACTGACACTCTTCTGATGCCAACACTGTTAGTCTGTGAGTATGTAGTAATCTTACGATGGTGAGAAGTCCCGAGGTGAGGCTGGAGATTAAATCTTTACCCGCGCGGGCACACACTATAGTGTTATGAGCTCCAGAGACAGCAGGACCGTGATCGGCTGTTACCATCAGACACATCTCAATGAACTGGCATGCATAGCGCGGCAGCCTGCAAACACACACATACAACAGTATTAGAAAACACTCAAGAATAAGAGGTAATCTCATATCAAGAGCATAAATAAAATGAAGCCTCTGTTTGAAAAGAGATTTCCATTGTGTAACTTTATGATAATTAATACATAATTGCATAATAATTATATTTACATTTTAAATATTCATTATTGTCACTTTGGATAAAAGCGTATGCAAAAATGTCCAAATGTAAATTTAAATGACTGGTCAGATTTACTACATATCATCAATGATGGAAGGAGAAATTTTCTATATTTCATCAAATAATATTCCTTTTTTCCCCTAAATGTAATATTGGTCACACATGTTTGCCTGTGGGTTTTACAAATATTCAACCCAGTATTAAAAGCAGCTTGTCAACTTTGACAACACAGCAGGGCTCAACGCAAAAAATATTTTCTACTGGCCCAGTTGGGCCAAAATTTTCACTGGCCCCACCAAAAAAAAAACTTACTTCAGTGATACATATTTAAAATAATAATTCAAAAATCAAATATAATTGTATACATATAAATTGTATTCACCATTTGTTAAGACAATTGGCAGTTTTAAATGTAAACTCTAATTCTGAAATTTCACAATACTCTTATCAGGGTCTTTTCCAGGTATTTCAAGATTAACTGCACAAAAATAGAGAATTCATATCAAAGGAATCTTGTTGCAAAAAAGTTAACTAACCCATATTACTAGAACAGTGTTATTAAATATGGTAGTGGCCCGATCGGGCCAGTGACAATACTGTTTACTGGCCCGAGTGTCTCTCACGCTGGCCCCGGGCCACCGGGCAGTCCTTTATGTTGAGCCCTGCACAGTGTTTAATTATTCAAAAAATAATAATTATTATTATTATTATTGAACATAAATTCTTCCATTTCTTATAAAAAAGCAGTTTTCGAAATAAAATGTTTCCATCTGACAGCAATGATATCTTAATGGTGAGTCACATGATAAATGAAGACACACCTTCTCTGGAACCAGAGCAGGCCGAGAGTTCCACCCAGCCCTATCTCAGATTTAAAGACCTCAGTAATGGGCATGCCGGCATAAATGAGTTCCTGTCCTCTTTCATCACAGATACTGGTCATGAAGGATGCTGGCTTACGGATCAGACCCAGCTCCTGAAAAAAAGTTTAGGCTCTAGCCAAACTCTTACAGCAGATTTTGTGTCTTCCACATGCATGATGTTCATACTCACTCGAGCCCAGGAGTAGTCCATTGGCACTGTAGGGGGCGGAACCTCTTTAGCAGGCACAATCACCCCATCGGCCACCAGATTATCATACACGGATCTACAGGATAGACAAACATGTGATTATAAAAGCCACATGATGCTGGTTTACTCAGGTACACACAAACAAAGTATAATTCACATACTTGATGACATCGCCCAGCTCATCAAAACTCCTTGGCACAAAAGCACCTGCCTCTTCCAGTGCTGTGTTCTTAGCCACTGCAGTCTCAGATGCCTGGTTAGCACAAGCTCCAGCATGGCCAAACTGGACCTAAAGGCACGATCAAACGTTCAATTACATTTATTCATTTAGCAGAATTTAGTGAGTCACACACACACCTCAGATGAGAAAAGGGTGGCACAGGTCCCGATGCACCAGCAAACCACAGGTTTGGTGATCCTGCCCTCTTTAATGCTATTACAAATCTTGTACTCCTCAGTTCCTCCAATCTACCAAAGAAAAGATGTACTGAGAGGTTACATTTACGCATGCGGCATAAACGTTTATACAAAGATTAAATCATGCTGGGAAATACATCCAGACTTCTTTCTGGTTCCATTGCTAAAAAAGGAGAAAAAATTGGCTTGATAAATGGTTTACTCACCTCTCCAAGAACAACAATCATCTTCACTCCTGGTGTGTCCTGATACCTCAAAACGTGATCCATGAACACGGAGCCTGGATACCTACATGAAGCACATTTAGATTTAAAATAAGTTAACATTTTTATTACAATTATAAATCACTGAACTGACATTACAAAAAGTTCCTTGTTTAATATAAAATGTATATATTACTGTATTACTGTAAGCAATAAATCAACATCTCTAGTTTATAACACACACACCTGTCTCCTCCTATGGCAACTCCTTCATACACTCCATCTGTAGTTCGTGAGATGATGTTGTTGAGCTCATTGGACATTCCACCAGAGCGAGAGACGTAGGCCACGCTGCCCGGCCTGTACAGCTTAGACGCCAGAATGTTATCCAGCATTCCCCCAGTGTTACCGATCTTAAAACACCCTGGTTTAATACCGCCAACCTACAGAACAAACACGAATTCAAGTTACACATGTGGGGCATTTATCATGTTTCATTTGCTATATTAACCCAGTCAAAAAACATACACACATACCGTGGCAGGACCAATGATGGTGACTCCCTTCTCATCGGCTGTTTTGATGATCTTGCGCGTCAAAGCCTCTGGGATACCTTCGGCTATAATGGCTATGGTGCGGATCTGTATGAAAACACACAATCAGAATAGATCAACAAACTTTGGGTTCTGAAGATTAAGCTCCTATTACTGCATGGTAAAGGTACATAAGCAGCATCCATGACTGATCTCAGACCTGTGGGTGCTGCATGGTCTCCAAGGTGCTGTCATAGGCAGAGCGGAGAGAGGCAAAGTTGATGAGCACGTCCACCCCTGGATGTTTCTTCATGGCATCAGACATGTTTTTATAGACTGGCAACAGAATCTCCTTATGACCCCAGTAAAACTTCTGCTTGTGGTCTCCTCTGATTGAAAAGATGCGTAATGTAAATTTATGTATATGCACATTTTAGATAAACATCTAACTGAAGAGTAAGGAGAAAAAAGTTTTTAAAAACAGCGGCTCACGATTGTAACCGACTAAAAAGACTCACGTAAAGGGGTAAACCATAGCTGCCACAGACGGCTCCTCTCGTGAGCACACATAATCGAAGTCCAGCATGCCTTGCACCGCCCGTGTCTGCATCCCCCACACTATGGACTTGGTGTGGTTACTGAACAGAGTGGTACTTTTCGCTAGAAGCAGCAAATGAAAGATATAAGAACATAGAAAAATAAAGGCTTTAAAACATTACTACATCCTATATCCTAATATAACAAAGAGATTTTGCGTTGACAAGCTCCACTCCCATCGTTGGCCTGCAGGGGGCGCCCCACAAAAACAGAAATCAACTCTCCCTGCAATTTTTCAATATGTGCATTACCTGGTGGAGCTCCAGCTTTGTTTTTTTGAGCTGATGAACATTCTGCTCCAGTCTTAGCCTCAGAAAAAGAGGAGGATCTGGTGGATGCCGGAGTCTGAAAGGATGTGAGAGCAAGTTAGAAAAGGAGAGAGACAACAGATATCGATCCAGGAGCTAAAGGGATTCATAGGTTACATTAAATATTATATTAATCAGGATGTGTCAGTCTTACCTAACCTTTTTGCAGGTAAATATTATTTGTGATCTGTCAACAAGATCATAACTTTCTGACCTGACTCAACAGACATTCTGGATCATCTCTTATAATGGCAGCTTTAGGCTATGAGTAGCTTAATGTAAGTGCACTCAGAATAACAAACACACACACACACAATGACTTACAGTGGTGCCGGCACTCGAGCTGAGCAGGAAGTTGGCTGTGTGGGCGGCAGCGCGAGGTTGTGTATCGATTGGCCGATGACCTAGCGCCATCCCAACAATACCTGTCATGTGGGTCTCAGTGCCAAAGACGTGAATAGGAATACCGGTGGTCTTTCCTGCCCATGCACACACATACATAAATACATGAGAGACAATAGTAATTTGAGTTCAAGGTTTTCAATTCTCATGCATGAATGAATTGTGCACATAAACGCACTCACCAACTTCCCCCATGACTCTCAACCCTTCCTGGTAGTTTGGACCACCACGGCGGACAAATATAGTCACCTCATTCTCTTTCAGTGGATCCTGATAATCTTTGATGGCCCTGACAATACCCTGATACACACAAAAACAGAAAGGTTACAAAATAAACACGCAAATGCACACACCTAACACAAATGCTCAACTGATCCAACCTTGAATGTTGCTGCCACATTAGTGAAGTTAGCGATGCTGCCTCCAATGATCAGAACTTTACCTACACAGAACAAAACATATGTACTGTTTGATGTTTCTGATGTATCTAAGCATACAGCGATGGAGAAAAAGTTTGTGGACGTACCATCAGGGTGTTTCTCACGGGTCATGAGCGACAGGATGGTTTTGGCATAGTCGTATGTCTGCTGTTCACTGGGAGCGCCTGAATACTCTCCATAGTTGGCCAGTTCATTAACTCCGCCAAGATCACAGATTGTGTCACTACAAGAACAATCTAATGTTATTCAATGCTCGGCTACAACATGGATAATGAAATATGTATAAGAATATTGTATTTATCTTTTTATTAGATTTCATTTTTTATATCAACTATATTTCTAAATATTGTACTTGATCATTGATCTTCATTATTTAAGACACTTCCAGGACAAGAATAACAATTTTAACATTTCTTAAACTGTTCAAGTTTTTCATTAGTGTGAAGCAGGAAAGTGTATTACTGTAAAATACCAATGAAATCTCAATATTACTGAGTAAACCGAGCAAAGGAAATGATCCATTAAATCTAGAAATCTGTTTGATTTGTTTATAGTTTGTGCATCAAAAAGAAAAACATTTGGCTTTTGGATCCTTTTCATTACTCTCAAAGGAAAGCACCACATGCACACACACAGACTTCCTAATTAGTCTCCCAATGTTTTCTCTCGCTCCATCTCCTCTCTCCATCCAGAGAAAGAGACAGACAGATGCAGTAGAGGTAGGTAACAGTCATCAGGGAGGGATGAATAACACCATTTATTTCTCATAGTGAGGAGTCATAGCATCATACTTAAGCATCTGCTTCATCTCCTAGCCCATAAAGCCCAAACTAAAGCAAACTAATAAAGGTGATTGGTACCTGTACACGACAGAAGCTCCGCCCCCTGCCACCATGGTCCAGATTCTTCCACGTGGATTGAGGAGAGTGAGTTTGAGGCTGGCACCGCTCTTAGCATCCAAATCCGCTATGTATGCCTCCTATAAGATGGTTTCACATGCATTGACTAATATACCATACATGTGTCCTATCGTATGACATAGTAACAATTTAGAAAACAAACTATTATTTTATATTATTAATATTTATACATGAGATTTAAAAATCTCTCTTATACAATTTTTTCTACATTTTTGCTGTCACACCATAGGACACATTTACACATGTCAACTACCCTTACGTATGCTAAAAAGGACAGAAATCCACCATGCTGTTTAAACACATATACAACACACAATGTCATAAATGAATCATGAAAGACTGTCTTCAATTAATTATTAAATCACAGTCTTTAGAAGGGGAAATGTAAGTAAGCTAACACAGCGCTAACACAGCAGAATCAGAGATGCAAGCTTTCTCTGATGCATCAGCAAAGACAAAACAGAGAAGAGATATTCTTTTAAGGAAGAAATAAACACGTAGCGTGCATTAATAACTATTTGGAAGCGGACAGTCATTCTTGTATTGTAAATCTACAGTACGACGTGTCTTTATGTGTGAGATATTGACTAGTCTGTTTACCTCGGGATAAGCCTCTCTGCCAAAGGGAGGGGGAAACTCCACATCGCCCCATTTGGCCTTACACAAGTAATCAGCAGTAGCGTCGATTTTAGCAGCCATGTCCAGCACATACACTCCATCCTTGGTGACCACTAAGAGAGAACGATTACATGTTCATATTACAGAATAAAGCATAATGCGACAGAACAGCGAGGGATCGGTCTATGGGTGAGGAATGTTTTTAAACATAACAAGAAACATAGTGCATGCATTAAACTTTCTTTAACGGTTTTATAAAACAGTTAATATCACAATATTTATTATGTAAGCAATAAGGAACATAAGAGAGTTTCCATTGTGAGTATAGCAAACAGGCCCTATTTTTACAATACAGTGCAAATACACTGTAAGGATTCTGCATGTTCACACTGGAATCGCCTAGCAAGCGGTCTGTGAACCTGTGTTTGTGCATGTGTATGCAGGAAACTGTTATAAACTCAGTTGACACAGGAGCAGATGCTGACCAGCTTTCAATTAGTGTCATGTGAAACACTTCCTGCTACCATCAAACAGCATGTAAAATCATGTTCATTCATTAGAAATCTATCATCTTCATGAAATTATTTACCCAAACATGAAAATTATCTCAGAATATACTCATCCTCATGCCATCCTAGATATAAGACTTCCTTTCTTCAACTGAACACAAACTAAGTTTTTAATAAAAAAATGTTTCTCTTACTTCTTGGACCGTCAACATGTTGGGTCCTACATTATATGTGTAAATAAATCACATCAATTCATCATAAATTGTATTATTAACGTTTTTCAAATGACTTGTATTAAGGAATACTAAGTGTATTCTAAAGCGAAATATTTTAACCACATTTAGAGTAAATGAAACCAAAATAAGTGCTAAATTCAAATATGGCCACATGTTGATTGTCACCGTTTATTAAGATAATTTCATCAAAACACTTACAAAAGATGAGATACAAAGTTATTATTAGCCGGGTTTCCATGCAAAGTTGCGAATTTAGCTTATGCCCAAATTTGGAATATTGCATAAAACATTTGCGAATAAGCAGTTTCTATCCAATGAATCAACAGAACAGTAAATTTCTAATAAACTGGCACTAAATATCAGTAAGAAAAGCCACTAAATAAAATACTTTTCATATATAGTAATTACTTGCGCCTCAAGCAAGCAGACGAAACACAATAAATACGGTGCTTTCGTGGATGCCTGCTGTTTGGGAATGCAGTCGTGACAGTTCTGTATAGTAATTACAGAAATACTTTCACGACTTTGCTCAGGCATTTAAGAATGATAATAACAACATTTCAGATGCTGTGCAACAAGATCAGTACTTTGGTTAGTCAGGTTATGCTGTCACATAGTGCAGTTACATGACTTTTTTAAGGAATTTACAGTAATCCTTTTCTCAAAAAAAAAAAAGAAAAAACTTTTTGCGAATTAACGGTTTTTATTTCGCAATTTGCCGTTTTCATCATTCATTCCTGATGCAAAACTACAAACTGCACATAAAAACAGGGTGATGGAAAACCGGCTATTGTCATCATAACTGAATGTGGTGCTTGTTTCGGTTTCAAGTTAGCTCAAAATATTCAACACCGATCGCTTTGCTTTAAAAGACATTTATTACTTTTGTGATGATGTATATTATTACAATATTATTATGAAATATAATTAATTATAATTTAAAAACTAATAAAGTGAATAAAAATATTTAACCGAAGAAAAGTCATACACATCCGGGATGTCATCATGTTTATGCAATATCTAGTTGGATTAAAGCTAAGCCTTTAATGATATATCATACTGAAAAAAGCCTACAAGAGAATAAATCTTAAATAAATATTTTTATGTCGTATTAGTCATTCAAGTGTAATGAGAGGAGAGAGTTAAAACATTTATTGGCTTGAAAAAATTGTCAAAGTTTCCTTGTGCCATTACACTGCAAACGAGTGAGTCAGAAGTTCTGGTGAACTTAAAACTAAAATTTACCAGCTGAGGTGGGATGGGCTGGTTTTGAAACTTACCAAGAGGGTTGATTTCCAAGTATGTAAAATACAAGTCCTCGTACAGGTTGAACAAGCCCACCAGGAAACATGACAACACCCTGAAGAAAAAACCAGTTCAGTTGCATTTTGTCATAATTAAGTTTTTTTTATTTAGACCAAAAATGGGAATTTTCATTATTATATTAGCATAAGTGTATTATGAAATGCAATGACAATGCATATGTTTCCTGAGTGCTACTAAAAATAGCTTTATACCAGGCCTTCTTGATCACAATATCATTATAAACTGACATAACCCTATTCCACAATACAGGACAAGCTAAACAATCCTGTCATGCAAACTCAACGCTGTCTGCACACACCCAAAAGGTGATGGTGGGGTGACAATAATTAAACCATACAAAAATAAAACCAGTATCAACAACTGGACTGGAGATTAAAGAGACTGTGCGGTAATGACATCCAATTTATAAGCAGAATCATTTACAGTTCAAGCCGCAACAGCTGGTGTTTGGAGCATTGAGGGAAAACGGAGAGACGGAAGGGAGGAGAGAGCGAGAGCACATCATCTGTCATGCGCGTCATAAAAAATAAAAATAAGTAAACAGCGACGGCTCACAGTCCAGAGCACATCAATTACCCACGAGCAGTCTCCAGTGAATCAGTCTGACAGCTTCAACTTGTGGGAGGACAGTGAATCAGTAAATATACTCACTAACAAACAGTGAGAGATCAGAAAAATATTTACCTTACGCCAGACAGACGTGTGCTGTTTTTCCACATTTTCTGATGATGTGTGTGCCTGACTAAGAAACGGAAGGGATGTACGAAATGAGAGAGCGAAAGAGAGAAATAGTGGCCACAATGTGCTGCCAAACAATCTCCCAGTTTATCTCAATGTCAGCCAAGACAGTAAAGCTGGCCAGACAGAGATGTCAGAGTGTGTGTCGTCAAAAAAGACAGATAGGTGTTTACATGCGTGATCTGAATAATACTGAGGGTTAAGAGAGAGAGAAAAGATTTCATTAGTATAATGGATCAAAGAGCCTTTAGCTGCATGCTTCTAGCAAACTGGATAGCTAACTGTGTCTCACTTGTTTGTCCACTATCTCTCTAGTACTCTGCTATTCAGTGTCATTATGAACTGAATATGTTGAAAAGAAAAAAGAAAATACAAAGATTACTTTCTTACAAGTTCTTGAAGTTTAAACGCATGAACCTACAACACACTCAAAGACTCTCTAACAAACAACTCTCACAAGACGATTCTTTGTAATAGAAACATCAAAAAGACTCATCTAAACCTTGCTAAATCTAAAGTTTTGACTTACTGACTCAGTCAAAATGACTCCAACCATCTGACTCACTAAGTGATTCACAAATGAACAACATTCTGACATCAGAATTGAAACCAGTATCATTAAATTCCTTACAATTCCTATTCTTGCATACACCAAGAATGAAATATTTAACAGGCTATGTTACCCTTCATATCTGACATTGAATCTGACATACAGCTAAACTAACTTTAACATGTACACTCCTTTTCTAACAGTCCGTAAGAAATGCTTTCAGTTTCACCAATTCCTGTTACTCTATGGCAGATATTCAAACAGAAACATCGGGTATAGAGTATGTAGATCTCACTCTTTCGTGTGATTCGTCTCACTCACTCTTTTTTGTCAGCGGGAGCGTGTTTGAGGAGTTCACTCTTTACTGCATCAGGGCTGATTTTCTCATCCACTCCCACCAGGAGTTTCAGGGCCTTGGAGTCCACATCTCCCACATCAACACCCCCCTCGTGATGGAAGAGCATGTAATCGCCTTCACGTGTGGCATAGATGCACACGTAAAACTCTTCCTCCTGCAAAGATGCAGAGGAACGAGATAAGTTTAGTGTTATTTATCTGTTCCATATTTAACAAATAATTTACATAAAACTAAATATTCCCTTTCAGATAATAAATCACACATAACACAAAGAGGGCACTAACATTTAACCTTCTTCCAAGGGAATGTTTTAGTGACTGAACAACAGAGTTTGTTTTATACACATTTGTACTCGCCTGCTTATGGGGAACAAAAGGCTCAATCAGGAAGTTCTTCAGAATGCCTTTAGCCTTTCCCACCTGCGAGACACAGACAGAGAGATTTTTAAAGCTTGTACGTTGTGTGTGTACTGTATGATGTCCTTAAGAGCAAAACATCAGAAACTGCCTTCAGTCTAAAAGCTTTTAATGAGAAACACACATAGCAAAAAGCAGAATTATATAAGAGACATAAGAAAAGGAGGCCAGAGGAGAAAAATGTTCAGCCAGTGGAAATACTTTGTGTTGAGAAGTGACTGGACCTCAGTGTTCAGGAACCCACTTTGAATATCGAAAGATTTGTCAGGCATCGCCGCAAACCAACCAACCAAACACACACACGCACGCAACCACGCACGCACAGCAATCTCATTTGTGGTGCAGTCACAACAGTGGGCCAAAAGGCCAGATGACAAAAATCAACTAGAGAGAAGAAAGGCGAGGTGACATTTTTGCGAGGACGGAGAAAAACAGAATAATGACAAGGTGAAGCATTAATGTGGTAGAGGCCCTGCAGACAGACAGCAAAAAGAAAACAAAAATAATGACAAAGGAATAGTGTGTGACTATAACTAAGCATTTAATGGAACAATGTAATCTTATTTGTGCCTGCTAGGTCACAGGAGGTCTGAAATTTGGTTGCATTTTTCCCTCTCAGCAATAGCTTGTTAAATGTGTTTAGGCCCTGAGGCAACAAATGTACAGGAGTATTAGATGAATGAATGAATTGTACACACACGCGCACACACACATACACACACAAACAAGATCATTTCCACAGGGACAACAATGTCAGCAAAATGGAAAGCTAAGGCTAAAGAAGCGTGTGTGTCCTCACTGTAGTCTCCTTCATACGGCGAGGTCTGAGCCATTCCTTCACACCATTCAGATCCAGATTGACACCGACCAATCCCAGCTTCCCTCTGCGCTTGATCAGCTGATCAGGCTTAACAACCAATTTCTGGATTGAAACATGATAAACATCAAAATTGTATCTTTTATAACTTAAAGGATATATTGTGTCAAGACAATATTAACAGATAGCAGAAAAATCTGTGAAAACCTAATGCTTTTTAACATGTCCAACATTCTTCTTTAATGCAGAACATTAGAGATTAGATACAGAAGATAGTATCTAGTCAGACAAGGACTTGCTCATTTCAATAACATATACACTACTGTTCTAATGTTTAAGTCTTTCCACATCTTAGAATTACATTATCTCATCAAAACATTTTTTCGTTACAAAATTACATATATATACAGATATACAAAAAACAGTCAATGAGACCTAGTTGATAAAATGGGTGCTGTATTAAAGATGCCAAGATACTTTTACTGTATATAACTATAACTATAAACTTTTTTACATTATGTCTCTAATTGTAATGCCAAAAATTAACTTCCGGTCTGTGTTTGGTTACAATATAACAATTTATTTTAGTCTATATGAAATACAGAGAGAGAGAGAGAGAGAGAGAGAGACACACACAGAGAGAGAGAGAGAGAGAGACACAGAGAGAGAGAGAGAGAGAGAGAGAGAGACACACAGAGAGAGAGAGAGAGAGAGAGAGAGACACAGAGAGAGAGAGAGATGAGTCATATCTAATATCATTACCCTTTGGGCTCCTCCATAAAGGTGATTAAGAGTGCTTTAACAGCAGAAGCTGGGAGACTGAACTGTCCCTGTACTGTCATTGGAGAAATTTTGCTCTGCTCACTTTAGCCCCTTTAATTGATCATCTAGCTTCTGTCCTCAACATTTCTCCATATTACTAGTACATATAGTTCTAATTTAACTAAGGGATGGCTGCAGACTTTAAAACCAAGACCAAATCTGACCCCAGATCAGAACAGTTACCTCTGTCAGAAGCCAGGGGTGATCCTGAACCAGACGCTCCCAGTCGGTTTCGGCTGTCACATTGGCATAGCGGAACCGGTTCTGAACAGCGGCCTTCGTGCAAATGTGCTTGTAGAGGAACTCCTTCCCTGTCTGCTCTGAGATGGCTTTCGCTGACATGGTGCTAGATCACACAAATCACTGCAGAAAGAGAGACAGCGAAATTCAATTACCATCAGCCATATGAGACATGAGATGAATGAATAAAGGATAGCTTTACACATTTTTACAGGTAATAGAAAAGTGTCGTATTTTTGTCAATCCTTTTTCAAACATTCATAAGATACTACAGCTCGAAAGGCCACATAAAACTGATTTACAACTCACGGATACATTTTCAAATGCAAATTGGGGGAATGTGATATATGGGCTATATACACAATAAAAAGGAAAAACGAAAGAACATGTAGTCACGTGTCCTCAAATCTTTTTGTTGGAAGCTAACAGGTTTAAAGAAATCAGCATTAACACAGATGTAATGTTTACAGATCTGCACAATCGATCATTAATTTCTCTGCTTATATTACATTCGTCCTTTAGTTTACCCCTGGTCTTCATACCGTTTCTTGAATTAGGGAAGGTGGCTAAAAATAGGCTTGATGCTGTGATTTGATTAGCACTAGAATTTTGTGCCCTGCAAGAGGCCAATGACTCTTCTGCAGTTTGATTGATAAATGAAGGATCATTAGCGACCAGCACTGACCAGCTGTGCTCACATCTGGCCATACTTATTTCATCAACTCACACAATCCCAATAACTGTAAAAAGGAACAAAACCAGTGTTTATTTATAACCATCAACAAGACCTGCTCCTTCAGAACTCTCACATGAGTGCTTTTGTGACTGACAGGCTGAGGTCTCATTCTGAACCATGTCTGAACGTGCGGTACAAGTGAAGTACCAGGCTGTCAGAGGGGCCACTAAACAACCTTATAAACAAGTTTTCAAAGAATAGAAAAACCTGATTTCAGCAATACACTGAGATGAAACAATATGGACAACAAAGCACAAATGACTATAAATATAGTCCTAATGCATGCAGATTTTATTGCTTGTTTACAAAACAAAAAAACAAGTAAATCAGTAAGAAAAAGGTTGCCCTACAGCAGCTGCTTGCCAACAACGCCAATAGAGAATCCAACCATTCAAATAAAAGGGACTTTTAATGATGTCATGCACAGCATCATCTGCTGAAAAAACAGCATACTCATCAGGTCTTATCATTACTGATCTAACCGTCTAAATTTCAGATAGTAGTCACTTTTGTCACACTACAGGATTTACAAAATGCCTTCATTTTACATTCAAAACAAGCACATTATATCTTTCTACTCAAACTTTACTTTCTTCCAGCAAGAACAAATTTAAAAGCTTTAAGTAAGGTTAGTATTTAGTGTTTGAAACACCCCACTGTTTTTCACCATTTTTCTTCTCTAATTAAAACTGATGGAACGGTGTGGACATGTACAGAATATTCAGTTAGAGTAGACAGTCGGGTCCTTGACCCGAGCAATTTCCTAATGAACAGACAGGACGGCTCCAACCCCCAAACCCTTCCTCTACATCCTCCATTCATCTTACTGAAAAGATTTGTGTGATATAATTCGTCTTTTTTTCTATTGAATACATTTTTGTTTCATTCAGCTGTAACAATATCACTGCTTTTGGTCTATATTCAGATCTTATCTGCTGCATGAAAGGTGGCCAAACGGTCCACATACTAAGGTGGGGTGTTGTCACAGGCATTCTTTAGGCCTATTGCATTGTTATAAAAGCTCCTTTTGAACTTAATGCATTTAAAATTGTTGGCTGAAAAGACTTGAGCATCCAGTTCTGCAGACCTAGAAAATCCTATCTTTTGAAGAGATACTGCATGTTGTCAAGGACTTTCTCAGAAATATAAAACACTCACACACATACTCAACTGTTGTAAATACACATTGAAACAAAAAGAATTGTACAAAGACTATGTAAATACAACATTATGCCCAATAATATGTATAAAATTAACAATCTGCCAAACTCTTATTTTCTGTCACAAACTGTATCAATCGACATGTAGACCTGACATCTACAATTTACAAGCCACTGATCCTCAGCATCACAGCAGAGTCTCCCATGAAACAAATGAGTCACTGGTTTGGCTCCAATAGTCTTACATACCAGCAGGAAGAAACATTGATGCAACACTAATATGACCGATAACTAGACTTGTAAAATCAACAATAAAGCCAAACAGAGATAATGGTACACCTACTAAAATAAACAGACGATCAAAGTACAGAATAAATGCATCATATAGCATTAAAATGCATTTTAAGTGATTACATGCATATCCATTACTTCCCATATTTAACCTCAAAGGATTACACTGAGATACTCTGATAAGTGCCATTTCAATCATTTTTTGATATTTAGTAAAACAGCACTGGGACAGTTCACGGTTTGGTTATTTATCTGTCACTAAATCACATCCATACTAATATTAAGTATGACAACCATTTAGCTTGTGTGATGGCCTTCTTTCAAATCACACAAATACAAAGTAGGTTTTCCATCATACTAATGGCCTGACTAGACACCCACATTTGCATCCCACATTCCCACTCCTTACAAAAACATAGCATGGGGTAAACGGAATTTAACGTATGTCATTAAAAAGAGACTAAAATGACAAATGCTTTAAAAGGCTTTTAAACTTAATTGTAATTTTACAGTAACAATATAGTATCCATGGTAAATGCTGAGCAATGTAAGAAAGAGAGATGATGTGGAAGACCAAGGAGGTGTGTGAACAATAACAAGGGATGGTCATTTCAATTCTTCGATTATGGAGAGCGCCGCTTAGGGTTTTAGTATTGATCTTACTGCAGGACAGTACACACGAGCAGCTGGTACAAGGGTTTTACGTCACAGCAGTGAAACAGCTGATTTATGACTGCGTTTCTCTGACTCCCATAACAGTAGCAGTATTTGAGCACAAGAGCATCCATCATTTCAGAAGTGATGCGGTGATGGGCGGGTCCCAAACTAAAGATATCGATCTTATAACACTCTACAAGAAAGCCACACACTTATCTGGCACATCGACTGCGTAACCTAGGTGTTTCCATTTCCTTTTCCTTTTCATGATGATGCCGACATGATAACACCAGCTATAATTGACATGGTTGTCCAAAAATCGCTATAGCCCCATATCCCACTAAAGTTTAGAACGCGCAGAGTGATGACGTAATCTAGTCTCAACTCCATCCTTATTGATTATGATGTTTTTTTATTATTTTCATAATAATATCCATCATGTACATCATTCATTTAAGAGGAGTTGAGTCTAGCAGTCACATTAAAAACTAAATCTAAAGCTGATGCAGACTAATAACAAATGCCTTGCCTCTACAAAGCAACAACAAACAATAAAAAGACACCAGGAAACAAAAATATTTTATAACATATTACATTTAAGCGTGTTGTTGCTGTGCGTTTTGTTTTACAAAACGTAAACATAAAACTTACACTTCCGTATACGTGAAAGGTGTTAAGTTAAACAGAACCCGTCATTCATTTACATCGTATGTATGTAAGGACCGGTAGAACCTGTCTCCATGCGTATTTGTCACGGGCGACTGATTAAAGAATAAAAAAAACAATTAAGGACAACAAATTTACATAATCTACGTCACAATTCGTTAACGTAAATTGCAGTATAAATGTAACAAAAGAGCAATGTACTTTTTACATGTTTAGTTCATACGCAGATTGACTTACCAAAAAGAGACTTTCTTTATTTTACTCTCTATTAAGTAGCCTACTAACGTTACTAATAAACTGACCGTCATAAAAGGTGCTTACCAGTGTATGAAGTGATTCAGAAGAACTGGTATTCTTCTCTCACAAGGCGCTTTGTGTCAGTTGACAGCTGTGATATGGTTGCGAGAGACACTTTTTTTCTCCACGCAGCGTGCTCGTTCACTCCTTCACTATTCTTCGGTCGTTCCTGTTTTCTCTGCGCCGACATCTGACGATGGCCTTGGCTGATCTTTTCCATCTCTGATTGGCTCTCGCCATCCGATGTTTTTCGAGACCACGCCTACTCCAACGGTGGACGATTCATCTGAGTAGAGTTTGATTGGTTCGTTTCAAGCTGCTTGGCCAATCAGGCTACACCGCGAAACTGTTTCTCGTCCGTTTAGCAACGCGATTCAATGAACCCATAATAAAGTACAATAACTGACCCGAATGCGCAACGTGGACCTAGTTTTGTAAGTGTCCATTTCTAAACTTGCCAAAGTTATTCAATGTTGCCAGACAAGTAAACAACGAATGCAAGTAATTACAGCACAGTGCTCTAATTTAACATAGAGTCATACTTGGTTACAATTTAAAATGTTTTGTTTCTAGCTTGACAAAGAGCGTTATAAAACTCACATGACAGAAGAATAAAACAAATTATGCGCCAACCCTTTTCATAAAACATGATTTACATCCGCAAGCAAAGACAGAAAGATTAATCAGAATACACAAATTCAAAGGCTTTCTAAACAAGGTTATTCCCTCCCTCCGGGGCCAGATTTCTTTTGCACAAGTCATTTAAAATTAAATTAGCTCTATACAATCTAGCCAGATAAAATCAGAGTGATGTAACATGCTTTCTGTCTCTCGCTTATGAAATATCAGGTGGATGAATGTCTTGGCCTTTGAAAAGGGCATTGCAGCTCTGTTTATTGCTAATGCACTGGCTGGCTCCTCTATCCACAGCAGCATCAGTTAATGGGTGTAGGGAACTGCAGCCAAGAGACATGACTCAACCTGAATTTGGGAAAAAAGACAGTACAGGCTTTAAACAGAAGCACTGGCATCGATCCACTGATATCTAAATGAGACCACTAGTTGAAGTGTAGGAAATAGGGCCATTTTCAGATAAAAGTATTATTAAGCTTCCACACCTTCCCTTGAGCATATGTGAAAATAGATCATCTTGGCTAAAAATCATTGCCTGAAAACTTTGATGCAAGATGATATAAAAAAAAAAAAAACTTACACAAAAATATTTTCTGCTTAGTCATTTAGATCATATCGTTCAGTAGACGGCTTAAAAAACACAGTTGTGAGTGGTGACAGTCGCCACCTTCTGGCCAAGAGGAGCAAGCACCCCTGCGTTCCTTAAAAAAGTCATTCACGGATATAAGAAAATAAATGACTTCATGAATTTAAAAATTTTAAATCTAAAAACAGTAACAAGTTCAGATAAGATGAGCTGTAGTTAAACGCCTATTTTAAATATTTTCCTTTACATTAGGAGTAAGCATGCGCTTACACACTCCCTTCCCTAAAAGTACAACACACAAATTAAAATTCGAAAAAAGAAACAAATGCGAGTCATCAGAGCCAAGCACAGTCTTTATTAAGTGTACAAAAACAAATGGAAAAACATGGCAAGTGCAAAAATATAGTGCCTTGATATCAGAGATCTAAGATAAGCATGGCTTTAGCCATCTACAAAGCTACAGATAAGAAAGGTACCAGATCGATGCTTGTCACAGTATTTAGAGTGCACATTTTTCAGAATTGATGTGAAAGAGAGAGTAAATGTACTATCGCATAGGAATACACTTGTTTTATGAAAGAGCTGATTGTATCAACTAATCCAATCAGAAATACAGCCTACACTGGTTTGACAACACTGTAAATGGGAAGAAAGCTCAGAGAGAATGTTTCATTTCATACGAAGACACACGAAACGGACAAAAAAAATTATATTGTCACAGAATGTGCACAGCATTTCTTGATTTAAAAAAAAAAGTGAAATTTTTATGCAATTGGAATGATGTTGCAAAAATGTTGACCGAGGCATGCACGCAGACACTCGGAACAGATAATATCAGTGAGGAAAGATTATAATAATAGCGCAGCCTTTTTTTTCATCGTACAAGCCCTGCAAAAGCAGAAGAGTGGGGGACAGTGAAGAATAACACATTAAACTAACAGCACACTAAACCCTAGCAAAGTCCCTTTGATTGTGTTTTTTCCTCAGAGAAAGAAGATCTAAAAGGTGTAAAAATCTTCTAATGGTACAAAGAAAGTCTCAAACCGAGTCTGAATACAACATCTGAGTACAAGCCATTTATTCAAACCAGCAAAGTTGTGCTAAATCTAAGTGCTCTACAATAATGTCAAGTGTAGGGAAGACCAATCGTGAATGCACTTGTGTAAAGAGAACAGGGATGGTGTGGTGGCCGAAGCCACATGAACTAGCACCTAACGCAGAGTGAATCCAGCAAAGTGATCCATGACCTTAAGGCAGATACGAAGACCTCTGAGCTCGTGTTGCCAGGCAAAGGAAAAGGCACCAGCAGGCTGCTTTGGAACGTCTGGTGTCACACCGCCTGCCAAATCATCTCAAGCCATCCCCGTGCGTACACTAAAGCTGCAAAACACACACGCAATTCACCTACACACATGCAAAAACACGACATCATTCACAGCCCTCAGGAAATGTCTCTTCCTCTTCCCCTCTCTTCGCTTTCAGCTCACAGAATGGTACACTTTTTCTTCTTCTTGTCGCCATCCTTTTTGCCCTGGTCGTTGGTAGGTTTGTCGTCGGAGAAGCTAGAGAATTTGGTGTCTGCTGTAATTGCTTCCCTCAGGGCGAGGAACCAGCGGCCCTCCCCGAGGTAGGACAAAGTACCCAGCTCCATCTCAACTTGGGTGCCCTCCTTGCCCTCTTTCTGCAGAGCCAGAATCTCCAGCAGATCAAAACCGGTCTGAACGGCATCGACACCAGCCGAGCAGGCTAATGTGACATGGGCGCGGCTGCCGGCCGGGAGAGCCTCAATGCTGGGCAGAAGGGCTTCGGGAGCCCCGGTTTTGTCCCCCCCTTTAGGCCAAAGTTTCATCTGCGTTTCGGTCAACGCCACGCGGGCCCCAAACGTGCGAGGGGTCACTATGAGAGCCGTGACAGAAATCTCATCAGAATTGTCGAACGAATCTTTGATCACCTAGAGAAAAAAAAATAAAGCAAATTTAGGGATGCACGATCTATAATCGGAAAAAAAACTTTATATCATTTTTGTTATAGCAGAAAAATCTTTGAATAGAAGTTCGCCCAAACACGCAGATATAAAACGTGTGGAAAACTGACCTGTAACTCTGCATACTCTTTTGCCCCCTCCGCCTTGCCATAGTCACAAAACATTGTAGTGCAATGGAGAGGAGCTGTAGTCTGAAAGTACTGCTCAAGATCAACTTCTTTCTCAGCCTCGCCAGTAACTAGAATAAAAAAAGAAATCAACATTGTATTTACAAAAACACCAACACTAAAGACGATCATGTGTATATACAGTCCACTTACATTCACTGATGTGTTGTTTGAAGGCCTCCAGCGTGTCCAGTGTCTTGAGAAAGTCCATGGTGGCACACTTTATCCGCTCCTCTTCCTCTGGAAGCAGAAACCAGCCAAAGAACAGAGGCAGCCCTGGCTCTTTCTGCTCGGTCTCTGCTTCTTTTGGGAGCTCAGCTCCCTCTGATGCTTGTACCTTTTCTTCTTCTTTCTTCACCTCCCCACCTTTATCAAGTTCTTCAGATTTAGCTTCATCCACAGCAGTGGGTTTGGTCTCGGTCTCTTTAGCAGGCTTCTCTTCTTTCTTAGCTTCTACCTCTTTCACAGCTTCTTCCTCCTGTTTCTCTGGTTCAGACGTCACTTGTGGTTCTGCATTAGACTCGTGCCGTTCTGGCTCGGGTGCGGATTCTTCCGCCTCAGGTTTCTCTGGAGCTGCCTCAGGTTTGACAGGAGATTCTGTCACTTTGTCATTTTCTGGTGCGGCTGCAGCACAATGCTCCACCGCTGGGGTTTTCTCTGGAGCCTCCTGCTCAGGAGCGGTTTCCGATTTCTCTGCCGGTTCTGAAGGTGCCTCGACAACAGCTTCAGATTTGGGCTCCTCTTTCTCCTGTTCTGTCGCCACTTCCTGTGTCTCAGCAGCCGCTGGAACTTCCTGATTCTGTTCGGCTTCCATTGCTTTACAGAAGGCTGTTTCTGAAAAACATACAAGAGTGAGTCTGAATGCATTTTATGGGACACCTTCCAGTTTCATGCCATGTCAAATGTGTTTATATTAAAAAGTGAATTGTAAGTATATTGTTTTTCTTATTTCCCTTATTTGGAGGTGGGATTGTGTAACTGTATGACCTTCAACACAACGGCCCCCGTTGAATTGCATTATATGGCAAAAATTCTGGGATGTTTATTTCTTTTTGAGTAAATAAAAGCTAAGACAAACATCTTGAATGACCTAGGGGTGAGTAATTATTCAGGAAATTTTATTTTGGAGTGAACTAATCTTTAAATGACAGCTTGCTCCATGAAGAGTAAATAAAGTTTAGCAGAATCTAATTTGCATGTCTATTACAAAAAGGCAAGGCAAGGAACACCTCAAGCATGTCAGTTTGCAAAACATTACCACTTCATTAGACTCTGTATGTGGGCTGTTGGAAGTAAAAAAAAAAAAATACGTACAAAGAAACATTTTTACTACCCACAGCTGCATATTTCTCCTTCACTATAATTTGAAAACCAGTGCTCCCCTTAAACCAATAGAGGCCTAACTTCACATGAAATAAAATGCCACTGTGCAATCCTAGTGAAATCGGAGAAGCCATTTATCTGCCAATGTAAGAGCGGATTTTTCTCTGGCTTACGCACTACTTCCCTCATTTTTAGTGGTCAAGCCCAGAAAGGGCGAAGAACCCCATTGAATTCGTTAGTAACCCCAAGAAACGCTGCATGACTCATGTTCCAATGTTTTCTGCTTCACCCCAAGATATCTGATATACTACCTGTCAAATTCCCTACCAATAAGCAGAAGCAAACCTGTAAACTAGATGTTAGAAGTCACAAGACGTGTTTTGTAAATATGATCAAATGCAGTGCATTTATTGTGAAACCAGTTACAAGCTGTCATCTCCTCGTCAAAACGCCTCTGTTCCCCATTTTAACAGCGCGATGCAAATCTTCACGGTTTAATCAAATAAAAAGGCTTCGCATCACAGAGGCAAAATTCAATTCAGGTTTTAATTTAACCCGATGGATTGAGAAGTGAATTGACCACCAGATAAGCATAGAAAATAACCTAACATTCACTTTTCTGTAAATTGATTTCCCAATAACAAGCACAGCCCTAATTTCACATTGGAGACAGTCCAGACTCTTGAAAAAGTGTGAAAAAGCAGAAGCGGAGCTCAGCTGGAAGGTCAACAGCAGTAGTCGTGGGACGGCAGCACCTGCACGTCATTTGGGCCGCTTCTTTGTGGATCTGTCTCAAAGCCAAGGGAGCTGCCTACCTAGACTGCATTTTGGGCATAGTGGGCGAGTGCAGAATCTTCAGAATCAGACGCGTTTTGATTCTGGTCAGCACGTCTGCTCACTAGGTTTTGAGATGCAGCCTTTGTATGACCAAATCAGATTCGGACACGCCATCTAATCTATGAAGACAAAGGAAACCCAAAACGAGCGATGTATTCACTCTGACAGCGATAACAGTGAAACGACATAAAGCAGAAGCTGCGTTGGGCCGCGGGCTTTACACACGTACTTTATTTAAAGACATTTCACATACAAATTTGGAAAACTTGGGGAATCATAGAGCGCTGATTTTCCAAAAATGCGGACGGATGTAGAAACGCTCGAGCCCGTGATGAATTAAAACAATCCGTTGAAAGCGTCTGATCGTGAACTCCGTTAATTGTGGGTAACAATGCAAAGGCAGGGATCCGGGGAGTGGCAGTGCCCAGCCACGCTGCATGCAGACAAAACAAATCAGCGTGGCAATGCCAGGCACAGCGGGAAAAGGAAACGCATACCAAAAATGCCAATGTTTATGGTAAAGATAAACCTTAGCTAAAGTCATGGTTATTCGCACAACCAACCCGATTTTAAACGTGCTATTAAAAGTATTTAAGAAAAAAAAACTCACAACATAAATGAAACTTACTTGGTTACAACGTTAGAAGATGTTTGCAAAGCTGTCACCGATCGGGGCTGAGGTTCAAAGCGACGTACAGCCAAATTCCACGTTTCTCCAGAGCTGCGCAGACACACCCGCCTGACCGAGCACTAGCAATAATCAGGAAACAAAACGGAAACCACTGGCACTTGAGCACACTGCGTGCACGAGTGCGCGGGCACTGAAGGGAGAGGCAGATAGTACAGAGCAGTGGCAAATTTTAAGCGCGCTCCCGTTACTTTGTAGACCGTCCCTCGTTGTGCACGTCAGAAACCGGAATTTGACCCCACTCTGTTCCGTTAACCCGTGTGTCTGGATGATAATGTTTAACTAAAAAGTTTTAACATTATAGCAGTAATTCGTTACTTAAAACATGAAGAATTTAAATCTAAATCCATCAAAGGCCTCGTAATAATAGCCAAATTCATAAAATGTTTTCAACGTTGCTGCATTTCATGATTCATGAAATTGTATTATAATACAAATGACTGAATGTCTGAAATATTTAAAGGATCTGTAGCACCCCCTTATTTTCTTCTGAATAGATGCTTACAGGTCTGTTTTTAAGAGCATACCAACATAGATTTTTAACAGCTGCAGGTCGTATCTTGTTGATATCTCTGAGGCACACATGAAGTGTATGTGGGTTTTATGCATTCTGACATTGCACTGACAAGTTCTACATGTAAGAATAACTGTTCCAGCATATTTGCTACAGCTCAAATGCAGGTTTACATGCAGTTAATTTCTCACATTAACCAGCACAAACATACTGTGACACATAAGTTGGCAGTTCTTTGTGGTTACATAACCTCTCACGACATACTGATGTTGAGTTTTGTTGTGCATATCATAGTTTGACAGTTAGTTGACATAGTTTGTTATTTTATCAACTTTTGATTAATTACATTTACATTTATGCATTTGGCAGACACATTTATCCAAAGCGACTTACTATATACTATACATTTGTTTCTAAGTATACAAACACTGTGATCGAACCCATGACATTGGCGTTGCTAGCGCCATGCTCTAACCACTGAGCTACAGGAAAGATTAATGTATGCAGCATATTGTTTTTGAACCCATGTTAAGTTCATAAATGATACTTCTCCATATCAACAGAATGCCTGCTGTGTTCTCACCCTGTGTGTTTATTGCGAAACATTAAACCGTGTCTGGGCAACATCCTTTGTTGGCATCACAAATATCAAACATAATTTGTTTTAACTACTGTGACGGACGGTTTATTTATGTAAAACTATGCAAAACATCCATATTGAAACTCCTTAAAGGTAAAGTATAACTTTTATTAGCAAGATACCTTCTGATGTAACTAGTGCAGTTACAGCTATCATAAGACACGAATGGGTTTACCTTCATTAAGTGAAAATATGTCAAACATAACTATATGAAAACGAGCACAATTTTGAGCGACCGCTCAGCCCAACATGTCACTTTCGAGTTCAAACAATGAGTTTGGGGTGAAAACAAAATCTGCTTTTAAGGTTAACTAAAATAAAGGCCAAATAATGTAATGTTATGGAATAATAAAACTAAAATAGGCTTTACATTTACAAGAGAAATCATTTTAAGAATGTATCATCTTAAACATGTATCGTCATAGAGTTGCTAGTCACAAGATTAATCATCTGGCTGATGTTTAATTCAGCAATATTATAACTTCCTTCCTCTAACACATTTTCTGATCATGTCATGAGAAGGCAGTAGGAGGTGTTGGCTAAAGTTATTTAAAAACATACTTTATTTGCTCTTCACCTTGATGGAGTTCGCATAAATGCCACAATTCACCTTTAACCAATAAGAACCGACTGCAACACATTATTCCTCAAGCAGACTGGCTGCGTATATGTGTGCTAGTATGTAAGCATTAGTCCTGACTTGTCTTGGGAGTGCATTTATTTGATTGCAGCCTTATTATTCAATGGGGTTTCTCATCTTACTGAGCCACTCTTTGTCTTGCCTCCCGAAGAGCCTGCAGGGCCAGAAATTGAGGAATTGATTAAAGTGAATCAATATAATAACAGTCACATGAGAACATATAACATCAGATAGAAGAAAGGAAAACGCTCGAGAACCAGGTGGCAGATATAAATATATGAATGTTTTGCTCAGTCATGTACACAGAAACAACAGCATACGTCACAAATTTTAGATAGATAGATATTGAGAGGGATGGATAGGAATGTCTGTGTTGACCTTCTGAATGGCTTCTCTGGCAGAGTCGTCGTGCAGCAGTTTTGCCCGGTCTAGTGCCTTCTCGAAGTTTACAACACTAGCCTTGTAGCTACCCAGCTTTACTGTGAGAGAGCAAGCAGAGAGATATTCCCAAATGACCTAATCCTGGAGTGCAGCGTAGATCGGATTTACAAAACGAATGCATCAACTCTTATTGATTCGGAGCATTGTGGGTAATTAGATTATCTGTCGTCACAGAGTGCATTAAACCCTTTACTTCCTGGGCTTTTGTAGTTTGTAGGGTACTGTAGTTTGAACTCACATTCTGCCTGTGCCGCAAGCACACTCGCGTTGAGCTGCCATTTCTCATCGCCGATGTCATCAGCGGCTGCGAAAGAATGTGATCCATAGTCTCTTGCCTCAGCGTAACGCTTTAGCTCCAGGTAGCAGCGGCCGATCTCGTGAAACAACCATGCTTTTTCCAATCCACCACACGCTAGAGGAACCTTCTCCTCCCAGCTACATCCGACATACATTAAACCCAATGACCATTACAATAGAACAAAGAGTAAATATTAATCAAAGGTGCAATGTGTAATATTGAGGAGGATCTATTGACAGAAATGCAATATAAAATGCATAACTATATCTTCAGAGGTGTATAAAGAACTTACATAATGAAGCGTTATGTGTTTAATATCTTAGAATAAGTTATTTCTTTTATACATACATGCCATGTCAAAAGATGTACTTACACCTCTATGGCCTTCTCAAACTTGCCGATGCGTGCGTACACACGCCCGATGTTGTCTAGAGCTCTGGACTTGCTGTCAGTCAGGTCACTATGAAATGAAACAAACCAAACACCAATGTTTGATGTATGGATGTTATTAACATGCCAGCCACGGTTATTTTCTGCTCTCAGTGGTATCTTACCCTTGCTTTGCCAGCTCCAGGTCTTTCTTATGATGATTCAGGGCCTTGTCCATATTCCCAAGATCCATTAAGGCATTGCCTGAACAAAGAGAGAGACAGAGAGACATTAAGTTTGATTCTGCAACTGTGATTATAAGTTAAATTATATTTTATGTAATAGAGATCTGATTCCAAATCAGTTTTACCAATGCAGCTGTGCAAATTCCCCAGCACTTCTCTTTTATTAGGCAGGACCTCTTCTGACAAGCCATGCACAGCCTTTAAAACCTCACGGGCCTTTTTCAGGCTGTTCTCTGCATTGCCTGCACTTAAAGCTTTGAATAAGCAATAAAATTCCAATAGTCACAATTTGGATCATAATTTTACCTGTACAGGTTGTTCCTGATGAACTTTTTTATAATAAGAGTACTCAAGATGTGAAATGTGTGATAAATGTGGTTAATATCCATCTACATATCGTCTGCAAGCATAAACTGGTTCCTAGGAAACATTTAGTCTACATACTCTAAGCGATGAACTTTGACCTCTCTAGAACGCTGCGTGGTTCACCTGCATCGACTTCCTCCAGGCTGGCGAGGACATAGTATGTGGGGTCCGAGGGGGGCTTGTGGAGGGCACTGTTCCATTGTTGCTGCATCAGTTTTCTCTCCCGTTGGCGTGCGTAGATGGGCTTCTGCTGCCTCCAGAACTCCGTCCGTGTGTCCAGATATGAGATGCAACCTTCGATCAGATCCTGCACGTGCTCTCCAGTGCGTATCCTACCTTTTATGAGATCTACATTGGAACAGACAACAACACACTGTATAGAATATACATCAACATACACGCAAACTATAACAGAGATAAACACAGAAGCTGATCATTTACTTCCCCTCTTGTCATTTTGAACCTGTATGACTTTCTTTCTTTTGCAGAACACAAAAGAAGATATTTTAAAGAATGTTGGTAACCGAACAACGGCGGTACCCATTGACTTCCATTTGTTTTGTGTCTACACAATAGAATGAATGGGTACCACCATTGTTCGGTACCAACATTTTTCAAAATATCTTCTTTTGTGTTCTGCAGAATTAAGGAAGTAATAAATGTTTGACATGATGACAGAATTTTCATTTTGGGTGAACTTTAAATTTGCTTTAAAAAAATCTATTTCACACACCCTCATCCTGGAGAAGTTTCTCTAAGTATTCTTTGTCACTGTACAGCTCCCCCAAAAGCTGCTTGGTTGTTTTTTCACTTTTGGCTATTTTCTGGCCGTGATGTTTGGGTTCTTTCTTACGAGGATTAATCTGATGTATGGGATGAACCTTCAGGAGCACATCAAACAAATAAATACACATTATTAACTCTACAGTATTTACATAACTGAACACAGCAGTGAAAGTAGTGGGGTAGAGAGACATGCAAGGGTGAAAGAAAAGATACAAAAAAAGCCAACACACCCCATTAGACTTGTGGCGGACAGACACGTCTCCTTTAGTCTGTAGCTTCACAGAGGAAGGACCTTTGGGTTTATCGAGAAATAGATTGTGTTTTGAAATCATGAAGTAATTCTTAGATAAGAAAAAGACTTTGCTGATTTACCAAACAATGACCTCTATCATGTTGACTTTCTAAAGACTTACTTCCCACTGAGTTGTAAATGGCCTCTTGAGCTTTCTGGATTCCCAGCCTGAACTCTTGCAGATCTGGTCGTAGCTTGTGGCCTCTGTGATAGTAGACCAAAGCAAACTCAAAGTCACCCATAGTGTAAAGGGCCACTGCCTTCTGATACAGACCCTGCAGAAAACAGATACCGGCCACAGTGTTCATTATAGGCTAAATACAGTGGAGGGAACAGAAACCTTGGCGCAATCGCGAAAAAAAGTTGTTTGAACTTATTTCATGCTTGCATAAACACTGCTGTAAACCATGAAAAGTACGGATCAATGTTGATGGTAACGCTAACTGACAGAAATGAAAGGGCATTTATATTAGTGGTGCCCCATTTATGGCAGATCGTCATCAGACAAGGTACGTTGACACCACCTACAGGACATTTAAGTGAATGACAGCAAAATGTACAGATTATTATTTTAAGTTATGGTAATCTCAGGTCTATTAAAATAAGCATTAATAGTCTTGTATAAAAGAAAAAGTAACACCTTGAAAAAGTCTTTGTTGTCTTTAAGTGAAGTCTCGGCATCTCTCAGCGCGTTCTTAGCATCGCCCAGTTTCACAAAACACCTGGACCTGGCGACCAGACAGTTCTTATCATCCGGCTGCAAACTCAAAGCCTGGCGAAAAACACAGGCAACTCTGATGGACTTAATGGTCTCAGTTTGATGGTTTGTCAGTAAACCAACCAGAAGATTATCACGTTGATACAGGAACGTGTTGTATTAGAAACAGAGCGCCACCGACAGGTTAACTTACCGTAGAAAAGCTCTCAATTGCTTTAACATACTGTCCCTTTTGAAACAGCTGCTCCCCTTCAGCAATATAGGTGGTAAATATACTCTTTGGTCCCTCTCTATCACCGTTTTCGGACATTTTTGTCGTACTTTTATCCTAGTCTAAACCTTTCAGTACACACCGACCTTCTACTTCAGGACCGTCCCGTCCACCGTATCCTAGCAACGGAACTAACAAAACCCATGGGACCAATTAACTGTGACGCAATTATAGTAAAAAAAAAACATACGAAAATAAAACTGTTACAGAAAATAACATGTCTAACATATATGACTTTAATTATTTTTGCATATTAAAAAAAGATCCGTGCGCGATGCATAAAGACAGAAAGTAAACATCCGGTGAAGGGGAAACAAAGAGGCTTACTTTATTTACATGGCTTTAAAAACGGTCCATAATCAAGACAGTTCTTGCAGTGTGAGCAAGGTAAGCATGGACATTGTCTTTTCAATACACTGGAGATCTTTCAAAATGAGCAATATAAAGGCAATTCAGAAAAACGGCTCAATCGTTACTTGGCTACACAGTAAACTGTCAGGCCAAATACAGCACGAGAATGTTCCATGTTCAAGAACATTTAAAGGCTCGAGTCGAAACGGTAGAGATCACCGAACATGGCTCACCGATCATGCCTGAAATGTACATACATCCATATTACACGTACACGATGGAAATCACTGGCATTAAGCCACATATAACCAGATCAAGTTAGTGCTCTTAACTGAGAAATGAATCCAACAATTCTCTCACTGAGATTAGACCATGGGAGTGCTGATCCTGGTGTATTTAAAGATCATCCATCCGTCCAAAGCTCACATCAGCAAATTTACAATAAATATACATATCAAAAAAGTGAATGTATCTCCGTTAAAAAAAAGTCAAACTATCAACACAAAAGAAACACTTTACATTCCAGTAAAATGTACAATGCAGCGAGGGGTTGAATGGCAACATTAACAAATGAACTTTACAGAGAGGGGTGTGGCCAACAGGTGCTCAAATGCCAAAACTTGAACCTTCTCTCACGTAACCCTTGTATGCAGTAGTCAAACTTTTCATTTGTGTGCCCGAATCGATAAAACAGAACAGGGAAGAAACCAGCAGTTATTTGTATGAGGCTCGGCATGACGTGCTGCATTTACATAGTAATTGTTTGCTGAATTCTTTAAGTAAACTGTTTTACAATGTTGCATAAATATAATCTGTTGAAGTATTACTTTATACATGTTTTAACAATCCATGTGTCACTAGCAGTAATAAATTCCTGTATTACTCCACGGGTTTGACTGACACGCTTTGGATACAGATGGACCAGTAAAATATGCTCGAGGAAGGGGAAGTGGTCTATTGAGTATGAGAAAACGAGATCCGAGTATTCTGTACTTGGAGTACTTGATACTCAAAAGCCTCAAGTCTTCACCTTAATAAAACACTGCACGTATACCCCACAGCCAACAAAATCATCTCACATTGTAGTCAAGGCTTTTCAAAACAAATATATTGGTTTCTTCATTTCTTCTGAGTGTGAAAAAGGATGATACAGTGTTTAAAAAAAAAAACGAACAAACAAAAACCTAAAACTATAGTTGCAGACACCGATCAGAGAGAGAACAGTGCAGTGCATCATGTTTGTCTGGTACAGAATGGTTATGCCCCTGCCGTTGCTGTCTTTATGCAAAAGCAGTAAAACAAGTCAATGGCACAGATGCAGTCCAACTGGGAGGCCATAGGCCCGCTGCACCAGAGTGTTGTACAGAGAGCAGGGATGAAGGAGAGTAAACCGGTTTCTGGGGGATTCGGTGGTGGAACTACTGCATACATGCTGGAAATTGTTAACCAAAAGTTAACCAAACTGGAAGAAGAAATTTCCAGGTCCAGATGCTGCAAGATAGAAAAATATTTAGGGAATCAATAAATGTCCAATTAACATTTTATGCCCAGCTATGCACTTATAAAGTAGCTATACAATAAGTGGGGTAATGTACAGTCAGATAAACCGGTCTTGGTTTATTTTGCAATAACGTTCAGCTGACTGTACACATTATCCCTCATGTGGTGCAAATGTAAATAATGGATGATTGAAGAAAAAGTAAATAATTGTTTTCCTTACATGAATTACCTTCAAAGCTAAAACCACCAGGACCACCAAAGAATGCTTTGAAGATGTTGTTGGCATCAAAGTCTGGAAGAGACACACAGAAAGACAGATGATTGAATAACTTATTAAAATGATTGTTCGTATAGAGACGCGAGCGCAATGCATCATAATCTGAGAACTACGCCCACCGGGGGAAAACAATTGACTTTGTATTGCGATAAGCTGCCTCCTTGTCATTTCTGACTTAACAAAAAAACTGAAAATGTTTAAAGACTGGTTTGTGACAATTTGTGCAGTAAACAAGCTAAAAAAAACTTAGAACCGCATTTTTATAACATTTAAAGACAAAAAGTGGAGCGAAACGTGTCATATTGTTATTTTTTACCTAAAACGATGGTGGGACAAACTGTTAGAAAGCTGTTAGCTATATTAACTAATATTAGCACTCGCAAACATAACTTTACAGCATAGCTTTCTGCTTTATCCACATTCTAACAAGTTACATACTGTCAAAATGCAACAGTTTATAGCTTAGCTTACTGAAATATAATATATGCAACTGACATTTGGATTATTTGACTTACCAGTGACAAAATGTTTACTGCAAACGTATGGTTAGTGTCAGGATACCGCAATTTACTCATTCTTCTGCTGATGCTTCACATCTTATTGCCTGCATCCACTTTTGTGTCTTTAAAAGTCAGTTTTTGGGGGGGTTGACTCGACAAAACAGTCTTGAAACATTTTTCTGTTTTTGTTATAAAAAGAAATGACGACACACAGCTTATCGCAATACAAAGTCAATGGAGACAGTTGCATTGTTTCCCCCCGGTGTGGGCATGGCCTAAATGTGCTCTGTTTCTATGTTTACTTTTTATAGTGCAAAATTACATCTACAAAACCTGAATTACAGCAAAAAACCTTTATCATCAATCTAGTCCAAACTATAATCCAGGGTGAAAGTCTGTTCTGAATGTGTAAAAGATTGTGAATGTGTGCAGTGAACAGACCCATGTTCATGTCATCATCCTCCAGATCATGACCGCTGTCATAGCGAGATTTCTTCTTGGGGTCTGAGAGCACGGTAAAGGCCTCCCCAACCTCCTTAAACTTCTTCTCCTCCTCCTTCTGCACCTCAGCACTCGCGCTACTGTGTCGGTCTGTGAAAAACAGACACAGGTGAACCAAACATGTTAGTGACATCATTGTGTATTATGTCAGCCTTTAAGATTAAGGTTATGAATCATGAATGAAAATATTTTTGACTTATATCAACAACGTCAAAACCAATGAATTTGTAAATCCTGATAAACACTATTTCTGTCTGTGCATGAAATGTGGCAGAGACCTGGATGGTGCATAAGGGCACGTTTGCGGTAAGCCTTCTTGATTTCATCTTCTGTGGCATTTTTATCCACCCCTAGAACTTTGTAATAATCTTTCCTCTTGCTTTTCTTCAGCTCTAATTGAGCATTCTTCAACAGGTTCTTGTGTTCTGAAACACACCACAGAAAAATTTAATTGACACATGATGTTAACAGACATAGAAACATAGATCAAATGTGACAAAATGTTGAGATAAAAGGTAAATTATGCACCTTTAGTCTTTTCTGTTTGATAAACTTTCTCATAATCTCTGACGGCCTCTTCATACTGCTCTGTGTCCATATAACTACAGAAGCAAGCATCCCATCTTTTCACATTTAGAACAAATGCAAAACTGTTCTTAAACATATATAGTGTAATGAACACTTACCACTGGGCTCTTCTCAAATAAGCCTTAATATAGGACTCATCCAGTTTAATAGCCTTTGTACAGTCTTCAATGGCCTGATCCAGTTTATTTAACTGATGACAAGAGAGAGACAGACATCATGCAAAAGTGCCAGATGACAAAAATAACACATATGTGACCCTGGACAACAAAACCAGTCTTACGGGTCAATTTTTCAAAATTGAGAGTTTTACATAATCTGAAAACTAAATAAATAAGCTTTCTATTGATATATGGTTTTTTAGGAAAGGACAATATTTAAAGTTGTTAATCAGAGGCGCTGTAGCAGGCCATTGCTAATAAAAAACGCTATTACTCTATTGGCTTACCGGTATAATGACGTTGTGGAGAATAGATGAACCTGAAAGCTGAAATTCTAAGCTTTACATAGATACCAAACTTGAGTAATTCCCAAAGAGCGGCAGCAGCGAGTGAAGTTTGTAGGTGTGTTTCCAGCCATTTTTGCTGCATCCACTCACAAAAATAAAGTTTTGATATATTTACGGTAGGAAACGTACAAAATCTCTTCATGGAACAGAATCTTTACTTAATATTCTAACGATTTTTGGCACAAAAGAAAACTCAATACTAACCCATACAATGTATTTTTGGCCATTACTAAAAATGTTCTTGTGCTACTTAAGACTGGTTTTGTGATCCAGGGTCACATATATTAACACACTAGTTTCAGAACTGTAGGTCTAGGTTACATTCCAAATATGCTCTTTACACTTACACTATGTACCTAGTCATCTGGTGAATAAAGTGTAAGTGCACAAGTATGTGAATAGGGATGAAACTTATCTTTATTTAATTTATGTTAATGATTGTAGATATGACAACCCAACATATTTGAAAATCTAACCTTGGATCCAACAGTGGCTCGGTTGCAGTAGAGCTTAGCGTTGGTTTTAATGTTGTTTGGGTCGATGGTCAGGGCTTCAGAGTAGAGATTACAAGCTTCTTCATAGCTGCCCTCTTTAAACGCCTTGTTTCCTTCTTCCTTCTTTGCCTTTAGAGCTTTAGCATTCTGGGAAAAAGAAGCAATTAGTCACAAAATATCTACATACCACATAAACAAGAATAAAAAGGCTGTGTAATTTATTTATATACAGACAGTGTATACAAGATCTGCTAAGCTGTATTTAATGGAAAATAAAACATTTCATCACACTTCAATATCTGCCTTTATCTTTTAAACAACTGAGAAGACAGTGATCAAAATCATTTTACAGGAAATGCATACACTCCCTGGACCTCGGCTTCTCGTAAAAATTTCAGTGTAGAGTGCAAGTTAATTTTTGACAGACATCAATGTTGTGACATTACAATTATGTGGACGACTTTTGCGCAGTTCATTATACTTAATTTACAGAATGAAGTTTGTATTGTGGCTTAAATAACATTAATCTAAGACAGACATGGTTGCTTGTAGAAAATGTTAGCATTAAGATTTGTTCTTTATTATCTTTTACCAGGAAAGGAGTAGTTTTAATGCACAAAGTTGATTTAGTCTCTTGTAATGAAAATCTTTTATTTAAGCCTATGAAAATGGTGTTTCTACTTTTGTGGGTCAATTTTCCAATTTTAATAATCTGTATATATCTGTACAATCTTACTCTGCAGGCTAGACGGGCTTTCTCGTGGTCTGGTGCCATGCGCAGTGCTTGAACGAAGAACTGCACAGCTTTATCAATACAATCTTCATAGTATAGACATAATCCCCGCACATACAGGGCATCACCATTTGTGGAGTCCATCCGCAAAATGTCACTAGAGGTACAAAGCAAGAGACATGGATTGTCATATAGATTTTTCATTGGTCAATACGGATGAAAAAATATTTTATCAATATAGTAAACAATAATACATAACGAATTTCTTTGGCTGTACTGATAACGACAATATCAACAGTTTCTTCAATTAATATTAATAATGGGATATTAACAGAAGATGTACTGCAGCAGTGTTACCTAGCAACAGACTGGGCCTCTGGGTAGCGTCCTAGCAGTGCCAGACATTCAGCTTTAAGCACCTTAAACCTGTGACATGCAGATGCAGACTCCAGTGCCCGATCCATACAGAACACCACCTGCACAGAGACGAACGGTTAAAAGTCTGATCTGTTCAGATTTGTCTGATCTTCAGATATGTTTTGTGGAGACACTCACCATCCTAAAGTCTCGCTTTTCAAAGCTGATCTCAGCCATTCGCTCAAACTCCAGGATGGACTCTGCACTCTTCAGCTGCAACGGACACAGGAGGTCAATAGGCAGTTTTTGTGAAAAACGTTCTGTATGTATGTCATTCACGAACACCATACGTTCACAGGCAATTGTTTTTGCCAGCCATGGTTTACTTATGGTTCCTGTACCTCCTGTTGGGCCTGACTGTTGTCTGGTTCCAGCTCCAGAATCTTCTGGAAGCAGCGGCCGGCAGCCATTGCATTGCCAAGCAGCAGGTGGCATTTGCCCTCACGCATGTGACCCTGTGGATCAGAATTATTGTGAGCGACTGATACACGTTTAAAGCAAACCTCAAATAAAGTAATGACGAAGACCCATGACTTCATCTTGATCTGAGTTTGTTTACAATTGATGTTGGAGATGAAGCTGACTGGCACCAGGCATGTGTACAGTCAGAGGAGAATCAATGCTGCAAGTGCAGGCATGTTTTAAAAACACTGCAGCTAGCTTTTGTCCTGCAATGCAAATATTGTGGTAATGCAGGTCCCTCAGTGCATAGAGATATTTCACCCAGATTACCATGAAGGTCTGGTGTGCAAAATCAAGCATGTCACCCATGCAAATTTAGATTGAACTAAGAAAAATAGAAGACAACATGGAAACTCCTTCACTTGTAAGATATAAATTTTTGAAAGATAATGTTTTTTTGCAAATTGTAACATGTCCCCAAACCATAGAAAAAATGCTTGACCATAAGCTTGAGATCGAACCTTCATGAAGGTGTTGTCTAGCCGCACGGCCTGCTGGGAGTCCTCCAATGCCTCTCTGTAGCGGCTCAGCATCATCAATGTGGCCGCACGGTTGCCGTAGTAACTGGCAGTTTTTGGACACAGGTCTGTTAAAAGGACATAAACAGAAGGTGATGACAGACATAAAGCCACATAGATGTAAAAATAAAGAATTCTGGAGAAGAAAGCAGAGAGCCTTTTATTAAGGGTTATTTTTATCACTGCTGAAATAGGTTTTGGTGACCTTTTTCTTTTTAAAACATGATCACCATGACAAAACCCAGTCTATTTTAGAGACTAAGGAAACGAAGAAGAAGTGAAAGTTCTCTCCAACATGACTATTCTCAGGGTGCTATATGATTCAGAGGATTGTAGGAACAAACCAGTGACAAAGGAAATCCAAAAGATTTCTAGAGAGAGGCAGAGAACACCACAGAAAGATTGTGTGGGAAGAGACAGAAAGGCATAAACTACATCAACAGTCTAGCAGACTTTTAAGGATTTCTTACCGATGGCCTTGGTGTAGAAGTTGAACGCTTCAGCATAGTCCTTCTTGACATAGAAGGCATTACCCTGTTCTTTGAAGCCTTCAGCTTCCCTACAGATTCATAACACAAACACAGTTATGAAAAGTATTCAACGATTTAAAACAAAAACCCAACTCAAACTTCAGTTCATACAGATATATAGCACATTAATAAAACGGTGTAAAAATTAGGAATGCTCCGATCCATCTTTTTTGTTTCCGATACCGATTCCGATACCTGAGAATCAGTATTGGCCGATACCGAGTACCGATCCGATACAAAGGTAAAATGTTAAAAGTGCTGAATTACTTGATAAGCTGTATGCATTACTTTGCAATAGGGATGCATCGAAGTGAAAATTCTTAAAACACATGGGTTCTCGCATTTCTTCTATTTATATAGCAAATTTTTTCACTATTGCATAAACTTAATGGTCAAAAATTTTATTTTTATATTTTGTTTTGCTTTTAAATATAATACAATATAACTTAAAATAAAATTGAGCAAAACAAGTAAATTAAAAATTGAGCCCTCTCCATTCTCGAATAGCCTGACTAATATACTCTGTACACCTACAACAAAACAGTTCATTAATAAAGCGTGCGCATCTCTCTCTCCGCACTGGTTGCTTCTTCATCGCATCAGACGTCATGTTTGGTAAAATGTATTTGGCCATATTCCACTTATTCCATGCTTATTTTGCTATTTTCGGCCGAATACTTTCGGTTGCAAACTTTCGGTGCATCCCTACTTTGCAAGACATCAGGCTTGACCTAAACAATTTCCTAACCCTGTAAAACAAAATAACAAACAATTTATTCCCAAGTTTAGTGAATTATTTATTAAACCAAATTTCTGAATTCTTTACGTCGTCTCCTCCAATGTTTGCTTGTTTATCCGCGCTACATACAGAGCACGTTGAAGCGTGTCACACACTGCGCACAGCACAGCCGTGGCGCAAAAGCATTTAAGCGCCGGTGACTCTGTAAACTTTTACATCGGCCAGCAGTTCGGGGCAATTGTCGCCGATACCGATCTAGAATTTTATTACGTGTCAACGCCGATACCCGATACAAATATCGGATCGGAGCATCCCTAGTAAAAATACTGATTTAAACGCATATGTATTTCCAAAGTGCATTAAATGTATACCAACCAGTATGTGTGTTCCCTGGGATCAACCTCATGATCTTTGTACTGAGTGACATCTCAATTCTCTACTAACTGAACTACTTTCTCTCAATGCATTACTGTGATGCACGTATACAATGCCAGCTTAAAATTTCGTTACGACAATTTATCATCGGGGACAACATTAAAGATGCCTACCTTTTGGAACAGCGTCTGGAATGCGCCTACCATGCCTCAAAATGCTGCCTACGTACGTCTTGGATCAGAGAACTTTAATCAAAAGCTGCTCCCACACAGAACTGTGCTATTGCACATATGGCACAAACATCTTTTTTATGTCGGATGGAACAGCATAATGTGCAGTTCATATTTCAAAACTCCAAGTCATCCTACTCAAGAGTTGGACCCATACATCAGAAACCCGGTCTACAGGTGCAGACATTTTCAACACGTAACATGTCTGTCAAGGTGTCTGGGGGGGAAGGGTACACTGTCAGACCCAGCCTGCTAAACATAGAATCTTGACTAGCACCAGTGCAGGTCAGTTTTAAAACAACCATATGTAACTTCACCAATCACACTGTGATCATGAAGACCCTTGCTGCCTGTGAATTGACATAATTATTTTTGAGATCAACTTTTACTTTAGATTTACATATTGTTACCTGTTGACACAAATAACACTTGCACAGAACTAGTGGTAGACCCATAAATCTGCCACTGCAACATCTGATATAAAAACATTTTTCTCTTTAGCCAAGGAATCTTTGCTCCTGTGGAAAGCCATGCAGATGCAAAGCCAGAATCTGACAGATCATCATTTGCTGCTTAATGTCATGTTATGTTGCAAAAATGTTATTCAAACAGTAGAGTGAGATGCCAGATCTGCTTTAATAAATCAATATAATACATAAATTGTATTAATAGCCACTAGCTAGACCGATCAACACACACACGTTAATTTCCAGACAGATGCGTGTGTCCGATTAAAACTGTCTATAAATTAATTCAAGCAAAATGAAAACCATCACATAACAAATTCCATGACTATATGACCAGCTCTTCCTCAGATACACATTGTTTTCAGCAACTTTAAGTGTTGCCCTGCAGTCTCAAAAGCCTATGGTCCCCACAAAAAATAAAGGTGCTTAAAAGGTTCATCACAGCAATACCATAGAAGAACCACTTTTGGTTCCACAAAGAACCATTTAGTCAATTTAATCTCTTTTTTAAACCTTTTTATAATCGGAAAAACCCTTTTTTACCACAAAGAACCTTTTGTGAGACAGAAAGGTTCTTTTGGATGTTAAAGGTTCTTTATGGAACCATTTAGACAAATAAAGGTTCTTCTATGGCATCGTGAAGGATCTTTATTTTTAAGAGTGAAGAAGAGATGGATGATATATAAACATTGCACAAACGTCCTAAACATTTTTATACAATATCCAACAATAAATGTTTTTTTTAGTTTCACAAATTTTATGTCATTCAATAACTGTAATTACATTTGTGTATTAGTCATAAAAGAATACTGATTGAGGTCGACCACTACACGAGATTCTCACAGTCACAGTTAAGGGATATCAGCAACATGACATCCGTTGGATAAAATTCCGCTTAGGTATCACACCGCTGGTGATGGCGCCTTTATCTCTGAAATTTTCTCTAGGGTTTTTACATCAGCACTCATAAAGAATCAACAGCTGTGTTTCTCTAATCTCACTCACCAACAATTGAACCCTTTTCTGAAAGCCTAATAGACAGCAGATGTAGTTAGGTATGCCACCTGTGTGGTTATGCAAATATAGCATTTTGCTAAGCTCTACACAATGACGTCACACACACACACCTTGATAGTGTAGGCTGGTTTATTCTGATTAATCATACGGAGAGCAGGTACATGACCTGACAAAGCTCATTAAGATCACAAGCTCGAGGTTTTTATGAGTTGATTTACTTATTAGGTCTATTAATGCCACACATTTACAGTGTTTTTCAATTTACAGTACATACGAAGTCGCGTTGTTTAAATGCGCTGGAGTCTGTAACGCTACAGTAGTGTGAGTGACAGGTAATACTGCAATTAAACTTCACACATGGAGAGAAGTCAAGTCAGACACGCGGGAGAACTTCCTCGCGAGCCCGTTTACAGTTCGGTAACCGGACGCGACAAGCCAACGTGTATGAACGCTTTACGTCATGTGCAGTGCCCGCCCACAGAAACTTCATACAAACCGAAAGTTCCAGAAGGGTCCTACATAATGTGCATGCGTTATAAGGGAATCCCTCACTCGAATTACGCTTTCCATTGCTTTTAAATGTTAAAACAAAATGCCCCACTTTAGAGGTAACGGTCCCAAAATACACGAGCTATAGGCGACCAGCCCTGACAGGACGTCATTTCCCCTATGGACTCTTTCTCTACATGTATGCGTGTGCGCGCGCTGCATTGTAGTCACTGCGCGAGTGCAACAATCGAAACGCTCCCAATGTTTCTATTACTCGGCGTAATAAAGCATCACCGAATGTGAAACCGGATGGTTCGGCTGTCACGCGCGTGTGTGGAAACGAATCATGTATATGAACTATTGTGCTTTTAAAAGCGCTGATGTCACATTGCCTTCAACCTAATTCTCACCATAAAACTGTGTCACGGCAAACAGCACAGCTGTCGTAAGAGCACGAGGTACGACACCCTTGAACATCACATTATAAGGTCAGCGCTAATGTAATGTGCCCTAGTAATAACGTGTCACCGAAAGGCACCTCAGCAGCCAAAAGCGGCTGCATGGCACACTAGGCCATCGACACCCCTTGATTTTCAAGTTATGCGGCAATCACGATACTGAGGGTCCTAATACGTTCATAAGACCTTTTGGAGGCTCCATAAAACGCAGCTGGGATACGGATACATCAGTCAGCTTAAGATCGCTGTTTTAAGTTACCTCTCCAACTCCTCGTCACTGGTTAGGTCCATCTCTGCATCCACGGAGGACTCGTAGTCAACAGTCGCCATTTTGCTGTAAAGAGGCGGAGGATGAGAGACGAGGCATGTGAGCCTTTCATACTTCCTTCAGCTCCGCCTTCCGCGGGCGTGCGCAATATGCCCATTTTTGGTCAGCGGATGCAAAACCGATATTGTGCATAAAGATGAAACACTTTAGTTTAAACTGAATGATATTATCTAGTTAAAATGAAAGCTTAACCCCTTAACATGCACAGGGAAAAGACGTTTATTTATTAAATTTGTTTAACATCATTATTTACTCGACATTTATTTTCAGAGAGAGATTAAACTACTTAATTAAATTGGATTTCAATGCGATAGACACTGTTCTTTTTTACAGTTCGTAATGTTAATGTGCATCATGGCAGTACACTCTAAAAATCATTCAGCTGCTCAGTAAATATAATTGTAATAAACAGCAATATTAACTTAAAAAATATTAAAAAATGTTTTTAGTTGGATATAACAAAATAAATACATTTGTTTTTTAACTTTTCACCAAATGAAATAATTATTTAACTAACAAGTTACATTCTTAACATAGCCTACTTTTTTCCCTTAAATACTTAATTCCTAAGGTATAATTCACAGCTCTTAAATTTAATCAATATTTTAAGTGTAGGCTACCTAAAATTTAAAGAAAACGTTGTAAAATAATTTTAATTGACAGGAAATTATTCTTGTATTTGATAATTGTCCTGTTTTTTGTTATTTCTCTTTTATTTCTAGAATGTTTTTGTACTAAAATGCATTTTTCTTTTATTTCTTTTATTTATTCACTGCTTTTTATATCTGTACTGTTTCCTATTTATTCTCTAAAGCTGCTTTGCAACTATGCAAAATTGTGAAAAGCACTATAGAAATTAATTTAAATAATAACACATTACATAACACAATTTTTGAATGTAAAAATATTAGATTAATATTTTTGAAGACACCCTCTCACACTTTTCATTATGTTTTCTTTCAGATTATGACATGAGATTCAAATACCGTATACAGATATTGGCTTTGATTTATAGATATTGATTTTTTATTCATATTTTGTTTTTATAATATATGACTTAAAATTTTCAACTGAACTTATTTTGCATGAGCTCGTCCTCCCGTCAGATGGGGGCGCACTGCAGCTCAGCGGAGACGGTGTCGTGTTTCGTCGAAGGCTGATGGCATTTGCAATATAAACAGGAAGAGAGGTGGGTGAGTACAACCTCGCAGCTTCTTTAAACGTTTTCTTCGATTATTGTTGTTTATTGATTTAATTGACGTCTATAAACACATTACAAATCAATGTCCAGTAATTTGACGGTCTCGGACAGAAATGATGACAGGGTAGTGAAATAATGTGTATGCAAACCATGTGATTTTCTCTAAACATATTATTACAGTTCACCAAAACTGTGACTGTTTAGACACAAGTCCATGGCTTTCATATTATTTTAGTGTTAAAACATTACATAATATATTTGAATACCTTCTTACAAAGACACATGTTATGCTTTATGCTACGAATTTATGCTATATGTCATACATAACTGACGTCGTTGTGCTTACAGTGTGTTCTCCTTTGTCCCTGTGTGTGTTTATTTTATAAAGATTTAGTAGTTGTATCTGATCATGGGCAAGAGCTGTAAGGTGGTTGTGTGCGGCCAATGGTCGGTGGGAAAAACTGCGGTTCTAGAGCAGTTACTCTATGCCAACCATGTTGTGGGTGAGTATTTTGACAGTATGTACCTGACAAAATGTGTCAGTAGTTTTAGAAAACTGATTAGACTGACATACCTCTTTATTATCAGGCTGTGAAACCATGGAGACGCTGGAGGACATTTACATAGGGTCTGTGGAGACGGACCGCGGCACCCGAGAACAGGTGCGCTTTTATGACACGCGAGGGCTGCGTGATGGTCAGGAGTTCCCCCGGCACTACTTCAGCTTCGCGGACGGATTCGTTCTCGTCTACAGCATTGACAGCAAAGAGTCCTTCAAACGCATGGAGATCTTGAAGAAAGAGATCGACCGCTGCCGTGATAAAAAAGAGGTTTGTTTTGACCTTTGTTAAAGTTAAAACATGCACGTAAATAGATGTTCATCAGCGCTTTTCTGGCTTTCTGTCTCATCACAGGTGACGATTGTTGTTCTGGGTAATAAGCTGGACCTGCAGGATCAGAGGAGAGTGGACAGCGAGGCGGCCCAGCAGTGGGCACGGCAGGAGAAGGTCAGGCTGTGGGAGGTGTCAGTGAACGACAGACGAACACTTATTGAGCCCTTCGTTCATTTGGCCAGTAAAATGACCCAACCTCAGAGCAAATCCACCTTCCCTCTTAGCCGCAACAAGAACAAGGGCAGTGGCTCCCAGGACAGCTAGAGATTGAGAATGAAATACACAGAGGAGTGGAAGAGGTTTAAATTAGACAGAGGAGATCCGGTTCGGAAATGTGGAGCAAGAATGTGAATATGTTTAATCGTGTATCTTTTAAGATACACATGTTTAGAACGATGTATGAAGTTACTGCATTTCTTTACGTTTATCAAGTTGTACATGAAGATATATTTTGAGGTTTTTGTGTGTGTGTGTGTGTGTGTGTGTGTGTGTGTGTGTAATAATCTTATACCACACTGAAATATGTACATCTGCAGTTACATAGTTGTTACGTTTTATGTAAAAAGTAGCAATTTCATTGCAGACAATGCCATTATGACTGCTACTGTTAAGTCTTAAGTTAGTTAGTGAGTGAATGTGAGTTTTTCTTAATTTCCAAAATGTCATATTTTTACTTAAACAAGACAGACATTCCAATCAACAAAATGTTTACGGTTTAATTCCACAAAAACATCTTTCTGTGTCTAAAGAATATATTCTAAAATAAGTCGAAGTATCACCACTGTGCCATTGTACTGTTTGCTCTCATGACACTGCATTTGTTACATATTTATAAAGCTTGTGTCGTCATATTCTGGAATTGTATTTTGCTGAATGCTTTTTTAAGGCTCTTAAAAACACAAAGCCTACAGTTGTTGCTGTGTACCCCTTTTAGTACTTGTTGGGCTGTTATTTTATTGGTTAAATACACTTTCGAACATTTGATTGTTGCCATTTGGTTGAATTGGCTTTTATATATTATCTTATCCTTTTAAAATGTAAATGATCCTTGTTCAGTGTTTAACAGTTAATGCTTTTATTTTTGCTAAAGGTGATTTATTGCTTTCAATGTTCAGCTGATATGGGTTTGTTTTAAACATTAATGCACCTCAAATGAATGCAAAGCTTTATATACTATATAATTGTCATATTAAAGATGTTTGCCTGGCATTGCACATCTCTTTTATATATTTTTTAATTATCCCTATGAACTACACTGTAAATAAATTGCTAGAATATCTCTGTTCATTCTTAAACACAATGCAATGCAGTGCTAAATTCAAAATATAGATAAAAAAGCTGATTAATATGGAAACTTATTTTTTGTAATATTTTTATTTGCAGTGTAAGATGCTTAATTTAATGACTTATCAAAAATAATTTTAGTGTTCTATAAAAACCAGCACTCACAGTTCTTACGCAGCACAGCTTCTCTGTTTAACAGCACGGTGGCAATCTTACGAGTGAATGAGCTGGACATGACAGCAGTCTCTTTTCTCAGCGGCAGAACTGGTTTTATTTGCCCTTTATCTCTCTTTTCATTTAGTTCATGGCTGCAGTCATCTGCAGTGACCTTATAATAGAGGGCTATCCGCTTCTGCCAGGGAGAAAATGTGTTTCTGTGAAGTTAATGGTTAAAGTTATTCTCTGTTAAAAAAATATGGTTCTGAAAAACGAACCAGACTAGAAAAAAACCAGCACCAATTCGCGTTTGCTGCTATAGTAATATGTATTTTTATTTTTTGTGCCATTTGACAACTAAATAATTTACTAGAAATGATCAGTAATAGTTAACATATTAGCAACAGAGCCCCAAAGAATTAAAAATTCCAATATGTGGAGTCGTTTTTAGTAACTAAAACGAGTACTAATTACTTACTATATTATTTACTACACTATATAATCTTTCTGAAAACAGCATTTGTAAAACTGAAAATACCAAATTCTTGAGTGCGCACCTGTTTGCTCTCTTCAGTCTTCTTGCAGTACTCTTAATAAACACATGGTGGCGCACGATTATTAACATTGTGCGAAATATTAAACCTGGATGCATGCACTTGTGTATCATCGACAGCTTAAAAAAATGATAGACTGTGGCCCGTTTGGCGAGTTTACACGGATCTGGGATGTTTCGACATGTTTGTCATGAAGCAAGACAAGCTGTCAAGCTCCCGTCAATAAGCAGCAGCACCCAAGCCCATAAAAGAACAGCCGGAGCGCTGAGGTGGAAGATCTAATCGATTTATTTCTCTCTCGTATTCTCTGCTTTATTTCGTTTTCACGCATTCACACACACCGTGTACAGAGAAATAGCAAATGAGTCAGAAAACCAAAACCCTTTGAAAATACGTGTGGCAGATCATGATGACAGTTCAGATCAGTCACAGACAAAAAAAATGCATTGAGTACAGCGAACAAGTTTATGTCTGTCAATATTTATTTACGCAATACTGGCCATGTCCCTTTTTAGAAGCATTATTTAAATGTTCTCATTTTGGTTCATGCCTTTAAAACATCTAGCTGAATTTAACACATTTACATATTTTTCAGCAGAACAGTCGCTCGCGCACACGCACGCACAGACACACACCACATGCGGCTCCATAGAGTGTTTGTGACAGATGCATATTTATGGGAGACATATTTTGTGCTTTTTGATCATGATGTGCTTCTATGTGTATATGGAGAGTCTAATTACTTTTGCCGTACAGAAACGTAAGAAAAAAATACTATCCTATTGAAAAAAATAATTTGGCATTTAGGCATTATTGAGTAGAGATTTTGGCACAAAGCAGGAAGAAAAATGCGGGTGTGTGGGAATGGTCAAACTGTCCCGAAGCACAGTGGAAGAGATAAAAACAATGCCATCCACTTGTCTTGTCACGGCTGACAACGGATGTTTCCATGACTGCCCTGTGACACAGCAAATGTTCCGAACATGAGATGCCCGGGAAAATAGAGGGAAATGTCAAATAAAGCTGTTTCCAATGTTATACAGATTGCTCACGTTTGTGAGAAGAACTCACAAAACAATAAGAGGAAAATACATACAAGACAGGCTGAGCGAGAGAAACTCGTCTTCCTTTTTCTTAAAAATGCTCCAGTATCGGCAATTATTGCTTAAAGACTGAATTTCACTGAACTGGAAAACAAACAAAGCTAATAAACAAAATAATGTAAATATACTTTTGAACTGTTACTTTATGAACAATGTGAAGTTACTAACTTGCCAGTCACACTTGTACCGTAACCAAACATTTGGACCTCGTAGCATTTTGTCAGTGGTGCATCAAGCCAGATAGTATTCACTGACACATGAGTATTCACATTTTGTCTTTCCATGCATCTTCTAGCTATGAAGGATGGATTGGTGTGATGTTCAGGAGTTATCAAAACACACCCACACAAACAAACAAACAAACAAACAAACAGGAGAAATCAATTCGTGGAGTCCAAGCAAAGTCTCTGTTTTAAAGTGTTCTCAGAATTTGTCCATGTTGTGCCTCTTGTAGCTTGGATTCAATATGGCTGTTGTTAGTTAGCTCTGTTCAAGGCCCCAGGTTTCATTCCCGAAGGGCGATTTCTCCTCTGGAAAGAAAGAGCCCTGAGTGGGCACGAGACTCACCCATGACTCCAGACTGTGATGCACTTCTCTGGGTGTTTGTGGTCTCAAACGGCCCGTTTTTAGCGTTATATTCCGTCCCCTCAAAAAAGCACTTTGATATACAATTTGACATAAAAATGACAAACTTATCTACTTCAGATTAGATTACCTGCTTATTTCAGTTTCTGTATGTCTGTTAAAATGGCGACAAAAGTAATAACTTTACTGAGAAGAGTTCGTTCTTATCATCACATTAATTACAATAACCAGATAAAGAATCTACATTAAACATTTCATAAAATTCTACATATTTACTCTAATGCTTAGTGAATATATTATAAATGTTATTGATTCATAGATCACTTTTAAAAGATGTATTCATAAAATATTTACAAAAAAAACCTCTGTGTAGTAGGACACAAAACAGATGAAAGATGGCTTCAACGCAAGACTCAACATCAACACCTATTTGTACAGGTCTGGAGTCAGTCACCCATTATCAACGTAACTCCATCCAAGACCATCAGATGACCATTCACATCGGTAATGTGAATGTGATATGAACAGATTTGTAACAGTATGTATACTTCTAGTCTGTTTTTAAATAGGGCTGTCATTAGTTTAAACATTTACTTGCATATAGGCCTATCAATATTTGCTGAAATTGCAAGTACATAAAGATGATTCAGAGACACGGCGGCAGACGACTAAAGCATTAAAAAGACATCACAAAAAGTGCCTTTGAAAGTCAATGTTTTGTTCGTTTCCCTTCTCTATCATTGAATATAAGCCTTAATTTTTATATTTTTATGCGTAATACACTGCCAGCACTGTGTATTCCTAAAATATTATTGCACCAAAAATCCCTTTCAATAGTATTAATATATTCACTAACCGCTATTAAAGTCATTATGTGTTGGCAATGGCTCATCTCGGCATCTAAACATGTGAAAGCTTCCAGAAACAAACCCCAAATGTTTTCCTTCTGTTGAATAGAAACAAAGGACTCGTGACAGGTTTTGGATCATACACACACACACACACACACACACACACACACACACACACACACACACACACAACACACACACACACACACACACACACACACACACACACACACACACACACACACACACATACATACAACAAACAAATAACATGCTGTGGCTTTAGATCTTATTCGAGATGGAACACTGAGATTTTGACAGGCACGCTGACCTTTGTGAGGCCGTAATGAGGGAATACTGAGGACGAAATATGCAGACATGAAAGGCCACATCAAATTGTGACTCGACCATAATCATAATCAAATCGTGTGTGTGTGTGTGAGCATCTGCAATCTCGAATCATCTAATCTATGCATCAACACTGAGAAAATTGGGACTGATTGGGAGCGAGCGAGTGTGTGTGTGTGTGTGTGTGTGTTAGAATTAGAGCGTTGCTGTGCTACAAAATTGTCACCTTCTCGTATTAGACTCACACTCAGTATTACTGTGTGATTACCCATGACAGTGAGCTTTAGCAGCTGTAAACCGACAGACCGATGAGGTTTGTGTTTGTAAGAGAAGCCGGTCAGATGAGGTTACTCGAAACGTATGAACACAGACCAAGGACACGTGGAATGACGTGAAAACACACAAATAACATTTTAAAATACGTTAAAAAGAATAAAAAAATGCATCAAGTAAAGGGATGTTTGCATTTCCTCACTAAACGTACAGCTAGAGCAGTTATAGGTCTCTAACATTGGCTTTCTCTAATAAATTATAGAATAAAAACCTGATTAATATCTGTATAATGATAAATATCTAAAGCAAAGCTAAATAGCCACTTCATAAAGATTCTCTTTCATCGCCTTAGCAGCCGTCCTGTCAATCAAACGTTTATCTGCATAGTGGGCTGGTGTTTGCGCTGAAGCCCCTCCCATATACGGTCCGTCTTTAAGTTCTCATGCGTTCCCTCTCTCTCTTTCTATATATCACACACTCTCTCCCTTTGCTGCATAGTTCAAGAGTGACCCATATAGGGCACAGTCTTTGAGGGTTATAGGGAACGTTACTGGAGTGTGTGTTTGTTTGATCTGCGTGTGTACGTGTATCTTGGAGAGAGCAGGGGCACAGAGAATAGATCGTAAGACTGAATCATGTGAACGTGCACCCTTGTTGAACGCACTTGGGTACTCAGTAAGGTGAAAAAATAATGGGAGTGTGCGTGGCTCTCAGAGGTCCGGGCGCTGGCCGAAAGAGGGCGGGGCCGAGGATTGGCGTCTGAATAAAAGTGGTGCCCGGTGGGTGACGGAGTGCGAGCGGATTGGCCGCGACGGTGCAGAGGGTGTGCGGAGTTAAATGAGTGGGCAAGAAGTTGGCGGTTAGATTTTTTGCCAATTGCTTTTGTAGAACCAGCTTAGTCTGGGAAAAAGAGAGACAGAGAGACAGAGGGAGATAATAAATTTCAATACATAACAACAACAAAAAAAATTCTTTAAACGTGTAGCTATTCTGCTGGGCCTAATAGATGAAACAACACATCTTGCAATCGCGGCCTGCCGATTGGCCTAAAGTTCAGTCACTCACCTGTGAGGTCAGAGAGGACAGATTGCATTGGGTGATTACTTTCTTCATTGCAGACACCGCACTGCTCGCATAGCCGTTCCACCTGATGCCCTGCTGTGAGAGATCAAGAGCGCTCAGTTGCTATCATTCTGTGTGTGTGCGCGTGTGTATACTTGTGCAGTTGTTGCTTGTGTGTATTCACCGATGCTGCCAAGGAAGGCTGGCTCTTGGAGTGTGGGTTGAACTTGGGCTTAGGGGGCTTCCCAGCCAGTCTATCCTTATGCCTTCGACTGTTCATGTGCTAGACAGAACAAATAAATACAGAGATGAATATATCATAAGTTTCCAATCCTGACATAATGACACACTATGTCCTTGTACAAGTTTAAATAAGACAATTCTTATTCTTTTCTCTTTTAATATTTTTTCAACAGGCTGTTCTTGTTCACTTTACACTTCAGAGGCGGCTTAAGGGAAGCATGAAATACCATTAAATGTCATGTTCTGCAGGCCTGAGTGGACACAAGACCACCAACAAACATACACACACACTTATGAAACTATAAATATATATTTTTCTTTTTCTGTGTAAAAATTGCGATTGAGTATCTTGAAAATTGCGATTAATACGAATTTGACTTTGCTTTGGATTTTGTTTCCCTCAATTTATTACTTACATATATATATATATATATATATATTTATATATAGTATTACTTATACATAATAATCGTGACCCTGGACCACAAAACCAGTTTTAAGTAGAACGGGAACATTTTAAGTAATAGCCAAAAATACATTGTATGGGTCAAAATTATCAATTTTTCTAATCATTATGATATTAAGTAAAGATCATGTTCCATGAAGATATTTTGTACATTTCCTATATTAAAACTTTATTTTTGTGAGTGGATGGACTTCTACAACACCTTTGATTAAAAACGTCAAAGGCGATTTTCTCAATATTTGGATTTTTTTGCACCCTCAGATTCCAGAGTTTTAAACGGTTGTATCTCAGCCAAATATTGTCCTATCCTGACAAATCAATAGAAAGCTTATTTATTCAGTTTTCAGATGATGTAAAAATCTCAATTTCCAAAAACTGACCCTTAAGACTGGTTTTGTTGTCCAGGGTCACAATTAATAACGAAAAGTTTAATGTTAAAAGCCAAATGACTAAATGTTACTATTATCAATATTTATATTTAATATCCTTAGGCAAGGCAAGGCCAAGCTACTCTATTGTGTCATATGTGACCCTGGACAACATGTCTGAAGCAGAATATATAAGCTTTCCATTCATATATGGTTTGTTAGAACAGGCTGAGATACAACTATTTGAAATCTGGAATCTGAGGGTGCAAAAAAATCTAAATACTGATAAAATCACCTTTAAAGTTGTCCAAATGAAGTCTTTAGCATAGTATATTACTCACAAAAAAAAACGTTTTTATATATTTCCAGTAGGAAATGTATAAAATATCTTCATGGACAAGATCTTTACTTCATATCCTAATGATTTTTGGCACTAAAAAAATCAATAATTTTGACCCATACAATGTATTTTTAGCTATTACTAAAAATGTTCCCATGCTACTTAAGACATATATATGCAGGTTCAAATGTTTGTTTATTGTTACCTGGCTCAGTTGAGTCTCAGAGTTCACATTGATCTCGCAAACTTCACAGTAGAAGCTCTTGCTGGCCACGCCCACACTTCCCTTACTGGCCAATCGCTTGCTTTTACATGAGGTACGGGACGACATTGCTTTTCCTCGTCGTCTTGGCAAAACGCTTTGTCCCTCCATCATCAGTTTATGCTTGGTGCCTAGCAAACAAGAGGAAAGTTATTCATCGATATGTCAAATCAACACCAACACACACATGCATACAGGTACACACCACTATTATGAGCCTCCATCTGCGTGGTGGAGTTGACTGTAACTTTGCAGATGGGACAGTGCAGGTGTTGTTTGGTTTTTTTGGGGTCCTTCTCAGTCTGTGTTTCTCCGGTAGAGCCGTCGTGCTCGCTGGTGGCAACAGAGGCATCCAGCGGGCTGTCTGTATGCTGGGAGTGAGGGGAAGAGACAGACAGGTCTGCAGAAGACACCTCCGATGTAGGCGTCAAGACCACGGAACTGGAATGAGCATCGTCCACCCTCATGACAGAGTCGGAGTCAAAGACCGCAGCTGCACAGAGAGAGAGAAGAGTCAATCATCTATATGTATATATATATATATATATATTTAGTGGTGAAGCTTTATTTAACTTTCAGATACTAAACTCTTGAAAATGTTTTTCAATGTGTTCCCTTTGAAGAACTCACACTGCAGCTTTACACATTTTTGACATCTTTGTCCTTAGGCTGCCTTTTGAGCGTCTCGACACTAGTATTGCATTTGTAAGATGTAATATCAAGCTATAAAGTGGTTCATTCAAAAAATATTATGTCTCCATTTACTCCCTCAAATCTGTATACATTTCTTTGTTCTGAGGAACAGAGAAAGAAGAATGATTGTAACCAAACAGTTCTTGGACCCCATTGACTGCCATAGTAGGAAAATGACAATAGTAGTCAAAAGTGCCCCAGAACTGTTTGCTTTCTTCAAAATATCTTCTTTTGTGTTCAACAGAAGAAAGAAATGTATAAAGCAAATTTTTCTACCATGGTAGTCAATGGGGTCCAATAACTGTTTGGTTACAAACATACTTGAGTAAATGAAGACAGAATTAAAATTTTTGGGTGAACTGTCTCTGCACGTCTGCTCTGTCCAGCTTTAAAAAAATTTTTTTTTTACATTTTTGCATAGTTGCATAATTTTGGCCATTTTATTCTTTATGGACATGTTCTTATATTCTTTGTATTTTTATTCTTTTTTCAAGTGTTCTTATTCTCTTTCTTCTTTACAACTTTAGTACACACTGCCAGACACAAAAAAAAGCTTACAACAGTCTATCCAGTATACAGCTGTAAATATGTTCTCATGTATGTTATCTTGTGTATTAGCTGAAAATCAATTTAACAATCTCTATGTGCCGGCAGTAAGCCAACAGTAGAGCACCACTATTAAGCATAAAACCATTATTTCCACTCAAACATCTGAACGTCTGCTGGCTATAATATAGCTGCAGGCTCAAATCCAAATTGGTAGATATGTGCAGCTCACAGGAATACAAACACACATACTCGTTCAGACTGTTGTTGTCAATGTAACATTATTCAGACTTGGATTTTCACACACTGATGTTCATGTGTTCAACTTTTAACCCTTTATTTATATCAGCCTTTGAAACTCAAGTGCTGTGTCCTTCTCTTTGATCTGTTTAAACCAGAAGAGCAGGCTCGTAGCAGCCTGGCCAGTAAGAAAAATTATGTCAGTCTCTGTTTCTTTCTCTACATTAGAGGGCTGCTTCGATTGTTTACTATAATGCACGAAGAAACCCTTGACTTGACATATTTTACTATTAAGGTAAATAAACAGGAACCTGAAGAAGATTTGTCCGTGACTGGTTTTCTAAAATAACACAATGCAAAAAATAGAATTGGTCTATGAATGATCACTATTGTGTCCATGGAAAAATGCATTTAAACTCAGATTGACTGTACCTGTAATACAGTCAGTCTACTTAACAGCAGCAGCCAAATGACAACTGCATAGCAAACAAGCATTTAGCTTATGGACCATTAATGGAATTACAAAGTCAAATCTCATTTTTATGCTCTAGATATGTCTAGAGGCAAAGCAGGATTTGCTTCTACATGATATGAAACATACTAGCAATAGCTGTGAATTTATGAAGCATCTAAGAGAACTGAACTGACCTTTACACTCACTGTATTATTTCTAATGTCATAGCTTTGTCTGAGTAATTTAACAGGGTTTTAACATGTGAAATAGCTTTGTGTGTTTACTCTGTGTGTGTGTGTGTGTGTGTGTGTGTGTGTGTGTGTGTGTAGAGCAAAGCCCAATTCATCCTCACAATCTTTTACATGTGTGTGATGATGTTGAATTCCCTTCTCTGGAGACTCTAGACTGATCCTTGTGTGCCTCAATGAGAGTTAGATTATACCAATTTCCCTAAAAGGGGATTTCTTAAGGGACGAAACACAAACTAAAACGTTGTGTGTAGATCAGAGATGTGTGTTTGTGCGTGTGGAAGGTTTTGCTTCACACCAAAAAATGTGCGAAAGTTAATGAAATGGAGAGAATTGCCTTGGGTAACACTCTGTAGCCATCTCTCCGTGGAGTGTCTGTGTGTTTTGTAGTGGACTCATATAAGTGATCTTCATGGACTAATATAATCTGGTCATAGGTGTCATATATGGATTGGATGTGTCATTGCCATAGCTCATTTTGCCTTTGAAATAGTTCAAGACAGGCATATGCATCTAAGACTATAGAATTTATGAATAATGACCGGTGAGTTAGTGACCTTTAGACTACCAATTCATACCTAAAATCCAGTTGTTGACTGTTTCATTACTGATCTACACAATCCCAGGTGAAAAGATGTAGGACTCAAATTTTCAAACCCTTGAAATTTGAAATCTGTAATCTTTTTCTTCTGCTTGCATTTTGTTTGTTTGTTTTAGCTCTGGTAAAGGAAGAAATGTTAATTATTTGAACATAGCCTGTTTAATATTCATGACCCTTAGCTTTTGCCACTTTGTGATGTCATAACCCAGTAGATCTGCATCCCAGCTCAATTCTCTCCACCTCTTTTTAAACAAAAGTGACGCCTATGTATCTGAGTCACACTTTTGAAATTCTTCCGTTTTGGACAGCTTCGCAAAAAAATGTGCAAAGAGGACAGGATTGAACACGCTGGCTATTTTCATACTCCAGATTGAGTCATAAAAATGTTAAATGCTGTGTTTGTTCATACTACATCTGCGAGCTCATGATGAAAACGATTCGTGACACCAAGAGCGTTTCAACAGCAGCAATACAAAGGACTCCTCTAGAAATTTCCAGACCCCCTCCCATCTCTCCCTGTCCATTTTCTGCATCTCATGACTGTTAACAACAGCTGACGAGCTTGTAGAGTTGTGATTGGCCCATGCAGCTGCGAGCTTAATGACGGTATAGTGCTAATTTCATCATGAAATCAGCTCGAGTTGTGTGTGTGCGCTTTAGCATGAGAGGAGTTCAAAATCCGTCGAGTGATTAGATCTGATTCTGGTGTGTGAATGTGTATGAGATTCTGTTAAATGACAGTGTAACCCATCGGCGAGCAAATCCCACATTGTATCTGACTGATGCACCGAATGTGTGCACGAATTAGAAATCATTCACATTCGCTCGCTAGTCAAACTATACTATCAACCAACTATAAGTGAGGTTTACTAGTTTATGTAGACTGTTTTCTATATACATAATACATTAAGCTATATACATATAACCGGAATAAATTAGGTGAGCACTCCAGTCTTTAATCAGCATGTATTGTGGCAATTCCAGTCTAGTGTCTGATGAATTTCAACAGAAACAAACCTCACAAATGACATAAATTCACCAGACAGCAATATGAAAGACTGAAAAAATGCATAGATACATAAATGGTATGAAAAAATAAAGCTATTCCACGATATATTTATTTCTGAACTGATCGTAAAATACATCTAAAAACATTAGGATTGTGTTGTACTTGTTTCCTTTCCAGTATTTAAGATCTGTAAACATTGTATCTTTTTTGTTATTTTGATGTTTCATTTTTCATTTGTAATTTGGGAGAAATGTTGACACTAGTTGTCACTTGTCACTAATACACTAGCAAAATAAAAATGATAATTTCACTTAAACATGCACCTGGAAATAGTAAATTCAGAAAACCTGTTTTGCAGTGGTCTTTCAAAATTAAGAGATCATTTCAAAGACCATTTTCAGTTTTTCAGAATATACTATTTATAGGTACGTGTTTGGATAAAATTACCATTCTTGTTTCATTCTGTGAACTACTAACAATAGTTGTACCAAATTTCAAACAAAAATATTGTTTTTATTTGCATTTATTTCCAGAAAATGTAAACTGGAGAAACAGGTCAAAATAACAGAAAAGATGCTGTGTATTTTTTCAGATATCAAATACTGCAAAGAAAACAAGTTCATATTCACTTTTAAGCAATTCAGCAGTAATATTTGTGTATTTATGGAAAAGTAAAAAATGTTGGATAACTTTATGTCACTCCTGAGGTTTGATTTTATTAAAATTCAACAGACACTGGACTGGAATGGCCACAATACGAGAAATGCTGATAAGATTAAAATTTGGAATGGTCCACATTTTAGAATAACAGTAAGTTCATATAGGGAATAACACAAAACTATATATAGGAATTAAAATTCTAAATATTGCATATTGCATTTTATCACAAGCTCCTATACAAGTTTCTATGCTGGGCAATTATTGACTGATTTCTCTTTATTATTCAGTTAAAGTAATCCAATTCAAAAAGATTTGTATTAAACAATAGTTTAGTTTTGTAATGAAAGAACCTACATATAACTATATAAATGCCCACAAACCTAATTTTAGTCATTTACGCTTTTAAAGGGTAATATATATTTTACATATTATAACATACAAGCATCTCTAGTAGTCTAAAGAGCATCCTGGCATGTACGAGTGCTAATCCAAACACAAAAGCTTTGAGACAAAATTGCAACGGCTAATCTTCTCACTCTCCATCTCTGTAGCTCTTTTAAACTCTCTCTTATCTAATCTCTTTTCTTCCTCTCTCATTCTGCGCTCTCTCTGTTGTGTCGCCATGAATGAGGGCTGAATATTAAAATGTGATTTGATGAGCTCAGCGTTCTCTCTCTCTCTCTCTCTCTCTCTCTCTCTCTCTCTCTCTCTTTTGCCCTCTCTGTTCACTTTCATTTGTTCTCTCTTTCTCTCACTTTATCACTCTAGGTCTCGTTCCATGAGGATGTGAAGTCTCCCTCTCTCTATTTTTTATTTCATATCCTTTGGGCTCACATTCAGTTTGCCTTTCACATCATATTCTATAGAGTTTGGGCAGAAGAGAAGAATAGACAGAGTTTAAAGTGATGAAAGGGTAAGATTATTGGAGACCGAAGGCTCAGAGCTCTCGGGTGGCTTGTTGTTCAATCCTCCGTTTTGATGCAGCACTTTCCTGTGACTAGTCCTCAGAATTGAAATTCTATCAATCCACTGGATAAATGGATTTTTGGGTGGTACATCTACATTAACTGTTTTAGGGCCGAAATATTGTTTATTAAAGAGCAAATCAGGTAGAAATAACTCTATTGCATCAGACAGAATGACAGACATGCATGACCAGGGATTGGGAGCAATTCAGTCTCCCCCACACCCAAATCTATTCTTATGATATAATATCATGGCCCACTTTATAAGATCCAATTAAATCCTAAAGGATAACCCCAGGTCCTGCTCTACATTAATTCCCACTATTTAAGCATTATTTTTAATTTATTGAACCACAATATTCTGTTTCACTTAAAAATAGATGCAATATGCAAATGCTGTTGTCCACATATAGACAGTTTCAGCTGCAACAACATAAACAAACTTAACTTCTGGTAGACCTCCTTAAAGGATCAATACCCGTTGACAGTTTTAATTTATTTTAATACAATTAAAATATAATAAACTGTTAATATAAAATATTTTCATATAAATTAAATATAAAATAAATTGTTACATTATAACCGAACAAAAAACAGAAATGAACGTGTGTCAGATTAAACCGTCTATACGCGTAAGTGCATGTACTGGCACATCATCTGTAAGTTGACTTACATCCTTCTGCAGCGCTGTCATCCGGCTGGACAGGAAGTGTGTCCTGACCACTTGTTTTCAGTCTGTCGCTGTCTCTCTCCCTGTCCCGCTCTCGATCCTTCTCTCGCTCTTTTTCTCGGTTATGATGTGCACTGTCGAGTTGTCGTCTCTGCTGTTTGTTCTTCTGAGCCTCTAAAGCCTTCAGCTTACGAGCATGTTTATGGCCTTTATAATGAGCTTCAGCCTGATTCTAAAGAGAAAAATGACAAGTCAAAGTGATTTACAGGCAAACACAAACATGCACACATATACACTGGCAGTCAAAGATCTGGACACATTCTCATGATCTTTATAGAAAACTCTTTACAAATGATATTTTTAAGAGTCGAGGCTAAAAGCTGTATATATAATATATATTTCATAAATATTAAAAGTTTGGATATGTTTAACATTTTATTGGTCTATACAAATAGCATATAGTGATTTCAGCAACTAAAATAAAAGAGTTATAGTAAGAATAAAGAATGACTATACTGTAGGTGTAGTATAATCACAGCTGATAAAAAATGTATGTGAGAGAGATAGTGATTGTAACGTATTAAACAAAATAAAAATAACACACAGAAACTAATCTTGTAATTAAACTCAACGCCTCCTCATAGTTGAAAACATGAAAGTTTGTAGACTCCAGCAATCCTCTGAAGCGCTAATCCAGATTTCTGCACAACACTAATAATTCAGCGTGTAATTAATGTGAACATAAGTTGATGACACGCTGAGCTGTGAATCCCTTACTGCACATTGAGGTCATTAAAAAAATCGATTTGACTGAAAAAAACCCACACTGACACATTCTGTTTAAAAAGCGTATAGATTAAAAAAACTCAAGTGCATGGTAAATGGGTAAAAACCGAGTTTTCAGCTCACGAGTCAAACCTGAGATTCAGTTCATCAAGCAAATCTCAAGCTAATATCAGCAGCAGAAATAAATGAGTTTGTGGGCTGGCGGGGAGTGATCAACCCGCTCAAATCCTCTTAAGCGCTTAGCAAATGACCCTCATTTAGGGCTGAGGGGACAACTGTGTCTGCTTCAAACTGCTGAGGTGGAGGGCTGTTTACAACACACACACGCACGCACACACACGCACGCACACACACACACACACACACACACACACACACATTATATGGTATATGCACATATCCACACATGAGCAAGTTGTGTCACATGATTTGGTGTCATATTTTACATTTTTTAAATAGAGAGAGACAATGAAAGAGATACAGACATAAAAATAGAGACTTGTATGGTGAACCACGAGCAGTAGGGAATTAATGAGAAGTTGATAGACTTTCAAATGTCTTACTGAGCAAACGCTGTTGGGTTTCTTTCTGCAACATATCTGGGCTAAAAATGCCCTAAACTGCAGTAAAAACTCCAAATGGAGTCCTTATTCAATAGTTTTCTTCTAGTTCGTCAATAACATACAGCAGGGGGACAAATGCACAATGATTAGGTGCATTATGTTTATTTTTGTGGATAAAATATGGTAATATGGTTTTAGGGGTGTAACATACTGTGTGTGATATTATGACCTTGATTGTGCTTTTGTACAAAATTGCAGAAAAACATCCCCATACTCCCAATACATCAACTAAATCTGGAATAAAAGCATTTTTGGGGCTACAGTCATGCTAAAATACACAACATCATAACTTCTATGATTAAAAACAATGTAATGTGTATTATTAACAAAAAATAGTTTTTTTAAATGTTTTATTCCCTTTAAAAAAGATTTTCTCTTCACTTTTTTTCCTCTTTATTTTTTTGAAGAGAATTTGAAAAGTAGAAAAGAGAAAATTATGTCAAGTCAACTGTGATATAGTCATAGTCCATTGCGATGTCATCATTTTTTTTACTTCTCTTCAAAATTGCAATTGGAATGCAAGAAAATTTTTTTTCTTTACCAGTTCAGGGCTTCCATGCTAACACAACACGAATGAATAACGGACCACACAAATGAAAATAAAACAATTTCTCTTACATATTAAAATGATGTACACATTAAATGTGGAAAAAGTGTAAAAGAAAAAAGCAAGGCCAAAAGAGAGTGTTATGCCCCCTGTCTATCATCACAACTGCACACATTCAGTACACACTAACCGTGGAGTTGAAGCGCAGGTGGCAGATATTGCATGAGATGACCTGTTTTTTCTTAAGGGACTGAGGAACACCAAACGTGTGGTTTATCACCGCCTTCTGCACAGGGTCCATCTGAAGAAGGAGGAGGGAGAACATCATGTTCAAATAGTTAACAGAAGAATCATTTATACAAATAACACATTCTTACTATTCTAGTTATCACTATACTAATGTTAATTTACTTCCTCTCCTTCAAAAATCAGCCCGTCTGCACATTCCTTCCAGAGCAACCCTAAACCCTGACGTCCGGGTACTTTCCCTTGACACCCTTCGCCATGGGAACCAACGCCACATCACAATGACTCTGCAGCTGCCCGCACGTCTATTTGTTTTAGAGCCTCAAGAATGTTCTTGTTGTTCATCCGCAGCCATCCCTGACCAGCTGGGACACTGCCAGGTCAATATAAGTGTGTGTGTGAGTCTGATAAAGTCACCCATTGTTTAGAATTGGTACTGGAGTGGATCAAAAGATAAGCATGATATTACTGCAGGAATGTGAAAGAGGTGAGAAGAGATGAGAAAAGAGAAGAAAAGATGAGAAGAGAATAGAAGAAATGTAGATTAGAGAAGAAAGGAGAATAGCAGTAAGGAAAGACTGGAGGTAGAGGACATGAGAGGTGAGAGGTCACTAACAGCTACTGCTAAAGAGACAGTTGCATCACTATAGTGCAAACACATGCACACAAACTCTGGACTAAATCTAGATCTCAACCAATGCTGGAATCTCAAATCTATAATTACTGTCCGATACAATACTTTTCTGTTTCAAAGTACCTGCATTATTCTTAACATTAACAGCTGATATTTACACCCCAACACAGTGGCTTTAAAATGATCAGAGTCAACCTTTAATAATGGCATATCTGGGAAAGTAAGGTTTAGAAAAACGCAGCGTGTCGAGTAACTCACTGTGTTGAAGTTAGGGAAGAGACTGAGAGGGGAGGAGCCACTGAGCCGGAAGGGCAGGAAATGTTTCAGGTCCAGAGGTGTCTGGAGTGGGCGACCTTGAAGCGGTAATGAGGCCAGCAGGGGGCTTCCCTGAGCAGCCGTACCTGAGAGCACAAACAACCAATCACATTTACATTTACATTTATGCATTTGGCAGACGCTTTTATCCAAAGCGACTTACATTACATTGTACTATACATTTGTACATTTTGTATAGTAAGCAAGTGAGGGTTAGGTGCCTTGCTCAAGGGCACCTCAGCCGTTACCCGCCAGCCCTGAGAATTGAACCAGCAACCTTCTGGTCATGAGTCCAACTCTCTAACCACTGGACCACGACTGCCCAACTACCCACGACTCACATATAAGAGAACAACGTTTAAATAAAAAACTAATGTCAAAACCAAGGAGGAGAAGGCAGATGCTTAAAGGTGCTGTGTGTATATTTAAGAGGATCTATTGACAGAAATGCAATATAATATACATAACTATGACTTCAGAGGTGAATACCGTTATGTTTCTATTATATTAGAGCTATTTCTATTTACACACACCACGGGTCCCCTTACATTGAATATATAATGTTGTTTCAACATTAGCCCTAAACAGAGAAACTGCTCTATAGAGCGCGTTTTGTAAATATGCTATCTCCTTCGGCAAAGAAGCGGAAACATGACAACATCTTTGTCCTGTTTCAGCCAACGTAGTGCTTTGAAAGGTAGGGGGGACCAGTGGAGTGAGCCATTGGTTGCAATTTGCAACCTAACCACTAGATGCCGCTAAAATTGCTCGTTTAAATAGTCAAATCATTCAGTTACTGCAGCAGGATTTAATGAGATTTAAGTCATCATTATTCTGAAAAAGCATTGATTCAGTACATTCAGATCGAATCATTTATTCAGAATCAATAAAAGTTAACACAGCATGAAATTGAGTTCTAAACAAAGCTTTGGGAAGCTTCTTATTCATCCAGTCCTGTCACTCATAACCTGGATGGAAATGGGGAACAAATTAACACTTATATATAAAACATAATCAGACTAACTATGTATTAATTTGTTCATTTTGTGAGGATTGCCTTCTTTGCAGTGGAAACATGCTAAGACACTCTCACTTCAAGAAATGTATAACATTTATAATGCATTTGGTCATTGTAAATTGTTATTTGTGAACAGCACCTCTGTTCTACAACTCTAAAAAATATTGCACAATAACACACCATGGCTACAGGTCAGTAACCCACATTAATTTAAATGACTCTATTACTTTTATCAGCTTTAATATAGCGTGTCCTACTGACCTATAGTTGAGTTATTACTCTAACCACAAGAGTGTTGATAGGGATAAATAATGATAAAGCTGGTGAGCTAGAGAATTGATCACGACATTAATAATATACACACACAAACATACTCTTGATCTCAGAATTATTGGCTGTTAACTGGACCACATCAGCTGAGTGTTGTACAAAAGAAAAGACACCATGGGATATGGGATTTTTAATGGTGTGTGTGTGTGTGTGTGTGTGTCTGCAGGGATATCATGTTTCTAATGGAGTAGGGATGTAGAGGTTTCTCATTTTACAGTTGGCTGAATCTGAAATCCAGGAGCGTATAGATACTTACCCTACCACAAAGATCAATCAGTGCAGTGTACATACACACAAGCACGCACGCACGTCTGATATCAGTCATTTAACTTTACGTCAAACTGTCACATTTCTCTGTGTGTGTGTAATAGAAAGAGAAGGAGAAGACACAATCCAGACAATTTATTAGATGGAGAAAACACACAACCAGCACCTCATCACACACCAATATACAGAAATGCAGAAAACAGTTAGGACTGGGTCTCTTCTGCTATACATTTAAGCATAAAGATGTATATAAGAAATGTACAGTACAAGAGAGTGTGTAAGAGCTTTTTGTGAAATTAAAAAGTTAAATATAGACACAGCTATGCTATTGTTCCAAGAATGTGTTTAAGTATGTATACTGACTCACTCAATTAAAAAAAAAAAAGAATCACACACGTTCATGCACAGAATGTGACAAGCATTTGTTCAGTCTAAAACACAAAGGATTAAATTGAGGTGGCACAGTGTGTTTGACTGTAGTGGACCACAACACACTGAGCAAAGAAAAAAATCTTTTTTTCAATCTCCATCCTGACAACATTTGAAAGGCGTAATTATGATTTCCAGAGAGCTGTAATTAACAGAATCCGCTGCTCTTGCGCGTGTGTCGTTCTCTCTCCATCTTTCTCTCTCTCCCTCAAACACACAAACACTGCTGTGTCCAGCTGGCCGCTCGCTTTATATTTCTGTCACATCACATATTTCTTTCTCTTTTGCTCTTTTGTTTCAACCCCCACCATCTTGTTGTTATACTTGTTTGAATTTAAATGTGAAGTCTGAGTTCAAATCATTTTGCAATTTCCAAATTGATAGAATTCATTCATTACAAATGATATTATCTGCATGAAATGTATAAGCCACTTCAGAAAACGTAAACAACACCGGCCCTGCAGCCCAACTTTTGGTCTGGAAGAACGTCCTTTTTCAGGTTTTTAACACTGCATAAACATTTGAACAAAATACAACCAACAGAATATTTATATCTGAATCAAAATGTTAAAATGTCTTTAGGATTTAATTATAAATGTAAGATTTAAAATAAAAAACTGAAACCTGAAGTGCTACATTGTGCAAAGTGGTCTATAAGAGAAGACACCTTAAGAGTTTAAAAAACATATCTCAACAATTTCATAAACTCAGATTTAAGATGCCAAGTCTGCAGTTAAATGTCAAAATTTTTAAGGATTTCACTATGAACTCAATTTTCAGTCTCATCCATTTTCATCTCATCAAATTGACCCAAATCCAGATATATGATAATATTGAACCCATACATTTTACCTTGCATGCACAGTTTAATACTAAATGTATTTGAGCTGTACAGTTAATACCATCTCTTTTTTTGTTGACAATTTTAGTAAAAACAACTCCGACTAAGTTGATACTTAAATGAAACAACTGAGAACTGATCTCTGAGCTGAAAAAGAGCAAATCTTGGAGTACTAAAATTTTCCTAGGCATTTTAAGCACATTTGGTACAGATTTGAAAACCGACAGGCATTTTAAATTGTACCTTAGTATTTGCAATGTCCTCTTTTTGCTATAATGACAGCAAGCACTCGAGCTGCCATGGGTTTTTGTGCAAACTGTGATGCACGTTATCACAGCACGATCCAACAACGTTCTACAGAGCATCCCATGTACTTTAATGCAAGCAAGAAAAATGAGTTAAAGGGGTCATATTTTTATAAGAGACCAAAAAACAACAGAATCATAAATGTTTTCATTTTACTTCAGGTTTAAATAAGAAGAATCACAGATTGTCCTCAGACTTTTGAACGCCACTGTTTTTAATACATGTTTGTATAGGAGTGCGTGTATGTTTACAGGGTCAGATGGAGGCAATGTTGATTGTCGCCCTTTTTTCATTTACATAACAGACATGCCTACAGCATGTACCGCGCACGCACGCACGCACGCACACACACACACACAACCTAAGCTCAGTGTCACACACACAGCCGTACAAACAAGCCCTGTAGCAGTGGTGCCCTGCCCGAGTCCATCTTGAGATAAAACAGAGTGTGACAGCCACGTCCGTGTGTGTTTGTGCGTGTGTATGCCCATGTATATCTCATTTTATTTGCGCTCGTGTATCCGTATGTGTGTGTGATTCGAGAAGACGTGTCGGAGAGAAAGCTGCATTCTGTGTTGTTGAGATGAGGAACACCAATGCGGTGATCGTGGTTAGCTGCAGTGTGGCCATCAGCTCTCACTTGATCTTTTTAAAAGAACAAAAAAATTCAGTTCAGGTCTGTTCAGCCAACCAGTTCAGAGAGAGTTTGGAGCTGACCAGCTCTGTTCATGTTTGATGTCTCAGTGGTGAAACTGATCAGATGCCTACAAAACAGGAACTTCTGAAAAAGAACCACATTTGAAGGACATCTTTGTGTCATTTTGAATAACTTTTAAGTAAACTATATTAGTGGGGAGCGATATATTGGTTAGAATGATATATTAACACTTACAGAATCTGACATTTTAAAATGTTCTGTTTTAAAATATTGAATTTTGAAATGAAATGTGCATTTCAACATTATTTTTGTACATACCATATGTAGGCTTATATAATATACCATTACAAATATTATAATGTATAGTATATGCAGTTTATGGCCATTATCTACCTATCGGCATTGGCCAATGAAAAAACAGTCAGCCGCTAATGTGTATATTTTGAAAAACTGGATGAGATAAAATAATAGACGAACAAATGCTAGATTCAAAAAAAGACAAAGTAGCCTTAATCATTAAATTTATTAATAAACAATAAGCCGTTTTTATTCTCATTTGCTGGTTTTAGGGGTTTTTAGTACACTACATGACAGAGTAGGCGAGGGCCGATCATTGCATTCCTCGGGGCCTTCTGATTCTTCCTTTAAAGAGTAAAAATAAAAATAAAAAATCTGAAGTCAAGTGCTCCATCTTGCAGGTTTTACAAAAAACACATTTCAATCAAACCCTCAGCCCCTCTTTTTTTTCCTTCTTTGCACCAGTCTGTCGAAACCCTTCAGCAGCCATAATCAGAACTCATCTCCAATCTCTTCAACTCACTCTTTCTATTTCTTCTTTATCTATCTATCTATCTATCTATCTATCTATCTATCTGTTTTCCTCTCTCTGTTCTTTTTAAGAGAACTGTCCTAAAGGAGGAGTGTGTCGGTTTTGATTAGACGTAACAGCGCATGAAGAACATAATGAGTGAGGAAATGATGGAATGATTGTAAGCTCCACTGCAGCCATGTGTGTGTCAGAGGGACAGAAACAAGCAGAATTAATTAGCTGGAGCAGGAGGAGTCTTCCAGAACGCTGAGGTCACCCAACATTGACCTTTAAAAAATCAGGACATCTGATTGGCCGATGATGCAGCTGAAATATAATGAATTTAACAGGAACAAATAATATCAATTAGGTAAAGTGAAAGTGAAAACGGAGAAGATATTTTTAACCTCCCTTGTCTCGTTTTGTCTATTGTTACTTTGTTTATTTTATTTGTTCGTTTTTCAGTTCACCAGCCAGCATGGAATCAAGTGTGTTTGTGTGTCTCATATGTAAAAAATAATGGCTAATCATGATGACTAACATTATGATCTCATTCTTGTTGAATTGAATTTACCTAGTAATCTAAATGTAATAAACTGCCTGTTCCAAATATCTTTTAACAAAGCACTTGTTGTGCCAGGTACTTACTGAATACAAGGATATTGCCAGTACATGCTTTTTTACCAAATCTGTGGGACAATGTTTGACCTTGATCTACACTTGTGTTCAAAGTGATTTACAATACAAATCATCTTAAAAACAATCCACATATCTAATATTATTATATGTTGGTGAACACCAGGGCTAAGCAATAAAGATGGACTGATGCACTTAATTCTTAAAATGTGCTAAAGTGGCTATTGTTACTAAATCTTTACTATTAAACCTTGCAGATCCTTTCTTTTTTATTATCCTCCTGACAATTTGTAAAGGTTTAGAAAGAATGATGAACTGTTCCATTTTTAAAATAAAAGTTACAACAAAAAATTCTAAATATAAATTTATGATCAAAGGCACATCCAGACATTAACATAAATTTATAGCGAATGCTTTGTCTTATTTTGATTTAACTTTTACTTATAATAATAAATAACTTAATATTTTTCTTTTATACAATCTATATTTCAATATTTTTATACAAACTATTTAAAAAAACACTAAAACAATATAAATTACCGGTAACACTTTACAATAAGGTGCTATTTGTTAACATTAGTTAATGCATTAGCTAACATGAACTAACAATGAACAATACTTCTACAGCATTTATTAATCTTGGTTCATGTTAATTTCAGCATTTACTCAAATTTAAACGTCATGTCTGTTAACATTAGTTATAACACCATAAACTAACATGAATAATTGTATTGACATTAACTAATATTAACAAGGATTAATAAATGCTGAAAAACTAAATTGTTCATTGTTTTCTAAAGCATTTACTACTGTTAACAGATAGCACCTTATTGTAAAGTGTTGCCAAATTATCATTGTTTTTCATTGTTATTTACAAATGTGCTTTAGTTATTATCTGTTTTAATATCTGTTTTTGATAACTAAAAAACAAAGACTAGATAGGTATATGCATTCTAGTATAGTTGTAGGAAGGCCAAGGTCAAGGATTTGAATCCCATGGTAAAAGGTAAACTTTCATAAAAGTTGCTTTGGATAAAATCATCTGAACTATACATGAATATGACTGTAACTTTAGTACAGAATCATACTAGCATCATTTCATTGCCTTAAACAAGCTTTCTTTCAGTCAAAATTTTGCAAAGAGAGTTTGTTTGGTAATCTAACAAGACAGGCGGATATTATTTGTGTTGCCTGCAGTGTGAATGTACTGCTGATGTAACGCTGGACGGGCTGCAACTGAATCAGAATCGAAAAAGTGTTAGCAGGCCCAAAGCAGACAATAAACGACGTGATTAAATGATAAGATCAGAAGGCGGAGCATCTGAGCGTGACTAGGAGCCTAAAGCGAAGAGAGCTGTGCAGTGGAAAAACATTTACCCTTTCTGAATAACAGACATCATAAACCCTACATATTATTTAAAATTATGCTAATATGAATAACATGAACATCAGCACCGCCATTATGATACAATAACGTTAGAAATGCACATTAGCACATGCAGATACAGATACAATCACACTTCCGTATGCTGCAGTACACTCTTAAAAATAAAGGTTCCTAAAAGGTTCTTCACAGCGATGCCACAGAAGAACCGTTTTTAGTTCCACAAAGAACCATTCAGTCAAAGGTTCTTTAAAGAACCATCTCTTTCTTACATGTTTATAATCTGAAGAACCTTTTTTCGGCATAAAGAACCTTATGTAAGACAGAAAGGTTCTTTGGATGTTAATGATTCTTTATGGAACCATTTATACAAAAAAGGTTCTAGCACCATTATTTTTAAGAGTGTAGGTGCATTAGATACAGAACAGTGGGGCAAAAAACACACCAACAAGCAAGTAAAAAATAAAAATAAAGTAAGGAACTTTCTATATGGAGAGTTCATTAACTGCCATCCACTCTATCCAATAACTGCAGCCTATCAAAACTAGCACATTTTACACCTATAATGTCAAATAAATGCTCTTAACTAGGTGTGTAAGTGTGTGCATTCCAGAAAGAGAGAGAAAGAGAGAGCGAGAGAGCATCATCAAAACCAATGGTGCAAAGCGGGCAACCCATCTGCCACAAAGGAACAATAAAGCCTAAGGCTTCTATATGTGTGTATGTGTGTGTGTGTGTGTGTGTGTGTGTGTGTGTGTGTGTATGTGTTAAACACCCTGAGGGTGCACAATGATAAATTACTCCTTTTTCTTTCCCCCTCGAGATTCAGGCTGAAAGAAGGAGGGTGAGAGGTTTGGAGCACGACCACAGATTGATAAAGAGCAGGAATTGCAGGACATTAATATAAAATCAAAGCTCCACACATATTCAATTCATCTGTTACGCTTCTGCGAGGCACAGCAGCACATGGAACAAACCGGCATGCAGATGAGGAGGAAAAACACAAGGAAAGGAAAGTAGAGGAAGTGTGTTTTCATTTGTGCTCTTCACGACTGCAGGCTGAATATATGCAGAGAGAGAGAAAGAGAAAGAGAGAGCGCATGCTGTTTTCTTATCTCAATCAGACTGTGTGTGTGTGTGTGCTGAGAGAGTGGAACTGATAGTGACAGTTAAATCTAGCCAAAGGCTGTGCAGTTGTTACACTGATAAGACAATGTTTCTTTAAAAAGAGTTTTACTCTTTTGTACAGCAGAAAATCATTTAAAAAATCTGTGAACTCAAGAAAGATTTGCCGTCAGTACAAACTGTGATTATTACAGCCAATCATTATTCATGAGCTCTAAATTCATGATTGTGAATTATTATGATGATTATTATTTAATAATGATTATAATCAGTATTTTTTATAATTACGTGTCTCATTATTAAATATATATTTTTTATTAGCATTAATATTTAATTTCTACAGATTGTTTTGTTAAAAATGTTTATTTATAAACGGACGCACACAACTGGCCCGAAGTTAACTTCCTGTCTGTGTTCGTTAATCGGTCTGGCTAGTGGCTAATAATATAACAATTTATATTTGATTAAATTTTGATTAATATTTTCTTGTATAATAATTGTATTAAATAAACAATTTGTTTGAATTTTACTGCATATTCATTTTATTAAATAAACAATTTGTTAAATGGGTCGTGTTACTGGTAACCCAAAATAATACTGACTCTACATACTTGTAACTTGCTAGCTAATGTAATTTACTTGTTATTTCTTTTGCTTGTTATCAGAAATAATCTACAGGGACTCTATTTTTTGCAGATGTGTACTGGAAGTTATTAGCATAACAATTTAAGTGAAGAGATACAAATTTAAAACATTGAAAATAGCAAACACACACACTTTATCCTCAACACACAGATAATGACGGCTCAATCAGAGCCCACTTATGAAATGATGCAGAGTGACAGATGCTTACTGGAGTTGATTTCCTGTCTAATGAAGTCATTTCCTGTGTCAGTAGCCACTTCAGAGCGATGACCTCAAAATAAACATCACTTATTACACGCATAAACACCAAAGAAAAAGCACAGCGTACGCGCGCACGTCTCTTACTCTGTGAGAGAGATTAGAAACGTCTGGTGTTAATGCAGACAGAGACTGCAGCGGTGAGATAAGGCAAAGTGGTTTTAAAATCTCATTCTTCAACCTGCATACGTCCGTTGCTAAGAATGTGACTGTGAAACGCATAAATGTAAATGCTAATGTGAGCCGAAAATGGCGGCACATATGTCAGGCAGACAGAGGGCTGAAACATATAGCGATTATTGTATGTATCTCTTGTCCTTTCTGTCTCGAACAGCATCGTGCCTCATTACTAAGCAGGTGTTCTTTATCTTTTTGCATATCTATTTATCGGCTGAATAGGCGCAGCACCTCTTGAAGGGCGTTGTGTCATTGAAATGTCCCTTCCCACTCGCCCCATTTCCTGCAAGTGCGTGAATGCGCTTTTTTAGGCATTTTATCAGAGACTCTGGCAAACGAGTTGGTGCAGTATTTGGCAGCGGTGGTCTGTAATTGTTTTAAATAAGCCTCATGCGTCATGCCAAATAATGGCAGCTCAATGAAGACATTAATCTACACAAGTGCATCTGTGCGACTTCATTTACACCCCCCCTCCCTCGTGACATCAGCCGCGCGCCACTACAAACGGTCCCTGCGGTCCCTCCGCTAACTGAAGACGCGTCGCGTTATTAACCGATTTTTGGGGAGTTAACTGAGGACCGCCACGTAACACTTCTGACATTAATTCCACTCGCATCTCTTCGACGTTCTCTCCTTTTGTCTGTTCAGATCTCTGGAAGTGTAGTAAATGTCAAAAAATGATTTTTTTTCAGGTCTGAGCTGCACAAATGGGTAAAATTACAGTGATGATGATGTGCGCGTGAGGCTGTATTCGCTGACTGTCCGTCAGTGCTGTGGTGTCATACGGTGTGTAGCTGTTGCATTATGTATGATTCATCCTGACAAATAGGTAAAAGACTTCAGCAGGACAACAAAACAGCAGTGAGGAATTCAAAACAAGGCCGATACACACAAGCACACATGTATAAGCTCCTTGCTCATCTGTTTGGCTGTATATACCGACTGGTAAATTGGTAATTGTCCATTTTTTATGAACAGGGTAGACTTTGGGGTCACATTTACTTTTTTAAAAGCATCAAATTCCCAAATATCATACTTTTTGTTACAAAAACTATCTTATCTAACATAAACTTAACTTAAAAGTCTGTTTCTTCCTATCCTCACAATGGTGATTTTGACACCTCAGAGGTCCTGACTGTTTTGACTGTATCTTAATAAAAATAAACCCCCAGAAAATAAAAATACAAAATTTACATCATTTTTTGAATGAATATTCGAATAAAAAAAAACAATAATTTAGTTATTTTAATTACTAAAAACATGTTTAGCTACTATTTGTCCCACATTTTGCATGACACACACTTGATTTCACCTGTTACAAACTGATATAAAAATTGTAACACCAAAAAAATCTGTTTTTTTTATTGCATTCATCAAGCTCAAGTTACAGCATGAAAAATGATTAAATAAATATCAGGTTTTCAAACTGTATGTCCCAAATTATATTTTATCACAGCTGTGAAAATTGCAAACCTTATATAAACTAAACAGAAAATATAACTACACACAATATTAATATGAAGGTTTTCTGAAGGTCAAGTGCATGCTTTCACTGGTGATTTGTTAAAAACATATTCTATAGTTTCAGGCCATTTTATGTAGTACCCCATTGGTGGCAAGCGGCATTTGAGTAATTTACATTTACATTACATTTCATTTTCATGATTAATTGATGACAAGTAATCATGACAAACAGTTATGCACATAGATCTAGAAACACACATGCATATGTGCCAACGCACAAACACACTGTCTAGGTGATGCATGGACTTCACCTTCAGGCAGTAGATTTAGGCCGACAGAGCACATCAGAGCCAATACAAATGCACACTAGTGATAGAGGAAGCTGTCTCTCAGTTTCCTTTTCATTCTCTCTATTCTTCTGTAGCCTTGGTGTATCTCAGAGGAAATATATTCCCCACCGTGTTAAGTGAAATGACCTTACGAGTAACAGAGACTCGCTGATACATCTAAGCAGTTGTATTCTTTATCTTTTTCACTTGCTCGCTTCAAACTCATCAACCACTGATAATATCATATTTGATTGATCTTGATCTGTTTCATCAGATCCAGAAATAAGCAAATCAACCCATCTCCAGACAATATCATTATATATCAATATATACCAATATCTTAAAATCATAAGCCACAAACTTAAAGGCTAACCAATTAACCTTTAATTAAACAGTTCACGCATAAATTATCATCTTTCATCATTTATTTAACCCTAAACTTTTCCAAACCGTTCTTTTTTATACACTTTCTCATATGGAAAAGGACATACAAAAGCATAGGAACCATCATTTTAACAAAATCAATATATATATTTTTACAAAAACATTTCAAATGGCACACAGAGACTAATCCAAGCAATAGCATTGCAATATATTGCCAAGTCCTAGTGTTACATATAAGCCTAAGTCATATATAAACGTAGCTAAATGCCAAAATGTAAATTTAAAGTTTTTATATTTAGCAATGAGCCAATCATTGACCTGATAAGATGAGAGTTTAACAGCCCATAGGAGAGGAGAGGAGATGGTATAAGAGAAGAGAGGAGCAAGTTGAACAGTCCAGAGGAGAGCAGGAAAACAGGAGAGAGGAGAGGAAAGGAGAAGCCCATGGGCAGCACTGACCTTCTTTGTGTTAGCCTAAAGACAAGATTACCTCCCCAGACTTCTGTTTCCCCCCGTTAGAAACTACGGGTGTGATGCTGTTTCTAGGCCACCGCACACACCTCCAGCATCCCACAGTGCGCCCATGTATCAGAGTGGCCAACACTACAAAACAATGCTGTGTGTGTGAGCGTGTGCACACGCACATATGACAAAGTGTGAGCGTCTGCGTTACCGCTGTTGCCCCCCTCCTTTTTCTCTCTCTGGGGACATTTGTAGTGGAAATAGCTGGCCTTCCAAAATCCCCAAATTACCCCCAATCAACCCTGCCCTTTTTCTTTCAGATCCATCTGTGTGTGTCGGGAGGGAGGGAGGGGGGGTGTTGGGTTTTGCCTACAGTACATCATAGAAAAACCTGAAATCCTTTGCTAGTAGAATAAAAGCTGAAACGTAAAAAAAAGGTTTTAATGAAAAATGTAAATATCTAGGTTTAGGGGATAGGAAAACATCATGTGCATTCATGGGCTATTACCACTTGAAAAGATCTGCTCGGACACCACATCTCTTTAAAAGAGCCCTGCTGAGAACATTAGCACCAGCACTAGTCACATTAAAACCTCTTTCTGCCCCTAATGACCTCCCCTAATATCCCACCCTCTGATCACTTTCAGTCAATGCAAAGTGGAGACAGTGGTCACATGTGACAGGAGGACTGAATGACCAGTCGGCCTGGAGGACGAGGAGCGGGGTACATATTTTTGTCATGTGGGCATAAGCTGGTCTGCGGTTTCTCTCTTGCCTCAGTTCCCACAGTGAAACTATGGCACCAAAATGGCTTCCACAGCAGAGAGGATGTGAAAGGAACAAATGAGTTGGTGCTGCTGTGAAGATCTGCTTGCTTGTGTTTGTGTGTGTGAAGAAAAAAAGAGCAAGAACTGACAAAGAGACTAAGAAGAACTGGCAGCAAAATCTCTAAATGTACTAAAATTCACAGATATCATTGTGAACAGTTCTATATGACAAACTAACATTTAAATCGGTTTTTACTTTTTAAGAAGAACAGATTTCATGTTTCCTGCTTAAATCTAGGAAACATGAAATCTACATTGTTATTGTGGGGAAGGGCAAATGATATTAAAAGGTACTGTACATCTTTGTCAACACTATACATTAGGGATGTACCGATAACATTTTTTAAATAAGTACCAAATATTTTTCTGGTACTCACCGATACCAATCCCTGTATTAGTTTTTTTTTTTGGTGAAGTGGCAATTTTCCAAGCACAACACAGTGAGACTAATAAAAATTAAATTCCTTCAGAATTACAACTCCACCTCATTATGAAAAATTTAATAATTTTATGTGCTTTTATGAGCACAAATTTCAGTCAAATCTGTCAGGAGGTATCGGTCTTTGGTGTACTTTTACGAGTACGAGTAGGAGTACATGAGCTTAGTATCAGGCCTGATAACAATACCGAGCATCCCTACTATAAATATTCCCACTGCCTGACAAATATCACTGCAATATAGTCCTGAGAAATCAAGCTCAGACAATGCTAGACTCTGTAAACAGCATAAAAGAGACAAGAAACAGCCCATGTTTTTTGGCAAAGACAAAAGACTTTTTGGCCTTTTCAGCTCTTATTATAGGCTATATCACAAGAAACCACACAGAGCAAGAGAATGAAAAGACCACAAGCCGGGATTCGAACTCAGGTCACCTGAAGCGCTACTGTGCAATATGTCAACACGCCCCCCGTGACTTTTGCGCCAACTTGAATTCATCCACTCCATTCTAATATGTGATCATCATTCTAGCAAAGTAAAGTTAAATCTTCATTGTTGGAAAACACAATCCCTCTAACTCCAGCAGCTACATATAAAACTCATGTGTAGTAGAGTCTAGACACAAACACTGGACAATCACACAAAGACATACAGGTACAAGGCAGACACTATTGTTGTGGTAGAGGTACAGGAAAAACTTAATCCCAAAATCACTTGTTTGTGAGCACATGGGCGTATACGCACACACATTCTCTTAAGCTGGAAAAAGCCAATCTACTGCGGATGAAAGACATTCCTTATCAACTACCTCATAAAGGAACGGGAATAGAAGGTATTTACCCAGAAAAAGAGAGAGCGAAAGAGGGACTAAAGGGAAAGAAAAGCAAGTTGTGTGGGTAGAAAGATTATGGGTGGGTTGTAGAAGCACCGAGCTGCTTCAAAGAGCTCAACTGTCACACTCTAATCAGAGAGAGAGAGAGAGAGAGAGAGAGAGAGAGAGAGAGAGAGAGAGAGAAAAACCACCATCATCAGTTTCTGTCCCTTTCAGGTGAATTCAGACCCAACCAAAAATCTCTGCTTCATCCTGCATCCCCCCCGTGGATCATTGAGTCAAGTGCAACGTGAGTTGGTGCTTAACAACATAAAAGCTCAATGCATTGACAAAAACCATCTTCACTGTACACACAGTCACTCATAGCAGTTTCATAAACATATTTTCACAAGTACAGTAGTTGGTCATTTTGTGTCTCTGTAACCCCTGCAGAGAGCATATGCATTACCCTCTTGTCAATGTCACACTACCCCACACACACACACACACAAACGCATCAGACGTACTGACAGGCCAATCAAGCTCATGCCGTCATTTCATTTTAATGATTTGCCCCGTCACTCAATTGCCGTTCTACAGGGAGCCGACACACACACACACACACACACACACACACACACAATGCGTCACTAAATACAAGAGAGCTCAAAATGAATATAACCTCCAATAATGAAGGGGAGGCTCAAACCCCAAAACATTACAAATGGAAAAGGCTTTCAGATGGTTTGTTATAATATGATGCATCAGTGCACCGCATCATGTGTTCATGGGCTGATAAATGTGGCGGTAAATATATGTGTCGTGAAGGCCATACTGAAAAAGACGGAGAATACGTTTTCAACAGAGCATGACCGGAAAATGAAAGAGTGGTGTGGTGTTCGAAAAGGCGCCGATGTTGATGAGAAATGAAACAGCGTAATGTCTGCGGCAAAACATCCGTTATGGGAACTCTGCAGGTTTTTATGGAACGGTGCAGGAATTTGGCGCAGAGCATTCACACATCTCTATCTAAACACAGAAAACGATCGAATGTATAGCAAATAATATCATTTCATTAATTTAGAAAAAATTGTAAATGACTAAATATGAATATGTTTTTGATATCTGAGCAATCAAGACATTAATGAACAAGGAATTCCAAACATTTCCATTGCAGCCAAATTCCTAAACAGCATGTTTGTGAATAAAATGTGTCTTACTTCCAGCTGTGTTTTAGTGGAGTCTTCCTAGAGAATGCCGTAGTAATACGCGACTGGCAAAGAGCATTCCTTTAAAAGGATGGCATTACCGCATTCCCCACACTTACAAACACACAGGCTGGGGTGCTGCCACGACAACTGAAACCATGACAGTAAGAAGGGGGTTGAGAAAACAGTGCCAAAAAAGCCATTGAGCACGGTCTGACATCGGTCCAGAGAGCACACATGCACATTCAAACCCCTTTATAATTACAAATGAGAATGTACAAGACAAAACTGTGTTTTTAATTAGCAGCTGCTTTATACAATGCAATGGACATTTAAAATACACACAAATAATTACTGAAAGTCTAAGTGTAGTCAATGCAAGTTAAAGGGCAATTTAAATAACTAGGTTAAAACTTCATGGCTCAAGGGCATGACCTCTGACCCAGACACTCCTGTCCCCATAAGCAAGTTATTCAACATGAGTGTGGAGTGATGCACAATTAACATGCAGACAAATACAATTTATGGTAATTGTGTGATGATTTTAGACAAGCTGTGAGGGAACGATGGAGACATTTCATGCTGCAGAAAGCGTTTGAACCTTTTTTCCTGTCCTCTTTGTCTTGGTTTTTCGAAGAATTGCACGATTTAACCGGTCTTTATGTAAACAGTTTCTGTGTAACTGTGTATTTGTGTGCCGGAGTGTCCTTTAGACTATGTTGCTAAGCCGACAGAGCATTGGTATCTGGCAAATAATCTGATGAATTGAAAGCAATGAGAGAAAAAAAGATTAAAATCCTTCTCGCTTCCGTTTAAATTACTTCGAATGTATTATTTACTATAGACTTAAAGCGGGCAAAATTTCTAACTGCAAGACTCTAGAAATTATACATCACAATTAAAAAAACATTTAATGTAAAGATAAAATTAGATTTAAAAATACAAATTGGAATTTATACAATAAATGTAAAATATAATTTTGCTAATACAACAAATACTTGTAAAAATATTATATTTACGTTGCTTTTTAATAGTTATTAAAAGCATAAATCAAAGCAAAAGGGACACCCGCAAAAGGAAAATGCAGCGTGATGAAATACAGAAGCAAATGTTTTCGATCCTAACGAAATTCATGAGATAAGAAAAATAGAAAATTCAAACGATTTCCTTAAATGAGCTGCGTTATTGATAAAGCATTTTCAGCGCGAGCAGAATCAATCCTTTATCATTTTTAATTTTCCGCTCCGCTGCTTGTGAAGAACACCAGGTGCTTTGAGAGAGAACATGCCCTCAAAAAGCAAGACTTTTAAAATAATATATTCTTTAAAATATAGATGAGCTATTTATTTGTGCAAATTTTAAAACAGCGGTGTTGTAGCGACCTCGTTAACACGCTTCTTTTATCGCCAAAAATGCATCATCGCACAATTAAATGTACATAATCAAATACCACGTATTATTACAAGTCCTAAATGATTAAATGTCTGCAATGACATAGTAAACATGTCTATCTTACAAAGAGTGCCAGTGAAAATGAGGGAGAGAGAGGAAGAAAGAAATACAGAGAGCCAAAGTTTTTTTAAATCTCATTCCAGTGCGCTCGTCCGTGTCATAAGAGATCAGCAAAAATACACACCATTCTCTTTATTTTATCTTTTGCTCGTCACGTATTGTCTCTGTGCATCGGTCTATCACACTAGAGGGGTCAACGGTGATGAAATTTTGTTTTGATGATCAACTGAATATAAACCCACAGAACGTTTCCAAAAAATCATGCAGAACTTAAAAATGAATTTAGAAAGGGGCTTTACAGGTGTTGACTGGACCAAACGCCATTCTAGTTAACTGGCAGACACGCTCAAGGCCTTTGATGGCACGCGTATGACAGTCGCACGCGCATCTGGCAGCGTCTCACGCCACCAAATCTGCACCTCTGGAGCGATGCGCGTTCCTTTGCTTCTGGAAACCTCTACATTGTGCGCAGTTCATTTGTGTGGTAAGTTTTGTTTTCTGTCACATTCTTTTAATTCAAGCAACCCCCCCAGAATTAAAGCTTTGCGCGTGCCGGTGCGCAGCGCGCAACGCTAGAGGACTTTTGGGCACGAGACGCATCCTCAGTCTTCTGAGCACATCCAGCGCGTCCATATTAACGCATTTTTTTAAATATCACACACACTTTGCCACAAAACAAACGAATCTAAAATATCTCCATCCAATATGACTTACCGATCAGCATGCTGTAAAATGGTATCCTCGGTTCCAAAGAAAAAAACAACCAGCAAAAACACTGCAGGTTAACCAGAAGGTTTAATGAATACTCTCCAATACTTGGTTTTCCCCTTAGACAGCTCACTCTTCGATGCGTCTCACTCTTTTTTGTCCAAGAGTTAAGTGATGTGTCAGGTGTCGGTGGCGCGAAGGAACGCAACATACGCTCGCCACTCACGCGCTCAGTGCTCCGCTGATCTGCGCGCCCCCGTCAGGGAGAGGAAAGAAGGCGGGAGAGTGCGACCGTCAGTCTTTACCCCGTCTACTCCCCCCACCACCACCTCATCCCTCTCGCTCTTTTCGCTGCCTGCCGCTTAACCTGAACGAACGGCACAGATGGGAAAATTAGCTGGTGCTATTTTCTCCTTTCATGGTCCTTGATTTCGACTAAATAATTCTGTGAGTGCGCGTGTGTGCGCTTTTGAGGGGCTTCATCTGCGCCAATGCTAGATAATTTAGCAGACAACGAGGCCTTTACAGAAACTGCAAAGGGAAAACATAATAGATTAACAGAACATAATGGATAGGTTTTTAGATTTTCAGCATGCTCGAATTGTTTCGTTTTATAAAGGTCGTGGGTCAGCTTTACTGAATATCACCCAGCTGCCTGACCAGGAGTGAAGAGAACATAACAATTACGAAGTGTAGATAGCTAGTATGAAATAGACACATTCAAATAACAAAATCGTTATTTAAGATATCTGCTAGGTGTCACTTATTACAGTATAGCATCTCTGTCAATGATGTTCTAGGCCATTAGGACCCCCATCTGAGCACCCCCTATTGGTGCCATAAACACCTCTCCCACTTTTAGCTTGAGCTTCCCCTGGAGCTTTCTGAACATCAGTGTGTGTGTGTGTGTGTGTGTGTGTGTGTGTGTGTGTGTTGGGGTTAAGTGGTCACTTGCTGTACCGAAGAGTGAAAATTATGAAGAAAATAATTCCTTCTATAACACCTTTGAAATTTGTTGTTTACTTCCAGCATGTTACTTATGTTTATAACATAATTTTCAGACAAGGTGGAATTATATTTATGCATGTACTGTGATCACTCCTCTCATAACATGTTATGTAATATTGTAAATAAAAACAATACAAACAGTAATGAGGTGAATGCCAGTTCATGTGTTTGTGTTAGAGTTTGCTCAGCCTGAAGCTAAAACACTGAGATATCAGCAGATATTGCAGAGACAGCTGTTCCCTCTTCCTGCCAAAATACTTCTGCCATTCATCCACACAAACCAATCAGTGTAATCAGTGTTTGTATGTGTAGGTAAGTGAAAAATATATTCAAAATATAATGCAGGTTTGACATCATGACATTTGGAATGCAGACAGCTGCTGTCCTTCTTAAACCTCGTATATCCATATTTTTTTCATGAATCATTATTATTAGTCACCCTTTATGTTTGTCACTGGGTTTTGCAAATATCTAACCAATAAAAAGTATTTAAAAGTGCCTGTCAACTTTGACAACACAGTATTTAATCATTTAAAAAGTACAGTGTTTTTTCCATTTCCTGAAAAACAGTGTATTTGGAGATACAAGGTTTCAGCAGGATAGCGACAATATATTTTATATACATTAATGTGTGAATTTTTGACATGTTATTGATGGATAACTTCTATACACTATCATTTGGAATTATAGTGTCCAATAACATTCTTGGATCACAACGAATAACAGGTTTGCATTTGGGAATGAGGGTGGGAAAATAATGAAATAAATAATGTTATTAATCAATTTTAAATTATATTAAATTACTACAAAATAGTGTATAGAGAGTTTTAAAGCAACAACGTTACTGTGAATGTGCGCTTTTGTGGCCCAAACTTAACTTCCGGTACACATCCACAAAGAAGTCCTTGCAGATTATTTCTGATAACAAGCAAAAGAAATCACAAGTAAATTACATTAAGTTAAAAGTATGTCTAGTCAGTATTATTTTGGGTTACGAGTAGAAGAACCGTTACTTGGCTAAACTTAAATGCGACAAAGCTACACGACCCATTCAACAAATTGTTTATTTAATAAACTTGATATACAATGAAATTCAACAAATTATTTTATTAGCCACTAGCCAGAACGATCAACAAACACAGACCAGAAGTTAACTTCGGGCCAGGCACGTGCGCCTGATGAAACCGTCTATAAGCAACTATTAGCCTCTTCTTTGGACCAGTAGCTAAAAATAACAATTTGTAAAAAATATAGAGTACTTCTCAAAAGCCTTCAAAAGACAAAACTGCTCCCGAATCATTTGAATAATTCAGCAATTAGTCTATAACCCTTCAGTATCCCAGAGTGCAATGGGGCGTATTACAGGAGATGATGGGCAGGTGAGGGAGGAAGGGATTTACTCCTCCAGTAACATTAAGAGTCTATTACAGCTCCAGCATCATGAGCCAGTGTGCCGCTCCATGAAAATCCTTTCAGCCGAAAACATAGCTCATGTAAATAATGCGGCCTGTCAGTCAACTCTGTCATTCAGCACAATCGAAAGCATGTGTGTTATATGAGCTATTCTGAATATATTTAAAATAGTATTTAAAGGATCTGACCGCTGCAAGTGAGCCTTTGTTATTTTGCCTACTTTCATAATGTACCTATTAATCCAGATGGCTCCTATGAGCACATGGGTGCGTCGCAGTGCCTGGTCATGCTAGTTTTCTCCATCTGCCTAATTCCACTAACACGTCTGCATGGGTTCGAGCAAGTTGTAGTGATGGGGTAAAAGAACAACTGCTGATTATATGGGGACGGAGACATTATTTGCTTAGTAATATCTTCAATTGCATTTAATACAGCAAACTGGCATCTTGCTGTAGATTTAAATAACTAGACAACTAATACAAAAGAAGTGTTTAAGTAGTGAAGTGAATGTGCACAGACAGGACTGACAGATTTAAAAATGCTGAGACAAATGTGAAGACAAATGCCATAAGAAAAGTAAAAGAATAATGGAAAGAATATGCATGAGAGGAAGAATTTTCACACACCTAACCTGGAAAATCAAACTACAAAACTTACTAGCAACCTAAAGCAACATCAGCCCACACTACTGGCAGTCTCACTGCATGACATTATGGAATAAGGACAGGGGATTGGAGGGTGGGGATTACAAAGACAGAGTGAATAAATATGTGCTCACGGAGACAGAATGGAAAGAATGGAGTTTGAGTCTTACGTTATTGGAAGGTGAAAACAAGAGAAAATTTGCAAAAATAAAAAGGCCATAAAACAAAGGAAAAAGGTTGGGCAGAGAAAGCTTAATATAAGATATACTTATAAGTTTTGCTATAACTTCTGAAAGAGTCAAACTTCGTGTGCGTGTGTAAAAGAGAGTGATTTGTCACAGTCATGCGCAACATTGCCCCACTTTGATTAGACTCTAAGATACACGCACACACGGACACACACGGACACACACGGACACACACACACACGCACGCACACACACACACACACACACACACACACACACACACACACACACACACACACACACACACACACACACACACACACACACACACACACACACACACACACACACACACACACAGAGATAGGCTCATCTGCCAACACAGTGTCATATGGTGCTCGAGGTTGCTTCCTGCACATCATTTCCTTTGCCGGGCTGTCACTGCCAATCAGAGCACTGAAGGGATCTGGTACTGACAAGACCTGACAGAGGAAACGCACACACACACCCTGACACAAACACACACACGTCAACAACAACAACACACTCAAAACCAGCACAAACATTCTTGGACACTAACAAATACACACACATAAACAATAACAATACACTCAAACAGCCAAAACTCTCCCTCAAACAAACACACACCAGCAAAAACATACAAACTTCAAAAACACATTTGTTTTATTTTTGTGCATGTCGTAATTTGTGTGTGTAGTAATGGGAAATAAATACACAGCTTGATTTTTAGTCAGGAAAATAATATTATATAGATCTAAATATTTCTAAAATATATATTTTTAGATATAATACATTGTATAAATGTATATTATACTGTATACAAAGATAGGGATTTTAATATTATTTGATATAAAATATATTTGATATATTTAGAAAAATGTCCTTAAGATAAATTATAAGATTGTTCTTAAGATAAATTATAGGAAGCTCGTAAGAATGTTAATACTTAAAAAGTTCTCAAATATTTTCTTAAGAACATCTTCATATGCTTTGTATAACAATCTGGAGAAATAAATGTAAGAAATGTCTTAAGAAGTTTTTTCGGAAATACAAAACATTCCCAACTTTTTCTTAAATTAGAATTTAAGAAAAAATATGGCAGTAAAGAAGAATTTTCTTCTCAAGAATGTTTTGTGGCCACCCCCTGTTTTCTAACATTCAAATGTCCATCCCATAATACGAGTGTCATAATTAATCTGAAATGATTTGCTGAGAGGGTAAAAACTGAATATCTCACTGCAGCATATTAGCAAACACAGTGACCTGCGCTCAATGTCACACACACACACACACTGGACCCCTCTTTGTTCTGGGGCAGCATCTGTTTGGTCTGATAAAGGGATTAGAACATCCATTCCCCTGACCAGCCAATAGGGTTTAACCACACTGACAATACGTTTGTGTGTGTGTGAAGCCATCAGAGAAAACTACAAGTGTGCCGTACACAAAATTGTTTTTGCTTTCTGTTTTGTGTGTGTGTATAAATCCAGACTGTGCTGTTTTTTCGCCTGAATGAGAGAAATGATGAAATCCTAATTACACGCTACAGACATCACCCCGAGCAAGGCCTCAGTCACTCAAAGGCAAAAAAAGAGTCAACCATCAAAACACACACTTGCAACCTTTAGCCTTCTCAACATGACTCAACTATAATTCTTTCTCTGGTCTTCTCTCTTCATCAGCATGAAAAGAGTTGTTGCAAAGTTACAACAGGACACTGTGTGTAATTGGGAAAATAATTCAATGTCAACCCGAGACACGCACACAAACTCTAGCACTGATGTGTAATAGTGGAGTGAGGGGGTTGTTTGTGATTTGCTCCCTGTCAGTTCAGGGCATTATGGGAAGAGTTGCTGACACGACACATTATGCCCATGTGATTTAAAACACTGATGATGTTGATGATAACAACCATATTGCTGATGATGTCAGAGCCTGCGTAATGACACAACATCCCTGTGTTTAAATCAGAGTGGCCGATATGCTTTTGGATCAGATTTTTGGTAATAAATACTCTTCCCCGCTCTCTTTCTATTTCACTCTCGGCTCCTGTCGTTCTGCCATATTTTATCATTAACAGCAGCTACCGGAGCAGCCAACCGGAAAATTTCCATCATGAAACACTAACTCATCTGCATATTACAGCCCCATCGCCCGTGCATAAATTAATTCATGAATAACAATGAAAGTCCCGGTGTCTTTTGCTTTCTGAACTGAACGTGAGGTTCCGTTATGCTGTGATATGACCTCACGCTCGAATGTGCTCGATTCACTTACAGTACAGTGTGTGTGCCTTAGAGGTTAACATGTCTGACTTATTGTTTTACATTCTGCATACCAGATGACATAAGCATGACGTGGTAGTGCTTTTTTGTGGGCGTTTAACATTAGCTCTGTTTAACTGGCCCGACATACTAGGAACACGGGGTGGGACTATCAGATTGGCCAACCAATGAAGGACAATGACAAAAAGGTCATTTTTGATGATGCCAGCAGTATACGGTTTTAACAACAGTTCAAACTTAGTAGACTGAGGAAAGAAAATGACAACTAACAAAAGACCACGTGAAGGGTAAAATGATCAATAATCTAACAAAAAATGGTGACCTGGCGAGTTGGTAGGAAAGAGAGCGAGAGAGAGCGAGAGAGAGACCGAGTATGTTGGAATGGCATAAAAAACGCAGCTGTGGAGACACACTCAAGCAGAAAATTTCAGCCTTTAATACATCACACGCACGCACACTATAATCCAATACCTCACGCTACATTAGAGGAGACCAGAGAGGAAGAGCATGAAAGACAGAGAAAGACAAACACAGGAGGGCAATAAACATGCAAACAACAAATACACAACACAAGAGATGAAGCACTGTACCAAAAAGACCAGCAAAATGTTGACACATCATAAGTGCAATTATGTGAAATTGTTTTCCGACAACAGACGACATGGATCATAATGATAGTGAGATCAAATCTCTGCCAGTCAAACTGGGATAATATAAAAAGAATAATTCATAAAAACTACAGCAATAACCTGTTCACTTGTTGTTGATTATTATAATAAAAATACATTAACTGTAATAAATTACAGTTAGTGGCAAATAAATAAATTACATTTAAAAGCTATCTATAGGATACTTCTATATGATATATTTAGGCACACGAAAACAAAAGAAATGTTTTTAGTGTAGCATTTAATAAAACGTTTATACAGTACCTGCAAAAAACAGACCCTTTTATCCAAAAGACATTTACAATACAATAACAAGGACCAAACACAATACCCCTACAATGCATCAAGAACAACATTTATGAATTAAAGAAAATTGCTAAAATGAAAAGAGCACTTGCACAGCCGATGCACCATGTAGCACTATTTAATGTGTGTGTTTCTATGTGTCTGTTTTCAGGGCAGCCGGAGGGAGAACTGCTAATCTCAGCAGGCATATTACCTAGAATACCCATGATGCACCTGTCTGGGGCTAAGAATGGAGGGGGTGTTGAGATAAGGGGAATGACAGATAAGAATGAGGTAAAATGAAGAAAAAGAGAGAGCGGTTGGAAAAGAAAAGAGTGGAGAGGAAATGTGTTTCTGAAGAGAGGGAGAGATGAGGTGAGATGGTCTGTGGGCTAAAGTGGGCTGTTAATGACTGTGGACACAGGCAGATGCTCGGAGGGACACACTAATGTTACGTGTATATACACAGTGTGTATTTTATATAGCGAATGTTCATATGCACACAGTCCCGAAACAAACCCACTGAAATTATCCAGATGGAACAAAAATGAAGGATTGACATGATATGCCTGCATGAGTACATTCATCCTTCCTTCCTCATGGGTTGGGAGTAAATGTGTGTGTGTGTGTGTAGCCATGCTGTTTTTGAGAGTTTGAGGACAGGGGCCTAGAGGAGTCAACAGAAGGTGAGCAATGATAAGGGTGTGTGTGTGTGTGTGTGTGTGTGTGTGTGTGTGGTAAATCAAGTTTCCAGGCTCTTGCCTTTCCTCCTGGTATGAAATACACACTTACACACAGATGTACACACACATTAAACCTTTTATTTTTTCTAAAATATTTTTTAGACCATAGGTGTAATTTTCTTAAATATACAATGTTTGATCTGTTACAAACAGAAAGTCCTACCCCAAAATCATGCCATTGGTTAAGCCAGAAGACCGCTCTTCTCATTGCTCAAACAGAGCAATGTTTAAAGCGCTTCAGAAACACAGCGCCTGAGGTCTTTGAAGAAGCCATTAATTTTTCTTTACAAATCTGAGGTATAGCTATATATACTGTAAATAATGTGTGGTGATAATAAAGCAATAAATTGTATTCATATTTATTTAATTTCAAGACAAATAACATCACTCTGTAAAATAAATGGGCCAGATTTGCATTAAATTGAATCCCACCGTGTCAAAATCTTTTACATTTACATATGGCAAACCTTTTCATTCAAAGCAATTTACAACAATTAGGAATTAATTTTCTAATGCAAAATATAGGGGAGTTGGCCAATGTACTGTACCCGGTGCTTTGTTTTATAGTATTGTTCACTCAAAATAAAAAAGACAGAGAAACAACAAATTACGCAACACAAAGCGTACGTATGAGGATGTGTAAGCCACCAGTATGCCAGCATATTTTGTTGCTAATGCTTCAGGCATTGTCGTACGCTCATGGGAAAGGTTGTCCAGTCTAATTTGACTTTCTTTTATGCTGTCGAACACCAGCGGAATGGCTAATCAATGAGCTTTTATATCTTTGTGTTTGAATGCAAACACAGATAGCCTCTCTCTCTCTCTCGCTTACACACACACATCCTCCATAAACGACTTGCACAAAAGGCATCTGCATAGACCTATGCCATTTAGACTCATGCTATAAGCCTGACACTCACACACACACAGACCACAAAATCTAGCTAGTAAGTGCCTGTACCCCCGTTGCTGAAGGGGGCGTCACCATGTCGAGCATTTCCATGGTGAACATGTTCGGTTGCTATGTAATTATGGTCTATTTGTATGAGAGCCTGAACCTGAAGTGGATCTGACTGCTGCTCATATGATTGGACGTGCATGTGTGTCTTTATGTCTAAGAATCAACAGCATGGAAGTTAGATTTAATTTTGCATTTGCATTAGAAGAGAAATTTGTTTTTGAGGGCATGGATTTGAGTGTGTACTTGCTGTACTGATGTGTGTGAGAATAAATATACTACGCTACAGTAATATTAAAATTTTGCCCACATAAACTGACCATTTCATTGTTCATCCACCTCGAATCACGCGATTCATGTCTTCTGCGAGACACCAAACACAAGAGAAACCCTCCGCTAGCTGACATCTTGAAATTCTCCTGTAATTATGCCAAGGTTGCTGTCTAGATGCACAGCCCTGTCTTTACCTCCATAACTACAACAATCAGCATCACACGGGCCTCTCAAATGCTCTTTCATGACCTATCAGCTGGGCTTAAAAGCTGCATCTCCATGGTAACATAAAAGCGAGTGGAGTCAAAAAACATATTAACTGCAGATGGACACAATGAGGTCTAAGGGTATGAATTACAGGACAATGTCTATCAGACCCCTGCTGACAACATGAAGATGTTCGACTGTGCCTTTGAAGGTCCTTCTAATACGTAATTTGTGTGTTATATACGCATGTACATTCACCAACAGTTGTTATTTGTTGTGTGACAGGATACAGACAAATATTTTGACAGTGATCATTTCTACAAATGCTAATATTAGAAAATAATAGTGTTATACATTTCTGGACATGGTGCATGGTGTGATTTGGCCAAGTAGGACATGAACATGCATGGAAATCCTTTATTTGCTCTAATGCGACATTCATATGAAATAATCAATCAAACCCAATCCTTAACGCTGATTGGGCAAAAAAATCCTGAAATTTGATTGGCTTATATGAATGTTGTCCTACTTCTGTAAATCACGTTAAGAAAAATGCACAAGAACATGGACAACATGATCCCAATAGAACATGATCTTGAATTTACATCTTACTGTTGGTCCAAGAACAACACAGCATCAACCAATCGGTATCTTTAAACTGTTGCAAACCCCGTCCCTAAAAGCAAACGGCACTGATGATTAGTTGATAGGGCCAGGTTGGACCAGGTTGATGCTGTTGCATGGCCATCAAAAGATGCTAATTCAAGAACATAGCCTTTGGGCTAAATTTGAAAGCAACACCAGAGAGCGACACATAATCATACCTGTGTTACTGTTGTTTATGTGTTTGAGCCGTTTCTGGTGTGTTTTGCCATTGTAGTGTATCTGTGCTTGTGCTGCGGAGTTCAGCTGAATGTTGCACACTTCACAGAGCGTGTACGACCTGTGTTTGCGTTCCCGCTTCGGACGATGGTTGGCAGGTGGGGCATCCTGTCTCGTAAACTCCGCCCCATCAGAGGACACGCCCCTATGTCCGGTCAGGGTTTCATCTTCAGTGGGGCTAAATGGCCGTTTCATTCCTGAAGAGACCGAAAGAGAGAAAGATACTGATAAAAAACATATAGGCTTTAGATGGAATGTACTGTAAGGATAAAAGCAAATGCATATGTAAGTGTAAATAAGATAATATGAGATAGTTGACATAAAAGGTCTTATTATAAAATCATTTAGCATTTAGGATAAAATCAATTACCATTTATTATTAAGTATCTATTCTAATAATTATTGTATAACTCTTAAAGGAACAGTTCACCCAAAAATACAAATTTACTCACCCTCAAGTTGTCCCAAATCTGTATAAATTTCTTTATTCTGATGAACACAGAGAAAGATATTTGGAAGAATGTTTGTAACCAAACAGTTTTTGGCCACCATTGCCTACCACAGTAGGAAATTCTTTTTTTCTTTTAAATATTTATTTTATCTTAGATATTTTGAAAAATGTAGGAATGCAAACAAACACCATTGACCATCATTGTTATTTTTCCTACTATGTTAGTCAATGGTGGCCAAACACTGTTTAGTAACAAACTTTCTTCCAAATATCTTTCTCCGTGTTCATCAGAACAAAGAAATGTATACAGATTTGGAACAACTCGAGGGCGAGTAAATGATAACAGAACTGGGGTGAACTGTCTCTTTAAGCATGCATATTAATATCTTTGTGGCAGAACATTGAATATGTTCTTTAAAAAAACCTTTATGAATAGAAACTAAAATAAGATAAATGAGATCCAACTACAGAATCTAAAAGATTTCTGGCCTTGTAAGTATTAATCTAGTATTTCAAAACGAAACAAATTTGTGTGTATCACTCACACAGACGCATTTACATTCTCTGGGGATACAAGCGTCACTTCGGCCTTCCACTAGGGGGCGATATTTAACAACAATGCCCTCACACAACTAACAGAACTCCTGCGTGTATTTTACACTCAGAAATCCTTTTGCTTTCTTAACATTTCTTTACATTACAGTATTTTATGAATAGGTTCGTGTACCCGAGAACACTCCATCTTCTGTGGACTTCCCATCAAATGCACACATACACGAGAGCCACACAGGCCTTATTGCTCCTGCGACACCTTCTTTATACACCCCTCCCTGACATGAGCACAAATACACATCTGTCTCTGCCTGCATGAACTCACCTCACCTCACCTGACCCCACAAACTATGATTGGTTAAAGGAAAATAAAAACAGTTAATGTTAAACATCACTCCCCTAGTCACAGCACCGACTGTGCAAACTGTGTTGTTTATTCTAAATGTGATTTAAAAATAGTTGTAGGGGTTACAGTGAGTTTCACAACTGTTAGTTGAGCTCTTTACTGTCCCATTGACATCATGGAACAAGGAACTCCTGTTGGTCTACGTTCATCGGCTGAAAAGAGCTCTGAAGTAACGCTGTCCTCTCGACACACAGCTGAAGGTGTGGCCGGGGAAACACGGGCTGCTCGTGTCCTGTTACACACACACACACGCTTCTGTCTTCCATCCCAGCCTCCCCAGGAGACCATATCAATCAGTGCTCTGATATCCTGCTGAAAGACTCTGATGTACAGACATGCGTGTGTATTTCTGTCACATACACACTGACAAAGGCACAAACAGTGGGACACACGAGAGGGGACCTGACAGATAGCATGGTGAAGAAACAAATGAGAAGTGGCAGAAACTGATATAGGAAGTCTGGAAGTTGTTTAGCGCACCAAAAATATTCTGTCGGGCTAAAACTTAAAGTGATCTCATCACCAGAGCCGAGTGACCTCGCGGGCCTAATGGCACCGCTGTTAAAATCGCTATTTATTTTTCTCATGTTGCACTTGAAAGTGATCTATATTTCAGAATATACAACCTTTAACTTAAAAAAGGAAATAAACAGGACAATAAAAGTGTCAGATTAATACAACAGAACGTGAAAGACGCTTTTAAATACCATTTGCAGTTTTTCTGAATTGACTATTTATAGGTATGTGTTTAGGTAAAATTATTATTTTTGTTTCATTCTGTGAACTACTAACAATAATGCTCCCAAATTTCAAACAAAAATATGGTTTATATTTGCATAAAATGGAATGTGGAGAAACAGAAAAGATGCTGTGTATATCTTCAGAAAACAAGTTCATATTCACTTTTAAGCAATACAACAGTAATATTTGCACATGTATTTAAGAATAGATTTTTTTATGTGATAACCTTGATCTTTATCACAGTTTTCAGGTGTCTTGTCATTCTATCAGACTTTTACATTGCTGTTGGCTGACTTTGTCACAAAATCAGGTTTGATTTTGTTGAAATTCAACAGACACTGGACTGGAATGACCACAATTCATCTACACTGTAAAAATTTTTGGGATTGTAGTCAGCTGAACTTAATTATTTAAGTAATCACAACTTTTGGAAGTCAGTACAACTCAAAAAATCCAATGCAAAAAACAAACTTAAAAAGATGAGTTTAAAAATTGCAGATTTTTTACAGTGTAGAAATGCTGCTTTTATTTTGAATGGTCTCTTCCACGGCTGTATATATAAGCTCTCCAGATATACATGTGTAGTTTACATTACAATGTTAAAAATATATACAATATGAAAAATAAATGACCTCAAACTAAAATTTGGAACACAAAGGGGTGACGATAATATTTCCTGGTTATGTTGTCCACATCATTTCCTGTTCCTTTTCTTCACTCAACACAAATACAGTACAATCACAAAAGACATCAAAAACACATAAATCATGAAGTCTTTTATTCTCTAGCTCTCTATTTGTCGGTCTTATTATTCCTTCAGTTGATTTTTGGATTCCATTGTCACATCAAACTCTGAAAGGTTTGTCTGACTTCAGCCGTAAACACCACTTTCTTTCATTTCAGCCAAATCAAACATAAGTGCTTAGAATTGGTGAAAGACAAAACCAGTCTGAGCCTTCAGACTGCAGCAGTAATGTTTTACTATCAGACAAAATAAAAACATGTCAGCTAAACTGCAATCTGTCAACTGTTCTGGACTCACTCTAGAAAATGAAAGGTCTTTTTATGTTCTGACATTACTAGCTACTGGCTTTGTATGTTCACAGGAATCTGTAATTGGCAGGCAGTGTACTGGAATAATGAGTTTTCTGTGGCTTTTTCACCAAAGTGTTTCGAGACACAACCCTGAGGACCCCAATGACCAGACGCTCCCTTTCTAATAAGTTTGCTGAGTGGTCGCGAGCATCACAAGAGACGCTGAGTGTGTTTGCTCAGGCCATGCTGTGTGTATGTTCAACATCTGCATCATAAGTTGTTCTAGGTCTAAAATCTGATGTGTCAAACAGGTTCAACGTGTTTCCAAATTATTTTGAGGAAGAGATGCGTTGATGTTTTTATCAACTTGCGCATTCCCTGGGATTCGAACCCATGACCCTGGAGTCACCATACAAGCTACAGGAACGCAACAGTGAAGAAAGTTATTTCATTTCGATGAAAGAACACGATCCAGCGTGAAACACTCGGTTCCAGTTATGCTAACAGATGCTGTATAGATCACAGAGGTTCAAAACAACACGATCTGTCCAGGTCTCCTTTCCCAGAGCATTACAGTGCCACAGAGCATCATTATAAATTCAGAATTATGCAGGTGAAGTCAAATCACAGCGGATAGCAAACTCGCACTGAAGGAGACGGCCGGCTGATGGTATGCATTAGCATAACTAAACATCAACTCGCTCTCCCTCTCTTTCTCTTACTTTCTTACTGACAGCGACATTGCTTTCTAAAACACTGCCATATTTTCCAGAGGGGAAAAAGATGGGGCTGTGCTTCATGTGTCTCAGTGATAAGTGAGTCTCCGTGAGGGTGAGGACATCAGAAGACTGCTAAAACAAATGTGAGCATTATGGATAGCGCTTGGGAATCGAGAACCAGTATTGTAAATGAAATTCAGTTTCATTTAAGACAATATATATGAGAAATACACACATTTAGAAAGCTTTACACACACACACACACACACACAAAATACTCTCTCATTTATGCACGCTCACACACACACACGCACACACACACACACACACACACACACACACACACACACACACACACACACACAATAATACATATGCACACACTTTAAAAGCAGGTTATTAACAGAAAAAGCACATGAAAACCATCATTACACAGCCATTAACCAATTATTTTAGCCTCGTGAACAGTGAAGAGCAAAGACAGCACAACGGTTATGAAACAGTCTGACGTCTAGAGTCGTAATGGACATTGAATACAGAGCAACACACACGCAATCCCCATCATTACTGAATCCTAATAAAACAAACAACAAAAAGAGAACAAATTGTGATTCCCAATCTGTCTTTGTGTGACAAAGTCTAGACATGTAATGGGGGGAAAAAACAGCACATTGGGAGAACATGGAAAAACTACTGGTTTGAATCTATCCTATGTCATCTTGACATATAAATGGTTATTTCTAATAGACCGTTTCATCGGACGCGCGCGCGACCCCCATTTGTGTTTGGCTAGTTTCTAATAATATAACTATTTATATTTAATTTAATTTAATTTATGTTAATATTAATTTATATGATTATAATAAATGTATTAAATAAACGATTTGTTGAATTTTGTTGTATGCTTATTTTAGTGAATAAACAATTTGTTGAATGGGTCCTGTAGTTTGGTCGCATTTAAAGAAACCGTATGGGACATTGACATCTATAGCGGTTGAGCTTGGTATCGCAGTCTAAATGTAAAATATTGGAAAGACAAGTTTGGCCAAGTAATGTTTTTTCTCGGTTTCTTTTGCTTGTCAGAAAAAATCTACAGGCACTCCACTCTATTGTTTGTGAATGTGTACGGAAAGTTAAGTTGGGGTCACAAAAGTTTATGTTGTCGCTTTGAGACTAGATCTTTAAAGATCAGGTGGAGTGAATGAAACCTGACAGAGTCACACAAAATCTCTTTCTGTCAAAAGACACTTTTATCTTTGACATTCTCTGTTCCTCAAACGTCCCACAACTGAGCAGGTATTTTTAAACACATTTGACTTTCCAGGAAAGAGGGGGCTGCATTTTGGATGAACGTATCTCAGTACATCAAGAGCAGTTCCTTCAAAGTTACCAAAATACGAGTGATTGAGACACACAATACAACATGACATTGTAAAAACGTTGCTTTTCTGAAGATAGGGGTCTAGGCCAGTTTAATGATGCTCAAATCCCAGGTGACATTACAGTTTAGAAGAATCATGAATGTGATCGGGTTCAAAGAGGTACTGTACCTCTTCCTAAAGACCACCTTATTTTAACTTCTATTGGGGACATTTAAGTAGGTGTTTTGGCTTAACACGTAGATCCTAAGAGATCAATCAACTCATCCTTCTAAAGTCCACCTTATGATAAATGTCTTATCCAGACATTTGTCATTACTGGAAGCCATTCCAAGTTTTTCATGCCTTCGGAAAGGTGTGTGGAGGGTATAATGGTCGCAACTCCATTAAGTGGAGGGATTGAAATGGATTTTGTGGCTCACCAGCTTTCCAAAACGATTCCAACGCAACTACATCAGTTTAAAAATATAACCATCACAGTAGTACATTTACTCAGTAGCACAATTCTCTGTATATGGTTTATAAATGTTACCTTCATTAGATTATATAAACTCAAGTGATGCTTTATTAAAATATTTCCACACGTCAACGCCCTGTGCGACATTGGGAGGTCAAGCAAGCTATTTGCAGGAACACATACATAACAAAGCCTTTCCAAAGCAAACATATACATTGGTTTGACGGTTACTAACACTAAGGGCAAACTAAAGAGGCCCTTTCAATAACCTCTTACTACTGTTACTCCATGCATCTGTAGATCAATGCATGTGTGTGGAGGGCAAGAGGGTTAGATTAGAAAACCGGGGGCTTAGTGTGTAACTCAAAACGTTTTCCATCACATTTGTACTTACTTTAGCCCTAATCCATCCCGATTACCCTGTCAATCATGAGAAAAATACACCTGCCAAGCTACGACACACACACACACACACACATTCACGCAGACTGATAAAATGATACATGTATACTGCCATACGGTTAATATGTTGAACTACATCAATTGAATTTCTCACATATACAGCGTAAAATTTAAATGCATGTATAAAAGGCGACACATGGTTCACTGTGTTGATCTTCCTGTTCATAGGCCTTCCTGCATGATGACATGTTTTGAATAAACTTTATTTAAAGCCTTTATAGTTGCAGCGAGGATTAAATCTCAGAGACCAAACGCACATTCCAGGAATGATGGACCACATTTCCAGGCACGGTTAGCCACGCTGCCATTTGATCATCAGTCACACAGACACGCTTCAGTCGACAGGTCAAAGACAACAACGCCAGTCATCTCTTAAATAGTTGTCTGTTTATTTTATGTACATGTATTACGATGCATTTAATAAACACTGCGTGCCAACATACAAATTCCACAGTACAGAGTCCACATTACAATAGTTTATTCATATTAAAATAACTCCACAGGAGGTCAAGTTAAAGAAAAGAAAATATCACTACTTAAATATTAAAAGTTTATCAAACCTAATCCTGTACAGTTCATTGATACATTTCCAAATAACCCCTAAAATTTTTATCTAGCTAAGTTAAAAGTACTAAGATATATCTGCTGAGCAAGCATCACTTTTTCCACTTACACAAAGCAGCAGCATTCTGATATACAGAGGTTTAACTGTGAGCTGTATGCCAGGTGTTTGTATAGTAAAAATGAGCTACCTGTATAAACATGCACCACTGAAAACACTCCCTGTGTGTGTGTGTGTGTGTGTGTGTGTGTCCACTTAACTATTTTTAGGGACACATTTGTACTACATATATTTGCCCCAAACTACATTTTCAGTACTTTTTTTTTTTAATGTCTTCACAAATATACGTTCAGACTGTCAGTTCAAATCTGATTTTTGTGCATATAAGATTGAAATCCGATCACATTTAGCAAGTGTGAACAGCAAAAAAAAAAAACACAAGAAATCCACTACATTCATATGTGGTTTAAAATTCTATTCAAACCACATTACTGGAAATCCGTTTGAGTCTGACCGCTCAGATCGGATACGAGTAGCTTTTGGCTTACGTTATGTGGAATCATTTAAATCAGATTTTAACCGGATAGGCACAAAAATCCGATTTGGGGTGACAGTTTGAACAAAGTCTTTATAAACCATATGAAAAACATTATTGTCCTCTTATACTGAAGTGGTCCTCACAATTTAAACACATTATAATGATAACAATATTTTAAGCTTGCGTGCTGCAGTGTTCCCAGTCACTAGTTTTCATTTCTGAACACCTTTTCTCCAAAACATTACTGCAAATGCTCTCTCTGGGGCTGAAGTTGCACTCGTGTCCGGGAAGTAAAGCATATATTTTGTCAGTTTGCTCAGACTTATATCAAGCATCATATCAGTATATAATATCCCGCCATAAACGCATCGCTTTCCGACCGATAGTCAATAGCCAAACATTAGAGATCCGCCAGAGACAGTGGTTCATCAGCTGGAAAAAAATAATCCCAACAATATTATTCTATTTATCTTTATAGATTTGATGTGAATGGCCCTTAAATCATGGTCCAAAAGCACTTGTTTCATTTTTTTAATCTATAAAATCTATAATATATAAAATCTTTAAATCTTATAGAAATTCATATGAGTTTTTTCTGGACCAGTGAGGAAAAAAACACTATTTCCCAAAGTTGTCTTAAACCTTGTTTGTGCTATTGTAAGCTTGCCAGTCTCTCTGTCTGTCCACCATTCTCCTTATTGTTATATAACACTTTATAAGCTTGTTTGCTCTTTAAAATAATGTTGTACAAATTATAGGCAATTGTCACCTTAGATCTGTGTATGTGTGTTTATGTTTTTAAGCTTTGATACGTACGGGATGATTCGAAGTCTGGGTAAAACCGTAGGGTGTTAATTGGACCCAGAGGGCAAAAGTAATTGTTGTTGTACCCTAAAAGCCCACCTCACACACCTCTCTCTCTCTCTCTCTCTCTCTCTCTCTCTCTCTCTCACACACACACACACACACACACACACACACACACACACACACACACACACACACACACACACACACACACACACACACACACACACACACGTACAGAGCAGTAAACCATCCAACCTTAAAGAAAGTGATTAAATTGAACTAAAGTGGGAAACGGGCTAAAAAATTGTCTGTTGAGAGCAGAGGACCACATTTTTCCACATTCCTGCGGCCCATAAACACTGTGAGCGTGAACAGGACTCCCAGAGGAGCCTTGGCAACCCAAAACAGTTTAAGAGCAAACAGGTGCCAGGATGAGACATGTGCTCGACGAGGGGACACAAGTCACCCCGACGCACAAAGCAACACGGACTTGTCACGACTGCCCACCTGCTTGCATTTTCCACAACACTGAGCTCCTCAGAATATTTTAATGAACCTATATTTATGACATGCTCTCTCGCAGACACTTAGCGAGGGTGAATCCTTACGGCTTTGAATAATTTTGGGCCATTTTACATGCAGGGACCCTTTTAGCATGTGTTTATATGCTCTTTCACACGTTACATATTCATCAGTGCACTTTACACACACACACGCACGCACAAGCGCTCACACAGAGAGAAGCAAGGGTGATGATGTGCTAACGCGGAGGAAACAAAACTGCACTCTATGTGACAGATGTGGTACTACTAAAACAGTAGGTGAAGAAAAACATGAATATACAGAATGAGAGATGATGTCGGTGGGTCTTCAGGGTCACTCGATCACATTCTGCTTGATGTGATGCATGTGTGTTAAAATACACACGTATCCGATGACAAAACAACTAAGCGAATGTTGTTCCATTACAGGAAAGCCTGCATGTGTAAATGTGAAGAAACTGGATGACCGAGTAAACAGTTGTGGAGTGAGATCAATTTCACACAGACTGACTTAGAGATCGAAGAACGTTTAAAATCACAACACTTCCTTCTGCCCAGCAGGAAACATTGCAGCTACTTTCACAATGTGTGTGTACAGGTCACAGCTATGCCTGGCATAGTTTCGAAACTGCATGTCAGTAATGAGAAGTGGTACAGCAGCGTGTGTGTGTGTGTGTGTGTGTGTGTGTGTGTGTGTGTGTGTGTGTGTGTGTGTGTGTGTGTGTGTGTGTGTGAAATTATCCTTCAGGTAGAGCAGTGGGGGGTAAACGGACAGAGCGACTCACTTGGCCAGGTTAAAGAGAACATTTAGAGAGAGAGAGCTGGAGGGTCAGAGAAATCTCTAGAGGATACAGAACCTTTCTACACTGTCCTCTGTGCCAGTAGACAGCAGTGACAATCTGGGAAGGACTGTTTCCATGTGTCTGTGTGTTCAAACAACACCCACTCGACATGTGCTGCGTCATCCGTATTCAGAGTAAGCTGAAGAAGAGCTCAATCTTCCCATCAGCTGTATCTGGAGTGAATCAGACATCACATTTAACTCAAGGAGATTATGTGTGCCAAGGTCAAAGACAGGCACAAAGAATAATTAAAAGAGCATTTAATGGGACATTCTGGTGCTATTTAAAGACGCAGAGTGAAAGAAAGAACGAAAGAGGTTAAAAAAAAAGTGTGTGGATGCGTGGGTTACTTTGGGAACAAAAATGTTTCCAGACGCTACAGCTAAATCTGTCACAGATCTGTGGTGAATCTTACACAACTTTACCTTTTTGTAATCTTGGAATTATAAGGTTTTATGTGACATGAGTTATTTACATATTCTTATATTCTGTATTTACATTGTGATGTTTTTTCTTTATGCTGCATACATTTTGGGACTATCTGGGCAATTCTATGCAAATGTCAACCTTACCACTAAAAAATTAAGTTTTTAGCAAAGGTTTTTACTATACTGATAGCACAGATGTCAACATTTGGGGGTTCAAATACCCATGTAAGATCTCTCAAAGTTTTTAAAGTATCTTTTTATTTTAAGTGCATGATTTTCCATAGTCAGTTAAGTGCCATTTTCAGGATCGTCACATCCATAACGGTCCATGTTCCTCATGATGAATGGACAGTTGAAAATTTAAATAAAGTAACTATTTTATGTTCTATGAAGAGGCATGCCTTGGGTATTGTTTCTGGTTTGTACATTTTAATTCACAGAAATTCTATAAAGTATGTAGTCTTTAGATGTTTAGACTCTATCAACAAGGGTTTAGTAAAATATAAACATATGGTTTAGTATTATTAGTAACAAATAAATTTTCTGAGCATTTATGTGTCACATCCATAACGCAAAATGGCACATCCATAACACTGGATTTGCCTATCTACAAAGTCAAAAAGAATGCAAAAACTTTGAAGCTCAATATCTCAAAACTGCTCAGAATGCATAATTCCAAAGCAGCGAAAAATTAAATGTATATTTAAAAAACTGTGACAGGTGTAATTCATGAAATTAAAAAAAGTTTAATTTGTTTAGTTGTCACAGCAAATAGCATTAGGCCTATCTTGTTATCTGGTATGAAAACCACTGAGTGTATGAGACGATGTGTGTGTGTGTGCGTGCGTACGTGTTTGGGTTGGTACAGTGCTTCACTGTATTCCATGCCCTCAACCCCAGCACCCATACCTCCTCCACACCAAACCCAGTTTGCCATCTACAAACACACACAGCGTGGTCTTGTTTCAAGCGCTGGCTCCAAGTGTGTGCTACACGAGCATCGGGAATATTTAATCATCAGGTTAAAGGAAAAGTTCACTCGTTGACCAAACACACACAGACACACATACACCACAAAGTCAGAAACGTCCACACAAGCATCTATTTATCCTCTCATGGGCTGATGTGTACATTCATAGCAGCTCTCCTGCTCAGAGTATGAATCACTCAGTGTTGCCATGTATCCAGAGCTCAATCTTTAGACACCCACTAAGGATTCTTCTTGGCTGTGTATGGACATCGCTAAACCACCCCAAAAAAGCTGATAGAAAACACAATTCACCTTTCTATGAAAACCATCTCTGACTCAAGACTTAGAAACAGATCAGGAGATAGAGAGAAAAGTAAAAATAGGCAGCAAGATGAAGAAGAAGAGAAAAGGGAGGTATAAGGGAATATAAAGTCAAGTGTCTGCCTCCTCAGTGTGAGTCAGCACGGCCCCGACGTCACAATCTCCTCCAGATCCATTCAGAGCTCCAGAACATCAGAGGGGCTCTCGTTCTCTGCGTACCCACCTCACAGGCACGCTGCCTGGGGAGAGAGGAGTGGGCTGGGGGGGGTTCACACGAGGAGACCCGGAGCAGAAAGTTGACGTGGGTGAGGGGTTTGTGGGAGTCTGTGCGCATGTGTGTTTGTCCTTGAGAGCCTCATTACTGTTCTGCAACACACACAGACAAACACTCAAAGAGAAGAAAAGGATTTATCATAACTTTGATGTTTTCTATGACATTCATCCGTCCACTCATTCATATACTAGCAAGCATGCATCCATGCATGCAAAAACCGACGTAAAGAGAGAGAACGCAAATATATGACAGTATGGTGAGGGTAACACGTGTGGAGAGATTAGTGCGAGTACAGAACACTCACCCCCATAATCTCAGTTTTAATCAGAGCAACCAGGAGGAGAGATGCTGTGTGTGAGCCATTAGAGGACGAGAGCGAGGGAGGATGGTGGGAAGGGTTCATACAGAGGACCTGAAGATGGAAGCAAGCAACAAAACTACAGCAAATTGGAAGGTTCAAGATGCTCTTTGATCATGACACAACTAAATAACCTCTACAACAAGCAGCCTTTCTGTCTGTCTCTTCCGCTCTCTTAAACACCAGAACATCAGGGAAATATTGACATCATCTGAGAGTGCTTCAACATGCTAAAGTAGTTGATTCTAAAGTTTTATGACAGCCTCTTAACCATGGCAAAAGCATCTTGGATCAACACTCTGAAATGACTGTGTGTGTGTGTGTGTGTGTGTGTGTGTGTACTGTTGTGTGCGAGTGTGATAAAAATAATCCAACACCTATCATTTTTCTCAATCCACGGGGATGCTGGGTAGTCATGCCAGTTTCACTGTGCTGCATTCTTGCTCTCTCGCGTGCGTGCATACACACACAAACAACATTGTCTCAGAAGATCTTCTTCAGTAGACCATGATAGAGTTCAAATGAAGGCTTGCCTTTCAGCTCAATATCTGCTTCTTGTATCTCAAGAGAACAATACAGCTTATTAAAACCTCATCAGATAATGCATTGCTGTATCTATAGGTCACAATACAAGATCTGAACATTTGTGAGTCATGTTGAGATTTGAAGAACTGACTTCTAATTTGACCTTAACAAGAATTCTATTAAAATGACTAGTATGAAGTAGAGTACAGACTAAATTTGTATTTCCTGAGAGAAATATAAATTCTCGCAAGTTAATAGTGCAAATGTTTTAGGACAATTTAGGTATTAGATCTGTAAAAATTAAATGCATTAAAAGTGCATTAGAGTAACTTTAAAATATGTCATTGTCTTCTTTTAGACCAAATAAATAGCAGCAAGTAAACAATAGTTGAATCACAAATTTAAAATGTCTTCGTAAGGGTTTGAAAACAGGCTGTACAAATTATTTAAAAATGTTTGAGCAGTTGTGTGTAGATCATACTAAAGTAACTGCAAAAACTGTGCCTAAAAAGAAAAAGTGGAATGTTTGAGGAATATCAATACAATCCTGCCACGCAAACTCTATTAAAAGACAATTAAATAAAAAACTATGAACAGGAATTTCTTTATAATGAATTACTTCTCACTAAAATGAAGCTTTAAAATGCACCATATCCCCAAACACTCTTTTAATTATTAATATTTTTAAAACATTGCACTTCTTTTCTTCAGATATAAACATATGTGGCGTCTTCTTGGCATTTACAGGCTCACACACACACACACACAAACATACACAGTTCACCTTGAAACACTTTAAATAAGGAGTTGTTGCTTAACACTTCACTCTCAGAAAGCCAAAAAAGCTGTTGGTTCTCACACACGCAAATAGGCATATAACTACTTCTTGCTAAAAGGCAAACAGTGCCCTCATTTATGTTGAGGAAGCCTGGGAAGAAAATTTCCAACCTGTTTCTATATGCACTGTGTGTTTGTACACTGTAGGCTTACACAGAACCTCTATGTTGTACTGAAAAGGCCATTAAAGCACCAAAATCAAGAGTAACTAAAACCACACTATATAAAATAATAACACCCAAAAGTGATGTTCGCAGGGCATTTTTGTACAACATTTGCTTTTAGTGCCCCATACAAAATGGAGAAAATGTAACAAAACTAGACCAACAACATACTCTTATAAAACCCAAAGGCCAAATATAAGACACTTAAAATATTCACAATATTGGCAATGTTGCACATTTTTTCCCCATCACACAATACACATTTGATTTGAGTCATTGTATGTGTGTGTGCACCGTACAGTAAAAAAGAGAAAGGCAGAGGTAGCCACCGGCTGTCAGGTGATGAGAAATGGGAGAGGTCACAGTGCTGAAACATTAACCCTCCAGACCCTCCAGACCCCCGGGCACCCGCTGAGGAGAGCCCAGACCCTGCTGATCGTGGCCCAGAGTTGAGCGCTCACCGCGGGGAACACAGACAGTGTGATGAGAGCCCCGGAGGCATGCTTCAGAAAAGGGCAGGTTGCATGCCCTTGGGGCCTTAGACAGCTGTCAGACACCATAACATACACAGTACAGAAGCACATGTACAAGGACACACTTATACACAGGGGAAAAGTGAAGCAGAGAGGAACAGAGGTGGAGCTACAGTACAATGAGAGCGAGAGAGAGATGACAGGGGTTGTCTCACTTGACCGCTCTGTCTGCTACAGTGAGGAAAGCTACCTAGACAGACTGGAATGTAGTGATATGGGTGTGAACATATATTATAGAGACATATATGAGGTCATTCATATGCAATTACCCTAGTTTCACCTAGAGAAATAAAAATCGCTCTTTTGTTTCTAATACACTTTACGGCTGAGTATGGTTGGCTCATTAGCAAAATTCAGATTTTGTTATGGTACCAGAATTTAATACCGGTAATATCGGTACCATAGGTGATCAATAACCAGTCCCAAAATAAATTAGATGAAAAAATACAACGGCATGAAACTGCTGTAACAACTGTGTTGCTTTAATATTTTATGAATTATTTTTACATTTTATGTAGCACAATTATTTTATTTTTACACTTTTAACTGTATTACTGAAAAATGGTTTTATAGACTTATCATCATAATATACCACATATATAAACAATTACATTTTGAACAACAATTACAATTTTCAAGTCTAGGTCTAAAATAAAACTCGGAAACTAAAAATAAATACAAATTAGTATAAATATGACTAAAATAAATATGCAGTGACTCTAAATAGTTAAACTTTCTATTTTAAGGTCCAGTGTGTAGTTTTTTGAAGGCTCTATTGACAGAAATGCAATATAATATACATAACTGTGTCTTCAGAGGTGTATAAAGGACCTATTATAATAAAGCGTTACATTTTTCTTACATTAGAATGAACTACTTTATCTACATACACCGCAAGTCCCCTTACATAAAATTCACCATGTTGTTTCTACAGTATACCTAAACGGACAAACTGCTCTACAGAGCGCATTTCGTAAATATGTAATCTCTTTTGGAAAAGAAGCAAAAACGTGACAACATCTTAATCCTCTCGCGGCCTCCATAGCGCTTCGAATGGAGGGGTGAAGTGTTGGTAGCAATTCGCAACCTCATCGCTAGATGCCGCTAAAAAATTCCACACAGTGCTTTTAATACATGACACAGATTTATTGGGTTACTGTCACTTTAAGGCAAATTCCTTTTAATGCGATATACATTTGTTTAAGACACAACGGACTGTACTTGTGAACCTTTTGTGTATTTGACAGTATAAGAACATATACAAGACGCTTGAACTTCATGAAAGAGAACTTCATGATGATTAGTAGACTAACTGAGATGTCTGCGACAGATACATGCTATGTATGCCATTGAGAATGTAAAGATGCATCGCGCAGCTTGTAGAATGTACACTGTAGCATAATCTATCGATCTCTCTGCAAAAGTACAAAGGGACGAATTTGTAATAAATCACTTGCAGTGTCTCATTTTAAACGGTCCCAAAGCCACGGCGCTTGCAGAGCGATTCATCTTGTACTTCTATGTTTTGCATCAGTTCTGTGACATACTTCCACATAACGGTGAACTTTGGAACAGCAGCGTTTAAGTATGTACCGGTAAATTTCCAGAACCGGTTTAGTGCACAACCCTATGGCTGAGCTAAGTGGAGTCTGTACAGATCAACAGAGCTCAGACTGACAATAAACTTCCTGCCTTAAATTCTGCGCAAACAGCTGAGCAGATTTACTGATGCTATTTGAAATGTGTTAAAACAAAAATAGTAATCGCAAGACGTTGTAAAAATTCACAGTATAAAATTCATCCTAAATTACATACCAAGACGTTTAAACTAGCAAATACCAAGTTTTAAAGGATCATAAGCACATTAATAAAGCTAAAATCTGTCCTAATGCATTTCTACACCACACAGCCTCTGATCTTTTGTTTTTGCTGTTTTGTGTACTGTACCTTTAAGACATGTGTAAATCATCTCTGTGATTGGCCAAGTTTCACATACAGGTTTCAATGCTTCACACTGTCATTTATCTACTTGCCAAGTTGATAAATACTAAATAGGCACTGATGACCTATTTTTGTAGCTTAGTTTCCATTAATGAGTTGGGTGGACTATAGGGGAGGGCGTTTTGCTTTCTAAAAGTTAGATTCCTTCACATAGTACACCCATTCCAAATAAAGCATCTGTAAACAATTTCTATATTGTATCCACTCTTCATGAATGGGCATTGCAAACTGTGCACAACAAAATTCTTTCCCTCTCCTTCACACCTCTTGTATCTCTCCACCACCAGCTTTCTCACTGCCATGAAAATAGAATGATTGAAGAGGTATTGAATGATCAGGAGAGAGTGATGAGATGAGAAGAGCAAATGACAAGACAGAAAATCCTATATATAAAACCAAAGCATTCTGCTGTAACAGTTTACATTCCAGTACAACTATTATCCAACACAACAGGTGTCATCTCTCATGCCCTTCAAAACGAAACAAACACTTGTGACTAAACACACACAAAAATTATGAGTTCCAATTTAGGTTCCATCTTACATAAATGAATTTCATTTAACCCAAAATCCACAATTCGCCACTGAACAGGCAGTCCTTTGTTTTGGATGCTCTTTACACCTGTATTCAATGCTGTCAATCTGTAATCGGATCACTCCAGATGAATCTTGGTGTATGGGGTCACAATATCACATTTAAAACCATTTTCTTGCCTACTGAGAAAGCAAATGTTCACACAGAGGTACTGGCAACCTTCCCAGACTAGACTCTTACAACTGGTGTAAAAAAATCCTTCTGGTGTAACTTGTAGGGCTGGGACGATATGTATCGCGATTCACACTAATTATACCTGTCCGGGGCGATTCTGAAATCGCAAAGGCTTCGATTTTGTGTTTTATGCACAGCTCTACGGCTGAGTTTTTCCTTTGTTTAAAAAAATTCTTTCGTTTAAAAACATCCATTGGCATTTCCTGGAACTACGTGTGTAAATGGTACTTCTTCTGCGGCCCATATTAGGAGTTTCTGCACGAGTGCCCTCTGGCTTTCAGATGTGGCAGCATTTAACAGTAAAAAACATCTGTTTTTTAAGGGCCTACTTTGGTTTGTGGAGTGTCCGACAACAGGTTTATGTACATACATGGTGTAAAAAACACTATTATTTTGTAATAAGCTGTTTTTATTACCTTACTGACTCTCAAATGATTCGTTCCGCGATTCATCGGTCTAATCCCCGCCTTTCCTCTAGCGTAGTCTGCTGTGATTGGCCAGATGGTCTAGTCTGCTGTGATTGGTTTAGCGTGTGTGTTCAAGTTTTCGCGGGCAGGCGGGGACTATTTCTATGTACGTAGATACACTGCGGTTAAAGGTTCGGACAGGTCAAGACTCGTTCGCGTGATTCAGAGTCGACTCCCATTTTTACAAGCTAATAACTTTGTTATTCGTTCACCTCCGGATTAAACAACTTTGGCAGACTGTTTACTTTCAAATGCAGCAACATTACACAATGCATGAAATGTAATGTTTATGATCTTGTGGAATGTACTCTTTAATGAGAAACTGAGCATAAGAATCGCACAATACAGACCTAATTCTTTAGATCAGAATAGGATAACATATTTAAAAATATTTATTTACTTGTTGAATATGAAATTGTTTGTATAAAATACTATAAAAACATATAAAACAATTACATGTGTTAAATATCTGTAAATGCATGATGTCTTATTAAACAGACATAAATGTGACATTTTCTCCAATCCTTCATACAAACAGCTTTTGTTGGGAAGAAGCCAATAAAACTGTGTGGTGATTTACAGTTTCAGGAAGTAAGATCAGATGATCAGTTCAGACTGTAATAATTTTTGATACATTGCCACTTCCAGTATTCCTTGAATGATGATAAAGGAGCACCCCATATAAAGAAACACAGACAGAATGTCTGAACATTAACAAGCATGTCAATGATAAATTACCAAAATCTACTGTTTGTTATCAGTTTTCTGGTGTAGTTAAACACTGACTGGAGGAGTATATGAGAAAAATCAACACTGTCAACAGAATAATCTACTGTACTGCCTCTCTATTTGATAGTCTAATATATAGTACACAGCATCCCTTATGTAGTCTGTGTACCTTATTACTAAATGGACATTTACTACCAACAGGTCACAGTGAAGGAACTATAGAAACTTAGGATCTAAATCAGTTAAGTGTGAGTTCTGTTCAACTAAAACAGGTAGTAGGAAGTGTGTCATCTGCCGAAGAGGAAAAAACGATGTGCAATTTTAGTTCAGAACACAACAACACGGGCATCCAGTAGGACTTAACAGCGAGGAACCCAACACTGCTAGTCAATGAGTAAGGAGTTAAAGCAAAAAAGCTATTAACTCTAAGTAAACCCAGAATGTTTGAAAAAAGATTTGAAAATCAACATAAGAAATCCCAAAAGTAAAAAAGTATTTGGGTTTATATGCTCCACTATAATTCTGAGCAAAGATCAGAACCTTGAAGCTACGGACTTGGCACTATAGAGCAAAGCACTTCCCTTAGATCCCATTGTAAAATGTATTATGAGTCACACAGCTGTAGCAGAAGAGGTGTTTTATGTTATTTAGAGTTATTGTGATACAGTAGTGCTTTGAGTCTGGCCACACACTGCTTTAAACTACACACAGTTTTCTCTCCAATGCTTTACAAATATTTGTATCTACAACATCCTTTACACTGAACAAACCTTAGTATGTGTGTAACGAAAGCCAGAAAGAAAAGACGTTAAACAAGTCAGGTACATTTTAAAATTGACTCAGACCCAGTGAAGATGAATGGTTGAATCTACGCATCATCTCTCAGCTGGCCTCTAGAGACAGCCAGCGGGGGAACACAAGTCAAAGTCCTATCCTGTGGGTGAGCATCTCAGATTTGCACACCTGCTCTGTTATGCAGAACAACATTCTCCCACTGTGAGATGTGGCAAATCCTTCTTCAGAAATTTGGGTGAAGGACCAGTTTAGAACATAAAACAGGCACTTTATAATATTGATGACGATGATTTCTCAAAAAGTGTGGGGGTGATTGCATAAGATGAATAATATAAAATCACACAAAAAAAGCACATTTAAAGTGAGAACGCTTATCAGTAAAGAAATGCATCAGTCTAACATTGTCCAAAGGTATCCTGCATTTACCAGATGCAATTTCGTCTCGGAAAACAGAACACAAATACTCAAACAATGCTTAGTACAATAGTACAAGATGTCAGTTTTTCTCATCTTATGATCAAAATAAAATTTTAAACTTAAAAGGCAGTAAAATACAGTAAATATACTGAACAATGCTTGTATCTTCTCGTGCAATGATGTGGTGCTGAGATTCTCCTATATTATTGTTCTCAGGTCCATAAACCGAAAAAATGCCAATTTTAGGGTACATTCATCATAGCGGGTAACACTTGTCTGAGGCAATGAGATTGTGAGCGCGCTCACGCGGCGTTTCATTCAACTTTCATCCATTTTTAGAATGCCAGCGGAGTATTTCATATTTGACAGCCAAGTAAACATGATAAACCGCAAGAGCCATAGCAGCAATGCCTTATCACACAACTCTGTGTCCGTGCATACTGAATCAATTTTCTCTTTCATGCGAAATAATTTCCTTCACCAACATCCCTGTTATACAGTATGACCATTTTTTCCTTCGGGACTGATAGTGAGTTCTTGCGAAATAACTTCACGGGTCGTGAGCCGGTATTTGATCGATAGCACAATATGACTGATGTGTAGTCTGACAGATGACTTCAGCAGATCAAAGCCGCCTCCAAACTTAAACAACTGCGCGTTTACATCTAAACTGTGGTCACCATGAGAGTATATTGGAACGGGTGGGTTACTTACCGGTAGCGTTTCTTTTGCAAGTCTCTCCGTGGTCTTCTGAGCCCAACATTACAACAGTAGCCTACCTCACGCTCTCCGGTGTGCACGAGCTGCACTGAACTGATACTGAGCACCTCGCGCAGCGGAATGGTCACCCGTGCGTCAGTGCGCGCGCTGGCAAACCACTTAACACTCCTGTCATTCACTAAAGACTTTCTTTCAGAGAACTTTCCAGACTTTTCTACTCTCATAAAGACTAAAATACGAAATTAGTTGCTACAGAGAAACAAAGTCCCCTTAAGTCTTATTGATACATCTTAAATCGAACGTAAAACACTGAGAAGCACGTTACCGTATGTTGTTCATTTTCAGGTTTTGTTTCGTGTTCCACCCGTTAAAGACGAGGTCAAGTTTAATTAGCTGAACGTACGGCAGGACTATAAATGACCGACCCATCAAATCTGTCAGAGTCCCCATAGACAGATAAGTTAACTCCTCCCGCACAGCGGTCTGTTCCCATAAATAAAAGTGCATTAAATAAGAGTCCACATGTCCGGAGTTCCCACCTCAAGGACAGCAAGACAAGCGCGAAGTGTGCTATAATCCCACAAACTATATCCACCACAGTCCACTCCACGAATCCATAACAGCATCCACGCGTCTCGCGAGCCACATGTGTTTGATGACTGGAGTGACAGCGGCTTCAGATAGAGCGGCAGACAACTTTCACGACTGCCAGTTTTCATTGTCATTAACTAGAATCTGATCCTGTTGTTATGGTCTGCTTGCACAATTGACTTGTGATCTTACTATCGTGGATGGCGTTAGCTACGACGCATTTTAAAATGGTTATTGATTGGTTTATTGGTTTTATTCGCGGTCATTCAGGTGTGAAAATGATTGTGCTACGCGCTCATTACATCACATCTCATTGCGTTTCATAAGTCGCCAACCACTTAAATCTCACACATGACCTAACAAATAACAAGCGCTATAGATTTCATATCAGCTTGATATTTTGACGTTATATTGTCAGCAGGTGTTGTCAACAACACCATTAGCGAAAAGAGAGGGCGTCGCTAACTTTCTACGGCGTCGCTATGAGCGTGATTCAGTTGAGTAAACTCTCGCGAGAATATACAAAATATATCATTTGAACATGCGCAATGTTAAAATATAGATTAAACAACAAAACAAGTCTTAAATGGCACGGGAACATTTTTAGTAATAAGCCAAAAATACATAGTAGGCCTATGGGTTAAAATTATAGATTTTTCTTTTATACCAAAAATCATTAGGATATTACGTAAAGATCATGTTCCATGAAGATATTTTGTAAATTTGCTTAAATATATTAAAACTTTATTTTTGTGAGTAATATGCTATGCTGGACTTCATTTGGACAACTTTAAAGGTGATTTTCTCAATGTTTATATTTTTGCACCCTCAGATTCCACAGTTTTAAATAGTTAAATCTCGGCCAAATATTCTAACAAACCATATATCAATAGAACGCGTATTTATTCAGCTTTCAGATTATGTTAAAATATAATTTTTGAAAAATTGGCTCTTAAGACTGTTGTGCGGGGTCACATTTAGGCTACTTCTTCATTTCATGTTGAAATATTGCACTTCTAATCATTGTAACTACTTTAAATGCACAAACACATACACATACGCACAAACATGTAGCCTACATGCACACTATTTTCATGTCTATTAAGTAATTATGCTTTAGAACTGGCTAAAACTCCAGCTATCTGTGTTCGTTCACTCATCTGATATGATTGAAAACACACTTGGAACACTATGACCCTTTTCTCTGTGCAAGAATACGCTGACATTTTGATCAACCAGCAACCGGCCAACCAAAATAAAACTAGAGTCCTGCCATGTGGAGCAGGATGAGTAGAATACCATTCCCCCTAAAACAACACACATACACGCACACACACTTTTATTTAGCCACCCAAATGAGGACACACCATTATGTACAACTAATTACATTTACAATATATTAACAAAAACTTTTGAATTTTTCAAAAACATTATTTACTCCCAAATAACCTCATATATGACATATTTGTCTGATTTCGATCACATCTGGGGATACATTTGTCCCCAATGGATTGTTAAGTAGAGCCACCCACACACTTTTTGCTTTGCTACTGGCACCTTAGTGACACACACACACACACACACACACACACACACACACACACACACACACACACACACACACACACACACACACACACACACACACACACACACACACACACAGTCAGCAAAATCAAAACATATGCAATCAGTCACGGCTTTCAAAGCCAATCCACAGTTTCCATTTGACTCACCTGGTTTCCATGGTAACAGGCAGTAAAGTGCACATCATGCTTTCAAACAGTAGGGACTTTCAAATTTAGTGTTGAATGGAGCTTTTTAAGAGACTGTGAAAAGATTAAATTTAATGGATTGAAAGAAGTGAAAGAACGAATGAAAAACAATAGCAGCTGAAGTCCAGCGCTCTGTACGTTGAACAAGACGTTGTACCGGTCTGATATAACATCACTCTGTTAAATAGTTACATGAAAAAGAATAAAATTCTCTTACTTCTGAGTGTGTTTTGGTTGCCTTTCTAAAAGTTGCTTTTGCAAACCAAATGCTTGTAGTGACAATGAATGTATCCACAAACCCAAATTCTGTTTAATCTTAGTGTATTAAAACTCTATACACATATAAAAAAAATTATTTTATGTTGAATTAGATTAGTCATTTCATACATCCATTGGTCTTAATGTGTTAATTTTCTTAAAAAAACAAAACAATAATTTACCACAGACGTATACAAAAGTGTAATTGAGGCTTCATCAAATATATACATCCCCTCTGGCTTTCCTTCATTCTTTCCTTCCAGTTTTCTTGTTGTTTTTACTATCCCTCACTCCTCTCATTTCTCAGTCTTCTTTTCCAAGAGCAGTAATCAACAAGAGAGCAAATTGATGCCATGTTTTTCCTGCATACACTCATTACATCTTTTAGAAAAAGAGGCACAGGAGGCATGATTTATTTTCCTCATACTATATGCTCAAACTATTACTATCCCCCCAGAACTAACTGGTTGATTTAGTGGACCAGAATGAAAGTAAACACTTATGACCCAAAACATCATTAAATCACTCAAGTCAAGGGAACCATCTCCTATCCACTCCTATCCATACTTATGTTCTACTGTAAGATATTGCCAGGAATTAATCTCTTACTATAATATACTATATCACATTTCTAACATAACACAGCAAATTAATGAATTTTTTACCATTGCTATTATGCTGATTAATCGTTTTTTTAATAATTAAGAGGGAGGCTCGCAGTTGTTTTGGTAAGTTTACTGGTTGTTGTGTGAGTCAGCCTGCCATACACAAACACTAACATTCACAAAACGCAACAATAGTGGTAGCTAAAGAAGACAACAAAAACAACAACACCAGCAGTATCAACTCAAGAACTGCCCATCACTTTGTGCACTTAAAACATTTGTGTATACAGTAGCGGTAGCTGCATATTGACTGGCTATCTGAGCAGTAACCTACACTATAGACACGCACACTTTTGTGGCCAAAACCTAACTTCCGATACACATCCGCAAAGAATAGAGTCCCTGCAGATTATTTCTGATAACAAGCAAAATAAATAAGTAAATTACATTAGCTAGCAAGTTAAAAGGATGTCTAGCCAGTATTATTTTGGGTAGAGGAACCGTAACTTTGCTAAACGTAAGTGCGACAAAGTTACACAACTCATTCAACAAATTATTTATTTAGTAAAAATTAATTTACAATCAAATTCAACAAATTGTTTATTTAATACAATATTATACAAATAATCATATTAAAATAAACAAAATAAAATATAAATAGTTACATTATTAGCCACTAGCCAGACCGATCAACAAACACAGACCGGAAGTTCACTTCGGCCAGGCACATGCATCTATAATTGTACATCTTAGCAGTGTACAAATGTTGCCTTGTGTGTGTATACAAGTGTCGTGCATATTACTTTGGCTTTGGCTGCGTAAACACATGTTTTCATGCCAATAGCATTTTGTTTTTTTATTGGAACCTGCAGGGATCCATTTCTCCGGCGTGCGAGACTGTAGGCAGAGTAAACACTTCAAACACATTTGACTCTGTTAATGAAGTAGATGAAGAGAATTTGATTTGTCATTTGTTCTGGGGAGCTGTCCTCCAGCCCAATAGACTGCAGACCATTCATTTCATTGAGTGTGTGCCTCTTAATTATTTGGAATTTAATCAATAAACCATTAAGGTGTAATCGAAAGACCCGGGTCACCTTCACACCCGACTGATCATCTCATGAATGAATATACCGGTCCTGTTCAGGCTATTATAATTCAAGTTATGGCTTTCAAAAATCACTTCATTATTTCTTTGATCGGTACGAGATACAAGGTGCAGCGCGTGTCAAAACAGTATGAAAATACATCGATAACACATTGTAATTGCCATGATTATTTCTTCTCTTGTGCGATTTCTATTTCAAGGAATGCACTATATTATTTGTGTATTGATTTTTTTTGGTCAGGTCACGAATTAAATAGATGTGACCTGTTTCAGGTATAAAACGCCCAGTGTGATCATTTAGGTCTTTCAGCATCTTAATTAGGCAACTGTTTAATTAATGCAATGAGCAGTCAGATAATGCTTTTTAATCTCCGAGGCTAACCAGAGCCAAGGGACATTTTCAGATAGCAAGGATCAAGGATCTTGTTTGTTCAAACAAGTTGTATGCAGCATAATATATGACCGGGGCATTGTTATTGTGACTTTCAGAATGGCAAATTATAGTTGTATGATGAAATGGATTAAGGTTAGCATTGTGAAGGGACATTAAATAAATCTCTCTGGATGCTTTTAACGACTGCCTACACGAAAAGCCAAAAGGGTCTCGACTGATGACAGGATTTTTTAATGTAATGCAAAATGAAAAGTGACAGCAGACTCTGAATATTAGAAATATTTGCATTTGTTGACCACTCTGTACTGACACTATTACTTTATATAATAAATTACAGACCAAACCCCTGTAGTTTTCTATAATCAGTGTTGTAACAATTGGAATTGTCCATGTCTTTGTGTGTGTGAGAAGGAAGTGAGTCATTGGTGAGTGCTGATATGAGTGTGGGAGTGCAGTGAGAACAATTTAATTCCACTTGTGGACACACATACACCCATATATTTAAAGCCATTATTAGCATACACTATTTCTCCAGGTTTATATTCAGTGTCACTAATAAAATATTCCTAAAACTAAAAAATAAATTATCCACCCATGTGCCCTGCCTTGATATACAAGCTCTCTGAATTTCTTGCTAGTTGTTGTATGAATTATTCCTAAACAAAATAATAAACAAACAATGGTTACAGCAAGCGTCATTCATTCATGTTCTCTTCATTTGACAATGGTTATGTAATTAGAAGCAAGATTCGTTTATCCTACATGCAGATAACATGCATGTAGAAAGAAAGAAATGGGCATTTATACTGATGTCTCTTCAGGGTCATTATAAGTGAAGTTTCTGAAAGATGTGATGGTGAAGAGGCTCTTCAAATGACCCAGACCAGAGGAGGGAGGCTGAATGTCACCCAGAGATGATGCGCTTTTTGCAAGCTACTCAAATGGTAAGAGCCCTTGACAAGAGGTCTGAAGAGGTGCAGCTGAGCGGCTTTACCTAATCCACCCACACAAAGCACATTTAAACTTTACAGCACCCTGAAAGAAAACAAACTCACATTTATGTACACGTACTGTAAATGTACTCTGTTTGACATGAACACAAGCACAATTACACATGGCACCACAAATACATGCATGAAATGTATGAATGCAAACCTGTCAATCATTTTTCTTTTCTTTTTGAAAATGTGTACTTTTCAATTCAAATGTTTTTCTCAATTACAGTCTGTATCAGGGTTTGCTCGGGTACTGTTGCGTCTTGCAAGTTGAACGCTAAATACGGCCCAAAACACAATCGAAATTATAATGGATTTACTGGTTATAATAGGAATTGTCATGGTTTTATTGGAAATGATAGTGTCTCTTGGTATGTGATGGATTCTATTGGTGGGATATTAAATCCTACTGGAATAAGGCACAAAACACACTACAAAAATAAATTTTGTATTGATTTTAAAGGAAAAAGCAACTTTGCTAAAAAAAAATAGAAACCATTAAAGAAATTGTGATGGTTTTAAAGGGAATTCTATTGGTTTTAATGGAAACTGTAATGGTGTACGGGTATGTGATGGATTCTATTGGTCGGATGTTGAATCCTATTGGAATAGTGGCCAAAACACACTACAAAATGAAATTTTGTAATGGTTTTAATAAAAAAGCTAATGGTTCATAATAAGATTTTAATGGAAGCCATTAGAATTTCTGTAGGCTAATGGTTTCTATTGGGTTTATATTTCTCTAAGAAAAAAAGTTCTACTACAACTAAGAAATATAAAACTAAATAAATCTTTTAAATGTTTATATTTTTTCACCAACCCTATAGGAATATGGAAAATGTAATCGGCACAAGAGTTTTCAAGAGTATAATCCTCTCAGCTCAATCTTCTTCATCCAAACTCTGATACTAACTTTTTCTCTACAGTCAACAAAACACACAAAGCATTCATAGGAAATGAGCCGGGTCCTAATTTTGGCACTTTGAACTTCGGGTTGATATAATCTGGGGCAGGAAAAACCACATCCTCTCGCAATGCTCCAATCACTGACCACTCCCCACAGCCGGGAATACAAGGAATAATATCAGGACTGGATCCTGTAAGCACCCTGACTGCCAACACATTAGAAAGTGTGCCAGTATGAGGCTCTGTCATTACCTAAACTCACCTCTAAACAATGAGCCCGATCCACCTGCAGCACTTTTAACCCATTGTGCGCCGACTTTGCTTCTGTTGCCAAATATCTGACAGACCCAAGGTTACATTTAGTTCTTCATGCAGGTTTCAGTTAAGAACTCATAAAGGCACATTTCCGACTGCAACAGTCACATGCACCAAGAAACTAGTCATCTAAACCTAATTTCATTCTTTAATCCCCCATCATCATTCTCTCAGTTTTTCATTTTCAATCTAAACGGCCCAGAAAAGCTTTAATCCTGCAGCGCTCTGCTGATTGAAAAGCGGCGGCGGCGACACATTGACGTTAACGGCATGTTGACATAAGCGACTGCTCGCATAAAACTGGTCGTAAGAGGTGGAGCAAGAGCTTTTCTGCCACGACAAATACGTACGCAAACAAACAAATATCTATGAATGTCACTTCAATATTCAAAAACATGTATTTTTTCTGGCAGCAAGCAATGGCTTGGGTTGAAAAGTGTTGATTTTTGTTGGGGTGTGGTGAACAAGGTGGAGTGGAAGTGGCCACTTTAAGCTCCGAGAGAAACAGTGGGTCACTTGTTTGAGTGCTTAAAACGGTTGAACAAATGACTTCTTTCTTTTTTCTTGATGAGGGTAAAAAACCCTGATGGTTTCTGTTTGTTAACCTCTCCAATCCATCTGTGTCCGTACAACCCTACACACATTCCTCCCCCATGTCTCCTGTTCACACTTCTTTCCTGTCCTTTTATTGGCTTACATTAGTAAGTGAAGGTTACCTGTGGCTGCAGGGCAGTATGTGTTACGTGTCCAAGTGTGTAAGACAGAGAGAAAAAGCATGTGTGTGTGTGTGTGTGTGTGTGTGTGTGTGTGTGTGTCTCACTCCATTTGCAGCTACCTAAATAGCCTTTTCCCGCCAGAGCAAACCCACTTTTCAACCACCCACTTACACACCAGTCCCATCAGACACACACACACACACGCACACACACACACACACACACACACGCACACACACACGCACAGGAAAACTAGACTGTAGCAGACAAAAAGTTATTATTAAACATTATCAAAGTGTCTGTAAGGTGGCCTACTGAAATGTATGCCAGTCAAACCTCACATACACGTAAAAGCAAATATACCATCCCAACAGCAAAATTAAATGAACTTGATGCGCACAATTACAGAGATAAAAGGAACAGATGAGTGAGACAAAGTGGAAAATTATTAGTTGAAGACAGAGCATCTTGTCTGAAAGCATACAGCGTTTGTTATTAGTATTTGTAATAATGAAACACAACAGTTCATTTCAATCTCCTCTTCATTCAAGCCATCATAGTTTTCAGCCCCTCCCCTCCAGGCACATGGCCCCATTCTGGTATATGAAACCCATTTTATACAATGTAATTCATTCCTGATCAATAAAATCTTACCCTTTTATACATCGAATATCTCAGAAATATCGTATGTCAGATTATAAGATTAAAAGTAATACCGGTTACGATTAACACCTCTTATAGAAGAGATTTAGTATTTTTGTAGGCCAATCCGGAAGTTAGCACCGCACTGGTTCCCTCGACTGAAAGCCTATAGCTATTTCCCATAGACCTTGGGAAAATCGCAAATATCATCAAAATAATAACAAGTTTCAAGTTATATTATCAAGTTACAACTGGTGTGTTTTATGATAGAATAAAAAAGTGAAAATATTTAGAGGTTTTGTTAACCACAAATCTTATTTCAGGTGATTTACCAAAAAAAAACAATCAAAAAACCTTTTGTCTGTTTCTCAATATGCATTCCTTACAAAAACCTTTTTTTAAAGATTTTCCATGTAAAATGTAAAAATGTACAGTTTTTTTAACAGATGTTTCATGTATTTTGGAAATACGGTCCAAAAAACAGAACAACTACAGAATTATTTTTTTTACGAGAAAAACAGATAAAATATGTAATTTAAAAGGGAAAAACTGTTATTTTACAGTCTATTTCTGGTGTCCCAGCTGCCCCCCAGCTGCCAGAAAAATATTTTTTGTACAGTTTATTTCTGTAAAATTACAGAAAAAAACAGCAAATTTACAAGAAAAATGGGGAAAACTATTATATCCTTATATCCTGTAATTTTACAAGAAAAAAACTGATATTTTATGGTATATTTCTGTTACTATCCGCTGACAGAAAATTTCCGGGGTTTTTTACAGAATATTTTTTTTACAGTGTACGCCATCATCAAAGTCTGGTTCCAACACTCAAGGAAAGTATCCAGATGTGTTCTTGATATCAAGGATGCATCGAATGCTTTGCTCTTACCGAACCCACTTGAAGTCCGTTTCTTGCGCTCTTGAAATAGAGAAATGGCAACAAACTTTGGGGTGATGGAAGTGCTCAAATTGAAATTATAGAATGTAAATTTTGATGTGTTTACCAATTACAACATATAAATGCAGCATATTACTGCATATAGTTAAGTGTGAATGCCATCTCTGCATAGGCCTGTAATCTCCGAGGTTCTCTATTATACGGCGCTCTGGAATACTTGACTCTTATTGGCCAATCGCTACATTCCAAGATCTGATATTCCCAGATAACAACCGTTTAAAACACACGGTAACCCGGATGCTGCAAATCATTTTGACAGGGACAGTTTAATATTACATAAAAATTAAATATGTCCTTTAATAACATATATTGTATTTACAAATTATTATGACAGATTATAAATTAGACCTCACTGGATATGAGGAAAGGCAATAAGGGATATTGTACAGGCAGTCGCAAGAATAAACCCCGACAGTGAGATCAGGACCTGACGCGAAGCCTTTCATCACATCCAGTGAGATCTCATTTAACAAACATGGTGTGTAAATGTGTATGTCGATTGTAATAAATTGTTTAGACATACATAACAAGTATTTGTTTTTAATAATATTTTTAAACGCATATCAATCATTGAATTACATCTTTCTACCCACATCTTTCTCTATGTGTTTCTCTCTCTCACACACAGACAGTAACACACATGCTAACACACCCCCACGCACCTGCCTGTTTGTCAAGAGCTGGCCTGCACAAAAGCCAGATCGAGGTTGATTGAACAGCGCAGATGTGAAATTACCCATACCCCCATTTGGGCCAATTTCCTTGTCTTTTACTGGCTATCTGAAGAGAGTCAACACATCCATTCAGTCTCATCTTTATACGCACACACTCACTCACTCACTCACTCACTCACACTGTTGTCTCTCTCTCTCTCTCTCTCTCTCTCTCTCTCTCTCTCTCTCTCTCTCTCTTTCTCTCTCTCTGTCTCCATTGTAGAAACAGGCCAGTCCACCTGATCATTAATACGCAGCGTCTTATCAAAGAAAATGGAAGCCTATTAACTACAGAATAGAGAGAATAAAAGAAAACAAGATTGACAGGGTGTTTTTCATACAGGGCGGACAAAAGCGAGAGGGGGAACGAGACAAAGAGAAGCAGGACAGACAGATGGAGCCAAGGAAAGATGGATAGAGTGTGTGACTGTACCGGTAATGACAGACACGGACGAATGAGTGACGGTATCAGTTTATTCCTTTTTCGTCCTCCCTTGTTTACAATACTCACAACACCACTACATACTATTCCGCAGCATGTCATTATAGTGATATATATATATATATATGTGTGTGGACTTTAAATATTTGTCTTTACAAGCTGGACACAAACAGCAAAGTGTACGAGTCCCAGAATAGTTCAGCTTCTGGGTATCCGTAATTAAAAGACGGTCTTTAGCCCCGACTAGTCGAAGAATTTCAGAAATATAAATTTGCTTTACGAGACAATTCTGTATTTCCACGTGAAGTTGTTTTATAATCCTTTGAACTGACCATAAGCACTGGGTAAACACAGACTCTTTGTTGGACTAAAAGGAATGCATCACAGTTTCTATATGCGTGCTGAGTCCTTTTAACAGACAGCAGGAGGAATATTTAGTTTTGTCTCCTTGGCAGAGTCCATTCATCCATCTCTATTCCTCCATCATCTCTTTAGCACCTGGGTCTCTACGGACACACACACACACACACACACACACACACACACACACACACACACACACACACACACACACACACACACACCTGTCTGAACCCTGGACTGACATGATTAATCCTCTCTGATAAAGCCAGTCCAAAGCTTACAACAACAACATCTGCGCTATGTGCGAGTATGTCGGAGTGTGTGTTTGTATGTGTAAGTTTAAGTTTGACCCATAAGTGCCCTATTTAGACCCCCTGAGAATCTGTGATTATATGATCTGTCTTTGTTTTTGATGAATCTCTCTTTAAAAGCTATTAAAAATGCCCACTCAGCACTACATTTGATGCTGTATCTGCAGTTTTGGGGTGTTCCTTGAAGCTATCATGTCTTTCAGAGCACAACATGACAGAAAACGTGTTGCAAATGACATACGTATAAACAATCAAATACGCGTGTAGCTTAAAGGGATAGTGTAGCGTGTTAAGCTCTTACAGCTAGCTCACCCAAAAATGAATTTGATGAAACTTTCATGTTCTTTAAAACCTGTGACACTATATGAACTACAAAAGAAGATATTTTGAGAAATGTCTCAGTGGTCTCAGTTTTGTGTCTATACGATTGAAGTCAATGAGGGGCGATGTTGTTTAGTTACCAACATTCTTCAAAATATCTTCTTTTGTGTTCTGCAGGAAACAAAAATGGTCATACAGGTTTGGTGTCATGTTTGGGTGAAATATCCCTATTTAATAGTATAAAATGCAACGTTTAGTGTTTAAATACCCACACAATTTAATGTTCAAATAATAAAAGAAATAACATAAAATCAAAGAAGATCTGATCAATTGCAATTCACTTTTTGTCAAATTCATAGTCCTCACAAACAGTCAAATACACTCATGTAGACATAACGGAAATAATGTGATACATAAATGAGAACATGTATCAGAGATTAAAGGCGAGCGTGCACGATTCAGCTCCTCACTGATGGAATTTTAACAATGACTTTGAATGTCCTTGCTTAAAGCCTGTCCGTAGATATGAGCAAGCATGTGTATGCGGGTGCGTGTGCGTTTTGTTCTGCGGGCATTGCGTGGCTGTGGGCGTTGAGGCAGTGATCCATGCAAAACCACACTGGCACAACATTCCCCTTTATGTCAAGCCCCTGTCTGCTTCTTGTGCTCCTACATTACATTTAATATTACATTTATACAAGAATATTAGGTCTAGTGCAGACACTTATTCTCCATAGAGTAACATCATGTAATACATTCATCCCATCCACAATCCTACTACAATTATGCATAAATAAGGGTCTTAAAAACCATAGGCATTACAGAGATGGCATTCATATGCAATAATATGCTGCATTTATATGTTGTAATTGGTAAACACATAAATATTGACATCCTGTTGACATCGTTTAAAATGAAAAGAAAAATCACTTAAAAGAATTTAAAAGTTGTATTAAAAACTGAGTGACTGACCGCCTGGACATACTGCTTTAGTTTTGGGCTCAAATGCTACGTCTGAGGTGAACAAAACACATAATTTAGATTATTGACTTAAAAATAAATGCTTTTCGAACGCGGTCCAATAGTGAAACGACTGAAGTTGAAAGGAGAAAAAACACAGGTGAACACGTAAAAGAACTTAAGTAAACGAGAGACGATCAACATTGAAGGAAATCAGGACTGCATGGCGCCATCTAGTGACCAACACTCTGTACTGACTCATACAAATAAATAAAACATACCTGATATGCATGCATAAAACGGTATACTGTATAACTGTAAAAATGCCACACATACTCATCTAACCTGCTAAATTGTATTTTATTTGATTGATTTCACAGGAGTTTATAATATGACTGTAATAAATATGACATTCTTAATAATAACATTTTTAGGTATGATTTTTTTCAGAATGCTTCCTAAAAGCTGTGAGAACTTAAGACAGACATATGTTTTATATATTTTTGGGAAACAGACTTCAAAGTTTATATTTTTTTGGTTACACAAAGCATAAATATGTAAATGTTCAAAATGTCAAGCCGATGGGCAAGAGCTCAAGACTCTGAAGTGCATATTTCATGCCTACACAATAATGTAAATAATAATTAATAATTAAAGTGCATCACTGCCCTGATCCCAGAAATGGACACAACAATAAGGAAGATAAAAATAAGCATTGACTACCTGTGCATTCAAGCATTAACATATACGCACCAAATCTTTTCTTTTTTTAAAAACCTTCTCTTTCTAAAGTGACCTGCTGCACAGTAGATTTTGGTTGGAGTCGACCGAACCTTTAAGAAACAACTGAAAACACACCTGCTCCCCACTCACTTGACTAACCCATAACTGACACTTTTCTAAGTTTCTAAATAAAAAAATCTTCTAAATTGTTTATATTGACCTAGCTACAACTGCCGTTTACTTGTAAGCATGTGTTTGTAATCTGCTATTGTTCTGTCCTCAGACAAAATGTGACCCTGGATCATAAAACCAATCTTAAAAAGCACGAGAACATGTAGTAAAAGCCAAAAATGCACTATATGGGTCAATATTAGCCATTTTTCTTTTATGCCAAAATCATTAGGATATGAAGTAAAGATCGTGTTCCATGAAGATATTTAGTAAATTTCCTACCGTAAATATATTAAAAACTTTATTTTTGTGAGGATTATGCTATGCTAAGTACTTTATTTGGACAACTTTAAAGGCGATTTTCTCAGCCAAAGATGCATCTCGGCTAAATATACCATACATTTAAATATAAACCATACATCAATACAAAGTGTATTTATTCAGCTTTTAGATGATGTAAAAATCTCAATTTCAAAAATGTACTCAAATAGACTGGTTTTTGTGATTCAGGGTCACAAATGTTAAATGCTCTCTCATTTGTAAGTCGCTTTGGATAAAACTGCCTCCTAAATGAATAAATGTAAATGACGTATCAGTCGTCAAGATCCAGGTTATGGAAACGGTCTTCCATGTACTTAGTAAAGTCAAACTCTTCCACTTTGAACTCAACTTTACTCCAGTTCTTCTTGGGTGGACATTTGCCTTGAGGAGTGCTCATGGAAAAACTCTGTATTTTCAAACAAGGGAGAATTACCACTTTCTTGAATTTAATCTCCATTCCCCAGTGCTGAGAGAGAGAGAGAGAGAGAGAGAGAGAGAGAGAGAGAGAGAGAGAGAGAGAGAGAGAGAGAGAGAGAGAGAGAGACAGTATGTCGTACAGTATGCCTAAATAACTATTCAGTTAAAGAGACACTCCAGAAAAAATTGAAAATTCTGTCATCATTTGTCCTGCCAAACACAAAGGAAGACATTTGGAGGAATGCGAGTAACCAAACAGAGCTCATCCCACATTGACTCCCATAGTATTGTTTTTTCCTACTATGGCAGTAAATGGGGGATGAGATCTGTTTGGTTACTCACATTCCTCCAAATATCTTTCTTCGTGTTTAGCAAAACAAAGAAATGTATACAGGTTTGAACAATCTGAGGGTGGCTAAATACTGACAGAATTTTCTTTTTTGGGTGGAGTGTCCCTTTAAGTTTAATACACTTACAAGCACAATATGTGATTTTTTTAGCAAACAAATAATCTGTACCTCTCCACAATGTCTGCAGTCAATAACTCTTCCAGGCTCCCAATCTTCAAATTGTCTCTCCAGACACACCTGCCCACCTACTTTGTAATTCCTCCTATATAACACAAGTACACACACAAAGTCACTAAACTTCACAATGTTCTGTCATAAACGTGTTTAAAGCACCTTTTTTCTTCCATTCCTGAATCTAAATACAGACTTTTTACTGAAGAAAAGATAACTCACTCAAAGTCAGGATTGATGTTAACCCGGTGTGAATTCTCTACAAGTCTGATATCGGCGCCATTGCAAACACGAGTAAAGCACCCTTTACACTGAAACTGCACTTCAGCAGAATTGTAGCGCTGCACTCTTTTTTCCTTGTTCTTCACAGCCTGTATCCGAATCAAAACATCTGTTTTTTGAATCTCAGATACCTGCCAAATAGAAAATGAGCGTATAGATAAGCTAACATGCAGCATGTACATATCTGCTAAGAGTAATAAATGTTAAGTGTTTGAAGGCTTAAATTTAAACTGCACACCTTTGATCTGAACTCATGATGAGTCATGCTTTGCACTTGGTAAATAGCTTTTGCGGTCAGATCTTCTAGTTGTTCATTGATGAGTTCCCTGCGTAGTTCACGCCCTCCTTCTGTAGCCACCACTGAGTAGACGCTGTTCTCAGCGCGGGCCCGCCCACTGGCCTGCTGCTGAGCGATTTCATTGGTCAACAGCCCGTAACGTACAACCACGTTACATTCCTTGATGTCAAGACCTTCCTCAGCCACGCTTGTAGAAATAAGGAGGTTGAGGTCTCCATCTCGAAATGATTTAATTGTATCCTTTTGTTTTCTCTAATGCACAAAACAGACACGAAGAAAAACGTATTTATAACCGCTTCATTGTATACGTGAAAGAAAAACATTTCCAACTCTATTCTCTTGCATACAGTGTGTGTGAAACTACCTGGGTCATGTGATTTGCACCCATGCCCGCTCCAGTGAGAATGCCAGCACAGATGTTTGCCCTCTGCAGCTCGGGGTTTAAGCTCACCCACTCATAAAGACAGTGAGTTCCCCTGCGGGTCTTTGAGAAGAGGATACCACGAGAGCTTTTGTCCTTAAACTGTTCTAGCAGCGTGCATTCCAGCTTGGCCAGTTTGGGGTTTTCGTAGAGGGGTTTTGACGCCAACTGCCTTAGTTCCACGCAGTTTTCTGAACAGAAACAAAGGAAATCTCAGGTTATGAGCATCATTCATTTCATCATGTTTTTTTTTTTAAATGCCCTATTTTTGGATCAACTTTAACTTTCAGAGCATTATAATAATCAGCATCAGTAAAGACGCACACCTTCAAAAAGTGCCAGAAGAAAAAGGTCAGTTCCATCCAGCAAGTTGTTTCCTCTTGATTTGTAAAAGTCATCCAGAAGTCGAAACGCATCCACCATGCGAACAGTGTCATTGATGAGAAGAGCATCGTTGTATTGCCGCAGGTGAAGAGCACACTGAGCTATCAGCCTGTTCTCCTGCTGTACACCTAAAACAAAAACAACCCCATTTTAAGAGATAAAGTTCTTTTTTCACAAAGATATTGTATGCATTCAGCAAAATAGAAAACGTCATTATAGGTGAGTGAACAATTAATAATGACAGAATATACATTTTTGGAAGAACTACACCTTATTTATACAACGTGGCCTATAATTTTATATTTTAGGAAAACCTTATATATTTATTTACATTCTCTCATAAATGCAAAGTTATAATGATCTTTGCTAATAATCTCTAACCTGCTGTGTGTAGATCCACCACATCATTTTCATATTCTTGGGTGCCCTTCTCACGCAGATCCACACTCGCTGTTGACGGCATGAACTCGTGAATCATTGACATCATTAACTTCAGATGGTCACCAAATGGGTCCTGATGCACATAAACAAACATACTGAAGTTTTAAATCTAAAACAAATACATCTAAACTAACCCAGATCACCGCTTATTAAATACGTTCTCTAGAAGAATCTAGAGAAAACCGCACATAACAAACTGGACAAAGCGTGTTTAAAGCGTGAATTATACATGTAAGGGTTTGAGTAACAAACTGTGTGCCCTGCGAGCAGCGAGACGTCCAAGTGCTGTTATATTGTTGCTTATCTAAAAACTTATGTTTCTGTTCAACTACATTATAAAAGTAAGGGTCATTATCAACTAAAACTTAAGACAATTGAAAACGAATACTAAAATATAGATTTTAATGATAAAACTTAAACTATGCAACTGAGAAATTGCCTTAAATTAAAATAATATCAAAATAAAAGTTAAAAAAATAAAAAAATAACTGTAAATTATAATGTTAGGGTCACACTTTAAGTAAATAAGTGCAGAGTAGCCATATAGTGCTGTAGTATCAGATCAAGAGTAGAGGCCAGTACCAGAGCTCTTTTTTCCACAATGTCATATTTCTTTATGGGTCTGGGGACGACTTTTTTCAGCACTGGTTTGTAATTCTTGGTGGACACAATGACAGAATCCAGATTGGCACAGATCTGAAAACAGAGTGATAATTTCAATATTTCTTTGTAGTGGAAAATAAATGACATTTTCAAGTTGTTGTTTGTATTTACGTGTACATGCAGACCGACACACACACCTGCAGGACATGTTCCACAGCTTTATCCAATGTCTTATTTCCACCAGTACCAGGTGATGCTGTAAGACCCAAAACCTGTGGCAAATTTCCCTCCTTTCTCAATTTCTTTTCGACATAGCGACCCATGATTTTGTTATAGACGGCATCCTTATGTGTGTGGTGGCATTCGTCTATGACCAGCAGGGTGAAATCTGAATGGAGACAAATGGAGACCAGCGTTTAAACCTGGGTGCTGCATTAAAGCAGATTCATTTTTGTTGCATTCATTTCTAACAATAATGCGAAAATACTATGTAATCACGGTTGGTGCTTCCCATTACAGAATGAATACAGGTACCTGTGAGCTCCACGTGTTTCTCCTCATCCATGTTGGTCAGGGCGTTCTCCAAGATCTGAGCAGTGCAGATCACCACATCTGACTTCTTGACCACCTGTCCGAAGAAGTCTTTCTCATCGCTGTCCCCGCTGATGGCCACGATCTTATAGTCTTTCCCAAGATAAGGGTTGAATTCTTTCTCAAAGTGCTGGTCTACCAGGTGCACCTGAGAACATAATGAAAATTAAAGTAGAAAAAGAGAAAGAACATTTCGCCTGCTATAAAGGAAGAGAGACGTAATCCGGCTTTACCTTGTTGACAAGTACAGCCACTTTAGCATCGGCTTTGGTCTCGAGGTGTCTCTTGGTGACGTAGACCGCAGCCCGAGTCTTCCCTCCACCTGTGGGGAGCCAGATGATGCTGTTCTCTCCTCTCAGAGCCGTCTGCACCACCTCCTCCTGGTATACTCGTAGTTCAATCTCCATCTACACACAGTCAATATAAACAATGCTTATTACAGACAGCTGAAAAACATAATAACAAAGCGTATTCAGTCTCCATTCAATCTCCTTCACAAGAGGTTGAGCTATTAAACGAAAATTAGCAAACTGCCGCATAATATCAACACTTCTACATGTATATGGTTTTGTATTAAAAATGTTTAGGTATTCTGTATTTACTGACCTGTGCTGCTGTCACTCTGTGCTGCTGGGTAACTTTCGAGCGGTGCTTTTTAAAGCCTTCGCATCAGACTTCATACAGTGAACCGAAAGCAAAAACTGAGGCAAAGGGCCCATTAGGAGGAGATTAATAACACACGGCAATAGATTGACTAGTTTCAACGACAGCAGCCTTATACAACACTTTGACATGTTAAAAACCCGTCATTTTTCACACTTATTGTATTAACATCTGAATAAGGAAATATGCCTTACATTTGCATTAGGTCTTTGACTTATCTACTACTACACAGCACTGTGGACAGTTGTGATCAAATTTGACTCATGAGAGGAACGCATACAGGCAGGGGGAGAGACCTTAGTGGGGCCCCCTTTACAATGCAAGCGATGTTAGGAAATCAAAACTTAAAAGATTGTTATACACAATCATATTAGTGACGTTCAGGTTTGATGATGCACATTAAGAGACATCTGAGAAAATGGTGTAATGAAAAAAAATAGAAATTGTTTAACCAAACTACTGAATTCCCTTTAGCTTTGCCATTTATAAATATATAACAAATGCTTTTGAATCAGTTTCGTGCTATTATAGTATACCGTACTGTTTAAATCAACATAACTACACACAACAGGAGACCAAATATAAATAAAAAAAGTTTATTTCCAAAAAACATACTATACATAAAGCAGTTTACATGCAACTGTTAAATGCAACCACAGTCAACTCGAGCACGCCAAATGAAAGGTGTCAGTGTTCCACAGTATACAATGAACATGAAACAAACCAAAAATAAAGAACCCTGATAATACATCAACATTGCAGCAGTTTCTCCAAGTCATGGTTCAAGTATGTGGCCATTAGAAAAGATTGAATACCAAACCAATAACCCAGACACACGCAACACTTGCCCTGTCATCTGCATGTGTGAGCAGTAAACATGCAGTACTAGATCAACACTACACATTTGAACAAAGGTTTGTCAAGTAGTAGCGGATACTGGATGCTGGTAATATTACTGTGATTATGGGTAAATTAAAATTGAACTTTGGAATTTTCTTCATAATGCCTGAGAGAGTTATAAATGATTTGGAACGAGTTTGCTGGTCCCAGCTGGGATGTTTACTGGTTATGACAGTGAATTTCAAACCAAAGAAAAACACCTTTATAAGTTTCAGAACCACAGAAAACATCAACAAATGTTTACGCCTGGGGTGAAGACACTGAAAGTTCTCAAAAAAGATATATGGTTTGAAAACAAAAATGTAACAAACTGACAGATAGCAGTACTGACTACTGTTACTTAAAAGCCATCTGTCATGGAATGAGCAATAAAACACTTCAACCAGAAACGTTGTCATTTATAAACAACAACAACAAAAAAAGCTGTTGCTGGAGCTTTAAATTCTATGTTGGAAGAAACAAAAATCTTTAAGAAATATGTTTTCAGACTTATACTGAATAGGCACATCCTGTATTATTTCAACTGGCTGTATGAAATAAACAGCTTTGGCTGAAAATGGTGGCATCACAGTGACACTGTGACATCATCAGAAGCCAAACATCGTCCATCTTTGGCTGCAGCATCTCAGGTGAGGGGAGTTGCGCAGAACAAAACCTGTACATTACGCAACAAAATGTTTAAGCAAAGCGAATGCAGAACTCGTGATGTGCGTGAGTCATTTGTTTTTGAGGAAAACTGGCTACAGTCATTTCTACCTAAGCGTAACACCCACATCAAACACATTTTTAGTTTCCATTTTCCCTTAAAGGATTGGCACTGCAGAGTGCAACCACACACATACACTAACGCAACCTCGAGTTTCCACCGTAGGGAAAGAACAACAAAGAAAGGAAACCGAAATTGAAAGCAGCACATTCGAACAGATTTGGATGTGTAAAGGTGTGAAAACACGTTCATGTGTGTTTCTGTGCGTGTGTGTGTAAAATCACATTCTCTACAGTTTCTAACTGGTCCCTTATTGATGGATCAGAGGCCTGTCACTTGTCAATAAGCCCCGCTTCCTTCAGTTTGAAGTAGAAAAATTTCTCCAGTGTGTTGGCACACTTGCAGTACTCGCTGTCTGGAGGGTTGTACTCTCTGCAGTTCGTGATCACTCTCTGCAGGTCGGCGATAAACAGCTTTTTCGTCACGTAATATCGGTTCTTTAGACGCTCGGTCATGGTTTTTAGGTCTGAGGAGGAGAGGTTTGTTCAAACGCATTAATGGAGTTACAGCTGTATAAAGTTCTACTGATAACTTTGACACTGTAGTCCAAAATATGTAAAATTACACGATAACCCACCAATGGGAAAGCGGATGACCTCGTAATAGTCAGGGGCTTCAGATTTCTTCACAGGCTCCATGAAGGGCCAGGCATCAGGATGCGTCTGTTAAGAACACACACACACACACACACACACACACACACACACACACACACACACACACACACACACACACACACAGTTAACAACATGATGAACGTATAAACTATGTGTGTAAATTGATGTGCGTGACAAAGCAATTCTTACTTTAATCTGCGCAAGTAGATTCTTCAGCATATTGTAGAGCAAGTCTGGATCTTTCAGTTCTTTACTGCAGAAGCACCACAGACATACACATACACAACATTAGGATACACTACAACATTGTTTTTCACAATCATTAGTGAGATGACCATACATGTAAATATCCACACCATGGACCTACATTCTGTTCCTTGTATATATTAAACATCAAATTTGTACAAAAAGAGAAGTTTTGCATTGCATATTTTAAGACGTCTAGTAAGGCATCAGAAGACAATAAGAGGACGCTAACCGAGTTGACCCTAATTGGCTTTGATCAATAATCACGTTGTGCAGCATTTTTGCATTCATTATTGTGTCTCATCTGGTTAGGACTTGGTGTACGGTTTCATATTAAGCATTTAAATTCACTTCTGACCTTTTTTCCTTAACACTGGGTTTCCAACCTGTCTCTCCTAAAACAAAACAAATGAGTGTGAATAGAGGAGAAAGAGGGTTGCTTTATATGTATATACACTCAGACTTACTGATGCCTGGTATACTCTCCACAGGAATCTGTCGCACTCCCTCTTTAAAGCAGGTAAGTCCAGGATAAACCTTCCTGATCTGATTCTGTTTCCTCTCAATGAGTTTTTTGATGATCTATGGCAGAGGAGGACAGAAAAAGACTCAAGTCTATAGATTCAAACGATATTAAACAAATATCAATAATTCCCATTCACTTGTCTGCTAAACTGCCCAAAAGCCCTCTACAGAAAGATGTAAAACCATTACATAAACCAATTCTAAGTTTCCAAGTAAATCTGTGCAGTCTTACTTCTTTCTGCCTCTTTATGATGTGTGAGAGCTCCGTGTAGGGAATTCTGGGATTGAGCTCGCACTCCATCAGCGTGGCTCCCTCGTAGTCTTTGATGTAACCGAGGTAACGGCTCTTCGGCACTTTGATGTCTTTGGAGAAGCCCTGCCAGGAGCACAGGTTTAAACAGATGATGTGCAGTGAAAAAGATGAGAAGGAGACGAGTCTACACCTGTTTCTTGAAGTAACCGATGGCGTATTCATCAGCATAGGTGAGAAAGTACAGGATGCCATGTTTGATGTGATACTCCTTAAGATGATTCATCAAATGTGTGCCATAGCCCTAAACACACGAGCACACAAAAAATAATAAACACAACACATCACATGAAAAAAACAATATATGTGTAATACAAATAGTATTCTGAACAGTTTTGCACATGAGAAACACGTTGATAGTCAAAAATACATTGCGACTCCATACCTTGACCTGCTCATTCGAGGTGACCGCACAGAAGACAATCTCTGTGAATCCCTGAGTGGGAAACATCCTGAAGCAGACGCCCCCGATCACACGACCGTCTTTAATCAGAGCCAAAGTCTTGTGCTTTCTGTGGTCACGGGGTCAACAGGGCACATCATTACACAGAAACTACAACCTGTAACCTTTTAACAATGATGAACAGGCAGCTACGGTTTGGGGAACACAGTGGACTCTTTGAAGAAAGGGTCGAAGGTCACGGCGGACTTACGGGTCAAATACAAGCCGTGTGATGTACTCTTTGGGCATGCGGGGAAGTTGGTGGGAGAAAACATTCTGTAGGCCCACGAGCCACATTAGAATCTTCTTATTGGACTTCTGAGAGAGTGAGTTACCAATGACGTGGAACTCAATGATGCCTCGCCTCTCCTCCAGACGAGCCGTCTCATCACGAGCGGCGTTGGCTGACAAAAGACTGGTCTGAAAAACATTGACCAAAATATCATATAATGTATGAGCTATTTGTAAATTGCAAAGCATAATAAAATGAAATGGTCCATTAGAAGGATGGGATTAAATCTGACCTCTGGTCCCAGCATGGCAGCAGGGTCTGTTATGGTCTTCATGACTTCATTGACCAGCTCCATGGGAATGTCACCCATCACTCGGATCCGCTTGGCATCCTCCAGAGTCAAAGCTTCTGGAAGCTTGCGCTTCTCTCCTAAGACATCAATGAAGATTTGAGATCATGCATTAACATAATGTGGCACGTTACAATTTTTATTACTTGTACCTTTAATTTAAATCAAATGATCTCACCTGCTATGGGTTCAGAGGAGGTTGAGTCCAAACCAGACCCGGCATGAGAAGAACCACTGCTGCACTTACCAAGAGGAGAACCAGACACTGCCACAGGACTCAGCACTGAGAGAGAAAGAGAGAAAGAGAGAGAGAGAGAGAGAGAGAGAGAGAGAGAGAGAGAGAGATCATTGAACACGCTAGATCTTCCGCAAACCCAAATCTATTCCAATCCATTAGTCACCAGGATCTGGTTAGTGTGAAAGCATTTTTATGATCTGATATGCGGTTTCTACTTTTAAAGCTGTGGGTTGGGTTACCAGTATCTGTTAGTCTCTTTCATGGAAAGTGTACCGCTATTGACAGCTTAAGAATTTGTTTTACAGCTACCGCTTGTTTTTTACAGTACAACTTAAGTAAATGACACCAGCAAACAATTCAACACAATCAGACCAAGTGTGAATATGCCTCCAGTGTGTTCGGCCTTAAACCCGTACCCGTCTGATGACCCAGCTGCGTCCCCTCTGATGCCGGCATGGTGAAATCTGCCTCCCAAATAGGTGAGTTCTCCCCATAGATCTCTTCTTCCAACATAGAAAGAAACCTAATACACACACACACACACACACACACACACACACACACACACACACAATGTGAAAGTGAGAAAGTGATGGCATCGGGCATGCAACCTTGAGACATTGAATTATCTCACTTGGGGAAGTGTGTAAGGATCAGGGTGCGCTTTTCTGGTGGCAGCTTGTCTTTCTCCACTCTGAATTTCTCCAGTAACTGTCTTCGTGTGACAGTGAAGATGGACTTGAGCAGACTGCGGCCGAACACCTGACATGTCTCGTACCGTGGCAAACTGTCATTACTCTGAGGAACGTGACAGTAACACAGCCACCTGCAACAAAGCAAATTCCCTAAATTTAATATTACATACATGTCATAATTATACAAAATATCCATATTAATAATGACATACAAAAAAAATACATCCCCAGGAAAAACAGTAGAAAAACCAAATCACACACCTGGTATAATCCACTTTGTAAGCAGCGGCATCCTCTTTCTGAGCTCTCTGACGGAACTGTGACGGCGTCTCCAGCTTCCAGTAGTTCAGACAGAGCAGAAACATCTTACTGAGCTCATACATAGTCTGCCTCTCTTTAGGAGCCAAATGACTAAACTTATACTGAACAAAGTTCAACACCCCCTGAGAAAAAACAAGAGAATGTTATACTTTTACAGTGGTTGTGGAGAATCAATCACACTTAAATAATAACCTGATTCTTTCGACCATGTCACCTCACCCACCTGTTCTATGTTGGGTTTTTCAAAAGGAGGGCTACCAAGAGATCCTTCCACCACTGGCTTCCCCATCTGCAGGATACACTTCCTCAGCAACTAACAGACGAACCAAAAACAGTCAATAAGCGCAGCCACAGTGTTACCAAACAAATTCACCAAAAGAACAAAGACATAAATTGTGAAACGTTGTGCTCAGACAAAAAAAAATAAACCCTAGATCCATTAAAGGCATCGTTTACCAAAAAATGAAAATTCTGTCATCAAATTCTGTCTCTTTTCATTTCAAACCATGACTTGCTTTCTTCTGCAGAACACAAGAGAAGGTATTTTGAAGAACGCTTTTAACCGAACAATGGCGGTACCCACTGACTTCCATTGGTTTTATGTCAGTACAATAGAAGTGAATGGGCACTGCCATTGTTACCAACATTCTTCAAAATATGTGTGTTTTGCAGAAGAAAGTCAGTCATACAGGCTTGAAATGACAAGAAGGTGAGTAAATGATGACAGAATTTTCATTTCTGGGTGAACTGTCCCGTTAATGAAGAACATGAGATGGCACAAGTGTTTGTTTACCTTGAACAAATAAAAGTAGACTTGCTTGGTGTCCGTGTCTTCTTCTTTATGGACAGACATGAAAAGATTTTCCACGTCCACCACCATCCCCAACAACCTGTTGATCTCCTCTTCAGACACATTCTCCAGATGAGAAACATGTTCCGCTACAGACACACGCATGCACGAGAAAAATGTAAGCGTTATATAAGGTTAGAAAATATCAACATTACATCGCTACATATTAGTAATTAAGGTTAGTAATGCATTTCTATAGTATTTGTCTATTTACATTATTTATGAGAGACACCTAGTTTAAAAATTGCATCCAAGAAAATGCGTTGGGAACGGAACAGGTGTAGATTTATTTCTCTTACCCAAGGAGTGGCCACAGCTTCGACAGACCTCTGTCAGACTGGCTGCATGCTGCTGGAGCTCCATACGAGCAGCGGTGGGTGGATTTGGGTTCTTCCACCCATTACACTTGCAAGAATCATTAGCCTGTAGTCAGAGAACAGAGATTTAACATTTTAGACACTAAAACCTCTGATGTTCAGTTTGAAGAAATGATCACCTGAACTCTGTCATAATACAAAATGTATTGATTTAATAACTCACAATGACTTATGCAGCACAAGTCACAATATACAGATATATAATATACTTTATAGAAGTAACTGAAGAAACTGTAATGGTCTCTGGGGGTTCTTACTGGTAATGAGTAGGGAGAACACCAGTAAATATTCCAGGATTAATGCCCAAAACACTACATAAAGAACTGTTTCATTGGTTTCAATTCATAAGTAAACAGCTACTGGTCCTGGTTTTTGCAATATAGATTTTTTTGTACAGTTTTTTTTTTCCAAAAGGGGTAAACACAGCATGGCTATTCTTATCGTCTGCCCAAAATACTGTTCAGTCATGCAGCGTATTAGGTTTTAAGACATCCAAAACAAAGTCTCTTCTGCATCTCTTTAAAGCGTACATCGTCTTGTACTAACCCGTTAAAATGATTAATTGCTTGTCACATGTGTGACTGTAATCGTTTACAGGCTGTTATTAACGCAATGAGACGTGACAGGCCCGGGTACACGATCTATTGTGATGGGTCGAGCCCTAGTTTACCTTGCAGGAAGAAAACACTCCGAGTTTCTCTAGCTTCTTCGCCCTCGGAAACGCGCGGACCTGCGCTTTCTTCTGGCTGGACCACTGCTGTTGACTCAGGCCCGGTCGGGCTGGGTCGCTGCTTCCGGCTACGGGGTTCGAGTTGGACACTGCCTGCCCGCTGGTCTGAGCTTGATGAAGCCGGGGCTGCGCGGAAGTCTGTGCCGCCGGGTCCGCCATATCAGCAGCCTCACGTTTCCCCAAAAGATCACAGCTCTCACTTCCACCCGCGAAGCGATTCAATAAAGTTTTTTGACGGGTTTCGAAGGAGTTAGAAGTGCGCATGCGCGATACCAGAGCAGGCTGGGAGATCAGGTAATATTATTTCCACGAGGGGTCATAAAACACTATAGACAGTTTAATATCACTTTAGAACAAATGTTAAAAACGGACTTTTAAACTATAGATAATAAAGTATTACTTATAAAACACGCAAAATCACTTCAACCTAATTTTTAAGTTGTCAAATATATATGGTGCACATTTACAAATAAAAACACGATAACCAAGATGTATACCTTTCCCTCCTTTATTGGTAAAATTACAAGTTCTATTAGGTTTGTGTTTTTCATTGATTTGTCCATTGTTATTCTTCAGACCCAGCTTTAGACATCTGGGTCACTGTTCACATTTGTTGTGCTAGGTCACAGGTGATGCTGAAAATGCCTGTTGTAAGAGAGTCCTTCAACATGAAACGGGAAGGAATGGACAGAAAATTATTGACTGAAAATGGCACAGTCAGACAAAAACCCAGTGCACTGGAACAGACCATATGTACAAAACAAATCTGAAACAAATTCTTACAAAGGTGCTGAATTGAAATGACTAATGATTGGGGTCTTATTTGCAGATAACAATTAGAAAAAAAACATAAGAATACAAATACAGCAACATTATCCTTTTCCCCCTTTAATAATTGTGTCAATAAACATGATTTTGGTCAGTGGAGTCCAATTTTGACTTATGTCATTCATATGCATTTAATTCATATCTCAATGATTCAAAAATGTTTTCATTAATGCAAAGGACAACCCCCCCCCCAACACAATGGAGTTATACCACCTGTTAATGCACTATAGATATACAAGTAGATATATGTAACTGATTAGAAAAGAAGTCTACCCTATCAAATCATATACTGGATTCATTTGTGCTGTAGTAGTGGATGTCTGAGAGACTAATACAATAAAAATAATACAGAATTTATAGAAGAGCTGGACAGGGAAGGAAAATAATAGCCTTTTCTCTCGTTCTCCGATCTTTTCCTCTTTATCTTACATGGTTACTCTAGGAAAGAGGGATGTGATCAAGAAGAGCTGGAAAATGATGAGGTGTAACTCAATACTGGCAGTATGCATCCACCAAACGGGAGAGCAAGTTTAAGTAGCGGCGTCACCACAAAATTATTCATACAAACATGAGCGAATTTCAGAATAAGGAAACACAAGGGCTTGGACTTGCGGACTTGTTTTCCGTCCAGCAGCAGTTTGGAATTCTTTCATGAAGAGAGACTACCAAAGCTTTTGTTTAAGTGCGATCGGTTGGAACTGATCAGATGTTTGCTTGGTTTCTTTTCATGTTTTGTCGAAAACTCTATACAGGACAAAACAAATGGCTCTGAAAATCATACATGGCAGAAACATATTTTTTGTTTGTTTGTGTGTGTGTGTGTGTCTGTTTGCATGTACTGTTAAGAGGGAAAACTTGACAAAAGATTAAGATTATCAATAGGTATCAATGGCCCATTTTCCAGTTCCGAAGCAGAAACTGCTGGCCTGTATGTTACAGTCTAATGGGCCATAGTTTAGAGCTTGGTCATAAGTGAGTGGATTTCACACTATGGGTTCATACTGTGTTTGTGTGCCTGAATCAGTCCTTGGGTGCATCTGCCATCTAATTGGTCCAATGGTTAGTTCCCGCCTCAACAGCACTGGCCAGATCTGCCCTGAGGTGCTGTCTCCTGCAAGTCAACCCCTCCCCTGGCACGTCCACCACTTCCTGCTCCACCCTGTGGTTCGTTCTTTGGAAGCTTTTTGGCTAAACAGAGAAAATTAAGAAGAAAATCAAAAGAACGATGTAAGCATCAGTCACACGTAAAAGCAAGAATTTATGTAAAAAATGACTTGAATTTAAAGAATTAAAACAAAATGCAGCATTTGCATGAGGCTTATAGTACCGATAGCCATGAAGATCTCGTTCACGTTCATGGCCGTCTTCGCAGACGTCTCCATGAACAGTAGGCTGTTGTCATCTGCATATGCTTGTGCCTCCTAAAAAAGCACACAGATGTGTAAGAAACATTCAGATGCAGTTAAACAGAGACCATCTGTTTTTGCTTTATTCTGTATTTATGCACAACTGTATATCCTGCACTTGCTTATTGCACTTCTGGTTAGACCTAAACTACATTTCGTTGCCTTGTACTTGTACATGTGTAATGACAATAAAGTTGAATCTAATCTCACATTCACACACATGTACCTGAAAGTCAACGGCTCTCTTGTTGGCCAGATCTGCCTTATTGCCGGCCAGAGCGATGACGATGTTTGGACTTGCCTGACGCTGCAGTTCCTTGACCCAGTTTTTTGCTCTAGTGAATGTGTCCTAAAATAAACAAAAGAAAAACCCCAGTCTTACAGCAAATCAACTGAAGCTACTAAAGAGAACAGATACAGTGTTTTTTTTAATAGTTTTAAAAACCTAAAGAATGATTTGTACAACTTATTTATAATAGGAACAATACATAATACACTAGCAAACATTAATGTGGAGGTGCTTAATCTTGGAGTCGGAAGAGATGCAGATATTTGTTCACTACACTTTTTTATTTAGCTTCTCTTGTGCTTTAATATATTATAACAAATGTAGGAAGAGTTGTAAGAATTGGCAAGAATTCTGAAATGTTTAAGAACTGCATGCATCTCCACAGCCGGTTCCCTCTCACACTGGTCACAAACTTTTGGAATCTCTCCCCTCCGGCAAGAGGCTGAGGTCCATCAGGACCAGAACTTCACGTTTCTTCCCATCTGCAACTGGACTCATAAACAATTCACACACCTTGACCATGTCCAAGTGATTCCTTAAATTCACTGCTGCACACCCTGCCCAATTTGCACAACATGGCTACATGCCTTCCCTTGATATAGTTTAAGTTTAATTTTTATGTTGTATATATATAATTTCCTGCCTTCTTAAGTCTTTATTCTTTTTAAATGTATGCACCAGCCTACCAAGGCAAATTCCTCGTACATGTGAACTCATTGTACTTGGCAATAAATGATTCTGATGACTCAGCAAAGGTCTGACTGCATCCGGCAGAATAATAATTAACCTCAGCAGTCAGTCATGTGAAATCTTATTATTTAGACCTTACCCTTCTGCTGAACACAACCTGTGATGTCAGCCTTTATTAGTGCATATGAACGTGTTCAGTGCACTACTGGCAAAAGTCACATTGCAGCTGAAGTTTATATAGCTCTCATCTGGTGAATGATTGCCTCTACAGATTTACAACTCTACAACTGCTTTAACTGTTGAGTTTAAATTCATGACGCTTACTGTATTAGTAATATCATAGACGACGATGGCCGCTTGGGCACCTCTGTAGTACATAGGGGCCAGGCTGTGGTATCGCTCCTGTCCAGCTGTGTCCCAAATCTCAAACTTTACTGTTGTATCATCCAGGCAAACTGTCTGTGTGAGGAAAGCAGCTAGAAATGGAAGAGAAACAAAACATATTTATGACATGATGATAAGGTGTTTCAGTTATGATAAACTTTACACTTTAAGCACTTCCTTAATTCTGGGCTTTAATAAGTCTCGGATTAACATGTGGAGGAAGAATGAGAAGACAGACACAACAAGAAGACTACAACAAAGTGAAAGAAATGGAGAGAAATGGGCAAAAATATGTATTGACTGGAAATGCATTGCTTGCTCTGAGTTCATTAATCATTACTATTGCTCATTATTGCTAATGCAGTTTTTCCAAAACTCAACAGTATTAAACTTGAGTGTATAACTCAAACTGCACCATGTGCTCTAATCCTTCAGCTGCTTGAACATGCTTTTTCTTTTCTAAAAGAAAAATTCAACAGACTTTTATTTCAAATGGACTTAATTGTGGCATCGAGTTCTGCATTTAAAAACAGCAAAAATTTAGAACACACTAAGGCTCACAAGTCTAGAACACATTAAGGCTCACACATAGGAAGTGTGCGAACATCCAAAAAAGAAACACTATGCAAGTTTCTAATCCCTGTGTGCTGAGTCAGATGCCCAGGTCACATGCTTAAAGCTCACATACATTTTTCCAGCACATCGAGCACTGTGACCTTTCACAAGCTTACTGATGACAGGATGATGGCATTAGAAGAAAAAAAGCCACCGGGATAAAAAGTGCTGAGGATTTTCTTATTCTCTGACCTGTGTAAGCATGTGGTATCCTGCCTGTACCAAACGTCCCCTGCAGCCTTTTTCTAATTCTAGAAACTGTACATTTTTCTTTAAATTGATACTGTCATTCCAAACCTGTACAACTTTCTTTCTTCTGCAGAACACAAAAGATACTTTGAAGAATGTTGCTAACCAAACAACACTGGTACCCATTGTCTTCCATTGCTTGGACACAAAACCACAAGACATTTCTTAATCTTTTTTGTGTTCCACAGAAGAAAGAGTCATATACAGGTTTTAAATGACATAAGGTTGAATATTACACACTAACCATAATTCAATTCACTGAAAAGATCTAAAATGGATCACAACACCACAACACACATACACACAGGAAACCCCATTGTTGACCATTTCCCTTTCCTTAGACGCCAAACTGCTTCCTCTTCCTCTGCCCCGAATCCATCTTTAAAACTGCATAATATTTCTAGCTGTGATCGGTGTGTATGCACGTGTTTGATTATGAGATCTGATCAATGCACACGTGAATGTGCGGTTTGTTTTACAGAGCAGTATAACCCATGTGGTAGTCAGGTGATAACAGTAAGAACCTGCTTTTCCTCTTTTGATTTGGCCCAGCGCTCAAACCACAGATCAAAAACAGAGATCAAACCCTTACAGAAAGTACTGTCTAAACTTTTAAGCACGATTATTGTCACTACAATTTTTAGAAGATTTGACAATGTAGCCTTATTTTCCGTATGTTGTTGCCATGCTTTTAATCAGCAAAATGTTTTTATAGATAGCATTTTTTGCTACTTTTCCTTTTAGACGTCCTCTGTGAATGAAGTATGCACATCAGCAGTTACAAAATATTGAACAGACATTGATTGTTGGGGGCGATATGTTAATAAAATACATACGGTGCAGTAGATTTAACAGCTTTAACTTTTTTTTCGTTTTCTTTTTTCTTTCTTTTCTAAAGTCACTACAGATTTATTAATCAACCACACTGTAAATGCATGCCGAACCGACAGCACACACTTTCTCACCTCCTATGGTGCTCTCCTGGTACTCGTGAAACTGGCCCTTGACAAAGCGCAGCACCAGGCTGGACTTGCCCACGGCAGACTCCCCAAGCAGGACCAGTTTAAACTGGCAGATTTTGTTCCCGACGGGGGCGGCACCGTTGGTCCGCGCTGGTCCACCTCGCCCTGCCATGCCGACAGGCCGGACACAGAAGAGATGAGGGCTGACTGGATCTGAGAGGGTAAACGGTTGTGAACCAGGTTCAATTGAGCTCAGAGGAGAACAGAATGAAGAGTAAGAAAGAGAGAGAGAGAATCAGACTGAGAAAGGGAGAGACTGAGAGATGAACAGATGAACCCTGTTTGATGAATAAACCTGGAGAAAAAAGCAGAGAAAAAAGTCGATCAATAAAACACATGGAACAGATATAAATAGACATACGTTGGGAAGGGAGATGAAACAAAACAAAACAAAACATCCATGATCACACCATACTGTCCATTAACCAGCCATCCCACAATGCACCAGGAACAGTAGCCGGTGCCGCATCAAAACAGTCCCGGTTACAAACCACCCATGCTGTTTAGCAATTACATTTAAAAGCATCAAAACAGAAACATACCCAATACATATCAGTGTCATGTCACATGGTCACTAACCTACTTCCTAAATAACCAGCACTTATCAGTAATCCCTAACTACCTGCACAATATCGACCGATAAAATGCAGGTCAGGACCCAGCTGTTTTTTCAGCCTGTTGTTTTTTGATAAGCGACTATTTGTTTGTGACACACAAACCCACATTCAGCTCCGCAAAACAAGCTCTGGACGTCAGACTGTAGCTGCACGTGTTCATTATACTTTCACACCAAAATATAAAACTGCAGGGAAAACTTATAATAACGGCACACTTATTTGGTTTAAAAATGTTGCTGTGTTTAGTTAAGTTCAGAAAGATCTGCGGGCCAAATACTGACAGCAGACTTACAATAGGTCATAACAGAGCAATAATGTAATTTCTAAAAAAGAAGGCACAAACGAATAGATAGAGAAACAAAACTCATGCTGAGGTCATTAGTTCAGCTTATTAAAGATAGAGAAAAAGCTCTAGCAAACAGTAACAGGCAGTGAGAAAAAATAGATGCTGATAAAACAGATGAATGGAGATTTTTCTCTGCCTCTATAACTAGGGATGGGAATAAAAAATCAAAAAAACGTTAAAAAAAAAAAATACACAGAATAGCTAAATGACTTAAAATATTAGTTACGTATAAACAATATTTTGACAACATTTAACGTTGTCAAGTGCCTGCAGGCCAATAAGAGCAGTAGTAAAGAAAGTGTTTATATGAGGTTGGAGATGTCACTGCCAACATCAGGTCCTGAGATCCAGTCTAATCCAAAGCATGTGACAGAGGTTAACAATGCCTCACACACACACACACACACACACACACCATTTCTGCAAACTTTATGGTCAACACACCTTTTACTAAAAATAGGTCCAACCTAACCAGATGTCTGCAAGAGAGATTCATGCAATAGTGAAGCCGTATTCTCACGATAAGGCCAAGACGAGATCCAACTCGTGGATAATGCCACCAGAGGAAGAGGAGAAAGAGAGAGCATGTTTAAGATATATCAATGTAATATTCATATGTGCTGCCTCACCGTTTCTTATACGTTGGCCTTTAATGAAAACAAAATTAAGACTTTATATTTTAAAAACATACTTATTTGTATTTTATGGCATTTTTATAGAGTAATACTTAAACCAGTATTTGACTGGCACAGCACCTATTTATTCTGAAACTGCTCGGTCTGAACAGCTGTCAGCAGCATTCCAATTATTGTGGCTCACTTCCTCTTTACGTAAAATCGCATCATTCTTCGGGAAGGGAAAGGGAAATACTTTCCAGAAAAAAGGAAATCACACGCATCTCCATGAGACTCCATCTAGCCTTATCGCTCAATGAAAGACTGACAGGCTGTGTGTGTGTGTGTGTGTGTGTGTGTAGTCCGTCTATCTAAGAAGTCGTTGTCATTTTGCAGAGCAAACATACAGATAAGGACACACCCCTGCCCTGCCCAAAAGCCCGAAGGGGGTTAGCTGATGCCGTCAACAGCTGCCTTCATTAATAATACAACCTAACAGCCGCTATTATGTGCGTCTTACAACAATAACACTATTACATTTATGTACAGCTTTTTGCAAACTCTCTGTCTCTGTCTTTCTTTGCAAACTCAAATGTTCATTATAGTAATCCATTTGTGCTCCAATTGTTCTTGTTCATTAGAGCCGTTTCATTTTCTAAGGAACATCAATTCAAACATTTCATCAGGTCTGGGTTATTCAGACACAGTAGGCGATGTGCACTTTCCACCTAAACGTTTCCACGTATTGCAGGGGTCATAAACATTCCTGTAAGCGTTCAGTCATGTAGCAGACAGGGTTCTTTTAGACACGCAGCGAACATGATCACTTTATAAAGGTCATTATCATAAACAGAGAAGTAGAAAGAAATATCAAATGTTTGAAAGTGGAAATATCCTCGATCACCAGACACTCTCGGTATGAGTGGGACATTAGCAATACTTGACATTGGCCATTAAAATCTAACGAGAAATAAACATTTTGATTGTTTTAATACACATTCCAAACAAGCTTTCTTAATGAAATATAAAGCCTCAAGCTGTTCCAAGGCATGCTGGGAGAAGACACTTTGCTCTTCAGAGCAGAACCAGGAGAGGAAAGCAATATTCGCTTCTTGTTTGCTTACCTCAGGTGACGACCAAAACAAATAAGCACAATTGCTGAAACTAAATCGCAGTTTGAACGAAAAGCGTTTCTGTATGTATAGATAACCCAGCTATATGATACTCTATCATTTAAAGACAATACAATCATGACATTGCTTGAAGAAAGCAGATTTAAATGGTCATGTGTTCCTCAAATGTCTCTAGTGAACAAAAGTTCACTATGTGCTACACAGGACAGTGAATAAGAGTTATACAAGAAGTACTTTTAAAAACGTCACTATATCAAAGGTTAACACTGAGTCATGACAATACACTCTTGAAAATGATGCACGAGTAGGAAAATAAAGATCACATGGCCAGCAATAGAGAGATAATCTGCTCTACTACTAAACCACTCAAAAACTAAAGTCTGATGTGTTTCCATATCTTCAATTCTTAAGCCTTCACCTAACAAATGCCTTTTATGACAAATCTTCATATAATGAGTGTTAATGTAACTTAAATGGACAGTTCACCTAAAAATGAAAATTCTGTCATTTCAAACCTGTATAAACGTCTTTGTTCTGCAAAACACAAAGGAAGATATTTGTAGGAATGTGAGTAACCAAACAGATCTCACCCCCCCATTGACTCTCATAGTATTTATTTGCCCAAATATGGCCGTAAATGGGGTTTGAGATCTGTTTGGTTACTGACAATCTTCCAACAGGTTTGAAATGGCAAGAGGGTGAGTAAATCATGACAGAATTTTCATTTTTGGGTGAACTGTCACTTTAAGTGGTAGGGCATTGGGTTGGCAGCGCAAAGGTTATGTGTTCGATCCCAGAAACACGCATACTGATAAACAAATGCATAGATGAACCCACTGTAAATCACTCTGGATAAAAGCGTCTGACAAAAGCATAAATGCAAGTTCACATATCAGCATACTCAAGTTACCACCAGCTTAACTGTGAAATGAAACGCCTCCAACCTTTGACCTTAGAGAAATACTGAAATATTTCATATATACAGATCAAGTCTTTCTTAGTCGATTGACACTCAATAGAACAATTGGTCTGGTCATTAGTTTATTTCTGGGCTGCGGCCAAGACCGAGATGTACGCAGGCATACTGACTTCCTGAGAAGCCTGATATGTGTTTCACTTCTGATTTGGCCCACCTACGAGCTTTGACCAAAGAAAGCCGGTTAATATAAACGGACAGGGCTGCTATAAAGTTACAAAAACACGCCTATTTAGGTTTGGAGAAGTAATGCATAACTAATCTTAACAATGTCACATTTTAGATGTGCATCACGACTGTCAGTTATGGAAAAGCCACGACAACTAACGTTATAAAGCCCTGCTGCTTATGATAAAACTTCGTAGCTGCTGATCTTGAATCAGATCAAAGACCAGAAACAGACCCTCACTGACACATTCACACTGTATATGTATAATTTATACGTGCACACGCACACTGACGCATCTTTAAGGAAACGTTTTGACGTAAAATCCGTAGATTAAATTATATACAAAGTGAGACGTACAAATACAGAGGCCTGTATTGTTAAATTATTATGTCGTCCAGAGAAAGATTCAGAGGAGCGGCTCAGCAGCATCGGCTAACAGTCCTGACAGTTCGTCTGTATCAGTAAACAACGATAAGCCGACTATATACGTCAGTCAGATCGACACCAACATCAGACAGCGGTTACCTTGAAATGGGACTGCGGCTTGCTTTCTCCTACTCTCTTTGAAATCCGTGGGTGACAGTCTGAGATAAGATTCCCCTTCGCCAGCCTGAAGCGTCTCCCGTCGACGAGCCTTGGCCTTCACTTCCGCTTTGAGGAATGAACTTCCGTGATCCGCCTTCTTCTGACGCGGCTGGGCTTGGTTTTGACAGACGTAGTGGCGGCCAATAAAATAGGTGATTCTTCAGTTATTTGTCTTTAAAACTTTTGGATACATAATACTGTCTCTCTCTATAACAAAAGATTGTATTTTTGATTACGTGTTCTATTGTAAATGGGAATAAATATAACATTAAAGTGTTAAACGTCGCCAATTGATGTATTTATAAAAAAATGCTTTCAGCAATACTGCTTCACTATTAATGTAACTTTTTTACATCATGATCTGAGAAAAGGTCTATTCGGCGTCATTACCAAATTGTATATTTTAATTGCCTATTAGCATTCAGAATTAAGTCTCATGGTTTCAAGTGGCCTATTATAATTCAATCCATTTGTTGTAAATAATTCTAAATTCAAAGTTAACTATTAGTTAACTTGTTTTCAATATTTAAGACTTTAAGAAGAAAAAGTGTCCCTAATTGATGAATCACCCATATGCTTTTACTTGTACATGTAATACCTATATTAAAAATGTTATTTACTTAATGAATTATGAAAAATTATATTATGTTTAACAATATTCTCTTTTACTATAACTATTATTAACTAACAAATCACCGAAGATTCTTATAACAAAATTAACTAGATATAGAAATTCGTATATGATTTTAACGTGAATAGTCTAGTTTATATATAAAACAAGGCATTTAATAGCAAAATTAAATGAATAATAAATAAAACAGCCTACCATTGTCAAGGAAACTTGACTTTTTTGTTGCCAAACCCAAACATGCTCTGAAAGTAAAATCAGCACGTGTGCCACAAGGTCGTGTAGTAAGCAAATGTCACCAAGGCGGGGCGCCACAGGGCAATCAATTAAGCATTTAATGGATTTTATTTTATGCTATTTCGGTCTGTTAATGTCGTTTTTTTTCTGTCAGGAATAGTGTGAACTATATAAGACACCCATAATAGTTTATTTACAATTAATTTTATATTTTTCAAAGAGGCCGTAAACGTTTTCATCTAAAGTCATGTTCCTCGAATACTGGTAATTAAATCTGATATTTTCTACAATGCTTTAGATTAAAGAAAACCTGCTAATTATCGCAGCGGTATATGTGCAACTATCAGTGAGCAGCGTGTCATTAAGGTTGTGCGGAGGCGGAGCGCGCGCGGCGCATATTCTGCTTTAATAACTGCGCAAAAGTTACACACAGGCAACTGTTTCCACTCATTATCTAGGAAATATTAAGCAGTCAATGACAGTTATTTTGCTCTGGCTAAAAGTTGAGAGCTTATGACCACATATTTTAAGTTTTTAAGTCTTTTAGAACCAATTATTAAGAGCCCTAGTTTTCAGTCCTGATGGACTGCCTCTATAAATGTACCTTTGGGTAGTTATTTCCTCTTAATAATATTCTTTCTGTCTGGATCTTTGCGTGTGAGAGAATTTTAATATTTTTTTATAATCTGGGATCTGTACTCCATCGGCCAACAAACTATTAAATAAAAACACCATAACAGACACACAGTCTATAGATACACTGTACTTCACAATATGTTGACATGCATCAGAGAGTCCTGGGGAGGAGCTGGGAGATAACAGGTTGTTAGAAAGATTATCCCACAACCGAGCAGTGTGTGGGTAGCCTCCCGCGGCTAATGATGTGTCTGGAGCCCTGATGTAGACAGAAAGAGAGAGGGCGAGAGAAAGAGAGAGATATAGTGGGCGTACAGAGATAAAGAGAGCCTGAGAGAGATATGTGCAACACAGCAGTATTAGTAGATGGTGTATAAACTTGTTTTGACTGTGTGTTTTAGGAGATTGAGCAAAATCTGTGTTTATCACGTTGACAAACGTCTGAGAGACCTTAAAAAACCTTGATGAACTTTTTTTAGCAAACAGCACATCAGCAAACTCTTTATGTGGTATTTCGTAGCCTATTCACCTGGCCCGAAGTTAACTTCCGGTCTGTTTGTTAATCGGTCTGGTTAGTGGCTAACTATTTATATTTGATAATATATTAATATTAATTTATAAGAATACGCTTTTGCATATTATATTAAATAAACAATGTGTTAAAAGGTTTGTGTAACTTTGTCGCACTCAGTTTAGCCAAGTAACGGTTCTTCTAACCCAAAATAATACAATTTCTTATTATGTTACTTTACTTGTTATGCAATAATCTGCAGGTATCTACTCTGTGTGGAAGTTAAGTTTGGGCCACAAAAGTGCGCATGCGCAGTAACGTTTGTTTATGTTGCTGCTTTGAAACATCTATACATGTATTGTTTAACCTTTGAAGAGAACACGTACAGGAGTGAAACTATACGTGAATTCCTTTCGTGTGGAATCGATCAGTAATTCCTGCTGGATTTCTGGTTTCAGAGGTACATCTTCAAAATCACAGTTACAATATCTGCCGCAGAGGAGTCTTATTAACTGCCAATACAATCTGTTATTTATTCAAGTCCAGACGGCCTGCTTCTCGTGTAATTGGCCAATCAAATCTAGTCCATTAAATAAGCAATGGCTGGCAAACAGGTTTATGGTTTATTCTCTGAAGATGACATTTTCAACAGGCAATTTTTTTTGTTTGTTTACAATTGCGAGGCTTTTCATTTAGGCAGGCTCAGCTAAGAGATAGGGAAATGAAAGATTTATTTAACAATACCAGTATAAAAGAGGCCCATTTTGCTAGAGAAATTCTTTATAAAGGATATTTGAAGTGAGAGAACTAAATGAATATAAATCATGTGCATAAATCAATATATTTCAGACAAAGAAAACAGAGAAAAATAAATCCATATCATTATCATTACATTAATTTACACATGCTTTTAAACATTCCTTGTAAATTGAGATAAAAGTAATGCACTTTTGAAATGTGTCTGGGTAATAGAGATAGATTTAGCCGTTTCAAGTTTTTAAACTTAGAGCTTCAAAATCGGGCTCTGAAAGAAATGCAGCATGACAACAGAGCCTGGAAATTCTGGCACTTTGTGATGCATGACTCAGTCCTGAGGGACAGTGTACAAAACCTACACAGTGAAATTGCCAATGTAAAACCGAGTCCTGCGGAGCAACATAAAACTAACATTGGGAACAGATTGCACACGTAGCCTAAATACAAACGGGGTAATGACTCATTCAGACAAGTTCCACTGTAATTGTGGAGTTTTGATTTATCTTAAAACAATAGTGTTGATCAAAACTCAGAACCCGCAAACCGCCGTGTTTGCCACGGCAATATATCTAATACAACCCATATAAACAGCTCGACAAATGCACTGCATTTGTCATAGGCGAAGGCAGTAACCATGCAGTAGACACAGAGGCTGTTAAAATTAGCATGTACATGCATCTTGATCCAGGATGCTAAGCTACGTCACTCATCAGCAGGTCCGTGTTTCTGTTTTTCCATTTCTCCAGAGGATGCTAAAATGGGATCATGTGTATGAACAGGACTTGACCCCACCAGGTCATTCTGTCTGGGGCCCGTGGGGAAATGCAGCAAGTTAGTACTACAAATCCCAGCATGCATAAGTGAACTGACAGCTGTGAGAGGCTGGGATGGGCCTGTTGGTGTAATGGATGAATGGATCGGCGTGGGCGCTCTTGAATGCTGGCACGTTAGATCAGAGGTCATCTGTAAGCTCAGAGAAGGATGAGATTGACTCTGGATGCTGTAGGTGGACAGAGGCAGCGTGTTGCTAGGGGTAACCGTGGAACCTCCAATTCTAACCTGAGGAACCAATCCGCTGGCAGGGAAAGCTGAAGCCAAACCCAGGAGAGACCCTCCAGTTTGGGGACCCTGATGTCTTAGATATGGAGAGTTGGGTGTGGTCTTAGAAGTCTGATAGGGGATTGGCTGACTCTCTACGCCCAGGGTAGCGACCCTTTCCTGGTCAGGGCAGCATGGAAAATGGGTGTAGGTTGAGTGGAGGTTAGTAGTTTGATAGAGGAGTTCAATGTCCCCTTCCTGCCCCAAAACAGAGCCTCTTTCCTGGGCATGGCTTTCACCGCAAGTGCATGTGTGCCTGGATCCTAAAGAATCTCTTTGAGAGGTCTCCGGTTGTAAACAGGCTCCAGCAGACATGTTATAGCCCAGCCGAGAGGACCAGTCGGCTGTAGAGGAGGCCACGTTGGTAAAGCTGGATGACGTGTGACAGCTGAAGGGGGTAAAAGAGGAAGCAAAGTGAGATGGGGTCACGTGGCTGTGCAGGAACTGCATCATTTCGTGAAGCTCCTTGGTCAGCGATGACACTTCCTGGTTTAGGTGGTTCATCTGCAAAGCAGGAATTAAGATTAAATCAAATGTTATGATAAATTATAATACATAAATAATAAACACATTAAAATATTATAATATTAATATGACAAAAAATTATTACGATATACATATTTTATGAATGTAAATTAAAACATAATAAAAAAATGATTAGGGTAAATTATAATATAACAAATTATAAGAATTCTATATAATAAGAATGAATGACAACTAAAATAAAATGGCTATAATGTTTTCTTCTATCATATTTTAGTGTTGTGTTCTGATACCTCTGCATTGAGTTGACGGAGACTCTGTCTGACTTCCTCTGTCTCAAGCAGCAGGTTTGCGCCCACCTGAAATGGGTCTAAAAGGACGGAACTAAGTAGTAAACTCACATCAAATAAGTAGCAAACTTTCCCCTATGTGGGAAATAATGTATACATTTCTTGTTATTGTGACCCAAAAATCACCACTGTATCAAATTCCTGAAAAATTGTATTAGTATCATATTAGTATCATATTGCTTTTATTATTTTTATACCAAAACATAAGGAAACTGTATACTGTATACTCAACAAATAAATCTACCACAGTCAATAAGACACATCTCAACCAAAAACACATTTGATTTTAAACACGTCTACTTTGCACTAGTTTTATATTAAACAAGAATTCACCTCACCTTTGACCTCTGTGTTAGGAGACTGCTCACTATGTTCAACATTGAAGTGAAATGCATGTTCATTATCTTCAATGCCATCAACAACCCTACAGGACGGACAAATTATACACATAAAATATGCCATCTTAGGCAGGTGGCTCTGTAAACAGCAATAGCAAAAAGCATACAAATAACCTATTGAGTGACCAGTTTCTTACCTGGGACTCAGATCCAGTGGACTGACACAGTTCAGGGCAGGAATTAGAAGTTTAGCTGGCCTGTGGCAGGAGCTCTTTTCTGTCCTAGGCACAGCAGGCACAGTGCCAACAGAGAGGTCCTCATTGAGTGGCATCTGAGGGGAGGGGCTTTGTACCCGGAAGCTCTGAATGGGGGATCTGCAGAGACGGAGCATACCGAGGTGTCGGAATTCTTCCCCCAGCATGGCACTCAGATTAGCCTGTGATGAGGGACCACCAAACCCAGAGAGCAGGGGTTTCCGGCCCATGTCCTGTCCAGATTCCTCTTCTTGCTCTGCCTCCACAATGAACGGCAGCTTTGAATCATCAAAGCGTTCCTAGATGGAGGGACAAGGACACAGAGAATAAAGAAAGAGAAATGCAATTTTAATAATATTATTATAGCCAGTGCTGGAAATGGCTGAGATTCACTGGGGAACTCTAGCTGGGGACATTTTTAATATTATTTTTAACCATTATGTATAAAATGTGAATATGAGAATATGCCAAACTACTCTTATATTTAACATAATACCAAAGTCAGAGATTTCAGAATGAACTCAAAGAATGTTTCACATTCTGTATGTCTGTATGTCAACAGTTGGTGTCTCTTTTCATTTCATTTTTGAGGAGACACATCAGAGACAAGGTCGCTAGATAAATAAACCATAACTCAGACTTCTGGACTTTTACGCTTCTCACAAAAATTTCTTCTGTGCTGCCTTTCAGCCCTACTGAGACCCGTTGCTTCCTCCCTTTGCTTGCGTGATGTAAGAACACTCAAAATTATTCATGAGTCATTGTTCTGTGTCATTATGTTCTTCAGAGTTTTTGTGTTGGTGTGTGTGTGTGTGTGTGTGTGTGTGTGTGTGTGTGTGTGTGTGCGGCTGTTCTGATCATTAGGACAGCTGGCACAACATTCGGGCACTGGGGTCAGTGCCACAAACAGATTGCTAATTCACCTGTTACAGACACATCCAGATGAGCTTCCACCTGCCAGCTCTGATGTTTCTTATACACAGTGGCGGCAGTTCAGAGTGACACTAGTAATTGGGAGCTTATGTAACGTGGCTTTTTGATCAGTATGGGCATTTCAGTTTATGCGTGTATAATGTAAAGGGAGAACAAGAACAAAAACATGAAAATATGAGATAGCACAAAAAGTGTTCAATGGTTACCTGCGGGAGTCGGGTTGAGCGGGTAAATCTGGCTTGGCCCTGTTGAGAAACAAGCAAATCTTATTACTGTAATAATTCAAACTCAAAAGCTGATTGTGTATCTTGTATTGAAAGTTTAGAGTATGTGGCCATTGCAAAGTAAAATATTTACTGTGAATATGTATATTGATATATACTACAGCCGCAGAAAAAATTAAGAGACCACTCCACCTTTCTTCTATCACATATCATGTAGAATTGCATAATATACTGCATGAGATTGTACTGAACAGGCACATCTTTTGCAAATGTACTGCTGTAAGTGCTGTGGTTACACTTTATTTTCTCTTTGTATATATTGTAATGCATTTTACCTCTCTGAGATTGTAGGTGAGGTTGTGATGTATATCCTCATTGAAGCGGCTGCTGTATTCTGGGTAGAGTTCGAGAACCTCCTGAAGAGCTCTTACACTGATGTACTGTAGGTCACAGTAGGTCAGAGCCTTCACATCTGCATTAGCCTTGATCACCTGATCTTTCCCAGGCAGGTCTGCACCAATCAGGTCTCCTTTGCCTATATACAAGCCAATCACAGAGGTGCATCTACGTCAACCTCTTGTTAGCTGTCCAATCAAAACAGCTTTCTCTAGTTGTTCTAAAAAAATCACTTTCTGTTTTAAATTGAAAACAATTGCGCCAACCACTTCTGGTATTGTAGTATTGATTGTAATTGCTAAGTAAAAGAAAACCAGAATGTCTGCAGGAAGTTGCTTGGATTTTGGAGACGTGTCTGACAGAATGAGAGGAACATACCCAGTATGGCAAGCACCATGCCTTCCTTCAGCACCTCGAGAGACCCCGAGCAAACAAAGTGTTGAGCATGCAGGGCGTCTCCATGGCGAATAAGATACTCGCCAGGTGCGCAGAACGACGTCTTAATGTGCAGAGACAGGGAACGCAGACACCCCCTACTGGCTGAGGAGAAGAGCGGAAGCTGCAGAATATCTTTGTTGAGATGCATGGCAATGTCTGCACGCAGCTCATCTGGGAAGTCATGTAAAAGCTATAAGAGAGAATGTAAACAGATGGACAAATTTTATTTATGGACTTTTTCGTCTCTCTCATCTAGATGTTGACACCTCATGCGCTACAGGTTTATGACCAGTTAAATTCTTTCTAGAAGAGAGCTTTTGGTTGACAATTTAACATAGTATTTAAAGGTCCAGTTTGTGTGAAATTTAGCGACATCTAGCAATGAGGTTGCGAATTGCAACCAACGGCTCACTTCACCGCTCGCTCGCTACAGTAACTATTAGGTAATCCCTCCTAAAGAGATCATATTCTCTCTTTCAATATGATCTCAAGATGCCGTACCAGCAACGTCTGTCTAAAGGGTGTAAGAGTTCCTGAGAAGCGTGTTTTTAGTGTTTCTCAATCACTGCATAAATTAAAGCGTGAGCAAATGAGTTACGCCCCACTCGTCACTTGTTGTTTTCCCATACACCTAAGCTCTTCCCTCTGCTGTTTTTATCAGATATGAGTCTTTTTGCTGTGTACGTACCAATTTCTATTGCTACATTGACCTAATAATGACAGTGTTCAGTAACAGCGCTGTAATTATTCCATTAAAAGATGTGACCTAGATTTGTGCTTATGGATCGTCCTCCATCTGATAATGGAAGCGTGTTATCAAACTGCGATTGGGGCTTTTATTCAGAGAAGACTAGTACAGTATGTTTTTATGGTTTGTGAAAACACGCATTTTATTCAACTAAAGCATGAGCCAAAATAAGTGTACCAGTCTAAAATAATTTGAAAACAGTCTCCCAACTTTATAAGGTTGAGCAGTTGTCAACTGGTTGTGTTTGAAGGGTCTCACCTCATTGGCGTTGATGCCATTGTTGACAGACCAGGTGGTCTGGAAATACTCCAGCATGCGCTGTTTCAGCTGCTGGGGCAGGCGGTGCACGCGAATGAAGTCTTTCAGATCTTTCATGCGTGTGTGGTAGAGGGAACGGCGAGAGTACATGCGCTGGATGATGGCTGTCACGTTCCCAAACACCACTGCATGCATCAGCGCTGTGGGTGATAACAAGGTGACTGCTTATTATACACCATGAAAGTGCTAACCAATGTCGACTCTCTGCATTGCTTAAATGATATTATTAATGATCAAATTGATTATATACTTATAAAATAAAATTATAACTGTGGGCTTCTATATGTTACATAAACTTTGTATTGAGTCTGCAGATTCATTTAGCCCAAGAAATCTCTTGTTTGTTCACAGATGTTTGAGTCCACTGAAAGTTTTTTTTCTGTGCTGAACATCATAAACGCACAGCTCGAAGGGAGCAATAGTGTCACGTATAATTATCCCGTCTGAATCATCTCAGTAAACAATATGTTCTACATACTTGAAATTGGAAACCAAACTTTCCAAAACGAGACATTTATTTCAAATGGATTGCAAACTTTCCAAAAACAGGCGTTCTCGACCTGAAAACAAGCTAATTATACATTAGGTCTGAAATATGCGCTGTTGAACACACCCCCGATAAGCATGGTGCAGATGGAGAAGATCTTCTCGGCGTCTGTGTTGGCACAGACGTTTCCGAATCCAACGCTAGTCAGACTGCTCAACGTGAAGTAGAGAGAAGCAATGTAGGCGCTGCGCAACGACGGGCCGCCAACTGTACCATTGGTGTACGGAGTCTCCAGACGCTTCCCCAACTCTTGCAGCCAACCTAACAAAAAAACAGCAAAAGAAAAACAAGATTTAGGGGACAAAAATTGTATTTGCGTTTGAGAGAAGCTACAGCAATGAAACGTGGCTGCTGATGGATGTTTGCTTATATGCATGCAATGTCTGCATTGATTTAGCGCCTGATTTGCCGATTTATCCGAATGAAGTACCGAAGTAAAATGTGTAAATGTAATTTGCACGCCGCAGCAACATACAACAAACATTCACTCACCTATGTCCCAGGTTAAGGGGTCATTGCTGGCGAGCTCTTTGCGTCCAATGACGTACCAAACGCAGGCCAGCCAGTGTGCCAGCAGGGCAAACACAGACATGAGCAAAGTAAGAACCACAGCGCTGTACTGAGAATAACCATCCAACTTCTGCAGCAAGCGCAGCAGACGGAGTAAACGCACCGTTTTCAATAAGTGGACGAGGGAAGTCTGTTAAACACACACACACACACACACACACACACACACACACACACGGAGTCTAAATTGAACGTACACCGAGCATCTTTACCTTTTCTAACACAACTTTAATGTGACTTCTCACCACTGAGATGTTGAATAAATAGAGCAGGTCAAATGGCAGGGCGGCTATGAGATCCAGGATGAACCAGGTGGTACAGTAGTGAAGACAGATGGAGCGAGAATCATAAACCACCTGACCCGCAGGCCCAACGTAGGTGGTTCTGAAATTCAGGACGATGTCTATGGAAATAAAAAAACACTTACAGTATTCCATTGCACATGCATAAGACATTTTAGAAATATGCGTCTGCAACCTCAGAAATGAAAGCAAAGACAAATATTGACTATGCATGTACGAATATTACAAACATGCTAATTGGTGTGATAGAGTACATACTGGAGTCCCATAAATATTCATGCCACCTGTTCTCCTAATCCTCAATAATTATTACATAGTACATTTAGTTCCATCATGCAGTTATTTTACATCTGCCTGGTGCATGGGGTTTATTAAATTACTGTCGCAGCGTGGCGTCTGTACCTTTTTATTGAAAAGAGATTTGCTTTTTTCAGCAAATCCAGATTACACTGGGTGAGTGTGCATGCATGTGTGAATGTCACTCAGTCTTCACCTCACTAACATGTCTAAAAAGTGAAAACTTTTTGAACTCCGACAGATGCTAAGAAGTTAACACTACTTAAAAATGGAACAGCACAAAATGTGAGAATGATGCAAAAAGGGAAAGGAACATAGGTTCCTTGGCCATGCAGCAGGAAATTCTCCAGTACAGTTTACTAAATTCAGAGTTCAATGTGTACTGATAACAGGTAAAGCATGAGTGCAAATTGCTATGGATGACATTGCCTGTCATTGGCATTAATGTAACTGTTGCACACACCAAGGATGAAAAGCATCTCCACAGCTATGTCGCTGGCGAGGGTGGTTCTGGAGGCGGAGTTACAATCTGGGTTGTCATGTTCGCTGTCGTCAGGGGCCGAGAAGCAGACGTTGTAGGGGACGGTCACAGCCACGTAAAACGTCGCAAGGAGGATCAACCAATCCCACAATGCTTTGCACACACTGTAATGGAGCAAGATGAAACGGGACTTCTGAACCGACGCCACCTTGTACTCCGGTAGGGTTGGCTGTGAAAAAACATGCTGCGGAAAATGTGAAATAAAAATAGGGATTTTAATTTCCAGATTAAAGTTGTATAACAAGTCGGTATTACTAAAAGCCATTTCTGTTTCTTTGCAAGTCACTTCTCAGCAGTGGGTGATTTATTATAAGTGCCGGTGTAAATCATAACATCGAGTGCAATTTTCCTCTGTAATTCATTCTCATCACGACTGATCCAAATATCCTTCTCCAAATCTTTAGTGTGAATGTGGGGCACGTCGTGCTCTGTCTTTTTTAAATTGACTGTCGACCCGCAGGCCGAATGTGCACATGCATGCACTGTCACCTCATTAAAAAGAAAGAGAATGGTAATAAAAGTTGTGCTTTGCAAAATTATCACATGAACACATGTCCTACAACGCGAGGTAAATGGACGGATGCACTACTCGCCACTAGTCTCTCCAGCTCCCATCTTCAAAGAAACATGAATTTCAAAGGTGAAAGGAGCTTTGGAAGCAACTCCTGTGAAGTCACACATCACTTGGCAATTCAATGAAACGTACGCTTGAAGTCGTGCGAGTGACAATTTAAATGTGTGCTTAGTCATTTGCCCTTAAGACATTTAAAACACCTGCAACAAATCAAAAGACTTCATTTACTTTCACTAGCGCTTTATTAAATGCTACAGATATGAATGTTCATTGACTCTTCACCTGTAGCATTAAAAAAAACATTTGGAAAAAAGTGACATTCTGAGACGCTGAAGCCACAGCATGTAATGTCACAAAACAATAACATTTAACATTTAATTAGAAATGGCAGCGAATGGTAGTATGTGCTAAAATAATAGGAAGTTACATTTGAATTTTGGCAGGTCAGAATAAAAGTTGTTTTTATTCATCAGTGAAAGACTAACATGGATGAATTCATTTGCAAACACAGTTTTGAAAATCTGTGGTTCATTGTAGTCTAAAAATGTGTTCAGTTGTAGTTTTTCAGTTAGTTAAAAGGCTTAAAGTCAAATCATGGTTTTGTAGGACAGTGTGTTCTTTTTCTATGTGAAACTGTTTTTAATGCACAAATGACTTACATTTGTACAAATGTGAGATAACACAAAACTAGACCGCAAAAATTAATTTTTTTAAACATACATGACTAACAAGCACAAATATCGCTCTTGAACTGAAACCTTGTATCAGCATGTTTTAGTACTGTTGGTCATCCTTCATGTTTGTCATGGTTTTGCAAATATTTAACCACTAAAAAGTCTTGCAAAGAGCTTGTCAACTCTGACAACACAGTGTTAAATTCTTGACAAAATGCTGTTTTTCATTTCCTGTGGCATTTTTACATCGCAAGATGTAAACACTGTCCAAAAGCACTTCTGGTTTCAGTTTATTTATCAATTATTATTTAAAATCATACATATGTGTTTACCATTTTGATTTGGTTATAAATGTTCTGTTTGTTAAAAAACTGAAAGAGGAAGTTCTTCTAGACCAGAGTTGGATCAGTGCTGTTTACATTTTCCGAAGTGGTCTATACAAGAAACGTTTACAGCAAAAATGACTTCTTTTATTTTTACTTACATTTGGCAGCTTTCTTTTGCTCCTATTGGTGAACTGACAGGTCAGGTGGTACAGAACGCTACGGCCTCGCTCACGAGCTTGACTCAGATGGGTTCGACCAGACTTCCTGCTTTGAGTGCCATCCTCTGACACAACATATCAACATGTTATTTAAGAACCTGCTGATAAATTGTCAAAATAACATATGGCAAACCTTCAAAAAAAGATCATTACAATCAAACAATGGCTCACTGCCAGCCAATTACCTTCTGTGTTGGAGCTGGGATGCGATTTGCCATATGAGTCAGTGATATTTTTAAAGGACAAGAGAAACAGAACCACTTCCCCTTTCTCATTTTTAATTGGCACGATGTCCAACAGGCACCAGAACGGCGTTCCTGGAGTCAAAGAAGTTAAACCGTGAGTGCTTTTATACGCGAGCAGCACACTCTTTAATTGAGAGGTTGCGGTGCTGAGTATGTGTCACATGAGTACAAATAACCTTTTCATTTCAGTGTAAGGTAAAGAAATCTAACTCCACTGGGTGACCAAGTAACTGTATACAGAACCCAAACTGATACTGAAATGAACATTCTGTTGTGGTTTAGCCTCATGATTTTCTTTCTTCTCATTCAAAATCTTTGCTTGACAGCAATGGTCACCATTTGCTTTCGTTATATAGGAGAGAACCACAAAGACATTCTGCTATACAGTAAATAGCCAATTTGTTTTTCCAAGCTCTCATATCTGTTTTGAAAAGACATGAGGTTAAATTGCTGAATTTTACAAAAGACAAAAGGGATGTCCAACATTTTATCTTTGATCTTTGTAACCAAACAGTTCTGGGGCACTATTGACTTCCAAGGTACAGAAAAAACTACTATGGTAGTCAATGGTGCCCTATAACTGTTTAGTTTCCCACATTCTTCAAAATATCTTCTTCTGTGTTCAACAGAACCAAGAATTTTATAAAGTTTGGGAACAACTTGTATTTTGTATGCAGAATTTTCATTTTTGAAACTATCCCTTTAAGAAGGCTTGGCAAAAAAAATCAACATATGGACAATAACATTAGCTACACTGTAAAAAAAAATAAACTTTAGTTAAAAAAACTGCAGTTCAGTTTTAAGTTAAATCAAATAAGATTTATGAGCCAATTGAACTTAAATTATATTGACATGACTTGAAAAATCTAGTTGTATTTTATAAATCGATTTTTTTCAATATAATTTAATTTCAATTGACTCATGAAGCTTATTTGCTTTAACTTAAAAAATTAAGGCAGCTGAAATTGGTAATTTGTTTACAGTGTACATTGAGTAAAGGTTTAGGAAAATAGCTACTAACTATTACTACAAGACAGATTCAACAGAATATTGACTTTTTTTAACATGTTGTCAATGCATTTTTGTATATTTAAATAAACCCCCAAATCCCTGATATCATTTTGTACAATACTCTTCATATTCAGACTACTTTAACCCGAGAAAGAATTATAAGCAAATATTGTCCAAATTTGCCCTCCAGACATCATTTTGGCCACTAACTGTATTTAAAAGGATCAGTGTCCTATGACCAGAAATGATTTCTTTTAACGCTCTTTACCGTTCTTCCTGTAATATCGAACCTCCGTCTGGAACTCTCTCTGTCCCTCTAAAGTTTTCTCCACCTGCTGGGTCACCCTCTCACTTGTTTCCGGACCGTGCAGGAAGTGACACGTGCATGTCTTCTTCATGACTTCGGTGCGTGCAAACCCAGTGAGGTCACAGAACCCGTCTGAACAGTACACAATAGGGTACCCTCGACTCCCCTGAGCATTGCCCAGCAGGAAGTTACTGTCTGTAGACACCAAACACAGAGACACAAAAGAAACCAAATTATAAAGGAATAGTTGTTACAATTCATTCAAAAACGGTATTACTGTCATCCTGTGGAAAGCTGTATGTTACAATATGTTACTCTCTCTCTCTCTCTCTCTCTCTCTCTCTCTCTCTCTCTTTATTATCATGCTAATTATAGGCTTCCTGTTTTATTCCTAATGCTTTGGATTGGTGGTTAAAAACTAAAGGAACTGTGTACCGTTTCTATCGCAACGCTGCTATTCATTTAACCTAAATTGTGCAGATTATATAAGAATGGATTGACTGTGGGTGTATGTGTACTGTATCTGTGAAAGAGACTTATAATGGCCTTTGGCTCTCAATGCTAAATATATCAACCGCAGCTAATTATCTTGGACCCCAAGCTGGCAAAGCCCTTTCCCACAATACACCAGTCAATTGGTTAGAATTGAATACAGTAACTATCAATACACCCAAACCTACTATAGGAAATAACCCATTATCTCCTAAAACACAAAATAAATGTTTTTCAAGTCACCCCACACTCAGCCATTCAGATTAACCGTAATACATACAGCTTTATGAAAATCCATCGATAAACAAAGCAAAGCATGCAAGTGACCAGTTTCATGTTACACATTACATATTGTCTTCGGGAATATGTTTCATCCATCCATCTGTTCAATTGTTCACTCCAACCCCATTTTCACTTGTTTGTGGAAGAATCAATAGGATGCAGTGGCACAGTGAAACTAAATAAAGTGATTCCTGATCCACCGGTCTGGACATCAACCTCCGTACACAGAACACCCCCCAGAGTGAGCCGATGTCTGTGCTACTCACTTAATGAACAAACAGATGAATGACTGTAATAGAGAACAAAGTGATTTATGTTCCCAAACAAGCTAATAAAACTGCTGAGGGGTTCATGTTTCATACACAAAGTGAATGAGGAATAATACCATAACAAAGGCACTTTTAGTGTAGGGTTTAGAAATAATGATATTCATTTTGGGTTTCCTTGGAATCAAATTCAGACCTGCAATAAAACGAATATATAAATATTCAGGTCAATTTGTATGACCATTTTTAGTGTTTGTCATTATCACAGGCTGAAATCTATCTACGGTATCAGATAAGCTGGAAAGAATGTTGTGTGTTATAGTCATCTCGAAGTAAAAACAAAAGCATGCCTAATATCATCCTGTAGATCTACATCAAGCCCAAAAAAGGCCAAATTCAAACACAGCAGTACAAAAATCAGGTGTTTTGTGGTTTCTGCATTCTAGAAATAAGCAGTGCCGGCTGGCACTAAAACTATTCAGGCTCATGCATATGATTTTCAAAGATGCACAGAATTTGTTTACATTTATTCATTAAGGTAGATAAATAGATGCATGAAGAGATGTCTACATCATCCAGAAACTATTTTAAACAGCATTTGGCTAATTACATTGTATTGAGAATTTGTACTTTAATAACACAATACTACAATAAACGAATTAATGCAAAACAAAAAAGAGTTTAAAATGAAAACAAAAATGGCATCAGCGACACATTATTGACAATTGAAAAAACATAAAATATTTACACTCTGGAAGTAGATATATTGTAAATCTATATGAAAAGAAGAATGACTTCAGGTGATCTGGATTATGTTTGTAAACTGTGCAGTTAACAACAACTGAAAGGGATAGTTCACCCACAAATGAACTATCACTTGAACTAGTCACTGTTTTCACAAGTTCAGTTCTACAGAGTAAATGTGAAATAAAAAGACAAAATGAGTTCAAATAACTGTGTGTATTTGAGTGTGCATGTCTTCCCAATCAAATACTCACAACCGTTAATGTCACGACAGGCGAGTTTTGACAGTTTTTGCAAAAACTATCACTGTTTTCAGTGGTATCAAGACAAGATGTTCTCAGTATCAGTTGCTATGGAAATATATAAAAAGAGAATAAAAAAAGCATATGTCAATGTGCTTATTTCAGCTGCTGAGGTAACCAGGAAACAGTGACTACAGCTTATTTTTAAAATGAACTGTGAAAGCAAGTTCATATCAATACAATCTAGACAAAACAGAAATAGTTTTTCCAAAAAACTTAATGTAGCATTTAATATCTGAGCATCTCGTACCAGAGTGACTAATGTACACTTGTTTAAATAGATTTTAATTGCCAGATATAAGCTGCTATAAAAAGCAGACAAAATACGGCTGAAGGATTCTGTTGCTAAGGTAATACCATACAACATGCTACTGTATATATACTGTAGGTTAGAATAGATAAGTTGTAAAGCGGTGAAGCTCAAGGCTATGTGCAAATGTGTGTCACATTTGTGTTTATCCACCTTTAAAATTCTGTATACAAGTATTCACCAAAAGCCTTCAAAACCCTTGAAAAGCATTGGCCTATGTGCTGTTTCTGCATTGAAGTCTATTAACCCTACTGACTTTTTAAAGGTCCAAATGCTGCAATGCACACTTCCCTACAGTCCAAAAGAATAATTAAGACTTAAAATGAATGCTTATATTCGGTCTAAGGTGAGAGGCTGGAAAACAACCTTAGTTTCTCACAACAACAGCAAAGACACAAAGCCACAGGCCAGATCACAGCCAGGCTGACATTCAGACTACAGCACGATCTCTTGCTAAATTATAAAACAACAGTTTTAATAAGGCTGAAAAAGCACTTTCCATTCTATTAAAATCTGGTAGAGCCTATTAAAATATTATGATGGAGAGGGAGACACATACAGAGAGAGAGAGAGAGGCATGTCACGTCTGTCACTCACACATGCACATACTGTCACTGATTTTAGAGATGCTGGGGACGGTGTGACACGATATTAGGAGGTCATTTATAAAAGTGAGAGAGCAAACGGTCAGCGTGACATTTCATAGTGTGAAAATCTGTCCCTGAAAACAGAAGAAAGAATGATTCATGTGACTGGCTGTGCTGAGAGTAATGAACGTTGCTTTTGTCGAAGAGCATTCGCACATCGAGACGTTTTCACGTTTTCAGTGGAATACTTTATTGCTCAGCCTCAGAGGTTGTTTTTTCATAGCTCTGGAGACTTTATAGAGTGTCACTTATGATTACATTTGTCTGAGATGTTTCTCCAACATATTAGTGAAAATAAAAATTGTTGACATACAGTATAAATAAGGAATTTCACTCAAAAAAAGAATTGCAGAAAATGTACTGGTAATATACTGCCATTACTTTATCTGTAGACTTTTGGTACACATCTGCAAATAATAAAGTCCCTGCAAATTATTTCTGATAACAAGCAAAAGAAATAACAAGTAAATGACATTAGCTAGCAAGTTAAAAGTATGGTTATTTAGTATGGTTTTTAGGTTACTTGGTTACTTGGCTAAACATAAATGCGACAAAGTTACATGACCCATTCACCAAATAGTTTATTTAATTAAATTATTATACAATAAAAGATAAATATAAATTAATATTTATATAAATTAAATTAAATATAAATAGTTATATTATTAACCACCAGACCTATTAACAAACACAGACTGGAAGTTAAGTTCCTGGCCAGGCATCTGCATCCAGTGAAACCATATATATATATATATATATGGACAGTTCCATTAATGCTAAAAGGCAACACAATGTTTTATATTTAATATATATGAATAAATATTATATTTACTTATATTAATGTTGAAATTACAGTCAATGTGGTCTTCTTTTTGTTTTGAAATCATATTAAAATCTCCCTCTTTTTTTTTTATTTATTCTTCCAGATTTTTTTACGTCTGAGCACATCTGTGCATCTTTAAATATTTTGATATCTCTTATGAAACTCTAGGAGACAAATTTGTAATGTTTCATTAAGAAAAAAAAATCTAAGAAGCAACAGAGCTCAGCATGTTTGCATTCAATAATCTTACTGTTGTCTAAATCTGCATTCTCACCGCCAGAGACTAGCAGCGACATGATCTCATTCATTTTTAATGGGAGTTTGGCAACTTCCAGCAACAACACACGTGACAATGATTACATGATGTGAATGTGTCCTTCAATGCAACAAAGTTGACAGAGTTTTAACTTTACGCACGACTTTCAGATCTCTGATATGAGGTCAGTATGAAATGAAACAACATCCAACGGCGGTGACGACTTTTACTGTAACTATGACAACCAGAATGCCTCCTCATGACCTCATAGAAGAGATGGGTAACCTGTTGGTGTGATCAAAAAGATCTTGTGTTGATCAAACCTCATGTCGTGCAGAAAAAAAGCACAGAAGGCGCAGTTTTTGCTTGTTCCACATAGCTACAAATATTAAATGTTGTTGTTTTGATTGATGCTGTCATTTATTGGTTTGTTTTATTAGCCTGATCACAGAGCAGTGGTGAAAAGGTGAAAAGCAAACTCTCCAGAGAGCCAATTAGCAGACCAACCAGGAAGCGGACTAACACCAGATGCTAGGTATCGCATGTGATATCAGGGCTGGCTGAGAGGCTGTGAGCTCTCATTAGAGAAGAACAAGGACCTTACTGACTGTCTGAAGGTACAATTGTGCCTTCATGTTAAATGTGCAGAATGTGTGCTGTTCCTGCTAGGTTTCATCCCTTGGAAACAAGCAAAACTGATTAAATTTTGCACTGTAAGTCAGTTTGGAAAAAACAGAATCGAATGTCCTATTGATAAATCAGCATACTGGCTTTTTGACACAATACAGGTTGAACACATTCACACTGTCAATGGTTTAGTCATCGCCAGCTTCGGCACTCTTCAGAGTTTTCGAAGTAAGATATCATGACCGGTAAAAGGTCAGAGAAGGTGATACACTTATATAAAACAATCCCTCTTCATCTTTTGTTTTCTGTGTTTGAACCGCATTATACAGTGAAACTCCCACGCTAGGCTACTGAATAACACTTGTTCACTTCAACTATAATTTACAGGCACAGCAAGAGGTCTCCACAAGTTCCAGAACAAAACACGTTTTGATAAACGAATTTACACAAAGATTTGCGATTATGAAAAATTGGTACAATTCTTCAAGAGGAAACAAAGAGCTCAGCATCCCTTATCTGAACAACAATCACTGAAATGATGGAATTTCAACCTTTTCATCCAAAGCAACATTTCAGATAGATCTACTTGGTTCATAAAGTATAGAAAAAAATGTAAATTAACAGCAATTAAAATAATATAACTCCCATGTTCAGTCTTTAATGTTTCAATATGTACTGTATGCATATTAAAACATTCTAAAGATTAAAACAATTTTGTCTAAAAATCTTAGTATTTCATCCAAAATGCAGAAAGTAGAATATAAAGACAAATAGTAATAAAAATATTTTTAGATTTTCTATCTATCTGAAATAATAAAATAAGTATTAAATAAATAATTAAATAAATATTTTGTCTATGCATAGTTGCTTTAATTTCTGTTATACATTCTAAAACTGTAGTTTTGGATATATCTTAGCAAGTACTCACGCGTGCCATCAAAACGCTTGGCAATGGTGTCGAGAAAGGTGTTCTGAGGGGCCAAGAGCCCTTTCATCACTGGCATGGTGACTGATCCTCAGATATCCATCACATACAGCAATAAAGAGAGCGCCAGAGAAAGTAGAGATCAGTGCAACTAAAGACACTCTGGAGGAGATTTCTGGAGAAGTAAGGCGATTCTGTCTGAGGTTCGGAAAACGCTTTTTGTTAAGAACCGTATCCGAAATACCTTTTGCAGCATTTACACCATTGCATGTCCGGCGGAGATCGGATGCTACACTATAAACTGTAGTTTGGAAGGATGCATTCTTGCAGTTTTTGTCCAGGTGCTTAAGTTTGGTGTTCACGCTGTACAGCCCATCATTTGTGATGTCAGTTTGTACTGCTACGGCTCTTCTGAGGATCTTTCTCAACAGCGGTTCAATATACAGGCTCTTTTCTTCATTGCTTTGGGTCCTATTTTGTCCTCATCGGTGTCTTCTATTCATTCTCCTACAGCTTGTCCACACTTTTCTTTGTTTGTTTTTTTGTGTTGTCCTAATACGAGGTCAAAAGATGCTCTGCATTCTCTCGCGTCCTTTCTCAGTCAGGTGCACGATCACTACTACATCTCTCCTCTTACTATCTCTCCACTCCTCTGTCCCTCCCTCCCTCTTTCTCTGTTCCCGTTTCCATCCTCTCACTTTCTCTCTCCCACTCTCTTTCAAAACCCAGAAGCACGGCAGAACAATGAAAACAACATCTACAGTCGGTAGATGCACATTTGTACAAAATATTACAGTTGTTTCAGTAAAAACAGTATCTCACATATTCCAAAATGAGCCTTTTCAGACTTTTAATAATCCATGTTTAGCCTCACAATGAAGCAATGATTGTGAATGTGGTTGATGCACAATTATATGTGTTTGTGACACATGTGATGACAATCTGTCCATACGCCCGCAGAAACATCCTTTGCACGTAACCATACCAATATAGCACATGTGGCACTCTAGTGACTGAGACAGTTATAGAAATTGCAATGGGAGCATTACTTTGTGCTAAAGCCACAAATAAAAAAGACTTTAAGGGCTGAAGTGGGTTTAAAGGGACAGTTGCATTACCAGAAGCATGAGAATAATGCGGAGAGAGAGAAATGGTGTGAAAGGGAGAGCAAACCAGCCATCTGTGCTCAGCAGATATTTACATATATTACCAGACAAAGGCAACCTCTCATGCTCACACAACACACACACTGTGGAATCTCTATAGAGGTAAAATCTGAAAGGAAGCATCTCTGGGTCAATGCTTATTGGCAGGGGTGTATGAACAATGCAAAAAATGTGTTTTACCAAAGGGAGTGGGGGTGGGAACATTAAGGCACAGGTCTTGAAAAGCACCAATTATCTCTTAAAAGTGTGTTAGGTTGGCTTTTCAAAGTTGGCCAAGATTTTGGCTACTTCCTGAATTATATTATTTTATTACAATATCTATTATATAGGTATATGTATATATATGAAAATCCAGTAGGTCTGCAATCGTCTGTGTAATACATCCAGATGTGTTAAATTTACATATATTTGTTATTATTTAGTTTTCCCTTATAACTATATTTAGTTTTTCTCTAATGTCTACAAAGTTTAGTGAGGAATATTTTTTGGGGGGTAAACTATCGCTTAAATATTTAACACTTCAAAACCATGTATCGTTAAAGAAATATTTACTGGAGGAGAAACTACAGTATAGCGTTTTTCTCTCAACCTTATCCAGCACTAAACCTGCATCTAAATCTTTTACCCTATAGGCAAGTTTCATATATTTTCCGACCCCCAAAAAAACTTTATTATCAGGTCAATGTAATTGCACAATATTTTCATCGCCTGCCATCTGCTGACCACACAAAACACTACACATCACTGAAACTTACCAGCTACTTTTTGTAAACCAAATCCTGACCTCTCCATGAATAGGCCTATAATAAAACTCCCAACACGATCAATTGTGTTCTTTTTTTGTCGATTTATTAATGAGAAAACGTATCATATATCTATTCCACAAACGAGACAGATCATTTTGATTAAAAACCCAACAAGTGTCATCGTTTCTCATATGCGTCCACATAAACTGCGTCTTCTCGTACCGTGGGCATCAGATATTTCAGCGGGCGCTCCAGGCCGAGGATCACGGGCGTGCTCGCCGTCACTCGGGCATGCGCCAGCGGCCTGTGCTCGTCGTCCTCGAACCTCTTTCCCATCGTCAGGATTCCCGCCGCTTGATTGCGCGAACCATGCAGGAGCTGCTGCAGGCGGTCTTGGACGCGTCGCTCGCCCACCTTTCGTTTACCGAGTGTAAGAAACCCGGCAGCGGCGTCGTTATTTAAACGGCTGATGTAAGTGTCGTTCCTGCGCAACGCGCGGCACATCAGCCCGAAGAGTTTACATGACCTGGAACCTCGTGCGCAACAGGTGGCCACGCCCTCCGCTTCACGCGCCAGGTGCGCAAGTAGCGCCAGGAGCAGCAGTACCTGAAATTTCTGGTATAAAGAGTGGAATAAAATTCTGAAAGTTGATACATAAAACAAGAATGCAACTGGATTTGTTTGTTTGTTTCCAGATATTTAATTTACCTTATTCATTTAGCAAGTAGCAAATAAGGATTTATAAACCGGACAGCAGGCTACAGTTCATAATTGGTTATCATTGCATAAAGACACAATAAAAAGAGCAAAATATTTAGTCAGCCAACAGAACACTATGAACCAACATATGTTAAAACCAATACATTTGAAAACAGTTTCAGTCGTTCAGTTTCTTGGAAAAATAAATGTTTTACTGACTTTCACGTTTAACTTTTAATTCAATTTTCTTTTAAAAACGGTTTTCTGTTTAGTTTACTGACAGTTTGAAGCGATTAAAAGGTTAATTTACAAATGAAGCTAAACACCTGGATTGTATAATTTTGTGTGTCAATTAATTATAATTGCAAATCAGATTGTATTACCAGATGCCAGAACCTTAAAATCTCTTACATTTACATTTAGCAGGTGCTTTTTCCAAAGCGACTTACAAGAATTAGAAAACAAAGTAAAAAATCATAGTAAGTTAATAATATGAAAAGTACAATCTTTACAATTCTAGTCTCTAGTTAAAACATTTCATAAATCCTCCTGGCAAGTGAAGCTTACAGGACATTTCCTCCCCAAAAGTGTTACATTTATGACATTAAGTGACTCTTGTTGGTCTCACCTTGGGTGTGCAGTCCATGCGCCTGACTTCTGTCTCAGTCCTGTTGTAGACAAATGGCATGTGTTGGACTTCAGATTTGGTTGTCCTCTCACTCTCAATGAGCTCGGATCACTGTTTATATACTCGGTTTTCTCTTTACTCGAAGGTTCATTATAACCATGAAATGACTGACAAAGAAGAGTCACATGACCCAACACACCATGTTTCTCATGAGGCTGGATTATGATATTATAAAGAATGGTTAGTGTCTTTGTTATTAGCAGTATCTAGGATTGCCCGTGTCCAGGTATTTGAATCGAGTTCTTCAAGAGACGTAGCTTCATTAGCAAATGCCAGTAGAATGAGTGTATGAGAAGGCCTCAATGCAATTAGCTTAGAAAAGACCGAATGGGACAACAGAGCAACAATGCCATAGCGTAACAAACAAAGCAGAAGTGTATAGACGACAAGATGGCTTTATTTGAAGGTCACCGTGCAGTCAGAGGTAATGAACATATGCTTCAGTTTACACCTGCATTGCGCCACAAGATGGCCTCATTAATGCCATTACGGGCATTATGTGTTATGGATCACGTGAATAATGAGACGGTAATTCTCATCGCATTACAAAAATAATGTCTTTGGTTGAGAGCGGGTCACAGGAAATGGCAGAACATATTTCAGACAACTGCAGAAGAACCAGTGTCGATTCTGAAGGAATGCAGATGGCTCATTATACAGAACTGTGCAGACATGCAAAACATCAGTCATGTCAACGCAAATATGAAAAAAGCATATAAAGCAAACTCTGTGTAGCCTACTTCCTGTATTTGTTTCCACCCTAAAATTACAAATATTGTTTATAACAAAATACAAGCATATAAAAATGACTTGGACGCGTTTCTGATGTCATTCGGCTTTTATGTAACATCCAAATGTTATTTGACAATAATATGACAGTAAACACCCAAACAATATTTCCCACCCTCATCCCCAAGCATTCACATTTCCTGTTGAACAACATCTACAGAATGACACCTGTCGATGGAATCTGCAAATATAAAATAACCTTTATTTCACTTAACACCTACCCACAATATTAACAGCAGTAATAACAATATTCTGAATATTCATAAACAGTGTGAATTATTGGTTGTGAAGTGCTCATAATAAGATGGTAAAGTGTCCTTTAATGTTTAATTCTTTACTTATTGAAATATTTATTTGCTTGTCAGATCAGCTGAGATCTGTGTATTCCCAGAGGTTCTTCCCAGTTGAGTCTTTCTCAATGGGACATTCCAGTTTCCAGTTTAGAAACGAGACACACATTTCCTTATTTCAGATACATCATGTACGCATCACATACACACACACACTCAACACCCTTGAACAACGGCCCCTTTTAAGACCAAGCTGATGGTTTCCGGTTCTTAAATAATAAAATGTGCAGAGGGGCCAGCAGGGGGAGGAAGAGAGCTCACCTAGTCTCTAATGCCTGTCTTCATTAATGCCTTTCTTCACATTCACACTGCTTTTCTTTATTTTGTTTCCTGATGTTTTAACTGATGTCTCAAAGTGCTTTACTTATCATTGGAGTATTATTTGTACGTTGTTGAATATAATTGAGCAGATGTGTGATAGCCTGACACGTTCACAGTTCCTAGAGCAGCGGAGCGGACTACTACAATCCATCACAATCCTAAAAACTTCATAGTGGGGAAGCAAATTTAAGACCTGAGGCATCGCAGAGCTGGGAAGCAGCAAAGCACACAGATCAAAGTGAAACCGTCTCCTGTGTGTCCTTAAACATCTCGAACCACCTGACTCCTAACCTGAGACCACAGGCTTTCCAAATAGACACACACACACACACACACACACACACACACACACACACACACACACACACACACACACATTCTCTGTCTTTCTGTGACTCAGTGCAGAGTGGTGTTGTCGGTATCATTCTCAGGAATGGTGTGGAGGGGGCGTGCATGGGGCGGCAGCAGGGGTGAGGCAGGGGAAGTTGAGGCTCCGTTCTTGGCTAGGCCACACGAGTGAGCAGCACAGTGAATCTGTCGCAAAGTGTCCAGTGCTTCTCCTTTCGCATGCTTTAACAGGTCCGCTTGGCCCTAAGAGAAAGAAAAAGAAAGAGGTTTAGCCAACATCAATTCTCCCAGCTAACTGCACATCAACAAAAACAAAATCTGTATTCATAACTGCCAAACATTCACAAGAATTCCAGAAAAATGTTTTAAAAGCCCATCATAAAACCCATCTTATGATCTTATTATTATGTCAAGTTGTCAACATGAAACTTTATTCCCTATCGTGACATATCAAAGTGAATCGGCTTCTGAAATGTACAATTTGCGCAGCTTCTACTTTTCAATGTACTTATTTTGTAATTATTAAAAAAAAAAAAATTAATTTAATTTAAAGATTTTTGTGTAATGCCGTCTCCTTTTTTATTAATTGTTTTCTTTGCTGTTTTTGTAATAATCAAGTGCAAAAATAAATCACAAAAACACTACAGTGCAAAACACTACAATATTCTATAAATAAAAAATTCTAAAAAGTACATTTGTAACCTAAAAAAATATTATTATAGAATATATTTGTTAGCTTCAAGTTAACACTAGATGAGTCTGCACATGGGGTGTTTCTGCTCTGGCAGTCTAAATTAACGGCCAATAGCAACACATTTAAACATGGATGGAAAATTAAAAGTGGCATTGACCAAACAGGATGAGATGTGCCAAATAATTAAAAATGAATATTTTATCAAATCTTCTAAGAAAACAGTACAAGTGCTGAAGTAAAATAATAAAGATAATTCTTTCTCTATCATCGTAATATGCAGTGTATGGATCCAGCCTGCAGGGTTCAGTCTAACACAAGATAACACACAACAGGCGGCACCGCATGTACAACCAGCACAGCAAAAATACCCTCATAAATCACCATACTCTCCTTCATCTCTCTCTCTCTCTCTCTCTCTCTCTGGACACATCCCAGAGAAGAACAGATGAAGGGGACAGTTGAGTGGTAGAGGACAAAATGGAGAGGTATCGGTCAGTGTGTCTCCTTGTCTTATACGAGTGTCCCTGTAAAGAGTGCCAGGAAATGTATAATCTTTTTATGTATGTACCGAAGGTACATTTTGAAGGTAACTAATAGACACTAATGCAAACCACACGCACGCATCTGATTCCGACATGGTGGGAACTTTCCACTGAGTTCCATTGTTTTTACACTAAGCTAATTATATTTTTTATATATTTCTTGATGTCTAACTTCTTTTTGTAAACAAACCGGTTTAAACAATTGTATTTTCTTACAAAATATGTCTTCTTACAAACTTTCTCAACACAAGCTCCTTCACCCAAAGCCACTTCTTGTCAGTATCATTTATGACTCATATAGAGGCAGGCACGGTGGAGAACTGCGTCATGTGGTCACTGAGCGTTCCTAATGGAAGACAAGAGTGAAACAGAACTAATTTACCTCAATGTGACGACAGCTCCCAAAGTGAGCCCTGCAACATCAGCTGCACTGCGTTATTCCTGCTTAGACTGCAGTCATGCTTTTTAATCGGCCTGATCTAAAATAGACAGATGTGAGGAATTCTGGCAGCTGGATGATTTTCCTGCATCCACTCCAGAACGTGCATCCTCTGAGAACACCTGCAGAGCCTGAGAAGCTCCTTGACCTGGATAGAGGAGGCTTTTGCCATAAATAAATGATATATTTTAAAACGGGTGAATTATGCATATGGGCATGATGCATATAGACTCTTAGGCTGAGGGTAGATGAGAGGCCAGAAGTAGTGCACAGGGACATGGTGGTACATAGTTTATAAAAGTCAGGATGAAGTGTTTCTGTGTATCGGGTCACAGTTTGATGTTATTTTCTGGATTGAGTCGGGACTCAAACTCGGCCAAATGTGTTGCAAAGTAAGATGTAGATGGGCCAGACTGCTCTGACAGCACTAAGAAAGCACAAATGTTCGAGATACCCATAAAGTATGTGAAAATGTGTATTAATGTTTAAGGCTAAAATGCATCACTTTATTATTTTTAAGTAAATAAATCCACCCATGCACGCTGGACACACAAAGTCTGTGTAAGATACACACTTTCCATGGCCTTTTAGGCCTCTTTAGTCTCGAGTCGTCTGAATAGATTAAGACTTAAGACAAAATCCACCCCCCACCTGTGCTGGTACCTGATCTTCAAAGGCACACAAACCTACTTTCAAAAGGATGAGAGTTGATTCCAAACTGACCCTAAACACATAACATAACCTATACAAAGACTTTTATTCCTCTAAATATGTAATTGTCAAAACATTTACCAAGAACAAAGAATCACTGACAGTACAAAATCCACAAATCGGGAATATCCAACAAAAATACTATAATACCTACTCTAGTATTATACACACATATTACAATACTAAAGTATTTACTAGGGATGCACCGATACTGTTTTTTTAAGACCGAGTACGAGTACCGATATTTTTTCTGGTACTCGCCAATACCGATCCCTTTTATCTGTATTTTTTATTTCTTTTTTGGTGAGATGGCAATTTTTCAAGCACAACACAGTGAGACTAATAAAACAGTTTACTATAGTAAATCCAATACTATACTGCAGTATTTTTTAATGTCGGATGATGCTTTAACACCATCATGCAATCTCATAATCTTGGTTTGACTTCCCCCTGTGAGTGTTTTACATTAGTGCAGACACAAATTAATCTGTTACAAAACATGGTACTTTAGCAAAGCTTATCTGATCATAAACACGTTTGATCATAAATATATAAACGTGCCTTCAGAGAGAGAGATTATAGACAGATAAAACATAGAGACTTAAAAACTGTAGGAGAAAGATACTCAGAAAAAGAAATACGTTTGTACTTACTGGAGTTATTTTTTGTCAAAACAAGTTGCCAGGACTACAAATAAAAATGTCTGATGATGTTGTTAGCAACCGACACAAATTAATTACCGTAGCACTGAGAGGAAAATGGGGAAGGCTGGAAGGCCTCCGGGCGTCACTGCTGATTAATTCCCTCCTTTACATGCCATATAGTAGCTGACAGCTGTTACTAAGATGCTACCAAATGTTGCATACTAAACCACGCTTGGTACCAATCTGTGAGGTAAAACGCACAGGTAGTGAAGACCCAATACTGAGATCCAATAACCATATTTGGCAACACATTTTTTTACGTGTTTGTCCACATTCAATATCTTCAAATTCCTAAAAAATGAATGCTGAATGTAACACCAAATAAGGCTTGCGTCATCCTCGTGATTCATGTTTAGCATGAAAACATGCTATGTTTTAGAAGACCATCTATTTCTGGCTAGATGGGTGACATACAGTACAAACCTTCAGCACAGTGATGTTCCAAGCGTAACTTTCCATGGCTTTCTGCAACTTTCTTCCTTTCAGGCCTTCTCTTGCCCCGATCCGATGCAGATCCTCGTGAAAGTCCAACCCTGTGGAAACACCAAATTTCAGTCAGTAATTCCTAGCCAGCACAACATTGACCTGAAGATTTAGCTTTTTATTTGTAAATATAAGAGAGACATGGGAGTGTTTTATTTTAAGATACCATTTGATTGTAACAAGTTGCCAACGGACAATCAAATCATAGTTGTGACTCGCTCAATATATGATTTATAACAAAGAAATTCACAGAGATGAGAAAAATTTGGATGGATGGATGGATGAATACGGCAGCTGTTTATGTATGTTTCGATAGATGAATAAATAGATAAATAGCACGTGTGTGTATGTTTGGGTGCAAATAAACATGTAGCCATAACTTGTACTAAAAGACAAACTGTACAATTCAGGCATTTCAGTGACAGCAAGTGAGCTGATCTGACACAGAAAATGTTTATGTTGCTGTCAAACAAAACTATTTTTATGTGCTACAAATGTTCAGCTCTCTAAAGTAGAACAGCGTGTATTACGCTGCAATCCATCAAATCGATGTTTCCAACAGAAAAAATAAATACGTGCAAAAGCGGTCAATCCCTCATACAATACAATAATGTATCAGATGATGATGTATGTACCAATGTACAGTATTAGATACTCAAATTGTACTTCAAATAATACTTTTGTACTAACATGTTAAATGTCTACAACACCATGATATTTATATGGAACATTCCCAAAAACATCAGGGTACCTTACCAGAGTACCATGGCCAAAAACACTGGTGTGCTGTCCAAACTTCGGTTTATATCTTAATCTAATGTGTTTACTTTAAAAGGGATAGTTTAACCAAAATGAAAATTCGTTCATCATTTACCCACCCTCATGTCATTCCCAACCTGTATGACTTTCTTTCTTCTGCAAAACACAAAAGAAGATATTTTGAACAATGTTAGTAGCCAAACAACTTTGACCACTATTTCTCAAAATATCTTCTTTTGTGTTCCACATAAGAAACAGACATCAGGTTTTAAGTGACATAAGGATGAATAAATGATGACAGAAATTTTATTTTTAGCTGAACGATCCTTTAATAAAAAAGCAAAACACTGGCTTTTAATCCATGGCACAGTGGTATCTCATACACATTCCTGTCCACTGGCCCTTGTAAACCATTAAACCAGCTTTCCCACTTTCTGTTTCTTTTGACCTTTATCTCATTTTTCACACTTCCCCTCGAAGAAAAAAGCACCCAGATGCCCAAACATGCAGGAACAAACTCACACCTGTACCACAGGAATGTGTCCAAAACTCAATGCTCCATGTGTGCCTCACCTGGACAGAGTAATGTTGCTTCTCAACCCTTCAGATGTACTGTACACTGTCTGGCCACTAAAGCCTGGAGGTGTCAATTTTTCACAACCCCTGCCCTCTTCCCACCTCTCCCAGCTGGGATCCATCCAAGCACAGGTCTTCTGATCTCCACAGCCAAAGCCAATATGTGCAAAGTCCCTCAAAGCATGCTGGTCACACATACACTTTAAAGTAATATCAGCTGTAGTTACTCAACATTTGCATTATTTTCTCTAGTCCCTGTGGTTACAGCGACAAATGAGGACAACTGTACTTACTCCAAGTTTATTGGCTTACCGTGTCACTTCTGGTAGAATGGGTATCTAAATCGGTTCAACGGAAACTGCACGTCTTCAAGGTCATGCGATATTAGGAGCGAAGGAGCGGAGGGAACAGAAAAGAAGGACGAAAAGAGCAATATGGTTGCAAATAACATCAGATGTAACCTTTCTGTCACAAAATAGGACGACGATGCAAATGTATGTCTGATACAAATGCGAGTGTTAATTGAGAGATAAAGTTGCTCTGTTATACCTAATATGGTTGCTATGGCGATGTAAATGTACAGTATGGTAAATGACTGGCTCCTGAATGGATGATTGGATGTGACATGTTGGCGTGAGGAGCGGAGTCTGAGGTGTTATGAAAGAAACACAGAGGAATAAAAAATAGGATTAGGAGAAAAAAGGATGAAAGTAACAGGATTGAGTGAGTATTCAATAGCCGACTCAAAGAGCAAATGATACAGTATGTGACTGATTGCAAAGTATAAACTGCATGCAGAAGATGATTTCAATGAATATTAACTGAATGGATGTATTCAACTACAGTTTTATTCATGCTTGTTTGTGCGCTTTTAAAAGCATATGTGGTTTATATGACTATATTCCCATTATGAGGGTTAAACTCGCGTATGTGTATAGCTAGCTAGCTAAACAGTAGCCGCGTTTCAATGACATATTTGCGCAAAACTTAAGCAATATTTTAGAGATATATTGCGAAATGACGGCGTTCTCATGACGCACACAACACAGTTACAACAAAAAACGGTTCTTTCTGTCCTTCACTCCATCAAAAAGATTATAATCACATTTAATTAGCAGAGTCTGACTGTGTTTATTAGAATGGAGAGGTGCTGGACAAGCCCGCCTCTCTCTCTCTCTCTCTCTCTCTCTCTCTCTCTCACACACACACACACACACACACACACACACAAACAGCTGTCCCCTCCCCTCACACTGTTAATTAAAGTTCAGATCAGCAGCTGTGACACTCAGCTGGACAAGTCCAGATCTGCATGAGCGAAAGGAGGAGAGAATGTGAGAGATTGTGAGTGAAACGTGTTTAGTTTTGAGTGAAAACCAGCGCGAGCGAGAAGGTCATTAGCAGAGGCATGATTCAATCTCTCCATCAGCGCAAAATAGATGGACGGAGGTGGAAGAACAGAAGATGAGAAAGAGGAGTGGGTGAGAAGACGGCGCTATAGCACGCCAACCTCGGTTATATTTACTGATACACTCTCTCTCTCTTTCTCTCTATTCTCTATACCTGAATTCTGTGTTAAAGGGACAGTTTATCCAAAAATGGCTGACAGTGGTTCTTGAAAGTTAATGTTCATTAATAAAAAAAATCATATTTTTCTTTGCTGTCAGAGTTTTGTATTTTACCAGAACACCCTCCCTGCCTGCCTTTCAAGCATCCATCCATCAATCCGTCTGAAACATACAGTACATCAAAATACAACCTTACAGTACGTACCTCCAATTTCATCTACCAAAATCACTTTAAAAAGTTTTTTACAGTTGACGTGTATACAGTATGTGGGTTTGTGCAGCCGTACCTGCTCGCTGCGCTTGTGTGAGTTTGGAGTACACGCCATCGGCTGATTCGATCAGCGTGCGACTTGTCTGGATCATCTGTAAGAAACCAATAACAGGAAACAGGAAGTCAGGTCTCAACAAGAAGGAAGACTTCCAGATCAGGCATGCCCTCCCCAGAGAAACTCAATCTCACAATCATACACACACTAAGTAATAAGCTGTATCGACTGAAGGGAGATTGAGTTGCATTACATAGGCCACACAAGAGTACAGTAAATGTACTTTCTCGCAATAAAGCCAAGCAGATGAAAGCTGTTGCGCTTTCTGTTATTGCTAATAGGACAAACACATTATATGTAGTTATATAAGATATGCATATGTTAACGGAACACTTCATCCAAAAATTCAAAGACTCATTCCAAACATGTATGATTTATTTTCTTTCAAGGAACACATCTGAATTTACTATTTATAGGTATGTGTTTAGCGAAGTAAAGAGATATTTTTTGTTTTATTCTGTGAACTAGTGACAACATTTCTCTCAAATTCCAAATGAATTTTTTTTCTGAATTTATTTGCAGACAATTGTAATGGGACAAGCTTGTCAAAAAGATGCAATGTTTTCAGATCCTGATTCTCTCAGTATTTCACATTACTGTCTGGTCATTCCTGAGGTTTGTTTCTGTTGAAATTCAACAGACACTGGACTGGAATTGACACAATACATGCAGAAATGCTGCTTAAAAGCAAAACTAAAGAGCTCTCCTCATTTTTTTCAGAGCTGTGTTTTATAGTGGAAGTCTAAGACATCTTTTTGATGTTGGGAAGCTGACATATCAACAGACACAAAACACACACACACACTCATCCTCCCAGTACATCATGCATTCATTATATATGAGGATGTCTATTCAAATCAAAACGCAATTGAGCGATGAAGAGCAAAAGCCACGGCACGGTGTGACAGAGCAACGTGCATGATGCCACTCCAAACACAAAAATCCTTCACTACATCTGTTGAAAAAAGATTTATTATATGGAAAGAAATGTCCATTAGCAATGCGCTACAGAATATATGTGTTGCCATACCGTGTCATAAGCGGTGAGCACTTTACGTAACAGCTCTGGAACGGGGCCCTGAGCTTCCATGGTGGGGTAGGCCTCGCTCAGATCTACCGTCACGCGTAGTGTTCGCTCGCTGTTCATTAACCAGGACGACACAGTCAAGATGCACTGTTTCATGTTAGCTGCTGGAGTCAGGCCGCAGAGCTCCTTGAAAGACACCATTGCATTCTGGGAAAAATATTAACAGAGAGGAAATTAGCTTAGGTGAGGTGATGTTTTTTGTTGACCTGGAGGTACATTCAGGATAAATGTGAGGCATCTGTCAACAAGTCTAGCTGACCTCTTGGCACTTACTGCTAACATTACCAAAGACTAATAACAGCGGTACATAAATTGTGCCGACTTCTGTCAATAAAGTGCAATCTTTAAGCCTAACATAGAAAAGATTACATAAAACAAACAATACATGCTTGACACAGAGAAGTTTTAGCTTGTGAGCCGTCATCATAACAAATATTGTGTTCCCAGTCACATTACATAAACTCTGGCTGGGGCTTCCTGACACACGTCTATTTAACTCCAGTCCAATTCCAACTTAATCTTATCAAACACACCTAAACAAGCCCATTAAGGTCTTCAGGATTGGGTGCCTTAAATAAGATGTGCCATTCTCTTGGGACATGTGGAAATTTTAGTAGCAAAACATGCCACCCTCACATATATATACACACTCACTTAAAAGCTATTCTGTCCATTTCTTGTAGTCAAGAGCTGATGTCTTGCTTAAATATACAAGGTGTTTAAGAACAAACCTGGACAATTTGTTCATACTGTATCAGCCGTCTCGCCACCACATAGACACAAATAACCTAAATGCAGCCTCTCTATCTTGTCATTTATTTTTTCTTTATTCATCATTCTTTCTAGTTTGATGACCCCTTCGCTCTATGATCTAAATACCAGAATTTAATTCACACAGAAGCAGAGATGCCGAGGCCAGGAGAGCGCAGGAATGAGCTGCTTCCGGCACGCACTCGGATAATGTGTTCCAGACACTTCGCCCTGTGTTTGTGAAAGGGGTGTTTGAGATAGATCAGGAAGAGAAGGATCATGCTAACTGAGAACAAATAGGACTAATCCCCAACACCGTAAAACATGATTTGGATCCCAGGAAGTCATTAAGACTATACAGAATAGTTCATAAAATAAAGTGTTAAGTGTGGCTTTTTAGTGCAGCCATACAAAAGAAAGGTCATAAAGGAAATCTCTTTAATTTCTCTATTGTCAAGGTCAGAACGTTTCTTTTTGGATTACTATCACTTTTACATCACAATCTAGAAATATCAAACATCAGAGATTCAACTCAATTTCTCATCTTTCACAACCCAAGTATAACTGAGCTTTCCCTAATTCTACTGTCACACATCTATAAAGCTCTATACTACTCATGTCAACAAATATCTAATTTGCTTTTAGTGTTATTTCTCTAAAACGTTTACAGGAGACATTGGCGAGCTATAATGGAGCATTCTCGGAGTAATAAACTGCTCCTCAGGGAAAGCACATGTAAGTTAGAAGCAGAAGTACATTATCTTGAAACCCTACAGATGCTCTTACATCGAGTCAACATTGATTTAGTACTCTTGTTAAATCATAAATCTGTCGCACCACAACCATGAAACGCTCATATTTACCCATTAAATACTGCAACACAAAACTAATTCATTCACTTATACACCTTGCTCTTTAGACAGAATTATGTAGCTCTATCTACAAAATGTTTTCAGCTATGTTTCTCCAAAGTGCTGAGTTATGTTTTTATAGTGTGCATGTCTTTACTTTCTGAAAGATCACCTGCTTGCGACAAACATTTATCATTAGACTTGCACACGAGCCACAATTTTAACTGGCTTTGTGAGACTAAAGTAGTTCATGATCCGATGTAATCCATGATCTAATTATCTGCTTGTGTGTTAAAGTTATTTCTTTAGTGGGTGACAGATCACAACCGCACTTCCTGTGGGATTTCTGTGACACCATGGAGAGTATAAAGACCATTCTGTTTGAATATATGAAGGAGGGGGAGGTGAGAAAGTGACAGAGTGAGAGAAAACAGCAGGAATGTAAATGTTGTTAAAAACTAAATTTGTACATAAACAACGAATAAACTTCAAAATAAATGTATATTTGTATATTTATGTTTAACCTCTGCAGCTCTGGTGCATACTTTACCTGAATTTAAAGGGACAGTTCACCCAAAAATGAAAATTCAGCCTTGAGTTGTTCCAAATCTGTATCAATTCCTTTGTTCTGATGAACAGAAAAAAATATTTGGAAAAAAACTTGTAACCAAACAGTTCTTGGCCACCATTGACTACCATGGAAAATTGCAAAAGTGCCCCAGAACTATTTGCTTTCCTACATTCTTCAAAATATCTTCTTTTGTGTTCAACAGAACAAAGAACTTGATAAATTTTATGTTTTTGTGATATTCTCTCTTTGTTTCTATGTTTTGTGTGATATAAACATAAAAATTTAATATTATTGATAAGATTTTTAAAGGGGGAGGGGTGGGTTTTGGGATGACAAATTCAGACAATATTATGATCTGGTAAATAAGTTAAGGTTCAAAGTTTTCGAATTATACCTTTACCATATGATATTTACATAATGTTTACATTTAAAACTAGCTACATTTTATTTTGGTTTAATTTTATTTTAAATAACAGTCAAATCTTAAATGTGACCAAATCTTTTTCTCAATGAAAAACTTATATTTGTGTCTAATGCTTTAAAAGCTCATTGATCACAAGGGCTAAAATGTTATAATGTGTATAAAATCATCTGATGCTGTGTACATCCAGCTGCTCTGCACTTATCTCTCCTTATTGTGAAATACAACAGGATGAAATGAAAACATTACACATGCATTTTTAATGCCAACATTAAAAACCTACACACACTCTGCAGTGTCTCACTTTGTTTAATGTGTTTCCTGTTTGCAAGCTTGAGGGTAAAAAGAGTGTTTTTCTGCCCACCTCCTGAGTGCATGTGAATCAGGTTTTATACTCTAATAAGGTATCAGTGCAAGAACTGTAATATAAAACTGATTCACACACGTACACCCCTTTATTCTAACTTTTATGAACTTGCAAATGTGCAAATGATACAATGCAATTAACAACTTCATAAACTGGAATTTGGCACAACTAACACTGTTAGCTAAAGAGTTCTTTTGTGATGTATTTGTCATATGTAAATCCATAATAAAGTGATTGTTGTATGGTTACTATCTCAGGTAAAAAATAAATGAAACTTTTGAAAAGCCCGTTAAGATCCGAAAAGCTTTCCAACACAAGATCAGTTTTTTGGTGTTCGCAGAATCTAGAAAATTAACAATACAAGACAATCGCCGTGCACAAACGTAGATGTGTGAAATATAGCGGAAAAGGAATTCTGCCAAATGGATTTTAACACAATTACACACATACACGAAGGACAAGAGGAGAGATGCGGAGCAGAAGGAAAGCTCAAGCAGGCCATATGTCTTCTGTCTCTAATCATCTAATGGGATGTCCTTTGAGGCTTTAGTCTTCTTAAATTAGGACCATGTGCTAGAGGACATGTTACATCTGCTGAGCAAGAGTCATTTGAAATCAATAGAAATTGCAGCTTGCACTCATCTTTTATGTCATGAAATGGTTTGATGTATTGTCCTCCTATTGTCACTGTACCCCTCCACTAGCATTCAATGACAAAGTGCGTTCAATTTAAATATGAGTGTCCTAGAAACATCTGCGAAAATAAGTAATTACAATGGTTTTCATATAACAAGCTATCTTCAAATGGCAGAACAATCTGGGATTGTGGAATTCAGAAAGGGAGAATAAATTCCACCACAGATGCGAGTGTGACGCAGGTTACAGGTACTATTCTGTTCATGTAAAGTTCAAAGTTCTTCAAAATTAAAGTGCCTTAGTTTAGCTGATCTTAAGACATCTTAACATAGACAAATTAAGGTGACTGTACTGAACGTTCCCACCACACCACAAAAAATTACCCATGATTCTACTACATAACTACATAGAAAAACTATGGTAAACAATCCACCAACTACACCAATCACTACACTTTTACTAATGAAACCTTAATGCTTAATTGTCATAAGGGTGGTTTGGGTTCTGCTTCATTGTCATGACAACCAGCTCATTAAAACCAAAAACTGAAAAAGTACAATAGTCTTCATTCTCCGGTTCTAAATAAAGTGCTGTGCTATTAGTGAAAGATATGAAAATTTTAAGGGCCTTCAAAAAGCAAAACGCTACATTTGTGAAATTGAAAATCATTAAAAAAAACATCTTTTTACTCGGTGTTCTTAGGACATTACTAATGAGCTCAGGAACAAAACCGTCCTCGTCCTCGCTCTCTCTCTCTCTCTCTCTCTCTCTCTCCTTCTCTCTCTCTCCCCCAGAGTCCCTGACCTCAAAGGTAATGTTTAGTGTGTTTTCTCTATTTAGTGTTGTTATAATTTTCATTACATCCCCTTCACCTGTCATGAACTGTATGCAGGGCCATGGCAGCTTACAATATTAAAAGTGGCTGCTGTCCTTCCTATGACATTGCAAGCAAACTTCACGTTTAATCTAAAACGTATGCAAATTCTCTGAATGCAAATTCTGTCACTCCTATAAAAAAACATAAAATAATACTCTAGCTTCATATGTTGCTCTATAACAGGGGAACAGCTGTAGCACCAAAGTTTTGAAGCAATGCACTGATGATTGTCTTAAAGTGAAAGTTCCTCCCAAAATGAAAATTCTGTCATCATAAACCTGTATGACTTTCTTTCTTCTGCAAAACACAAAAGAAGCTACTCTGAAGAATGTTGGTAACAGAAAACCGTTGGGTCTCCATTGACTTGCATTGGTTTTGTGTCCATACAACAGAAGTGAATGGGGAAAAAACGTTTTTTGTTTACCAACATTCTTCAAAATATCTTTTTTGTGTTTTGCAGAAGAAAGTCATGCAGGTTTAAAATGACAAGAGGATGAGTAAATTTACATTTTGAAAAGAACAATCCCTTTAACATGCAAAATAGTATAATTCACATAGTATATAAGCAGCAAATACTCTAAAGTGCCTCAGAATTGACTTTCTCGCATCAAAAGCATTGAAGTCTATACCTGTACGTTTTCCCGTAGGTCTGTTGCTTCACGCAGTGGTTGGGTTGATGCCCTGAAGAGCTCATCCACCACTTTGATCCCTGTGGTCTTAGTAGATGTGTATTCCCTTGCCTTGCGGCCCTTTCTCACAGAGAGACCCCTCTTATGAGCTTTCCCCCCACCTCGCCTGTTTGTAATTGCGACGTGAACAAACAGCGTAGTATTGGGCAGAAACTCCCCCGTAAGTGACTGCAGAGGGACGTGTCTGTAGCCAGGAAGCAGACACTCAAAAGGAATGGTGTACTGGCCAATAAATTCATCCCCGATGTAGTCGTCATCAAGGACGACAAACCGCAAAGCAGCCAATTCTGGAAGGTTAATCTGGAACTCAAAGCTTTCATCAAAGATGGGATTGTCACCATTTTGCGAGACGGTTTTAGTGCGTTGCTCTGCACAGTCTGCAGGAATTCCGTGGATCTCCACGTAGATGTATGGCTCTACCACGTCACCTTTAGCAGCAGAACCACGTGGCTTTGGTAGGTTTTGACCGCTGATAACCTTGATGTGCAAAAGCTGGGCTGAGACTCCAGGAAGCGAGTCACGGGCATTGGCACTGAAATATGACACTTCCTCCCGCATTATGGCCGGACGCAGGACGTAGCCGCAGTTGCCGTTTTGCCTAAACCAGCCGAGGTTCAAATCCATCATGAGCCCTGGCGTCTGATAATTCATGGCCACAATTTGGCAACCGCATTTCCAAAAATCTTGAGGGTTCATGTTGCTAGCATCGATGCGCATAGGCGTGGGGAACACCCGCGACAGAAAACGTTTATTGTAAGACACAAAGTCTTCAGGAAACTCATTGGCAAAGCGGTTGGCATCAACCTCATTAAAAGAACATATCTCCCAATGCTTCCGTTCCCGCTTAGATGTCTCAAAATCGCGGAATTGCACGGACTTGCAGAGGCTCACCAGATCTGACAGTTCCTTACAGAGCCGTAACCGTTTACAGCCAATGCCGTTGAGCTGGTCTTTATCATCCACACCCAGCATTCTCCTTGACATTTCAAACCCTTCTTCTTCATCTGTCACCTCCCCCTCAGAGTCTTGCGAGTCTGGAGGCAGACACTTTCCTTTGATGAGTATTTTTCCTTTGAGTTTCTCCGGGGAGGGCAGGTAGAGATCTTCAACATTGGGAGGCTCTGTGTGCAGTTTGTCCCCGAGGATCTTCTTCATGTGTTGAGCCATGACCCTCTGCTGGGGGATGCTGCAATGTGTCACAAGACAAAGGATCAGTGGATACTCTGAGCTTTCGAAGGCATACTGGTTAATGACATCCAGAACTTTACAGAATGCCAGCTGGGAGGCAACCGAACTACCAACGTAGACCACAGGCTCACAGTCAGGCCCGTCCCAAACCACCACTTCCAGGCTTCGACAGCCCATTCGTAGCGCGCGGACATAACTGCTGAGGTCTGAAGAGCCCCAATAGTGGTCTTCCAAAAGTGATGCATTATGGGAAGAGTTGATATAGTAATGTGAAAGGGGCTGCGTCATGTCCTGACAAACATGCTTGTGCTGCGGGTCAAAAATGTGGCACTCGGACGACAGGAGGTAGTGTGTGAAGCCATCTATGGATAAGTAGCCGCTGTTTCGTCCTTCAGCGGAGGGTTCGTACCTACGCACAATCTCCCGACACATTTCCTCTGTGACTCCCTCCACTCCCTGCTCCACCTCCACAAATAGCATCAAGTCCTTAGAGTCCAGGTACTCTTTGTTGCTGGAAAACTGTACCAACAAGAAAAAGATCTCAGAGCGTGTGCACAGTTCACAATAGGACTCTACAAACGTGTCTAAATCTATCCCTTCGCCATAGCAGTCTTTGGCCTTCTGTAACTCCTTGAACTTAAGCTCAATGCAAGACTCCCTCATGCCGGGATTGAGACCTTTGATAATTTGGGTGGCACGGAACAGATCAATGTGTCCTTGCCTTTCTGGATCAGCCAATTCAAAAACTGAACCAATCCAGGACGTTCTTACACTTGGTTGACTGGGCTCAACAACGCCCACCATGTGTCGCCCATACGAAACCAGGTACCGCAGTCCCATCACCCAGGTGCTGACCACGTCTGCTGTGCTCGCAACCAGATCCAGCGATTCATAGTTGTCTCCGTATATAATCGAGAAAGCGCACTCATCGGGAAACTGATCGGAGAGTCCGTTGCTGCGTAGGACAGGTGTTTTCTTTCCCAGTCGAACCTCTTTGATGGTCTTGATCTCGAGCTTGGCCTTCTCAGAGTCTTTCTTTGATGGTTCCCAACGAAGCCAGCGCATGTCCGGGTCCAACAGGAAGTAACGATTGTACATGCGAGAATTGGAGCGAACTTTCTTCATCTCGCAGCCTTCCATCATGAAAGCCATGCAGGCAGCTGTGCTGTTCATCTTACGGTCGTTTGGCATGGAGCTGAAGGAGACCGTCTTCTTTCTTGCCTGCCTCTGCTTTGAGCCATCCTGCAGAAAAAGCACAAAGTCTGATGAGTATACATGTACATAATCATAAAAATCAAAACCAAACACCAAATATTACAAATAAGGATTTCTGAGTTTTATACACACACTGTACCATTCCTTTTGTTCCAAGAAAGGTACATGTAGACATTGTTAATCCCGTAGGGGGGGGGAAGTCAACTGTAAAGTTCTCAAATTCACAACCACAAATACACATTAGCGCAAATAGGGTAGGTGATATAAGGCAGTTAGCATGCAAAGCATGTACCAAAGCGAATTTTAACAGCTCCACTCTGGAATAAATACAGGGAAACATGCATAACTGAAATGCTAACTACCTTAGCTGTATGAAAACTTAAGTGTCCATATTACCACAGGTCAGTGTAATCCCTCACATAGAAATCAATATAAAACAGACAGGAGTAGCCAATGGCAGATAAGCCACTTAAATCAAGCTTTTAGAATACAACCTCTGATAAAGACAATTCAGTGAAATTTTTTAGGAACACATTTAAAGAAACAAGATAGACAGCAGCGATTTAAAAAGTTTTACATTCACGCATTAGACAGATGCTTTTATCCAAAGTGACTTTAGTCTACAAGGTCACCCACATGAGGATAAAATGTATATCATAAATGCCCTAAAGGTACCTTGGTACTGCACAATACTATACCTGTAGTTGAGACACAGGAACTGTATTCTTGAATTATTGCTTTTATTGAAGTAAATGTATACACATCAAGCCATCACAACACTTATATCAGCGAAAGCAGCACGCACAGACACAAGATCAGGGATGTGAAGATGTTCACTGCCAGAGAAAACATCAAAACAGATCTGATTACTTGATCTAAATATGAACTTCTGCTCTGGAGCCTTTCCAAGTCAAGCAGACATTTGCACATGTAGAGAGAAATACCAAGGGAGTCTTCAGCCAAATCAAAACCATATCAAGCGCATATGTACCCACATCCAATGAAGAGAGATCTATTATGACAGCTGGTGCTCAACTACCTACACACTCAAACTAAATACGCACGTGCGGAATAAAAAAAATCTTCTGCTGACCCAGAATGAGTCCTTCATTTTAATATCACCTGCTTCTGACAAGTAATAGCAAAAAGCAAATTAGGTTCATTTTTTATAACGTAACGGTTTGAGTGCATTTCATTTCATATAGGTTATTCGGACATTTGGATTATTGGATGGGCATCGCTGCACTGAAAGCCACTTTACTGAGCCATGTGAACGTTATTGGGAGCCGATCCTTGAGGGTCGTCTGTGTATTAGCCGTATGTTTCATAACACAGCCGTGTTTGCACAGAACCGCTGAAGGGTGTCGACATTCAGACTGCTTCTGAACGACAGCGACAGGGTGTTAAAGAGCATCTCCGTGTGAAGAGGAATAACTGAGAGAGAGCGAGAGAGAGAGAGAGGGGTCTGGGGTAAGAATGCAAAATTTGACAGAGAATAATTACAGAGTGACCTTTGTCATTCACAAGGATACCAGAACACATCTCTGCACAAACCAACACACATGACACGTGAGAAGAAGCACGACTGACTTTACTCACAGTTATTTACATTAGTCAAGGCTGGTTCAGGGTGTGTGTGTGTGTGCGTGCGTGCGTGCGTGCGTGTGTGTGTGTGTGTACTACAGGAAAGCACAAACACATCAATATCAAACAAGCTGGTCTGCGCCCATCACAAAAAACGTAATTTTTTAAAAATAATTTCACTAAGTGTTTTTTAATGTAAATCTAAAAATTGTTTGTGGCAAGACACTAAAGTCTACAATTAAACGTTTTTATTAAATTATTCCAAGAACAAATGATCTCTGCTATGCGGTAGGGTTGGGTATCAAAAATCGGAATCGATTGGGAATCGGATACTTGAAATGAAAATTCCTGTGTGCATATTTAACTTATGACAAAGCACAGGAACCAAATTGACCATAGTTTCATTATATAAACTACAGTTTAACCATGATGTAGTTAAAATATGGTAATACAAATTGTAATAAATAAGAGAAAACAATAAGCAGGCTAAATAACCATACAGGTTGAAATCTAAATGTTTTACTTCAACTGTGGAATTGAAACTGGGAATCGATAAGAATCAGAAGCGATAAAATTGAAACAATACCCAACCCTACTATGTGGTATTAGTTTAACTGTATAGCTCTATACAATTACTACTATATGTCAATAAGTGTTTTGTTTTGTTCAGTTTGGATATCTTGGCATTTATTTGATATGACTCAGAACCACAAACACAAACTGACGCATATCTAGACATTTGCAAAGAAGGTTAATTACTTTGTTTGAAGAATAACAAGCAGGTGAATTTCAAAATGAAAGTGTCTGCATTTATAGCTTCATATCTGTGCTTTGATAAAACAGCAATGATTTAAAAAAAATAGCAATTTAATAAAACATTTTTAAATAAATATTATTTTGTGTGTGTGTGCGTGTATGTGTGTGCATTTGCCCTTGAATTATTTAATTAAAACCAGATATTGCTCTCAAATCAAAAGTCCAAACTTCATTTATCGTCTTTCCATTATGAAAGACATTAACAACACAGCAAATAAAAGCCTGAGTTATTGATGTCTGCACTTTGAAATGACATTGATAACGTTGCAAACACACAGATACACAGTCAGAAGACACACAATTGACCCATTGCTTAGGAGCTACTTAGATAAGACTTCAGAAAACTATTAAACTCACAGACAGACATACATGTAACAACCCACATACATAACACAAAATGTAAAGTGTACAGAAAATGATGTGACATGTGTATGCTGATAGGAGCAAGAGGTCTCTCTCTGGTGTTGATGTTTTAGGAAATATTTGATATTTTTCCAGCTTGGGCACATCCTTTCTCCACAGAGACCAATTAGAGCATCGCCTGTGATACCTCTTAGAAGCTCAATCACATGTGTTGTGTATGTGTGCATGTGCATTAATGTATGTGCATAATGTTCATCAACATGAGCAAAAATCTTTTAGATTGTCATTAGGTGTCTGTTGTGAATCCTTTCTAGACTACAATGGGTATTCTTTATCTATTCTCTAATACACACACTCTCTCTTGTTGTGCGTTTCAACAGTTTTTTCTCTCGTTTGTTGGAAATCTTTGTTCTGCTGCTGCTGCTGGTGCTATTATCCTCCATTAGAGGCAGATGCTGTTTCTTTGTTATAAAAAAATATTTTTCCTAGACAACCGATAACTTACAGCACATATGTTAACTGCTTTCCACAAAACTATGTGCAATTTGGCATCTTGTTGCCAATTAAATGACTTCATCAGAATACAAACATTTGATCTAACTGTGCATACTGGGGTGGAAACCGATGCACCTATATGTAAATACTGATCATTCTTTAACAATGGAAACCGATGACCGATATACTGGCCAAAATTAAATATTAATATCAATATTTCTGAGCATGAAGCATGAGGCAAAAAGTGGACAACTGCTTTTATTTTAAAACATTGACTACAGAAAACAAGGTTGTTATCTGTATTGGCCCGATACCGATATGACCGATAATATATTGTGCATCCCTATTTATTAGAAGAGCATGGTGTTACCAGTCCTTCAATGTGAATTCAGCAGAGTTCTCCAGGTGAGAGCCTGAAATGAGACAGAAACTCAATCTATACATAAGACTGATCTCTCACACCATGGCCCATTTTTCATCCGATTCTCTGCTTAAAGTTGCATATCCATTCTGATTAGAGGAAAACAGCTGTACAGGTCAGATGCTATTTAATTCCTCATATATCATCTCACTGCAGCTGACAAGCAACAGACGAACCAATCTGCCTGCCGGCACACAAACTTCTAATACACTGTTACGTGTGTGGATTTGCTGAGGGACGAATAATTGGTTCGTCTATCCCTTCCCCACATCTACACTCTTAAAAATAAAAGTGCTTAAAAGGTTCTTCACAGCGATGCCATAGAAGAACCTTTTTTGGTTCCACAAAGAACCATTCAGCCTAAGGTTCTTTAAAGAACCATCTCTTTCTTACTTTTTTATAATCTAAAGAACCTTTTTTCATCACAAAGAACCTTTTGTGAAACAGTAAGGTTCTTCAGAACCTTTTAAAGCACCTTTATTTTTAAGAGTGTACGCATTGTTCTCAGTATCTCTGATTTCTATTAAAGCAGTAAGCTACGAGTGGCAGCATTACTGTAATTTTACTACGGTAAAGAGTGTTTCTTAGCTGCAGTAGCAATATACGGTAAAACACACAAAGTTAACAGAAGGATATTTTTATTATCAATAACTATTAAATGTTTTAAGCAGGGTTCAAATGCTCTTGCCTCTTAGTTCTGTCAACTGCAATGGCTCCTAAATCGCTGTTGAAACACACAAACACAACCTAAGTGTGGGGGAGCCGGTTGGTGGGATAATTGACAGCTGTGGCTTACAGGCACCTGAGTGGGAGTACTGAAGTGGGACGGATGGATTTTGTGGTGAGAACTTCTTTGTTTTCAAGAGTAGGAATATTAAAGCATTTGCGCTTTATTTAGCACAAGATTTGTTTCTAGTACGTGAGGGTTCCTCTGCCGTGTGACGCAGACCGCCCCTGCAACGGCATAACCCACGCACTGCTATTAATACACCCAGTACGGGTGCGCTGCTATAAAACTGTTCACTAGCTAAGCACCCGAGACTTCGGATCTCTCCTGATGCTCCGGCAGACCAGAACTTCAGACCTCAAAGCAAAATACTTCTTAGTCTTTTGCCTATGCTGCCAAAATCGGAAGTAGGGCGCTAGGCAGCCCTTTACACATTTGCACTTCCTTCAGGAGAAAACCGAGAGGAAGCCCGGTAAGTACCTTTGTAGGAGAAGGAACAGCTCCTCACCTTGTTTCCCATGGGGTCGACACTAGAGAACAAACAGCACAAAGTCTATCTGACCTGAATTTAGTTTCGCAGTTTCCATTACAGCGGTGTATGTGAGCGGAGATCCCGGGTTCAGATTAATGATTCATGGATACCCTCAGTTACATTTGGGATACAGAGAACAAAATCCACCAACATCCTGACTCATTTATATACATGAGGGGTGCAAAAGCCTGAGACCACACTGAAATTCTAGATTTTAATTTAAACTTAAATTAAACGCTTAACGCATAGATCATCAACATTTAAGACGATAGTTCACCCAAAAATGTAAATTCTTTTATCGTTTATTCATCCTCATATCATTTCAAACCTGTATGACTTTCTTTCGACTGCAGAACACAAAAGAAGATGGTAACCAAACCTCCATTGACTTCCTTTGTATGGACACAAAACTACTGAGACATTTCTCAAAATATCTTCTATATGAAAGAGTCATATACAGGTTTTGGATGACATGTGGGTGAATAAAAAAGAAATTAAAATATATATTTTTTATTTTAACCACCTCTTTAAAGCACAAATGAAGAAATACTAGTTAACTTTTAACTTGATATTCTAATAATATTTGTAACGATATTTGCAGAAAAATATATGCATTTTGGACTTATGAGTGTGTGTGTATGGGTATACACAGCTTCTGTGTATCCATATGCATGGGTTACATACAATGGGTTTTTCCAGCCTCTCATTTAAACAGCATGCTTACAGCTGTGTTTGGACAAAAATCACAATTGAAATAAACAGGTCCTCAACAATAAAGGCCTTTGTTTAACAGAGTCAAAAGCAGCAATTTCCCTTCCACTCAGTAAAACAACAAAATCACACACAAACACACACACACGATATGAATCCCATAACACAGAGAGCAGAGCGAACTTCTCATAGAACACTAGTTCACAACCCCACTCAAAAACAAAAAGCAGTAAGGTATCCTCAAAGCCAGTTTTGAAGCTCACTTCTGTGTAACACACAGCTCTGTATCCCATACTGTAGCAAACACAAGCAGACAGCGGGTTCCTCGTTGTCAAAATAAGATCCCATTCTGTGAAAAAACACGAAAACAGAAATAGAGAGGGATCACAAAGAGAAAGAAACGTTAGTATAACGTTAAGAGCCAGAGAGAAACGTGCACAAAGGACTCCTGCCCATTCACACGGGCTCACACAGTGAAGCATTAGTTAGAGCTCTCTAGGGATACGAGGTCCTGTTTGTATGCTTGAAAAGATAAATGGCCGTACGTGACTAATACACAGCAGAAGTGGATGAGTTTACAATGTTTATGTACAGATGAGGTGTGTGTCGAGTAGCATTTAGAGAGACTGTACAGAATTACCAAACGCAAACCAAGCTCCTGTGCCACCATCATCCTTTTTCTCTATTGAATGAAGAGTGAGGATGAGTAGAAAACATGTTCTGGAACATTCCACTACTCAACCTAACACTTCATCGCCGCCATATTAAAGGGACCCAAGGTTCACCCTGAAATGTCCTCCTCTTGTCATTTTAAACCTTTCTTTCTTCAGCAGAACACAAAAGAAAATATTTTAAAGAATGTTGGTAACCAAACAACAGTGGTACCCATTCACTTCTATTGTATGGACACAAAACCAATGCATATCAAAATATCTTCTTTTGTGTTCTACATGTTTTATTTCCATACAATGGAAGTTCTGTAATTGAACCAATGCACTTTGCATTAAAGAGCATTCGCAAAAAAAGTACAACTCTAATAAATAGAGAGACCAAGAACATTGATGTTCTTTTACTGGATATTCCCTGTAGCAACAAGTATGTGCCAAAACAAACTTAAATACCAACCCAAAAGTTTTTGCTCAGAGTACACAGACTGTATTTATCCTACCATCCGAGTTCATCCAGGGGAAAGCATAGAAGAAAAAGACCGAAACAGACAAAGTGAGCGCGGGAGATGGTTGTGGGGGATTGTGTGGAGGTGTTGTGTTCTAAAGCTTTGAGTTGCTGCCAGGCTTGAACTGAAAACAAATGCACTCTTCGCTTTCTCCACACGGATCGACCTCTCCTCTCTACACCACAGACAAAACTGCCTACAGCTGCCAGCTCTCACCCTCTCCCACACACACGCATCAGAGTAATGCTGTAGAAATAATAACACTTGCTCTATTTGCTTATATATTTGCCGGAGGTCTTTTTCTGTCAGGGCATTGTGGGTATTTTTAAATAGACAGGTCTGGCCCAATAACTACACACAAACACTCCCATTAGTTTATTTGTTTTAATAACACACAGGAAACGTCAAACACTACTATTTTTATTCATAACTGGAAAAAATGTATGCCTATTAGTCGCATCATCGCCAATAGCCAAGGGTGGCTGTGTGTCAACATGGCGACCCATGCTTGAGTCTTGGCTTTTGTTCCTTTTCGTGACTCCAGTTCCCCTCTCGCTCTCTCTCTCTCACTCTCTCCATATGATTTCCTGTCATTTTTATTATAATTAAGCTATAAAGGTCTAAAAATAACAGAAAAGGTTTAATAATGGTCTAACTCGAAATCATTTGAAATCAAACCAGTCACAAGTAGCACAGGTATTAGCGACAGTCAACAATACGGGTATGGGTCAAAATTATCAATTGTTCTTTTATGACAAAAATCATTAGGATATTAAGTAAAGATCATGTTCCATGAAGATATTTTGTACATTTCCTACCATAAATATAAAAACTATTTTTGTGAGTGGATGCAGCAAAATCGCAAAAAAAAATGGCCGGAAACACGCCTACAAACTTCACTCGCTGCTGCCGCTCTTTGGGAATTACTCACTCAAGTTTGGTATCTATGTAAAGCTTAGAATCTATTCTCCACAATGCAATTACAGAGGTAGCGTACTAGCGTTAAAACAAACCTGTTTCTTTTTACCAACGGCCTGCTCTGATGGACAACTTTTCTGATGGCGAATTTCTCAGTGTGTTGTTTTTTTCAAATAATTGTATTTCGGTCAAATATTATCCTATCCTACATCAATAGCTTTTATATTCCACTTTCAGATGATGTATAAAAAATTGACCCTTGTGACTAGTTTTGTGGTCCAGGGTCACATGTTTCTATTTAATTTTGTGATATTTTCCAGACATGTGAATTTGCAGCTGGATGCAGGAAGCTTTGCTGTCATCTGTAATGTTTTAAAACTAGACCTGGCGGAGGTTTATTTGAGTAGAACAGTAGCATTGATTAATGGCAGGCGCTAATGTTCTCCAAACATTCCAATAGCTTCCCCTTTAATGTCCTCCAAACGTTTAAGTGACATTCAAGTGAAGCAGTAATGAAAGAAGAGATAAAGCAAAGGAATCCTAGAATGGATGAAAAATCAATGCAGTCCTCTCGTGATCCCTAAGTATTGCTCTCTTTTCCCATTTCTTTCACCTTTTACATACAAACACAACAGTGTGACGTTAAACTCTAATATGCAAACATTTTCATCATGACAACTATGAAAACAATTACTAAAACATGCACAAATTCAAATGTCCATCTCTGCACTGACATTTCACGCATCTCTTTCTGCTGTTGTCAGTAAGAAGTCATAATCAACAATCTGTTCATCTTTGTTGGCAACCATCTGTGACTCCATCCATATAACTGAATTCTGTCAACCTCATGCTTTTGTTATGTAAGTACATGCAGCATGCATGTTTACCAGGTGATGATAAGTTGCTTTCTGAATCTTAAAAATAAAAATCTACAGTCATTCAATTCACAACAAAGTCATGATGACAGGAGTGTATAATACACAGCCGCGGACAAAATTAAGAGACCATTCCAAATTTTAATTTAATCAGCATTTCTAGATGTATTGTGGTCATTCCAGTCCAGTGTCTGTTGAATTTCAATAAAATCAAACCTCGAGTGTGACAAAGTCATCCAACAGCAATGTGAAAGAAAATCGAGGTTATCACATAAAAAATACATGTACAAATATTACTGTTAATGTATTGCTTAAAAGTGAATATGAACTTGTTTTCTTAGCCGTATTTGAGGTCTGAAGAAATATACACATATACATATTTTCTGTTATTTTGACTTGTTTCTCCGGTTTTCATTTTCTGCAAATAAATGCAAATAGAAACCATATTTTTGTTTGAATTTTGGAGAAATATTGTAAGTAGTTTACAGAATGAAACAAAAATCCAAATTTTACCTAAACACATTCCTACAAATAGTAAATTCAGAAAAACTGAAAATGGTCTTTGAAATGGTCTCTTAATTTCTTCCACGGATGCATGTTTGAAATAAAATTAAGGGAATATTTCATAGGGAATAGTAATAATATTTCAAGTCCTTACCAATAGAGATTACCAAGGGTTTCAACCACATTCAATAGATTACAGATGAAAGCAAGGCTGCGATTGGTAGACAGATCTATTCAACGGGTTGTCTTAAAGCCCACACATCTAATTTCCACAACATCAATTTTACAACGTTTTTGTCACCAGTGCATTTGAAAAGACATTTTTTCAACATTGCAGTTAACAGAATACCAACTGAACATTACAATCCACTGAACTGTGCTGAATTGTATGTCTGTCCTGTCCCCTACATGAAAAGACATAAATGACTGAAAGGGACAGAACATTTAAAGGCTAAATTGAATGCTGAGTCCTTGTTGCCAAAGAGAGGCTGAACCTTGCTATCTAAATGAGGACATATGTGGGTGGCCATTTAACGCTTTTATACCACAGATAAACCCTAGATAACAAGCTTCAAACATTTTTGCATCTTCATAATATAGCAAAAGCAATATTTGTTTTATTTATGAATCAGTTGTCCAACTGAGTATTTCCCTAATCCCAAAGGAAGGCTGTGTCAGATAAAGTAAATCTATGTAAAACATACACATTTAATGACCACATCGGCACACTAAATGACTCGAGGAGTCAGACAGAAGTCTGCTGGTATTGACAGTTAGGTTATTAACCATTTGACATTGGCGATTATACAAACGAATGCTACAATCTTTATTGGTTTAAACACGCCAGCTACATATGAAGAGTTTGGTTCCAAAACGCAATAAATTTATTTTTATATTTTTTCAAAATCCAGGTTTTTTTATCATGTTATCATGTTTTTATTGTGTTTTATTGTGTAAGTTAGCTGTATTTTTTTTTTGTTATTATGACTTAAATCAAAACTAAACAACTGCAGTTTGATTGATATTAATTGGAATGCACAATCAAAAAACATGATTTTTTAAAATTTTTGAAAATGGATTTATAGCATTTTGGAACCAAACTCTTCAATATACATCATTTAAGAAGAAATAATGCAGCGCAAAAAGGAAGAGCCGATATTACATTTTGATTCAAGATGTGGAAAACAAAATAGGATCAATTTGTATTTCATGTTGACTTGAAGTGGCCAGGTTCTTTCATAAGGTACAGAAGGACACTGACTCCATTCTACTCAGAGCAGAAGCTTCATTGTCCTGCTATAAATGACCCACTGACAAAAAGAGGCCATGGAGGGACACAGGAAATCCTCATCAGCTCTCAATCTCATTAAAGTGTTAAGCACTAATCAGGAATGCCAGGCAAGAATGCTTTAGAACGGGACGAATGATGGATGAAAGACACCAGACACTGCATCTCTCTCATACACACTCACTCCTAGCACACTGCCTACCAAGACTGCATAAAAAAACAGAGGAACTAAAACTAAGAGTTTTAATAAGATGAAGGGTACGACAAACACACACAACGATAGCTTGAATGCACTGCAAGTGGATTTGGATGAAAGAAGTTGCCAGTTGTATAAATGTAAATGTATACATAAATACTTCCTGATCAGCTAAATGATTTTAGTATTTATCTATTTTACACAATAGGGAAACAATAATAGACTTCAAACCGACTGTGTAGCATCTTTCCATTATTCAAGCAACAGCGTGCAGGGGATGTACAGGAAAGGCCGGTTGCTAGGCAATATGATGATGCCTTTGAAAACACGGTTTACATGGCAAGGTCAAGGACTCCTCCCTCAGACTTTCCCTTGTTCTCAGCTTCACAAGTATAAAGGCAAAGTGCAACAGAGCCAGACTTCACCAATGTGCACGGCACAGGATTTGCACTCGATCACTTCCGTTTTGTGCATCTAGATTAACCCAACTATTGATAGTGTAGATGTTTTTTTCCTGTTATTTGTTATAAGAAACAATGTACTTCAGGTGAGCGAACTTAAGGAGACATTTCTTGACTTTACAAATGTGATAGGTTGAAGCAGATACTCATCGTTTCTTCTAACAATGGCAGATGAGAAGGACGGTTCAGTGAACTTGTTTAAAAACAATCAAAGCAGAAGTGACACACTTCAGCTATAAGTTTGCATTTCCCTGTGCATTGTATAGGACGTCCTCAAATTCCCTAAAGACGAACAAAAAATAATACTGTGAGCTTGCATATTTATGTATTATGTATCTATAGGTTTATTACGGAGTATGTTCAGTTACAGTCAAACTGCAAAACTGTTTACCACATCTCATCTGATTTCCTGTGTCAACTTTCATATCAAATACACTCTCTCGCATGCACACCCTCCCCATCTATTATTGGCTTCTATTAGAGCCACGGGTGCTTTGTAAAAACTGAATAATTTAGCAGGCTGATGTGTTGATATTAGTCCAAGATGACTTGGATCCAATCAAACACTTACCGTCAACTTATTCTGAAAGTAAGTGGATGTGCTTTCTGTCAGTGTGTGAAGTAAAGAAAAGAAAAACTTGCATGCTAATACCAATAAACAACTACATAAGTGACAACAAGGTTCAGCTAAACAAACTAACCAAAAACATTTTGTGTACAATTATTTCATTTTTATGATCCATGAAAAACAAAGTTAAAGTGATATTAAGTCAAGGTCCAGGTAAAAAGTTGAGGTTGTCTAGTCTTATCAGGATAACTCTGTGTGCAATATGTAAAATGTTTCGAGGTGTATTTTCCCTCAATTTCTCTCTAATTGGTTTTAACTGCGTTTAATATCGAATGACCATTTGCAAATCATCATTTGTTGAAATTACAAACTCTTTCTCCCTCTCTGTTTTCTCAACTCTCTCCATGTACACACGATATCTGTCTAAACGTGAATATTCATCACGTACAAACTAAGGAGAAGATTAAACAGATGGTGTGTATGTGTGCCAAAGGAGGGTCTTGTAACAGGTCACCATTATGTTTTCCATTCCAAATACTTCAGATAAATTGTTGGGATAAAAAAAAGCTAATTTATAACAAATGAGGTTGGTATGTGTCTACAGGTTTGACCATTTTTCCTAATGTCCTCACATACATGTAGTGACATATGTCAAACATTGACTCCGGAGAACCATGCCATGTTCAGCCATGTTTTTCAGGTCAGATGTTAAACAGGCTCCCTTAAGGCCATGACAGTTTTCTCCTTAATTTGCTGACATAATATACAGCATATACACTGCCAAAACAAACAATAAATAAAATGGAAATAAAAAATGAGAAAGGGACAAGATTAAAATACATAAACACAGTTTTGCTATGCTCTCCCTCAGGGCCCTCTTTATAAAAATAGCAGTCACTTTCAGAAGAGATGTGTCATATACACTTTTGCTTTATAAATTGGTACTCATCTGCTTGTGCCTTAGAGAATCCGTTTCAAACACCCACAAAATGTGTGTGTGTATTACAATACATTTCAAGCGGCTCTGTATGACTGTTTAGTCCAGTGAGATCCCAGAATAACAAAAACATCTCAATAAGCATAAACACAGCACACAATCACATACACAAATGTGCCTGCGGTCAACATCCCTATCAACAAAACCTCCATACTTTTCACACAAAAACACAATGGAGATGGAGCTGTTTTGATATGCAACGGAATGCAGCAAAGATATACCCCCGGATACCACTACACACACACACACACACACACACACACACACACACACACACACACACACACACACACACACACACACACACACACACACACACACACACACACACACACACACACACACACACACACACACACACACACACACACACACACACACATTCCCATACAGAAGCTCGACAGGGGGCCGGCGAGGCAAGGCTGTTCTGACTCATCCAACAAACAGAGAAAAACAAAACAACAAACTGCCTCATTCAGAAATAAGAGGCAGGACAGGCCAGTTGTAATAATCAGTTCCATTTTCTCCTGCTTCCTTTCTTCAATTACTTTCTGTTCTCTTTATTGTGACATAAAACAGTTGCCTTTCACAATATCTGTCATACAAAAAACATCCAGTTGTTGGGTTAATATAGATTTTCTGTGTGGGCGGGAACATTTAAGGGGCCAAGGGAGCCGTCCAATCAGCTGCTCTAATGTGTTAATTCCCACTTCTGAAGTTATGATTCCTTGGGAAATACATCCTACTCCTACTGTATAGCTTCACTATTCTGGAATATTGGTGAAATACATGCTATTTTCTGTGTATAAAACATACAATGTGTTTCAAATCATTATTCATACATGTAAATATGTACTATAACGACAAGGCAAGGCAATGATGCCAAGTTTAAAATTCAGTAAGACAAAGAGATCGCATAACCACACATACAGGAGGCATCTCTTCCAAAGTCACATACAATAGACATTGTGCGGAGGACATTGATGTATGAAGTTAACATTCCATGCTCAAATGCTCAGTTTTAGGATGTGTGTATGTGTCATTAAGGTCAATGCTTAGGAAATAGACATACGGTAAAAGCACTAATGGAATGGTGATCAGTCACACTCTCTCTCTCTCTCTCTCTCTCTCTCTCTCTCTCTCTCTCTCTCTCTCTCTCTCTCTCTCTCTCTCTCTCAAATGCCGTTTGTGTTTGAAGACCATTTATAATCCACATTGGGGTCTTGTGGGTGGCTTTTAGACCTTGTCTATCAGCTTTGAGGTCATGTGATATGAGACTGTTGTTGGTCTCAGTGATGTAGACAAAACTTGACCCAAACACTGCTGAAAGAGAGAAGCGATAGAAGGTTCAAAAATAGAGCAGATATACAGTATTCTGGTAAAAAGTAATTGCTTCCTCACAGCTAACCAAAGACTGCGTGCTACCTAAAATGCATCTCTAGTTTGTAAAGTCATATCAGAAATATAAATATCATAAAATGAGTGCAAATAATTTAGATAATCACACCACCAAAGACCTAGCAGAGTGCTGTGAGAAATTTCAGACACTTGCTGCTGGTCTGCCAAAACAGCATCTTGGCATCTTGTCCCTGCATCTCACTGTGGCACAGAAGGATGGGGATTTTTAACTGTCCCGAGATCAGTGGCGGGATAGTTCAGTTCTAGATTTCAAGACAACAATGAAATCATTTTACGGCACTGCTGTAGAGAAGCACACACACATATGTAAACATGGCTCACAGCACAGCAATTTCTGCAAAAACCCTGAGCAACAGATTGAATCAACATGACAGCCAAAAACAAGGATGCTATTTCCAATCCTACGCACACACACACATGCGTGCGCACATGGACGAACACACGCCGTACACACCTCCTCCACTTTCATGGCACAAGTTGCCATCGTATCAAAGCCATCTGTGTACCACCAGTACTGGCACCTCGTGGAAAGAGAGAGAGAGGGAAAAAGTTGGCTGTACCATAGCAGAAAACCATCTACAGCAGATTACAATTCTCATTTAAAACTTTAATGTAGATGACTTAAGGGAAAGCTGACAGGTTTATGAGATCTTGCAGGTATTATTTATCATGATTTTTGACAAGCTGATCATCATGTTGCTTGATTTATGTGCTTAAACTCTGTGAATCTTGGCCTTGGTGCAAATGCCTCATAACAACTGCTTCTAGAGTGTTTTCAATATACAAACATACAATATTTGAAAGTTAACTATATCTGCACACTTATGTCATGACACTTTTTCATTGGTGAACAATATGACTTGTTTTGAGATGTTTGAACAGGTGTTTTTATTCTCATTAGTCGTTCACAGCTTTGGTGGGTTTCCATTTTTAGTTGAACCAGTGAACCATTAAGTTTATCATATAAGATCAATCAGATCTTATGATCAGGAACAGCAGGGTAGATTTATTACTGGTAAAAGTGATGTGTACAGGTGACATGGGAAAATGCAGTGCACTGTACAGGACAGCACCAACTACAACATGAGAGCTCTTTGAAGGAACAAAAATAAAAATGTTGTCATTATTTACTCGCCCTCATGTCCTTCCAAAGCTGTTTATTTAAAAGTGTCACTTTTGTATTTCACTACAAAAAAAAGTGTAAAAGTAAATAATAAGTAAATAAGCAGGGAATTCAAGCCTCAGTTAAGTCTTATGGTGCTTTTAGTTAGTTGGCCAGGCTCTCCCATAGAAGAAATAGGACCTGCGCACAGGGTCATGACTCTCATTTAAAACCCATCAGTGAATCTGTTCTGAGATCAGTTTGCTACCCACCGCAACCACAACCTCATTCACTGGCTGCTCAGTGTGAATCTGATCCAGACCTTTGGCTAAGAAGTTTGGCGTATTGTCAAGTCTGTCTTTGGGCCTTAATAGAGTGTTTGAATGTTCCCACTGTTCTTATGGGAACAAGTGTATTCAGAACCACGAGTTTAGCTTTGGCACAGATAAAGTTACCTAGAAGCTACTGATCCGAGGGGCATTTTTAAGGACTGCGGTCAGAATAAAGCCACATTCTGTGTGTGTACGGCTACTAGTGTGTTCAATTTCATGCTGATCTGGATTATCAGATAAGGGAGAAAATACACAGATCATCTCTAATGTAAGACAATATTTCACCTCAATATGTGTCACGTCAGGGTCCTTAAGATTTGGCAATTACTGTACAGCAGAGGGGCAGATTTTTAAAGAACAATGACTTGCATTGTGGTCTGTTTCTCACAACAACAAAAAAACAATTTAGGACTTGGAATATAAATATATATGTTTATGTAAAAGTAGTTATGTGAACTAATTTTAAAGTACTTTTATAGTGCTTTTGTATTTCAGTGTAAATGATTTAATTAATAAAATGTTTTATTGTTAATTATTTGTTTAGCCTTTTCTGCGTTTAAAGATTGGTAAAACAAAAATAATCCCTGATGCTGAATGGCAGTTTGGCTCTTTTTCTCAACATCTGTATCAAAAATATGAATTCTTGGGGATAGTTCACTCACTCAAAAATAAAAATGCTGTCATCATTTATTCACCCTCTAAACTCATCTATACGTTTTTCTACTGCAAAATACAAAAGAAGATATTTTAAGAAATGTCTTGTCCCCACAATGTTAGTCAATGTAGACCAGTGTTGTTCGGTTACCAACATTCTTCAAAATATCTTCTATTGTGATCTGCAGAAGAAATAAAGTCATACAGGTTTGAAATGACATGAGGATGAGTAAAAGAATTATCATTTTTGGATTAACTATCCCTTTAAGCAATTTTAATTTATACTGCACAAATATCTATATAAAATATATATAAAAATATCTATATAAAATATCTAAATACTTTAAAATGCACATTTCAATAAATAATGACACATTTTAAACTACAAGCAGTAATATGACTTTCATGAAGCAAAGGAGCACTACCCCAAATGCAAATGAAGTAACATATAAACAGACATTAAAGAGATCTACAGGTAGTCTACAAGCAAAGATAAACTGTTTTCCTAAGCATGCAAAAACCACAAGCACATAAAATGCAGTAACATGAACTGCAATGTGCTGATAACTACTCTCATTTCCTGTTTTTTTCTTTGTTTTTGAGAGCCAGCCAACTTCCTCTATGCCTCATGCGCTCATCCAGGCGAGACTTCGTCATGTGACAGAAGCATGGGGACAAAATGCAGAAGCACTGAGCTGTCCAAGTAAACAAAGCAATGTTGGTAACCGAACCATGGCGATACCGATTGAATTGCATTGGTTTTGTGTCCATAGAATAGAAGAGAATGGGTACCGCTGTTGTTTGGTTATCAACATTCTTCAAAATATCTTCTTTTGTGTTCTGCAGAATACATAGTCATGCAAGTTTGAAATGACAAGAGGGTGAGCAAATGATGCTTAAAATAATCCTGATCAGTCGCATCATCTAAGCAACCAATCAGCTTCGAGTATTTGTGATAATCTAATGAGCTGCTCCAGTTAGCGGCCCACAATGCCAATGTCATTCTACCTATAGAGGGATTCCCACTGTGTCCATCATAAACTCAACATTCATCAGCTCCCATGCTGGTGGAGGAGATGACAGATGTGTGCTCAGCCTGACAACAATGACTGTAAACAGCTCCTGCCTCTTCACTGAAGTCATGGTGGTGATTTGAAGTATGTGATGTACTCGGGTTAAGACAGAGGGTCTCTCGATGAAACAGCACCAGAAACCGGGCCTGCAGCCAACTGCCCTACCTGCTGCCAGGAGAGGTTTGGAAAAAAGAGAAGAGGGTAGAAAACTGGTTTCTTGAATTACCTTCTATTCTTGCTTGTAACAAATAGTGTAAGGGGACAATGATCCGAGACTTCACTGGAAAAATGTGATATCTCATCTACCTCTATCCTGCTAAAAAGATGGGACTACAGACGAGAGTGAAAAGAAAGCCTGCAATATACAGGAGAAGTGAATTTATTTCTATAGCATTTTAATGTGAGCACTTAGGTCTTTGGTCTATTTAATATATATATATATGAACCTAAGAATCCACATCTGCTTTTCAAAGCCCGCATCAGTCAGAAACTTAGTTAGGGGATCTACCAGCAGGGTCTAACTGCCAAAGCTAATAGGCCAAACCTTCACCTCCTGGCTCCAAAAATGATCTATTTACTACATACTTGTACTTCTCCAATACCAGCAAAATATGTATTATTGTGAACTGCAGCTAAAAGTTAAATGCTAATGTGAGTTCTCTCGGACAACATCCAGCTAACACACACCAGATGCAGGCAGCGTGAGTGAGAAAAACAGTGTCATTGAAACACCGTCTCATGCTTCAGCCGCAGCCAGAGTATCCAGTTTCATCACAGCCGCTCGGACTTCTGGGATACCAGACTGAACGTAGAAGCTTCTGGATGACAGAACCGTTTCCTGGAGGGGCTAGGGGTGCGGGGAAACACTTCGTTGGGGGTTGAGGGGGGCTGAGAAGAGAAAGAAAGAGATAGAGAGAGAAAGAAAAGTCCCAAACGCAATCTAGGACACATGAGGTCATTACTGGGAAGAGGAGAGACAGCATGCCCAGATTTCACACTAATCACAACACACTTACAGATGCTCTCGTTCTCTCTCTATGAAAAAAACTGGTGTGCTGATGATGCACAAAAGAAAATATGAGAGAAAAAGTGTTAAACAGCTTTGGGAATGCTAATGTATAATGTATAATGTATGTATGTGCAATAAATATAAACCAATATTTGTATTTCTTTGGATGTCTATCTACTGTAAGTATTGTTTCATTTATGTATTTAACATCTTTATAACTTCACTAGTACATTTTCAATTGAGCATTTTTTTTGTACAAAATTCTACATTATTTTATTAAATTATCCCAAAAACTTTATGCATAATAATCTGAAAATAAAATGCAACGCATGTCTATTCAAAATATTCCATACACAAACACACCATGCAAAAACAATTATGCATAGAAACACCCACACAAAAATACTCACACACGAAATGATTTTGAGACCCATCAAACGTCACATCTGTTTGGTCATAAAACTCCATGACTAGACAAAACTTCAAACCCTCGCAGAAACCCTCAGCACGTCTGATGTCTCTGCATATGTGTGAACTCCAGAGAGCAGTGACCCAGATTCCCAGCTTCTTTGCTTTCTATATGTGTCTTCCAAATGTCACTTCCGTATGAAATTTTTACCCACATCGTACATGGAATGAGATAGCTTAACAATGTTGAAGCCAAACCTCATTATGTGCCGAGCAGGTGAGGTGATGCTCTGCATAAAATATAGCGCAGTCCTACGACTTAAGGTCAAGTCACGTTTGTCAGAGGCCGATTTCTCCAACACACATATTCCACTAATAATTCTAATCTCAAACTAATCACGACCCGTAGAAATACATATGACAAGACTGACAACGATGAAATTTCTAACTACATTGATTGGTTTTGTGTTGTTCCTGAGGCTCTTTAAAGGAACATTTCACCCAAACATAACATTCTGTTATCATTTACCTGCCATCTGTATAAATGTCTTTTTTCCGATGAACACAGACAAAGATATTTGGAAGAAATAGTTCTAGTTCTAGGCCACCATTGACTACCATAAAAGGAAAATTGCTTTATAAATTATTGAAGATATTTGGAAGAATGCGTATAACCGAACAGTTCTTGGCCACCATTTACTACCATAGTAGGAAAAATGACAATGGTAGTCAAAGTGCCCCAGAACTGTTTGCTTTCCTACATTCTTCAAAATATCTTCAATAATTTAAAAAGCAATTTTCCTACAATGGTAGTCAACGGTGGCCAAGAACTATTTGGACATATCCAAATATCTTTCTGTGTTCAGACCAAAATAAATTTAGAAGTGTTGTTCCTTTATAAAATCATCAAATTCTTTGCTCTAAATTGTTGCTGTCTCGACTGTATTCGTTTATGATATTAATGTTAATCTTGAACTGTGCACTTACATTTAATATTGTTACATCCCAGAGGAAAATTTTATTGGTCAGAGGAAACTCTCTCATAGCTCAGGAAAGTTAATGGATTTATGTTTCATTTCGGTATCGACTTCATCTCAGATGTTTCTCCTAAAATGTAAATAAAAAACATAGCCTACAGCCATTATTCAGTCACTTGTCATAATTCATGTCTGATAAACACCAACTCACTTATATAAACACCAGTTTTGCTATTGGTTATAACGTAATCAGAAAATGTCCCATTTGTTTGCACCTCGTGGCCTGATTTCACCTCTGTTACTTTGCCAATATACAGACGAGTACACTGCTACCGAGTCGAGGTATTTTTTCCATTTGTCATTGACATTTGCTCAGTTTACCAGCATCTTATCTGATTAAACGCTCCTGTGTTCACTCAACCAAACAAACAACAACCCACAAGCAAACATTTTTTCACTTTCTATCCGTCATCGAATTATTGATAAAAATGATCCATCGCTATTCACTGCGTAGAGATATTACATCACATGCTTCACATGCCATTGCTTCGCTGTACTCACCTTTATAAGTCACTTTGGATAAAAGCATCTGCTAAATGCCTAAAGGTAAATGTCATTTATTTTACAAATCACAAATGGCACTAATGCAGGCTTATTTTTAGTGTTATGTCAGAATAAGAAGCATAATACATTTGACAGACATCTCTGAGGGTACAGCTGTCAATCATAATTCTCAGAGCGTGCTGCTGTCTGTCACCTCTCTGAACACATTAGTGATGGGTCAAGCTTGACTCATCATCCACCAACCGACTAGCCCATTAGTGAGGTTGACTATTTATTTTTGGTGCTATTTAGTGTGCTGACCATTAAATCCTTGAATGAAAATTCATTTGCACATTTTGAAGGATGACTACGGCTGTTGCATCGCATCTCAGGTACTTTTCGAATGAAAACAGCATTTAAGAAGATTTTTGACGTGAAGAGAAGTAAAGCGAGACAGATTCGGCTGTGCTGTGGCCCTGGGCACTTTGCGTGGAGGATCTGTCGTAGCAAGTCTGAGAGGTTTAAATGAGAACAAAGTATGTTGACTGCCACTACTTTGTAAAGTCTTAAAGGGACAGTCCACCCAAAAATGAAAATTCTGTCATCATTTACTCAAATCTTTGGAACACAAGGGAAGATATTTGTAAGAATGTCAGTAACCAAACAGATCTCATCCCCCATTGACTCCCACAGTATTTGATTTCCCTGCTATGGCATGAGATCTGTTTGGTTACTGACATTCTTACAAATATCTTCCTTTGTGTTCAGCAAAACAAATACGTTTATACTGAATTTTCATTTATGGGTGGACTGTCCCTTTAAGTAGAGTTCCCAAATCCACACACTACGTAAGCCCATAACACCTGGCAAAACTAATTCCAGGAGGAAAATCATCCCTAAACAGGGATCTGATATATAAATGTAACTCACTATAATGATTACACTTGAACAATGAATTTGTGTTTACAGAATTACAGATGTTACAGACTGTTTACTTTGGATCTGCTGAACGTTAAATAAAAACTGCTCAAATGCTGTTTTGATGTCACATCGCCCCTCGTGTGGCTGCAAAGACACCTACACAGTCACATAAGAATTAGATAAAGCGAGGGATTGGGAGAGTACCATGCTGTTTCATGATAGTTGCTAAGCAGAATGAATCAACCCAAAAACAATTCAACGTTCAACTCCTCATTAATCTCAAAAAGCAGTAATACACAGGAACTCCATCCACCTGACTCCAGCTGACGTTTGTTTTTTGTGTCTTAACCTCATCGGAGGACAATTCGAACATGTTGTCCTCAAACTGTCACCATTTCTCTTTCTCCACTCCGAACAGATCCGAGCACAATCCAAAAACTGACGCTAGAATTAGTGTTTTGACCAGTAAGCCATTTCATCACATTGTTTACACCAGTGCCAGGTGTCAACGGATCAATCGCATGGATTCATTGATCCAACACAAAGATCATGTGCCTTAAGTTGACGTCTGTTAAAATCCTTGGGTTCCGACTGAAAAGAGGCTATTCTTTAAACTCTAATGAATAACTTTTCCAATTATGAGACAGTTTGACAGCTGTCCTTCAGTCGCTGAGGCAATGGATGTGCACTTTGCTATTTAGCTATTCTTTATTAATGAGGGACGTTATGATGCAGGTCTGAAAGCAGAATGTGGGTAATATGGGCACTCTGACATACATTTGCCCCTTGTTTAAAACAGAAAACACCAAATGTGCCCTTAAAGGGTTTGGCTGTGCCTCTAAACCTAGTCCTGAGCTCACCTAGACAGCACTGATAGTCAGGATGTCCAAACACACTAGAATTGACATTGCACATAATGTTCAAACATTGAGGAGGACACGCAACACATCCCAACATGCGTTTGTGTAGCCGTGATTGGTTGCATTGAAAAGCATGCGGGATTTAAATCGCTGCAGTGCTCTGAAAGTCAATAACGAAGTATGACACTCACTAACCTTCATAATACCGCAAGGTGGATTCCCGGTGCCCGGGCACCTCTCTGCAGAACTGTCACGATTCCGGGTACCGATCCGTGGGCTGCCGTGTTCCCCGTACCGTCCGTTAGAGTACAATCCCTCGGCCCCGTACACCGGGTGGCCAGCGGCGAACGCAGCCGCGGAAACGTCCAGGTATGTGCGCGTACTCGTGGTGTAGGTATCGCCGATGCTTAGCGCTGCCGCCGCCGCTGCAGCCGTCTCCGACACGTCCCTGGTCGGAGTGGTCGCCTCGGACGCGAGCTCGTATAAGGGTCCCGCCAAAGATTCAGAAGCCTGCGGCTCAGCCATGGTCAACTCTCCCGGTAGCTACGCCGAACAACTCACCATCGAAGTGAGTAAGCCTGTGATTTTAGGAGCCCGCGGTGAGACAAACAGCCATTTGAGCCCCGTACGTGCCCGTGGGCGCGAGAGAAACCTTAAGATCCATGAAAGGAGAAAGCACCGCGTGTCCTCTACCAACCGGGGTGGTGAATAGATTGTGCGGGCGGATGAATTCAAACTCCCCTCTTCTCCCTCCCCCTCTCTCTCTCTCCTCCACCCCCTCTCTCTCTCTATCTCTCCTCCACTGGCTCGGGTTCTAGCAGAAAATAAAGCACACAGATGGCGCTCGCACCGTGTTCCGCCGGCTGTCAGCAGTGGGCGTCCGTAACTACCGAGAAAATGCAGGGTTACGAGGGCCAATTAGCCTCGTTCTGTCCGATGATCGCCAGACGCCCGGTAAGCAGCGAGAAAAGGATTTCCGCTGTCTCACTCCATTGTCACTATGCATGCACTCATGTACCAGTCCTCCAAGCCCTTGTCCCATCACAGATGACTGAAGATATTTTGTGACCGGATAAAAGGCTCATTTGGAAAGTCAAGTCTTGCCAACAGATTTGCAAACTATCTCACATAACCAAACGAAGCCATAGACAAAATCTGATTTACATAACCATGTCATGTCTTGCTGAAACCTGATGAAGAACAAATGTATATGCTTGCAATTGCGCCATACGTTTATTCAGTATTTGCTTTAAAAAACATAAATGCATAAATAAATAATTTAAATAATGAAATATTTAATATAGCCTAGACGGTTCCAGCTAGAATATAGCCTAGAACATAAACAAACGTTATGTGAGACCTCTGCCAAGAATCAATAACTGTTGAGTAGTTTACATTTATTTTTATACTATAAAATAGAACTATAAATTAATATTAATACGACTTATATCTAATATAAATTGTTATATTATAGACGGTTTCATCGGACGCACGCACCTGGCCCGAAGTTAACTTCTCGGTTGGGCTATAGTGACTAATAATAAAGTATTTATATATTTTTTTATATTATATTAATTTATATTTTATTGCATAGTAAGTAATTGCATTAAATCAACAATTTGCTGAATTTTATTGTAGGTATTTCTTTTTTTTAAATAAACAACTTGTTGAATGGGTCGTGTAACTTTGTAGTATTTGTTTAGTCAAGTGCATCAAGTTCTTCTACTGGTAACCCAAAATAATACTGACTAGACTTTTAACTTGCTAGCTAATGTCATTTACTTGTTATTTCTTTTGCTTGTTAATCTGCAGGGACTCTATTCTTTGCGGATGTGTACCGGAAGTTTGGGCCACAATATTGTGTGTGCGCGCGCAGTAATTTTGTCCATGTTGCTTTGAAACACAGACCGGAAGTTAACTTCGGGCCAGGCGCGTACATCTAATGAAACCGTTTGTAAACCTTTTTAGAGCTATTAAGTTTTTTTTATAAAGTTTTAAAAGTTTAAGCCTGTTTTCTCAAGGTGGTTGTTCCTACCATAAAAGTCGATCTTTCATATTCTGAGGCCATGAAATGTCTCTTAATAAAAAATAAAAAGTTAATTTTGGCTACATTGGATGTTCTTGCATAAGATTGTGTGCAATGCATATTGACTGTTTGTCAGAATCAAAACAAACAGCTATCATCCACACACAAGCTAATATCCGTATATGAACCCACAGAAGGGGAGATGGGAAATATTATACTGTCAAATTATATCCCCCCATAAAAGCCAAATCGCATTAGCTGGTGATGGCATGATAGAAATCATATGCTTCTCTGCCTGAACAGCCATTACAGCATGATTCATCATTTCCAGACTGCAGCAATCAAATGCCGAGCTGGGGCATTATAACCAGACAAGAGTAATATAGCCCAGAACCGGGCCATTAACAGCTGTCCGGAGCTGACCAGCCTTATGCCCTATACTGTATGGTAATCGTGGCACCAACTTTCAACAATCTGATGTTGGTGTGCGTTGAAATATGATGCAGTTGTATTTATATAATTTATAATTTAGTGTATCATCTATTTTGCAAATACTTCATCTGTTTCCAGAGCTTCCCATGTGATGTTTTCGTATTCCTTTGGAAAGACCTCATTCTGACTCCACCGCTTCACAAGTGTGACCAATGAGAAAACGCCTCAAGAACTAAAGTCCATAATTCTCTCAGAGAGATCAGCAGATGCCATCAAAACACTGCCTGGAATCTGAGAAACCATTTGCTGGCTTGAGCTGTAATGTTTCTTTTCACAATGAAGTCCTTCTTTTCAAACAAGGATAAAAAAACGCTTCAGTTTCATCCACTTTTTTCTTCCTTTTTGTGTTGAATGAGGACAGTAGCCTTGCCATGACCCCAAAACGTCCTTGGAGATGCTCCACCCCCGTTGGTCATGAGCAGAGCACATCTTCGGAAAATGACATGATTTATTGAATTGTATGCTTGTCTTTGGTCTGTGTGTGTTTGACAGAGAGAATACTGAATAGGGATTAAAACAAGGAGAGGAGGCTGGAAGGAAAACATCAGACAGACCTTCACCTATCTCAGAGAGAAATATTTCCCATTAGAGATTCCTCCAGCAGGCCGCAGTTTACACAGTGTGTCTCAGGAGTGTAAGAGAGAGAGGGTGAACGGGGGATGAGAGGCTTTTATAAGCATAACTTTATGTCAACTGTTACTTAAAATACATTATTCAGAAGAGGGAGAGAGAAAGAAAAAAAGAGAGATAATAGGTGCTCCATCAAAACCCATTAGTATAAATTCATTGAAACAGATGGTAAAACTTAGAGGAAGCTGATCATTTGATCTTTGTTTGGTAAATCATGGGTTATTAATTTATCACCTTTTCTAAAGGAAACAGGAAGTGCATCAAATATCCGTCCTCAAAAACAAAACATCTCCTACTGTCTGAGCCCCGCATGCAAAGATTCATTCAAACACAATACTAAACATTTACATAGCCTATGAAAATAATGCCATCAAAAGCATTATTACTTTACAAATTCACTCCGCAGGCTGCAAATAGGATTGCATGGCATCAGGCACATATTGAAAACAGATTAAAGTTAATGCGCTTTAATAAACATTTCAGAATATTTACCAAGTTATAGCACACATAGTAAACCATGCAGTCAAGAGAAATTAACTGTATTTTCAAAACTATGACTTTTTTATATAGGCTAATCTCATTAAAGTACAGTACCTATGTATAAACTGTACTACTGAAAGCAAAAGTGTAAAAAAAGATAAGAAGGAAAACGTGTGTTGCTTCCTGTAAACATGTGCTTTTCTTGTAAGCGTGTCATCCGTTCGTCACAGAATGAGGAATCGAAAATCACTTCAGACGCTCAGTAAAAAGGCCTAACAAGTTGACTAACAAGAATTAGGAAAAATAGAGTCATCAACGCTCTGTGCTATCTTTCAAATGTGGGTATAAGAAAACTGTGAAATGCAGACACGATCATGAAACAGCATGAAAACACTGACGGCGGAATAATACAGGGAAAATTGGACAACAAATTTGCTGTCAACTAGGGATTTAGCGCCATCTTGTGGTAAAAATACAATCTTTATTTTACGACATTGATCCTGTAATGTGCGTGCGTGCGTGCGTACAAATGATAACCTACGTATGATGGTCAAACCTTGAAAACGTTCGCACTAGTAAAATCAATTCAGCTTTATTAATTTAGCGTTTTCACAATGCGTATTTTTTTAAAGCAACAACAACTAAACATGTCAAAGAAAGAATTATATCCTTTGAAAGAAATTATAGTCCCTTACATAAAAGACTCATTAATGTCAACGGTTTGTGTGGTAGAATATAATGCTGTTGAACATAAACCTAGTGTGAGCAAACGCATTTTTTTCTTTCATGTTTTTAATCTAACCTGAAGTGTAAATGAAAGCTAGACATTATATTCAGACTAATCAAGTTTCCGAATGCACTGGAACTAAAATCCATTTAACACCATCACAAGTAAATGCGAGTCACTGAATTTATTTGCTTCACAATACATTAGTCCTCCATTAGGTCCGGCAGCGGATCTGCCTAACCAAACTTGCTTCATCTATTCAGTAGCGCAGTGAACACTTGACATACGGCAGCTTTTCTACGTGCGGGTTTATTAAGCACAGGTTTCTGTCTCCAAGCAACAGATGAGCCGTTTCCTCAAGCAATATTCTCTTCACAAGTAGACACAAAAAACATCCGACGGTCAATTTTGATAAATTATACTTCACACGAGATTGAACAGACTGCAGCAGTGCATAGATAGGCTGACGCTGTTCATTTGTTCAATGATTCATTCGCTCAATGGTGCTGCGAATCAAGAAGCATAGAAATGCTTTTATAAACTTTCACCAAAAGAGGGAGGAAATGCTCTTCAATACGGTCTGAAGCGCAAACAAAACGTCACAGGAAAATTACTGTATTGTAGCGATTATTCTACACAGTACAGCATTTTACTACAGTATTCTGTAGTTTAAAGTGTAGTAAATTGATAAACTGTAGTAAATACAATAGTCTTTATTTTATATATGCATATTTTCTCTTTTATATCTTTTTACACTTTAAATCTTTATTATAATTTGTCTTGTCATTGTGTTGAATGTGTAGGCTAGTAGCTTCCAACACCAAAGAATAATCCTTGTGTGTAAAAACAAGCTCTTCCGATTCAGAAATATTGTAGTAGGCTATATTAAAGTTGAAAACACTAGTATTTTAGAATTTTACTTTCATGTGGTTTTATTGTGAAAGTGTACAAACTCATGTTTTATTTTTAATAATTGATTATCATTTGTATTAGGCTACCATCCCAGAAAACAAAAATAATTCATTTAATGTTGAATCAGTATTTCGTGGTTAAACTATGTTGAAGTGAGACCATAGAAAATGTGAGATTTTTACTACAAATACCATAACTAAACTATGGTTACTGCAGTAATCCATGGTTCCTTTTCATAAAAGTATATAAAACTGCTCTGATTATTATATTCTGAATTTTTACACACAGTAGAACTCAAGTCAGTTATGCAATTCATGCTGTATATTTACATTTACGTTCTTGGCAGACACATTTTTAACTTACATTGCATAGTACATTGTACAATTGTTATTTAGTATTTACAATCCCTGGGATCGAACATATGACCTTAGCTAGCGCCATGCTCTAACCACTGAGCTACAGGAAAGTTCAAAAAAGTATACAAAGTAAAAGCCTTTGAATATTTCAGAATATTATGAAACCATTTTTTGGCAGCATGTCAACTGCAAATTGCTCTTTCATACCAAAAATTCCCATAGTGTCACAACACCATTTATAACTGGTTTGACGATTGTGATACGTGTTATGTTACTTTCAATGCCAAAACCACATCATAGGACTGTTTTGTTATTGTTCATATTCTCATATGGGCACACACACAAAATCAAGCAGACACTGTTTTTCAAATGACAGGTAATGACAGACATTTATTAATTTATGTGTGTACTCTTGTGTGTGATAGTGTTTTAAAAATATTACTGAGAAAAATTCTAATCAGAAAACCGAATACAGCTCGAAGAAGTCTTTTACAGCTTTAACTGTCCAAAACCACAGGATTGTGTTTTCAGTAAAAAAGCCAGAGAACTTCAAATGGCAAATGGTTAGTCTTTTAAAATGTCAAGATGCAAAGCTGTTAGATTTTAATGTAAGAAAATTCTCAAATGAGAGAATTTACTTGCTCATACAAATTCCCAATGGAGCCTAAATTATAAAAAAAAAACCTTTATTGTCAATTCGATTGTTCTTTTCTACAGGACAAACACAAAACAAAGCTGAACATGCCAACACACTCACACTCACACGCACACATTGACACCTACAGTGTGAAAGAGTCTACACAACTTGACAGATCATTTGGAAAAAAGGGCAATAAAAATCACACAACTTCCTATTGTTTGTGTATCGGCTGTCCGTTTCTGCAGAGAGAGATTTCGTTCAGTTAGATTTGAAGGTAACAAATTAAAGAGACAATTCTGTCCATATGACTCACACATGATATTCCAAATCTTCGAGATCTTTGTGTGAAAAACAGACACCCATCAAGTCTTCATTCACTGAAAACCTCTTCTGCACGGACATTCTGCTAAAAATAACCTATGACAGAATTTTATTTCTGGGTTAACAATTCCTTTAAGCACACTGTCACTTTTTGGCTTTCTGTTTCACGTGAAAGCTCAGCTGACATTTACAACAAAAAGCTACAGAGACGACACCAAACGTCCCTCTGAAAACGACTGAGGCATATAGCAAAAACTGATTTCAGCTTTTAAAGGCCTTCAACTACCGACATGAGACACAGAAAAGCTACGCAGTTGCACAAGCTTCCACAATAATAAAATAGAAATATGTTAACTAAAAATAAATTCATATATACTGAATATATGTACTTTTGCTTCAGCTTGTTAGTTTTAATAAGAATTTGTATTTTACATCAAGGGTGTCTATGTCCTGAGTGGGCAAAGCTTTATGTAAGGAAATGTGTGTACATGCACAAAAATGCACGGCGATAACAAGGTAACATCAAGAAAGGCTAAACCTATACGATGGCCAGCATAGGAGCAGCATGTGTAACCATGACAACAGGGGCTCTTGTTACGCACGTTCAGAGAGAAGCACGAGGACAGATGAGGTCAATGCAGCCATCATCTGTTGTGTTGATGAGAGATTTAAAGAGAAACCTAGAGAGAGTAATGGTCTGACCTGCAGAAAAAAGAAAAAAAAACTCCAAACACCAGCAAATCCACCACAAGATGGATTAACATGCTTGTGTTTCTTAGCAGGATGTGTAGTGTAGCGTGATCAGAGAGGGCGATTTGGTTAGCCGACCTCTCCTTACCCCGTGTGTTTCTGTTGCATTGAACCATTACATGAGAGCAGATGCGTGTGTGTTTCTCAGAGTCTCTGAGTGACAGGTCGTGTGTTGCTGGTTTAAAGGATGCAAGTTTCCTTGTGCACATTTCGGATTAAAAACAATCAGTGAGGGTTCGGCAAGATTTACTCAACCTGGTGGTGCCCACATGTGTGCACTGAATATTTACAGCTTTGCAACCTAAACACTCTTTAGTGTACAGAAGCGTTACATTGCAATAGACGTTATAACCATGATGTCATCTTCTGCAAGAAATCATTTGTTTAAGAGTGCAAAGGATAATATGCATTTACTTGAGATGCTATCTGAACACCTCCAAAATAAAATGACAGTTTTTTCAAAAACTAAGTTCCTTACAGTAGTACATTTCGTTTTGAGGGTCTCGCAGATTCGCCTGTGAAAGTTACATTAAGAGAGAAGAAAAGATTACATGCATTTGTTGCTTTTCTTGTTTTTTTCCCTACAATACTGTTTGGTGGTATTTCATTAGAGGAAGGCTCATAGTATTTCATTAGCTTCTTTCTCTTTTTTAAAACCAACGAAAAGAGGTAAACTGAAAGAACAACAGACCGAGAGAAAGAACCGAAAGTCACAAAGACCCACAGATAAACAAGACGGAGGAGGAGAAAGTGTGTCGAATTAAAACACACAAAACATTATAGAAGTCACAGGTGGAGGTCAAGAGGTCATGACTGCTGGCCACTCCATTGGCCTTCCATTGGTCGACGGAGCAGTTCCTCAACGTGTCTCGCTACATCCATGGTGTCGTCCAGATCAAAATCGCCATCAGCGTCCAGCATGGAGTCACCACTGAGAGAGAAGATGAGTTAGGTCACATGATTTTGAACACCCCACTTTTTATCACTTCTATAGTAAGGGAGACCGGGGCAAGTTGTCACACACATGAAAACGAACGTTTATTTCTGTATAGCCGCATGCCTTGAAGTCTTGGCTTTAGAAAAGCTAGTAAACATTTCCACCAATATCACCCCCGAAAATGTGCTTATTGTAACATCATGCATGGGGTAAGTTGTCACAATAGGATCATGTGCCATTAAACGGCCTATACATCTTTCTAATTTGAACAGTAAAATAATTATGGAACATCAAAAAATCAAACCATTAGTTGGCAAATATTTGCATTTATTATCTCTATTGATAGTATTTAAGACTAATAAAATGTGACAATTTACCCCAACATGAGTACAGTATGAAAGATACCCTTGTCATAAGAACACCGCTTAACCTTTCAGTTAAAGTCTCCCTTCATTATACAGTTGACCCTTACCTTAATGTGTGCGTGTGTGGATATATTGTGTTCACTTGTCTACCCAACAGCTATAGTAAAAAATGATGATAGTGGAATTTCAGTTTGAAGGATAGAATTCACAAAAATTAAATGACCAACATACAATAGCACTGCTAGACCTCTGTGTCATCTGACATTTGCTCTAAAGGTGTGGTTTCCCGAACAGGATTAAAGCCTAGCCCCAGACTAACTTAAATGGAGGTGTCTTGATCAAAAATAACATATCTAAAAATATAGTTTCAAGATGCACACAGTAATGTTTTTGGTTTGTAAAGTATGTTTTTAAAAACGACTTAAATATCTTAATTTAACTAAGGCTTAGTCCTGGCTTAAGCTAACCCCTGTCCGGAAACCGCCACAAGTCTTTGCTATTAAGATTTAATTCTTGTGACAACTAGCCCCGGTCTCCCCAAGTTTAAAAGATAGCAACCCCATACAGCAAGTTTAAAATGCTTTTGTAGTATAGGTCCAGATTAAATATGGTGACTTTCGAATTTTCTGTGCTATCTCGAGGGCAAAGCCTTCATTATAAATGTATATAAACATGTTAAAATGTGTTACACATTGTGACCATAATCCAGCCAAACATTTTATAAACAAACCCGCACATGCAGAAGACTCATAATCATAAGCACAAGTCTGTGTACTCACATGGGAGGATAGAGACTGTAGTTAGGCTGGTGATTGACAGCTGGAGATGCCGCATGGTCCATGTAAGTGGGATTTGCTGCAGGGTCAGGATTAGGTGTTGCAAACCTGCATGTACACAAATGTAAAAGCAAACAGCCAATCAGTTCACATCTCTTATTTTGGTGTAAATATGCGATCACGGTCAAATGTTGTCAGTTCTTGTGTCATGTCCTGTCATCCATTCCCAATAAAAAATATGTAAAGCCCCAAACAAAAGGTGTTTAACCTCACCGACACCCATTCAATCAGCTCTTCAGGGTATTACGAGAGCCCTTAAAATGAAGAACGAGTTTGATAATCGCTCCTCTAAATGCTGCTGAGAAGAACTAAATGATCAGACTCTGATGATGTTTAACTCCCTGCCAAGTCTGACCGGAGAGGACGCCGTGCTAATGAAACTGACGGCTCGTCCACCTATGAACAATAATGTGGCTAATGAGGCTAACAGAGCTGAGTATATGCTGAAGGGTGGAATGAGACCAACGAGTCTAAGGTTTCCATGGCAACCCATAACTTCCTGCTGAGCCGGACTAGTGCTAATAAGCTAGCATGCAGTTAGGTTCACGGCTAAGAGATGACAGGTTAACTCGCTGCATATCAAAGATGTAAAGAACTCCACGAGAGCCGAAAAAACCTCGTGCTCGTGTGTGTGTGTGTGTGTGTGTGTGCACATCTACTTACTCTGGTACTACTTGTTTGATCTGTGGTTTGACGTATCCATCCACAGCTTTAGCTAAAGGGGTAGAAGAAATCAACAGATTTGTTTATTTATGGGTTTACTCCTAAACTATCCACATAGTGTAGCGTGCATCTGTTTGTCAGTAGTGGTGTTCAGACATCAGACACACATGCATGGATAGACATTGAGCTTACACAGTGGAGGGGTGTAGTATTTGGAGAAGACCTCGTCTTTGGGCCGGTCGGGAAAGAGGAACAGCAGATGGTTCAGGTCGCTGATGCGATCGGCCAGAGAGCGGATGGAGAAGTCTTTGGTTGTGTACGGCATGAGGTTCCACACCATTCTTTCCCCTGCGAAAAATATGCACAGATGTTTGTGAAAGTTTTGGAAAAGGAGAAATTTTAAAAGAAACTTCAAATAGAACTTCAAAGCATTATAAGAGCATTTAAAATGACTTTTGCACAACATTGCAGTTTTTCTAAAGCTTTTTGAATGACATAAGGGTCAGTATATGATATAAAAAAAATTACAGAAATATCAGCTTTAAAGGAAGTTCCACATTTAACTCTACTGACACATACTGTATGTGGCAAAATGTCATAACAGCTTTTTTACTAAACACCAAACGCGAAGCATCACGTTCCTCGCTCTATATTACTCACTGGATTACATCATTTTATTTGCGTAAGCAACGCAATAAACATTGTCTCTAAACAAGTGTCTTCACGCATCTGGACGTGTCAATGAGCTCTTCGTTCGAGTTAAAATTTTCTACTTGCGCGGAAGACCCGTTTGAGGCGAACACCTAATGTGCGTCATTCGCGTTGCCCCACACAAGACTGCATCTATTCGTGTCTTTGCATTGACTTGTGTAAATGACTCATGCAAAGAAATACATTTTCTGTGGTAAATTTATTCCACCTTCCATAATTCCACAAATGATATCAACACTAGAACTAATGCACTTACCAAACCTGAAATTTTCCTCTAAGCATATGTTTATCACAAATCATCAAGATTGAAAATTTGTATTAGTCTAAATTAATCCAACAGTGTAAATTACATTAACACATTTGGCAGAGGCTTTTATCCAAATCGACTTACACTATACATTTGTTTTTTAGTATGTGCAATCCCTGGGATCGAACCCATGACCCTGGGGTTGCTGGCGCCATGCTCTAACCACTGAGCTGTTGTAGTACATTGTGAAACATATAATTCATATAACTGTTCTGTAGAAAACTAACAGTTATTACCACATCCATTACAAAGCTACAGGACTGTTTTCTGACTAAGACTACTTCGTGTTAAGTGAAATTTTGAGCCAAGTACCAGCAGTGGTGAACTGACAAGAAGGCTGTACCTGCTTTGTTTGGGTTCTCTGCCACCCAGGCTATGGTGATGCCTCCGATTTCTGAGTCACTGAAGCGCAACAGGAAGGTTCCATTGGGTTTGGACAGCAGCATGTCCTGAGCCTGCTGCTTATTCACAAAACCAAGAATCGCCCTGCCGGCACAAAGACACACAGGTGTAAATACACACATGAACCTAGACACACGTTTTAGTTGGACTCTTTCCTTGATTTTTTATAAAGAAAGAAAGAAAGAAATCAAATCTCTGCAGTGTTCATTCATGCATGGCTTAATGTCTTTAATGTATATTCTTTGCCAGCACATCTTACAATACGTCAGTTGCAATGTAAAAGAACCACTCCATATTAATAAAGATAGCATTATAAAAAAGACTCAAGGAAAGAATCCAACTAAAACTTACAATATGCGTTTAATGTAGTCTTTTATTCTTAAATAGCATCTCATTTAACTAAAAGCTCATATAACTTTGATGGACTCAAGCAGCCTTTGTAAGCAGTTGCCAGTCACTGGGAACTCTTATGAAAGGCTTTTCAACCGGAAGCCATAGGAGAAGCTTTATAAGTTTAACAAAAGAACATTTAATTCTTTGGAAAAGCATCTCTGCTGGTGCTTCCTGTGTATTCCAACAATTGCTTAAGCAGGTTGCGGGGGAAACATGAAAATGATTTTGTAACAAGTAAAAAAATATAATAACACATAAAAATACTTTTGTGAATAATCAATTAATGAATATACTGTACGAGTATGCATAAAAACATACTGTTTATAGAGGCAGGGGGTGCCATGAAAATGTCACAACGCCAGAAATCCGAAAAGCTCTAAAATAGGCCTTTCTTCAATAGATGTGGAGTGTATTTTAACTAATTTTTCATTTATAAAATTTACCCTTCTGGGTCAGTAGAAAGGTTCCACACCTTTATTTGCTTTCTTTCTAATTAACTGACTTTTTAAAGGGATTTAAACATGTAGAAGAATGAATATCAATGTCATTAATGTAAGATGTGACGTTTATATTTGTGTATGCGTTGTGCAAACGTGAATCATCTTACCCATCATTCCAGTGAGGCTTCAGATGTTTTTTAGTGAGTTCCATGACACCATCGAACCACTGCCAAAATGTAAAGTTTCGTCCTGGTAAACTCTCCTAGAATGACAAGCAATGAAGCAGGTTTTAATAAACATAAGCAATAAACATTAACAAACGTTACTGTGCATGCACGCTAAACTTAAATGCGACAAAGTTACCTGACCCGTTTAACAAATTGTTTATTTAATAAAATGATTACACAATAAAATATTAATATACATTAATATTAATCTGAATAAATGAAATATAAATAGTTATATTATTAGCCACTAGCTAGACCGATCAACAAATGTACGATGAAACCGATCCTAAATCAAGTAAATTGCATTTAAAAATGTAATATTATTATTGTTTGTATTGTCATTTTTGGTTTATTTACAATTTCAAAGTTTTAACAACCTGTAGCCTTCAAAAACAACTAATACATTTTAAATGCTTTTGTTCTTCATTTTTTTATTGATGGCTCTTTCCAGCATGCACCAGGGTATGGACAACTACTACGATTGCATTGTTTGGCCATTTGCCAGTTTCAGTTACGCCATTTTACATGATTTTATTGTCACGTTTAAGAAGTTGTTGACAGACACACGGGTGAAGATCAGAAGGTAAACAGTGTGAGGAAAGGCACTGGGTAAAGAGAAGGTTCAGGGCTTATGAAAAGTCTGAATGACAGCTTGATCTTCAGTCCATTCAGTTTTTAATCACTGAACCAGAAGCAAAGTCACAGCACTCGAGACTGAAGATAGCAAGCGTTCCTCTCAACCTCTTCCTCTAATTACTTTCTCTTAGAACAGGATGTACTTTATTCTGACCATAACATCGGTTTCAACAGACAGACGTAAACACAGAAAGAAACACCATTTGATGGATCTACACATATACCAGAAACAAACATTCACAGACAGATGCATTGATGAGTCTCTGCGTGTGTCAAAAACAGACAACAATTTACATGTTTTGACTAAGAAAACGCAGGTAAATATCTCTTAACCTGTCAAGAACCTGTCTGAGTGTTTCGTCCCATTTATTTTGCATTGTCTATTAAGCCTATTCTTAGGATCATTAAGACTTTTTGCATTGCAACATTATGATAATGAATCTAAACCGATTGATAAAACATATTTAGGAGTAAATAAAATACAAAACTTGAATGAAGAGCAGAAACTACATTATACAAAAAAAACACATGCCACCAGTTTAGATGAGGTTGATATATTTTTGTACAAGAATCTGCTATTTCACTTTCTTTTAGTTTTATTTTTTTACTTCAAAATAATTGTATTATTTAATGATTATTTCAATATGCATTTATATGCATAAATTTAATGCAACTACCATGACCTATAAATACAATATTTCTTCCCCCACTACAGTAATTTTAACAATAACAATTTATTACTTTCTGGAAAATAACAACAGGCTTTTTGGTTGGGAATGAAAGTGCTTAATTATTGCAAAAATAGTTTCACATGCAAATAATATGTCTGTCTTGAATTTCTTGTTTCGTTCCTGTTATTTTGGGATGAAATATAACCCAGATATGTTATGGGTTTCATGAGATTCATTCATTAATGTGCATGTGACTATTGTTATAAATTAGTTTTAAAAGTGTAAATAAATGCTGCCGTAAACCTAAACAATGCCTAAATTCCAAAGGCTTTTGTTAGGTACACTGCATGCTCAGTGTACCAGATCAGCACAAGGCCGTTTCAAAGGCAGCCACAGCCTTAGGCCCGCACATCAAAAGCTCTCTGATCAAACCTCACTTCCTGAATAACCATTAACCACTGCAATAGACGGGAAACCATGTCGATCAGATCAGCTAACAACGCATTCCGCCTCAGGTCGACGAGATCGCTACTTAATATTAAGACAACAAAGTCGGAGCGATGAGTGGCTGGTTAGGATTTAACCAATTTTGTAAGACCATCATTGGATTGTGCTGTTGGATGACCAGCCACAGGTCACATGCAAGGTCAAAACGATTATTCCAACCTAACAGGCCATGTTGTGTTCAGCATTACGGCACAAAAATTATTAACTGAAAATAATAGAAGCTGAACTAACACCAAAACTGAAATTAAAATGTGAAATGTATATATTGTATATGGGTATTTGACAAATATAATAGTGTGACACAGCAAAAATTTAGAAAACAAACTGTGAATAATATTATTAATATTTTAGAATATATATACTGATAAAATTTGCTGTCACACCATAGGACACATTTACGGTATATTTGTCAACTTCATAAATAAATAATAAAAAAATGTGATTAAAACACAAATAATAAATAGTTTACATTAAACTAAGAATAGAAAAACAAATGCTTCAAAATGTTCAAAATAATAATACAACTACAAATAAAACTTGAATAACTCTGATACGTGGTAGATTGTCTTACCCTGTTAAACTGTGACCAGGTCATGGTCATGTTGCGATAGTCCTCAGGGTTGATGCTAGAGCTGCTGAAGGCTTTCTGAGCGAGGAAGACCAGGTTCTCCTCAGACAGACCTCGGTTTGATTGTACCTCCGCTTTGTACTTCATATTCAGAGCCTCACACAGCTGCGGCCATAACACTTTGTCAGGCACAATGAAGGGCACCCGTCCCTGAAAGAGGACGAAAAAAAAGGACCACCATCAAAAAAATCTGTCCATTAACCTTTTCAATTTTGAAAGGAAATTTCCTCGGGCGTCATCTCAGAAGACTTTTGAATGCTGCACCATTATCGCTTTGGTTTATGAGTTTTAACGGAAAGGATAAAGAGGATTTAATGACACTTTAAAATGATATTACATCAGCTCTTGGCTAGGACTCCTTCACCTGTCATGTTGTGCTCTGCACGCATGCTGTTCATTGAAGTCACCCAGAAAACTCACTACGCCAATTATGACTCATAATGATGCCTAAAGGAATCTTAAAGGCATAGTTCACCCAAAGTGAAAATGTTTTGGTCCACTCTCAAGTCTATAGAAACCCCTAAGACTTTCTTTATGTGGAACATAAAAGGAATTACTTATAACTGAACATTCAGCTCTTTTCCATACAATGAAAGTGACTTTTCAGTAAATGGATAGCTTTTGAATAGCTTCAGACCATTTGGCTGGATAAAAACTCTTAATGGTGCTTTTTTTGTCCTTTGTGCAGCTTGACGGCCCTTCTTCCCCTTCCACTTTCATCTTATTAAAAAAGACAGCAATTCAGACATTCTGCAAAACAACTTGTTGAGAAAGTAAGTCAATGACAGTGACATGAGAGTCAATGACAGAATTTTCATTTTTGCATTCTTTTGCTGATTTAATCATTTAATTTTGACTTGTGGGAAAGCACCTTTGGCATTGTTTATTTTCATTTTCTCTTCTAAAAGTGACTTCAGCACCATGTCCGTGTTTTGTGCAAATCAAAAACAACAACTCCGTCACCAAAGTCTGACAGATGAACAAGGCAGATGATAAAGCACTGCAATGTACTGTTCTGAAACATGAGTCATATGCCACCTGCCATCCAATCAACACCCACGCTACTAAACATGACAGTTTTATTTGTTTGTTGTGGGAGATGTGCTGGCAGAATTAAGCAGATGTACATGTATATTATTAAAAATAAGTGTTCTTGAGGCGTGCAAGTTTTAACAGAGCTTTATCAAATCTTTACCACAGGAATTTGTTTCTGTGACTTTCATGTGATATTGCTATAAAACGCTGTCGTGATCTTATTACAGGGACAGTCTCCCCGGAGCGACCCGGGTGCTTTGCTCATACAGCAGGCACAACAAGACCCACACAGTTGGTATTTATTAAATATTTTCGATTTAACAGGAATCATACCAGCAACCCTCTTGCCCACTCAACACACAGATCTTAAACTAACCGGTTCAGCAAACGCATTGTCCCACAGAACGGTGGCTGTTGCATTGTTGTCTTGACTTCCATGGACGATCACCACCACAGGCAAAGAGAGAGTCTGGGAACAAGACATGCAGGTGAGAAAAAAATAATAAAAGTTGTAATTGGCTGTTAGACACGACTACTTTAAGAATAGTAATTACACACATCATATATAACAATAATTGCTCAGCTATGTATTGTGTCAAATGTAGTAAACATTTCTTTCAACGCAATACACTGGAAAACAACACTGCTCGCATATTGTCTACATTTCACACATTGCAAACATGTCTTGTGCTAGATCAGGGTGTTTTATGTAAATGAATGTACGTGTGTTATGGATGGGTTCCAAGGAAATAGATGTACAGAAAAGGGGGACACCTTTTTATGTGGTTATAAACAAATATTGTTATGTGTTCAATGGTGAGTAGCTTATAGGCAAAACAAATTCTCACCTTAACCTGAAATACCAGCTCATTTCCTCCAACACTAAACTGTGACTCAAACAAAATGGTGAATTTCTCTTCGGTAACAGACTCCGCCCCTCGACGGTCCGAGCGTCGGATCCGCTTCAAAGACTAGAGGATAAACGATAAGGTCAGAGAAAGAGGGAGAAATTAGCTTTAACAGGCTTCAATTTGTTATTATTTCAGACGTGTCTCGAAACTTTTGTCGATTGTCCCATTCGGAAATAAAAGCTCATGTCAGATCAAGTTTATTTGTATAGTGCTCTACAATACAAATGGTTTCAAAGCAACTTAGAGAACTGTATGGTGCATCTCAATGTATTCAATGTCTTCTCCCTAGTAAACCATTCAACAGCAGTCTGTAGGAATGTTTTTAAGCCCCTAGTCTGAGACAAAGAGTTGTGTGGCAAAAAAAGATGGTAAATAAAAAACATTGAGAGAAACCAGACTCACCTGGGGAGCCAAACCTCCTGTAGGAGGTGAATGAATGGCAAAATATCAAGTGGAATTTATTGTAAAGAGATACACAATCCATAAAAGTGTGTTGGAAAAATGGAAAGCTAGAAAAAAGGACATTTTCAATTTTACCCAAATGTCCAAATCCTTTTTGGTGCTACTTTTCTTATGTCTGTAATAAAAACGAACCATTTGTCTCTACAAAATGACAATTTGACTTTACAGAATGTGAACCAACCTTATTCATTGACCGTGGTAACAAATGTAATGGCGGAGAGTGAATTATGAATAAATGTACTGTAAATGGTGTCTGACAGCGTACTTCCATATAATTAACTTGACTCAGCACACCGCACAGCGGTTTTGCTCCTAAAAGACTTCCAGTCTAAAGTTAGAAGCTCTCAGACGGACGCACACCGCTTACCATGTTTCTAAAGTGTGCGCTCAGGGTGCCTGTGGTCTGGTGGTACTCCATCACACAGTTGTTATTTAAGATCTCTCCGCTGCTTTCACTGTAAAACAGCCACAGAGGAGGTTACATGATATTATTTACAGAAGTGCACTTCAATGGTGCATCATGACAAACAAACATAACACGATGTAAATTTACATCTTTTATTGATGCCAAAGGTCGTGCATTTAATTAAACTCAGATACAAATTTAGGTTAGTAACTTTAGGCAGATACGCCTCGGGCAGGTTGCAGAACATGTGCTCATACTTGAAATCAAAAACTGAATCCAGACTACATTAAATACTTGTTCAGTTGCCAATTGTCAATGATTTTGCACTTTGTTGCAGTTCTCTGCCATTTAAGATTATATTAAAAAGTTTTTTCATTTGGGGTCCTGTAAACCAAATGTAAACACAGATGAATAGATTAGAGTTGTGACCAAAAAATCTATAAAACCCCCCCAAAAAACAACCTTTCACTTGTTGTCCAAATATCATTCTCGGTGTTCAACCAAACAAAGAAACGTACACAGGTTTGGAACAACTAGATAGTAATGACAGAATTTTTATTTTTTCTTTGCAGTTATATTTTTGTTCACAAAACTAATGTAAGACATCTAAGCACAGATGAAAACCTTTTTAAGTATTAATAATAATTATATTATTGTATTAATAATACAAAAAAAACATTTCACTAATTTCAGTGTTTGTGCTTGTAAACATGGGTGGAATGAATGTGTGTGATGTAATGTCAGGGGTGTGGCCTGTTCAGTACCTGATAAAAGATGTGCTTTGTAAATTGAATTAATAAATCTGGAGGTGCCAACAGGACTCAATGACTCATCAACCATACCTAGAGGGCTTCCTAAACATAACTTGTGTGTGTTCGCGCTGGTTCCACTTACTTTCTGGTGTTTTCGTTCTTCAGCAGGGCTTTGGCCTGCTGTTCACTGATGATGGTGGCTTTGACCTGTGGCGGGTTCATGTGTACGTTGAGTTTGCCGCCCACCAGCAAACGCACTGTCGCTGCAAATTTCGTTTGCGTTTTTAGCACCTGGGGAGGCTGCTTCTCAATAATAAAGGTGCTGCAGAGATAACAAACACAAACTTATTTAACACTCAACATGAACAAAAACGCATCAACACTTTATCATTGAGGCACCACACACAAATTATCAAAATTTTTATCTTCTTATAGATACACAAAGAAGTTGAATAATATTAAAGAACATCAGACATTTCTGCTATATCAACATTTAGAAAGCTTGGTAAATACGCGCGCACACACACACACACACACACACACACACACACGCACGCACACACACACACGTGTTTTCAGTCACACTTCTGAGTGATAATAAATTCAGGCACTGATGGTTTTTAAAAGCAGCACAGCTTCCATTAAGCTCAATGTTCCAGTGACTACATGGCCCGAGGCACCACACACACTTAAATAAACCCCGCATTCATCCCCTATGGTGAGTGTGAACACTGCAATGAGATGATACCGAATAAGAAACAGAGTAAAAGAGAGAAGTTTGTAGACATTCCCTTGTGTATCACATCAGATGAATCTCTCTGACACACGGCCTCTGTTGAAATTGCTCCCCAGTTCAGACAAGCAGGGTGAGTAATGCATCACTACTCATTTATTTAGCACTGGGAGACGTTCGTCTTTGGCTTGTAATGTTTATCATTCTCACAAAGTGTGAAACGCTGTAACCTTAACGTTTATTTTGTGTTTCTCTATGAGTTTTTTATTGTTTATAAATGTGGGTCAATACCGGGGGGGATAATGCATAGACACACACACGAAAAGATGGTAATGTATGTCTTTGTAATGTAATCTATGGATGGGAGAGTCGTCATGACAACCAATACACAGATGATGAGGTCATCAATGAAATTCTAACAATCTAGATGGGAAGCACCTATAAACACATACCCGCACGCATGCACGCATGGATTGCAGCAAGGACATTGGCTGTGTCTCTGCACTTTGCAATCACAGAATCTCTGTAGCCATGTATGAAATCACTCCCATAAGTGCATAATGGGTAAAATAGTGCACTAATGTACATTTGTCATTGCTACATTACCCATAATTCCATGTGAAAAGGACTGAAAATAATCATTGGGTTCTTTTCTTCCTGCTGTTTATAACAGAGCACATCCCAGGACCACTCTCTTTCTCTCTCTCTCACACACACCTGGTGACTAAAGCTGAGATGATATCAGTGATGGTGCTGTTGAGTTCGGTGAGCAGCTCTTCGATGGGGCCTGGAATGGGCAGCTGCTGTCTCAGGTGCTCTGCCCTCCGGATCTGCTGTCGATTCTGCCAAATGGTTTCAGCTAGCTTCTCGCACCTGTGCATGTGGACACACACACACACACTCTGAAATAAGAAAAGCAGAAAGATCTGCTCCCTGCATTTGTTATGTGTGGGTGTGTGATGTACACTTAAACTGTTTTGTCTAAAAGCACATGCTTATCATTGTTTGCATAACTGTCTTAGCGTGTGTGCGTGTGTACCATGACTGTAGTACGTCCAGTCCTCCCTCGGGGGGTCCGCCGTTGCCGGCCAGCTGTTGGCGTCTCTTCCACTGAATCAGCTCATCGTCAAGAATCACCGTCTGCTGTTTCCGTAGCAATGCCAACGTCTTCTGGTGTTTCTCTGCCAGGCCCTGAGCGCACATGAACGCACAGGCTCAAATCACATCACACAGACACGACACATATGTACACCTCTCGCGTCCTAAATCAGGCCCGCACACACTGTACGCTTAAAATAAACTTGCTTTGATCAATTATAAAGTGGTTGCAGGAGTGAGCTACTGGATATTACTTGATTCCTGTACAAGCTGTTTCGCATGAGGAAGTGAATCATATAAATTTTGTTTACATTTGATTAAAAAGAACAATGTTTTTGTGCTTAGCGCATAACTTGAATAAAGCAATTTTTTGAAGGTATTATGTGTGTGGTGTTGGCATGCATGTACCAGTCTGTATTTCTGCAGGGTGTTGGCCTCTCGGGTCAGCCAGGCCTCTACTGTGGCTCTCTTGCTGAGCAGACTGGGCTCTCGTAACTGTCGGTCTGCTGGGGGCAGCGTGGCCAGACTCGATAACTGGGCTGCATGTAACAGAGATGTTTAAGGTTTGGTCCACACACATGAGCGTTACTAATAAAACTTTGATAGTCCTCTATACTTATAAGAGCCGTCCTGATATGCAAATTAGGCTGTGATGCTATCTACCATCTATATAGCATTAGAACTAGGATTGACTTAGACAATATTATACAAGCTGTTTTGTATAACGATGTACATAATATTTTGCTATATGATGGCTTTGTGTTCATCTTGCAGATCACAAGTTTTGTACAATTTGCGTGTGTACATACCTTGTATTCTGAGGCTCTCCTGGTATTGTATAATGAAGTACTCCTGGTTGTGCTGTAATTTTCTGAGGTCGTTCTCTGTGTCCTGAGTCAATATTCGGAGCTCCTCAAACACCTGATTTATCTGATGGTACTTCTGCGACATGCTGTCCATCAGCCCGCCTACAGGTGAGCTTGACTGTCAATCAAAGAGAGAGAAACCCATGAATGACAACCAAGTCTGGCAGCTCACGGTCAAGAGTTTGACTGAATTGTTTTTGCAAATATTTGACTACAAATGCTTAGTTTGAAAACAAATTGCTCTTATAAAGAAAATAATGAAAAACGATAGCATAACTGGTGATGTAGCTGTATGTAAAGTTATTGTCTGCCTTTGTGTAGTATATGCATTTTAATCAAGAACTCTTTCAGTTTTGATGATCTGGTTGAACTGAACATTGTGTACATGTAAAAGACATGAGGGCAAGTTTGTTCGTCTACTGAATTTCAGTATAAACAAACAAAATACTGCTTGTGTTCTGTATACATTGAAAGTGGGAATGTTTGTGTGTTAGTTTTATGATTTATGGTATGTCAGATGAGCTGATATACATTTCCTCTTTTTACTCTCATAAAATTGAGTATTTTCTTGCCATATATCATGAATGTGTATATGAGTATGTATGTTCAGCAATCAAAGAGGCAATTTCAACCTCTGAAGCTCATAAAAGTCAATATCATGTTAACCAGCATTGTTTATTACCCATGATGCTTTTCAGAGCAAGTTACCACTGAAAGAAACACTTGCAGACTGTATATAATGCCCTTGATTTAAACCACAAGGTTTAAAGATGATCAAAATTTGTTCATTCTCTTAAACGTACTTTAAGTGAAAAACATTCCTAATGATGATTTTTTAAATTAATATAGAAAGTGTTGATAAATAACTAATAAATATGAGGTGGTTGACATGCTGGAATCATAAACAATTCAATAGATGATACAATATACAGATTACGATATCACATACTGTGTATCCACACACTAACTATTCATTTGATTTCATTTGTATTTTACTTGACATTTTACTTGACATTGGTTTATTAAAATGAACTGTCAAATGAATCAAACTTCCCAACCCTACCATGGGTTCACTTACATTTGTAGCCTCTCTTACGAGCCTTTGCTCTGTGTACAGAATGTGTTTGATGCATCTCACCAGCTCGAGGGGACAGCGGTCATATGTGCTCTGCAAACACGTAAAAACACACACGCAAACAGGTTTAGATAAACACACGTCTACGTCTATCTACCATTTTTTGTTTTACTTTAACACATTCAAGTACATCCCACAACACTAATGACAGTAAACACATGTATTTTCCTGACAGACCTGTTCTCAATAATACACTTTTTCATTATGAATTGATATGTTCCATACGCACATGTAATTTGTGCCATTCTATATGAACACATGCTTTCATTTCATAAAATCTCCTTACAATTTACAGTATTTGTATGTATCATATAGAATATATCATATTTTAGTATAGCTAGTGTAGTGTTCCATATATGTAAACACTGGAATAATGTTGATTACATTTCATAGTTTTAATTTAATTTGAAAAGTTTCACAAGTTACAAGTTCAGATTGTGTGTTCTTTGTTTTATTTTCTATGTAATTATTTTTTTGTGTGTGTTCTTTTTGGGATTATTGTTGCTAATATTGTCATAAAGTTCAAAAAGAAAGAGCAATTACATTTTCCATTGGGTGGGTCTTCATATGTGTTCCTGTGTGTACTTTTATACAGAAGCTTATGGGTGTGTTTTAATTTTTAAACAAGAAAAAGTAGAACCACAATGTGTGTGCGTGTTACCTTCAGCTGTGAAGCGTAATGTCCTAATTTGATCTTTAGCAAGAATCCGTCTTCTCCCACTTGATGCTCAGCTTTCTTTTGTAGTTCCTGGATCAGGCTGTCCAATAAACGCTTTGCCTTAATCTCCTCCTGAGGGTTCTCTAAATCTATTGCATCCCTGCGAATAAACACACACCCATAATAGAACCAATGAAAAAAAACACAAATGGCAAAATGACAGGGGTATGCCAAATTCAGTGACGTCACACACCAGAGTTGGCTCTCTATCCACTGGGACAGGTAGTGTCGCACTTCAATGGGGAAGTGTTGGCCGTAGAGAGACTGCATTTGGTGCAGAGCATCTCCCTGCAGCTGCTGGGCCTGGATCCATACTGCCATTTTCTCTCTGAGAGTATGAGAAACAGAGAGGGAGAAAGGTAAGCAAACGTATCAATAACATGTCTGGGACATATTTTAACAAACATACATTTTATTTGTAAATGTAGAATAAACAATGCATTTACCATGGATGTCCCACAAAAATTCTTAGGACAATTGAGTATTGTGATATTACTCACAATTCAAATTCAATCCAATCACAAATAAACACTTTTTATTAAAATGTTGTCGTGTTATCTTGTTATATGAGGGTCAACACATCCATCATTAAAGAAATCCAAATGACTCATGAGGATTTAAATATGCACTACCGGACAAACGTTTAGGATTATTTTACTCATGCGATATTTATATTTTTCCACATTGTAGAATAATAGTAAACCCATCAAAACCACAGAATAGCAGAATTGTAACTGTGGGAATTGTGTTGACACTAAAAGCATCCAAAATAAATGAATTCTATGTTATATTTTAGCATATTCAAAGTTGTCACCCTTTACTAAGCATTAGCAAAATCACACACTTGGCATTTCATCATCCAGCATCTTGAGGTCTCAACCTGGAAAGCTTTTTAACCCATATTGAAGGAATTTGCATTTTTGATGGATTCATAGTTGCTGTTTTTTAATTTTATTATTTAGTTTAAGTAATCCATTTAAAAAAAATGTTTTTAGAAATGTACAAATGCTGTGAGGAACACAGTTTAGTTTTTGTCTTATTTTTCATTATGCCCTTGATTATTATGCAATTTAAATGTTTTTGGGCATATTTCTATATGTGTTTGATTAATGTGTTTGAGTTGTTTGTAATGAAGAAGCTGTTCTCTTCTTTTCTAATGAAAGAAGTTAATATGTTGAAACAATTATATTTTTGTCGACAAAAGTAATTTTAAACATTTAAACATATACCTTCAAATTAAGAGATTTTTAAGAGCATGAGAAACATTTTTTGTCAAAAGATCCTACATTTTTTACTGGTGTATATATACACAGACACACACACCTTTAAATATATATAGTATATATTCTGAACCAAACAATACATTTGTGAGAGAAACATTTGAATATTTTGAGCTCACTATTCAACTTTAGAAGGGAAGTCCCATTATGAATTAAAAAATATTATTTCAGTGAACTATTGCTTTATGCACAATTTATTATATAATTATCATCTCATTATCATAATGCATAATGACAGTTTAGCTGTTTATTTTGTTAAAAAAAATTATTTCTAGTAACAATAAGAAGTATTATAAAAGAAAACTCTAATATAAAATGTCAGGATCCATTATGGTAAAAAGGAGCTTAATATTCTCAGCAAAAATATTATACACTTTTTTTGATTATCTGTAGTATGAGTCTACAACACGACCACTGGCGGAATCTTGTGTGAGATGTTCAGTTTGAGAGAAACTTCCTGAAATATACAGATGATGGTGGGAAACAAATCTCTGTGGGCTGTTATGTCACATTAACTCTTCACTCCTCATGGCTTTCTGAGAAAGCATCTGTACACATTTAATGGATTTGTTATGTCAACAGACACACTTTTTTGCCATTGTCTGTACATCTGCATGTAAGGATAGAAGTAAGAGGAAGGAAACTAATGAGTTTCATTTATTTCTCAATCTCATGCTCACATGTCAGACAAGCGGAGATACTTGCAGATGCCCCCATGTCTTACAGATTCATGCTTGGTTCAATATGTTGTGAAGTTTTGTTTTAGAGCCCAGATAATAAAATGGATATAACGTAGCAAATTTGAGCATAAAGTAAATGTCCTTAAAAGAGAATAAAATAAAATGTATTATTAATAATTCCAAAATGCTACATTATTAACATATTTTGATTTCATAGTTTATGTCATTATTTTCTGGCTTACTGTTGTATTTTCATCTGTACTGGACGTTTCTGTAACCAATTACAGATTTGGTATGTGTGAGCATACTTGGCAATAATTGATTCTGAAAGTGAATAATTGAATTGCAGTCGCATGATCTCGCCAGTTTAAGCTAGTTTACCAAATACTGGGCCCTCTTACATACCCATTTCATGCTTTGGTAGAAAGAACACGTATCAGACGTAAATCTAAGGGTACAGTACTAACAGGGCATTTGACACAGACTTTAATTGATATTAGTCTAAAGCTGTTAAGGGAGAGCTATTGCTTCAAGTGGATGAGAAGTGAGTTTACAGCTCGCCACTTCCTGTCCTGTTGCATTGTTTGTGTGCTCGTATGAGCGTGCGTATTTCCAAGCAGTGAAACCGCACAGACATACATAAGAAAGCTACACATCTACACAGACACACGAAAACCACAGACTTCCAGTTAGCGTACCACACACACACACGACAATACACACAAAGGCAGACACAAAAGCCACTCATTGCCAGTCAACTAACCGCAAACACAAACACTTGATTTCCGGTTGATGTGATGAATTGAAAAGGCCGGTGTGATTTGGATAATTACAACTGCTTGAAGAAATCAGATCACAAACATCTTGATCACGTAATGGATTATAATTCACCCCAATGCTCCTCTGTACCCATTAACACGGCTTTACACACCTTGTGCTGACTACTTGGCCTGTGCTCACCGTTTCTTTAGCACTTTCATTTGAATTTAATTTAATTCAATTCATACTGTAGGTCAACATGGTCCAAGTCAATATCAAGCCAGAAGTAAAGGCAATATTTTAATACACTTTCTAGAAGTACTTACAATGTTGTGGTGGGCAAGTGCATAACTGTACATAAATCAAAATATGGTTTTACTGTAGTCAACAATAGGTTGTACAATTTCCAACACTAAGCTCATTGAAAAGTTACTTGGAGAATACATGGACCGATAAAATATATACTTTAAAATATCTGACAGGCCTAGCTTTAATGGAGCAATGTAGAGATTTTAGCAGCATCTAGCGGTGAGGTTCCACTGCCACTGCTCGCCCATCCCTTTTGTAGCACTACAGTGGCTGACACAGGACAAAGATGTTGTCACGCTTTTGCTTCTTTGCCGAAGGAGATACTGTATTTATGAAACACGTTCTGTAGAGCAGTTTGGCTGTTTAGGGCTACTGTAGAAACAACATGGAGAATTCCATGTAAAGGGATCCGCGGTTTAAGTAGATGAAAATAACTCATTCTGAGATAATAAATACATAACGGTTCATTATGTAAGGTCTTTATACACCTCTGAAGACATAGTTATGTATTTTATATTGCATTTCTGTCAATAGATCCTGCTAAATATTACAAACAGCACCTTTAAATAGTTACATCTGATATGGTTTCCATTCCAGAGCTCCTGCTAAACATGATTTCAATTGTGAAGGCAGCCATAAGGTCGAATGGACTCCTGGCCCCCTACAGCTTTTCGATTATTAGGGCTTGAAAAGGTTTTTTTCAAGCAGCACAAACATCAGACATAATATAATCTAAAGAAGCCGCCCTTTTACAAGAGGACACTTATCTCTGCTTCCCATCTACTACCTTGTTCCCATGGGACTAAACCACAGATCAAGCTGTGATTCCATTACGATGTGAATTCTGGACCGTCTGTCTGCCAGAATCCACACTGTCTATCTAAACTTCTCCAAGGATTCCTCAAGAAATCCTCATAACATTAAATTTTAGATAAAACTACAGTATATTGGAATAATAGAAATAGCAACTTTAATGTATATTACATACAATAATAAATTGTGTTCCTACTCTTTGGATAAACACAAGAACAGTCCGTTTTAGTGTCCCCATCATGCAAAACATAACAGCAAAAAAACGTTTTTATTGCAAAGCACAACACAAAGAACTGAAGAATGACTGTTGCTACATTTAATAGCGTGATGCTAATTTCACCTAATTATACTGTTGGGCTTTGTGAAAGTGACATTTATAATGAACTTCATTTATATATATAAAGATGCTATGTTTAAATAATCAGCATTTCATTTATTGCCTGGTAAAAGTTAGTACATCATTTTGGGTGGTTAGTACACAAGTTGCCAATTTTTGTAACGAAATGTTGCCAGCGACAGTTGACGCATGAAATGTGTTCAATCTTGATCTACATGTGTCGAGCACATAAAAAGCCTACAGCCACTGAATGAAGAACCTGAGAGTTTTCAAGCACACAGTACATCTCGCTGTACAAAGAGCAATTACGTGAATAAATATTCAGATAAAATTCTATGATGAATCACTTCAAGTAAACTGTGATTCATACATAAAGTTCTGATAAAACCGTGCTTAGATTCACTAAAGACAATACCAGCTAGAAATATTCATGGTTCTACAACTCCAAATTTCGCTTCATGTGGACATGAACTGCCTGGGTGTCTGCCATGAATAAGACCATGTCCTTGAGCAGGGCCGTGGAACACAGAACTGTGGAGGCGGCTAACAAAATAATACATTAATTTACATACAGTATACAGTAATTCTCAAACACTTCCTCTAGGGAGAAGTTATATAATCCTCTTACTAAATAATAATAAATGCATGTTTCATAGCCACAGCTGTAAGCCTTGAAAGAAGGACAATGCCTGATTAAAAGAGGAAAGAGGTGCATTGTGGGAGTATTTGTACTTAAGCATCTTTACTTACAGTATGTGCTGTCTAGGTCTAATATGAATCTGTTTATTGTGGGTTTAAATGTGTGACTAGCTCTCACAGAAAAAATTACACCACCAACTAACTAAAGGTTATAAGACAATAGTATCGCAACACAATACTAAACACATCAGATTAAACAAGATGTTCTTAAATATCACCTCTTATTTCAAGCTCTCCGTCACCATCTAAGAACAGGAACTTCTGGAGAGGAAACCCAGGAAACCTGCATGTATGACAGAGAGAATTAGGTTTTCAAAATATCAACACTTCATTAGTCAATAGCAATATCAGTGACATTGATATACACACAAATTCAATTTAAACAATGTTATAAAGCCCTTTTCCAATTTAAATACATATCAATTATTTTTTTAAGTACAATAAACAATAAATAGTCACAAACAAACGAAGCAATATTCAAAAACAAAAGAAATAAGCAGTGTACAGTTGTGGTGAATTTATGCAAGATAAAATATACAGGGAAACAGTGGAGAGAGAGAGAGAGAGAGAGAGGGAGAGGGAGAGGGAGAGAGAGAGAGAGAGAGAGAGAGAGAGAGAGAGAGAGAGAGAGGGAGAGAGGAATATCCCTCCACTGACAGTTGAAGCATGAAATGTGTTCAGTCTTGATCTACGAGTGCTGAGCACAGCCCACAGCCATCAAATGAGGAACCTGAGAGTCCAGAGAGTTCAGTCTCTCACACAATGCACGCCACACACACACAAACTAAGTGAGGACATGCTGTACCATAGATCTCTTTGTTGCATATAAAGCAAATTAAAATTGCTATTATCTATCTTATTGTATAGCTAAAAGGTACACAAAAGAAGTCTTCAAAGGTCTTCAAGTCTTCAAAGCTACTGTAAAAGATATTAAACTCACATTTAATTAATTTAATAATTTGTTGCATTTATATAGCACTTTTCAGGCACTCAAAGCGCTTTACATAAAAGGGGGGAATCTCCTCAACACCACCAATGAAGTCATAGATTTTTAATAAAGGTATTTTTTAAAGTTAAAACAATTGCCATAAAATAAGACAATAAAGAGTATTCAAAATATTGCATCTTTAAAAAAAATGATTATTATAGATGCTCATGGCCTCGAATATATCTGAACAGATTTTTACACATTTTCAACATAACCGAAAGCCAGGATTAGACCCCATGGGGATGATTACGTAATCTCACAGGGAGCGCTCTCTGTTTTGACAGAGGTCATGGTAAGATAAGAGAGAATTCATGTAGAAAAGCATGCGCGACAGATGTTAATGAGGCGAGCAGTGGAAGTATGTGTATGATCTGATGCGATAGCGCTGAGAGGAAAAGACAAACAAAAACTTTGGTTTGTAAAGATTATACAAGCTTCAATTTAGATTTAGATACAATCTTACTATATATGGTGGCACGTTTATGCAAAGTGAACTGGAATAAACACAGGCTTTTAAAAAACACTTTTTATGCAATGCATTTAAGACTTATCAAAACTTACCAAGAGTTAGAACAAGATTTCTTACCATTGCTACTTTTAATACATTTTCCCAATGATTTTCTTTTCTAATATACAACAATAAAAAATGTTTTATTCATATTTAGTAGAAAATTAACAAAAAACTACATAGAGATGTAATGTACATTAGAATAAGAATGCTAGAATCAATTTCTAACAAGTCAGTCTGAATCTAGATTTTTGTAGATCTATGACTAAACCTGGACAGAATCTGCATACTTTTTCAAATTTCTTGCTGAGATTTTGAGAACAATCTGCATTGTATTTAAGAGGTGAGGATGTGTCAATATTGTTATTCCATTTATGTGGAAGCCTGTGTCTCTGAAAATACAGATCTGAGAAATTAAGTTTAAACAAATAACGTGTTGCATTCACGTATTTGATTGTAACTAAACCAAACAAGCAGCAAAAATCAATTTTTGAGTGAATTTTATTAGAGGTCAATGTTCAAGTGGTCACACACACACACGCGCACGCACGCACACACACACACACACACACACACACACACACACACACACTGTCTGGGTGTGTGCACTTGTGTTTATTTGTGGTCGCACAAGGACAACCCCAGGGCTGTCGCGTCAGTCACACTGTACAAACACTTTTAAGCAGATATCCAAAAGCACATTCCAAACTCTCTCCGTCCCTCCAACTATAAAGGCTAATATGAAGAACCGACGCCAGATGAATCCCCACCATTTCCCCGCTTGCTTTCACTTCGAGAGGATGAATAAAAGCATATTTATGGCGGGTGAGGACATAACAGTCCTGACAGCGGGGAGGAACTGGTGTCAGCTGACCTTACACACACACACACACACACACACACACACACACACACACACACACACACACACACACACAACAAGCTAGTAAACTATTAGCCTGCTGAATCAATTGAAAGAAATGAAGACTAATAGTGAAAAACATAAAGCAAGAGGGAATCAATAACAGAACATCTGCATGCTATTGTATAAGGGTAAGCAACAAATTCAGCAATTCTTTCTGAAGACATAAAAGACCACAGACCGAAAAGTTAGGCTAAGAATACTGTACAGAATATAGACATGAAAAATATATGAATACAATGTCAAATTAGTTAAACATCAATCCTAACTTTAATTTAAAACCCAATACTAAACATAGACATACTGCATCTTTTATTCTGCATGAATATTTGAGGTTGGTTTCACAGACAAGTATATTTTATTCATACTGCTTTCAAAAAAATATTATATAGTGTGCACAATGTATTTTAAGATGTCCGTGAAAGTTGTTAAAACATGCATTAGTCTGGAACGAGGCCAATGTGTCCAAAAATAAGGACTTGCTCTTCTTTTACTTGGTCTTACACTGACCCTGAGGCAAAGATGAAACATTTTCTTTTAAGCAACCCATTATTCAATATGCATTATGAGGTGTATCAATGCCCAATGAAGTGCATTGGAATGAGCAGCTTTATTAAACTGGTTGACCTAATTTCAACTAAAACAGGAAGACGTTTTGACAACCACAGTTGGTCTAAAAGATTCCAGATTAAGATTTGTTATGAAACCGTTAAGACAAAAAAAGTTGTTACAGGCTACGGTGTTTGTCTCCTCTTCTACTCGTCTGTGCGGTTTAATGTTAAGGCTGTATAACCATTCGTGATGTTTCTATCTCATTGATAGTGCTTTAAAGTACAACATTCTGGGATGTATATAAACAAGTTGGATTCACACATATGAACCGTTTCCTGAACCAGAACAAAATCAGACTTTGTTTCACACAATGGAACGCATATTTAAATGGTTCCCTGTCCCCTATATAGTCAGATTTCCCATACGGTATAGAACTAGTAAATGTGTGGCTTATTTCAGGAGCAGCTTCTGCATCTTTTATAGAAAGTGACAGGATGCTTCAGATTCTAAAAAGCATTTGATTACGATTAGACAGATTTTATAAGAAGCTGAAGTGCACAATGATGTCATCAAACTTTTAGAGAGACTGTGCGTTTTGAATGCTTATACCTTGTGTATCAATGTGAATTTTGTCATCGTTTTGAAGCACAATGGCTTATTGATAACCTTGAAGAGATAGTTCAGGCCTAAATTAAAATTCTGTCATCATTTGCTCATCCTCAAACCTGTATGACTTTCTTTTTTCTGCAGAACACAAAAGAAGTTATTTTGAAGAATGTTGGTAAACAAAAACTGCTGGTTGCCATTTACGTCAATGGGGACCAACGGTTTTCTGTTACCTACATTCTTTAAAATACCTTATTGTGTATTTTGCAGAAAAAAGAAAGATTCAAGATGGTGAGTAAATGATGACAGAATTTTCATTATGGGGTGAACTATCCCTTTAAGATACTCCCATACTAAAAGTCACAAAAATTACATTTTGATTACAAGGGGAAACACACCGCTTTGCTTTCTGTTGTGCACAGTCCAGGTGTTGAGCACTATGACTCGTCCTGTGTGAATGACCCTTATGCTTATCATACTGTAGCAGCTTGCTAAACAGCATCTCTACCCACAAACTGAACCGAGTGAGTGTGACCAGCTGGTTTAATCTTGGACTGCATACAAGAAAGTGTTGAAGTGTGTCAAGACAAGTATTATTCATAATGTGAAAAACACAGACACAGAAAGTACATTTTGCTTACAGTTGGCAAAACTCATCAAAACTCTATATTCCTCAGACTGTCTGCATAGAGAGTTCAGTATTATTAATCTAAATCCTGATTAAAAGGTCAGTTTATCTGAGCAAACACAGTCTGTGACTCAATGCTGTGTGTATGAGTTCATATGCGCGTGTGCTTGCATACCATCTGCCATTACATATCTGATCAAGTTAGACAAATGCTCTTCAGAGGCCCTCACCACATCTATAAATACCTCTGTCTCTAAATTCCACAAAACAATACATCAAGGATTGTACCCAGGGCTCGATTTGAGGGGAAATGAGAGGGGATGGCATCCCCCTTGTTGAAGAAAATGACAAAAAGCATCCCCTATGTAAAACCACCATCCCACTTAATAATGATATATAATATAAATGTTCTAATGCAAATTGTCAAAAATTTGACCACTGATTGTATCATAGATTGAAAACACAAGATAACATGGGCATCTAACTTATTTCTGTGCAGGTAACAATAGAAACCATTCACCATAATCGGCATGCCTACAGCTAACCTTTGGTTGTCATGGTGATGAAGCACTTGAGAAAGGTGCATTAGGCCTAAAGGCTATCTGCCATTCACACTTACTCATGAAGACAACACACACACAAACACATGAGAAAACATGAACACACACAGCCAAATTTTTTTCTTTCTGTCTTTGTTCATGTGCATGTTATTATGTACCTGTATTAATGAATCATCTTCAATTACCGCAACTGAAAATCTGCCTTTAACACAAATGCAAGGACACAAGCTGACATAAAGGCTTGCAGAAACAATTGCTGGGCTGCTGTGAGCGGAGAAGAGAATAATTTTTAGTTTAATAAAAAAAAGTTATTTATAACAAAAAAAAAACACCAGAGATATTATGAAAGGAAATATATTTCAGCGAAAATGTACTAAGAATTAATAATATTGACTATACAAATCACTAAAAACATAATACATTTTAATTTGAAATAATACATTTCTTTGTTCTGTTAAACGCAAAAGAAGATATTTTGAAGAATGTAGGAAAGCAAACAGTTCTGGAGCACGTTTGACTACCATTGTCATTTTTCTAACATGGTAGTCGTAAAATCTCCTATTCTCCACAACGACCCATTTAATGAAATACAGCAGCCTTCATGAATAAAAAGAAACATCTTTTTCAACCTTGATTCAGTTTATTGCCTGCTTTCTGTAAATAAAAATAGCAACCTATTATTTATTACAGACAAACAGCACAGATTTTTTTAAAGTCACATCTACATTTAAAAGAGAGGTGTTTGCCCTAACAATAACCACAACCTAAATGTACCGATAGTGTATCGAGATTCCAGGGCAGATGGCACCTGGCGGGTGTATTGTGAGGAGTCAGTGAAAAAGATTATGTGGGCTTATGTGCTAAAACAAGGTACACAAAAGTAATGTAATGTAAGCATCTAACTTTTAAGAAAGCCTTTTGTTTATTTTGTGTGTGGGTGTATAGGTTTGTACATATATTGTGTGTGTGTGTGTGCATAAAAGCAGTGCAAACCTATTTTCTTTTCAGTCAAGCTTTATATATAATACTAATCAAACAGCTTGGGGTAAAATGAATTGGCAAAGCACTTTTTGGTGCACTATTTATCAAACAGAAATGTGTACAAACACAAAAACACGCACGCACAATGAAGTGTCATTTGCTTTTTTTGTGAGTACAGTTTGATGACAGTTTTTCAATCCGTATTACATACACAGAAAGTCATGAAGTTACTTTAAATGAGAAAACTAAAAGAGCATTATTCAAAATCTTTTCTGCCTCTTTTCTAGTCTTTCTCAAAAAAAAAAAAAAAAAAAAAAAAATAACCTTCCTTACCTTTGTATACTGTGTTTGGCTTTATCAGACCAATTTTCTCCAATTGCTTCCATTGTTTACCTCATTTGTAAGTCGCTTTGGATAAAAGCTTCTGCTAAATGACTAAATGTAAATTTAAATAAGATTCTTATGAATCTTGTTGGCTTACTGATTCTCATGTGCTGTTCATCCAATTCATTAATGTCTTCCTCTTCAGAGGGAACATGCACAATACACCACACATGTGGACGGCTCTCTTGAGCCCTATTATGACCAAGACCAAAGTGCCTGTGGAAATGTTCTATCGCTCATTTAATTAGAAACACAGACAAACTGATTTCTAGGGACGAGGTGGACAGTAACATTATATATACATACAACCGCAGAAAAAATGAAAAGACCACTTCAAAGATCATTTTCAGTTTTCTGAATTCACTATTTGTTTAGGTAAAATTATTAGTTTTGTTTTATTATGTGAACTAATAACAATATTTCTGCCAAATTTTTATTTATTCAGAACTCAAATACTGCAAAGAAAACAAATTTATATCCACTTTTAAGCAATACAGCAGAAATATTTGTATATATTTATTTTGTAAATTGTCATAACGTAACTTTTTACAGTTTTTTTGTCATGCATATATACAGAAGTGGAAAAAAAGTGTCAATTTTTTGATTTAATCAGCATTTCTAGATTTATTGTGGTCATTCCAGGCCAGTGTCTGTTGAATTTCAACCAAATCAAACCTCAGGAGTGACAAAGTCATCCAACAGCAAAGTGAAATGACTAAAGATTATGGTTAATAATAATAATAATAATAATAACAATACAAAAGAATTTGGGGTTGGAATTTTCAAGTAACTTGGCTAGCTTTACCTTGGTAAATTCTGAAAATGCCTACGGATGCAGCAGAGCAAGCTGGACTTGTGACATTCTGAGATTCATCACACATTTTATTAGGTTGCAGAGATGGACCCTGTGAAAAGCTTAAAATACTCAAGCTTTCCCTTAATAGACAGATTATCTTTAGGCATCAGCTCTAACTTTAAACACTACATCAGTTATTTATCACATGTGGCCTCTTTAACATCTAGATCAATAAATCTCAAACCTGTGACAACCTTCTCAATCACACCTGTTATTAAAGCATCTCAGAAATGCTGTCAGATCCAGCTGGGGATTTAATCAGTTAGTCACAAGAACAATGCTGCCGCCCAGAGCAGTTGTATCTCTTGAATTAGAGCTTTAGCAAGACGATCCATTCACAGCACAACTCGTACTGGAAAACATAACTGTTCTCTAACCCTTTTACATCCTTGCATTTTCTCTACATATGTATTTCTAAAATACACAGTCACAAAATGCAGAAAAACCAACTAAAAAGCCTATGGGCGGTGAAACTCTATTCCCATGCACCTTCAAACTTTAAGAGCTTCTCTAATGATATGCTGTGTGTCAGGGGAAGAACGGACAGTAAAAACAGTGTGGAAATTAAATCAGAGAGTTCTTCAGAAAGTGAAAATTGACATTGTGCTGTGTTGAAATAGTTTGAAGACTTGCAGAAATGAGTCATGAAGAGCTGTTAAAATGTCCCGATCAATAAGAAACTTCATAACTATAGGCTGCCAGAAGCATTGCAACCGTTTTATCAGAGGACTACTATTTATATATAAGTTAGATCTCTGAAATCGGCAACAAAACACACTACTACACAACAGGAACATGCCTCTTCCTGCTCTGCCCTCAAACGTGCTGTGCAATGTGGAGGGAAAACGCAAACTTTGGAAAACGGGTCTCAAAATGCAAGTTTTTGAAAGCGCCGCAATTTTGGTCTCGATGTAAACTGCATGAAACAGGAGTACCCGGAGTAAACCCACGCTGACACAGGGAGAACATGCAAACTCCTCACAGAAAGGCCTCCTGTCCCAGCCAGGGCTCGAACCGGGGACCTTCTTGCTGTGAGGCAACAGTGCTAACCCAAGGGTATTAAAAGCACTTTCGGGCTTATAACTGTGTATGTGCGCAGGCACATCCTGTTTCTTTACACAAAAACAACTTTTCAAAAATGCAGAGAAAGAACTTTTTAGTTTTTCATCGTGTAAACATCATCTAAGACAATATTGGCGTTGACAACCATTGCTGCACTACGACTCTCTTTAGCCTATTACGTACACATATTCAAAGTATCAGTTCTTTATTTACCCACAGAAACGGCCCAAAAAACACTTCTCAATGGCGGGGGTGGAGTGATGACGTTTTATTGACAGTTTGAGGATCCAATGGTGTTACGAGATTTAGTCACAAGCCTGCTTATCTCTTCGTTTAAATATTTGCAAAACCCAAAGACAGACGTGAAGGGTGACCAATGGTAATGATTTACGTAAACACACACAAGCACAGTAGTGCACACACAGCCTCTGGGAGGCTCATGTTTAGACTGACATAGGTGTGTTTTGTAAACCACACAGAGTCTATTTTAACCTGGCAGCATGTCTTTAGAGCAGTCATAGCATGATTATACCAGTAAAGAATGCTGGTCAGACGCTCATATAGGACATCAATAATTGCAGTGTTACATTCATGTGTAACATTTTTGATCAGTTGAAGCATAATGAGGCTGAGATCTGGTTCAGGCAGTTCATCTGTGCACATATCCTCTCAATAAAGGACTAACAGCACATAATCTAACACTTGCGGTGGTTGTAGAGTGAAGGTGTTGGAGTGTGGCCTGCATGCCAATAATTACAGGCTCACGCATCAGTTAGAGCAGATCACTGCTGGCTGGCCTCTCGCACCCGTGACTGCTGCAGAGACAGAAACGAGAGACATCAATTCCTAGATGTAGAGCAGCTAATGCAGCAGGAAGATCAAGAGAAGGTGATTATTTGGACTAATAATCAGATAAGGGATAAGTGAACTACTCAGTTGATAATCTGTGCTGTTAAAGGATCATGTAAACCCATTCAGGGAGAAATAAGACCTGATCAACCTGTTGAGGTTTATTTTGCGACAACCAGTTGACTCTCCATTACGCCCCGTATTTAGGCCTGTCATGATATCAACCTTTAGTTTAAATATTTGTGATAATCAATATTATTGTCACTTCTATGACTATTTTATTCCATTGCTTACATATTTACATTTACATTTTACATTTATTCATTTGGCAGACGCTTTTATCCAAAGCGACTTACAATTGAGGAAAACAGCAAGCGATTCGTCTAAGTAAGCAATATTCACGAGAGGTGCTAGTAATACAAGGTTTCAAATACAACGTCAAGATAGTATAAGCAAGTATATAGAGAACATTAGAAAAGGAAAAATAGGGGTAAAAGTATTTTTTTTTTTTTTTTTTTTTTTTTTTTTTTTATGAGACAGTTAAGTGCTCATGGAAGAGGTGGGTCTTCAGCTGTTTTTTGAATTGTGAAATTGATCCAGCAGTCCTGATGGAAACAGGAAGATCATTCCACCAGCCGGGAACGGAGAAAGAAAATGTCCTTGAGATGGATCTCATGCCTCTCTGTGAAGGAACAATGAGGCGCCGCTCGTTTTCAGACCGCAGACTTCTGGAGGGGATGTAGGTCTGTAAGAGAGAGTTGAGGTAGATGGGTGCTGTGTTAGTGGCTGTTCTGTAAGCAAGCACCAGTGCCTTGAACTTAATGCGTGCCGCTACTGGGAGCCAGTGTAGAGAGATGAGCAGAGGTGTGACATGTGCTCTCTTGGGCTCATTGAAGACCAGGCGTGCAGCAGCATTCTGGATCATTTGCAGAGGTTTGAAGGCACAGGCTGGGAGACCGGCCAGAAGAGCATTACAATAATCCAGTCTAGAAATGACAAGTGCCTGGACGAGAAGCTGTGTTGCATGTTCTGTTAAGAACGGTCTGATCTTTCTAATGTTGTACAATGCAAACCTGCATGACCGAGTTGTTTTAGTAACGTGATCCTTAAAAGTCAGCTGATCATCCATGATTACCCCAAGATTCCTGACTGAAGTCGATGGGGTTATCTTAGATGGACCAAGTTGGATGGTAAGCTGGGGCTGTTCTGACGGGGTGGCAGGAATGACGAGGAGCTCAGTCTTGGCCAGGTTGAGTTGCAGGTGATGATCTTTCATCCAAGAAGAGATGTCAGCCAGGCAGTCGGAGACTCGTGTGGCTAGCATGGAATCGTCTGGATGAAATGAGAGGTGAAGTTGAGTGTCATCAGCATAACAATGGTAGGAGAATCCATGTGCTTGTATGATGGAACCCAGTGATGTGGTGTATATGGAGAAGAGCAGAGGTCCAAGAACCGATCCTTGTGGGACCCCGGTGACTAGTTGGTGTGATTTGGACACTTCACCTCCCCAAGCTACCTTGAACGACCTATCTGCGAGGTAGGATTTAAACCAGGAGAGTGAAGTTCCAGTGATGCCCAGTGACGATAGGGTAGACAGAAGAATGTGATGGTTAACCGTGTCGAAGGCTGCAGAAAGGTCTAAGAGAATGAGAACAGATGATTTGGACTCAGCTCTTGCCCTCCTTAGGGCTTCTGTAACTGTTAGTAGGGCAGTTTCGGTTGAGTGACCGCTCTTAAAGCCTGACTGGTTGGTGTCCAGCCTGTTGTTTTGGGTGAGGAAGGTAGACACCTGATTGAAAACAACCCGTTCAAGTGCTTTAGCTATGAACGGAAGGAGAGAAATGGGTCTATAATTCTCCAGTAGGGAAGTGTCATGTGTGGGTTTCTTAAGCAGCGGGGTTACCCGGGCCTGCTTGAATGCAGTGGGAAAAATTCCTGTATTAAGAGATGTGTTAATGATATGAGTGAGCGATGGTAGGAGTGTGGGTGAGATGGCTTGTAGTAGATGTGAGGGGATGGGGTCTAACGGGCAGGTGGTTGGGTGAGTAGAGAGCAGAAGTTTAGAGACATCATCCTCTTTAAGAGGAGAGAAAGAGGAGAGAAGATGGTCTGCTGTGTGTATGTGCGATGTGAGATCATTGATGGGTGGAGCTGAAAATTGTCTGCTGATAGACCTAGTTTTGTCTGTGAAGTAGCTGGCAAAGTCATTAGCCGTTAGGGAGTTAGACGGAGGTGGTGGAGGGGGACAGAGGAGAGTTTTAAATGTTTTGAAAAGCTTGTGGGAGTCTGAGGCGCTGCTAATTTTTTCATGGAAGAATGCAGATTTAGCAGTGTGAATGTCTGCAGAGAAGATAGAGAGTGAAGCTTGATACTTACAGAGGTCAGCGATGTCTTTTGTTTTGCGCCATTTCCTTTCAGTCGCTCTGAGTTTAGCCCGGTGTTCCCGGAGGGTATCGGACAACCAGGGACTGGAAGGAGTAGCACGTGCTGGCCTGGAGGAAATAGGACAGATAGTGTCTAGACACGAGGTTAGTGTTGTGAGAAGTGTGTCTGTGGCAGAATTAACATCTAGTGATGCAAAGTGTGTGAAGGATGGAAGGGAGGTTTCTATGACAGATGAAAGATGGACAGGAGAAAGGGAGCGCAGATTCCGCCTAAATGAGACTGGCAGCGGAGTTGGTGAGTTGCGGGAATGCAGTATTAAATTAAAAGTGATGAAAAAGTGATCAGAGACGTGCAGAGGTGTAATCAAGGTGTTCTCTGTATCACAGCTGCGTGTGTAGATAAGATCAAGTTGGTTACCTGACTTATGGGTACCTGTGGTGGGGACTAGTTGGAGATTGAAGGAGGTAAGCAGTGAGTGGAAGTCTGAGGCATAAGGCTTCTCTAGGTGGATGTTGAAATCCCCAAAGACAAGAAGCGGCGAGTCGTCCTCAGGGAAAGACGAGAGCAGCATGTCTAGGTCTTCTAGAAATTCGCCCAGTTGACCTGGAGGGCGATAAATAACTACAATGTGGAGTTTTAATGGAGAAGTAATAGTTACGGCATGGAATTCAAAAGAATTGGTGTTGACTACGGAGGGGTAGGTGGAGAACTTCCAGTCTTTGGAGATGAGAAGACCGGTGCCACCACCTCTCCCATGCTGGCGGGGAGTGTGAGAGAAAGAGAAATTACTAGAGAGAGCTGCAGGGGTTGCTGTGTTCTCAGAAGTAATCCAGGTTTCAGTTAATCCTACAATACTAAGAGCAGAGTGGGAAGCAAATGCAGGGATGAAGTCGGATTTATTAACAGCAGATTGACAATTCCAGAGACCAATGGAAAGAGAGAGTGGAAGAGTAGAAGAGGTACAGATAGTGCGAAGGTTGGCGGGATTGCTAACAAAACAATGCAAGAACACCCTTTTGAAAGAAAGAAAGCCCTTTAATTCTTAACAATATTTAGACATTGAACTTGGAATGTAAATAAATATTATAAAACATAAATGGTAATTATAAAACAGATAGTTCACATCCTTGTTTATGATTGGTTGATTTGCATTACATGCCATTAGGATTTACAAATGCGTGTGTGTGTGTGTGTGCTTCTGACACAGAGAGCCAAACCAGAATTTTAGCACGACTGGCTAAAATGTTAATGTACAATCTTTTCATACGTTTTTTTCTAATAATTATACGTTTATGTATGATTCACATCGTACAAATTTATACGATTGAGCCACCCAGTGTTTCACAAATTCCAGTGTGATCAAGGTGGAATTTCCTCTGTTCATACTATAAATTAACAGTGGTTGCAAATGAATAGATTTAGAATATAACTACATTAACTTTCTGGTAAACCTTTGACATTTTGTACAGCAGCACTGCTATGACTAATTTGTTGTATTTGCAAGAGAATATATTCAAACCTACTGTAAGTCAAATCAATTTTTTTCCTAGCAAAACCACATATTGCTGTCATAAAAACATCCACAAATCTAAGTTAATGAGAGTCAAATATCTCTAAGCATCTCTAAGCAGCCCATATTCTCTTATCTACAACACAGTGTGTGGTTTCTGTCACTGTGACCTTACTGCGAAAATAACAAGCAAAGTAGAAATTCTGGTGTCACAGAGCTGGTTTTTACCTAAATGGGAAGTGCAAAAATGCACAAACCATACAGTCTAAAATCTAAATTCAGACAGGGGATTGAAAAGATTATCTAATGTAAAGCATCTATACATGTCTAAGCTTTCAGTTTCAATGTTGCAAGTCCACTACCCAGTGGTGTAGTCTACGTGATGATACGCAGGTATACTCCCTAGAAAAGGTCAACACATCTAAAAAAAACCACGAGGATACGTAACAACATCGTTTTGTGACTTTTGGACCATTGGTGCTAGTGCTATCAGGAGAAATGAAATGAAAGCAAACTCAAACCACACGCTGTTTTCGTAAGCATACATCTGAAGCTACTGCTGCATCGGGTGACACTACAACAGATGACACAAACATTAATGTTACAGAAAATGAGCCCGATGATGCTGATGCTCTATCCTACACGTTAAGACCATAGTGTTAATGTAGCTGAGATGGTAGTGTGTTGAACTAGCAATGGGAAGGTCATGAGCTCAGTTCTTAGAGAAAGCATTTGCTAATAAGTGAGCTCATAAACTGCAGCTTGAATGCACTGTTAACATCTTGGTATAAAAGCATTTGCTAAATGCAAATAAGTAAAACTGACAGAGGTTTAGTTCTAGGGCTTAAATAAAAAAGCTGTATAAATAAAAAATCTCATTGAATTTCAATCAATTCAGCATCCAGCATGCTGAGGTCTCCCTCTGCTTAACACAGGCTAAAGCAGTGAGAGACATCCTGCAACTGAACCCTGACTGGTTTAACATAGGTCATGTATCATGCTGCTGCCCTGATGTACGGACTGCCTGCCACCATATGCTCAGTCATCAAATTCCAGTCGCCCTTTAATCCAGCCACACTGAGACCCGTGATCCATTGGTAGATCTATCACCCTGTAAATCACCCAGAATGCAACAGCACTGACTGATGACAGTGTATGAAAGAACCTACAGTCGCAGCACGAAGCTGAAGATATCACCCTGTGTTTTCATAATGAGGAATAAGACAAAATGTGAGGTCAAAGCTGCTTGTGTAACACTGTTAAAGGTGAAGTGACTCATTTCAGAGCGACAGGATTCTGCAATAAAAACAGAACCAATGCTCATCAAGGCTAAACAATTTTCATGAGGGACAGTTCAAGTAAAAAAAAATATGCCACAGGCTTTTTACATTAGAAATATGACAGGGTGTCTGCAAAACCAGACTGAAGGCTCATAATGTAATAATGACCATCAAAGTTTGATTTCAACCATTCATTTTACTGATTTCCATCTTTGACAGGCTTATTCAGTCAAAAAAAAAAAACATGGTTAATTTTCACAGAATGTTCTTTACATTATGTAGGACAAAATGACTGGATTGTCAGACAGGGTCTGTGCCAAGAAAGACCTTGGATATACAGCGATTTGTTTCTTCATATATACTCTGAAAATATTGTATGGTAAATTGTGTAAATCCTTGACTGTGGCCAGAAATTGGGCAATGCAGTTGTCACTGTAATTTTAGTTTCAAAAGCTTTTACACACTACAGTTTGAGCGCTGTGCCAGATTGTGTAATGAAACAGATGCTCCTAAAGAATAAAAAGGGTTTGTCCTTATTGCAACAATGCATATTGCACGACGGTTACGATTACACAATATTACCACTGTTAACCCTGGCGTAAAATTTTTAACACAAGATCTAGTCTAAAAATTCTCTCAAGTTAGAAAGTACAATGTTTTATGTGTCTATCTCAAACATGAAATGAACTCGTGTCTAAAAACGCAAACATCAGCTACATACATATCCTTGGGCTGGACGATTTGGCCTAAAATCAAAATCTCTATTAATTGAACATTTTCTCTCGATTACGATTTTGTTTATTAATTCATTTTTCTTTGTTTTTCCAATTAAACATCTAGCCCTACATAACCCACTGAAAAACCTTTCCTGAAAATGGGACTTCCTTTCCTATTCCTCCTTCTGAATGTGGATGCTCCCATTCCTTGGATTACATGGATACCCGGAAGGGGTCATGGCTATGAGTTTGAACTATGACACACAAATCATGACACAACCACTGCCAGCATTTTACAACCACACATTCAAATTCAAAGGCAGCAATTTAGACTTCCACCATTTGTGGGATGTGATTTTAGTCATGTGGACTGATACTGATTTTTCAGGAAACCAATAGTGTGATAGTACTAAGATGAAACTTGGTAACTATGACCACAATAAAGGGATGATTTACCCAGAAATGTAAGTGATTTTAATCATTTATTCACCCTCATGTAATTTCAAACCTGTATGACTTTCTTTTCTCTGCAGAACACAAAAGATATTTTGAGGAATGTTGGTAGCCAAACAACACTGGCCCCCATGAACATTTCTCAAAATATATTCTTTTGTGTTCCACATACAGGGTTTTAAACAACATAAGCATTTTGAGATAAACTTTTTTAACTCGTTTCACTTTAATGATTAATTTCTCATGCTTAGTTACTAGATCTAACTACCAGAAACCTGTTAAAAATCCCTGAAAAATTCCTACATCACTAACATCACCAAACAAATTGCTAAAACTAAAATGCCTACATTGAAACAGACTTCTTATACACTTCCCTTACCTGTAATTGGTCGGACAAATATGCAGTCAGCCCAGACTCATGGCATTGGTTGAGTCAGTGTTGATGAGTTAGAGATGTTCAAACAAACAGATTAGTGTTTTGAAAGCACACATTCACCGTGTTGACACTTTCCAAAGACATCAACTTAAAAATTGCTTACTCAGTCAAAACCAAAAACCATGTTAACACACTTTGTCATAACATGGTTGCTTTGTAATGAGAAAAAGAGCATGAGAGGGGTACTGGGTGATGGTATGGGTCAGCCAAACATGAACATGAATTGCACAATTTTCCTTTGGGATATTATGCAAAGGATCCTGCATTTCCCAAGAAGTTCCTGACAGATCATTTGTTTAAGGAGACTCTTCTGCACTCAAGGCATGCATCACTATTACTGCTTCTCATAACCATCCACAACACCCTAGATAAAACCAATGTATGTCAATGGGTACATTCTTCAAAATAACTTAGTTTGTGTCCTGCGGAGGATGAAATGTCATACAGGTTTAAAATGACAAGAGGGTGAGTAAATGATGACAGAACTTTTCTTTGCGGGTGAATTATCACTTTAACTCACTTGCCTTCAAAGAACTTTGATTTTGCATTTTCTTTAGAACGTGTAAAAATCTAGTTGCATCATCATAAAACATTGTTAGAAAAGTTAAAATTGCCGAGTTGTTTTTATCCGGTTGGGTACAGACAAAACCGTTGGGGTATAAATATACCTGTGCTGGGTTGTTTCAACCCATTGACTGGATAAAAACAACACAGTGTAGACTGTACCGCACGAACAAGAGAAGTAATTACAAAAACATACAATTTCCAAAGATATGATTGATGAATTTTGTTCGACAAAAACCAATGCAAGCAATCTGTCCTTAGGGAGTGAATGAGATGAAGCATTTTTAAAACAACTTGCGCAAGATTCTTATTTTCACATGACACTGCTCACTGCAAATAAAAAGGCTTTTTTATAGGCACAAGGCACCATTGCTCTCTGATCTAAATGTATGTTAAGCACTAAGAATCTACAAGCAAATGTGCTCAACAGAAGTTGCAAACCATTATATCATGAAATAATATGACCGTAAGATGCTGTTGTTTAGCCAACCAAAAGAATCTGAGGTGCTTTTGCCATTTTAAACAATCAGGTTTCTGGGATGTGTTTGAAAACAGGTGGTGGTCTAAATCAGCCTCACAAGTCTGTGAAACAGCTGTTAACATCACTTAAAGCACCTTTACATGTTGATTATATTGCGTTGGTTCTACATTTATTGATTGTTAGCAACCCAGTAAGAATTTTATAGAACAAAAGCTTTGCATTTTATTTATAAGAACAGGAAGTCAAGCATAAATTTAATTTTTTTATTTGACCTGAATTGCCACTTTAAAAAATTTGACACGCACGCACGCACAGTACATGAACACACATAAACACACACCTTGTTCTGGTTACTCAGAGTTGATGTCAGGGTACTCGACAATATGCCTTCCAAGACCATCTGGCCAGGCTGCTATTCCCAGGAATTTAAACTGGGAAACCATGCACCATGTCCAGGAACATTAGAACAGAACATTAAGGACACACACACACACACACACACACACACACACACACACACACTAACCCTTGTGCATAAAAACAAGGAAAAAAGCCTTTTTTTAAATAATGTTAAAAATAAACACATAAGAAACTGGAGATTCATATAATGTTGCATCTTTTGGATTTAGTTCTGGAAATCTAGATATCTTGTTGCCCTGCAAGTCTATTTACTCTACTTTCTTTATTCATACATATATGGGTAGTTGACAAATAAACATTACCATGTGTCCTATGGTGTGACAGGAAAAAATGAGAAACAAATTGTTATTTATAATCTAAAATAGTATAAGAGAGATTTATCTTCATCATTACGTTTTTTTCTACATTTTTGCTATGTAACACCATAGAACATTATGTGCAGTTTATTTATCAACTACCTATAGATAGAAACATGGCATAAATAAGGTTTGTTTGATAGTAAAGGGGTCCTGGGTCATTTCCTTTCCGAACCTGAAATGAACCTTATCGGGAGAGGTAGAAACAGTGCCAATATGTGCATGAGTGATCTGTGTGTGTGTAAGTGTGTGTCACAAGTGAGGGATGGAGAAGCCTATTAATCTTCTTATATAACCAAAAACCAGAGGGACCTACTAATAGAAACTGATTCTAGTAACAGAAAAAATAAAAGAGAGAAAGTGAGGTGGTGTTAAAGTGCTGTCCTTTAATCATATCAATCAACCTGGACCACATGGACGTTTATTGATTGTATATATGCATGTCTGTGTGTCAGTGTGTGGCTTTATATACAATATCAAATACAAAACATAGAGATAAAGATTCCTTTTTCTGTTGGAGATTGAATTTAGTATTTTGTATTATTCCAAATTCTTTAGTATTTGTGGAACATTTTTATTAATTACCTAAAAATGTCTCTAAATATTAAAATAGGTCTCTATGGATAGCTGAAATATTTGTATCACATACCAAAATAGCAAATTCTGAAAGTAAAGAAAGCTAATTTACACTGCACATGTTTGAGCTCTTTACTGTCTCCATTAAAATATGAACAGGAAAAAATACCGTGCCAAAAAAATAATGTAATATATATGCAAATGTTCAACCAACTATGACCGGTAGATTGGTTTATGCATCAACACCGGACCCGAGGTCTTACCTGGAAACACACACACACAAGAGATTGCGCTGACCATTAGGTGACTTTTAGCTACACCAAAAAAGCGCCCATAGGACGTGATAATAAGGGCCCATGGGATGTGATCCCATGTATACAAATCATGTCAAAGTATTCATGCTTGCATAAACAGGCCAACAAGGACCTTCAAGAATACCCGCACAAATGCGTTTGGTAACAAGGACCCATGAGGGTGAGGTGCCAGAGAGGATGTGGAGCTAACAGAGAAAGACCTAATTAAGACTAATGAACAATGTTGTCTGGTCTACTGCCTGGAGCTCTGAACAGAATGTAGTTAGGCAGTAATTCAAGCTTTTATTCTCAAATACTTGCTTAACTGTTACAAATTAAATGTCTGTTTAGCAATTTCTGAAAAAAATCATCCGTCATATATTGTGTACTGTATCTGACCTTCAACAGAACTCTGTTCTTATTCTTAATATTTTAACTTTGGGTTATTGACTAGATCTAGTGTGAATTGCTTCACACTGAATTGTAATAAGGGTTTTTTAAAACAGGTTTCCCAAAAATCTTCCATAGTTCTGCCAAACAGGTAGCCTCATCCCCGCATTCCCCCTATTGGTTGAACCATAAGTTGACTGACTGTTTAAAGAAATATCAAATACCATACAAATGCATGAAGATTTCCCAGCATACACTGAAATTGGAGATAATATAGGCCTTACCTTTTCTGTTAATATTTTGTATCCTTTTTTTGAGAAGGTATACATTCCTGACATGTTATTTGAGTCAGTTGGGGTTGAAAATCATTATTACACTGATGGCATTTTCCCACACTATGTGTGAAATAAAGACGTCAACTACACTGAGGTGTTGAGTGTTACCATTTTACCTTTTATCTACAAATCCAACCCATAACCTCTAAGCTGCTAAAATACTTTTGGATAAAAGATTTTGTGATTGATGACTGCTATTTATCAGTCACTATAATTCAATACAGTGACATAATAATAATACATCACCCCAAAATGAAAATTCTGTTATCATTTACTTTTGTTACCCGTATGACTTTCTTTCTTCTGCAAAACACAAAAAAATATATTTTGAAGAATGTTGGTAAACAAATATTGTTGGTCCCCTTTCACTTCCATTGTATATAAATTCCATTGTTCCGTAAATCAATTTTTCTTTTAGCAACATTCTTTAAAATATCTTTTGTGTTCTGCAGAAGAAAGAAAGGTTTGAAATTACATGGATGTAAGTAAATGATAACAGAATTATCATTTTGGGGTGAACTACACCATCTATAAAGTCAGTCATTTACAGTAAATCTGAATCCCCCCCTCAAAAAAAACACAAACACTACAGTTTTTAAACACGCATTCACATGCAGCATTGAACACATACATGCGCACGCACGCACACACACACACACACACACACACACACACACACACACGACTGTAAGCACAGACAGAGAAATATACACAACCGGCACAGGTTATTCTGGTTTATCTGAAAGTAACCGTGAAAGCTATATGGCACTTTCACTTCAAGAATTCTAACTTTAATCCACTCTGATTTTTGGAGTCGGAAAAGAAAAAAGAAAGAATACCAAGTAGAACATGCATGCGTGCATAAAAATAAATAAGCCCATAATATTTCTACTACATACATAGACAGCACTGGTTCTTCAGGTTTGCTGAAAGTAAACATTAGATAGACTGATAATGTCATCTGAGTACTAACTCATCATGTTTTCAAACACTTACACATATACAATGTGGGCACAAAAACACTCGATTACAAAACAATGCACACAATCCTTGCAAGCGTTCCCATGCTCAGCATCAGACGTATTTTTAAGAGTATTGCTGTTTACCTTCTATGCACTCACACAAGTTGGGGAAGGCAAAATACGACTAATTATAGTCGAGCAGAATCACCTGAGACTCTGTTATTACTGTAATAAGTCTAGAGAAGAAAATTATTGAACAGAAGGACCATAGGTCAATTATAATAAGAGATGTTTCTTTATATCAGCTATTTCATCCATACAAACACACACAGACATGCACACAAAACCCTGAGCATCATCTCAAACATGAGCTTAAGAGGTATTTTTTTCTCTGCTTGGCCACAGAGCCACTTGAACCACCAATTAGAGTAACATCACCTGCAGAACTCATTTCTCTTCCAGGAAATGAAGTGAGAGAGCGGATGGAGGAAGTCGGTGTGAACGAACTGGAATACAGCATCTCTCCATCACTAAGATCCACACAAAAGGCTCCCGACTACATTGTGCATCTGGATATACAAGCTTGTGTCCATTTTATCCATCATATGATGGACTATTTATTACAATATCCATAATCGTCTGTAAAATTTCTTTCCACATGTGGTATTAACACTAAATAAATATGGACACACAAATACTGTAGCACCAACTTGAGTGATGTGAAATCTATAATGAGAGCAATTTATATAGAAAGGAGGCGTGTTTGTGCCGCAAAGAGCAACGGCGACTTTAAATAAGCACGAGGCAAAATATATCAAGTCACACAGCACCTGTTTTAAACTCAAGGTTTGTTAGTGATTGAAATGAAATATCACATGCAAAAATGCTGCAACCTTTTTAAGAATTTGTCCCACATTCTCACGTATCATCATTAAATGTTTTTATGATTTTACACCACCACATGTCGGCTTAACACTGCACCACCATGTTAAAACTTTGCAATCTCTGCACAGGACGAATCTCATTGGTCATCATTTGATTTGGAAACACAATGTCTTTTAGGGCTTTATTTTTGCTCTCAGATAAACATACAGGCATTTTGAACCATGAACCTTAACCTTTAGCAGTTTGTGAAGTGCCAGGGGTCAGATAGCTGCTGATTCTCAGTTACCATCACTGTCTCACCAGATCACATATCAGACACACATTCCAGATTATTGGGACCCAGTAGTTCTTTGAGGGCTGTACATGAAACATAATGAAATCGAACAGACCACACGGGTCTCGAGACTTTAATAAAAACCTCTTTATTTTATTAGACAGCACAGTGGAACACAAACAGGAAGTAATGAAAGAGAGAAGGCAACAGGACTGAAGAGTCAGGACTGATAATGCGATGCATTAGAGTGCTGCCCACGGGGCTACGGATGAGAAGTTATTTCATATCATCTGATTTATTCGGAATATTTTAGCAAAGCCAGTCACTGTGTTAAATACATAACAAACAGCCAGAGGGATGTAATGATTCACAGCGAGTCTGTTGAAAGTTGGTTAAAATATGTGACGATTCAAGCACAGGTTGCGCTAGCCTTTTTTATTGTCCGTCATTTTGATGGGCAGGCTTGAAAAAAGCCGTCATAATCTATTATTACTCGGCACTATGGTGCAAAGATGATGTTACGTGCTAATTAGCATGTTCGTGACGTCATCACGCTGTACCTTTTCTGAGGGAAAAAACTCTGTAAAGACCGCACCGATGCGACGCGGGGGTCTGAGATGCATCTGCACCACGAGTCTCCCTAAACAGACAGTATTAATGTAAGACTCACTAACCACCTCTGCTTCCAACACACACACAGCAGATTAAAACTAATCCTGCAGAAATGAGTTCAATAAAACAATGCAGTGCTATAAAGTGCAATATGTGTCTCACATGTAGTAGTAGTAGTACAAAGGTCTTGCCTCACAAATCATTATAAAGTCAGGTTTGAGAATTACGATGTGAACAAGCGGAGGTTAATTTTATTGGCCAAAAGGTTTAAAGACTATTGTGACATCACAGAAAGGTTAAAGGAACGGTTTTCTTAATATGTGAAAATTCTCTCATCATTTACTCACTCTCATGCCATACCAGATGTACATGACTTCAAACTAAAAGTTTTATATTAACCATTTAACTTTATTGAGAATACATAAGAAAATGCACAATCCAAATAGGTTGTAAGTCATGCTTTGAAATACAGACCTAAAAAGTTGGTCTCTTTTAAAAGAAAACAATTAGGATTTTAGCTGATCAATACAATCACTTAAATAATAATTATACATTTTCTACATTATTTATATTGTAATATTATATCTTATTGTGAACATTGGTCAATTGTGTATGGTAGAGGCTTATAATATTATAATTTACATTAGAATTTAATTGTGAACTTAGCTAAAGGGACAATGACGTTTAAAATTAAAATAAATGTCACTAAATAAGCTCAAAATATGAATAGGGTTGGGAATTGAAAATCGCAATCGATAGGGAATCGGAATCAAAAGGAATAGGAATCGGATACTTGAAATTACAATTTCAATTCCTCTTATCAACTCCTGTGTGCATATTTTAAGTGCATGTGTTAACTTGTGATAAAGCACAGGAACCACAAATTGACCAGAGTTAAATTATATTACCTACAGTTTAACCATGATGTAGTTAAACTATGGTAATACAAATTGTAATAAATCAAACAAAACATGGTTGCTATGTGTGTATATACACAAAATGGTGCTTTATAAATATATATATTTTTTGCAAACCAGTCAATAAGCAGGTTAAATAACCATACAGGTTGATATTTAAATGTTTTACTTCAACTGTGTAATCGAAACTGGGAATCGATAAGAATCAGAATCGATATCAATAAAATTCAAAGATACCCAACCCAACATACAAATGTATCATTTATTTATTAATGGATTTATTTGGCTAACTTTTATAATGGATGTATTATACTTTTTGGAGATGAATATGATGAGAAACACAATGACAATTTAATGAAACATTATTCTGTTGTGTCCAGCTAAAGAAAATTTAAATGAGTTAAATGTAGGTGAGTAAATTTTGAGAGTATTTTCATATTTGGGTTAACTTCTCAACAGCTAGCGTACCAGACAAATAGCATCAAGTAATCTTACATCAATATGCTAAACATATAGACAGTCAGAGTAAGTTCTAAGGAAATCTATTGTGTTGTTGTGAAGCTATACCACAACTTCTCGCTCAACGGTTCATCACTGTTATGGCAAAAACAGCTAGGCTATGGCGTGCGGGACTCAATCAATAGCATGACCTGTATGGTTCACTGATGCATGCGACGCAATGCGGGCCCCTGAAAACTGACAAGACCATTGGATTGTTTGTGTGTGTGTGTCACACAATTCAAAGTACCAATATAAACACACACCCACTAAAACCCGCAAGCAAATCATTTACCCATTTACCAGAGAAATGTATATTAGACTGCAGACTCTCCCACAAAACAAAAACACCACAAAACTTCACTACTTTAGAGAATAAATAATACAAGCTATCAGACAAAAACACAGTAAATGGGGTCTACAGTGCCCCTGAAAGTAGTTCCAAGGTCAGTTTTAACATAAAACAAACAGGTTTAATCAGAACTGAGGACAGGGACCACAGCAGAAAGTAAACACAAAAGACATACAGTATCTCAAACATACTGTAAACGTCCTTCTATAACACAAGCTTTATACCACTGAGATCTGGTCGGGTTCAGTGAATACAAGCTAATCATACTGATTTTAACTATTTATGGTTAGTAGAATATCTAAAGTGTTCCACAGTAAGTAGATTGACTGATTTAATAGAAATATTGCTGTGCTTCTCATGCAAATTGAGGTGAATATAGAATGAAACCCATTTGCAAAAGTTATTTGCACATGTACATTACGTGCACTTGTATGGTAAACGCACACCGCCACACCCTCTCCACACTTTAAACTTAGACAGTATTACATTTTTAATTGGGGGGTGATACTCTATGTATTATGCAAAGTGACGCAGTGTGTGATCTGTGATCTTAAGAACAGGTGCTATACACAAACATCCACCTACTGTCTATACACACACACACACTCATCTGTTAAACCTGCTGTCTTCCGACTACAACATTCCCGTGCGAGTTTCGTGCTTCCATATCATTCTCTTGTCTAGCAACAACTTTCAAGATGTCAAACATGATTTTTTTACAAACACTTGTATCAACAAATTTTCTTTATATTCATTTAAAACATATGACATGTTTAAAGGCATTAATTTCTAAACATTTACTGACAGTTTTACACAATAAAAAAGACCTTAAAAATTCTAATTACCGTAACCATTTAAAATTGTTAATCTCATAGTGTGTTTTGCTAAAAACAAGCACGTTTTTATTAATCATGCATAAGACATTAATGCATTATATTTTAATATAACGTTATACATGTAAAATTTCCTTAAATGTGGAAAACGACCTGTATCGGTAATGAACAGAGAAAAAGTTGTGTACACAGCATTTAAGTTGTAAATATTACGTTTTTAACTAGCAAAATATAAAGCAATTTGTTAACTAGTAGATGTGTTTCTTTACATAAAATCAAACATAATCTAAATATATCTTTAAAAAACTTTACGGAGGATGAGAATATCAGTCATGGACAATTCTTTCCTCCACTATTTCTTCATTTTTTTGTAATTTTTTGTATTTTGAGAGCATTCAATTGTTTATTGTAGAATATTTTAATTTTACTCATATAGCGCACACGTATAGGGGTGAGTTACAGTTATGAGAAGAAAAAGCAATAAATTACATAAATTATTAATACCCAAAGTATGTCAAAATAATTTTTGTCCAAGGTAGAGAACACAATTTTCTTTATAATGATCATTTTTTGTGTTATCATTCAAATCTTTACTGCCATGATGTTTCAGTGGTTTTGTGAGAATGATCCTAATGCATCTCTTTAATGAGACATGAGATACTTTACCGTGTTAAATCATTGATGTTTGATGCTGCAATCACTCATCACCCCTGCATCTTATTCCTTAACATTAAATTTTAATTCACACTCTTAATCTGAATAAGAGAGAGGGATGAGACCACCTCTTAACCCAGAGGTAAGTCCGTTGTGCGCCCAATCAGAGTTTGTGCAGAATGTCAATATGAAAGAGCTGATTGGCTGAGCCAAAGAATCAAACAAAAAACTGATTGGCTGCCACTGCACAGAACAAAACTGTCCGGTCCCTCAAGGCAAGTACATATAATAGATATTGAAGCTGATGCATCATAATCCAAGCGGTAGCTTGTTTTATTATTGTGTATCCAGATTTGTGGTCTGACTCTTTTTGCGGCTTAAACGGGCCAAAAACCACTTATTAAAAACTGGTCAAAATCTTTTCTTCATATTACATTAGCAATATGTTTCTCCATTAATCTCAGTTCATTTGATACCACATTTCCAAGCACACGCTCTTGATAGATAGAAACCTTTTTCTCCTTTTATGTGGGCTGTTAAATTTGTCTGGAAACATGTGACTGCCTAATTCAGATATGTATACACTGTTTCATATCAAGTCCCTGTATAGGATATTCAAGACCATTTATCTTTAAAACCTGCTGGGGCCTAGAAAGTTCAGTATGTACAGTCAGTGTATACTTTTATATCTAAAAACTGTTCATTAGAAGATAAAACGGTCACCTCGCGAGTATAAGGTTTGATCTGTGTATCAGCCTCCTGATGTCTGATGATGGATTAGAAAAGCTGCTACATGTCTGAGCAGCTAGTGCTAATCACAAAAGCCTATGGATCATCGCCTATAGTCCACAGCTTTCATCATCATCCTCAGCAGTCAGCACAGTTGAAAAACTTGTCTTGCTGTAAGAAAATCCCTTAAAGACCCCATGAAATCTGAAGTAGAATGTAAGGAATAGTCCCAAAGAATGATCCTAATTACAATGTATTCCTTTAAAATTATTATTATAAATTACAATTTATTATTATAAAAAAGTTATGGATTTACCCTGGTGTTCACATGAAGTACCATGCACCTTTGTACATATAGACAGTTTCATCGGACACACGCGCCTGGCCTGAAGTTAATTTCTGGTCTGCGTTTGTTATCTTGCTAGTGGCTAATAACATAATTATTTATATTTTATTTATTTTATATTAATATTCATTTAAATTAATATTTTATCTACCTCTCGCTGTGTTTCGTTCTCTCTTTCTACATGCTTAACGGGCACTGCTTGGTTTGGTAAGCCTGTAATAGGTTTAAGCTGGACAGAAACAAACCCCTCGCGGCTCTCACACAAGTGTTATGGCCTGTCTTTCTATCAGTGATTTACTCTCAGAGAGAAGAGACCGAGAGAGAAAAGCAGAAACAAAAAGACACGGCATGGTGGACGGTGAGCAGTCGGAAGAGATTTACTCATTCAGATCAAGCCAACTAAAGCAGCGGCATAAAAAAAAACAAGAATAGATAAAGATGGCGGATGCAAAGATGCATTGGATGGACAGAAAGACAAAAAGATAAGACAATATATAAAAATGTTCTAGACAAATATTGCAAATATTCAGGTCAAACAGTGGGTCATCTGCGGTTAGAGTAAACTGTGACCACCCTTTCAACCAAAGTCAGACAATCTTATCATGGTTCAACTCTGAACTTTGACCCCCAACCCCAAATGATGTGTGTGTTCTGCACAACAAAGTAAGCATCAGAACACAAAACAACTGTATTATCTGTCTGTAACATACGTCTTATAAGATCTTAGGATCACCTCTGTAATAATTGTAATATGCAATAATTTTTATTTAAATATTATTAATTATTAAAGGTTCCTTTAAGGATTCACAACACAATAATGGACAGAACTGGTCATTTCCCCATAGCTACTTGGTACACATAGGAAATTATAAATGTGACTCTCGATGAGCATACAATAGCAAACTTGATCAAGTAACTGAAGTCATCACCTTCTCTAACTCAAAATAAGCTTGAGAAATGCTTTAAGAAACCATAGCGACAGATTATGACAGCAGGCTAAATAAGACTTTTTATTTCTATCATACAACAATGGCAACTCTCCTGCCTCTCTCTGATATGCCTATGAGTCAATAAAACTTTCCATTCCATTCAAGTTCTCTCTGACCACACAATAGGCCTCGTGTATAAAACTCAGCAGAGATCTCATCCTTGAAGTGTGTGCGCATAGTCAAAATCATGTACATATTTCAATGCCCATTTTGAGAATATGCTAATTTTAACAGCTGTTCTTTACATGCTTTTGCCATACCTTCGGAGATGTGATCCTCACAGTACAGATTTGTTAGCCGCATTGCTTATAAATGGAGTTAAAACTGAACATATAACGTAAAATAAAGTATTATTATTTACACTTGTTTGTTAATGGACTTACGAAAGCACAGACTGAGATCACCAAACAAACCAGAAACGCAGTGGGTGGGGACAACTTCACAAGAAATGACGCAAGCATTAGCATTAAAGATGAATCGCTTACCTCTTTTACAATAAACAGCACTTCATTCGAACGATTGCTAACATGCTCACATAAACCACAACAGTTTCTCTCTTGCTCATCTAATGCTCAGTTATCTTTTTGTCTACCCAAGCAGTGCAGAGAGCAAGACAAGCAAGACTGGGACTCAAGGTCAGTGGCAAGATCATGCGAAACACAAAACAAACAACTCATCAGATAATGTGTCACATGCATGAAGTCTTGAGTAAAAGGTAAAATTAGGAAGAGATCAGCGAAGAAGTCAAGAACAGAGTTGAGATAATGGAGTCGAGACAGAAAGTGAAAGTGCTATTTAAATATAGATTTAGAGGAAGCCAAAAAGTAGAACACACATGAAATCTTCTGATGTTGGTCAACGCAAAATACACTGTCAACACTTAAGTTTTCAGTGTTTTTCAACTTTTACAACAGGGGCATTGGTAAAACACTTAATTGACACAAACTACACTTTTTGTGTAACTTGCAGTTTTTGTATTTGCATTAACCACTAATATAACCATCCTCTTTCCTTAACTGTATAGGGTGACCACCCGTTCCGGTTTGCGTTGTAACGCACAGCATTGGTCCTTTTCACCCCTTGTCCCGCACATCGCATATTAAAAAAATGTCCCGCATTTTTATAAGTCTGTTGGTTTTTAGTCTTCACATTAAAAAAAAAACGTGTTCTTTTACCCGAAACGCACATTAGACGCATTAGGCGCCATCGTTTTTTTTAGCTATTGAACAGCGCCGTGTCAAAAGCAGCAACCCAGTGCACACCAGACAGTGTCCAACAGGCTCATACAAACACAACTATTTATTTAAAACCTGACTTTTATCCAACGGATGAGAAGACAGCAGTGAATTCATTCATCAAGAGGCTGTGACATCCGTCAATAAAACTGTAGATCGGGTGCCGCATGTAAACTTTAGTAATACATTGTCAAAATTTTAAGAAACAGTTAACCTTAAATTGAAATAGCCATTTGTTATATAACATTCATCTAGTTGGAATGGACTAAATAAAAATTATTTTTATGAGCAGAATAGTAATAAAAAAATTAATTCCGTTATTATTTCACAGTTTTACGCTTCCTATCAGTGGTGCCATACATTGTCCCACAGAAACGTATTACCTGTGCCACATTTGGTTTATCGTGTGTGGTGTATGTATATTTGTGATTCTTTCGAATTAATTGAATCTGCTGTTTCGGAATCACTGGATTGTTGATATACATTTCATAAGCTGTTCCACTAAAGTCCCTTTGCAAGTTCATTTTTTGGCCATCTTGAGAATGCACCCGGACAGCATGTTTGCCAAACTCATATTAAAGTAACTTTTTATTCTGCAAATAAATCAAACATAAACTGTATAAAAAACATGTGACACTGTCATCAAACAGCAATAGTCTGTTGACCAAGCAAGGACATTCACGACATATATTTAAAAAAGGCCAGGCTTTAGTTACAACAGCCATGTAGTTCCATGTATGAGCTATAAAACATCACTGGATACACTTAGAACCCAATATGTATAGATGTAAAGCTCTCTTATTAATACACATAACTATGGCAGAATCAGTTTCTGAATTAACACAACTTGACTCACGTCTAAATTTCTCTAGCTTTCATTTTCGTCAAATTCTCTGATTCATGAGAGGTTTGAACTGACCTAACAAACAATCCACATGCATTAGCCTACAGAAACAACTCAGAATACAGAATTCAGGTTCAGATCAGGATCTCTTGGCCCTGTATCAAGGTGGACAATTAAATCTAGGATAACCTGCTTTTACTCTTTAAGAGTGTCATCTGGATTACGTACAGCAGCCAAAATGAACACGTGCATATAAACCTTTTCTACGAGAGGCATTAAAAAAAAGAAGCTTTACCATTTTTAGGCATTGCAAAATCTTGGTTAAAATTACACTTACATTACAATACAGCAAAACAAACCAAATGTTCCGACCTCGCTGTAGACCTTTGATTCCCTCTCGCGAGGAAATCTTTCCAGGAAAGCACACAAATACGCAACTACATCTAACCGACTAAAACACACAACTCTGTCCTTTACTTTGATTTTCCAGCTCCCTCTACTTTAGCTCTCTGTCAGTACACTGTGTGTGTTGAATGTATTCCACGTACATCCCAGTCAACGCTCCCACACGCTGTGTCAACTCAGACAAGAGGACATCAACCGCACAAACGTTGGCAGTGTAGGTCAAACGAGGTTATACGGTCCAGCTAAACAAGCATAAAGTGTGCCAACTGACCTTAAGGTTCAAATTCACCTTTAGTTCAATTAAACGAAATCTAAGATTTCAACAGATGTAAGATTCACGTTTAATGGCTCACCATAATGCACACATTCCTGATTTCTCATAGGATGAGCTGGCCAAACGTTTGCTTTCACATAATGCACTGGTTCTAGTGAGGAAAAGACACTTTGCTGACTAAAAGAGAGAGAGTGTGTACATATGTTCAAGTTCATACATTAAAACGTAAATTCTAATATATACCATAATGACAGGAAACAAAACAGGTCCATTTAAGCCATATAAGTCGCATACGAACATAGTGACAAAAGGCTATTTGTTTTCCCACTGCTCACCAACATGTTTGTTTGTTTATTCTTTCTTTATTTGACGACCCAGCAGCTGTTTCAAAACTTGTGTGGTCTGATTCTGAAGTAAACAAACTAGATCCCATGCTAAATAACTGCCAACTAAAAAAACACATCTTAAAGTATAGGGTAAGATTAATATGATGATGGTCATGTGCATAAATACTTTAAATACGACTCAAACAACAGCCTACAGCAGTGAAGCTAACACAGAATGTAGGATCTATGTGACACAGTGTAAACCTTTAGACTGAAAATTTAGACTGCTTCACTTACAGTCTATAATATAGTTACAAATCAACCTTAATTAACAATTTATGACATCACAGTTTAATAAACTGTGCGCTAGTAACATTTTTATGGTATGTCGCGATGTATCATATCCATTTCCAGAAAAGAATGTTTTAAAATAACAAAATTTGACTAAGCATATGGGCACATCCTTGGCACTTGAACCAACAGGAATGGGAAGTCATGTGTCAAACGCCTTCCTGAAATCATGTAATGACTCATATACAAGTCATATCTAATTAATATATCTGCTAAATGACACTGGTAATTAGTTCTGTTCTCATGCAGGCAGACTTTAATTTCTTTCCTGAGCGACTGCTTAAATGCAATAAAAAATATTTTTATATTTGGTGTATCTTTATAGACCAATTTGTTTTTACACAACTGACATCTATCTAAGCAGTGCCCTTCTCGACTCTGCGCATGCGAATTTTATACAGCATGCGTAACTTTGCGATTAGAAGTTGATCAGAAAACGCATTAGTTGTGTACCACTTTCCAGAATTTCTACTCATTTGAGAAATGAAAACCATTTTTCATCAAATTAAAATGAACGAAATTAAGCAAAAATCGTTATTTTCTTGTGGATTTAAACATGAATAGTTATATTAAATATTATTTTATTGGCATATGCATTGGCATATTAAATATTAATATAACTGACGTAATAAATAAAAACATTTAGAAACTTGCTTTTACTTTGCAAGCGCACAATTAGAAACCTGTATGCGCCACGTGCACACGCGCGCGACCGTGCATAACAAACAGCCAAAACGAAAACACAAATCTCGCATACATAATTTGAACGCGAGAAAAAGCGCACGCACACTGCTAACGGAAACTAAACAGTGCATGCTGGGAGATAAAAGAATCTGCTGTGGAAGATAATATCAAAGGGGAAAGCAGAGAACATGCTTTCTCACAAGGGCAAATCGGATGTGCAACTGCCGTTTGTCAGGAACTAATAAAAGATTCACAAAGTAGTTATTTTTATTTTGAAACGCGAGGTGAAAAGGCTTCCCATGCGATTCGCATATAACGCACGCGCACACATTTCTTGTTCTTGTTCGTATCGTTGTGTGCTTCATGGCTAACTGAATGTGACACCTCAAACGGAAGGACAGTTCATCATTTAACAAGACGCATGACTTCAACACGACGTAGTTTCATTTAAACCACCAGATATGCAACATGTCAATTATAAAACCCCGCGACCGAGCTATGTTGCTATTTCAATCATTAACTCTCCTAACGTGGTATAAACTTTCACCCACTTTTACCCTTTGACTTTTCTACCAAGAGCCCCCAAAAAAGCACAGACAGCTCCAAACTATTGCACAAGTTCTCTCCTCATAACGGTAAATTCAACAGCACGATGAAAACTCTTGCCCGGAGCGTGGATTTGTGTTCCTCTTAAGTGTTAAATATGTCCGAATTAACTTTAAATGCTGACTGCTCGAACGTGCAGCTTGAATTGGCACGAGATCACGAGTAAACAGGAATGTAAGTATGCGTGAGCTGGACTGTCCGAGAGTCTTGACAGCCGTTCTGAAGGGGGCTGGACTCTCTGCCTGTTGATCCGATAAAAAACAGTGTGCGAGAGCCAGGGGGCTTGCGAAACACCGGTGCCAAATGCGCACTGTGCGAACTAAACAGGAACCCTTAAATTAAGATTTTTAACGCCATGTCACGAGATTCCAACCTCAAGCGCATCGATAAAAAGCTATTACTCAACGCGAAAAGTCCAGCACCGTGAAGGTTTCAACGCCGTGGACGTTTGTTTACTAAGCTGTAGATAACTGTGCACTTCTCACAACAACATTTGGCATCGACAAACAACGCGTAAGGCGCGCTTAAAGCCCTCAGATGCATGCAACGTACCTCGACCGGTCGTTTAAATCCGCTGTCGTTCCGCATAAAAGTACAGCAAAGCTCCAGATAGCGTCCACGACCCAGAAAGGCAACCTTTCTGCCCCGTCTATATCCAGCAGCAGCAGCAGTGGGCTACGCAGTTTTTCATGTGCTTCTACCCCTCCTCTCTCTCCCTTCTCAATACTCACTCACTTTAACCGCCCGCTTCCGGTGTTGTTTCGCTGGTGAGAGAGACGCGTAGTTTGTGCGAGGAAATGCATAAATGAAGGTTGTTGACTGTAGACTTTCAAGTGTGTGCTTTCCTCGGCGTACTTTAATAGCTGGATAATTATTTGTCGTCAGTAAACGTTTTTTTTAGAGGAGGTGGGACTGTAGATTAAGGCCGTTAGCGGAGCGCGAGGACTGCTGATTGGGCTGAAAGGGTTGCGCGTGACTGGCGAGTGTTTTTACTCCTTTACTCGTTCTTAACTAATATTAATAACTTCGCAGATTACTTTTAGTGATAACAAGCAGGGCTGTCTGAACCCAAATGTATATCTTGCCAAATATGGATGTACAGTACAGTTTTGATGCAGGGAGAAGATGGGCGCAGGTAACAACTTGGGCAAATGTGGGCGTTTGCTGTTTCCGAACACAGTGCGAGGCCAACACATTACTCGGTGCAAGAGCTGGCAAAGGGAAAAAGTACAGAAAAACGACCGAATCCTCAGGGAGGCAAACTTTTGACGGAGTGACGACCCCAATTCCTCCCGAACCTCGACCCTCGAACTGTAATTTAAAATGTGTTAGCGGAGACGGCTTGAAGAGCAGCGGAGAATTAAGCGCTCGATCCGGACTGGACACGCAACGTACGAACGGACGCATACGATCGTTGATATACAGCATATCTGATCGGTTACTAACAAACACCCTCTCACACGCATAAATAGGAATAAATGACATTAAACATGGGTTTTAATTAAACGGAGGCACTATAATGTTCTTTAGCAATAGGGTTATTCTTTATGAACTTTAATGTAACAGGTGCATAAGTGCAATAGCTGCTAAACATGCTAATTAAATGAGTGTTTAATGCAGTTGTATTAAAAAGGGCAATACTGCCCCCTGCTGGGTAACTATGTACATTAAGACACGATTTATTCATACTCACGTGCTTGTTTATGACTCTTTCGTCTGTGGAACATGAAGATATTTTGAGAAATGTCACAGTGGTTTTATGTTCAGTGGAAGTCAATTGGGGCCTATGTTGTTTGGTTACCAACGTTCTTCAAAATAATTTCCTTCGTGTTCTGCAGAAGAAAGTCATAGAGGTTTGGTTTGTAATGACACGATGGAGAGTAAATGATGAATTTTCATGTTTGGTAAACGATCCACCCAATTCTTTGTTTCCACCAAATGATATTATAGGCAGAGGGAATCTATGATAGCTGATTGTGATATTATTTTGCAGGAAAACCTCTGAGCAGAGAGAAAATAGCAGAAACAGAAGCAGTGCAGATCCATCACAGCTCTTTAGGTGGAGCTGATAAACAACCTCATTGGCAGACCTCCATCCTGGCAAGGTGAAAACCCTGTATCAGCATATTCTCTCTCATTCCCAGAGAGACACAACCGTGAGGGTGAGGCCGGGGATTCGTAGAATTGGAGGGCACGGTTTAAGTTGAGGATAAATGGATATGTTTATCTCTTGTCCAGATTGATTGAAGTTTAAAAGGATTTTTGCATGATTTCTGAGAACATTTTCAGGTAGAATTCATGTGTTTTTACTGCAATTAAAAATGCATCAGTGCAGTTACCCAGACAGGCGGATCAGGAATAATACATGTAATAACTACAATGTACTATAGAAACAAAATAGTTCCTCTTGATTTCTACAGTATTATAATAAAAATATAATTAACTTTGATTAATTCCCAGTCATCCAGACTCACAGTATAAACAGTAAAAACATCATTACTCTAAACCTAATCAAATAAACCCTGAAAAAGGCCAGAGCGCAATGCCCATCGCACATTCTCTCTCTCTCTCTCGCTCTCTCTCCCTCTCAGTTTGGTAACCTTTAGAGCAGAATAGCTGGGGTGCAAGTAACGACAGTTAGCTGAAGACAGATAAACACTGTAATTACCCGAAGCATAAAGGTAGATGAGATTTATTTGCAGGACTGACCTTTAAATATCCCCTGAAATATAATCACTTAATTGTGTTCCACTGGGTCTGCTGATAAAACGCCCTCATACAGATACCGTCTGTCCATTAATAGACAGATTACAGGGAAACCATGGCAACCACAAGTTTTGGGTTCTCTGTATGGTCTGTGTTGTCCTAATCCTTGAATTACGATTCTCTACGATGAATCCCCGAATTCAGTCACTATGGTATACTTGATTTCTGAACCGAAAACTGCATAAAGAACACACAGAACTTTTAACTGTTTTTCATCAAGAATTCATTTTACAGAGTTATGCATAGTGCAGTATATTTATATCATAATATACACACTACGGTGGAAAGACAGATACAGAGAGTGAGAAACTCAGACAAACTGAGACATTAAAAAAAGTTGCTACACAACGAAGAAACCTTTTTTCATCATATTCCAGTTTGCAGCACTACTTTGCTGGACAAAAATCGCAGATCAGCAAGTTAAACTAAATTAGAAATATGCATGTGTGTACATATGTGTCTAATTCTGTACTTTTGACTCTATGCAAGATTCCTCCTGCCATGAGAGTTATCACTATACATATGAGGGGAATATGGTGCAAAAATCATATTTGCTCATCTGTGTAACACACACACACACACACACACACATATATATATATATAGTTTTTCGATTCACTAGCCAAAGACAATAAAAGAGTAAAATATTTTGTCTCAAAAATTAAAATACAGTATATTCAGGTAAACTAGAAGCATAGACAGAAACTTGACAGATCTGCATGCACAGGTCATACTGTACTTCCATAACAAGCCATTTTTTACTTAACATGTTACAAGATCATGCCAAGTTGTATACTGCTTAACAATACAACTGCAAAGTTTACAACCCTTTACACTTACAAAGATTAACGTAAGAATTCACTGGTTTTATGCTATGCTTTCAGCTCAAAAAATATTTTTTATTTTTACCAACACCTGTGATACTCACTGCAAGTAAAAGGCGATTCCTATTAGCATTCATCTGGGGAAATACAAAAAAATAATACACCTAATATACAGTCATGGCCAAATGTTTGCAAGCTATTTTATAATGTTTAAAATAACCTAAAAATAATTCACATTTACATTGAAGAGTTTTAACTAACATATACTGGCAAGACCTTTGACCCGTCTGCATGATCACACAGCAGTAGGGATTTGTTACAAAATACTTGCAAACTTACCGCTTACAAATTAACAGGAAATTGTCCAACAAACAGACTTGTGTTGAACATTTCACTAGTAAAAAAGCAAAAAAGGCCAATCACAACCATCCCAAAATAGAAATCTGTTTCAAAGTATTAACACAGTAAAAACCCTAAAATTGTTGGTGTTTTGCACATATTTGGCTATGACTGTAAATACCGAAGAGAAACACATAACTGGCTTGGCGAGTACTGTAAGCACATTATGTACACAACAATCATTTTTTAGATAAAAAAACGAAAACGTTGGAAAACTAAGCATTCCGGCAGGTGTCCATATCTGATGCCGGAAACGCTTCCCTCATGGGTGAAGCATGATCTGAGCTCAACTCCATGTCCAGAGTGAGGGATTCTGGGAAAAAGGAAACCATATTATGAAATGTGTATTCATTCAAATGAGAATCAGTCACATGACACCCCCCCAAAAAAAACCCATATATCTACATATATTTATATGCATGCATCTTACCAAGAGGTCCAGGATTGGCCTCAGCAGCTTCATTGTGCATGAGAGAGTCGAGCGTGCGAGGGGACATTGGGAACAAATCGCTTGTGTTGCCAGAGTTAGTCCTGAAAAAGAAAGAAACTACACATTAGAAATGCCATACAAGCTAGACCAAGCATCTGCAGAACATCCACCACCAGGCAGACTTCATCATGTGACAAATTAACCCTCACTCCAAGACACACATGTATTAAAAATACATGATTTTCCGAAAACACACCCAAAATGATGCACATAAACATTACTGCCATGCTATGAATATTCTCGGTATGAAGTATTTTGAGTAGGATGCAACACAATGCATTGGGTATTAATACTAATAATTTAAACTACAGAATATTTCACCATCTTCTCCTGGTGTGTAATGCTTGCTTCTGTCTAGTCTATTTAATATCTATTCTAACCCTACATAACTGCTTTATGAACATGGTAGTGCATGGGGGGGCAAAGTTTTGATCTCATGAAGCATGTTCATGCTGTTAAATGTGAAATAACTGTTGAACCTGAAGTCACAAATTTGTTTGCAATTTAACGTCAGCAAAGAGAACAACGACAACATGCGGATGTCATCTCAGCTGGACCTCTTGATTCGGGTAAGAGGTCATCTAACTGCTTTTACAAGGTTTAAAATGTGTCAGCGTGTCCCGTAGTACAACCATGTTGGGCATGCATTTTATTAAAACTATTAAATCAAATATTCAGTACAAGGGTAAAGGTTTACCATGTGAGAAATGGATTAAGAGTTTAATTTGGATAATGACTAACATTGCTTCAAGTAAAAAAAGTACTTAAAATGATGTCTATATATGTCTATATCACCTGTCTGCAAACGTACTGACCCTACAGAGTTTGTAAAGCGTTTGTATTTCCCTCAAACTAAACAGTAACACCAACTGAGTTGCATTCAAACATTCATGAGAGATCAGTTAGGGGTATGCATGAGTACAGGACCTCAACAGCTGATGACACGTCAACACTCGTGGAATGAAACTGTCCTTGTTCCACCTGTTTTCCAAGATGAGCTCTTGTACAAACGCTTTACCAAACTCACAACTACAGGCTTCACTGTTACAGTGACTCTGTTATATGCAAAGTGATCCATCTGAATATATGATACAACATGGTTGAGCTTTCATGACGCTGCGCTACTCCAGAAACAAAAACAACATCTTGGCAGAAAATTATTACTTATTAAAGTTCTTGACCTAACAAAAAAGTCAGTATTTCTACAGGAATAGACATCACAGACAACAGCAAAACTTCAATGGTAGTTTACTTCCATACTTGAATTTTTACAAAATATATTCTAAACAGTGGCACAGATGTGGGATCATATGGGGATCATTCGCGCAACTGTTGTTGCTGTTAAATTTTATTTTTTGGGGTTGTGTCGGATTTGATCCTCACTTGTGATTGGTGTAACCAGATGATTGCACATAAATCTACATTTGACTTCTGTAAATGGCCATACTGTTGCTTGGTACTGTGACCATTATAACTATTATAGCTGTTGTTTTTTCAACATTATGACTTAAGTTTATTTACACTATATATATATATATATATACATATATATCCACAGAAAAAAATAAAGAGACCATTGCAAATTTTCATTTAATCAGCATTTCTAGATGTGTTGTGGTCATTCCAGTCGTGTGTCTGTTGAATTTCAACAAAATCAAACCTCAGGAATGTTTAAGTCATCCAACAGCAGTGTGAAAGACTGATGACATGAAAGCTGTGATAAAGATCGAGGTTATCGCATAAAAAATGATTTAATTTTTTTTCTACATGTACAAATAATACTGCTGTATTGCTTAAATGTGAATATAAACTTTGGTTTATTTGCAGTATTTCAGGTCTAAAAAAGTACAGACCATCTTTTCTGTTACTTTTCTGTTTCTCCAGTTTTCATTCTCTGCAAATAATCAACAGAAACAATATTTTTATTTGAAATTTGGGAGAAATATTATTAAAAGTTCACAAAATAAAAATAATCATTTTATCTAAACACATACCTATAAATGGTAAACTCAGAAAAACTGAAAATGATCTTTGAAATGGTCTCACAATTTTTCAGCGCTATGCATATACATATATATATATATATATTTTTTCCCTTATAAATACAATGAGAAGGTCAATATTTGTTTTAAATCCGATTTATCATGTTTTAGATAAGAGGGCAGTTCCGGTGTATGCTTCATCTTGATCTGAATAAGGGTAATAAGTCTCAGTTTTTAGCAGTAAAAATGAAGCCAACATTATTCACAAAGAGGGACCAAAATACTTTATATACCACATGCAATACAGGACTTTCTATGCAACTCCATCCCTAAGAAAAACATGAGAAATGTCGAATGGGAAAAAGAAATCACCAAGAGTGATAATGTGACTTTGAAATAAATAAAAATGGATTTGTGTAAAATGTGTTAAAACATGGAAATGTAATTAAGATGCAAAAACAAACATCCAACATTTGAATTTGCGCGAAAATACGTTTGGAATGACACAAAGCAGTGTCCGGAAGAGCAAATGTGAGATTTAGAGAGAAAGCAATTCCAGCCCTTGAACTTTATAGGAGTTCCACTGAAATCCAGACTTCAGGTTATTTAGGGATAAAGTGAGTAACACTATCCCAACCTGGCACAACATTTATCATTGCAGCAAACAAGCTACTTTTCAGAGAGAAAAAACAAGCGGCCAATGAAATGTTGTGACACACATTGCGGCCACATAAAATGTAAAAGCTTGAATTATAATGGGAAAGTTAGTTCCCAACACATTACAATTTTCCAAGTAGTGCCTGGTTAGGATGCATTTTCAAGTGTTAAACAGAACCCTCAGTAAAGTTCTAGAGGTGTTAAAAGAATAATCTATGTTAGCAGACAACTAATGGACAATGAATGTTCGTTCGCAGACAAAAGTCATTACCAGATCTCATTCACACAGATACATCAGCTCCCTAATGCCTACCCAGGGAAGCAGTTCCCAAGCAGTTCACTGTCCGGGAAGTCCATGACGATTGAAGGACACCTATGAAGAGAGGTCAGTTTATATAACCTGCCTAACACACTCACGCACATCCACCAGTAAACCCCAAGTATTTCTAAAAACACACGGAAAGTATTTGGGATTTGTATGGAGTCAAGTAAGGTTGAATTTGAGACAGGTTTGATTCCATCAAAATCTTTTTATGTTGAAAAGCATGATACCTAAAGTACTGTGAGATGTGTACAGTATTTTGTACGTACATTTGGATGGGTTACAGTTTAAAGACACCAACATAATGAAAAATGTATGAATTACTAGAATAGAATAATTATGTATACATTAAGCTCCCTTATGATTTTTCACTATGCATATTACAATAAAAATAAATATATAAATTGTCAGGCTATTTTAATTTGAATCTACAGTGTGCGAACAACATTTTTTTAAAAGCTTGTTAAATTTATGTTTACACAACAGATACCCGCAAGTCATGTATCTCATACATGTAAATGACAAAAGCAGCCCTGAGGTTCCAGCTCTGGTTTCATGATTATATGCTAGACTATTTTAATAAAAATAAAAAAACAACAACTTGGTTTCTCTTTCTCTCTCTCTTCCTGTGTTTAAAGGATGATGGGAAGGGTCCTTGGAAGTTTCAGTAGTAACATCCCTGATCCATGGTGTACACAGAACTGAGAGGAGTATTTTGAAATTGCTCCTGTCTGAAGAACGACCAAAGATTTCCACGTTTACAAGAAGACAGAGAGAAAAGAGAGACTTCAGCTAGATCATTCACTCAAACACATACTGAGAAACGGGGGAAATTGAAACTTACGGGGTGACACAGATGAACTTGGTCTTCAGGTATGGCTGAATTACTGTAAGAACAAAAAGATGCATGTTATCAAACACTTCCATGTACAAAACCCCCTATAAAAGGATCTTAACAGCAGTAAAACAAAGTACAACAAAAATTCTTCACTGTTGCTACATTTCAATATGGTGTCATTGTGGGATTCTTAGGTCATTTCTTTTCAAGAGCTTTTATCTATTCACTTTAAAATAAAGGAAAACAGAAGTCGAAGATTCTACAATATAGTTTTTGTGCTCTACAGAGGGAAAAAAGAATTTGGCATCTGGGTCAGTAATGTGAAAATTTTCATTTTTGGATGACTGTTCCTGTAAAAACTGTCTAACTTGCTCAACACAAGAAAATGAAACCCACACTTGTCCTGTCATTCTCCACTTCTCCAATTTTCTCAGAAAGAGAAAGTTCTAGTAAACCCCACCCATTTGGTAAAATTCTAATGCAAAAATAGCCGTCTCCAAAATAAATGAGGTTACTCAACTGACAGAACTGCTTTTAAAGTCACGGCCAGACTAAACGTGGAGCATGCACATTTTTGGAAATCTGTTTTTAAATAAAGTATATCAAATCATGAACTTTATTCTTTGTGCCTTCTAATTCATCCTAGCAGCTGATCTGTAGTGTGCTGCTTCTGTTGATCACAAACTTGATGTGTATGAATGCGTCTTATTCCTGCGAAAACACTCACCACATCCAGGGTCAGGGAAGTCAGTTTCAGGCTGGGCCTCCGGGCGGCAGTACTTGCTGAAGGCCTCCTCTTTAGGGATATCTGGGTAGAGGTAAACCAGCGGTGACACAAGGATGTTGGTGGCATCCATGATCTTGTAGCCCATGATGATCTCAGCGAAGGACATGCTGTTAAGCTGCTGCTTCGTGTATGGCTCCACCGACTGGATCTGAGTCTTACCTTCATGAGAACAACAGCAAAATCAGTAAAAAAAACCCCCGTACATTCAGACACACACAACACAGATTTGAATGTGCAGTCTGTGTGCTGTTGCTAGATTTGTGTAATGTCAGTGGGACGGTTCTGAGTGCGGTCACAAATGTACTCACCGCTGATGTCTTTCTCAACCCAGGTGAAGGTGATTCCTCCCTCTTTGCTGCTCTCACTGAAGCGTAGCAGGAATGTCCCAGGAGGCTTTGGGCTCAGAATGGCCCGCTCTCTTTCCTTGCTGATAAAGCCCATAATGTATCTAAAATACACGCATACGAGCTTTATGTAACTAAACAAGGAGTGACCAATATACAGTAACTAACTGCACATCAATGATGTTCAAATGAGTACAGTAACTCACCCTTCATTCCACAGAGCCAAGATGTATTTCTTTACAAGATCAATAATATTATCTAGCCACACCCAGAATGAGAAACCTTTGCCTGCCATGTTCTCCTGCAACCCACAAACACACAGACTCATGTTTAGGGTCTGATTTCATCTAAAATTATACAAGGACAGGAAACAAAAAGATCACGGAGGCATACTTTGCAGAACTTGGCCCATGTGATCTGGCAACCGGAGTAGTTTACGCACGGACCTGCACAAAAATAAGAACCCAAATTAACCCAGGATTCACAAATAAAAGTCAATGTAGAAGTGCTCTTAAACCTTTCTGATCTCAAAAGTTACATTAATTCAACTCAATCACATAATCATTTGGATATATTACATAGTATAACGTTATATAGATATTACACAGTATATAATATATTGTGGAACATTAATTTATTCAGCATTTTCCCTTAACAGACAAAAAACTCTACAAAGCGTGTTTCATAAATATGTTATCTCCTTCGTGACGACATCTTTGTCCTGTGTCAGCTACCGTAGTGCGACGAAAGGAAGGGGTGAGCCATTGGTTGCAATTTATGGCTAGATGTCGCTAAATTTAAAATATATAACAAAATATAATTTACACGTTTAAAAGACGCTTTTGTCCAAAGCGACCTACATTGCATTTAAATTTTTTCAGTATTTGTGTTTTCTTTGGGACTAGAACCCATGACCCACTGAACTACAGGACACTGTACATGAAATAATATATCATATAAAATCTAATACACATACCCAGCAGTTTCTCTGCAAGTGTGGTGAGCTGTTCAATGGTCAGTCCTCTCTTTGTTGTGGAAGAAAACTGCCAGCTCAACACCTCAGCCACCTGATCCCACGTCCCTACTGGAGGTTTGGTGAAGAAATTCACGTTCTGTGAAACCAGAGGGAGAAAATGAGAAGTCATGTAAATTCACTCTCACGCTTGCGGTAAGTACATCTTGGTGTGGTTCGTATCAAACCTTGGGATGATTTGTCAGCATGTTGTACCACAGGATGGACGCCCATGCGTTTGGCATTTGACAGATATTAGAAATGACCACCACAGGAAGAGAGTGTGTCTGAAGAGAGATAAAGACAATCATTTATAATTCACCGTAAATCCTGTTATTTCTGTACAGAATGTTTAATCAGAATTCTGATAAATAGAGACCTGAGGTTACATAATTACTTCCAGAACCCCGCGAGCAAACAGAGGCGGGTGTTTAAATAAGCTGGTTTAATTAACCCGCTGTGTGTTGGTGTTTAATGTGACCCTGGTGCGTAATAGGCATGTACGCAGCGCTGCGAGCTAGGAGTTTTAATAAGAGGGATCTCGCTCAAGGACACGATTTATGGTTACATATTCACATCCTCCTACAGCTGGCACCATGGTGACAGCTTATCATATAACCTTATTGGGTTTCGGCACGGTGAATCAATTTCCAAGAGCTGCGTGGTTTAAACCCCACATCTCAGGGTTTAATATGATCATGTTTGGAGCCCATCAGGACAGAAAATCCTGCCCTAAACATCATCATGTGATGTCACTGTATGCATGCTTTTACCTCAAGGTCAATCTTTAGACCTTGATGGTAGACTTCTGTCTCAAATGTGATAAGATGCAGTTCTTCAGTCACGATCAGTGAGGCCTGTAAAACAGGAGGCAAAGTCAAAGAAATTAACATTTTGTCTAGAAGTTCTGAATAATAATAAAAACTGTGGTTATCAAAGAAAGCCTTACATCACTGTTGGTTCGGCCTCCATTCCCACACCTCTGCTCTCGTAGAGTCTAAAAACCAGGAAAACAAGTCAAGAACTACATCTCCCATGATGCACTGCACCCAACTTTGATTTGAGAGATGATTTGGAGATCAACAGAGCACATGAACGTTCTGGGTGAACTTACCAGATGTTTGAACTCTGCGGACAGGCTGCCATTGTTGGATTCCTCCATGTTCATCACCTTAGTGTTGGTGCCAAGAATGTTGAACTTGCGTGAACTGGAAAAATAAGAAGAAGCATTTATGGTTAAAAACAAGAGAGACTTTTGACAGTGGTGATGACACAGTGTCACAGTGTGGAGAAGTATCCGCTTGTCACCCACCACCATATATGGAAGGTCATATACAGTTTCCAGGTCCAAACGCTCTATCGGATACTATAAGCAAATAACAAAAAATGCTAATATACACTCTCGGAAAACCGCAATCCTAACCTTCATCTTCATAACAAAATCCCAATTAATTTTTCATAATTTATTAAAATATTGATGTCTGAGATTCTCTGAGCTTGAAGACTGCAGTGTATACTGTGCGTTTATAAAGGGTTCACTTAAATATGTCATACAATATGAATAAACAGTGTTCATAAACAGCTGTTGAAGCTGTAGACTAGCTTGAAAAGTGGAGGCTTGGACCTGGAAACCACTTAACCAGTGGATAGCCGAGAGAAAATGTCCAATGCTGAAATAAACACTTTAAAAAGTTAACTCAGGAGCTAGTTCTACCTGATCTGACTCTTTAAAAATTGGTTAAAGAGTTTATTGAAATGTTAGCACATGTACACTGTAACATACAGCATTTGTCACATTTTTATGTTACTTGACAAAACATTGTTTACAATTAAAAGGTGACAATTAAGTTGATTCTGTGATGTGGAAAACGCAGACAGAATCAGTGAATCCAGGCATTAAAATTAAAGTATGGCTAACTTACATTTACATTTACATTTATGCATTTGGCAGACGCTTTTATCCAAAGCGACTTACATTACATTGTACTATACATTTGTACATTTTGTATAGTAAGCAAGTGGGGGTTAGGTGTCTTGCTCAAGGGCACCTCAGCCGTTACCCGTCAGACCTGAGAATCGAACCAGCAACCTTCTGATCATGAGTCCAACTCTCTAACCACTGGACCACGACTGCCCATTATGACATACAAATAACTTCAACAAATTATGACATACAAATGTGAGTATACTATATTATTTACTTTACTACATGGTAGCAAATGTGCTAATACAATTACAAAAAAAATGACAAACATTTTTGGTAGATTGATAAAAAAAGTAGAAAAAAAGAAAATGTACTGGTTTATTTATACTAGTTTATTTTAAAATAGTTGTACATTGTGCCCTATTATTATGTTCAAAAACACTGTAGTATCTAGGAACTCTATTATTGTTTATGAGTAAATACTAAAGTATACAAACATTTTTTTTATGTGGGCAAATATATTACTATTGTATAGTAAAAAAGTAAAACAGAATCAAGAAAAATAGAAATGGAAGAAAATGATGTAGGGTCCTTCATCTATAGACGATTTCATCGGATGCAGGCAGTCTGTTTATTTATTTATTGCATTCTTAACGCCATTCCAGCATCTAAGGCTATATTCATGGCGAGAACTAGTCACTCTATACACACAAGTCGATACTATGCACAAGTCTTTTCTATAAATGAGTCTGGAGGGACAATTTGGATTCCGCAGGCGGTCTGTGTTTGTTGATCGGTCTGGCTAGTGGCTAATAATATAACAATTTAATTTCATTTAAATATGTAATTAATTAATATTTTATGGAATTGAATTACTTATATTAATATTTTATTGTAGATTATTTGTATTAAATAAACAGTTAGTGGAACGGGTCGTATAACTTTGTTGCATTTAAGTTTAGCTTTTAAGTAACGGGTCTTCTACTGGTAACCCAAAATAATACTGACTAGACTTGTACCTTGTTAGTTAATGTCATTTACTTGCTATTTCTTTTGCTTGTTATCAGTAATAATCTGCAGGGACTCTATTCTTTGTGGATGTGTACCAGAAGTTAGGTTTGGGCCACAAAAGCGTGCATGCGCCATAACGTTTGTTTATGTTGTTGCTTTGAAAAATCACTTAAAATGTAATAAATGTGACCTCAGAACTCACCCTCGAATGGCTGCCACATCGCCCGACTCCCTGCAGAACACATGAGAAGAGAATATTAGCTTAAACTCAAAGCCATTTCAATCTGACAACAGACAGAAAACTGTACTTACTTGTCAATGCACACTTTGATTTTCAGCTGGTAATTCAACTCTGGAAATTTCACTAGTAACCTGGAAAAGAACAGAAAATGTTTTAGATATTAGGTTGTGGTGTCTGTCTGTCTCTACAGATCTCCACATCCTCTCCCATGAATTAACTGTGTGTAAATACCTGACTTTGGTGGTGAACTGCACACCGGTTTTGATGACGAGAGGTCGGTCTGGGTGCATGGGCATACACGGCTGTCTCTCAACAACAAATGCACTGCAATAAAATGAGCAGATCACAAGAGGACATGTTCAGATCTCAATCCACTGGCTCTTCAGTAGCAGATATCAGATGATAAAAAAGGCGTGTGCTTTTTAAACCTCTTCATAAGGTTGCGGAACAGATCTACAATCTTCTCTTCCAGCGCAGGGCGGTGCTGAATGATGGGATCTCCTTTATATGAGACCTTCTGCTGAAGCTCCTCCAACTTCTTGATCTGCTGTCTGATCTGCAGCTGTGACTCAGCCAGTGAGGTGATCCTGAAAGAGAGGGATCTTTAAAAAAAATGAACTCAACAGTGTGGTCAGGTGAAGGTACCGTTCTTCTGTACCATGTCTCTAAACGATCCAGGCAGATGTTGGGTGGTCCTCCGATGCAGGCGATCTGCTGTCTCCTCTTCCAATCGGCCAGTTCTTCATCGGTCAGGTTCTTCTGCACGAAATCCATGGCGGACAGCAGGCCGGCCATCTCGGTCACAATTTGCTGCAGAACAGACAGTAAAATTAAGATGATGATCTTCGTCCCCACAAGATACTGCTGTGCACAAGATCTTGTTTATAATCCTAAAGTGAAGCTGCTAGGTATCTCACCCTCCTCAGCTGATCTAAAGCACTCAGCATCTGCTCCAGCTGAGCCATCTTCTGCCTGGTTGCTGCTGCCTGGCTGTTTCCATTCAGGTCCTGGGACAATTCTGGAAAAATAATACATTGAGAGAGAATTATGCCACACATAATTCCTCTACCAGATATCTGGCAGTGGGAGTTTTAAGAATTTTGCAAACATCTGACTCTGCTTGCCATACCTCCAGCACTCTTCAGAGTTTTGTAGTTGAAGTCAAAGTCATCCTGGAGGTTCTCCAGCATCTTCATCTTCTGTTCCATGTCCTGTACAAAAAAAGTGATGTGCAATTATGTGAGGTGGAAATAGACTTTTGCACACTTGCTCCTGTTCCCATAGCTAGTAGAGAATTGCATTAGCATTGCAAAAGGTTCTAACAAAATGCATAAAAGTTAATGTAAAGTCACCACATTTACAAACCTGTACTCTCTTCCTGATGTCCTGGAGATTGTGTTCCAATATCTGCTGTTTTTCAGTGACCACGGTGCCTGTGGGGTGAGCGACCTGACCGTCCTACATACATCCAGCAGACATCAAGAAAGGAGAAACAGTAGCAACATTTAGCATTGACCAAAGTGCATTTATGTATATATTTATTGTAGGACTCATTTTATTTTCTAAAATGTTGTGACTGTTTATGAGCATAGATGTGCCTGTGACCTGCTGTGCAGTGGTGGCTGTCTGTAGCAGCCGCTGCTCTTCCCACAGGCAGCGAGCGACAATGCGAGCAATCTCCATGGGCTTCTCCAGATACTTGCTCTGCAGGTGCTGTTTAATGCGCCGCAGGTTGTGCTGGTATAGGACGTTGTTCTCCTGCAGAAAGCGGCTGTACTGCTGATCAATCTCCCCCAGCAAGTTGTGGAACACCAGCGTTGCGTGCGACTCCTTGTTGGCTGCATATGCCCTACGGCAGATGAAAGCAAACGTGTGATAAGCGCACGGCTTCCTGCATTCCATATGTAAACTTGATGATAAATTGCTAGGGATCCACAACAAAACAGGGCACTGGAAATATTCAGCTTCGTGCCACTGAGCAGAAAATTTAACTGAACAAACAGGAGTGGTGAGAAGAAACCTGGGCAGACTGAATGCTAGAGGAGTCTAGACTCGTTCCTTGAAATGTAAAAAGGTCAACTGCACAATTTTCTGTCATCTTCATTTCTGTGCATATTAGTCATACTGATGTTGAAATAGTTATGAGATTTCAATTCCTGGAAGTTCTTATGAGACATTTCTTGGGACTAAGTCCTTACTATTGAAAGATTCAGAAATGCTTTCACTTCTTGGAGTTTTCAGATCCTGCAAATGCTGTGACTATTTTTAGCCTTCTACCAAACTCCACCCAAGTTTTCACAATCTTTAAAGTTGACATAAGACAACTTCTTATATACTTTCTTACATATACTTGGGTCAATGATGTATAAGCAACACTTTTGTATGTGATTTTCTGGAAAAATAAGTAATATATAAGTTAATACAAAATTACCAAACAAAAATATGAGATGATTACTTACCAAAACATATTGTTTTACACACTTTAAATACTAAAGATTTGTAAAAAATGTTAAGCATGTCAAGGAAATTGATTATTTTAAGATAAATCATGGTCGTGTCTATGGTCATAAGGCTATGGCCAATTCATAGACGTAAAACCCTAAAATCATTTCATTAAACATTTTAATATACATTTATGTGTTCACCACATTCTTATTGCTTGAATTACTGCAATAGATATTATTATTTATTTGTATTTTAAAATTGGCATGTCGAAAATTCTTTATTAAACATTATTGACCCACTTACAGTACCTTAAAGAGACAGTTTAACCAACAATAAAATATTTTATCATTTTCTTACCTTTATGTAATTTCAAACTGCATGACTTTCTTTCTTTTTGCAGAACACAATAAAAGATATTTTGAAGAACTTTGGTAACCAAACAACATTAGCCCTCATTGACTTCTATTGTATGAACACAAAACCACACTGATGTCTAAAAATATCTTCTTTTGTGTTCCACAGAAGAAAGAGTCATATACAGGTTTTAAACAACATAAGGGTGAATGATAACAAATGTAAAATATTTAAAATATATATTTTCTGTCACAATAATTTAAAATATTAATTTTGCCTGCTTTATAATAAATGACTGCATTAAAGTAGCAACCAAAATATTTTAGTCTGTAGTAGAACAACACTTACAGACACACAGTAACTTTAGTGCTTGATGCAGAACGCAGCAGTGATACTGTTTAGAGGATTAGTGTTAGATTTTGGATTCCCCGCATACAATGTATAGCCTTGAGAGGCAGTAGGCTCTCCTAAGTAAAGAAGGGGTCATAGGGTGAGCGGACATTCTTTGTGTGTTGCTATAAGAAGATGGCTTTGGGATGCCTTGTTGACACATACCTTATTTGGTCATACTATAGGACCCTGAACATATGATAACTTCTAAATGTATCCTTGTGCCATATAAAAGGCCATGCTTCTGAACAATAAATTGAGCTAAGAACCAGATTTACTCCTGACTCTGTTGGTTTCTTTTGCTCCCAGATCTGCAGAAGGCATCCTCACAACATCCAACTTATGATTATTATTTGGTTTGAGAATAGGGTGTGATCCAAACATAGAAAGGAGTTTCGATGATAATTTGAAACTTAACAATTAGCAAAACTACAAAAGTCAGGAAACAACATTCTGAGTTTAATCTATTTCATCAGGAAGTACAAAAGGCTGAAGAGATAAAACTCAGCTTCAATACATCATCACACACAACATCAAGCAAATGTACCGCTTCAGTCTGAACTCAACTGCCGTCTATAAATAAGCATTTTGGTCATTCTGTCTACTCGAGAACACAAACCAAAAAAACAACAAAGTACTTGAGTATCTGTGAGTAACATATGTGATGCAATCTGGGAAAACCCAACCAGATTTTGATACCATATGAAAGTTGGGTTCCAGCCCATACCTTGTATGAAACAAAAGTTTTGATTATATAAGTTATATAACATCCCAGCGGACATCCAACGGCTTTTCCCAGATCGCATCACATATAATTGATCATACTGTATTAATGCCCTGTTTTTCTCATTTTTCCACAAACTAATCAATGTATCTTTAAGTTAGTATGTCAATATGTACATTAATATGTTGGTTTGGGACAGATATCAAGTAATATAATCTTAAATTATATGAGTTGCACAGCTTGATTTTTGAGCTCTGTAGCTGAGCACTGCCGACGGATGTTTAATGGAAAAACAACGTCCGTTTCTTAAAGATGCAACGTGAAGCTGCAGTCCTTGTCCTTTCTGTGCCCCCGTTTAGACCGCATAAAAACAACACACTAAATATAATGTATAGATCTGCCTGAAAAATGACCATGCATTAGTGATCAGTCATCATGAAGTATTCAAATACTGCCCATCTCCACTGCCTGCTTGCATCACTTTCCTTATTCATTCTCGGTTTATTCATGCATGCTATAATACAGAAAGTAATCAGAAGACTGAAACCGGACATGAGTCATTTAAGTGTGACTTTTCAGATCCACAACAAAATCATAAAGACGACTTCCAGGCCAGTCACACTGACACAGTGCAAAAATACAGAAAACCTTTGGCACGGTGCGTGTTATTCTGCAGACTTTCCAGGAGCACTTTTACGGGCAGAGGCGTGACATCACAAGTGCAAAGATAGCAGGCATACTGAGAATAAGGAAGTGCGGCTCCAAACATGAGTGGTTATGCTTTCTGTACGAGCTTTAAAAAAACGTATCTAATACCACTTAAAGTGATAATGAAGTTGAAGTGATAGGTATCTTTTCTCATGATGTGAGAAACTGTTCCTTCTGAAATTGTTCTGTGAGAACCGTTTTCTGTCATGTCACATCCCTGTGGCTTTAAATCTTTCAATTCGAGGTTTAGCTTATGAAACAAATAAAACAAACACTGTCTCAAGTGGCTAAAATGAAGCAGGTTTCAGTAAGGCTGATGATGTCATATCCTGTCTACCGCTGACAACTCACCAATCCTGGCTCTCGATCCAAGGTGCCAAGAACTGTCGCAGCTCCATAGGGAAGCTGTCGCTGTACAGGTGATACAACTGCTCCAGGTAGCGCGTCTCCAATTGCTGTAACTGATTCCACTGGGCCATGTTGACCTACAGGAGAGAGAAAGAGATAAATGAATTGATCAATTGATACAATAAGGGCACTTATACAACAGGTCTTTCAGCTTGTTAACTTTCTTTCCTTACAGAACAAGTTTCCTGTTGAGGGAAGAAAAACATTCGTTCACTTCCTTGTATGCACTTCAAAACAAAGCCAGCTTTTTTTCTACAGAACAGTATGCGCAGAGATCGCCTTTAGACTATATGTTATACTGACAAATAGCCATATTGATTCTGGTTTCATTTATTTTAATACATGGATTAAGGAAGATCTTCATGGCAACACCATCCTGTTTACACCAGACAAACATTAAAGATGTCAAGGAAGCGAAAGGAGCACGTCGATGCCACAGAAATCAGTGGCAGTTCATCTTGAAGCGTCGAGAACATCCGTTTAAAGAGGAAAACCTCAAAAGCCTATGAAGCCTGTCTCTCAGAACATTACATCAAACAGCTACTGAGCACACACACGTCACGCAGTTCACCACACACATACAGAGGTTTGTGCTGACAAACAGAAAAATATCACGCTTTCTTTAGACCCTTCTCCTCTTAGGCTGCTCACACCAATAACTGATATTTTGAAGATAAAGCGAGAGTAGAAAAGGGAAACGTGTCCCGAGTTCCTCACAGATTCAAATATTTTTTTCTTTACTTCAATTTCTTTCAACAAAACTCTTCCAAACACTGAGCTGTCTATCAGGCAAACCAGAAAAACAACTTGTTTTTAAATCTTTCAATAATCAGAAAGTATTATGATCAAATCTAACCCTAACCTAAAACAAAGCAAAAAAACAAACTTACATTGTTATCCACAAAACGGGTAGCAACTGCGCTCGCCATGTCTACCTCTTACATGAGCAATGGGGAAGTGAAGGACTTTATTCCTGTACAGGTGTTATATGACGTGAAGGGTAGGACCCAAAGACATAAATACCCAGATGTCACATAGGCATGAACATGGTATGAACTATAACTGCTAGGAATTTAATCACAATATACATCATAGTATTGGTCTGCATTTGAACATTTTACATTTTACAAGATTTATAGACAGCTTATAATATACAAAGTTGATTTGCATTTCTGTGCTCTGTTGTTAAAAGCCACACAGTTTTATACAAATTGAGTTGAGCCAAACTTACAAGACACAGGAGAAAGGCTACAGATTATTAATACAAGATAAGATTAATAAATATTAATAATCGCTAAAACTGTAAATAGTGTATGCTTTATTTCCTGTAGCTTTTTTTTCTGGGCATTTTTGCATATTTGAATAAAACCCATATTCCCTGATATGCTGTAGTTTGCTTTTTTTGCAAAACACTTTTGTCCACTATCTTAGAAGTTTAGTGTTTATATTGTACCAGAAACTTCATATTTTGAATATTGTACAAATATGCCTCTGAACATTACTTTTGGACACTACTATATAGTTCATTATATATATTAAATTGTATACAATTATTGTGTATTTTTCTGGTATATTCCATTATAAAATACTTTTACATAATATACATTTTTATGTCTTACATTGAATATAAAGTCAAATGATTGTTGTTAATTTTGCAATTTGGTAGAATTTCTTTATATTTATGACTGGCATCATCGCTATCGCTATTAGAAAAAAATGATATATTGTGAATGTTTTGGATTGCTAAATTCATTTCTGGTTCATGACCCTCTCTGGTCATTTAGTCTGTTCTCTATGATGGCCCAACAACTAATCTTTACAAGAATGTCTTACCAACATCCCATTTAATGTTAATATATTAATGCATGTCATATATTTATGAAAAATATTTTTAGTTGTATCGGCCAGCCCCACCTAACACACACAAATATTGTGTGTAACATAAACACAACAGGAAATGTTTTGAAGGCATCCTTGTTTTTTAGGGACACTGCATATTAGATGACACCCATTATCTTGTATCATATGACCAAGTACTGTAAGTGTAGAGAAGAAAACGTTAACGCTTGTGATCCATGTTCTCCCAGAGGGGGATTTGGGTATCTCCCACCACCTGGCACCCATTCTCAACTTTCAACCACGTCACTGTTCCCAACAGCAACAAAAAATCCCCAAATCAGAACAGCATCTCTCAGATTGTGATCACTTACAGGACGGGCTATGAGAGGTTCAAAACAACACCCTGCCACACAATGCTGGTGAGCCTTCCTTCCTTAACCAGACTCACTTCTGACTTTAAATGGAGTCGGCTGACTCAAAGTGCAGTGAGAACATGCAACAGACAATGAGTCATATTTTGCTACAGAACATCAGTGGTTTGACAGCAAGAGAATCTGTCAGAGCATCTGAGGAGTCTCAGAGAGGACAGCTAGAAGAGCACACAAAGCTCAAAGATGAGAAGACTGAAACTTAGAGGATGTTTAAACTGCAGCTTTCAAATGAGTAACCATAAAGGGGATGTATGCAAATAGAAAACAGATAAAAGGATACTGTTATTGATGAAAACACACAAGGTACACACAAGGTGTTTAACTACCAGCATCATTGCTTGTAGTAGGTACATAACTGCAATAAAGTCAAATTTGTTATATGTGAAAAACATTGCAAAACAACTTCCTTGTCAAACATTTTGACTGAAGATGACTAAAGGTGATATTTTAATAATGAAAATTCATTAGAGGTTTCTGTAGCTCAACCGAACAAGGCACTTTAAATTCAAGTTGCTTCTGATGAAATGAAGGTCTTTAGTTTGACGGTGACCTAGCCTCGGTTACGTGAAAGTTGAAGTAGGACAGACACGTCTAGCTTTGTATTACTTGCCCTGTCTCTCACCTCCTACCTTCCTCCTACATCACACTCATTCAAAGGGATCTGTAAACAATTGCATTGTCTTGCTAGTCTAGTGATTACATGGTATTTCCATCAATTTTGTCATTGAAAAAAATCCCACGGGTCTGCATTTATCGTAATGCCACAAAGGATAATCTGGAAGTCCGTATAGTTTAAATTTTAGCAATATCTTCTCTGTTTGTTTGAGTATTTGAGATACTCTACTGTTTATTTGCTTATTTGACAGGGCAACATTGGTTTGCATGATGTGGGGGTAGGGCTGTCACGATTATGAAATTTGGCTGACGATTAATTGTCTGTTTTAAGGCTTTGACAATATAACTATTAATGACATTTAATTTATTTAACAAAGAAAATATATACTTTAGAAATGTGAACATTTTGTAAATAACTAATATTATTTACTGTAGAGTGACCTTAACAGAGAAGACTTGAGTCTTGAGCACTAAAACTAGATATGAGTCTTGCTGTGTAGATGCAGTAAATCTGGAGGAAAACAAATAATAAAAATTATTGTGACGAGACGATTTTTTCATAATTGTGAGAACCCTAGTTGCACCACCATGTTTTGTACAGTAGCCCTAAATGGACAAGCAGCTCTACAAAGCACTTTTCCTTTTCCTCTCCCTCTACCCTGCGGTACGCAGTCCGGTGGTCCCTGACTTTACAAAGGGGAAGAAAAACGTCTACTAACTCCCCCACTAGTAGCCGCTAAAAATCCCACACAGCGGCTTTAAAAATGCTGGGTTATTTTCAACCTAAGACTGTGTCAATAAGGGATGAACCCAACCATTGGGTTGAATTAACCTAGAAAATATTCCTATTTGACACAAGCATCAGTTGAATCAACACAACATAAGTTAATTAATAACCCAACAGCTGGGTTTGTCCCTTTTGACCCAACCATGGGTAACCTATTTTTTAAGTGTAGGTAAGAAATGTTTTTTAAGAACATTTTACTGAAAGGTTCTCTGGGAACCAAAAAGTCTTCAATGTCATCATTTTTAAGAGAGTTATCAAGACAGACTACTCAATGTCTTCTGGTAAACTAAAATCAGAATCACATTAAATAGTGAAAAAGGTTTGCACTTTGCCCCATTCCTGAAATTGCAGTAAACATGCAAGATATATGATAGTCTGAGAAATAAATCACAAAAGTATAAAAACAGGTTGTTTTTGTACAGATGTTAGAAGCCAAATACTGTTCTTAGGCCTGGTTTTACAGTATTTGCCAAGGTCATCTAGACATCTGTCTTCACTTACTCACCCTCGACTTGTTCCACATCTGTATTCATTTCTTGGTCCCGATGAACACAGAGAAAGATATTCGGAAAAATGCTTGTAACAAAACAGTTCTTGGCCACCATTGACTACCATAGTAGGAAAAATTGCTTTATAAATTTCTTTGTTCTGTTGAACACAAAAGAAGATATTTTGAAGAATGTAGGAAATCAAACAGTTCAGGAGCACTTTTGACAACCATTGTGATTTTACTTACTGTACCACAGTAAGTAAAATCACAGTGGTTGTCAAAAGTGCCCCAGAACTGTTTTGGTTACAAGCATTCTTCCAAATATCTTTCTCTGTGTTTATCAGAACAAAGAAATGAATACACATTTGGAACAAGTTGAGGGTGAGTAAATGATAACAGAATTTTTATTTTTGGGTGAACTATCCCTTTAAATGCGACTAAAATTTCTAAATTCAGGTAGCAGCCTTTCACTGAGTCTGCTGTTTGCCAATAACAGCAGGCACAGTGGCCCGTACAGATCAAATAAAACATATCTGCAGTGCGAACAAACATAGCCTTTCACTCTCGTAGGAATGACTCAGTTCTTTAAAACTCTGGTTAAGAACCAGATGCGTCTAGGCCAAGCTCATGACATAAATAAGTAATATCAGAAACAGCTGACAGATGTGGCCTGCATTTCAATAAAACTAACAGGGCTTCACACCAGTGTGCACTGCAGACCTCAAAACCAACATATGAAAGTATGTCAGACATATTACAGAAACATATCATAATCTATATTTAATCTTAAATCAAATTAAAACGGTAATGCAAGCTTGTGCATCAATGCACTTAATATTGAGACATAAGTCTTTTGCAATTAAGAATATTAGCACTTTTACTGTCACAAATGGGCTTTTTGTCTTATCACAAAAAAATATTATTAAGACCACCCTGCAGGAATAAAATGAGAAGATTTTCAAACACACTTTTAAGCTAGACTGAGAAATGTTTACAGTAGATTTTGTTCTGCAGTAAAACAGTTTGCAATGTTAATTCTACTAATTTAATGCTTCTAATAAAATCTCATTTAAAAAGATTGAAACCTATAATTTCAAACCAATGCAATCCTTGGAAAATATTGCAAGTCGCAATTCTTGTCACAATTCCCAGGTCACAAAAACAAGATTCATGCTTTCAATGTAATATCAAATCAGAGTTCCAGCAATAAAGTGGTACCACTGTGTCTTCATGCAGCAGCTAACAGTTCACTTCAGAGAATCCGGTTTATTTCCTGCCTCAACCAAAAACCATTCCAAAGCTTTAAAATTTAATGAGCACAAGCAGACAGCCAGGTCCCAGAATGATGTGCTGATCACTGAGAAAACAGTTAAAAAGAACCTCAAATATCTCCCAAACAATGAACTAGTGATTTAACGGACCACAAAACTCACGGTTCGGAACATATTGTGCATTCTGGGTCACGAATCAGATAATTTTTTGGATCAGCTAATGTAAATGCTCATTATAATTTAATTATTATAATATGTGCAGTTTAGAGAATTTTATAAAAACTTAGGTTGTGAACATACCCTGAAGATATGTTTCTAAACAGTTATTTTTTATCTTCTAGGTTATGTCATACAGTATGCATGTATTATTAAAAAATAGCAATATGTATAACAAATAAATATGATATAAAGGTTCAGTCAGAGTGCGCATGGATAGCGCCATTAGCGCTTGGACTCAACACAACATTACTTTAACTTTACAGTTATCTTACGCAGCAGTTTAAGTTAAGATATACGAGAGAATGCGCTTTAATATTGTACTCGTCCAGTTATCTTCTACTCTATGATGAATAAACTTACAGTTAATCTGCGGGTCACATGCATTCCGAACCGTAGTGCATGATCCATATGGATCACGGATCAATCCGTTTCAGCACTACAATGAACCAATGCTCTAAAAAACGGTTCTACACTATTAATTAGGGCTGTCACAATCGCAATTATTTGACATCTACACTGCAAAAGACCCTAATATCTAGTTTTAGTGCTCAAGACTCAAGTCTTCTCTACAGTAAATAATATTAGTTATTTATGAAATGTTCAAATTTTTAAAGGATATATTTTCTTTATTGAATAAATTAATTGTCATTAATAGTTATATTGTCAAAGCCTTAAAACAGACAATTAATCACCACAATCGCAATTATTCAGTAGACAATTAATCGTCAGCCAAACTTCATAATCGTGACAGCCTTACTATTAATATCTGTGCACTGTGACCTTTTACTTTTATCAACAAGCTCAGTCATACTTCATGACACATCAGTGCAAACCAGCTTCAGTCTTTGAGCATGAAGCAGTCATCATGTCAATATCAACCTGACCAAACAGGTGACTTCTAATATTTAAAGTTAGTATGCAGTATTTTCTAAAAAAAAAAAAAAAAAAGCTAAAAGAAAAAAGACATAACCAATGCAATTTTTAGGATCACATGGCCAACTAAGTACAACTCATTTCTGTTACACCTTGTTATCGGATACTTTCACTTTCAATAAATTATGATGCATTTCTAATTGCTGAAATGTCTTTGGTCTAATATTTGGTTTGATAAGACAAAAAAATACTTAGTATGGCTAACTTCCATCTTTACCCTAAGGACAATTTCCTCTTTGATGAAACAGATTTCTGGAGTGTGACAAACAAATGTTAAACTTGGCAAACTCTCTGTACTGATGCAATAATAATAACTGCTATAAAACAATGTCCCCACCCACATGGGTTCGACTGTGAAGGTTTGCCCTTACCCACATACAAAACCTTGGCGTTAACATTTGCAATCTGCTATGCTACATGACAAATGTGAAACTGTGGGTGCATTTGTTTATTGTACAAACAAACTGAGAAGGAAAGCTGGGAACGTCCCACTGCTCTGAGAAAGCACATCCTCCACCCAAAACATCTGCATTAGGACAAAAAACACAAATGATCTGATCTTTATTAGATCAGTTTACTCCGTAATGATGATCTGAGTCATTAGGGACCTTGAAAAACTTGATGTTGTGGTTCGAGTCCATGGAAAAAAGATCACTACACCCTTTTCTGAAGTGTATAATACATGAGAAACGATTGAGGAACTCTACTGCCTGACACCACCAAAACCGATATCATCTAAATTAATGTACCGAGTCATTTCAAATGTTCGATTATAAATATGCAGACTTCATTTCTCACACAAAGCTCATTCAGAAGTTCACACATAAGGTGTAGTAGGAGGTAAAATTACCTGTACCGTAGTTATTGTATGAATGTAAAATTAGTTTACATCTACATACTAATCATTTAGGCCTATTAAACAGGAAAACAAAAGGGGAAGCTTTTCAGATGTGACACTAATTGAACATACCGGAACAAACGCTAATAAAAGGAATGGACTACTATGCATTGTAATTCCAGTAAATAATAGTTGTAAAAACTATTGTAAGCATGACATACGCACAAATTACCTATATATATATATATATATATATATATATATATAGCTTTATAAAACACATCTCCATGGCGTTGTAATAACGAATCACGTGTTAAGCACACATCACCTACAATCAAATTCTACAGATATTTGAATAGTCTCGTATGTGGTGCAATGTAAAACTCCCCGAAGCGACTTAAAAAGCAGAAACGAAAATGCGGTGACCAGCAGCAAAGGCCGGTGTGCTGCCGCTCTTCATCGCACCTCACACGAGGATTCCCTCGGCCATATACTGGAAGAGGTGACGTCATGGGGGAGAAGTGGGGAATACCCCCGAGGTGCGCGTGAAAAAAGACAGAAGCCTCCGCACCTTCAGCTAGAACTGAGACACTAACAGAAGTTTCAATGGAATCGATCCATATGTATTAACTGGAAAATCAGGACAACAGGCTACCGATTGTGTGCTGGAGATGTGGGCGTGTGTAAGCAACAGTGAACACAGAGAGAGAGAGAGAGAGAGAGAGAGAGGATACGACAACATGACATCTCGTGTTTTTCATGATCGAAGAGTTTAACCGGTAAAACACAGGAAAACAGGATGAAATCATCACATCAGGCTCACGTCATAAAAACAGACGTAACTGTAAATGTTTCTTTTAACTTCTCAGTTACTTATTTTAACTTAGAAACACAGTTTATTTTAACACAAGTCATGTAAACACTGTTACTACGACTGTCTCTTGTTCTCAGGACACAACAAATTGTTATAGTTTCATGTAACGGTTTAGCTGAAATAATCTGTAACGTTACATTTATTTCCGTCATCAGCGCACCGCCTTCTCAGAAATGAAACAGCAGCTTAGCACTTTAGTACATCAACACTCGATGCAAAACAGCAGTACGAATCCTAATCTGGCACAGAAACTACTGAATATCCACAGAATTGCTCAATTCTTGACTGCCATAAAAAGGGACGTGGCTGGATAACTTACCCCTCCTGTGTGTCGCTCAAGGGTTCTGAGAAAATGTGTCGATCTGTCCACAAGTCCCCCTCGGAAACAAGCGCCGTCAAAACGTTACCAACTCGTCCGAAACGCCAATAGGCTACAGTTTAAGAGATTTTTCGCTATTCTACAAACGTCTTTTCTAACTTTTTGTGTACCACTAGCACGCAGCCTACAGCGGTCTGTGCGAAAATGGGTTGCACATTTTCAGCTTCTCTTTGATTGACAGGACTTTGGGACGCTTGTGAACGAGATCACGATTTTGACCAATAGCTGAACTCGAATGACGCTAGGAAGGCGGGTCAAACACCAAGCGCGTTTGAGAGCGTCTGTGTTTATGGCGCTGGCACGGTTGGCTGTTCCGACAGACGTATCCTCCCTCAGGGCGCGGTGTTCTGAAAGCGAGCGCGGCGGGAGGGAGAGAGCATTTACGGAACAGCGCGGCTGGAAGTCATCTGAATTACTGGCAGCGCTGACGTCATATCAACTTTAATTCAGTGGATGTGAAAGGTGTAGCGCTGTGACGTTCGCCCCTAATCGATGAAGTTCTTTTAATAACACTGTGACACTGAGCGATGTCATCACATTAAAGAGCTCAGGTACATTTGTTTGGCGAAAAAAATGTTTTTAAAAAGTTATTATGTTTTTCATATCACTCGATGAATAATGTTGTAATGAAAATAGTTTAGGATGAAACCATTTTCTAAATTGGGGACCAGATGTTAGGTTTGAAAACATCTTGGTTATGGAGTTGTTTTGTAAATTGTGCAAAAAAGTTGAACTAAACGTGTTACATTGTAATGTAAAACGTTTGCCCTCGGGTCCTGCGTTCGGTGTGTTACACCACAAATGGACTTCAAGGAAACATCATATGGTGTTTTCCACAGGGCAAAAGCCCAAATGTCTTTGTTGTTTTGGGCTACATCTGCTCTTCATTCAATGGCTAATGGTCGTGGCAAGAAGTCTGTGTACGTAATAAAATGAAATGAAATAAAATGTGATTTAAGGAAGTCAGAGCAAGGTTAGAAGTGCCATTTTGTGTTAAAATGAAAAGAGTGTAATGTGCATTTACTGTAAGTCTTGCTAAGATGCTACTGATATAATTTAATGGTTAATAAAGCCACAGCTATAATTAAAAACCAACATATGTGCCCTTTCATATGATACACAGTCTTATTTATTCATAGAAAAAATAGTTTCTGTCATTACAGACCAGAATACTGCAATTCTATTTTACCATCTCTCAAGGAAAAACATTCACATCCTTATATGGAAAAACAACTTTGACATCACCCCAATAGGTCCTGGTTTGTTCTTCCTGTGATTGTGTGTGTGGCGTTTCTTCTCCTGGGACACTAATGGACAAAACAGATGCATGCTTGGCCTACGTGTAAGTGTTATCTGGCACTGAGATGTCAGATTCTGCAGACACACATTTAATATCTTGCATTAAACGTGTTTTCTCCATACAGACTGTAAAATATCGAAGTTATTAATTATTTAAAACATCTATACACATATGACATGACATGCAGTTTCTGGTGCCTGTTATCATCTTTTCTGCTGCTGAACAGCTGAGATCTGCATCTGTAAAGAAATATCAACAAATGTGTTATTATTGTGTTGTGTCTTTCATCCAATCTCTTTCTTTGTCTTCTGTTGTCATCCGCTGCCATTTTGGAAGAGCACTCTCCTTAATCAGATTCCTTCATTGATTTCTTTAATGGATTCCCTCTCCAACACAACACCACCAAGGACAGAGAGAGAGAGAGAGAGAGAGAGAGAGAGAGAGAGAGAGAGAGAGAGACAGAGAGAGAGAGAGAGAGAGAGAGAGAGCACAGCCAACCCTTGTATAGCAAAATCCAGAACTAGCCGCCTGCAGTAATGCATTATGCAGTACTGTCACATCAAATCTGAGAAGATTACTAAGAAATTTAAATGCTAATTCACCTGAACAGGAAAATGTAAATATTTTAATAATTTAATACTTCACTACATTAATAAAAATATTTTTAGATGGATGCTTCCATGTTTTAACGTCATTAAACGTCTGATTTAGGCATCTGTAAAATATATAAATACTGTAACTATTCTCCTATAACATGACTCTGGACAACAAAACGAGAGTGAGATTTTTACATCATCTGAAAGCTTAATAAAGGGTTAGGATAGGACAATATTTGGCCGAGATATAACTGTTTAAAAATCTGGAAGAAGTTGAAGAAACAAGTTTGTTTTAAGGCTCTCTATATACCGCTGTAATGACATTGGGTCACATATGTTTAATAAGGTGTACGTTATTTTTGTACAATAGCAACCTTGTTTTCATGCCAGAACAAAATCTTCGATTTTTCCAATGATTTATAACAAGCAGCTATACACACCACAAAAGGTTTTTCTTGAGTTTGCACTTTTATTTGTTTTTAACAGCCACATACACCTAATTATTTAATACAGCCACACACCTCACAGGGCAACAAACACTGTAAAGCTTCATTTAGCTTCATTCATTGAACTACCACTGTGAGAGCGCTGCGCTAACTGCATGTTTTTATAACAGGCCATCAACATAATACGAAAACAACGTACTTTCAGTGACTGTATTGTCTGAAAAAATGAGATTATACATATTTGATGTGAATGTACCCAAAATAGAACGAAACTTTCGTATTTGGGTTTAACATTCAAATACAAAAGAAAATGTGTTCATGTGTTCTCTATTGTTTAATGGAGCCAGACTACACAGTCCTGTATTCTGACAGAGATCACTCAAATATAGAATATGAGCAACATTTTTGCATAGGTCCCTGTTTATCTAACACTGCATTTATGTATATGTATGGGAAAGAAAATAAACAGACTTGCTGTGAGCTTGTAAAACTGTATGTACAAACAGGATAATCACCCAAATACTGAAAAAAACCTCTGAATAAACCAAAAACAACATTTTCAAATCATGATAAACATTTAAACAAAGTCTGAGCCAGAAAATAAATGATTTGAAACATTTTTGTTCACAAGCATACTAGTGACTAAACAGAAAAGTACTTTTCAACAATGAGAAAGTTCAGTTAGTCATCAGTAGTCATAATTCATTCTTTACTTCCTTTCTTGTAATTTGCAAAACACTGCTTCTTTCGGACAACATAAACTGTGCACTAGCTGTTTTACTTTCAAATCATTCCAACATTTCATTCATTGCTTTATAAAGGTTCAGCTATGTGCATGAGGCCTGCTATTATATCTTACTCTTAAAATCCAATTATAGACACTTTCATATAAATATATAAATAGTTAATATTCACAATTAGGTTAACATTAATGCCATTTAATGGACATTAGAAAGAATTTATGAAAATATTTTTAATGACTTCAACCCCCTCACACACACATTCAGCTTTGTGTTATTATATAACATTTTGTGTTCTTTAAGATCATGTCAAAATGATGAAAACTTCATAATCACACCAAACAATTTCCTTTTCAGGAAAGAAAACACAATAAAAAGAGATTTTAGAAACTGACAATTGAAAAACATCACAACCTTGGAGTTAAGCCTAATATATAACAACAAACAAAATGTTCAGCCAAAGGTCCAGTCTATTCCACATTGCTTTGCTCTTTTATTCCGTCCTCAAGCACATTCAATTCCCTACATCCATGTATCCTCATTTATCTCTAGACCTCCTCGTGGTTTATCTTGAGCTTTTCCTCCGGCTCATCTTTCAGCCTGGACTCACTGGGTGGCTTTTTCTCTGGGCCTCACCGTATCCTGTAACACAAGTCGGGAGTGATCAGCTGCCTCTAGCAAGGCTTCCATCTCCGGGCTGTCCAGATTCACCAGTTCACCTTCCTCCACCTTTGACACCAGGCCAACTCCTTCCTCCCCCTCAAGACTCTCCTGGACCTCCTCATGCTGCTCCTCCGGCTCCGGCGTGGGTTCAGTCTCACCCGCGCGGATCTTCTTCACGTGGAAGGTGAACGGCGGTACGCGATAGGTGGTCGATTTGGAGCGGGTGTAGACGGTGTGATCGGGCGTCATCGACTTCTTCATCTTCTCCCTGGAGCTACGGATCTTCTCGCGGCGCTCTGTGTTGGGCGTCACCTTTGATCCCAGCCTCCCCATCTTCTTCCCCAGGGTCTTCTTGGTCTTCTCGAAGTTCTCTCGGGTTCTTTGACGTGTTTTCTCGAGGTTTTCTTGAGTTCTCTGTCTGGTTTTCTCAAGGTTCTCCTTAGTTTTTTGTCTGTTTTTTTCCATCTGCTCCTTGCTGAAGGCTTTCTTCAGCTCGTCGACTTTCTGGAGGCCGCTGCGTTTGATGCGCTCAACACGAGTTTCCTCGATGAGCTCCTCAATCTCGACTTTTTCTTCGACTTCTTCTCCATCTTCACTCAGCACCTGCTCTCCTTCCTCGCAAACAACCACTGGCTTCTTAGAGTCTTTCACAGGTTTCTCCTTGTCCTGCGAAAAAGGGCAGAAAGAAAAACAACGTTCATCAGCAACGTAAATAAAAACATTATTATTTGCATTCACTGGATGCTTTTTCCTTTTAAACCTGGGCATGAGTATGGCTGATTCTTATGTATTTCTAAATTGAGCATGGTTATACTGTCACTTGTATTACTTCACTTGTCTTTATTCTATTAAAAATAAAACAATATAAGATCAAATTACCTAAATCACCTAAATACTGTTCATATCATAATGTATTATAATGTAATAATGATAAGCGGCCATGTATAAAACTAGCAAAATGTATAGTAGTAGGCTACAGATGAACATTGTTTTTATTTTGTAATAAGGACCAGCTGACTGTCCATTACCCCTAACCATTTAATAAAAACTAAACTAAATGAATCACTAAATGATTTTAAATATTACGGTTCTAACGGGGAGAGCCGCATAAATAAACATGTTTCAGAGTCCTTGCTCTTGACCTAAAACAATACAATTTCTAAAACCACTTGTTATTCCTGTCCTGACTTACCCAATGAATTTCCAATAAGGAAGCAATAAATGTGTTCCGACTCCATCCTAGGACTTACAATGACTTCATACTTTCATCCCTAAAAACCTGTTTAGTTTGACTCTCCACGACATGCTATAACTCATCTAACCTCTGGGAAGGACAATTAGAAAGATTTTACGGGTGAAGGGGCTTTGAAATAAGATAACGAACTGATTTTTATGCAACAAAGATGGAGATGGTCAATGCAATTAGTTTTAAATTCACGCCATTACAGATGAGAGGCGCACTCCCCCTAGCGGCCAATGTAAAGGGTTACACGACGCTAATTCACCTACTTCCCCAAAACACATCAAATACATTTTACAGCGTTGTTTTTTACAGCCTTTAACACTGTTGTTACGGCACTTAACAAACAGCTCTGACAGACGCCAAAGACCAAAGTCCTTTTGTAAAATTGGACTCATAAAAATCACTGATTCACCAAGCGTGGCCTAATGCTTATTTGAAAAGAAAACGCATATTAAAATAGTCTCAACTCTTCACCTTGTATGTTGTTATATGGTGTTGAATAAAGTAAAGTTAATCGGTTTTTTATTCCACTTATGGCAGTGATAATGACTGCAGCCAGTGAGCATTACTAAGTAGATACAACACGCCCTCTGGTGGTCAGAAGGAGAAGTATGTGGGGTGGAGGGGCATGACAGATGGCTAATAAAGATCACAGCCGAACTGAGCAGTCTTTGATGTTAGCACTAGTTTATGACTTGGCTGACTTTGGTGACCCCAGTTTGGTTGCTTCTGTTTGTCTAATAATGTTTTTGAAACGTCAAACCAAATCATTTGGAATTTCTTTTTTTGTCCTGAAAAGGGTTTATAAAGCAAGTTTTGTGAAAGTGGCCATTACACTTTCCATCTCTGTGCTATTACTATTGATATGAAGTCAAATACCAAGTACAAATTATATTTGAAATAAAAACGATGTAAAGCACATTTTAAAGGCACTGTGTGGAATTTTTACCAACTCCACCATCCCCCCCACACCACCCCCCCCCCCCCCATTCGAAGCGCTATGGAGGCCGTCAGAGGATTGTGATGTCACGTTTAATCGCGTTTAATCGCATCCAGAATAAAAGTTTGTGTTTACATAATATATGTCTGTGTACTGTGCATATACATTTAGTATTTATAAAAACAAACCCATACATGCATATATTTCAGAAAAATATAAAAATTAATAAACATTTAAATATAATTTCAATTATTGGTAAATATAAAAAAGTAGGCCTACATCTAAATATTTCCTAAATATATATAGGCCTACATGTATGTGTTTGTGTTCATAAATACAAAATAATTATGCACAGTAAACAGCTATCTATTATGCTAACACAAACGTTTATTCTGAATGCGATTAATCTTTTAACAGCCCTAATGTTTACGTAACACGTCCATTTGTCCCAGTAGGGATACTGTAGAAACATGGTGATTTTATGTAAGGGGACCCGCGGTGTATGTAGATAAAAATAGCTCATTCTAAGGTAATAAAAACATAACGCTTCATTATGTAAGGTCTTTATACACATCTGAACACATAGTTATGGATATTATATTGCATTTCTGTCAATAGAGCCTCCAAAAAACTACACACTGATCTTTTAAAGCCTGATCAGAAATATTCTAATATATTCTTAATTATCTTGCCATTGCCAGTAGATGCTATAAAAGTTCATTTTGGACCCAGGATGCAACTGTTTTGTGCTGGAAAAACACCAGTACAAATAAAGCAGCATGTTGATTTAGCTGCCAGTGTGTCTGTATATAACAACTTAAAAACCCTTGCACAAAAGCCCAAATAATATATATATATATATAGATATATATAGAAGGATCACATCCCTATCCACCTAAAGAGACAAAAAAATACACAGATTAACAGCTATGGCACCATGACAACTGTTACCAAGACAACAATAAAACATTTGAGGCAGAAGTGTGTGCATGACATATACGGCTAAACAGAACTGGTTTGTGATGAGTTGACAACAGCTGTGTGTGTGTGTGTGTGTGTGTGTGTGTGTGTGTGTGTGTGTGTGTGTGTGTGTGTGTGTGTGTGTGTGTGTGTGTGTGACATGTTGAGGATGAGGTAAAGAGCAGCTGCTGGGTTCGGTTGGGTCCAGAACAGAGCAGTTAGATCAGAACCAGAAACTCGAAACTTTATTTGTAATCAGAGGGAATTGCGAAGAGACTATTTATCACGGCAAAACATACGGCAGAAAAAAGCGGCCCAAAAGTCCAAAAACGAAGTCTGGAAGCAAATAATTCCAGGTTATCTCTCATTGGCTGGACACTATATTACTCTCCAGGGGTTGAAACAGAAGCCAGCAAAGTAGTAAAGTCCCTTTGACCTTTCACCTCCTCTGCTTGTGACCCAAAATTGTAAGGATGGATACAGAAATGCTCCAGTTCATGCAGTACTGTATGATCAGGAATACTTTGGGAATGTGCTGTATATTATAACAATGAGGCTGTGCATTACAGTGATGTTTTTATGGGTAGCATTATGAGCAAAACAAAATTTCAATTTCAAATGAACAATAAAAATATAATAAATGATCCTATCTAATGCATATCTAATCACCTTGGTGCATCTAAAAAACATAATTTAGTGTGATTTATAAGTCAAAAATGACTGGTATTACTGTCTTTGTGGGGACATTTGTTCTGTAGGGTTTAGCAGAACCACACACTACTACACAATGTAGAATATTATAAGAGCATTATAATAAAGTTTGTGTCGTGACGTAAGGAATACTGTTTCCGGGTCCAAGTCTCCACTAGGAGACTATTTAAACAACCGTTTATGAGCACTTTCAATTCATGCACTTTCATTCAGTGTACACTACAGTTTCATGGAATCTCTGAAATTAATATTTTAAGAAAATTGTAAAAATGAACCGCTGTCTGGACACACGCTTTACATTGAACGTAAATGTATTTCCAGATCTGTGTGTAACTGAGAGGTTGTGCAAAGATGACATGCTAGTATTATGTATTCCCTCTGTTTATTAAATGTACTGAAATGTTACCACAGTAATCACAGTTAATGTTAATGAGTTGATTACAGGCAAGTGTTCAAATAAAATTCAATAAAAGATAAAGGGATAAAGGAAACAAGAGAGAAATACAGAGGTATTACAGAGGGTAAGCTATGCCAAAAATAGCGACACCCTGTATTGCTGTCTTTAATAACACATTGATCATTGAGACTCGGTATTAAAATAATCAAAAGAAAGGAAACATTACTGATGAAGGTGCAGCGTGTGACAAACATAAATAAGGCATTTCTAGAGACTTCTTATGGTTTGTATATAATTCATTTTAGTGACGTGTTAATTTTCAAGTTATTAAAGAATTTTTGCGTTGGAAGCACACTGCTGCATCTGTCTCTGTTGCCTCAGTATCGAGTGTTGCTCTTGCCGATCTATATTTAACAATAACATATTCATCTGCAGCCTTGCCCCATGCAAGCGATATTAAAGAATCTAGTTATTCCAGGACCTGAGAGAAAACACCTGCGATATGCTATTAATGTTACACATAACATAAGTTATCTTCTATGCCTAAAACAAAGTTGGCTACCTTCTTTGACCCCCCCCACACACACACACACACACACACACACACACACACACACGCACGCATGCACACACACGACATCTATCGTCAACCCATTCATCAAACCTCAAATTCTATTGCAGCATACAATCTCTAACACACACACACACACACACAGCCGTCTGTGTAAATCTGATACCCTGAATTCAGCGCAAAAAATAGAGCGCAGGCCAGCAATGCAGCAGTAAGATCACGCAAACCCTATAAGTCACATCAACTAAACCCTTCTGCTCCCAACAGCCTTCTCATATGATTCAGACTCACACCGATGTTAAAATAACATGTCGCAATATTCTCAATTGCACCGCTTTAAAAAGAGAAACTCCTCTTGTGAGGTGGAACTTGGCGGCCATATTTTCACTCAATAAACCAAAGGGGTTTATTGAGCGTCTGTCGTCTCAACTATTTTCACTCTCAAATTGAAATGTCAACCTATTTATACCTAAAAATATGAATATATGTACACAAGTCGCTCACCTTCTCCTACTCGCATAGACATACTGGCCTGTCACCGTGCAGAAGTGGAGTTTTACTGGAGTAATTCATGTGTCTCAGGGGTCTGTGATTAGATATCTGATAAATGCCCCAAGTGTAACCTGCAGCCTCAGTGGACATTCCACCAGAGAACTGTGAAACTGAGACTCCACAAGCAATTACACTCACACACGCGCACATCATATATGAATATCCATAAGAACCATATGCAAATCAGCTTCATTTGCCATTTTGCAATTATTCAATGCGTGCGATCCATCTGGTGTATGTTCTGTTTATTCCTGGTCCTCATTACGCAATAGGTACCTGGAGAAATGATGGCAAATAGGTACCCAAGCCAACAGAACAGCACTTTACAATCGAAATAAATGACTTCAAGCCCTCCCCTCACTTCTGTCCTTCAGTGCCATGTGCATTAAAAGCATTAGAGAGCAATTACATCATCCATGTTTTCTGCCGGCAGTCTCTCAGAGCAGCGCTGAAAGGAAATGACTAGTTAGTGGAGCTAAATGCAGTAACGCTGGTACAGAGTAAACAACAGCAAAGTGCTAGAACACACTGACCCGACCAAGCCACCATCAGAGGCTTCAGCGTCACTGCGGTAATGAACGAAATGTTACGGTGTCACGTACATTTTGCAAAACATATTTTATGGGTTACTGGTATCATGTGGTTTAAATGATAAAGGGATGTTAGACGTACAAGAATGAACAATAGCATGAACGTTTGTCATTCCAAACCTGTGCGATTTTCTTTCTCCTGTAGAACACAGAAGATATTTTGAAGAATGTTGGTAACCAAACAACATTTGCCCCTATTGACTTCCATATGGACACATTACCATTTCTCAAAATATCTTCTTTTGTGTTTCGCATAAGAAAGAGTCGTATGACTCCATGCAGTCTTATTATATCTGTTATAATCTAATCATTTTGTTAAAGTCAGATGTTTCTGAAACTCTTTCTCTCTTATCTGACAGTAGTGTTGTTAAGCTAACCTTGCAGACGTTACCGCATTTTATACTATTATTAGACCGTAAGGGAGAGTTTATGGGGGATGGGGGGTCTCAGTGTGAGCTTCCAGCGCTCCAGCACGCTCCAACCACATTGAACCTTACGCACTCAACACAACTGCTATCCTATATAGCGGTGAAATATTACTCCACATACTGATCTAAACACATGTTGGCACAGGTCATGAAGAACACTCTTTCACATCTGAAGTGTCTGGTGGTATTTTAAAGACAACCGAATAGTGAGTAATCTACAGACACACACGACTTAGAAAAGAGCTTTTCATCTCTGGTCCTGGAGGATCACTGTCAACCCTTATAGGGACAGTGCACCCCAAAATCACTTATTCACGTCATTCCAAACCTGCACGACTTTCTTCTGCAGGACATGAAATATATATCATACTCTTATTTTAAAGGATGTTGGTAAGCAAACAACATTGGGACCCCATTGACTTCCATTGCATTGACACAAAACCACCTAGATATTTCTCAAAATATCTTCTTTTGCTGCCTCAGTGAAAGAATTTATAATATATTGTAAAACACTAAACTATTATTTCTTAAGGTGCCTGTTCCCTTTGTGCAGTAAGACTATTAACTCTCATGATCTCAAGTTACACAGTTCCTGACATTTACAGTAAGGAGCTCTTCACCTGGAAAGCAATGTGTTTTATTTTAAACAGTCGTGTAGAAACCTATTAACAAACTATCTTTACATGCATTTTAAATTATTACCATTGCAAACAGTTTCACACTGCATGTTTAAAACATGTTTGAAACCCGGGCAACCTAACAATTCTTGGATTAACAATTTCCTTAAGAACCAGCAAAACAACTGTATGTTAACATCCAAAGTTTTGCCAGCGTCCATACCGTATACTTTTGTGCATATATCTGCAATCTTATTTTGGGAGTGATCAATTACATAGGTGAAAAAGCTTCTTGGTGTTTTGGGACATGATTACTTGCAGCATATCTGTGGTATCTGAACCAGCATTGTTCAGAAGTTGCTGTGAGGTTAGACAGAAACCTATCTAACCTCACAGGTCCACTTAGAAGTGAGCTGACACTATGAGAGTGTGTGGGGAATTCAGGGCCAAGCCCCGCAGAGGAATCCATGTGTATTTCAAAAGCGGCCAGACAGAAAGATCACAAATATATACACATTTATATACACAATGTTTAATATTGATATCCTGGGCAATCGCCATAAGAGAAGAGTTCTAATGTAGGAAAAACTCTAGATGATGTGAAACACTTATTAACTAAATCTTTGGTGAGATTGTGAGATACCCTAGTAGTCCACACACACAAACCTTCAGGGTTTATGAGAACGGAAAAGCAGAAGACCACCCAGCAGCTGCGCTTCAGCTTTCATAAGCATCCAGAATTAGTTCTAGTTGTATGGTGGAAAGGTTCAGTCTATTGGTTATAACTACACCATTTCCGGCTGTATGGTTCCATAAAGGACCTTTAGGATCCACAGAAACTTTCTGTTCGAAAAGTAGAAATGTGTTCTACAGATTATACAAGGTAATGTCTCAGTCACACTAGACTTTTTACCCCCATTGACTTCCCTTCAAACACATGTGATGCAACATTTCACTGCATTCCAAAGGTCAAATTTGGCAAACTCAGACCTGCGAATTTGTATCATGTGATGATGTGTGGAAGATCAGTATGCAACAGTGTAACCTTTTCAGTTGAAGCAAATACTAATGATGATAATAATTATTCACAAACCTTTCTTTCTACAGCTTTAAAGTACCGAAAACAACAAATCCTTGATGTGCAAGTAAAAATAGTTTTTCTGGTTACTGCCAAATATATATCATATTCATTCTGAAAATGTAGTGTGAGAACAGCAGAAGAAAGAAACGGTTCTTTTAAGAACTGTTAACTTAAAAGGTTTCTTGGAGAATCAAAAATGATTCTTCTATGGCATCACTGCAAAGAGCAAACATTAACATCTTAAAACATTTACTTTTAAGAGTCTTGGCCCATACATCTACACTCTTAAAAATTATTTTTGGTTTTATCTAAATAAAATAAATAAACAACAAAATGTTAAGCTAGACACAGAGATGTGTTTAGTTAAGGGCAGACTGTGATGTTTTTGGACTGTATGCCCTCAAACTCCATATAGTTGAATGTATGTCATTCCTGATATTTTACCAATCCCACTCCCATTTAATGTGTGTTTATTAAATATGATAACATTATTACATGATCAGTTTGAACTCATCATACGAAGTTCTCTTACCATGAAATCTATGGCATTCCACAGAAATTAGCAAATATTTCCCCCAAAACATTCTGTCTGGGCCAAGGTAAATGAAAGGCTGTAAGTTTTCCAGCAAAGCATGATCCATGCAGTATCGCTACTGTGCCATTGAGTAAGACATGAACTGCAGGTGTAAACAGCAAGTTAGTTTGGTAGTTAAAAGCGTTTGGAAACATGTTCTGGTTAAGTTTGTGTTTACGATTATCAACACAAGCTCTGGCACATACTCACCTGGAAGATGAGGACTTTGAAGTTCTTCCTCTTCAGGAGCTCATGTTCATTGTTCTCCAGCTTTTTGATTTGTCCCGCCTGCTTCTCCAGATCTGTGCGCACGCTCTTCACGTTGACGTTCACCTTCCGTACCTTGTCCAGCAGCTTGTTGACCGTCCCGGCCGTTCCCAAGTGACTCTTCGCCAGCTTAGCCATATCGGCCTGGATGCTGCTCATGTTCTTCTCCATGGTCTCCTGCTTGGCCTCCAAACCCGTCTGAGTCAGCTGGATCTGGTCTACCACACCTATGATTTTATCTAGGAGTGCCAGAACTTTCATACCTGTATCCTGGGCTTCTGACCTCTCAACTCCACCACTTCCACCTCCATCAAGACCCGGTCCCAGCTGGAGGTCCACCTCAGAGTCGCTGTCATCAACGTCATCAACATCATCTCCACGTTTTGAGGTTAACACCTTGGTAGATTTGGCAGGTTTGGAAGTAGGCGCAACTAAGGCGACCTCTTCGTCGTCATCGGAGACTTCGGCGTAGACAGCGCGCTCCAGTTTGAAGTCGGCCATGGCCAGGTTTCAAGTACACAACGATGAATACACACACGCTCTTACTTGTAGAGAGATTTGAAGTGCACACAAACGTGGTCCGGTGTGCAAGAACGCAGTCCCAGGGTAAAAATAAAGCACTAAAAAAAGAACTGAACGACACCTGATGATCAACTCCAACTTGCAGCTCCAAACTATCAACTTCTTCGTCTCTTCACACCTTCACTACTTTCTACCACTACGTACTACTCACTAGGTTTGCAAAAATGCCTCAAACTTTCCTCCCGTCCCTGAAAGCAGGCTAGCTCCGTACAAAGGTGTGTGCAAGTATATATGTGCGCAAGGAGTGCGTGTGACCGTGCACAAATGCCACAGCACCGTGCGAAGCCGCCCGTCAGGATTCCCTTTCCTCCCTTCGTCCAGCCCCCGTGGACATCACTTACTGTAAGGCCACGCCCCCTACTGACCCTTTAAGGGGTTATCTCCACCCTCCACAAAACCTGGCAGGGGCACAGACACACATACCCATCCACTCACGCACGCACAAGTAAGAGACAAACAGCTCAAATGGATTTATGAGTCATAAAAGACTAAATCGGAGCCTGAAATTACGATCAAAGGTTTGTCTTTCCGACTTGGTAAGCGTAAACACAATCACCAATTCAATTAATGATGGGGCACACTTGTAAAAAATTCAAGCAATGTCATAAATATTACAATTTATTTTACTATTATTATTTAATGTTTCTTATTACACACTTACAACATACATTTGTATTACATATGATTGACAACTATTTTCTTAACTTAAAAGTAAACCAAACAAAAGAAATCATGCGTTCAGGTCCACCCTTTCTCTTCCTCACTTAACTTCACTCACAGCTTCTATTTATTCTAGTAAATTGATCAAAGACTCACAGGACTGCATCTGACATCTAGCACACAAACACATCTTCTTTAAGAGCCAGTGTATGGGTATGTTGTAAACTCTCTTACAGACAACAACCAAACAAACATGAAACTGGGCACTGCAGCAAGCAGATTAATATGAAGAATTACAGCATTCAAGAACAATACAGCAATAATTCAGCCCCAAATAAAACATTTGTTAGTGCTGATTTGAAATTGAAATTACAGACATGTGATAAATGCAATTTATTCATGGCATTATCTGGATTGTTCATTCAGATATTATGGATAAGATAATAATCATCTCTGTCTGACAGGAGCTCATAGTCTCACTGTATAATAGCTGTTGTATAGATGTGTTTAGGTACAAATAAAGGGTAAAAGATGTATAAAAAAACAAATAACTAATAATTTAAGAGACTGGGAAAAATAGACTTGGGTTGTATAATGTACACATTTATGAGGCATTGAAGAAATCTGCATCAACATCAATTTATGCAAAAACATATATGCTGAAAATGACTACGTCCTGCTGTGCTTATGAAAAGTACATATAAGTGCAAGAGCTTGAGTTATGAAATCTGTTATGAAGTTAAAATAGTTATGCAATCGATTTTTTCCAGTTCAGCTTGTTTACCAGTAAATAATTCCATTTACATCCTGATGAAGAACACCTGAGAAATGTAGAGCCAATGTAGATTTGTATCATAGAAATGATCGATTCTGGCTTTTGTTTTTAATTGGCTCTGTCAGTTTATGAGTGTTGCAGCTGAAATAGAGGAAAAAATGGGTGTGGTTTAGTCTTCAAACATGCCCTCAAGAATGCTGTCGAAAGTGAAGGGCATAAACTTGAAGCCTTGTCCAGTGTAGAACTTATTCTGGAACTCCACCCTACAAACATTAAATAGAGATCGAGGTCAGGGGCTAAAAGCATATTCAAACAAATTACTATCAGCAAAGCAACCACATGCATAACACTCATGTCATAGATTATTATAAAATGTAGCTCACTGTCTATCAATTTTAAAATGCAAGTTGTGCGATAAAATTTGTGGTATGTTGATCATCATAGAAAATCATCTAAGTTTTTTCTTGAAATTGCATTCAAGGTTTACTAAATCAATTGCACGTTCCCTGAGAAATAAAAAAAAAAAAAACATGAAGAAGGTAAGACTAGCACCACGCTATACAAGTGCAAACATTCAATGTGAGATCTGAAAGGCCTTTTTGCACTTACCAGTGCAACCTGAGAGCATGCAAGAAGGCAGACAGTCCTTCCATGATCAACAAAATAAACACCGTCAGAGTAGCAAAGAAAGCAAAGATGATTGACAGGCCAATGAATCCACTAAAATTCCTAGAGGCCAAGCCAATGTGCATCACCATGGACCACAAGACCTCAGACAGCTCTGCAGGGAAACAAAGAAAGATCATTTTAAAAAGCTCTCGGAAATTATATCGGCACAGCGCATTTTGACAGAACTGATGTGCAATGACACGTAACCAACAATAGATTGGATGCACTGTGTTTGTGCGATACTTACGGGCGTGGGCCAGACTCAGCGCCCAGAGCCGTAGATAAGAGGCAGTGTTTGAAATGCAGCCCAAGCAGTATTCTATAGTATGAATGGCCTGATGCACAGCTTCATCTGCAAAATTAAACTGACACGAAAGAGAGAGCAAGAAAAGCAGTTAGACTAATGAATGAGTCTATAACCAGCCAGCAGATCTAATCCCACTCCCAACTCAATCACAGCATTATTAGCCACCATGAATCTCACGGGCCTAAGAAGAGAAGCATAGCCTGATCACCAAGAGAATGCATCATTTGGTGCAATGTATCAGAATCACGCTTCATTTACGGCTCACTGGATTGGCACACGGAGAAGGGAAATTAAGGGATCTTAGGAAGATTATATAGAGAAGAGAACCTTCACCAAACACCCTCTAGAAGAGACTACCCAACACACATACACACACACGCATTACAAAAATGACACCAAACAGAACAAGAAGATGGCCTGCTCTTACCACTTCCTCTTCAGATTGCTTGAAAGATAATTGGACACACGCACAGACAGACACACATATAGGGTTAAAAAAGGGTTTATGACAGAGTTAGAATCTGTTTAGGAGACAGTGTAGAGAAAATACAAAGATCTGAAACCTACAGTGACCCAAACTGTTTGGACACTTGGAAATACTTAAGTATCACTGTATTAGATTTTGAAACAAGTGTTTTTAAAGTAAAATAGCACATTACAATATGTTCAAATTACAGATTTAATTTACTGATATTGATATTTACTGATACTGATATTGTGACAGCCCTAACACCGCATCCTAACCAAACGCAACGCAACACGCGAAAAATATATCTTTTGCATGTTAATCAGTCTTAACCGGCCGCGACAGAGCTGCGCGACGAGCAACAGCTGTTTCTATTTTAGAAGTGGTTTCTATTACGTCGCGGCTGATAGCTCCGCCCACACAACGATCTTGCAGACAGAGTTCCGCCTACACGCTCTTCTGATTGGCCGTCGCATCGCGTTCGGTATGAAGAGACAAAATGCTTATCGCAGGAATCTCATCGCGTCACGTTTGGTTAAGATGCGGTGTAATGCAGATAGGTAAAGGGTGGTGTGTTTTTGGCACCTCATGAAGAAAAGGATCAATTTTACTGATAGCATTGAAAAACACATTTAAATAGATATTGTGATAATATTGTTACTGTGAATTATTTTAGTCATAACCGTGAAAATCTGATATTATGACAGGTCTAGTTTGAAGTCAGAAGAAGAACATTATTTTGGCACTAATCATAGCAAGCCTGGCTCTCGAACCACAAAACACTGCAAAAAAAATTATAAATGCAATATTATAGATCTCATCATATATTAAAAAGAAAAGATATTTCAAGAGAAGAGCCTCTCAGGGTGGGAGTTTGTTTGAGTGTTTTGAGACCGGTTGCTCTGGGATACACTGGGAGGAGACATAGCTCTTTTTAAAGGGGCTGACCCAGTTTAAATCAGATCTGGTATGCAGATCACAGATGCAGTGAGTCACGGAAAGGAATGCCCACTGCATGCTGCTGACCCCATGGCAAACTGCGGCTGTTTTTGGTGCCCTAGTGGAGCTTGACACCGTGTGGGTGGTAACATGATCATAAACCATCCTTAAGAAATCAATTTTAATAAGCACCATAATTGAGCATTGTGTTATTCTTATATGCAACCTAAACACACATGACCACCTATACAGTACTGAAGACAGGTAATGATAGAGAGAGACAGACAGGAAGTGCCCTCACCTCAGGCTCTTCTTCTACGTTCTGGGAAAGCTGGTCATGTTGAATGATCTCAGCTTCATCCTCTGTGGGGCCGTTACGCACACGAATTCCCCCAAAGTTTTGTGTTCCCTGTGAGGAAGCCACCATAGGAAGATCACTGTTATATGCTTTACCATACAAGAATCAATTGAGGCATAATAGTTGGAGAATAGTTGCATTTGTGTAATGCAACATATAAAGCTATTAAACTCTCACGCGTGTTGTAGAAAGATTCTTACCAGGTGTCTCCTCCAGAGGTGTTGCCTGCGCATTACTAGGGTCTTTACTATGAGCATGCACGGCACACAGGCGATCGCTATGACAACTAACAGACACTGAATCACCATCTACAGTAACGGAGACAGAAAAAAATATTTTCAAATCTTGCATCACCTCGCTTGCAAAAACAAGCACTGGTAAAATACTGATGACATCACACAGTCTCTGTGTCTACCTGTCCCCTGTATAAAGGTTTGTTGGTGGGATCGTTGTAGTTGAAAAGGAACATGTTGATAAAGGCTATGAGAAGACTGGGGGCATCTTTTGAGCTTGTGGCGTCATATGCCGTCCACTTGTAGAACACGAGCAACACCAGGTATCCAAATAGACTGCTCATGAAGATGATCTCAGGAAAAAAGCCCAGGTAGATGTTCAGAGGCTTCTTAAAATACCTTCACCCCCACACAAACAGACAGAAATATTTGAATATATACAGCATAAAAACAACCTATTGAGAATAACTCAAGGAAATGGACGGCTGCATACATGTGATTGAAAAGGCTGAGAGTAACTCCAAACAGCATATGTATGACTCCCAAAATGATGGACATCTTCATCTTAAAGGAGTTCAGAAACGTGAGCTTGTTGGTGGCAATGTTCCAGATCTGTGAGGTGAAAATATTTGATTTGTTTCCATTTAGATATTAAAGGATTAAAGTTGTTTAGAAGATTATTCTTGTAGGAGCTTACAGGGTCAATGCCGATGGGATAGGGTCCACCAAACACTCCTGGCACAGCAGGGTCCAACTGTAGTAACTTGTTTTCCTCTAAAGTCTTAAACCTTGAAGAAAAATAAACATGCTTGTAGAGAATAATGTGATCTGAATAATGGATTATAAAAAAAAAACCAAAATATGCAAGATCTGGCTTTTACATTAAATGAATCAGTTAAAATGAACAACTCACGTCCAGTTGGCTTTAAACATGGGCCTGACGCTCCAGCCGGAGCCGAAGACATTTAGAGATTTGCTGAAACAATCATTGTAGATGATTCCGGTATATACAGAAAACAGTCCCATTAGCAGGATAATGTACCGGCCTGCAAACACCATTTGAAACATCTAGAAAGACAAACAAAGTGTGTGGTTGGTCTAATTGTATAAATTAGTTGAACAATAATACATTGTGGACTTGATGAGCGGATGGAAAAATGAATGGGTGAACTGATGGATACCTCGTTTTCATTTTTCTGGGCAATTAACCGGCTCTCTCGCAGTACTAGATAGAGTGCAGCGCAGGTCATAAGAACACCGTGGCCCAGATCACCAAACATGACCGCAAACAGGAAGGGGAAGGTGATGATGGTATATGGAGCTGAACACAAATATGAAGAATGAGGAACTGATCTTTGTTTGTTGGTTTGTTTGATTCCCAATACACATGTTGTTTGTTTCTCTCTAAAGCCCATTTGAGTCATTTACACAAGTCTTGGGATGTTCAAAGTGTAGAAGTCAGGGTTACCTGGGTTGATCTCCCGGTAGTTGCCGATGCCATAGGCGTCAACAATGCTTTGAAAGCCAGAGGTAAACTTGTTGGTTTTGTTGTAGGTAGGCGGCGTCTGTTTGGTCTGCATTCTGTTTAGGATGGAAGGAACCGTAGATCCACTTCTTTCCTGCATAAAATAAAGTGGAATTTGTCATGCATGGATATTTTCATTGCAGTTTCATTTATTTAAAATCTTTGTATTTTTGCTTCTTTTGTCTTAATTTGTAATTGCTACATTTTATACATAATATTTTTATGTAAAATCCAAAGCGTGTTTATTTGTGTGTGAAGGCAATGTGTAAGACAGCTGGTATTAATAGCTGCTAGTTAAATAAGGCATGAGAAAGAATACCACGTGTAAGGACCAGCACGCAAATACAATCCCACACATTTCAGCACACAGCGTACATGGACTTAACAATGCTATACACAAGAATCTCAGTTACTGTTTGTACAGAAAAAATCTACTAAACAATGCTTTACAAGGGTTGTAAAATGGTTTCTAACAGGCTGCAAGAATCTATAAGGTTTTCAGTACTGTATTAACTATATTTAACCGGTATTAACCCTATAAAGACAGGCAGAGACAGATAGAGCAGAACAGAAGGTGAATTTGTGAACCTTAATCCCCTTAAGATGTGGTTACTACAGGGTTAACATTCCAATGACCTCTGACTTCTTTACTACAACCCCCTCACGGCATGAACTGCTATCACACACTCTGCCTTCATTGTATAAGGTGAGAGAAACCTCATAGGTATCTGCTGTGAGCTATGAGAATTTAAAATCCACTGCTAAAGTAATCATGCATGTGTTTCAATTTCTTCTGCACTAAATAAACAAGCCGTTTAATTTAGATCACATAAAAAAGTAAGACCAGATGGGCACTAGACAGACCACATCTTGTCTATCTTTTCATCCAACATAGCACAGCAAAAGTGATGGACAGATTCAATCTGTGGTGCTCGAAGGAGGATAATGTTTCAGCTGCTCTTGACCACAGGGAAATGTAAACTTTCATCTGACAGCTCTCATGACTCAAGGTAAAAGCATCTGGGCATTCTGTCCTAACACTCAGTCCCCTGTGTGCATGTGTACTGTATGTGTCACAAGATAATGGGAGCTCAAGTCATGTTCACAAAGTGTGACTCACTGTATGTGATGATAAGAACAAAGAGGCCACTCCTTAGAGACAACACATGCATGGCTGGAATTAGTGTGTGGAGGAACCAAAATAACCTTATATAAACTTAACACAACCCCATGTGTACCCCAAATACATCACCTAAAAAGTGACCTTAAATCAACCATCATTTAGTGCATCATAACTTTTAGTGCTGTCTGTCCCTTTTGCGTTCTCATTTTTGGGTAAACTATCACATTGAGATCTCAGATGATTTATACTGTAGATACATTAGCAATGTTGTCCTCACCGTGCCCCGTCGGAGTGCAAACTGAATGGAGTCTAGGTCTGACACAGGGCACCAGATCTCAGCAATCAGACATTTCTGAGTGACATCAATGTTGCAGAGGTTCAGAGTGTGATAAATGGCCTTCATCTTCCTCACTTTGATGAACCACACACGAACAGTCTTAGCAGCCGCCTGCAGCACTCGCTGCCTGTGATCCTCAGTTTGATTCAGTACCTGAAGCACACAGCACAGAGGAAACGGAAGGGTTACAACAGGAAGTGAGAGGAAATCAAATCAGAATCGATATGACCAGCAGCTGTGCCGCCGAACATGAAGCGCTGTGATCCAACCAAGGAGATATATAATACCTGGAGAGAGAACTATATATATGCATGCTGTTGTATAAACAGGACAAATCAAGTCACACCTGTTATAGTAAATACGGTTGTCAATCCCAAACACTCAGTGTGTGAACACAGCCAGTCTTTTTTTAGGCAAGGCGGATTTCTCAATCATTCAGGAGTGGCCAAGGCAGTGCATCAATATCACGTTCGCATACCAGACAAGATACATTGCCAATCTTAATATCCAAGTATCCAAAATCCACACTCGCCCGTGCTGGAAACACACATAGAATCATTCACAGTGGCAGTCAGACAGACTTGCACAATCTGGGATTGATGTAATCCTTAATAATACCCTCTGTCTGTCAAGGTATTATTCAAATACTAAAAGTTTATCCACTTCAGAGCAAGGAAAGGAGTGCAGGGACATTAACAATTCATGAGTGGGGGAGAGACACACAAAACACACACATAGTGACCATTCTTTATCACACCGCAGGGACAAACAGGACCGCTAATAGCTTGAAGTGAGTCAGTGACATGGAACCCAAGAGCAAGCGCTGTCCCTGCTCTGTCAGCACTCTGTGTTTGGATCTGCTCCTTTACATTTGTTTAACAGTGAGAGCAAACAGATCTGTGTCTGTCACAATACCAATGAGCGTTCTTTTAAGTGTTGTAAATGCATTATGTATTTAAAATGTATAAGTTAAATGACCAAATTATGGCCAAACTCCAGCATTGCATGTATCTGAGCAAAATGTTGATTATAATAAAACATGATTGTGTACAGTGTAAAGATTTTGTGAGCCAATGTTTATTTCTGTTATTGGTCATTTGTTTGGTTTGATGGTTAGGATGCTGCCTTCTGTAGCACCCTAGGCTTTTGTGTGATTTCAGGGTGTGAGATGAGATGAACAAGAGAAAGTAAACTGTGTAGCAAACACAAAGGACAAGCTCCCTTAAAATGTGTATGCACAGGGAGGAACGCTCACAATGACAGTGGGAGGTTAGGTGAGTGAATGAGAACACATTAACTGTGAATCTTCCCTGCAGGAAAGGCATCTCACAGTGCCCTAAACTTGGTTGTAAAATGTCAAACAATAACTTCTTCATAAACTTTTTTCCTAAACCATCTTAATCTCAACAACAGCTGCTGGGCTACACATGCTGTAGAATGGTTTCTGTGTTACATTTTGTGGGTTGCGTCCGGGTCTAAAAGCCAGAAATCATTAGTGTAAATGCTATTTGCTTTCATCATATTTAATATTAGCCTAAATATCATCAAAATAAATATTTGTACTTTACACATTTGTGCAAAACCTGCGATTCATGTTATCCAAGCAAAAGTAAATACAGTCATGGCTGGAGGGCATTGTTAGACATGACACTTGTGTCACCATGCAGAACAGCCTGATCACATCTAATGTGACAACTAATTGAGGGGTAATAAACTACCCCGCCTTGTGGTGAACATGTGTGGGTGAATGGGCATCTGTGTGGGTGGGCAGGTATGGTCACTATGTAAATGTGTGAGGACAAACTCATCCACAGTTTTCCTCCCCAAATAAGGCACCGAGAGATTCTTTTAAAGACCCAGAGTTGTCACACCATTTAGCAGTCACTCATAACGCCCATTAGTAGCCCCTAATATCTCTGACTCACTGAAAGAGATTCCCTTCATTTTATAAAATGAAGAGTGACTATACACTGCCACAGTGAATAGGCAGTAAGTCAGTTTCAAGACAGGGAATAAAAAAGGATAACATCAAGACAGAATTAAAAAAGACAGATAGATTAAAAAAAACACACAAAGCAGAGTTGTACTACTGAAATCTAATTTGTTCATTCTAGCGCTGGGACCACTTTCATTGCCTGTAATTGCATTATGCTAATCACTAAGCTGAAGTTTACAAAGTAAATAACATCAATGAACATGCTGTCAAATCAAATTTAGTCAAATCACTTCCACGCCAATATGCGTTTTTTTAGTTTATTGGGTTTCTTCTTTAAGCTCACATTCTATACAGCGACAACCTGGACAAAAGTAAATCTGCCAACTAGACAAAAAAAATGTCAAACAAAAATCTTCTAACAATGTTCAAAAATGTTCAACTTCTATGTGTGCATCTCTTACCATTTGGAGATCATCAATTCGAGAGTTCACTCCAGCTGCCATTTCCTTTCTCTCATGAGGGGTCTCGGGACAGGGATACAGAGAAGCCCGAAACCTAACAAAGATCAGTACTTTAAGTTAAAGTCTGCCGGTTGATATCAGTCACTGATGAAAATTCATGTATGCTTTCGAAAAGATAAATTAAAGTAAAATGCTCGTACCCTTCACAAATCTTCTTCACTCTATTCTTTAGCTGGTCACCCTGGAAAAAAATGATGAACACAGACTTGTGCACATGGTCACCCTAAGAAAAAAAACGAAAATATGTTAATTCAATGTGCAATTCCAACAAGTAAATTCTATTACATGAGCTGATTTTTTACAAACATCAATTTACTCTAGAAAATAGAGAAAAATGTATGAACATGTTTATCCTTCATTGTGCAAAAACAAGAGCACTTACTGTGGTGGGGTCCTCAAGTGGGTCTTCAATGTCTGCCTGCCGTAGGAACACGTTGCCACGGCAAACTCTCCACAGCATCCTCTCGAAGGTGGGAATCCTTTCTCTGCCTATCACACCCGCAACAAAACTGCAACGGGTGTCAAAGGTAAAAAGTCAGTTGAACACATTCCAGTAGTAACACATCAATGACACCATAAACATTCGCTGCAATAACATAACAATATCTCTTAAGTCTCTGTTTACAACTTGATGTCTTACTAGTATAACCTGCAAACAAAGCTACCTTTAAGATGAACATATGACTACCATTTAAACAGTTTAATCTTGAAATATAACATGTCAAACATACAAAGCAAAAAAGTACTGACCCAAGCCTGAGAGGAGCAGCACGTACAACCTCATTTGGGTCTAGTAAGGTTGATGATTCTTCCAAAAGTGAAGGATCTTCCATCTGACAGAAAGAGGAGAAATGCTCTTAAATACTGTTATTAATATCCACTTTTAGACATCATTTGAAAAGAGCAATGAAGTTAATGGTTTAAAGAATAGAGTTTATAATTTATTTTTAGACATAATCTTTGACGCACAATAGGACAAAGGGCAGATTTTGTTATGGGTAAATATGTTAGGTGAAAACAAATTTAATCCAATAATGTTGTAATTACTCAAATTACATAGTTCTTTCACAGTGTGCCTAAATGGCAAAAGTTGTATTTCACAACAGAGTAAGCATTAAAAACGTATTATTATTACTGTATGAGCTAATCTAACACATAAGTAAGAACTCATTTAGAAAATGAGCCTGTACACTTACTAAAGGAAACATTCTGCCTTTACTCAAGAGTAAAGTGTTGGTAACTCATTCTGGAGATGTCCAACCTACAGTCTTCTACTTACTAACCCAGATTTTCAACCACTAACACACAGAAACCTCACACCACATCCGACCAGTCGCCCAACACCAATCCTTGTGTAAGTGTAAGGTGAATGATTAAAAAACAGTAAACAGCTTAACTGCTTACTCTCAAATCAAATGATCTTTTATGGCATTGCAATACAAAAAATGACAATATTATGTTAAAGTCCAGATTAGTGTTCAGGAAGCACAGAAATATATGGCCAAAGATGTCCCACAGGTTGAAAAAAAGAAACACCCTGATAGGAACTAATTATTACGGACACAGAGGGTTGTTTTTTACGTTTACAAGTAACGTGTGAATAGGGAGTCGAACACCTTGCTGAACTGGTCTTGGGAAGGGCAGTTTGACATCACCATCAGCGGCTGGGATGTGACGAGGAATTCAGAGAATGGCCTTTCAATCTGTTAGACATGCATCTGTCTTTGTCACATCATCACAAACATGGTGGAAAAACATGTTTTTGGCCTCTTTTGGCTTTGTTTGATCACTGACTGGTGTTGATTATTATGTGAATTCAAATGAATATCACAGGAACAGTATCACAGTTCCTGTAAAAGCTGCTTTGAAACAATGCGACATTGTAAAAAGGCTATATAAATAAACGTGAATTAAATTGAATATGGTATTTGTTTCCGAATTGAATAATATCACAGGAAAAGAAGGAAATAATGTTTTGAAGGGATCACAAACCTCATCAAAAAACTGCTGTGTCCGCCTGAGGATGTGCTTGAGCTCTGTCAACTCCAGGAAGTTTTTCTTTAGGGCCTCTTGGTTGGTGTTGATCTCCTTTAACTCATTCTCCAGCTTTTCAAAGGTGGCCTACACAAAAAATGTCATTCAGATTATTTATTTATTTAAAAATAAATAGGAAGTGCAATTAATAAATAGGTGATGCAATAATAAAGGAAGGCATAATAACTCAAACTGTATAATTAAGACAAATTGTAACTCTTTGCATAGGGAGTTGTTTTTATGTACCTCTAAGTCAATCATGTCTCGAGGAAAAGGGACCTCTGGGTTCTCCCCTGTGTCTAGAACAGGTATGTTAGCCTTTTTAATCTCCTTCTCAACAAATCCTAATAAAAAAAGACAAAAAGAACCCGTGAAGAAAGAGTGATGTTCTTCAATGGATTTAACCAAAACACATGATGATGTGCTGTCTGTCAGCTGTTTTGTAACCCAGCAATACAGACAAAACAACTCACTCAGTTTGCGGTCCATCTCCTCACAACGACGGACTTCATTGACAAACTTCCTCTGAAAAACGTTGACATCTGGGTTTAACTGCAATTCAAGGAAAGAGAAATAGGACATAGAGCCATTATTGCTTATAAACTGCTTAGTTTACATTCTCTGGTAGAAAACCAAAATCAGACCCAAGATGTGCAGAAAAAACAGAAGTCAGTTTCACAGTTGTTTATTCATCTGCACTGTTGTTTATTTCATCTGCACTGCTGTTTATTTCACTGGTTTGCACTTTTATCTCGGTTACATATTCCTTGCTTGTAAAGTTGTATTGCGTATATATAGAGATTCTGTATTTTGATATATTTTTATTCTGTGTTATCTGTATGCACCTAGGGTCTGAGAATAACGCAATTTTAATCCTTCATATGTATGGTCTGTACATGTGGCAGAATTGACAATAAAGTTGACTTTGACTTTGAACTGTCCAAATAAAAAACACACATTATAAATACAACTCAAAAGTTTCATCTGGTATGTACATACGTCTCTGAACTGCACCATGCCGATCTCCCCCAACTCACTGACACAGCAGTAGGATGACTCTGACTGGAGGAAGAGCTGGGCCAGGGTCATCTCCTCACTGCGAAACAGCTCCCCCATAATGCACTGCTTCCTACCCAATGCACTAAGGGGAGAATATCTAGTAAGAAAGAGAGACACAAAAGTCTAAAAAACACAAACACAACAGAAAAACGTCCTGTTGACAAGACAGTGTAACCGTGACAGTTGAAAGCGGACACTGTGGTTAGGCCACACAAGTCTTTTCTGCTTCCACCAAAAGGAGAACCAAACAACAAGATGTCACTGACATACCTACCAAACAAATACTATTTACACAAGTCTCTACATCTACTTTCATTACGTAGTATGACAAACAATTTACTGACTTTGCAGAAAAAAGCATCTCAGTGCAAATTCATACTTTGTCCTAACTGCTACAAGTAACAGTGAGCTGAACTTACATACAACTGTTTATTTATTCATTGTTTCATTCATTACATACAACAGTTTAACCAGACATGATGACAAGAAATAAATATTTAATTTCTAAAACATGGCTTTGCTTTGAAAAGCTATAACCGTAAATATAGCCGACTTATGGATATTAGATAAGCACTCTGAAGAACTAACTATGGCTACAAACGTTCCAAGGCAGAAGGTCAGCCTCATATCCTAAAACTCGGGATGAGTACAGACAGCATCATGCATTTGCAGCAAGTCTATGTAATAGACAACATGAGCTATTGACTTCTCAGAAACAACTAGGCAATCCAATAAAAAAGCCGTAGGAAGAATTCCACAATCTCGTGCCCTACACATGGAATTTTACGCTTCCGTGATGTTTCATCACTCTCTTAGCATGTGATGCCTTAACAGCTATGGGAAAAGAGGTTGCCATCTCAGAATACACAGAAGTATTCAGCATTCACACAAAATGAACTGGACATTCCACTTCAACTGCATTAAATGTACTTTACAAGCCAAATACATCCCTATTTTACCTAAACATTTATGTAAAAAAAGCAAGTTAAACATTGTTTTAAATCTCACTCTTTAAAAGAAGTTTACGATTCATTAAGAATGAGTGTACAATGGACTCGGTGCAGAGACTGGATTATGGATTAAGCTGTGCCATGTGACTCTTTGTACCAAGTATCACCAGCGCAGAAACAAACTGCTACGATCTTCTTTTCTAGTGGTCTGTGGGTAAGTTTCAATGGGTAATTCCACACGTGCTAAATAATGCAGCACTCAGAGAAAAGCAAGAAGATACTATTTCATTGGTCTGTGCGTGTACTGCTTTTTCTATTCTCATTACAACCACATACAGTCCCCTCGGCATCATCCGGTAATATTACAGAGTGAACCTATGCAGGGTCTTTCAGAAAAGCACGTCTTATAACATGCAAAGCGGACATATCCTGTCACAGTTATTTGAGTCTATACTAGCCGACAGAGCAAAACGATACAATAGAATGTGGATAGACTTCATTTGCACAACACCAAAGGAAACTCTGTTGGTACAGCAACATTCAACTCATTAAAACACATTAGTCTATATATTAGCTGCCGTGCTAACCTGCGAGCGATGTTTTTTCACCTCTGAAATGCAAACTTTTATAATAAACAGAACAAGCCAACGCAAAATAACTTCCGCGATAACGTTTAACTGTGCGAGGGGTAAAAACAAATACGGTATTATTAGACAGAATATTAATGTAACTTAGCTGTCAACTCAAGTTTGTATCTGTCAACAGTAGCATAGCAAAATGGTTCACTTCAATTTATAAAACGACGTGTTTCAAAGTGCAGCCTTTTCTATTTTTTTTTAAAGCGCAAAAGTATTTTGGCTAAGCTGTTCCTATTAATGACTTAAAAAGCTAAAGTTAATGCTAAGATCACCGACAGGTTGTTACCTCAGTGAATTACACCACGTAACAAAACATCACAAAACCTAAGAGAAAACGCGCTTTTTGCCTCCTAAAACGTTATGTTCGTATGATGGCATGAAGTTAAAGCTACTTTAGAAAAACAATATAACTTACAGCGTAGAAACTGATAAAAGTTAAGTCCTCTAGTCTCTAAATCCACTGCGTCGCGGACATCAGCTGACCAGAAAGAAGCAGAGTGATCATGACGTCACGAACAGCCTGGCCTGGTCACGTGATCACCTGCCTGGCTGCACGGTGCTTCCGAGACGGAGAGTTGTGACGTGAACGTATTTATTCGATAGTTGATTTTGTTTTATAGAAAGCTCGTGTTTTTTTCCACTAGCATTATTATCCAATGTTGATCACATCACAACCGCAAATTCAATACAATTTAAAATGCGCTAGATGTTCATGTTCAGTAAAGACTCATTACTGACATAATCCGTGGCACCTTCTTATAAAAACCACTTCTTCACTTCTAAGATTTCAGAACCCTTCATCGTAGTCAGAAATGCAAAATAAAATGCTTTAGTTTCCTACTACATACTCACAGTATAGTGTTAGCAAACGTTTTCATCCATTTCAACATTTTGTAAGTTGTTCTGGAGATGTGTAAACGCATAAAAAATTATTGTTACATTGCTTTGTCTATAGTGGTTGCTTTTTCACTTTTAAGCATTAGAACACTAGCAGTCCATAGTGTTAAACATAGAGTTCTGCTTCACAGAGATATAAAATAACCTTTTTTGTTAAAAGTGTCACATATTTACTAATTCTGCAGTAACATGATCTCAAACAGGGGCCTACAGGATCTCAAATGCCAAGAGGTCACTCTGTAGAATCTGTCACTGGCTCTTTAATGAGAGAGGAAGTGCACAGAGAAAGATGTGTGAATTAGCACATAAGTGATCGTGTATATTTAACTTTCCATAGAAAGTGCGGTGAGCTTAGAGCTATCCATGAGTGTTTGTTTATGCGGGCTATGTTGAGTGACATTGCCATCTGTTGGTTGTAAAAATTACTTTGAGTCTCAAAAAGAACAGCATACATCTATACGGAAGACATGTTCACCACTCGTGTCTATTAAGAGATTATGCTTATATAGAATTAGGAACCATGGCAGCAGCAAAAATAAAACTCTATGTGGGTTGGCTTTTTGATTACAGATCATTTTTATCATTCTGCCCCAACAGCTGGTGCATGACAAAAATATACTCATGCTCATATAGTGTATGATAGACTTTTATTTAAGTCTTGATAGCTGTATTTGAATGAAAGCATATGGCACAGTAATCCTTCATTGCCAGCCTGGCATGTTGAGAAACCTACAAGTTTAACATGTGAACGCTCCCTAGTACACCATATGACCGCCAGGAGGCAATATAAAACTACACAACTGATTTTAAAGGTGTTATTTTTTATTAAGAACCACTTTAATTAGACAAATGAGGAAAAATAGGACTGTATTTTAGGAATTTAAATGTTGACCAAAGGCTGACAGATGCATAAATTCTGGTTGGCATTATGAAATATCTTATTGACCTAAAAGAAGATCAATTTAACTGTGATGCCCGAACAAGTGCATTTTAATCTTAGACAGAAATCAGGGTCTTAAACTCAATATACACTAGATATTTTCTTTGAGACAGGGTTTATTATTTATTGAAAAAACTATAAGCTTTACAGTGCAACCTAAACATCTGCTTAATAATAAAATAAAGCTTGCAATAACCACTTGAGGCAGTGTGAACACAGCTTCCCGATGTGAATTTCTTTATTTTTTTAATGACTTTATGTTTTGGCTTTGAATTATAGTCAGATATTATTCCCCTAACTGCCAGGAGCTCTCCTCGCTTGCCAGATTTTTAGCTTGTTTTATGTTTTCTTAAGAAACTATTGTGATTACGATAGCTTTTATTTCTTTTTCACAGTCATAAATTGCTTTTAATGAACAAAATGTGAGCACACCTTTGTCTTATCATATAATTTATATATATTTATGTGATATAAATAACAAGCAATATAAACATAAACCATGAGGTGCAGAAGGTTAAAGCAGCTTAGTTGAGCATGTCCCTTCGCCTTTATAACTACAGTATGAATGCCTCAGGAAGTATACTAGTAACACATGGATTTATACTCTTTTGAAAAATACCTTCCCGCTTTTCAGTGGTTTGCGTGTCTTTTAAATTGCATGTCTCTGTGAGAAAATGTGTCAATTGTGCTGGCCCATAGGCACCTCTTACTGTAGAAGCCTTGTAACATGTTTCATAACATCACCGCAGGCTCTTTGAACTCAATGGTTTCCATGTAACAGAAACATGAGGTAAATCCGGTTCGTGTACGGTAACATTTTTATGGTGCTTTGCTGACTTAACTTTCTGTCTCCCACAGCACTACAAACATTATCTCACATATTATGGTTGGTTAACCTTAAAACTTTTTGCTGCTAATGCAATAAACTGCAAATTGAAGACTTGGTATACAGGCTGCATGGTCTATGGGCCTAAAAGAGTAATTATGAAATTAAACTTCATAATATAATTTGTTCACTGAGCACAAATATTCTATACAGGAGTAAAAGCAATGCAGGTTAAGGGTAAAATAAACATTTCTTAAAATCGGCTATTTAAGTCACTCAATTAAAAAAAATTTATAGCTGGAGAGTCAGACTTGTCAAAAGAAAATTTGACTGTATGTATATTGTTGCTCCCTAACTTCTGAACATTACATTTAATACATAGCATTCATCAGCTTAATTGTGCATGCAGAGAGAGAGAGAGAGAGAGAGAGAGAGAGAGAGAGAGAGAGAGAGAGAGAGAGAGAGAGAGAGAGAGAGAGAGAGAGAGAGAGAGAGAGAGAGAGAGAGAGAGAGAGAGAGAGAGAGAGAGAGAGAGTTTTCCCTTTCAAATTCCTTGCTTGAAGGCTTAGAATTCCATTGATCCATTTTCCAAAACTTTGTAGTGATTTAGTGCCCACTGGAGACAGGTTTAGTCTAAGACTTGTATCTTCATTCACCTTAGGTCACTCATATTTCACCAAAACAACCACAAGAATACACCATAATTTAATCAAAGATCTGATAGACTGAAGAAGATAAAACTGTTATTTATGGACACACACACCTCTAGCACACAGGAATGTACTGCTTGGTGATTGTCATGTTTGTTTTTGTGAGATTGGAACATACCTAAGATGATCAAGCTCCAGATAAAGCAGTATCAGATTCCACATGCTCACATTCAAGCCATATAAATAAATAAACCCCATTAATGTCAAATCCTCCGGCAGAGTTACGGCATCAGTAGAGAATAGACAGACAGTTTGTGTTCCCTACATTGACGTAGACTAACTGGTTGCGGCTTATTTCATTCCTTGTATGCAGCGTAATGTTATTTGCTACTTTTTTCAGTTAAAGCATCATTTGGGTGTGGACCAGCCATTTTATATGACAAGCTCATTATATATAAAATATAATGACAATTATGAATTAATATTCTTTCTGTCTGTGTTATTTAATAAATTAGTTTCTGTGTTTTTGTTATTTATCTGGAATTTGTGCATACTCCATGTGCACCACGGCTCAATAAGTCTGAAGAACCAGTTCACCAAAATCTATTTTGAATAAGAATAACTAGTAATAACTAATCCAACACCGAAATAACTATTTAAGCATCATTTCATTATGTGACCCTGGATCACAAATCCAGTCTTAAGTAGCACGGAAACATTTGTAGTAATAGGCAAAAACACATTGTATGGGTCAAAATTATAAATTTTTCTTTTATGCCAAAAATCATTAGTATATTAAGTAAAGATCATGTTCCATGAAGATATTTTGTAAATTTCCTACCGTAAATAAATCAAAACTTTTTTAGTGAGTAATATGCTATGCTAAGGACTTCATTTGAGAACTTTAAAGCCGATTTTCCCAATATTTTGATTTTTTTTGCAAGATTTTCAAATAGTCATATTCTAACAAACCGTATATCAATCAATTTTGTTGTCCAGGGTCACATATTTCTTTAGCTTGTTACCAACTGTGAAAGGAGGGGTTAAAATGTGGTGGACGGAGCCCTCGAGTTTGATTTACAAGAACATTGACTTATCAAACTGGTTGGCGTCACAATTGTAATCCAAGGTAATTCTGGGATAGAGGGGGTCGAAGGTAATGAAATGGGATACACCTTTTCCTATCAGTGTTGTGACTGGCCCTCCCACAGTGATAACATTGTTTCTCACACACATCAGCATGACCCGCTGTACCCCTTTGATTGTTCTCAAGGTGGAAATGTGTCTGTTTATTTTTAATGGTGTAAGATTTGGTCGATTACTGGGAGAAGTACAACAAAATGGGAAAAATTGGCAGAGACTTTCGAATCCTCCCATTCTTTCTAAACCCAGACAAACACAAACACATCAATAAAGCACTGAATAAATTGCATAACTTGGAGGAAGCTTGGAGTACAGACAAGTGACACCGATGAAAGATTACAAATGAAGTCTCTCTAACTGAAATGAAGTTCAGGGGAAAGTAATTCATAGCCATATGGATCAAGCCACTGCAAAAGGAAAACTATCCTTTTTTCTTTTGGCTGTTGTCATGTTGCATGAACCCAACAGATCAGATACATTACATATATAACATAATACATATTTACAGCACATACACATGGATCATCTCAAGCATGGTATTAAAATAAAGATTTTAATGTGACAGAAGCTAAAAATCTATTTCTGAGATTAAGGAAAATGCCAAGACAAACCTTAGTCCTTATGCCCAGTGTGTTCTTCAATCATTTGCTAGCCATTGGCAATTTTTTTTAACTTGAAGAGTAAACAGACCAAAAATAGATGTAATTTAATGGGAAAAACATGGGCGACCACAGGGGACCCAAAACGAGAACATTTTGAGAAGAGGTCAGTGTGTGTGTTGGAAGTACGTTCTAGTGACTGTACAGTAAGGTCGGAAAGTTAAGACTATTTGAGACCTAAAATCTAATTAAAATCTGGAAATTTCGCTTCAGCAAAATATTTTAGGATTAAAAATCGAATATTTAATTAAAAAGATGCTTTAAAGGTATGAGTCATGAAATTATGTTTGAAGCGTTAACAAATGAAACAGGTAAACACATGTCTATCCACTGTGTTATATAACCTTTTAAAACAATAAAACAATCATCTTATAATAAGCTCTATGATAGGTTAAGCTGACATGGCTGGAGAGAAACTTCAAAACCTCTCTTGTTTATGTAGGCAACCAGAAGCAGAGGCAGCAGGAACCAGTCAAAACAGACTCAGAACATTTGTTACACAACACATTTCAAATTCAATAACCAGATAACATACGACCATCGAAAATCACTGACTGACATTTCATGTCTGCATGACAACCTCCTGCAACCCTGATAAAGAAGACATGATATTTACTCAGCTCAAAATCCCCTCATATGTCTGCAGAGACACAAAGTTGTTTTCTTTGCAGCTTGGATTTGAAGAATATTGAAAACCATTGGACATGTACATAAAGTCTGCATTTCCTCAAGTGGAACTATTGCATGACCTCAAGACAAACTACATATAATCCTGCTAAATATAAGTAGAAACATTCGTTGCCTCATGCATCAAGGAAATGCACACACTAACCAAAAACGTCAGCCGCCTTTTATCTTTCAGTATTTGTTAATATGATCTTCACAACCTTCACATATTGTGTAAGATCATTTTTCTCTCTCATTCTCTTGTTCATTTTTCTGTGCTTCACCTTAATGAGTTCTAATCGGGTCAGAGGCGTAAAGGAATGTCCTGGTTATGCAACATCTCGGATCTGCCTGCAGGGAAAAGTCATGGAGGTTAGGAATGAGACTGTGAGAGAGGTGAGTTGTCACTAAGTGAAAAAGTCAAGGGAAAGTAAAAACACAAGAGAGCTGGTGGTATGCTAAGTATATGCTGAGTGTAAGCAAAACAACCTAACTACAAGAATAGAAAGATCAAGAATGTTTTATCACAATCTATACCACAAAATATCATTTAGACAAGAATTGGGTTTTTGGTCTTTATGGAAAGATTTGGACATGTGGAATATCTAAGGTCAACAACTACAAGCTCTTTGTTTCTGCACTACTATAAAACATGATGCTTTCATACAGTGTTGTTAGTTATGTAAGGCCATAGGTGAATGACTATAACCGCTGATCCAATGACATTCCTCTTTGTTACCATTTGTTTGACATTCCTGATCCCCTTTTCTGGACTTTCCTTGTTACTGCGGCCCTCTGCTGTGGTGAGCTCAAGGCTAAGATTAGAAATGACATTTCAGAATGTCTACACAAAATATAGTGCTCCATTATTTTACACTTACACTTTTATTATTGGTCTCAAGAAGTGTACAAAAACCCCCCCAGCACAGCATCATTTGATTGTGAGGATGGAACAGAAAAAGAAAATGACAGGAAAACAAATCATCTTGCCTGAAAAACAGAAGTGTCCAGACAGCAGGGTGGGAGTGTGTGTGCAGGAGGAAATGCTAACACCCAGAGGAAAAACACATGAAAACAAGAATTATTGGCAGAGATCAATGTCATTTAACCTGTGTGTGTATAAGGCGGCAGGGATATTGTACACTTAACCATAGTCTTATGCATCTTAAGCATTCAGGCTAAAATATACACTAAACTGTACAAAATATTTTCATTTTTTCCATTAGTTCACCTATTTTATGGACATACATAGATTTTAATCTTTGCCAAGGCTTGCATTATATCCTTGTGCTGCAAATCTAAGGATTTCCAATAAGAAGATCAAACCCCATCTATGATATTTTTGTACAGATGTAGATACATAAACCAAACGAAACCTAGTCATGCAAACAAAAGAGTCTCCATAAATTTAATACAAAAATCATCCTTTATTTTCTTCAATATTTCACCAGGTATACCGATAATACATAAGTTGTCCAATTGGACACAAGTGCAAACCATGTATAAGCACAACTGGTTAAAAAAAAACACCTAAATATTACAATATTTTTATTTTCTCATATTAATCATAAAATACATTGACAGTAGAAAAATACTTTTTTTACATAATATTCCATAAAATAAAAAAATACAATTAAGACTTGTTGTGCTCCTTCTCAAAATGCAAACATCTCCCACAACTATCCGAGATACACAAATCCAAAGACTTCCTAAGTAGCCCCTCAATTCAACCACAAACAGTACTGGGTCACAAAACATATGCCCTTCCATTACGGACAAGTTGGAACATTTACTTCTTACCCATGATGCTCAACCAAACATTAAAACAACATACAGAAATTGTTCAAATAAAAGAGGCAATAATAGCCTCTGAAAACACAACAATGGTACACGACATTTGTGCAATTACAGCAAACTTGTTATAATGACTAAGAACAGAAAAGGTGGTTTTGTGGCACTCGAAAGAAACAATGTGAGGAAAAAAACTAAATGTGGATTGTGGGTACACCATCTTGAACTACTTAATGTGCTTGTGGGGAGATTGGAATATAAACCTTTTTTCTCAGAAAGTGCTAGAACAAGAGGTATCAGCAAGTCAATTCAAAGTTCATTACAGAAAACGCTCCTAACATTTGGTGCAAACTAACATTTCATGTAAGAGAAAATGAACATCCTACTCTGCTGGGGAAGAGCCTCAAGGGTAAAGTTATATTCATACTAAATCTGGTTCTAATGGGAACAAATAAGAAGTGGGATTTAAAGAAATAAACCTTAACTTCATTTTATAAACTGATTTAATGAAGAATGATGATGATGGTTCATGAGACTCCAACATATGTTTTCGACCAAGTACAGAAAGCAGAGAAAAGGTTCAATCCACTAAAATAATAAACAGACCATTGTGGTGCATGAGTATTTAAGAGCCTTTATACAGCGCTTAACTAGGGCGTACAAAAAAAAGTTCATAATGCTCATCCGGACTCGTTGTAGACACACGCGCATATCTCTGTGGTCATAACGGAGGTCAAATCACATTCACACTCTGACAAACACAGACAACATTATAAACCGACTTCACACGCACAAGCAACGGTGTCGCAAACACTTGAGCAGACCGCTGCCATCCAGTCCAAACCACGCCACACCACACCGGTTTGGCAGGATTCAAGTCTATCTGTCAATAGCACGAACGAGCCTCATTGGCTGCAGAGATGAAGCAGTCCTCAGATTGGCCAACCGTGTCTGTCACCTAACAGATGAGCTCTTGTTGTATCTCTGTACGGGACGGGAACGGTTCAGAGAAATTAAAAGTGTCCCGACCCGTTTTCAGCTCCCCCTGGCCTGGGCAGGTTGGAAATGTTATGACAACAAGCTCGGGGGAAGGGACGGGACTTTCAGGCTCGGATTCTGATTGGCTGGCTTCCTGCTCATCGAGAGCGGCGTCCACGGTGTGATGAATGTCACGGTTTAACCATGGATGATTTAAACACTGTTCTGCTGTTGCTCGTTTTCTGGAAATAAGAAAAGATGAGAAAAATGTGGTTAAAATGACTAGTGTGCCCTTGTAGGCACTTGGTTTCTACATCAGTCCTGCAAAATCTCTCATTTTGGTTCCCAGGTTTTTCTTTCCCCAAAATTACTCGCACTCAAAAGGAATTTTTTTCACATTATTTTTCCTCTCCTGCATTCTCAGTACTGAAAATTTACAGACTAGGTTTTATGGAGTGCGGATTACGGTCCTGGATCAAAGATGGTGGTTGCTATCGTTTCCCACAGAGCCGTGATGGCGACAGATCTGAATGGCCATTAGTTACACCAACAGACCCAAAACTTTCAGAAGTTGCATCAAAAGCCCAGCGGTGTGGAAAACCAGTAGGGCTGCAAGGATCATTTCACTGTATATTCTACACCGAGAAGCTATTACACATTAATGAGAGATTACAGCTCAAGACCAGACGTTTATGATTTCACTGACTGGGACAGAGCCAAGTAGAGTAGAGACTATATTTTCCCATACGATTTTAAAGTGATGCCCACAAATAAAGTCCTCTACCTGGGGTTTTTGAGGAGCAGGGATTGGATGAAATCCACAGCGAGGTCTGAGATTCCCTGAAAGACATCCTGGGAATAGTCTACGTTGACCTGGGAGATGTTCAGGAAGGTCTCCTGCTTTTCTTCTCCCAGAAACGGCGACTCCCCCGTCAGCATGACGTAAATCAGTACCCCGATACTCCTGCAGGGCAAACAGGGAACAAAGATCAGTGCTTGGATACTATGATATGCAAATTGCAGACATGGTAGGTTGTTGTATTGCTATGCGGTAGATAAAGTGTTCAGGGTGGTTGCTTAGGCATGAGTTACAATAGGTCAAATTATAAAAGGTGGCAAACGTAATAGAAAATATAGTTAGATACGATCAAAGCTGGTTAAGAGTAATTGAGAATAATGTTCGTGACAAATACCCCTTACACGAAACAGATGCTTGAGAACCAACAGGGAAATATTCCAGGCAATGCTCTATCAAGACTATCAACAGGCTGTAAATGGATTGCGCATTCTAGATTTGACTTCACCGATAATAAGCATTACTGACAGGTTTATTGTACTGCTAGATTACAGTATTACTGTCCTTTATTGCATGTAATTCTGCTTTGATATGACATCTGGCAAAATGGGGCACCACAATGTAAAACGTAACTGGGCTAAATGGTCTTTACGAAACATTTCATATGCGTGTCAAGCACGCACGCACGCACGCAGGACTCTGAACAGCCAATGAGCTCAACTTACCACATGTCAGAAGCTGTGCTGATGGGCTCATAGTTCAGAATTTCAGGAGCTGAAAGGACAGACACACTTATCAAACGTCTGATAGCGTTTCACAGAACTAGAATATAGTACATCCATTTTCAGTTTCTAAGTAAGTGGTAAAATCCCACTGCTGACACACACATTTAGGTAACAGGTCAGAAAATCATATTTTATCCCATGACATCAGGAGTGTTATTTTTATTTGGGTGGAATATGTTTTTGTACTTCTCAAATAGCCTACACAGGATTTATTACTTGCTAGATATTCAAGGCAATATTTTCATCCCTTTTTCCAGAACAGCGAGACTATAAACTTAAGTATTTACCCCAAAGCGATCACTAACGGACTAAATGAAGTTTTAACATTCCGTTCGAGTTCTTCAAAGTTCAGAATGAGGGGGCTGCAATTGAGTAAACAGCCACCATCACTACACAAGCTTTCATTTGACTTTGAAAGCTGAATTTGTTCTCCCACGCCTCTTCATTATACTGTGGTGAGGAGCCTTCACCTTTCCCCTGTTATTTGCTTCTGTAGTCACGCTGCTTGCATCTCTGCAGGGGGTTTTGAAGTTAGCAAATTAGAGACGACTGACTCACCCACATACTCAGGAGTGCCCAGGATCTCCCGAACCTCCGTCGTGCTGTCCATCCGCCGAGATAAGCCGAAATCAACGATACGGATATCTCCCAGAGGCTGAGCACTGGTCAACAGAATGTTCTGAGGCTAAAATCAAACACGACACATGAAAAATCACCATTTACCCCAGAACTGTTGAATTCGTACAGTTACACACACTTGAGAAAATGTATGTATGCCAAATGATTAATGTGAAGAGATTTAACTCCATTAATGAAATGACTTCAACCTTAAGCTCACACCCTATAAACTCATTTGAAATAAATGAGCATTTTTGTTCGGTCCCGTCACCCGAAGCACAAAACTAATAGCCAGATTAGTGTTTCATGTTCACACACCTGTGCATTAGTAATCATTTTAATAATCACTGACAGTAACATTTGTATTAACAGGTCTGATTCATTGACTTGAGAACATTGCAAACTAACTAAGTTGGGTTGTCATTCAGTATTACAACAATTTGGTATGCACCTTACATAAAGTTATAATGCGATCCATCACATTTATGCACTACATCAAGAGTCTTCATTTGTGGCAACTACCCCTTTAAGAATCTTTCTACAGTACCAAATCGCTCCACACCTTCTCACCTGCTCTCTCTGTTCTTTGGCCTGAGGCCTGTCTCATAAACATCACAGAACAGAGAAGGTCTAATGGTGAGATGTCTTAAAAGAGCAAATAAAAGGAAGATGTCTCTGAATGGGTATAATTAAAAAGGGCTGACCTCCGTTTTGTGTTAAGCAACAAATGTTAATAAACAAAAGCTAAATGAAAGCCAGAGTTTATTGTAGCCCACTCTTGAAAGCTTGCATCACAAAATAATACTTTTTAATGTACTTCACAGATATGATACAGTGGTGGTTTATTAAATGTTTTGTACATTGTATATGTTACAACTAGAGTGTTTTGACTTTGTTGTCTCACTTTGAGACATTACAGGTAACTAACTAAATAACTACACCAGATACATACTGTATACACATTGTTGAATGACTAACTCTCACCTTTAGGTCCAGATGGACTACATTGTTTCGATGGAGACAGGCCAATCCCGTCAGAATCTGCCGAGCTAATCGGATGACATCTTTCTCTGTGAAGGCCTCATCGTTGTCAGCGACACACTGGTTAAAAATTTCACCTCCGGCAGCACTGAGAGAGTGAGAAAGAGAGTGTGTCAAAATAGATATCTTAAATCTTACATAGACAACAAACATGACAGAATGATGCTCTAGGGTTAATACATTAACACTGCAAACCAAGAAGTGGAAGAAGTTCACAAGTACACCTCAACTATCGTGCGACTTAAAAACGGCAGGTGTTAGCTCTCTTAACCAATCATTATCATACCCTTATTAAAATTGACATAACGTCTCTAGCAAAAGGCCTAATTATTAAATTAGATGAGACCTCTGAGTACCAGCGGAGGGGTGGAAGCTCAGCCTTGCGTAACCGTGGCATGGGTTATGGTCAGCACAAGGATTTGCAGGCGGATACTCCTTTGGGCAATGAAAGACTGGAAAAATCAGGCCCATGTGTGGTGGATTTAGGGCCTTTTATACACAATGTTTTTATCTAGTAGATGTTCTGTATGTATTTGTTACATAACTGATCAAACCAGCTGTATAAATAGGGGATTCTGGGTATTGCTAATCAGATGCACCATGAGAGGCAAATATAACTGGGATATTGGGAACCTTTGGGCCTACTTTAATGAAATTCATCAAAACAAAACAAGCCCTTTAATCGAATAAATCCTTCACTATCCTGTCACAAATTTCTAAGTAATACAAGAATAAACATACCCCAAAGTAATTATTAATGTGTACAGGAGCACTTTCATGTAGGAAAAACATGATGTGAGCTTGACAGGAAATTTGAAACATTTATACAGTTGTTCCAGAGACAGATTTCGATTAATGCATTTCAGAGCAAACATGCATGACACGCAGGGGTTTATTCCTCAAATCATAACACCTGGCTAGCATAAGTAAGCCCTTAGAGGTTAAAAACGTCAAAAGCAATGCCTGCCAGTTTACTTTCTGGTCTTCAGCCATAAGTATGTGGAGCAGAGGCAGAAATCCCTTATTCAAATAAACTCAATTTTTAGAAACCAAGACCAAAACATGCTCACCTGCTACCAAGACCACCAAAAGCGCAACTCCCACTCAGAAAACGACTGAAACTTGAGTTACAAATGTTATAAAAGATCTATGCAGCATTCAAAGCTTTGTAACAGGGACAAACCAAACAAGTCAAAATGACCAAAACAGAAACCATAATTTGGGAAATAAAAGAGGATACTAAGCCTCTGGAAGAGCAGAAACTCTAACAAATGCCAGCTAGACTCAGCAAAAACCAGATGTCCTGTATCTCTCCAGCTTTACTAGGGGATTAACAGAGAGCTGAAGTAGAAGCAGTTAGACACTGTTCATTTACATCAGTCAAAGGGACTTAAGAAGTCAGAACTGAGAGTGTTTGATCAGAAGCAGACAAGTGAAACCGATGACGACGACTGGTGACATGCAGAGATATGTAAGAGCTAGTAAGACAAATACAGGTAAAAAACAAGAGGATATGAACACAGTACAACTAGTTTTTGTTATCTGAAGATCACACTAGTCTGTCACAAACTTGCCACAATACTGTGGGTGCTTGGCAAGTCATTGCTATGTGGTTGCTAGGGTGTTCCAACTGGTTGCTGGGGTGTTTTGGGTGATGGCCAGGTTGGTACTAGGAGGAAATTAAAATCCAAATTCATCCCATCCTTAACAACATTAAAATCACACAAGCATATGTCCTAAGAACAGATGTGTATTTATGTAAGAGGTGCAAATTTGCGTGGCATGTTTGTGTATGTTTGGTAAATGTAATTTCGACCTTTCTTATTCTCTGTCTCACAATAGTCCGTCTTTAAACATTAAAAGGCAGAGATGAGAATTCGTTGCTTACAACAGAGGATGTGGTAATGCGTTGCGCATGCAAGCGAGTATGTCGCCGCTCTGCTTTTAGAAGAAAAGCCACAGGAAATGAAAATTGAAGTGTTTCTTTTTGTCTGTCTATTTGGTTTAACTGCTAAGTCTGCCCACACCAAGTTAGGATTTAAGAAACTCCAGAAGAGAGAGGAAGAGAGAGGAAGAGAGAGAGAGAGAGAGAGAGAGAGAGAAAAAATGAGACATATTGTTCCTAACCAAATCAGGAACACCGTGCTAACACGCAAAAAAAGAAAATCAAGGAAGTAGACCTGAACTTTTTCAGTGAACTAAAAATATACATCACACAGCATCTTGCTGTAATGTTTTCTTGTCATGAAGAGTACAGAAACATTTCTTAACCTCACACAGACCTTGACCGACGCGCCTGAATTCACAACAACTGCCGACTGAAAGCTGAGAAAAAAAATGTCTTCCTTATAAGGTAAACAAACTCGACAGGTTGTCTGTACGCATGCCGATATGCGTGCTTGCATGTGCCACTGATTGCATGTGTGTCTTCAGACATGTGTGCAGGAGTGGGCTTGTGAAATGACAATCTACAAATCTTTTCGAAACCTGTCATTCAACCAGACAGCATCCTGCCTCTACAGACTGACACGCAAAACAAACACAAAAAAAGGGGCTGTCGACATTGCCTTGAATGATAAATTAAGGGGGAAAATAAGCAGATATAATAGATAAAGAAGCAGAAAACTTATGTAAGGCATTTAAATCTTAATGACCCATCATTTCCTTCTCATTAGCATTTTATCAGCTACTGCGTTACTGGAAAAGCCAAAATAGTACGACTGCACTTTAGTTGAAGTGTTTTCCAACTGTGCAAATTCCACCTTGCGGACGTATTTTTTTTCTAAAGTAACACACTGATGCTCAGTCATAATTTATGTAGAAGATTAATCATTTATACACAAATATTAAAATGGTTTGCAAATGACACTTATAATTATGACATGTAACAATTAGAAGAAATCACATTTCAAACCATTTGTACGATTTAACTCAAATGTTTTTCAGATACTTTATCTTGGATGAAAGTGAAGTGAAGAACCACAACACTGTGGAACATTTTCACTGGTGGCAGTAGAAGTTCAGCAGAAAACAACATGAGGAAATTGGTTTGGTTTATGATTCTATCATAGTTGAAATGTGGTCAGGGTATGAAATGTTTAGTGGACTTTGTGTTCGGATTTGACCCCCTCCTGAGGGGCTAGAAAACTGCTGCAGCATTTATGCGTTTTAATTGTATTGTATTGGAACAGTGAGCTCCATCAGTTAAAGAACTAGTTCATCTGCGGTCTGTGGTAGAATACCAAAAGGTACAAACACACAGCCAAAACACAGTCCTGCTTTGCCCTCTGAGCTCTTAACTGTACACACCAGGACGATAATCGTGAGCGTTTATTGACAACGTTTAACGCTTTGTGACTAAACAAAGGGCGCCAATGTGAGTGTGCACATTGACGTGCAAAACGGCAGGTGTAAAAGCGCCATTTTAAAAAAACTTGTTTGACACGCCACGTTAAAAACTGGCCGACAAATGAGATTGCCGCTTTTGTTCACGTGCCTGGAGCTGCTGAAGTTACAGTAAAAGACGACTTGGTGGCACTCAAGCACAAAGCCACCTAGTGTACGGGGGTACTTCGGTTTTTCTTTAAGCGCCATCTAATGTCAGGGAGTAAATTCGCACATTCACTCGGCTCATCAGCAGTGAAATTGCTTGGGTATGAACGTTGAAAAACAATGCCAATAAGCGGGCACGATTATCATCCCGGTGTGCACAAGGCTTTAGTCGGAAACTTTTAAAGCACTTGTAACTTGAAATGAAAAATTATTGTGCACATGCACGATGCCCCCGAATCATGATTCCGAGCATGTTGAAATGTAAATATTCAGAAGTGACAAACGATTGTGTGTGTGTGTGTGTGGTTTCTTACCACTCTAAAACAAGGATGATCTCAGAGGGGGTCTCGTAGACTTCATGCAGTGCCACCACGTATGGATTTGCCTTTGCTGATTCCAGCACGGCGATCTCGTGCAGAATGTCACCACGGCAGTCTTGCCCCTTCCGCCTTTTCCTCAGAAACTTGGCAGCATGTTCTTTGCCAGTGGTCTTCTCCACACACTTCTTTACGACTGCAAACTTGCCCCTGCAGGCACATAATCACATGGTGTCATAAATAAATTGTTAAACATGAGACGCTCAAAATAAGAATTAACAAATTATTTTTTGTGACATCTCTGACCCACAAGCTGTCAATCCCCTTTTCATTTTGTTTTACATCGCCAATTGACTTCCTCAGAATTAGATCCTTAGCTCCATTCAGAGGAAGTGTGGACATCATTTTATTCTCTCTTAAACCATCCATTTCTCACTCCGTTCATTACCATTTCCTCGCATATTTTCTGCCACCGGGACAGCCTGACACCCTTAAGATAAGACTGACAGTTGGAGCGCTCCAAAATTGCACAAACAAGCTCATTCAACACAGAGTTCCTGTCGCCTCCCTCATCTGACCGCCCAACACACATCTATCAGTCAGCAGACACACAGGGTGCTGCACACACACACACACACACACACACACAAAGGACAGGCCTGTCAGTAAGGACATTCTCTTGTTTGACAGCGAGAGGGACAAATGGCTCCGAGCCACACCCACCCCACCTCCTCTTCTGGCCATCTCCTAAAGAGACACTCATTTCATGTGTGTGGTAAAGACCCCAATAGACAGACCACCCACTCTTCCAAGACTCTCCATTGAGAACCGATGGTGTCCACTCCTCCCACAGTCCAATTCAGTCAATGACCAAACATGACACTTGCAAACAAAATACAGCCCATGGTGACCTCACCTCTGTCTACAGTTTGTCTCTTTCCATCTACATCTCCATTAACACCATACTTAAACATCTGACACACAGGGACACAGGTGGTAAATAAAAGCTTCAGACAATGGCTTCTAGTTAGGCTTCTTAAAAACGACACATAAAAAGGCGGGCAGAGATTTTTTTTACTCCTGTGTTAAAGTCTATGCTGTTGAATGAGCAAGTTAGGATGGAAAATTGAACTTTTTTAAATAAATAGCCAAAAGGTTTATAACTATATTAAAAATCTGACACTCCTGTAAGTGCAAAATGAAAATGAATAGACTTTACAGCTAATAAACATGGATTAAAGCCTCAAAACGTTTCTCTTAGTTTCGGTGGTAATAATCCCAGGCATGAAGAATGCTGAAAAGACTCTCTAAATCTTCCAGGGGTCTGCCAAAAATGTGTCCACTGCCAGCATTGTTGTGGATTTCCTGCTAAACATGAGTGTGGTTGGCACGTTCTCTCTCTGTGCTTTATTCAAAGCCTGACCATTGAGTTCACACGGAGTGCAAGAACTGCACTTGACAGTGCCAACTTTAAGAGCAACCCTGTTTTTCTGCCACTCAGCACGTGAGGCGATTCATATAATCCACAACAAAAACACACCCAAGATAAACATGTTTCTGACTGATGCGGAGCTAAAAGAATAGCAAAGTTTAATCTCCCAAAGGTTCAGCTGAAGAAAGAGGAAGCAGGTGCGATCTGTGCTCCAAATGTCACAAATAAATGCAGGATAAGGGGGGTGACGAGGTCAAAGGTCAGCGCATTAGCTGCCGTAACTCTTCCAACCTTGCATCTCTCTTGCTCTTTTCTCAGAGGGGTGTTAAGGAAGGTCAGAACAATTGGTCGGGAGGTTTAGGGGTTTGCCTAAAGGGATAGTTCACCTCAGAATGAAAATTCTGTAATTTCTTCACCATCTTGTCATTTTAAACCTGTCTTACATTAAAATATATTTTGAAGAATGTTGATAAACAAATAAAACATTGATCCCTATTAACCTCTATTGTATAGAGACAAAACCAATGCAAGTCAATGGGGACCAAAGGTTTTCTGTTACTAGATCTTCTTTTGTGTTGTGCAGAAGAAAGTCAAACTGGCTTGAAATGACAAGAGGATGAGTAAATGATGACAGAAATTTCATTTTGGGGAGAATGATTCCTTTAAGACCTGTTCAATCCGACAGCGTGACACCCGAGTGCAGTCACTGTCAGTGTTTAATTCACAAATTCGGCCACGGCTTTTGAGGGCAGGAAATGTTCATCTTCATAGATGACCCAGATAATGTGATGATGGTTAGACTTCCTGTGTAAAAATTTACAATCACTCTTTAACTGTCAGCTTCCATCTCTCAGTTTCATTCTCTCGCCCAGATGTTAGAGAAACAGCCACCTTCTAAAAAAAGTCAGAAGAATGAATAAACATTTAAAACACACGAGCATGCAGATGTTCACACACGCACGCACGCACGCACACACAAGATAGGAATCGTAAACCCCTATTATCAAGAGAAACAAATCACATGCACAGCTGGCCCGTCTGCTACTGGTATGGCAGAAAATACACTGGCTCAGTCAACATCCCACAATCCTTCAGAGAAACAATCCCCATCTAGACCACCTCGGCAAGCAGGCTGCTGTTCCTCAGCCGAACTTATGAACTTTATTGGCTTCCTGGGGATAAAAATCGTAGATTGCCACAACCGCCGCATAGCAAGAAGAAAAAATGGTGTCAAGTTCCATCACAAAACATGCGAGGAGGAATGAAGTCAACAGAAAGGCTCAGTAAAGAGAGTGTAATGCTGCTGATTTAAAAAAAAAAAAAGGTGGAAAATACTGACATCAGTTTGTTTTTTTTAGGTTAGGGTTAACCTCATTTTGGGATACTCTGGAGAAGATTCAAAAATGACATGCTTAAAATACTTTCTATTCTCAAAAAACCAGGACACAACTCCAAAGAACTCTTATAAATTGGGACATGCCCAACACTGTATGTTAGGTTACCCACACAGCAGAAACTAAGGTGAAATGGGCACAGATTTATCCCTGAGATTTTTGCATTCACCCACACAACGCCTTTTCAAAACAGTCAGGACTTTTCATTGGCCTTAGCTCGTAAGAGCAAAATGGAAGGAGATTTCCCTACAGATACGACCATTATAATCAGAAAAATTCCAAAATATGGGCGAGAAAATTACTGGAAATGAAACGGAACTAAACACAGCTGATAACTAAACAACTAATCTTCCATCGAATAAACAATAAACAATAGATGTCTGGGAACGGACTCTGGATTTGATCTTGCTGAATAATAAGGAAATTGCTCTTGGAAGTGTGTGTTAAACGAATGAAGTGCTGACAACAGGGCCAGATGGTTTAGCCGTTCAGTTTGCATGCGTGTGCTCGGTCAAAAAACCCTCACTACAGATGCAAGCAATGTACAGTATGTTTATACTACTGCAGCAAAAATCTAGCCCAGTGGATAATTTATTGTCATCTGGAGAGCTAAAAATGAGCCTTACTGGTGACCCTTTACTAAAATAGGTCAGCATTTATTCTCTAGACTGTTAAAATCATAGGACAAGATGTAATATGCGAGATATTTTGGCCATAAATTAAATGTATATAGGTCCCAGCAAATCAAACCAAGTTCACACAGGTGTTCTATAAGAGTTGCGATGTGCCTCTGCTGTTTGACAACACAAGAATCTCCAACATATCTTAATCTTGATCAGTACATCTATAGTGTTACCATTAAAAACAAACTTGTTTTTTACCAAAATTCTGCTTAAAAGGCATGCTTGAGCTATCTTTCCATTTTTCCATGTACCTAATCTCAAACCCAGTATCCACCAACATTTGCGTTCCACCTTCTGTTCAATGCGCCACTATGGCTCAGATCAGATAGCAGTATAAAAATAACAACTGCATTGTGACTCATGACTGTGGTGTTTCTTAATGCTTTTATTTGAGGATAAATTCTGAGGTGAATGCTCCAGGACATCAGTGCATTCAATGTTCCCCTTTGTATTGTGGGCGCAGAGCAAAATGTGTAACGTTTGACAGTATCCGAGAACCCAATACAAACCAAATCCACTCTGAATTTAGATTTTAGATTTTATAAAGCTAAACCACTAATTGCCCATCAAATAGGGTTGAAAGATGGCTACTAGAATTAATACCCAGCTGTCTGGAAAACAAAGCACTGGAAGGCACATAATACAGACTATAATACTGTAGGCAACAACATAGAGCACAAACACATTTACCTCAGGAAACACATCTAAAGCAGTGCTAGAAAAGTCAAACCATATACTATATTCTCTATAATCACAACCTTGAGCTTTAGAAAATAATGTCAAGCCTTTATTTACATGGCACATGGGCACAGTGTGACTCGGACACATGTAGTTTTCTTCAGAAAACACGTGCAAAGGTCAAGTTGATTTTTAGACAATGGGCACACCACAAAGAATATACGGTGGTTTGGAGTTCAAGGGGTTTCATCACATTTCCTTACAAGCCATAATGTTAAACAGTGTCTCAATTTATCTGAAATTCTCTTTATTTGTCTATAAAACAGCAACATGCAATACAGAGAGCGCAATAAAGAAAGCGTTTTAAACTTTATATGGCAGCAAAGACACGACCATGTATTGGTTAAAATACTGTATGCATGTGCAGTTATTTGCAAAATAATGAATCAAAAGCCTGTTGCAAATGCGCCGCGATAACACGTGCGGGAGCCAATAACAACCCGCTTTTTGGCATCCAGCTGGAGATCATTCATTCTCGCAATTAATACTCAAGCCGATTAGACCAATACATTGCGTGAATAAACATCTATTTTAAAACGTTTCCTCTCTTAAAAGGATTCATTTGTTTAAGGATCACATAATGTAAATGTTCTTTTACCTGCCAAGCTCTCTGCCGACCAGGTCATAGCTGTTCTTGAAGGGGTCGGTCCTTATCCGCGTGCGAATATTTGTGACCATTCCGCTCCTGTTCATCATTGCACTTTCTGCTCTTACAGTCCTGCTGCGAGATAATGTCTGGCGCATAAAAATATAAAAATTTAGTCCATTAGGGTTTAGGTCACTAACATAGAACCCAATTTAAGCCCAATTTTAGTGGGTGACAAGAGCGATAGTTTAAAAAAAAGGAATTGTTGCATGGACAAAATCTCAGAAGCGAAGTATTCCCTTGAAAAAAATGTATAACAGTGACTGACGTTAAATAAATCTTACTGCTGACAGTTTTATAGCTTTAAAAATGACTCACAGAACTTTAAGAAGCACGACAGATCACCAGTATACCCGCGTGCACGCAGCGGTAACTCAGTATGAGAACGCGGACAAACAATCCAGGCAAAAGGTACATCACAAAGCCCGCCCTCAACGAGTCTTCCAATGGGATTGTAAGGCTTATGGAGGGGGCGTGGTTATGATACGGGAATTTGAATAGAAATTTGTACATTGAACACTTAATGTGTTGCAGTCGAGAAAAGATAAATACAAAAATTGTTCAGAACCCACTGTACTGAATTCAAGTAGGAATCCACACTGGTGTTTACAACGAGAAAATCAAGATAAAAACAAACAAACATTTACATAGATAATAAACACCTGTCTGTTTAAAAATATTATTTATAAATGTAAGATATTTTTAAACACACACACACACACACACACACACACACACACACACACACACACACACACACACACACACACACACACACAAATGTCTTTGCCTATGACACAAGACAGATCATTTTACAGTGAAATTGAGGGTATATGAGAAAGTGGGCCATCAATAGTAAAATAAGGAAATACTATTTGCTGAGAAAGAGACAAAGAGAGATAAAGAATGACAGATACATAGAAACATAAGGGCAGAATGAAACCAAAAACCCAGGTTAGTGGCAGACAGGGAGTGAAAGGGTGTGAATGACAGGACTGGTATGACAGGAATCCTGACAGTCATTAGGTAATTGGTTTTTGCATATGACAAACAGCATGTGGGTGAATGTAGTAATAGATTGCAGTAAACAGTGCTGGTATCCATGTGATACAGCACAGGTTACAGCCTGCCTTGAGATGACATAGATAGATAGATAGATAGATAGATAGATAGATAGATAGATAGATAGATAGATAGATAGATAGATAGATAGATAGATAGATAGATAGATAGATAGATAGATAGATAGATAGATGTGAAATGTGTGATCCCTTTAAAATCAACAACCCATAACACAAACAGGAGACAGAGGAATGGAATGGGAAGATTGAGTCTAATGAAAAGGGCATTCTTGCATTCGTTATTCATTTGCCAGCCTCTCTTGGAATATCTTATGTAACTGTTTTGCTTGACCTGATGTTGTTGTTCTATGTTTAAGGCAATGTCAAGTTCTATATTCTTCCCTTCTCTTAACTCCTCACAAAAATAAAATAATCCAGGTTCACCCTAACACTGCAACACATGAGCCACACACTGACTGAGAGAGTGAAACGGGATCTTTCCCTGTAACTCTGGTAGAAGCTTGCTGGAAGATATCTGATGGAATCTTGTTTTGTTTTGTTGCTGAGTGTACCTTGAGTGACCATTCCCCCCCCTCACTCCCTCACTGTTGCTTTTGTGCATGGCTGCATTTTTTCGGTTGCTATCCATTTATGTTTGTGTGCAAGTAGTTTAAAGGGTCACTAAGGGGACTTTCAACTGTGATCATATGAGTTGAGCAAACACCTTTTGTCATGCATGTGTGGGACTGTTTGTGTGTAATTTCCTCCGTGTTGCTATATGACGTAAGGATCCGACGTAGTTTTATTGAGAAATGCACGCTAGACATTCACAACCGGCCTATCTCCATTATTCCACTGGTTAGAACACACACAAACAAATAAAAAACAGAAGGAATTGGGATCAAACATTGAAGCTTGGTGCATGTGAGGAAATCATTAGTGTATCAGTCATGAATCAAGTTATATGAACCTGTTTAGAACAAGATTACATGGACACACAAACAGTATGTGTGCAAGCATACATTTTCTAACACATGATATGAAACAAGCTTCGAAAATCTGTTAGCGTTTGACACAAGGCTTTATATCACAGCCACAAAATGACAAAACGGGATATTTTTGATCAAGTGTGGAGATAAATGACATTATAAATCAGAATCATTGAATAGTAGTTATTTTCTGACAATGATGATATTCATTTAGTTCATCTATGGGCAATCAGATCTATCTCATTCACCGCTGTGTGGGAGGAAACATCAAAATCTAAAGGTTAACAGCAAGAGATGCTTTTGCAGTTAGGTGCATGTGACAGATTTATCCACATCCTGCTGTTGTGTGCACATTTACTGAAATGAGCACAAACATGTACACTTTTAGAATACACATGAAGACGAGATGAAAGATTGGTGGTATAAATGTCACACCATGACACAAATAGAAGGCAAACTCTACAATTTTGGGATAAAACAGAAAGGAGATGTAATGCATAATGAAATGAAAGAAAACCCAACAGAAGGAAAAGAAAAGCACCCAGAATTTAAAAAACATTCCCTTGTAAAAGTTTGGCTCTGATAACAAAGCTGAGAAACATACTTTAACCATGAGCTGTAACTTTGCACCAACCACACACACAGATAGTCCCAATAGTAAACAACAAATTGTTATGTCAATAGTCACAATTGTAATAATGAAAACTACCTGCACATGTCATGCATTCGGGATTGTGTCTCATCTACACAATGATATGCTAAACATCTGACTGTAACATTCTTATGAGTCTCCTGATATGATGGTAAATACTTTATAATTATATCCATACATCTAAGATTAATATTGCAATTGTGTATGGTCAAGCACCATATTTCTGAAAAGTCACACGTGTTTACTGTGTATATGGGTGCTGTATCCTTGGAAACAAGTCAAGAATGTATAATATTCTCAAAAACACAAAGGGCACGGAGAATAGGAAAAATGTCTCAACACGCCTAAAGAAGAGTGTATCTCACTCCTCACTATTTATTTTATTTTGTATGTACTAATGAAAATACTTTTTAGTGATTCTGTAAAATATTTTTTACTAAAAATGATGAAAGTGACGTTAGAAGCCACAAATGAAAGGAATTAAAGGGGCTCACATGATTGCTGGGGTAAGACGGGCTGCCAAGGAACTCCACATTTTCCAGACCAGGCTTGTGGTTTGGATCCAATAGTGTCTCCAATATTTAAAGTTTAGGTTTCTGAATTAGTTAAGCTGTAAAATGTGATTAAATGCAGCATGATAAAATTTTGTGAGCCATGACACAGATGGAAAATCTCACACACTACTTTGCTCTCAGAACCATTTGAAATTTATGTAGCTTTTTAACTATGTGAAATTGTACATAGTGTGTAATATGGTTCACATATGATAAATAAACATAGTCACTTATTAGTGAGTTCAGTACACACACAATAGCAAAAACCCTTACACAGAAGTATTTGTGTTTGTGCGATATTTCTCCCCTCACAGCGGACGGATTTCCGCATCCCTGTTAGGAATTTCCTAGATTTCCTGTGCAGACTCTGACACGGAGCTAAACAGAGCTGCTATGGTCTCTGTGCTGCTCCTAAGGGTTTCGGCCCACAGTGAAAACCTTCAAGTCTAAGGTTCCTTCGGTTTGAAACCTCATTTGTAAAGGCATTCAACCAGACGGTAGGGTTCAAAGGTAAGGGTTCCATAAACTTAGCCACATATGAAAAAAACCATCAGGGGATTCCCAAGTGAGAAATATAACAGTCTCCATTTAAACAGAGTCATAAACCATTCTGAATGTGCGTTTGTGTGTTTTACATACCCTTATGAAGACTTTAAATGCCTGTTTTTCCCTTGTCATTTACTCTAACTGTTTTCATGAACACAATCAACCTCTTACAGAGATTTCATATATGCAGCAAATAGCTTCAATAGCTACATCAATTTATTAGTGTCATTATTTCCAGTAATTCGTGCAGAACACTGTGGCTGTGACTATACATATATATAAATATACATGTGCGTGTGTGAGTATGTGAAAAAACCCAGAACTCAATTTTGAGAGACCTAACGGTCAAACCACACAAGCATACTCACACTCGCCTTTTTTTCTGAAAGAGTGTGAGAATGACAGAAAGATGTTGGTTCATGTCTGAGTGCTGATGGAAAAAAATGATGTCAACATTTGAAAAAAATGAATTACTAGCATGACATTCTAATGGAGACTCACCCATCCTTCAACAGGTAACATTGTTGAAACCTGTTCACTCTTTGAATTGTTTTGCTATCAGAATTTGCTATTGTAGGATACTTTGGATTAAAGCATCTGCTAAATGCTTAAGTTAAATTGGACTTATAAATTGCACATGCAAAAATGAAGAACTTCATTTTACATCATAGTTTTGTTAAAAATAGGCCTATACATAGGCCTGTCTGTACCTTCATATTAAGTCACTTATCCTTAAAATGATAGTTTACCCAAAAATTCTGTCATCATTTATTCACTTTCTTGTCATTTCAAACCTGTATGACTTTCCGAAACCAATACAAGTAAATGGGTACCTGTTAACAACAATTCTTCAAAATATCTTCTTTTGTGTTCTGCGGAAGAAAGAAATGACAAGAGGGTGAGTGAATGATGGCAGAATTTGCGTTTTTGGGTAGTGATTCTTTTTTAATGTTTGCACATTTACAATAACATGCAAAAACTTCATGGGATCCTGATCATTGACATGAAACGGACCAGATGCGAGGAATGTTATGACAATTGCCGTTAACCGAGTTATGAATTTTGAAAATTCGAACAATTGGAGATCAACTAGTCTCACATCAGCCAGAAAATTAAATACATTTTATTCACTTTTGATTTCAAAGAAGAGTCACCTTTATATGCACACGTTGTTAATCTCTACCATACACTTTACATCATCTCCTCACAATAACCAGCACATCTGTCCCCTGTGGTTTGACTCTACATGGATAGTGACCTGCGATAGAAACCACATGACAGGAAACGTCTCATCTCATAATGATAGCTGTGTTGTGGACAGATGTACGTCTCTGGTGTCATGCAACACACCACATCACAGTCGTCATTACTCTAACACAAGAAGATTACAGGACACTTCAATGCCTGGAAACTAAGAGCTTATCTTTGATGTCTCAGACCCTGGTTGAGTTCAGATCTATGAGCCTTTAATTAGCAAGTTCACATCAGTGATGAGATCAATTCAGGTGATGAATATTTTGAGCCAAGGATCAACGAATTCATTTTGGTTGTGGATTACATCGAACCATCGGAATTCTAAGCGGTAATTGAATTGATCCTTTTATGACAAAAACAGCCCTGTTGAAGAGCACTTCTTTCATCTCAAGGTGATCAGAAGCTCACTGGACAAGTGTGTCTATAAAACACAATCATGTCATTGCTTTTCAATGAAAATCAAACTTGTTGAAGAGGTAGTTTAGAGTAAAGACACACCCGATTCAAGGTAGGATGACATCAGCAATTATTACTTACTCATGGAGAATTATTTCCTCAGAAACTCCCTAAAACAGAAAGTACTGTGCCGCTGAAGGAAACCTGAAGGTGTTGTCTGATTCTTGGGCCTGGCATCCCGGTTTCCAAAGATGAAAATCACCCCACTTGGGACACACCCTTAAAACATTGAAATACACAGTATTTATATGATAATATTTTGTTCAATATTTAATATTGAATTCTTTCCGTAATATATGTAAATGTTTTTTCTCATTTATTATTGTTTAATATCTGATGCCTTTCTGCATAACACTGTAAAAAATTTTACTTCTAAATGTTCTCCTAACAAAAGTAACTTGAACAAAAGTAGAAGTAGAAAAATGTATTATTTTGAGTATAGTGAACAAAATTCTTTTTAAGATATTTAAGTAATTGCCCAAAGCGCGTCAAGAAGTTTGACCAACTTGCCAAACTGTGTAATCGCAACAAACAATTTTAGTGTTTGAAAGTTCCCAGCATGCATTGCATCATTTTCAAATCACTGATTTAAATTATTAAAATGCTGTTTTAGTGTTTGCTGGCTATATTTTTGTTGTTGTTGTTGTTGTTGCTGTCGTTGTATGTAGTATTTAGAGTTTCTTTTTTACTTTATGATGTTTGATGATTAAGGTTCATGTGTTCAGTGTTGAGGTCTGAAGTGAATGACGTAGTGATTCTATTAAAATTGAGTTACACACAAACTAATGGAGCAGTTACTTGGCCAAAGTGGTCTTTTGGGCTTAGAGTGTGTATATAATAAATCTCTTAAATAGAGTGTGTATGTATTAAAATAACAATTATATTTTAAAGTAATATAAAGATATAATATTTTGAGTTGGGTGAACACAACAATTTGAGTGTTACTGATTTATTATTGGTTCTTGTTACATTACTAAGTTATTTGAGTTACTGTAGTTGAACTACTTGGCCAAAAGTTGAGTAAACTCAAAATTTTAAGTTTTCATTTTTTACAGTGATATGGCTGATATACCTAAGCCGCTGCATGCTCTGGGAAAGCATCTCAACATGGTAGGCCAGAAAGAAAGCAGACGTCATTATGCAATTATTGTCAACGGGACAAATTACAGGGCCAGAGAAAGCGAGGAGGTCATATCCTCCAATCTCTTCAGTCAGGAATTTGTCCAGATCTCAGAAGCATGCAACGCTGCACGTCTCGCTTCAGCAAAAAGATGCTATAAACCTCTGTCAGCAAACATGTGGAATCTGATGCTCAAGAGACACGCACATCCGTTCTAAAAAAAGTTTAACGTCATAATTTCTCTACTTAATTCATTCCAAATTGCCATTCCCTTTACTTTTCCGTGCTTTTTTTGGGAAAAACGAAGAGAGGCTCTGCACAGAAAAACTCCAGCTGTTCGGCTCATGGAATGCACCATATAAAGTGTGTGAAGATTCTCAGACCAATTTTATGTCTGCTTAACCTAGTGGCTTTGAATATCCAGCACTTAAAATGTTTCAATCATAAGTTTAATAGATTAATAATACATCACCCAATTTTTTAAATATGGTACATAAAAACAAATACTTTCCCATGGACTCTGGGAATGTATTTTCAGACAGAAAGGGATTTAAATGGAAACTAAAAGATATTACAAACAGACGGACCAGGTAAAACCATTCTCCCACAAATGTGGTTATCATCTCACAGACATCATAAATCACTCAGCAGAACATTAATGCTGATACAGCAACAGTCATCTGTGCCAAAATTCTCTGTGCACAGACGCTCCTGACAAACATATAGACGGCACTGCAGCTGCTCCATATGAACTGGTGATGATTTTAAAGCTGTTATTATTGGTTCCCTTATGATGCGGTTTCAGGCTTGTCTAGCACAAGCTCATGCTGTCACATTTCTATTTACATAAGGAGCTATAGTAACATGAATAGCAGTATTTTCATCTTTGTGGTGCACACACATTATTGGGAGTCCAGCTTGCCCTACCACATAGGCACTGGAAACAGGGACAGTTCACCCAATTCTGGCATCATTTACTACCGTTGAGTTGTTCCAAACTTGTAAAAAAATCCTTCGTTCTGATGAACACAGAGAAAGATATTTGGAAGAATGCTTGAATCAAAAAGTTCTTTGCCACCATTGACTACTAAGTAGGAAAAATTACTAGGGTAGTTAAAAGTTTCCTACATTCTTCAAAATATCTTCTTTTGTGTTAAACAGAATATAGAAATGTTAATCCCAGTTGAAACAGAGACAAAATAAATAAAACTATTAAAAAAATCCAGAAAAAATTGCGTTGGTCTCTTACCACAGATTAATTCTTTAAAACGGAAAATCCTGTAGAGCATATATATATTATGTGTTTCCAAAATCAAGTGAATCAGCAAATAATTTAAACTATTATGTGGATTAGAGGCAAAGAGTGAAATTGTAAACTATCAAAAGATTGAAATTTTTGTTGTGTTTAAAAATGTTCACGTTTACCTCGACATGTAAGACCTAATACTTGTGGTTTGTACAAAGTGTACTAAATCAGAATTAGACTACAGTAAACATATTTTTAAACAGTTGACTAGTAGAAATCACTTTATAGCATGACCAGAACAATACCACAAAAATCCACCCATCCTTGATACGAAGTCATTTCAACTATTCTCCTGTGAGCTTCGGTTTAAAGGAAATAGAAACAGAAGTCATACCTGTCATACCTGTAAGTGCATGACTGCAGGTGGAAAATTTGAGAAACGTAACATAAACACACAAACAATAAGTTTCCCAGGACTGGCGTGAAAAAATTATGATGTTATGTTGTCTAAACAACTTTTCTACGACGAATTGCTGAAATATTTCGGCTTACATAAGTCATTCCATTCAATGCTTTTTTTATATTGTTGTTTAAAATAGTGTAAAAAATTGGAAACAGTTCAGTGAGATAACAGCAGCATTATCTGCAGAGTTAGATATTTAGGAACTTACTGAATGCAAAATAGCTAAAAAAAATTAAACCAACTGGACTAGATGATACAGTACATCTCACAATTGTGCATTTCACTTTAAATAACTGCTTTAAATTATTTAAGCAGGTAAGCAGTGTTTAAAGAATAAGCTACTGTACTCAAATACACGTAAATGTTCATCAATAGTTTGGACACAACTTCAGTGTTTACTTCTGAGTATATAAATATATGTTTAAAATTAGTTTTAAGATAATTGTATTTTTTTCTGGTCACTACATTCTAAGTAGGTTCAACCTTTTGACTGCAAATATACATGTTCATATTTGTGGAAACTTGTTTCAAAAATCCTTTGCCAGACGAAACCACTGAGGAATGATTACTATAACTCTCCAAAGGAAAAACATGACACTCTCTTACCTCCACTGAGAGAAATTATAGAGAAACCGAATGACTGAGATGCCAGGAATGCTTCTGAGTTCACAGGATATTTGCATAGTCACATGACATCACTTACGTGGCATTAGCTGGCATTGCCTTGTTAGGATATTGGCCTTTACTGCCTTTTTTATCCTTCAGGGGGAGAGAAAACTGCCATTAGAAAATGAAACAACTTTAAGAACATCCACCTTAAAGCTGTTCCAGCTGTCTGCTAATACAATATCACCAAATGCAAATGCAAATATGATTAAAACATCATGATTTTTAACCGAGTGATACAGAAGTCATACAGGGATGAAACTGTTATGAATGGTTATGGTTATGAATGACGAATAAGTGCATAAACAACCGAGAGTTGTATTTGTTAGCGATGTATAAACAAACACAGACAGACACCACACATATTTAATAATAACAGTTCAGTCTAGGAGAGAGGCAGGAAGTGGATGTTCCTCATGTGGAGGCAAGGGAAGAAAATAAAGAGAGAACAGTTGAATAAAGTCACTAGAGAACAGTTCCCACAGCACACTTCTCAAGCATCCTTCACGCATACACACACAGTGGATGTGCCGAATTCCAACATGTCTCAGGGGTATAGGGTCATGACTTTAATGGTAATGAATGACGTAGACACTCCTTCCCACAGAACAAACTCACTGAGAGACTGCACAAACATACCCACAAACATACACAAAGTTTGAAGCATGTCAGTCCCGATGACCGCGGGGTCAAGTGGTTAACCAATGAGAAAACCTTTGACCTTGTACAGTTGGTCATAAATTCCTGTTTAGATTGTCTAAACACAAGAACGGAACAAATAACAGAACGCGAGTTGCCTGGGCTCCTGCTTTTGCCCGGACCACAAAAATCATCTTCTACTGACAGATTGATTATTTTCTCTAGTCATTGAGGTGCAATGGAGGAGAAAAATTGTAATTTTTGTTCCAAAAAGTGTTGGCATTTATAGCAGCAGTGAGTCAGTGAGTGAATGTAACTAATAAGAGTCTAATTATCTTGCTAAATGGCACAAAGATGATAGACAAGTCATAAGTCCACAGTACAAACACGTCCTTAACCAGGATTAAACATTCACTTCTATATTATCGCTTCAGCTATTTAATGATCGAAGTGTTTGTTTCCTCAGCAAAAGCATCACCCAACAGAATAAACTAGAATCTTCAATGACCCAACCAGTGTTGGTCTGGTCGAGATGCTCAAGAAACAGTGATATTTATTTTTTTCAGATTTCAGCAGATTTTCTTATTTAACAGAAAGAACAAAATACAACACATTTTAATGATGTCATTTGCTAAACTGCAAATTAGATGGTGGAGAAAAGTATAGTTTAGCACAAAAAATGCAATGTTAAGATTTGTATACGCATAAACATTACCTGGTCAAGACAAAAAATTCTTACTGTCTCCTGTGTTTTAGCCGTGATGACTTTAGCAGAGAACCCCAAATGTGCCCTGTGCTGACAAATGCTGGAAAAAATGCTAACCTGAAAGATTTTCAACCCCATCTTCACACATGCACACACACCTCTTACTGTATAGTTAGGTTTGCTATGCTGAGGTTGCGGCATTAGAAATGGAAATATTAAAGGTATTTGTTTGCCTCGTGTAAATCTGTTTTCAAGTTAAACGCACAAAAAGTGTGCAACACATCTGTCCAATATAGGCCTACATGTACTAATAGAAAGTATCACTTCTTCACATTGCCATGGTTATTTTGCCATTGTTGTGTACATTGTTGTGTACTGTTAGCTACACCTGACTGCTGTCTATACACTTTTATCTGTCCCTATCGCAGCGGGATAGCTGCCAATCTGATCTTAGACAAGAGTGCAAAATGACAGGAAATTCCACTTTGAGCGACTCATAATAGAAGATGCTTTAAAAACCAGGCCAAAAACCTCTTACATAACTGTACAGAGACCTTAACAAAAGGTGTATTTCTCCTAGGGAGCATGCTACATACATTAAAAATCATATAATACATTTATTTTTATTCAAGAGTATTGTTCCTGTTAGATCAAATAGTAGAGCATTGTGTTAACAGTGTGGGTTTGTTTGCCAGGGAACAAATACTCGAATGCCCTGTAAGTCACTATCCGTAAAGTCATCAGAAAAATGCATTACAGTTTGTTTTATTGCTTACACACAATTTATTGAAACTATGACTCCATTTTTTTAAACTCTACACATAATGCCACCAAACACACACACAAACACAAGACCTGTGCTTAGAGTTTGGCAAAAAGTTTTGCACACTTTTGCAAGTGTTTTACTATATCAAAGTGAGTTTAACGCACGTAATGTGTTTTTAGTTTTGCACACTTCATGTAAAGATTTGGTAAATGGGTAAATGGTTTTACTGAGTGGGCCTCAAGTATCACTTTCAGTGTCTAAGCAATTCAAAAAAACTGTAATGTGATTCTTCATGGAGATTCAAGAGTGCATGTTATAGGGTTTCCCAAATACATCCAATATGTCTGCATTGTGCAACTGTGCTCAATTGCTTGTCGTGTATTGTGTAAGTCACAGACACATGGGACACTTTGCCACACCACGATAACACAGGTGTTGCTGCCACCTAGTGGACAAAACCTCAGCAGAATCGCGTCCTGTAGTAAATCTATTACAGTTTTTTTATTCTAAATGTTGTGCATTGAAGTGGGAAACGAATCCTTACAGCTAAAAGTGTTCCATACTAAGTTCATGTCTCACATTTACACTGCTGACCTTTAACTCCACAAAGTAGCATTTCAGTCTTATATCACTAAATTTTTTAATCAAAGCAGGAAAAGTATGTTGACAACTAAGAATGTTGCTGTCAGATAAAGTTCCTCTATGTTTAATGAGAGAAAAAAGAAAGGCAGGATTCAAACCAACAACCCACCTATCATAAACCCAAAGCACAAACCACTGCACCTGGGGAGGACTCTTGGAAGGACTCTGCTTGAACTGGACCTTTATAGCCACAAAGAACATTTTGTGAAGCACCTTTATGTATAAGAGTGTACCGTTCCCTGTGTTTCATAAGAATGAAAGTTCATACTACATGAGTGACTGCAGTTCACACTGCTTTTGGCGGTGGCGTTCTTGACTGTAGACCATTTTAATGCTATATTTAGCCAGTTTCAGCTTTCTGATGAGGTTGAAATTTCAGGACTCAAATCAATTACTTAACAGGCTTACTGTGCTAACCACTATACCACTAGGTAGGTAGGCAGACGCTACCTATGACCAGGTATACCTAGATTAAAAGCACTGGAGGTTAATAAAACATATTTTAAAGCATGTCAAAAATTAATTTGTATTTTTTTATGATATATGGAGAATAAACACATTTTTTCAGATTGATGTTCAACCATGGAGAGCCAAAAGCATTTTTTTTTATAAAGATTGACTTTATTTTTTTATGCATATGCCAAGTATGGTTAACTGTTACAGAAGCTACATCACAATATATTTGTTAAGAAATCCCTGATTACTTTGATTTCTGTTAAAACGTTGTGTTAAAGAGTGTAATAATGATCACTTCTTGATAATATCTTATTTAACTGATTATTAACTGATTGTTGACAGCAATGTGGACTATGCGATTTTTACTTGTATGCGAGGTACATTTTTATTCCCTTGTTGCCCTCATTCAGATTTTTCTCCAGAACAAAAATGCCATTTTTCTGATACACCATCCAAGTTTTAGAGTTGATCAGAACAGCCACGGATTGCATCTTTTCTCCGCATCCTTCTTTGGAGTACCACAGGTAGACATCTGTCCCCTGTGTGCCTTTATTGAGATTAAAAGTGATCTTTTTGAACTTTCTTTCCTGAAGGTTCACCTGCTCCTGGAAGGTGTTGGATACTTCGAGAGCCGAGAGACCTTTGCTTTCATCGGCAGAGCGGCGGTACCAGAGGAAAATGGAGTTTCCACCAGCACGCCTATTGACGTTTTCATCGATGCGTGTGTAGCCATCAGTAAAATGTTGCTGGTCAGATGTGAAGTCAACAGTTGCTTCAATATCACAAATGTAGGTTGGCGAGGCTCTCTTCACCCACAGGTAGATGAAGCAACCCCCTGCATTACGGTTCAGGTCGCAGCCCAGTCTTTCCCAGCCGTCTCTCAGAAGAGCAGGTTCTTCATTTGCATCTTTGGTAACCTGCAGGTTCACAATGGGAATGTCATATTGGGTGCTGCCACAGAAGTACCACAAGAAAATGTGATCTCCAGGAACTCCTGCGTTCAGATCCCTGTTGACCAGCTCATATCCAGCTTCAGCCAGACCGTTTTTCATTTGGTCGTTGAAGGAAAGCTGGATCCTTGTCACTGGCTTTATGCCACACTCTCTCTTGTACCAAAGAAAGACGCGGGTATGTGGAATGGTGCCTTCGTTGAGGTCAGCATTAAGGAGCTGATAGCCTTGAGCTCCGAGTATTTCCTCCTCATCCTCATTGGTGGAGACGCTGAGCTTTGTGATAGGCTGTAAATCTGCCATTTTGGTTCCTGGTGCAGAGAAAGTGCTGTTTAGTTCTGTGGAGGTAACACATCATTTGCTTATTGTATGATTTTAAAGATAAAAAGCTCTGCAGTTATATATGTTAGCTTTAAAGGAATTGGATATTTAAGTCACATTATAACATATCTGCTTGTCATTGCATTCAATTAAAAAAAATCAGCAAACAAATCCTCAACCTTTTTCAGAACTAAATTTCTATATTGAATATAAATGGTTGGCTTTACCTGGATATCCAGTACTTGACTTACTGTGCGAGTTGATTTATTTAATGGTGTGAACTTCTCTGCCTCTTCATTTATAGGGGATGTGGTCGGAGCGTTATCCAATCATATTTGCAAAGATTAAAAAAACTCCAATGTCTTAAAACTGACCACCACATCAGGTGCAACGTCAGGTGACCACAAACACATGATTGGATTTTTACAATTACATAATAAATATGAATATATTTCTCGAATTGCATGTGATATGACGGGGCTTTTGGTGTGAAAGTAAAACACATTGCAAACTGCACAGAAAATGAAGATCAAATACTGTAGGCCTACTTAACCTCCTGTTTGTTTTTATCTTACTTAATAAGATGTTCACTTTACTTTACAGGAGCTTAAAAGGCCGTACAAGGCCAAGAAATGCGCCAGAACCAATATTCTGGCTGGAAGTGACCGCTTTTCTGAATTTTCTATTTATAGGTACATGTTAAAATAATAAGTTTGGTTTAATTCTTGTTAATATTGTTATTATTTGCGAAAAAAATATGCAAATCTTAAATACTGCAAAGAAAACATGTTTATATATAAATAAAAACACAATGCTAATGTTTTGCATGTATTTTAGGATCAGTTCAAAAATGAATATTTGAAGGAATAAGCCTGATTTTATAACAACTTTAATATGTCTTTGCTTTCTCAGTCCTTCACATTACTGTTGGCTGACTCATGAGGTTTGTTTTTGTTGGAATTTACCAAACACTAGACTGGAATTGCCACAAAATACATGCAGACATGCTGTTTAAGGGCAAAACTGGAGCGCTCTAATTTTCCTCTGATATATGTATGTATGTATATACAATAAAGACTACATTATGGACTATAAGGTTATGGGGTTTCTATGGGTTATATAAGAGTATAAGTACAGAAATTAGGTATATATAATATACTATATATGGCCAGTGGTCATAGCAGTGAAAAGTGTAAAAATACATATTTAGAAGCAAGAAGAATGGTGTAAAAAGTAAAGATTGGTGGCAGAGACTAAGGCAGATGCACTGTCAACACAATGCTCTACCAATTGTGCTGTAGGAACACATGATGCAGAACAGAAACAGCAACATGTGTTAGGAGTCAACCAATAAGCTACATCAACAGAAACAAAATTATCAGCAAGAAATTGTGGAACATGAGCCTGATCTCCTATAAAACCACTAAACTGTATGCTGAGCGAAGCCTGTTTCAGATCTCAAAAGTATTATCACAAAAAATTCCCAAGCAGATATTTAACAATAAACATATCTTGTAGGTTTTTTCAAGCAGTGGGAACCCATAAGAATTGCTTTGTACAATAGCAGTTGTCTTATCAACTCTTTGGTTAAAATTTCTTGAGAATTTCCAATTTATACAACATCCATTAAACATGACCAACATGAGGCATATGACTTAATATACATATATTGTATTAGGAATGCTCAGCTCATTGTCTTCAGCAGTTTTCTAAGCTAAGCCCAGATCAATATTCCTTACAATCTGAAGATACCTACAGCATTACATACATGATCACAGGGTTATGAGTCAGCACACAGTGTTTAGTTGTGTGGGGGGGAAAGCACCTAGCATAAACCTTACAAATGAAAATGTACCTTTGAAAGGCACATTTGTAACCTTTTACACTCACATGTCAAAAAAAGAACACATTTGAGGTTCATTATATAGCAAGATTTTGTTTAAAAGCAGTTTATTGATGTTTAATGATGGGACTTATGATGATAAAAAATGATCTGAGCCAGATTCACCTTCACATAATGCAACTAATGTCAGAAAACCTGCACTGGCCACCAAACAATTCACTACCATTACCAACAAGGTCATATTTTTCAACAAAAACTACTAATTTCTAACTTTACTAATGAAAACACAGACATGAATGTAAAACTTTTTTAAACTCACATTATAAAATGGCTAATCCAAACACATTAAAACAGAACATTAGGTTTTACTGATTCAAAATATCTAACCATAAGAAAGATAACACATGACTTTTATATTTTAAACACTAGACATCAATAAGATTAAAAGGAGATCAAATAGAGGTTTTTAGTCTAGGTTTTCTGAGTTTCAAAGATTTCTATTGACACGAATGTCACACACTGAGCTCAGATTTGTCTGCAAGCAAAAGTTGATATCATTGATTTATTTACAGCTAAGTGTCGAACACTCTTCTCATCTGCCCCATCTGTTTGGAAGAAACTTTCTGCATCTTCCTGGTTGTGCCTTACATAGTAAACTAAGTAAGATATAACCATAGCAAACCACCCAAACATGGTTATCAGCATAACCACGTCAGTGGTCTTCCTAAGCTCTCCACAAAAATCAACATCAGTCGCTATCAGAATGAAGGGCAAACCTTGAGCCTCCAATTCCTCCGGTTCAGAACTGTTACACATCACCTCGGCGAGGGAGGATGGATCCAGGAGCAACTGTGGCATAGCCAGCTGTAGACGGCAGTCACACTGCCAGGGGTTATGGGAGAGGTTTGTGTGGGCTCGGATGTCACCAAGCACATTCGGGTCCAGTGTCTCCAGCTGGTTGTAGGAAAGATCAAGGCTAACCAACGAGTCCGCCAGACCTCGGAAGGCTCCGTGCTCCAGCTGGTTCAGACTATTGTGGGAAAGATCTAGATCACACAGCAGGGGGAGGTCTAGAAAGGAATCAGACGGTATAGTAACCAGCAGGTTGTTGTTCAGGTAAAGATGTCGTGTGGTGTTGGGAAGGTCACGCGGCACTGTTATCAATTGCATGTTGCTACAACTGACCACGAGCCCGCCTTCAACACTCTCAAAGCATGAACAGCTTTCTGGGCATCCGTGTTCTGCTCCATGGAGAAGGATGGAAGTCATTGCCAGGTGATGAAATAGAAAGGCAGCTGGCATAGCCACCCAGAGAAAACGTATTCTACAGAACATTAAAAAGAAGATCACACCAGCTTAAAGGTCTGAAAACAACCAGGAAATAGAAAGAAAAGAAGCAATTACAACTGACACCCTGCTATCACAGTGGCTGTTGATTGTGGAGTTATTTTAAGGATAAATGGGCCCTGTTATGTTAATTACCATCAGACAACTGCTGGCTTTGTGGCAACATAGACCTCAGATTTCAGATGTACAGAAACAAAGAGGAAAAATCCGAAGATGAAGGAAACATGTATGACAAATTAAAACCATTATTCATTATTTTTGGTTTGGATCCTAAATTTAAAAATGCTCTGTTATGGATTAGATTGGACTATATTAAATAATTTACTGAGTTGGCTATGAAGTAATAAAGACTTCTCACATGCTAAGTGAAATAACACACGAAGATACCAATACATTGAAGGTGAACATTTTCTAACCTATTGGAGGCAGAAAGATTTTTAAGTGTAACATTAATAACTGGTTAACTTACTGTATTAGATCTTGACTAGTCATGTAACTTTGCATAACCAACTAAAATATAAACTACTTATTTTGATTATTTTATTATTTTATTGCAGAGACAGCATATTTAAATGATCTTCCAATTAAATGTAGTGCTTTAGCGAATACAATTGTGTCTTATATATTTTTTACTATTAACAAATTGAAGAGAATCCAAATATGAGTTGAAATCTAACATAAAAACATTCGAATTATTTCTTTTACTTTTATGGATATGAAATTTACCAACTAAAATCATAAGATTCACCATGAAATCAAAATCATATTTTTAAATTCAAAATATATTAAGACATATTTTGCAGTCAAGTTACAACTAAAACTCGTTTTCTCTTGGATGTACAAACATAAATTACCCCAAAAATTATTTGAATGGTGACATTCATAAAAAAAGATTTTTCTGGCTTATCTAAACAAAATGAACAATTTCCATACATTTTGAGTATAATTACTAACGTACATATTTAAAAGAATTTTCAAATGTAATTCTCTAATTTTGTTGGATAAAATGTTTTACGTTAAAACATATGTTGCTGCTATGACGTATTACGTCACGTTATTTTTTACAGTGCCCTTTTTAACAAAGCATTACAGCCCACACACTATAAAAGAGTGCACACACAGTTTAAAAATCTGCTTGAATATAGTTCTATGTAACAAAGTGATTTAAAAATTAAACCCACCACACAGATATGACATATGACAAAACATCATTTTCTCGTCACCGCAGCCAGCTATTGCCTGCCGCCCAGCGTAAGTCGCACCTCTGTCTCCAAATGATAGTCCCCAAAAATAAACTAAACACGCGTTCTAGATGACAACTCGCGTTACGAATCCTGATGTTCTGCAATTAACAATTTACACAACTTACCGTTTAGCAAACCAATCGTGTGCTGTGTCTGTCGTGAAGAGCTTCTTTCTTCTGGCAGCATTGCATGGATTTGCCTCCCAATTTCTAGCTGTTTCTTAATTCGGTATTTACTTCTCTTCATCGGAAAACGTGGCGGGTGGTTTTTCAAGCTGTTATCTTAAATTATTTAAGTGCCATTCGTAAAAACCAACTTTAAGCAGCATCCTCCGAGTGCGCAACTAGTTTGCACGCATCCAATAAAAACTGCAGATGGCGCTATGCGACTTAATCGTGTAAAATCGTTGTATGTTATTGACTCCACGAGTCAAGACATGTAGCCTACAGCGTTTAATAGATTTCAGTAATGGAGTAACTTACTGTGATATTATTGTTACATTTTTATATGATACTGTAAAATGTGATATTTATTGACAAATCGATAGCATTTAAATGTACCATTTCTTTAAATATATCTGCCCTGCTGAAAAAAACAATAAGAATCACATAAATTATGTTTTTTTTTAACCAAAGTTTCCGATTAAAAATTCCTTTTTGTAGTGTTTTGGGCATTATTTCAATAGGATTTAATGGTGTGCTATTGGTGTGCTGCCAGAAAACATCCCACCAAAAGAATCACATATGAGATAGTTTCCATAAAATCCAATATAATTGTTATTGTGACCATTAAATCCATTAAATTGTTGAGGGATTCACCTGATTGTGGAAGTATCATGAGTCAATAAATAAAAAGTTTTATACAATTTAATATAGTAGCATCGCCTTTATTTCTGTTCAAACTGCTCTGGACATTTTAGTGTGCTAAACATACAGTTCCTATATCGGTTATGAGAAGCTTGTCAGGAGAGTCAGTGGTGAGGAGTTTGGCCTTCATCAGCTGAACAAAGGTTTGCAAAAATTTGGTCCATATTGACCGACTTCTATTTAAGTCAAGTCCGTACAGAATTTGTGCATTTAGACAAACCCAGATTTATCCAACATGGGCCATTTTATACAGTGATGAACCCTTCTCAGTAATAGTACACAAAGTGGGCTTGAGCAATTTTATGACCTCTTCCACTTCCAATCATCATCATCTGCCACCATCTTTGCCTTCACGTCACCCACCGCGATCATCAACTGTGCCAGGTAGTATGTAATCATAATGATGTGCTTTTTGTATTCGACATCAACGACATTGAACTTTGTCAGTGCAATTGTAAGGTCAGAAGCCATAAAGATCAGACTACCCAGCATGAGGAGGGACCGGCGTGTACGAGTTGCCGTTGTGGCCATGATGACGATGAGCAGCACGTAACCCCCAATAGCTGGAACGAGAATGTCTGCGTCTGGATCGAGCCGGAGGAAGGGCACCAGGTAAACATATAATCCACCGCCGATCGACCACAGCAGGAGGTAAAGGATGAAGACTGAGGAAGAGGAGGATGTTGTGGAATATCGAGAGGAGAGGAAGGAGACGGCGTAAAGCATGTGGGCCAAAGCAAAACAACCCATGCCTGCATAAGAGAGCAAGAGACAAATAAGCAGAGATCAGTGTGGAGAAATTCAGGATGGTTTCAACTTAAAATATTAAGTTACCCGGCTGCCTTAAAATTCGTTGTCAACTTAAAAATATAAGTTAACATATCAATTTTTTTATCAAATTCACGCAATAACTAATATTTTTACGTTTAATTAACAACAAATTTGAAGGCAGCCGGGTAACTTATTTTTTTTAAGTTAAAACTAATCATTTTTACAGTGGAGAGTCTTTACCAGGGATAAAAAGTTGTGGCCAAATAAGGCAACAGTCTCCGCCCACTGACAGCAGCAACCCTCCAGCCACGCCCAGTAGACTCCACCCTCCATTATAGATGAAAACCAGAAGAGCCAGAGAGAGGACAGGGGCGGCCTTTATGCCAGCAGCCATCAAAGATGGGGCAGAATCTGGGATCCATAAGTAAAAATATATTGTGCAGGATGCAAAAAAGGGGAGGAGGTAAAGAAATAAAACACAGGACTGAAAAAAGAATGGAAACAGAAAAGAGAATAAAACCAAATAATCAGTCATAAAAATACTGCAAAGCAAAACTTACACAGAATTAAAGTGACAGTATTATAGAGACAAATGTGAATGTAAACATCTTTGTCATGAGGAACTTAAAACATATGACTCATGGGTTAAATGATGTCAGATGAGCTGTGTGTATTGACAAATCATGACTGTCAAATGTGATAAAATAACCTGCTGAGCGCAGGTGCATTTGTGCTGAGGTGTTTGTTTCTGTGATTACCGTGTTCCTGCGTTGTCTGCGATCGTGTTCACTTGTCTCCAGGATATCCATCTCTCTCCTCCGTCCTAAACAGTTTGTGGATGTGAAGCCGATGTTCCACAATTGAGAGATCTCTGTGAACTGTGCCAGTGTGTTTCATCGGCTCGGGAACGTCTGGACTTTGGACCAATATGAGTGATGCGTTATCTGTCAGATTGTTCAGTCATAAACAAAGTACACCCCTCACTCTCTCTCCAATTTTTGGTGTCTGTCTCTCTCTCACCTACTCCTGTCATGGGCCCTGGCCTATCACCCTGTAGTGACATCATCAGTAAGAGCAAAGGTTTGATGATTGAGACACAAGTTCAGGCAGATACTGTCCTTTTTATTAATGATAACATATTCTCTCTCTCTCTCTCTCTCTCTCTCTCTCTCTCTCTCTCTCTCTCTCTCTCTCTCACCAGCAATCACCTTTCAATCATTCTTTACTCTGCTTTTCAGTCTTACTGTATGCCTGCAGGTGTCACTATATAGTAGGCTAGTTAAAGCTAATTTTTCATTAAATGTAATAATTGTTATGCTTCTTTTCTACTATTCTAATTGGCATAGTTCTGATAATATTCTGAGGATGTCGCTATTATGTACATTTATATATTTAAAACGTTTGAGAAAAATTCCAACTCTAACCACAAGAGGTCGACATAAAACTACCAATTGAACAGCAAAAAGTTTACTTTTTAAATCTAAGCAGTTTTGGGTGTTAACTAGTTATTTAGTAATTAGTTACTGTCATTTAATTACAGTTACTTCTGTTTTTAATTAAACCAAATACTGTGTGTAATATATGTGTGTGCAATAGTGTGACTGACATCAAAATTCAATGCTTTAATGCGTCATTCTCACATCTTTCATAGTTTTATACTATTTATTTGAATGAATTAAAAGAGCCGTTTCATGTCTATTCTTGAATCACTTAACTAATCAAAGTTGATATATGATATATAAAGGAATTAGTAATAAGTAATTAAATACTTTTTGAAGAGAGTAATTTGTACAGTACTCTAATAAATATGTAATTAGTAACTAATGAATTACTTTAGTAACTTGCCCAACACTGTATAGGTTTATGCTTTGTGAGTTAGTTAGTTATTTAACCACAAGAACACCAACTGGTCAACAGAGGTCTGGGGCTTTTTTTAATCAAGCCAAAAGACTTTGAGGCAGCCCGCTGCCAGTTTTAACCAATGGTGTGAGTTTGAGGGCGGGAATACCTGTTTGCCCGACCAATGGCAAGACCCCTTATGAATTCTTCTTGGTGCAGTTAGTATCACTGCTTAGTGCAACTTTAAACTGTCAAGATATCTGGAGACCCATGTATATATGACACTTGCTGTACATTGATGGCATTCTTTAATGAATACTACAATGTTCTTCTTTAAATAACTAAACTTGTGAATTCATATGAAGGTCTAATCATTAACGCTCCTGCCCGACTTGAACTTTAACCCCTTATCCACAATCACTCAAGAGCAGGCAGAAAACGAGGAACATTAAGCAGGCAGAAAGAAATGGAGAAAAGGTGAAGAATTAGCAGGTAAGTAAAGACTGAGAGGGTTGGTGAGAGATTTCTACACTGGAGACAAAGGAGATTATACAGAAGAGGAGGAGCCAATCTGATTATACAGTATCAAGAGTGTTAGGAAAAACTAGAAAGCAAAACCTTCATGGTGTCTATCAAAGTGTTGTATTGTTTTAGTAAACCCAGGTATTAGATGACTACCGTAATGGAACAAATGGTTGGTTTAGTTTTTATAGGTTGTTTTATAAGTGTGTATTATAAACAGGGAGCTGTGATGACTATAAATGGGTTGTTTTGTATTCTGAAATCCATTTTATCACTGTGCAGATATGGCTGACACAGCATCATCATTAAAGATTGGGATTGTGGGATATGGACATTTGGGTGAGCCCTTTCACATACAGTTCAATCAACTTAATAATCTTGGTTTTTTTTAGCAAAACAAAAAATCTTCTAATACAACTCAAAACATCATTGTTACAAAATTCTATGCAAATTACAGTATTACTGGCAGCAGTTTGCCAGTAACTTACTGTAGATTTATATTGATGTAATTTATTAGTTTGTTCAAAGATAAATGAACATTAAACATTAACAAGTCTTTATCTTTACAGTAAAAAACGATGAAATAACAGCCTCATGCAAAGCATTCTGGGAACCTAAAATCCTCATCAACCTTTCTCTGGGTTTTTTTTCAGATTTTTGGTTATTTTATAGGTTTTCTTTCTGTCATTTATCTTTGAACAAACTGTTGCCAATAAATTAGACACGTATAAATCTACAGTAAGTTACTGGCAAACTGCTGCATAACTACAGCAACATTTTTGACAGTGATGAAGTATGTATGTCATTTGACTTCTTCAGGTGAATTTCTTGTTGAGAAGATCCAAAAAGAAGGCGCCGAGGTGGGACTCCAGCTGGCATATGTTTGGAACCGAAATCCTGAAAAACTTAAAGACTCAGTGCCCAAAGATGTTATTTTGAATAACCTCTCAGATTTCACACATAGGTCTGAACTGTAATTTACATACTGTATGTATATCTGTAAATGTGCATGGGTAGACAGTGTGTTTAATGTGTTTGTTGTGTTTAAGGGACGCTGATGTAATAGTGGAGGTGTGTCATCCACAGATAGTTAAAGACTTTGGGGCCAAATTTCTGGCACATGCTCACTTCCTGGTAATAAACTTACTACATTAGGGATTTGAGAGGTTATGGAATGCAAAAGTGATTAAATAGATCTTTGAATAGATCATATTTGCACCTTAGGTGGGCAGTCCTTCTGCACTCTCTGAACCCCGGCTTGAACAGGAACTCCGCTCAGCTGCGAAGCATCATGGGAGAACACTCTATATACCCAGTGGTGCATTATGGGGTGGACAAGATATTCAAAGAATGAATGACAATGGAACTTTGAAGGTGAGATGATGAATTTCAATCCATGATTGTCTGTTAAATTAAACTATATTTTTGTATTCAAACTGTAGATTTTGAATTTTGGAAAAAAAATAATTTTCCAGGCTGTAAAAAAAAAACCTCTAAATGAGCAACATATTGGTCTCTTTCGCAGGCGCTCTCCATTCGAATGTCTAAGCATCCTTCTTGCTTCCGCCTGACTGGTGGTCTTCTCTCCGATTGGACAGAGGGAGAGGGAAGGCGGGTGTTGTTCCATGGCTCAGTAGCAGAACTTTGCCCCATTGCTCCAAACAATGTGAACACCATGGCGGCTGCAGCCATAGCCGCGTCAAAGTTGGGTTTCCGAGGGGTTACTGGAGAAATAGTGTCAGACACTGTGTATGTCGCTCATCATTTAACAGATTTGATTGGAAACAAGGTTTTTCTACATGAGCCATTCTTTGATTTTGTCCTTGTCTTTCCAGATTGGCTGACTATCACATTGTAGAAGTTGAAGCAACTGGTCCAGATGGGTTCACGGTGAAAACGGTTCGAAAGAACCCAGCCAAACTGGGAGCTGTTACAGGCAATGCCACGTACAATTCATTCTGGAGCAGCTTACTGGGTATGTATGTAAAAAAGGCAGGAAAAATCCTGTTACCCCATCATGAACATTCAATTCACTGTCCTGTAAAAATGAAACTAAGAACAAAACAACTTTCAAAAATGTCTGATTGTGTTTTCTCAGTTTGCAGGGGTCATGGTGGAACTGTGTATCTGTGCTGATGACTGCGGACTGCTGCGCATACAAACATGCATGTTTCTTTGGGTTCACTGAAGAAGACCAGTGGCATTTAAAGCATTAATAAAACAAATGGTGCAAATAAAAACAAGTGTCATTTTAATGTTTTAGACTTTAATCTCAATTCTACAGTTGTGACACAAACTCAAACAGTGTGCTGGTGTATATTTGTTACAGTAACAATGATGCTCCAGTGTATTCGTTTGACTGGCTTAACTTTATGCTCAGTTTTATATTTACTTCACGCTAACTGTGAAAATAACTGAATATTCACTACGAATGGGTCAATACAGACCATTTTAAAATACATTATCAACACTGGTCCAAAAGCACTTCCTGTTTCAGTTTTTTATTTGACTGTTACTTTATTTCACATATATAAACAGGAAGTGCATCTGGACCAAGGGAGTTGTACATCTGGGAGTTGTTTAAATTTAGCAAAATGGTCAATATAAATACTAGAAAAGGAAACCTTATAATATAACTTTTCATATGGGATATTCACAATAAAGATCTGCTTAAAAATACCGCTTGTTATATTTTCTCTCATCTGTGTTTTAATTTGTCTTTACTAATATATTAATAAATAGTATTAATAGTAGACTAAGTCTAACTGGGATCATTTTTGACAGTGGCTTGTTCTGTCTGACAGCTTCAGATCAATGTCAGATCGACTTTCTAAAGAAAATGTCACTTGTCTAACTAACATTTCATCTTCAGCTTCTTATTTTCGTTTTAGGCTTTTATATTTAGTTTTATTTGGAAGACACCAGACTTTTAACAACGATTTAAATTCACATACTATGTCTCATCACAAACATATATATTTCATTTATTTCTCTTTAGAAGCAATAACTACAGACGTTCCGGTCACTTTTAAGGGAGTGTTGTTGCAATGTGTGTGTGGGTGAGTTTAGTTTTTCTCTGGAAGATCAGTTGCCGTCTGTTCCTTGTTCCGGTTTGAATTAAACGGTTGGCGGATGTTAATTCGGTCTTTCTCCGCCTCCAGCTCTTCGTCATATCGTTCCTCGTCATCCTCGGCCTCGCTGTGATGGGGGGAGGAGTGAAGCGAATGAGCAGGGGACGGAGGCACAGAGGCGGGTCGTGGGTATCGGAAACCCGTGGCCTGATTTATGAAAATGAAACAAATGTTTACATTCAGAAACTACATTATGACATTTTACTTATTTAACTATTCAGCATTGTTTTGTCTTACCGAAGACAGTTCTTGAGGCTCGTAGATGTACGTGTCTGGGAAAGCTTTCGCTAAGGCCATATGGCGGGCAGATACATAATACTAAAAATGAAAAAAAAACAAATTATGGGGTTTGTATTAATGCACTTATAAAGTGTTTTGTTTAATTTATGATATCTCCATATAATATATTTTTTTCATAAGAATAGTATCACCTGAACCAACTGCATTGTGCAAACCAGCCAACAGTCACCATTAGGATTCAGTTTAGATGTTTTAAACAACAGTGAAGTTGGTGAAAAGTCAGCGCAAACATATGTGTGTGTGTGTGTGTGTGTGGTGTCTGACCCTGCCCAAATATCTCCAGTCCAGCAGGTCACTGAGGCGTTCAGTTCGGTTCCTCTGGATGATCCTTTGCCTGCGGCTCTGCTGACAGAACTGAAACAGGAAAGACGTCAGCTGATTGCAGGACTCATCGATTCCCCGATATCTCCGGTCCAGAATGTAGATACCTAAATAAGAGAAGAAACGATGTCATATGATGATGTTTATTACCTGACCACTTGTGATCACATCCCAGAACCCAGCTCTTACCATAAGCTGATGGATCAGCAATATGTTCCTCCATAAAACAGCCAAACCCAGAAAGGTTAGTAGAAACCGATGGAATACCCATCACTGTACACTCAGCTGAGAAAGAAGGAAAGAAAGAGAGTCAATGCTGCATTGTGAAGACATGAATTTATTAGTTAATGCTAAAAGTGACCCAAATTGCACCAGTTTGGTCCACGTCAGACAAATTATATTAAAATGATTTAAAAATGCAAAACAAAGAAACATAAAAACTTTGTTATTCAAAGCAGTAGCATTTTCACATTTGGACCACATCACACTGGTTGTATATGGTGCTTTTACCTGGTGTGTATCCCCAGGGCTCATAGTAAGATGGAAATACCCCCAAATGACATCCTCGTACAAACTCCTCGTAGTCCATTGGCAGGAGAGGAGAAGTGGACGAAAGAAACTCTGGATGGAAGATCACCTACAGAAGCAGAAAAAAGGTGAAGTAGTTGCAGTAGCACTTCTGTTTATCTGCTCTTGTGTCTGTTTGTGCACCTTGACTCTGTCCTGTGAGCTGTTGAAGAGGCCGATGCGACGGATGCAGTTGAGGATTGAGTCAGTACTGTCCTCCAGCATGTTGTGGGTGCATATGGGAGGCTGACACTGCCGCTGGGTGGCGAAGATGGCACGCTTCATCATGGTGAAATCTTCTTTATCTAACATCTTGGACACATCAGGCAACTGACCTCTGAATAAGAGAGACAGAGAGTTCATTCCCCAGAACTGTAAATAAGTCTGTAATCCAAGGTTTTAATCAAGATTATATTGTATTACATCAAATAAGTACAAATACAAATGGCAACTCACACTAAAAGTGATTCGTAGAGTTTTTTTCCAAAGCGCTCTTTCACACTCTGTGCAGTGTCCCTGAAAACAGTACAATAATGAGCCAATATTACTATGGTATTTATTCACTGTAATCACTGAAGTATTTGTTAGAAGATAATACTTTATAAATAAGGCTATATACACAACTTTTAGATATAGAAAGACACAAATATGTCTTTACAGCAAAAGAGGACAAAATGTATGAAGAAAAACTAAAATTGGTAAAATAAAATTTTTGAGCCACTGTATAATAACAATTAATACAACTGTTAAGTATAATCACTACTAGGTCTGTTTCTACATAGTAATAGTTCACCACAAAATGAAAAATATATTCACCCTCTTGTCATTTCAAACCTGTATGGCTTTCTTTCTTCTGCAGAACACAAAAGAAAATGATGAATGTTGGTAACCAAACAACGGCAGTACCCATTCACTTGCATTAGTTATACAATCAATTAGTCTATACAATAGAAGTTGGTTACCCACAATCTTCAAAATATCTTCTTTTGTGTTCTGTAGAAAGTCATACAGGTTTTGAAATGACAAGAGGGCGAGGAAATTATGACATTTTCATATTTGGGTGAACTATCCCTTTAAGAAATAAATGAATTTCCCCCTCCTCTGTATTTAGACTTTAATGTTCTTGTCCACACCTTTGTTTCTGATTAAGAAGCAGAAAGCACAAAAAGGGAAAAGAAATTATGTGTATATATTTTTTTTTCAAGTGACAATAATTGTTTATACAGGTGCTTTTACCCCTCACCTTTCTCTTTCTCTAGCTTAGCAATGTTTCAATACTCACTGTACTGTGCATGTATATATGTAATTACACTACATTTATATGTGGTAAGAATATATATTGCACTATATTTCACTTGTAAATTTTGAAGCATGTTCCTATGCGTATTATCCTTTTTCTGTTTCTTTCTTTCTTTCGTTTTTTTCTTTTCTTTTTTTTCTTTTTGTAACTGATTCAGGAAGAGAAATATTTTTGCTTAATTTCATTTTTCAAATTTGTTTTTGCTCAATATTTTAAAACAATGTTAAATTGTCTTTCTTTCTGTAACTCTCTAATCCAAAATCATCAATAAAAAAAAAAAAAAGAGTTAAACTAGAAATAAATGATTTTCTACATGATTATAAACAGCAAAAGCAGTGCAAGGCATGGGGTTATATGGGCCTGTGGGGTTACGTGGGGTTATCTGGGCGTGCTAAGGTTTAAGGTGCTACAGTGTCATTCAGGTTAGCAGTCCTCACAGTGCAGTTGTCATGGTTACCAGAGCTGTTTCCGTACGGCTTGGCCCTTCAGGGTTTCCACGTTGAAATTGTTGGTACGGGCAGGCATGATGAAGAACGTTATTACCGTCACATCACTGTGATTCACCTGGGCAAATAGAAATAGTGTTTTAAACATAAAACTTAAACTTAAAGGGGCTATATCATACAATATTAGTAACCGAGGTAACTTTATGACCAATAAAGTCATAACACACACACATAAAGACTTACCCTCAGTAGGTAATTAAGTCTGGCCAACGCTTCAAGAAATAAATCAGCTCCTTTGTTGGAGAATTCATAGCGGCCAGCGATGAAGAGGAACACCGTTTTGTCAAGGTTAAAATCTAAATGCCTGCAGTTAACACAAAACATTAAAAAAGCCTGAGAGAATGTTTGGTAATGTGTTTGTATTTTGTATTGTGTATGTTAAAGTCTGACCCGTAGAAATGGCCTCTGACAAACTCTTGGATGCGCGCTTTACTCTGAGCGTGGAGGTTCTGGAACTCGTGCATGGCTGAAAACTTTTTCACGTTCAGGCCGTTCGGAGTCACAATGTCTGCGGGGGAAACCGATCCACACAGGCAGATGCGTAATGAGCAAAGTGTGAGAATGCAGTCATGTACATTTTCTTAGTTGATAATCATGTGAAGGGTAAAAATAGGTTAAACATGTTCCCCGGCTTGTTGCCAGATTCTGGACTAAATCACTGGTATCAAAGCTTTCAAGAACACTTGTCCAGAAAGTCAATTTCTTTTTCTTATACCTCAAATCAATCTGTATGCAACCTTTGAATTATTAAACATCTGCGATTCGCATCTTATGAGAGGATCTTTAATAGCTCTTTTGGAAACAGTTCAACGTTCATAGATCACCTGGTTTGCGCTTTAGTAAGTGCTCAGCCTCGATGGCGGTGATCTGGGAGACGGTGGTAAAGACGTGTGCACAGCGGGCTGCTGCACGCTCCAGACAGTACCGATGATAGATCTGCCTGTCACCTGCCTCTTTATCCACATTAAACTACACACACATAAAGAGAACGAAAGGAACAGGAATGATTGCTTTACTTCGGTCAACCGTATGCTTTACTTTTAATCAGACACACCAAATGAGTTAAGGCATTTGTTGTTTTCACATGCTTTGCAACCAGAAGAAATATTTTTCAAAGCAAATAGATTTTTCTAGCAGAGAAAAATTATATATTGATCCATCTATCCACACATCCATACATTATGGGTTTATTATCCATACAAACCTCTGCAAGTTTATTGTAGAAGTCAACACTCCCGGCACACAGGTATCGGCCGAGCAGCGTGGCGTGTGTGGTGAAGATGGTAGCTACAGGTAACTTGCGCTGCCTGCATAACACAAGGCCCAGACCTGCCAGCCACTCGTGAAAATGAGCCACAATGTGAGGGGGTTCGTCACACTGAGCTGCATACTGCAAACACACACATATATATATATAAATCAGAGAGTCAACAAAAACTGTATGCTCATACAAATAATATCAGTACTGAAATGCAAATATACACATACATTTGCACAAAAGTACAATAAATGTATATGGAAAGATCACAGAACGCACCTCTCCCAACAGCCATGCGGTGAGGAAGCCGAAGAGCACGGCATCGTTCGCTTCTCTGTCGAACCAGGGCACACCGATACTACAGTTTTCCCACAGCTCGCTCTTCCAGCGGTCCAAAGACCAGGCTGTGAAACCCACATCTATCAGAACTACATACGGAGAGCCTTCGATCAGCCATCGGCCAAAATATACCTAGAGAGAAAAGTCAAAAGCTCCATTTTCCAGAAGTGTTTTTATATCGATGCTTATTTTCATGGGCTCTTTCAGAACATTCATAGACATTCTGATATTTCTAAATATCCTTTTTGATTTTGCTTAATGGTAGTGACTCAAGATACTCAAACACAAGGTACTGAAATAGAGCACACCGATATAGCCTTTAACCTTTAAAACGCATACGCACCAGGGAGATGTCACACACTTCTCAGAATGAAGGTTTAGGGTTTCACTGAGGCGAGGAGCAGATTATAACAGCCCGTGTTGTGTATGTGTGTACATATTTTGGACCCAAGTCCAAATACGCAACTACATTGATTTTTTTTAATTTTATGCCAGCATCGCATGCGTGTATACCTTGCACCCACTGCTGTTCATTTTTTCGATAGTTCTCCTGAGCGGTGCGTTGCAGGGTTCGATTAACTCCACTTGCGTTCTGACATTGGACTCCATATATGGGCCCACCAGAAAGTAGTTCTCGCCCCATTCCTCGCAGGTCAGACGCGCTTTGGTTTGGATCACCGTGTAAATGCCACCAACTGCCACAAACACAAAGAGTGGATAGTTAACCTTCAATTTCGAGCGGCCAGACCTTTGACTGCGGCAAAATGTCTGGTGCTTTATGCGACTAAACTAGCCAAGAGGTGGAAAGACAGCAGGTGTCATTTGATTGACATGTTAAGCATCCAATCACACACAGATCATTTTTTTCATGTCATTTAGAAGTCGGAATAGGTCTAATTCAGGCTTACTAGATCACAGAAGTCTAAAGCTGAGATTAGTTAAAATTTAACAGATGTGTAAGCTCCTATTGGTCTATTAAAGAGACCCTATGAACCACAGTTCACACAGATAACAGTGATTGACTGACAGCGGGTCCCACAACGTCCCCTTGACCCCTCCTTGACCTTCAGCTAATCTAGCTGTCGATACCATATAACAAATCACATGACTCATGTGGCTTGAAGTATGTGGACGGATAGAGTATCTGTGAACGCTCGGCTCTTAAGTAATGTGGTCTATAGGTTCTTTCTACGTGGTTGTTAAGATGAAATGTGTATTTTTAAGGTGCTGGTATGTGTCTGCTAGGGTGCTCTGCATGGTTGATAACTCGCTGCTTACTGGCTTAAAAAGTTATAAAAAATACTAACCCTATCTCTTTCTATCAATAGGTAGTGTTATGGCTTTTGTGGAAACTTGTAACTTGGTGTTAACACTTATTGTATTTTTGCCTCTGTATGAGTTAGTTAATTGCTTCCTAATCTCTCTGTAAGATCTTTGGATAAAAGCATCTGCTAAATGACTAAATATAAAAAGACCAGCTATAAATATAATAAAGGAGGACTATTACAATTTGTATCTTTATAGATTTTTGTGGTATTGGTTCAAGCTATTGCATTAAAACCCTAAATATATTGACTTTGTCTGTAAAAGTGCAGTATGGATTGTTTCCTGCTGGTGACTAAAGCTTTAACCTTTTACCTTTCACAAAAGTAAAGATAATAGGTGCACACTTAAATATTACAACCTATGACCTAAAACAACCTATGATGCTGAGAGTAAATCTACAAGAGGATGATTTTGTTTAGAATTTTATAACGTTTTGCGCAAAAACAAATGTTTTATGTACACAGTATATTAAAAATATGTATTTTTTTTTAAACTATTTAACAAAATCTATCTATCTGTTGAGAAACTACACAGAAAACAAATATCAGACACATGGCACAATGCCAAATACGACAGTACTGTATCATAATTATACGGTAAAGTATGGTATTTATAGTATTGTACCATAAAATGACACTGACACAAAAACATACGGTTTGATATTAGTGAATAAAATCATGACATAATTCAATTAGAAAATCAGTAACATCTAAAACAGCTAAATGGAAACTACATGAAACTGATCTATTACTTGTAAAACACAAGACTAATAAATGCTAGAATACCCATGAAATGTATAGCCACAACCATATCAAAAATACATATACCTTTATTGGCGACCTCCCAAGCGATCTCAAAAAGGACTGCATCCTCCCGATCAAACTCTTCGTCCCATTCTTCAAGGCCGGACAGGGACGTGACCGACAAACTGCGTGCCAGTGGCATGCTGGGTAAATCAAACAACATCATTTAACCTGCTTTACCCAAAGCCCCTTTTTATAATTGTAAACTGTTGTTAAAATTACACTGCCCTAGTGGAAATGACAAGAATTGCACACACAAAAAAAAAAGTAATATGGGCAGAAAGCATTATGAATGTATACCAGTGTGTTTGAGCAGTCTCAGTCACATCTGCCATTGAAACTAAGCTAAGCTTATATTCAACATATATGTGGGTAAGCATGTTAGCAGCCTTATGGGATGTGCCAACAGCAGTAGGCCTATACATCAGTATATGACCTTCAGGCATAGCAGGAAGAACAGGACCACTCACATGCTCACTTCCTTCTCTTCAAACGACATGATGGACAGGGGGAGGACATGCAATGTGACTTGCATTAAATAAACCATTACATGGTATAATAATGTTTGTTAAAAACACACATATAGCTTTAATATTGAGGTTGAAAAAGATCACGGACACATCTGACATCTGCTCGTAGGTCCAGATAACAGGTTTTCTGATATAAGCCTACAAATAATTGTGACATTCATCTCAAGTCAAGGCATGACCTCTCACACATCACAGCAACACCATCATTTACACACCCACCAATTGCAAAATACCTTGAGCAACATAAAGATGTGCGTTTTACGGGAAATTAATTGAACAAGGGCAGCAGGAAACGCTATAAACCGAACCGGGCTTCATCTATAACATAACGCCAAATAAATGTCCTCCATATAACATGTGCACACTCAGTTAGACGCACCGGCTTCTTGGACTACGACAATGCTCTACTTTACCATATTTCTCTATTTGTGTGATGTTTTTATATCACGGTGGTTATTTATTTTAATAGACACATTTTAAAACTGCCCATCTCACACATAAACACACACAAGCTTGCGCGCGCGTGCACTGTCAAGAGTACGTGCGGTCCGACCACACAGGAACAGCCAAAGACACAACGCTTGTCACCATAACAACGGAGCAAGTAAAATGTTAAGAGGACATTAATGTGCAAATGTCAAGTAAGTAGACATTGATATCACGACAAAACGCACGCTGTATCAAGCTTTTCATCTGCACGCTCGAGTTTAGGATCTCGCCATCAGGAAGGACAGGCTGTGAAAGTGGGTTTGACCTGTGAATACGGGCTTGCAGATGGACGACCGTGTTCCTCTGCACGTTTTGAAGCATACGGACATTTAATTTCAGCGTGACAACAAACGTTTGCCTTTTAAACAAGTTATAGGTAAACTCACCCTGCGGTAGCGTCTTTTCCTCGCTCAGCGGCGCAACCCTCACATCTGCTGGAATCAATCACCAGGAGGATGATTTGACAGTGGGCGGAGTCTCTGCACAAATTGTCTTTGCCTATTGGGCATTTCGGCTGTTCGTCAGGATAAATAAAATAGCGGTCAGATACGTCCTAAAACGAAGGCGTGTCTTATATGATAGCGTCCCTGCCTTCCTTGATCTCTCCGTATGATGGAACCGCTTCTACTGTCGCTTCATGCGCCTCCCCAGAGAGCTAGGCGTCTACTTGTATGAGAAATGTGATTGGATAATCAGGTAATCCTGGTTGGTTCTGCATCATGCCAGTCGGGCATAGCCAACTGAGGAACGCCTTATAATTTCCGCCACAGAGTAAGGGGCTTTTTACAGGACGTAGTTAACGCGGTTAGTGATATAAAATAATAATAATAATACATTAAATATTACATTTTGTTTGATATGCATGAAGGGCTACTTAGGCTAAATTAAGGGTGCATTTTAATGTCCAAAACATTGATGATAATTACATCACAGATTATACATACATACATACATACATACATACACACATGCATACATACTTACTGTACATACAAACATATCTGTATGTATAAAGGTTTTTATTTATAAACAAAGAATAACTTTAACAATATGTTTAATACATTTTTAATATCTGAGCTCTCTTGCAAAGCACGACCCTCTCAACATGGCAGTTATCGTTGCTCACGCAGACGATTTACTTCCGGGATTTCGACCAATTGCATTGCTCGGTTAAATCTACGCAATTTTACCGGGAAAACGGAAATCGCTCATGTCCGGTGGATATTGAAATTCAACAGTGAAGTGGCGGGAGATCTGTCAAGTTCATGTATGGAGAAATAGAGCTCGAGCTGCAATAAAAGGTGAAATATGTTGTGTTCGTGTAATGTCTACAGTGTCTCATAATATCAGCACAGCTCATCACATGAGCTTTAGCGTGCTTGTGTCTTTGTTCGCTCGTTGCTAACTTGTTTGCTAAGGTTCTTGTTTGTCCAGTTTGCCTAGTATTCTCTTTAATGCACAATATGAAACAAAACATTATGAGTGCGAATGTTTGTGCGATCTTGTAAAATAATTATGTTTCATTCGATTATTAAAGTAATAAGCAACTAGTTATACGTGAAAGAACGGGTATTAAATGTAATATATGCATTGGAAATTTTGCATGTTAAACGAAATAACAACGATATATGTAACTTTATAATAAACACGTTTATTAATCATGTCACCCTAGAAGTCAGATCATTCAAACTTTGCTTAAACTAAAACATCCAAATATGGTGTACGGTTTCCACATGTTTGTTTGTTTGTTTGTTTTGATAGATTAAACATGCCTCTCACACTCTTATATAAAGTAATGTGATTTGTTATTGTTATTGTGGAGGACTTAACGAATTTGTACGTCTGTTCCATTAGCCCGCCCGTTATGCAAATGATCTGCCTTAGTTGTCATGTTTCATGTTTTTCAGATGCTCTGAGCTGAAGCGTTTTGTAACATTCTTTTATTATAATAACTGCAGTTTATTATAGACCTCTGTTTTCACATATTATTAGATTCTCCCCTAAATGTGTTGTTACTCACATATTTGTATTTCACATATGTCCAGTTAGCATGATAGAAGCCATATAAATATTTTGAATGTTTGATTTGCCTATGTAAAGTCTTTAACCTCCTTTGTAGGGCTGCTTCACAATGGACTTTAAACGCCGCAATGGGGGCCCTGCGATGGGCGGTGCTTCACAGGCCAAAAAAGGCAAAATGAACACTGAATGGGAGGATAGTCCTTCCCAGTTCGAGGAGGAACTCGCGCTATTTGATGAAATGGAGATGGAGGTTGAGTCAGGGGAGGGACAGGCCGGTCATGATGTCATTCCAGTGGGTACGTATGTATACAATGTATACCATTTACAATGTGTTCAAAATTGTAAGCATATTCTGTGTCAATCTTTTTCTCAGGTAACTTATTCTCTGCTGATCTTAATCCACGCTGGAAACGACCTCAGGCACCTCCTCTTCAGCCCAATTCAGACACAATCATCTTTCAACAGATAGACCTGGACTACTACCTCGGTGGGAGACACGTTCACACAAAGATGTACCTTCAATTTCATTTGACTCTTACTCATCATGCTGTTGTCCTGTGTTTGTAGGATCTGCAGTGGCAGGTATGCCAGGTCAGGTTCAAGGAAAAGTGCCAATAGTGCGCATGTTTGGTGTGACAGACAGTGGAAACAGTGTGTGCTGTCATATTCATGGATTCGCCCCATACTTCTATGTTCCTGCACCAAATGGTGAGTTGCCAATTACAGAACGACTAGAATATCATAAAGATGCTTTAAGGATGTTTTTCGCTCACTTTGTCTTTTTATTTAGGTTTTACAAATGCGCACTTGGCTGAGTTTCAGAGAGAGCTGAACTCTGCTGTGCTGAAGGACATGCGGTCCAACAAAGACAACATAGCAGTCACTGTGCTGGCAGTGGACATCACTATAAAAGAGAGTAAGTCTTTGAATGTATGTAGTGTGTTATTTACATTTACGTTTATGCATTTGGCAGGTGCTTTTATCCAAAGCAACTTACATTGCATTATACTTTGTTTCTGAGTATGTGCAATCCCTGGGATCGAACCCATGACCTTGATGTTGCTAGCGCCATGCTCTAACCACTGAGCTATAAGAAAGCCCCTGATAAGAAATCAAATGAACGAGTGTAATGTCATTTTAAACAGCTGCCCAATGTCACATTGTCAAGTCTTTTGCATATCTTAATGCATCTCTAAAACATTATGCCTTTAAAGATCTTTTCCTAACATGTGTCCTGAGTGTTTGAAGCTTGCTGCTGACTATTCATTTTTCATCCCCAAAAGGTATGTATCATTACCGTGGAAACCGCCCTCATGACTTTCTGCGGATCACCATGGCGATGCCACGTCTGATTGCTCCGGCCAAGCGAATCCTGGAGCAGGGCTTTAAATTTGCCAACTTTGCCACTCAGAGCTACCAGGGCTTTGAGGCCAATATCGATTTTGAGATCAGGTGTGTTTTGTGTATGATTTCTGAGGTTTGGTCAACAGTTTGTGTGACCTGATGAAGCAAATAAGAATGCTGTGTATATGTGGCAGGTTCATGGTGGACAGCGATGTGATTGGTTGCTGCTGGATTGAGCTTCCGAAAGGGAAGTATAAAGTGAGAGAAGAGAAAACTGAAGGACAGACAGACTCATGGTATCCAGGGAAGGTAAGAACAAGAGCAACCTTGACATTCACATCTGCTTTTATATATATGTATATATATACTGTATATACTCTATGGCAGGGGATCCCAAACCTGTTCCTGGGGACCCACTGCATGTCTCCCTTATCTAACACACCTGACCTGAAGTTTTTAATTTCACTAGGACTTTAAGGGAGACATTTAAAATGTGCAGAGCAGTGGGTCCCCAGGAACAGGTTTGGGAATCACTGCTCTATGGCATAGAGTATATTTCAATTCCAATAGCCATTCTGCACTATATGGTATATCATTTCTCTCTCAGGTGTCTCTGTGTCAGTATGAGGTGGATGTGGCATGGAATGATCTGATCAGTCATCCAGCTGAAGGAGATTGGCAGAGGATCGCTCCTCTAAGAGTGCTCAGCTTTGATATCGAGTGTGCTGGCAGGAAAGGTGAGTGCGTATGTGGTTACTTAAACCGTTCAGTTTGTATTTTTTTATATCCTTATTTGAAGAATAACTGAGTTTGTGTGCATTACAGGTGTGTTTCCTGAGCCGGAGGTCGACCCGGTGATTCAGATCGCCTCTATGGTGCTGCGTCAGGGAGAGAAAGAGCCATTTATCCGGACAGTCTTCACCTTACAGAGCTGTGCCAGTATAGTGGGCTCCCAGATTCTCTGTTTTACTCAGGAAAAACAGCTTCTACAGGTATGTGAGAAGAGATTCGAGCAAGTTAGAAGGATGTATTTCAACACCAGAAAGTGAGACTTCCTTGGATGATTCCATGTGTCATTTTTCTCAGAGCTGGGCGGAGTTTGTGAGGACGGTGGATCCTGACATCATCACTGGCTACAATATTCAGAACTTTGATTTTCCATACCTTCTTAATAGAGCTGCAACTCTAAAGGTAATGTGTGTGTATCTTGAATCCAAGTATTTACATGAGCTTTATGGTAAAACAAAACGGATCTATGGGCTGAGAGATGCTTTAATCTAAAGTATTATAAATCATGTTAGTGATTGATCCTTCATCTCTCTTTTCTCTCCATAGGTCAATTTCTTTCCATATCTGGGTCGTGTGCGAGGCATTAAATCGGTTCTAAAAGATTCCAGTTTTCAGAGCAAGCAGATGGGTCGCCGAGAGAACAAAACGGTCAATATGGAGGGACGTGTGCAGTTTGACCTGCTGCAGGTGAAAACTCAACCACACAAACCACGTTGCTGTAATGCCGATGTCATATTATACTTACACTGTGTACTATGTGTTTTACCTGTTGTAGGTGTTGCTGAGGGATTATAAACTCCGTTCTTACACACTAAACGCTGTCAGTTTCCATTTTCTGCAAGAGCAAAAAGAGGATGTGCAGCATTCAATCATTACAGACTTACAGGTGCAGCCTATCTGATATTGTTTCCATTCCTATAGAGCTCTTTATTACACTGTAGAAAGCTTACAGCATATGTACTGCTGCTAAATGCCTTAATTTAATGTATTTACACCGTAAAAGATTTATAATCTCATTCGTTTACTGACAGAAGGTGAATTCAGCTGAATACATTAACATAGAATACAAAAATTCTGGTATTTGAATTTGCTTCGGATTGGATTCATGCATCAGTTTTTAACATTTTTAATATCGAAATCGTACCCGACAGCTCAAGTGTTACTGTGACATAAACTCGTTCTGTTATTGTTCAGTAAGTAATTCAGACATATGTGTCTTCCTGTTTCTGTATTAGAACGGGAATGAGCAAACCCGGAGGCGCCTGGCTGTCTATTGTCTAAAGGATGCGTACTTGCCCCTGCGTTTACTGCAGAAGTTAATGTGCGTCATTAATTACATGGAAATGGCCAGAGTTACTGGAGTGCCCCTGACCTACCTGCTGTCTCGTGGACAGCAGATTAAAGTGGTTTCACAGCTCCTCAGACAGGTCCGTGCTACACTCTCCAACACAGACACATGACTGGATCATATCTAACCTGGATACTGCTTATGTATATTCAACGCTTGTGTATGTTTCCAGGCTATGAAGCAGGATCTGGTGATGCCGGTGGTGAAAACGGAGGGTGGAGAGGACTACACTGGTGCCACCGTCATAGAGCCAGAGAAGGGGTTTGTGTACACTTAATGCATTCTGCCATCAATGACCTGCTTGTGTAAAACGGCTTTTATACAAATAGTGTCACAGAATGGGCAAGTCAATATCTAGAATCTAGAAAAAGTGGCATGAGATGACAATTTTGGGTGGGATGTTTATTTTAAAGGGGTTATATGACAGCTAAAACCAACAGTATTGTGTGTTTTTAGTGTAATACAGTGTTTATGCAGTTTACGGTTCGAAAAACACACCGTACATTAAGCTCAGTGTGCTACCACCCTGTTACCGTGTGTTTGTTCACAGATATTACAGTGTTCCTATAGCGACTCTTGATTTCTCCTCGCTGTATCCCTCCATTATGATGGCTCATAATTTGTGTTACACTACACTTCTGCAGAAAGGTCAAATCGAGAAACTGGGGTAAGAGCCACAGAGCATGTGAACTTCGTCATTTGACGTTTTCTTTGAACAGCATGTATTCATTTTTAACACGTGTGTAGTTTGAGTCCCGAAGACTTTATTAAGACCCCTACTGGTGACCTGTTTGTGAAGAGCTCTGTGAGGAAGGGTCTTCTACCTGAGATCCTGGAAAACCTACTAAGTGCCAGAAAAAGGTGATTACTTGAACAATCACTTACATTTACTATATTTTACTGGCGCAGTAGAAATGTATAGACGTTTAATGTGCATCCAGGGCAAAGGCAGAGCTAAAGAAAGAGACGGATCCCTTTAAAAAGCAGGTGCTGGATGGAAGGCAGTTGGCTTTGAAGATCAGTGCGAACTCGGTGTATGGGTTCACCGGGGCTCAGGTGGGCAAGTTGCCCTGTCTGGAGATTTCACAGGTCAGTGGATACTGTCAGGAATCCAGAAGGCTTTAGAGAAAGATGATGTGTTTTTAACTTATGTGTTTTTTTCGTCTATAGAGTGTTACAGGCTTTGGTAGACAGATGATTGAAAAGACCAAACAGCTCGTGGAGTCGAGATACACGATTGCTAATGGTTACCAGGCAGATGCGAAGGTATGCAACCAATGAATGTTATTTTTGTTTAGTGTCTTTTGTTTTTAATGCAATAAATTCTTATTGATTTAAATGAAATGCGTTTCAGGTCATCTACGGAGACACAGACTCTGTCATGGTGAAACTGGGCGTGGCCACAGTACAGGAAACAATGAATCTAGGAAAGGAAGCAGCTGATTGGGTTTCTTCCCACTTCGTACCACCAATCAAACTGGAGTTTGAAAAGGTACAGAAAGTGCTCAAAGACTCAAAGTTGGGATGCCAGATGATAATATTATTTTAACATCCTCTTTGTTTCTTTCCAGGTGTATTACCCCTATCTGTTAATCAATAAGAAGCGGTACGCAGGGCTGTATTTCTCTTCTAGTGCCGAACATCATGATAAGATGGATTGTAAAGGAATAGAGACAGTCAGACGAGACAACTGCCCTCTAGTGGCCAACCTTATAAACACATGCCTTCAAAACATCCTCATTGACAGGTACAAACATTGCCACAAACCACCATGTGTTCCCCTCATCACCAGTGACGCACAAAGTAGCGTGCATGGTAGAGAAAACATGAATGTACAAGCAAGGGTGGAAACGAGGGTTGGGAGTCGAGAACCATGAAAAATACTAAAAACTGAAAATCAAAAAGCAAATGTTTGTGATGTTGTTTGTCTTAGAGACCCTGATGGAGCAGTAGGTCATGCTAAAGAGGTGATCTCTGACCTCCTGTGCAACCGTATCGACATCAGTCAGCTGGTCATAACTAAAGAGCTCACGCGTACCGCGCAGGAGTACGCTGGCAAACAGGCTCATGTTGAGCTTGCTGAGAGGTATGTCTGCACTTTTATTGCCTGTCCACATTGTGACTTGTGATTTCTTAGCGTAAAATCACGCCATCTTTTAAAAATAAATAAATCATACATTTTATTGAACTTAATAATGTGTTATGAATATGGGCTGTACATGTAAACTCGGATGTTTGCGTGTGGATTGCAGAATGAGAAAACGTGACGCGGGCAGCGCTCCACACCTCGGAGACAGAGTTCCGTACGTCATCATCAAAGCAGCAAAAGGGGTGGCGGCTTACATGAAATCAGAGGTCAGCTATGTGTTTCGGTGATGGCTGATGTTTCAAATGTCAATCGCATTAGCAGTTGTTAATGTTGATTTGTGTGTGTTTTAGGACCCCATTTATGTGCTGGAGAATAACATCCCTATTGACACGCAGTACTACTTGGAACAGCAGCTGTCTAAACCTTTACTGCGTATCTTTGAGCCCATACTGGGCGAGAGTAAAGCTGAAAGCGTGTTACTGAGTGAGTATTTGATTCATCTCTACACGGTGCATGCACGCACATGAGACATTTTATTATTATGAGACTTTTTTTTGTCTTTTAAAGTCATCGAGTTACAGTTACTAGACAACATCCTTGTGTTTTACCGCGTGTTCTTTCAGAGGGAGATCACACACGATGTAAGACAGTCTTGACGTCTAGGGTCGGTGGCCTCATGGCATTCGCTCAGAAGCGAAGCACTTGCATTGGCTGCAGAGCTGTTCTCAAAACAGATGGTACGTGTCACGCCATGAATCGCACGGTACCACAAATCTTGGTATACGCAAATTTGTGTAACTGCTGATTTTCCTCTCTTCAGTGGCTGTGTGTGACTTCTGCAAAAAGAAGGAGTCTGAGCTTTATCAGAAGGAGGTTTGTTTGCCTTAAAACTTTTTTGCATTATGTTGGCATAATAGATGATGAAAAGGAAGTTCACGCTCGTGTGTGTGTGTGTGTGTGTGTGTGTGTGTGTGTAGATTGGTCATCTGTCAGCTCTGGAGGAGAAGTTCTCCCGTCTGTGGACTCAGTGTCAGCGCTGTCAGGGTTCACTACATGAAGATGTGCTATGTACCAGGCATGTACACACATACAGTACAAGCGCTTTAGTAGTTTTTCTGTAACAATCCAGCTATTTAAATGTCAGGTTATATATTAAATATTGACAAAAACTAAAAAATGTTTCTTTCCATTTTAGTCGAGACTGTCCAATTTTTTACATGAGAAAGAAGGTACAAAAAGATTTGGATGACCAGGCAAAGCTGATCTCTCGTTTTGGCTGGTGAGAGAGTTGGAAATCTTTCTTCATCTTCATTTGAATTCCTTTATCATACTCTTACCTCAGAGACTCACTTCAGATTGTAAAGAATCTACATGTTTTGTAGTGCTGGAAAATAAAATGCATTTTTGTAAAATTATGTTCTCTTTTCTGAGTCAACATTGTGCTTTAAGGATATGTGATAACTCACTATTTTAGCAGAAACCTTTAATCTAAACCTGTATACAGTGCATACAGTACCGTTACACATTTTTAAGAGCCTTCCAAAAACATCTCTGACCAAATATTTGCTAGCCTACATCAATGATATGGGATTTCAAATTGAATCTGGAAATGTTTTAGTTATATTAGTTTACTGAATATTAGTCAAAGTAACACCTGGCAAAATATTCTATAATTTTAACATGATAGACATAGATTGTTATCACTTGGAACACTTAAGTTTACTTGAAAATGTTACAATTAAATTCTAATCTAATCATGACAAACTGTATATCACTAAGTTCTAAGCCTTTAAAATACACACCTGTCCAGTTTATTACAATATAAATTTTGTAGAAACGATAATTGATCTAAAACAACGTCTCGGTTATTTTTTGGTGATTTGTTTTTGGTCAACAATAATCTGCCAAGTATCATTTGAAAAAAGGGCAACTTTAGGACTGCATTCCAAAATGTGAATATGTGATGTATATTTTCCAACATTTTGTGACAGTTAACGGGTTAAATACTGAGGGAAATTTAATCAGTCATCTTTAACCAAAAGTGTCTTTATTCACAAAACAACTACAGTTGTATCATCACCATAAACATCATCACTGTGGCAATAGGAATGTATCAATGAGGAGATCAGCTCATGTTTAGCCTGGCACAAAAAGAAAAAAGAATTCTTCTCGAAATAAAAAGATCTCTCTCTCCCCCCAGGTCAAAATATATCAAACATTAATGCCAAATATAATGCTGGTAGGTGTGACTGAAATGGTTCAATATTTTATAAAAAATACAGGACTTTAGCATGAAATACTGATGTTTAAAAATACAAAGATGGGCTTCATTTATGTGAATTTCCCTAACTACAAAAGGGCTACATTAGACATCAGTGAAAGACCATTACATTTTGGGCTAAAGTACAAAGCAATGAAAACCAAATGTACTCTGTGTAAATTTGATACTTGTAAAAAAGAAAATGACACAAATTACTGGTTTAGTTTACCAAGCACCAGAAATCTTTAAGAACATTCGCTAAATCCCAAAATACATGAAATGGTCACCTTTAAGTCTACACGTGTTTGTGGTTTGGTAAGAAGTGACCACTTTCTCTGTGTTTTCCCGGCGTTTCAGAAATTTTAGGGGACTTTTTAGCTTCCTCGTTCCTGATGATTACTAACAGAACCGTGTGGTCAAGCTGGTAGCAAGTGATCTGATTGGATAACACATTTTGCTCATTTGCAAGTTTCCTCTCACAATCCAAAATAAACATTGATTTTTTTTTTTCAATGAGCAATGGAGTCTGAGGAGCATAATAGGCATTTACCCATTACCAGCTTAAAGTAAATCCCTTCACCATCTTTTAAATCAATTAAAAACTTAAGTTCAATGTTTGCTGTAGTTATAAAGCACTGTTATAAAACTATGACATAACCTTCTAAGTCTTACAAGACCACTTTAGGACAATTTATCCAGCCCAAATCTTAGTTACAAGGGATTATGGCAAAACACTGGATAACGTTTTATCACCGTGACAAAAAAGATTTCCAAACAATTCAGTAATGTTTAGAATCAATGAATCACCCACGCTACAATATACATACATACAAACAAACACACGGCCAGGTTTCTGCACATCAGCCTGAATAAAACTAAGTGTGTATGCATGTGTGACGCTACAGTAGTGTGTGTGACATTGAGTGCATTGCTATCACAGGGGTGCAGTGCGAGGCGGTGTGTGTGTGTGTATTGCTATAAAAGAGTGCAACGTCTTTGCGTGTGCTTTTTACTCTTCTTACTGCTGCGATTTGTCTCCTTGTATTTTCTGATCTCCCGCACAAGAGAGTAAAATGCTTCTTCGACACCCTGCACACAGTTTCAAAATGACACCATTAAAACACAATATGCCAACAGATGTTCATGTTTGATAACATGCACTATTTATTCAGGAAGTCATGGTAAACTCTAAACATGTAACTTGGTCTCCGCTCACCTGTCGTGTTTTGGCTGATGTTTCGACAAAAGGAACTCCGTAACTTCTGGCGAGCTCCTGGGCTTGACGCGTCTCTACGGTGCGAGAAGCCAAATCACTTTTATTTCCCACGAGCACCATCGGGACGTTTTCGCTGTCTTTGACACGGTTTATTTGCTCCCTGCATACACAAAATACGAGCTTTTAAGCAGTTACGGTGAGTAATTCCACATTGACCTTCTGACTCGTCGATATTTAGTACATGCTGCCAAATAGCAGAAAAAAGGAAGTCTGAACATTATCTGCAGTGAGGTCACCATGCTGGGATGGGTTTTCGAACTTTTCCATTTGATCATTTAAAAGGTTTTCAGGAAGTAAAATAGCTTTATATGCAGAAAGTCCTCGACACAGCGCGTCACTGCAGATCACAGGATATCCACACAACCATAGTCCAAACATATAATTTCGTGCAATGGAAACCAAGGATTACGCACATCCTGTTTCTTCACGTTACCTGTATAGGTGTACATCCTCAAAGGACTTGACATTGTTGATGGCAAATACACAAAGAAAGCCCTCTCCCGTCCTCATATATTGGTCTCTCATGGCACTGTACTCTTCCTGACCTGCAGTGTCCAGAATGTCTAGTAAACACGTCTCTCCGTCGATCACAACCTGCTTTCTGTACGAGTCCTGCACGGAATAGGGACATCATTTGTAAATAAATGATGATCAGCAGCACATAATTATAACTCTATAAAGACAAAGATCATACAGCAGAAGACATCATACCTCAATAGTGGGATCATACTCATCTACAAAGTGGTTTTGAATGAGCTGGATGGTCAGTGCACTTTTGCCAACACCACCAGCCCCTACAACTACCAGCTTGTACTCTGTCATCCTGAGAGAGAGAGAGAGAGAGAGAGAGAGAGAGAGAGAGAGAGAGAGTTACAGACAAGTCTGCCTGGATTTAACCAGAAGAAATCAGCAGGGTAAACCTGAAAACTTGAAACATGACTATAAATATTACTCAGGATTGTAAACCTTTTCCAACTTGCTATAATATGTCAATCAATTCCATTTAACGCCATTTAAGACTAAACTTTTCTTAACTCTATAGCCCAATTTACTTAGCCTGTTAAAACCGGATTGAAAAACCAGTAGCTTTTGGCGTTTATCCCAATGACTATCAACAGGTAAAAAGTTATTAACTGGTGTATTCGTGTTTTCTACCTCGTATGTAGTCGCTAAAACAGGTCCGCTTGTCCAAATGAAGCGCTTCGAGTTAAATTAGTATTGAATGAAGTCCAAGAATTAGCCCCTGAGCCACATTACGATCGATCAGACAAACTAAACTCTTTCGAAAGACGGGGGCAGCAGGTTAAATCCTCTTGAGTTAGTGAAACTTCATTAGTAACAGTAAAAATACGACGGTTTTTATAAAGTATGTTTCACCCCACGGTTCAAAAGTTACGATAAGCCTAATAAATCCGCCCGTAGAGGCATTAGCTACTTTCGGCTAAGACTCTCCCAGATTCATTGTGGGCGAGGAGGGGGTGGGATCGCTATATGCAGTAACCAATGAAATTGAGCCGATCCTTCTCCATTTGTAATTCCATTGGGTGAGGAATAAACGGAAGTGAGAATTAGCCAATGGCAATGTAATGCCTCTTTCTAAATGTTCCATTATGGTCTTTCCCATCAGTCTGGACCAATCGGGTTTGTTTAAAATATTAAAAGGAAAGAGAGCCGATATTCATATTTATTTACATTGTTAATAATTGATGACTTGATTGAGTGTTAATACATTGCAAATACGTAATAGATGTTGCTACAAAAAAGCAGCATTAAAATACTGAATATGTGTGTAATTATTAATTAATAATTCAGTTTAGATTATTTATTCAATACTTTTTGCAGATAAGGCTTTAAACGGGTTGGATTGATGGATATGTGGTAACAGAAAGTTGGATTTTAACCACTAGATGTCACTGCAAACATTTCAAAAACTATATTGCATCCACACGTTCTGTCTCTTTCTCTTTCTCTTTCTCTTTCAGAATGACAGATGGATAGAGGGATTATCTTGGTGATTTTAGGCGAAGATTAAAGGGCAGCAGATGCCCTCTGTGGGTGGAGAGAAGCGTGAGGGAGGGGGTAAAGAGAGAGATGAAAAGGGTATAAGCACAAAACCCGATGAGAGCTCACGAGGGAAAGTAATCAGAGTGATGCAGAAACAATGGATTTCGGCTTATATTGACACAGAATCACACATATGCATTCTGTTTTAGTTCATAATGCAAGGACAGAAGACACTATATATAGTTTTTTAGTTTTATTGTACACAAGGAGTTTTGACATATACACTTTGTACATTTTGAAAATACTTTCTACTTTTTCTCACATGGGAAAAAGTTTTATGTATCTTGGTGTTGTTGTTTTGTTACAATTTAAACAAGAAAAAAAGAAAGATTTAGGAGAGAGCATGGAAACATAATACAAATACATTAATAACATCAAATTACAGGCAAGAATCCTTGTCTCTCTATTCACTAATGCTGTTCTCTGATTGGTTCATTCAGCTCATACTACACTCGGATTGAATAGTCTCTCAATGGACTTTAATAGATTTAGAGAAAAATCTAAATACTTAATCTTAACGTCCTAGTGTCTAGAATCTCAGCACATACGCTTTACACATCACATCCCCTGGCTTTTCTGTTTCATGGTTTTGTCTGTACATCTCTATATTTGGACTCTTATGGGGTTCGCCTCCAACGTGCATGAAACAAACCAAAGCTACAGATATATGGACCCTGTGTGTACCAAATGTAAGCTTTTGCTAGTTAGTGTGAGTAACATTGTACATCAGAGAACAAAAATTCATCACTTGTGCGCTGACCCAGTGATGAGGAAGTAGGTCATTTAATCTCACATACACTCAAATAAGCCTACTATGTACACAAATAAATGAAGACACATCCATAGGTTTGCTTGCACCCATTTAAAGCACTGGATAAAACAAGAGGAACTGGGCACAGTCAGGAAATATATACGTACATACATACATATACTCACCATGTACATACACAACATCTCATATACTGTTCTTACACAACAGCCATGATTTCACAGAGCACAACTTACTGTAAAAATCCGAGATTCGTGAGGCATTTTTGTGGGATCCTCAGATAAAAACTGGAAGAACTCTATATAGGCGCTCTAGCACAAATGCCAAATTTGTTTTGATGAGGTTACAGATCAAACTTTTCCTCCATAGGTTTTGCTAGTGTGGCTTCTGAGAATCTTTAAATTTTTATAATGCGGACAAACAAATATCTCATCTGCAAACACACACACAGTGTGATTTATCATTTATAATCGTAGAGCAATCTTCACCTAATCTGAAAATACATTCACTCTTCACACAAACTCTCACTCAAATTCAGTGTATTTAATTATTTTGGCTCAATATTCCTTAAACTATTCCTTAAATCTGTTAAAATCTCTTGCACCTACTATGTGAGCTCCCTCACTCCCTCACCCCCATATAAATAACTATTTGTCCCGACAGGTTGAACATATTCTTCTGTTTTATCCCAATCTGTTACCCATCCTGCCCCACCAGCTCCACCCCCATTTGGACCAACAGCATGCGGGTTGTTTATAGCTCCATACTGGCCACCAGTCCTGTACAGTTCTTCTGTTTCATTGGCCAGTTCGTCCTCTCCCAGAATACCACACTTCTCCTCGCTGGTATTCTCAGCATCTGCCCATGGCTGCTTCTCACCTGATGCAAAGATCCCTGGGAAATGAATCAAACAAAGTTTATTTAAAATATTCCTTCTTTTGGATATAAATGGATATTGTTAGCAACAACCTGTAATATATAGTTTGTTTACCTGTATGAACATATACAGTTTCTCACAGATGTACAGTATGTATGCAAATGATGTGTGGAAATATGAACTTAAGTTCAGTCACATTTCATACCATAAAAAACCACGCCCCCATAATGCACCAGTGCTGCAATGAGAAATACATACTGCCACTCCTCACGTGTCTACAAGAAAACAAAATCAATTAATTCATAAAGAAAATAAACAATATCAACTGCATAAATACAATCCAAATGTAGAGATGTGAGTAATGTGTGGTATTATTAGCACCTTATGTTTGGTCATCGCTCCAACAATGAGAGGACACACCATTCCTGACAAAGTGCCCACTCCGTTGGAGATTCCCATCAGGATACTGGCGTAACGTGGAGCAATGTCAAGATGATTCACATTAAACCCTGAAAGGGAAAAAATGTGAGAGAAAATGAGAAAAATGTGGGTCTGTTTGTCATAGTTGCATCTCACAGCAACTAAAACACATGGCTTCATTTAGATGTCAGCATGGCTTAACACTGAATATCACATTTTGGTTTCTCTTTGTTTTTTTGGGCTGTATTTTCTTTAGTGGTTTTTTGTTACTAACCTGAAATTGCAAATCCACTGAAGCCAACAGCAAGTACAAGGAAAGAGATGGCCACTACTTTGGTATGTGAGAAACCAACAACTAAGAGTAAAGTGGCTTCCATTCCAAACCCTGAAACACACACACACACACACACATTACAGTCTCTTTGGAATAGCAGTGGCTTTCATAGACCTTTGAAGAGAACACATGGGGTCCACTATGGGCCATGGTGTACCTGTATCTGAGCATACCTGTTTTTACTCTGTGAAGCATCTGTTTCAATGTAGATTGTGTTCGTACTGTATGTTGTGGATATGTGAGAGAGTGAGTGTATCATGCATCAATGCATCTGTGATCACTCCAGCTGCCATCATAGGACCAGACAGAGCAAAAACAGCTAGAAAATCTGACATGCATCACACACTGAGAGTTTGTTTGTTTGTTGTAAAGAAATAATTTATCCAAGAAGGAAAATCTGTCATGGATCTTTCATGGATAACAGTTGACAGCGCTACTATAAACTGTTGTCGTATGAAAAGATCTATTTGTGAAGTTTTTGTGTTCTATGGGAAGGCTATCAGCATTTAGATTTTTCATCGGATGTATGCGGCTGGCCCGAAGTTAATTTATATTAATATTTTATTGTATTATAATTGTATAAAATAAACTGTCTGTTGAATCTGTCGAATTTATTTTATATTCATTGTATTAAATAAACAATTTGTTGAATGGGTTGTGTAACTTTGTCACATTTAAGTTAAGCAAAGTAACGGTTCTACTACTGTAACGCAAAATAATACTGACTAGACATACTTTTAACTTGCTAGCTAATGTCATTTACTTTTTATTTCTTTTGCTTGTTATCAGAAATAATCTGCAGAAATAATCTAGATTCTTTGTGGATGTGTACCGGAAACCATCTATATCTTACCTCCACAGTTCATGAGTTTGCGGACATTTGTTGTGGACATTAAATTGTGTGTTCTCAGGTAATCGGCCAGTTGACCTCCAATTGGTACTATGATAGTCATCACTAAATGAGGAAGTGCAGACACCATGCCCACCTGGAGAACAGAAAGAGAGAAAAAGATTAAACACAACATCTACGCAATATAAAACCATATCTGTGTATATCTTTATAAAGTTGGCAATGTGGCAAACTTTAAAAGAAAGGTGTTTGTGTTTACCTTGCTTATTTCAAAGCCGAACACCTCCTCGAAGTATGCGGGCTGGCTGATGAGGAGCAGGTAGAATGTCCAGCTTCTGCAGAAGTTGGCCACGATGATGGCGTACACAGGCATAGAGGTAAAAAAATGCCGCCAGGGAGTCTTGAATTTCTGCAGAGTAAAGAGGAAGCAGAGGTCGAACATATCCAGCACAGTGCGGCACACAGCATTCAGAGATGACAAATGAGAGAACATTTGTGCGTGTGATGCATGAGAAAACAATGCCTGTGCATCTACCTGAAGGGGGTTGACCAGGCCTGCGGTTTCCCCGATGGCATCCTCAATGTATTTCCTCTCTTCTGGTGTGATGGTCGGGTGGGCAGCTGGACTCTCATAGGACACCAAAATCCAGAACAGATACCAGAATATACCTACACTACCTATGAGACAAGGAGAAGAGATCGAGAAGAGAATTTAGTGTCATCGAGTCTGTACATGAGTGTGTTTGGCACGTGTTGGTTTCTTACCATACACATAAAACACTGAGGACCAGCCAGTGTACTGAACCAAGACTCCAGCCAAAGGCATTGCAACAACAGCACCAGCATATGATCCTACAACATACATCAACACACATCTTTTATATTTTCTGATGACATTTAGTCTTTTTAACCAGTAACAACTAAAAGCACTTTAAATAGCAAGATTGATTCTATTTGAGCAAAGGTACGTGTACGTGTATGTTTAAAATAGACAATTCATATGGACTGAAGTGAGGTTGACATCTCACCACAAAATGCTGTTGTAGCCAATCGACTTCTTTCTAAAGGTGGAGCCCATTTGGCCCATATCCCATGACAGGCCGGATATGACACACCCTTACAGTTGTGAAATAAGACAAAGTCAAATATACAGCATGTAACCATGACACCACATCCTGACTTTATGCAATCAATAATACACAGATTTCAAACTGTATAAATTCACATGGGCACACAGATGGCATACCTCCACAAGCCCTTGGCATATCCTGACCATGATAACACACCCGTAGTGAACTCTTGCTGCTGCTGGGATCAGCATGTTTAGGGTCGACGTGGCCACAATGGCGAAGCCAAACACCCTGTGACCAAAGCACACAGACTGATGTCTTATTACAAAAAAAACTCCCGATAACACCTCATAAATATCTCACTTAAACTCAGGGTTCTTCAAACCTAAAAGAAAACATGCCAATTTTGCTGATCCCACTACCTGTTGGCAGCAAATCTTTGACAGATGAATCCCCCAGGGATTTGTGTGACAATGTACCCCCAGAAAAATGAGCCATGAATCATCCCCACCGTCTCTGGGTCCCATGTGAACTGAGCAGCCTGGTAAAAGAAAAAACAAACTGCTCTCATTCAACTTAAATACAACAATGTTCAATCTTCTTAAATGCAGTGCTTGTATATTTATTAGTGTCCCATCATAACATTAATTCATTTTTTCTGTGTTATGATTGACATGTGAGAAGGGGGTGTAAAAAGAACTTTAAACGTGCTAAAAACAGGTTTGTTCTACACTCTTAAAAATAAAGGTGTTTAAAAGGTTCTTCACAGTGATGCCATAGAAGAACCATTCAGTCAAATGTTCTTTAAAGAACATCTCTTTCTTACCTTTTTATAATCTGAAGATCCTTTTTTGCCACAAAAACTTTTTTTAGGTTCTTCGGATGTTAAAGGTTCTTTATGGAACGATTTAGACAAAACTTCTGGTTAAACCATAAAATGGCTTAAAAGAGGGCACTTTTATACTGCCTTTCATTTCGATTAGTTCAATGCAATTCAAAGTTGCCATACTAACCACTATTACAGGTTTTTTCCCATAATACACGGTATGATCATTGACCATGCTGACGATGGCCACGCCCAGGTTACATCGGATACCGAAGGAGATGCAGAATCCCAGTCCTGACAGGATTGCGATAATATAGCGACGTGGCAGCCCGAAGCACGTGCAGTCCACGATGGGAAGCTCCTTCTCCTCCACCAGCTCAGGACGGCCCTCCGCCGACAACTCGATGGTCTCACCATTTTGCTGCCGTTTCTCGAGGAGTCTGAAGTCAGATTCAGTACGACGGTTAGTAAATATTTTTACCACAAATTGCGACCTTGGACAACAAAACCAGTTGAAATTGAATAAATAAGCTTTCCATTGATGTATGACGACATTTGTTAACATAGCTAAATGAATAGGTTTATAAACTTCCAATAGGGAGGAGAAAATTGATGCCTCATATTTTGTTCATGCACAGTAAAAAAAAGTTCACTTGCAATGAAAATGCACCCAACGCATTTTATGATTTTGCCTTTTTGTATGATAATATTTTTTGGTTGCCACATATGTCCAATGTAAAATCTGTGTATTGAAGCTGAACCAGTTGAGAATCTCTACTAGGGAACCCTCACAGGTCAAAAAACTACATCACATATACACCCAAAAGCAGGTGGGGTGTAAAGAGAAGGAACAGAGGGAGAGAGGACATGGAACAAGAATGAGTGGATCACTGGATTGCTGTACATGGGAGTCCAGCAGAGACCTATAGAGAACCCATCTGCGTATGCAACCTGTCTGCAACGCATACAGCCAATAAACACAACAAACACGGCTTCATTTTTGGATTAAATACATAATTATCTATAAAAACTTTTTGTGATCAAACATACGTGCTTCAAATGTTTTGTTAAATTCACCCAAACACCATCTTTTAAGTAAAATAGAATATTGAAAACTGATCTCAACCAATCTCATAGACACGTATCATAATGTGCCTCCCTCCATACTTATTTCTCTCTCTCATTCCTACAAAGCAGATCCCTCATAATCCTTTCGACCGCAAACAACACACATCCATGAACACACAAGTGAAGAGAAATGAAGAAGAGTGTGTGTTTCATGACAAAGCGAAGATTAATTCTGCAACTACATGTGTTCTAGACAAACAAAAAAAGATCAAAGTGTCTCATGTCAATGTGCTTCAATTATAACTAAAACCTTTCATACCCATGAATCATGTAGCACCTCCTACATTTATCCACCGATAATCTGCAACCCCACCCTCAGATTAGGATTATAGAAAATATTCACTTCCGGAGATGAATATGAACATGATAAAGAGAGCAATGGGAAGAGCACCATTTGTAAAAAGCACTCATAAAGATGTATAATAAACATTAAAGTTGGTTAAGAACAGATTGCTGCCAACAGCGACACATATGCTGTCCACTAATGAGAATGACTGTCGGCTGTAATTAATACCTTCATATATTCACATTTGCTTTCTCTGTGCTTGTGTGCATGCTGTACCACGTGTCCACTGGACATAAAAATCCAGGATTACGGATCATGCACTTTAGCATCTCGTAATACAACATTTAAATCACATGCCACGTTTCATGATGAACCAGCTGACCTGTGTGTGTTTAAATCTTTATAAGACAGGGGAACAGCAGAAGGAGATGGTAAAAAAAATCTTGCTAGAGTCCTGACTTGGTCCTTCTCTCTTAACCAAAGGTTTTTTACTAAAGTGATAGCACAGATGTCAACATTTTGGCATTCAAATACCCATGCGAGGTCTCTTTTAACACTTTTGAAGCATTTTTTACTTTTAGTGCATGATTCAGGTCAGGTAAGTGCCAGTGGACACATGGAAATAAAAAAGTAACTATTTTATGTTCTATGAAGTGGCATCATTTTGTTTGTTGAGTATTATTGTTTCTGGTTTGTACATTTTAATTCACAGAAATTCTACAAAGTATGTTGTCTGTCAAACACTTTTTTTGTCACATCCATAAAAAAACCTCATGCATAGACGGATATTTTTCTGATGTTTAGACAATGGTTTAGTAAAACAGATGGTTCAGTATATTGGTAGCAAATACATTCTCTGAGTCTTTATGCCACATCCATAACGCTGGACTTGCCCATAACTGAGAAAGACACACTCACAAATGAATGACATTAACTTTCACATCAGCATATATACGAAGAGCCCAAAACTGAACCGTAACCTCTAATACAAACACATCTGCATACTGACTAACAGCACTATCTCAGCAAATGTGTGAGTTTTTATCGATCTCTTATCACACACTTGACCTCTCCGCATAGTATCAAGGTCAACACAATCGGTGTAGTCTATGCAAATGAATACACACACATTTGTGTCTCACTTTTATAAACCCACACGACTCAAAGAATGAATTCAAGCAGAATTGTATAGAATTCATATAAAATCAAGTAAAATGTGTGGTGACATGAAAGGTATATTCATCACACAACCAGATACATTTACACGCATGCTCTCTTTTCTGTTTAATCTCACTCTATTAAGATAAAGACACAACAGTAAAAAAAAAAAGATATAATCCCACAATTCTCTCTGGGAAGCCCCTTCCCAACTCCCCACTATCTATATTATATTCATCCCGCCATTAGGATTCTGTTCTCCTGTCAATTAATGCACAGAAAGGTGTTCGGCAGCTTGTCGCCTTTTTGACCTTGTTTGGAGCATTGCATGGAAAATTTCGATGATGTTGTAAGGTAAGAGATTAAAGCTGATCCACAAATCTCCATCTCGCTCCCCCCTCCCCTCCACACATTTCTTTCTGTTCTAGCATCAGCGTTGTGGTGTGATTTTTATGCCAAACTCCTCTGACCCTCCCCTGCCTCTATTGAACAGATTGGGTCTCAGTGGGACTGTGTCACCTGGGGAGATACTTCCCCCCCTCCTGACACACACATACACATACACACTCACACCTATACACATCCCAGCAGCCTGACCTTCAGATAAACAGCCGACACGCGAAACGGTGATCAACAAAAGATTTTCAGAGTAAATTCAGATGAAGTGATGGAGTAAAGAGGGATAATAAAGGAATGACAGGACTGCAGGTGTGAGGTGCGGTTTCCATAGCTGGCTTGTGAGGCTGAAACAGTAGGAGGAAGAGATGCATCGCTGAGCTTTAAATGATTGATCAGCTGCTGGCTGCTATTCTCTAAAATATGATCAGGGACATCAAGTCTCATAGCAGAATATAAATATAGTGTCAGGAATCGAAATCAGCTTTTTGCAGGTTTAACACAAACCTTTATACAGACATCAGGTGTGTTTTCACACTTAACCTTGCATAAACTGCATCTTCAGACCTTATTTTAATGCATGAAGCTCTGATCCAGATTAAAGTGCCACAACATGCCAAAGATGTGATTTACCAAACAGAACGGATCATTTAAAGTAAAATGACCTTAAATGTCAATATAATTTTTTTTTAAAACATGAAAATGTCAAGATTGAAATTTAAATCGTGATTTATATTTGCTATTCAGTGGGGTTACCTGCACGTGTAAGAAAGAATAAAAAAGTGAAGTTCTTCATTTAATCCCGACCTCGCGCATCTGAAGGGTTTGCGCGAGAGACGAGCAAATGATGGGGAGGGGCATTCTGGGATTTGTAGGGCCGACAGATGTGCATGCGCGTGTGTGTTTCTGATGAGCTATTTCCGATCTGGATTTAAATGTTTAGTTGCTACCTAAAATCCCAGTGTTTACGCCAAATGCGCACTACATCACACATTTCACCCGAATTCTCGGCATGACTCTGCGATGACAAGCTAGTTGGCATATACAGCGAACAGCAAATTCTTTCTAACGTTTCAGTGGCCCTATTATAAAAGTTGGCGACTTACTTCCCCGCTATTGTCAAATCTAGTGCGTGTCTGTAATTTCAATTCTTTTTTCTTTAATATAGCCTACATAACAAAAATAGAATTGTCTCCTTCATGCAGATCTTTGATTTTGTAAAAATATAAATACATTTTGTAACCAAATCACATAATTTGCAAATGTTATGTCTTATTCTAAGAATTTATGACGGATAAAGACCAAATATGGTCAAATTCCTGCAATCTGCGCGCTGTCAACTTCAACTAGTGCGTGGAATGAGATCTTGGACTCGCGCGCTGTGCAGTGATGCGCGGGACCTACCTGACGCTCAGGTGGAATAAAACGAGCTTGCTCACGCGCATATAACGAAAGCGAGCACGCGTCAGATGTCTGGGACATCGGGTTAACCGCAAACTAATCTGATCCATCTGGACAATCTTCTCAATCGGACAGAGTGGGCGATTACGTTCTGCCAGATTACATAAGAACACCTTTGACTGCGACTCAATCACGACAAGGGTTTACACCTGACATCTTGAAGCGGGATACGCACGCACATGGGGATAGAAAGGGAACGCAAGCACTTTTGTAACTAAAATTATCCTGATAGTACGGTTCCACCAGCACTTTCTTTTTTTACCCAAAATTCAGTCACATTATAACAAACTTTTCAAATAAAATCAACGTTTAAACAACTTTTAGGGTGATTATATACACTCTGCACATGCCTATATGTTATTCTTAAAATAAACTATAGAGAATCCAAGTTAAGACTAAGAATATATGATGGAAACAATAATAAAGTATCATTATATTACTTACCTGTGTATTTTCCCCAAGGTTTTTCCTGCCTGAGCCTTGAAGCGGTCCGGACGGATCTCCATCCTCGCAACTTCCAAGTCCGACCGGTGTGTTCCTGTCCCGTGCAGTCTCTCTCTCTCTCTCTCTCTCTCTCTCTCTCTCTCTCTCTCTCACTCTCTCTCTCACACACACACACACACACACACACACACACACACACACACACACACACACACACACACACACACACACACACACACACACACACACACACGTCCCCTCTCTGTCCGTGGTCCTGAAACCGGATTGCTTCATAAACAGAAAGCAATCATTTCCAAAGGCTAATACATTCTACATTTTTAAATCGTTTTCATTTTTAAAAAGCATTCATTTGAAATAATTTTATGCAATATATAATACAATACAATACAATTCTATTTAATATGTTGTAAAAATGTAGGCTATAAAATAGAAAGATCTTCTAATGATTTAGTAAACATTAAATGTTTACAATAAAATGTGAAACTTTATTTCCCAACAAGGCTTTAAAACCTCTTAAACAGAATATCAGCGGGTGCGCGAACTTAATAAAAGTATTTTAAAAGGTTATTGAGTTCGAGTTCTCCTGTAAAGTTAGTGGGTAGGCTGTCACCACCTTGTGTTGTATTTCAAAACTGCACATCGGGGGAGATTTGTGCATATGTAGCCTAAACCTTGGGAAGTCTTTCATATTATGTGACGTAGATTGATACTAATAATGTGGTAACTCAGTAAGTTTTGCCAGACGTGGCAGTAGAAGTCATTTTAATTTTAAGATGTCAGTTTTCTGGAGAAATAACATGCCATCACAAAGCTGTATCCTAAAGAACTTTTTATTGATCACAGACTATATATATATATATATAATCTTTAACATTTCAACATTGCATTGCTATTACAAAAGCTTTGTTTTTAACACCCATACACACAAGTACCGACACCCATCAAATTTATAAGATGCAAACATCCTGTACACAAATCCAAGCATGGACTATAGCATAAAAGTGACATTTAAAAAAGCTTTCATTCTTAGTCGAATGACTAAAACCTCTCTTGTAGATCAGTCTAAAATATAGACTACAAACTTTCCTTCTGGTCAGCCTGAAACAGACCAAAATATCTTCTCACTCATATTAACCATCAAAGGCCATGAAATGAAGCTGCCTGTGTATCTGTGCTCACATACACCTGCAAGATCAGTGATACTACCAGAGGATCTACACATACAGTACCAGTAATCTGAACTGTTCATCTGATATCACACTATTAAAGTGACACTATTCACATAAAACACTTTCTGCCCGTGCAGTTAAAGCAAAATAAACAGTTTGGCATTGAACTGTGTGCATTCACATGCTTATCACTCCTTACGGTTTGTGCCACAAGCAGCACTATCTAGAGCATTTGACAGTCAGGTCAATTATATTAGAAGAAATGTGTTTTTTCACTGTCATTCAAAATGATAAAAACAATAACTTTGTTCGAGTTATGGTACTGAAGTAAGAGCAACCAATAAAATTTAAACCCTTGATACTGTAACCAGTTCAAGGCTAAATCTAACCCCTATACTAAACAAGTTATTGGTTAATAGTTTTTTATTCAGATAAACATCTTTGATCTCTAAATATTATTCTTTCCATTAAAGAAATATGTTTTCATAACATTATATTAGTACTAAAAAGGATAGTTTTTTTTATTTACTCCCACAAATGTTATTTCAAACCTGTATGAAGATATTTTGAAGAACATTATCTACCAAACAACATTGACTTTGGCCCCAACCACTTTTTTTTGGACATTTCTCAAAATATCTTTTTTCGTGTTCCACAGAAGAAAGAGTCACATACAGTTTTTGAAATACATGACAGTGATTAAATCATGGCAGAATTTGTATGTTTGGGTGAACTATCCCTTTAACTGTATCAGCATAATTCAGATATCTCTAAGCTTTCACCATATACAGTTGCATGAGCTGTTAAAGTGATAGTTCACCCAAAAATAAAAATTGAAATGAAAAGAGGGTGAGTAAATGATGACAGAATTTTTATTTTTGGGTGAACTGTCCCTTTAACTGTAAATGTATGTATTGCAATGTATTGTTTTCTACATTACAGGAGGATGCAGTTCTTTTGGTGAAGCTGTAATCGGATGTACAGTTGTGCGCATTGTTTAGGGCCTTTAGTATAAGGGAGGTTACCCAAAACATGAAATCATTGACATTTAAAAGTGAGTAAACGACAGAATTGTGTACATTGGTACGTATAATGTTGGCACTTCTCGGATAGGACACATTACTGACGCATTTATAGAACCAATAACACAGTAACTGAATGATTGATGCACTCATACAAAAGTGCCCATCTCATGCAGGGTTGTAGCTGTCATATCTTTTTCATGAATGTTCATTAGCATAATGAGAATAAATGGAGCCTGTCTTCCACCACTCCATTGTAAAGGAGTTCAATACTGATCAAAAGTCTTATATTTCTGCTCGCTGCCTACATTTTTAAAAACACCTGTTCTCTTTACTACATCTGTCTATGCCGGTCCTTCCTCATGTCTCATACCACCGTGTCTTCCTCTTCCTCAGCATCCTCCTGTTGTGGGAGCAGTCTGTAATGTTCAGCACTCAGCGTAAGGAAGGCAGAATGAGGCCGACTATTGTTTTCATCCATTGGGGAGTGATGGTTATTTATTTCTGGTTCTGCAGAGTTGCACTTGGAGTAATGCTCTCTCGGACGTTCAGGTTCACCCTCCTCCACGGCTAGGCTCGGCCTGTTTTTGAGGAAGGAGAGCAGGTAGCCAATGGGAACAGGGAGCGATGCAGCAATGATGAGCATGGAGAGCACTGCCAGTGCCCAGCCAGGGTACTCGAGGCTAGTTTCAGAACCCTAAGATGAAGAGAGAGGTGTTAAACTACTATATTGTGTTTTCAGTCAACTTTTTCCACACAGAAGCTATTTAATGAAGGACTAGCTTGTATCAGTGTGTATGTTACCGTGTTGTGGTCCCACGCTGTGTACGTGGGTCGTTTGAAGACCATACGAAGAAGACTAGCAGCCAGCAATCCCAACATACTGAATAAGCACACATATTTCCACAAGTAGCAATACACCACTGGGGGGCGCCAGTGTAGCATCACCTCGATATCGTCCAAGAAACTGCAAGACAACTGCATGCAATGAACTTCCTCACACACAACTGTTAGTGCATTTGTGGATAGTACAGTATATGTAACATAAGGTCTTTGCCAATGTGTGCTTAACTTTTGCTCAACTTTCTATGAACAGTTATCACAAGATTAATGGCTATTTCAAAGCTGTGTTTAAGAAAAAGGGCTTTATTTCTGCATTATGTGTTCAGTGTAAATGTCACAAGTCTGTTGTGAGCTTGTGGGTGGGGTTTGATGTTATGTAGTGCATTAGGAAATGAAATGTTCATTCATTCATTTCTGCATAATGCGAAATGATTTCCTCTCACCGATCAGCACCGTAAATCCAAGCCACGCTGATAGTCTCAAAGATGACGACGATGATCAGCGGCAATGTGGCGGAGTAGTCGTCAAACATTGTCACAAAATAGTTGCCGCTCTTTTGCGTGAAGAGCAGGCCAATGATGAAGCCCAGGACACAGCTACACACTGCAATGCATAATGCCAAAATTACAGGACAACAACAGAAAACAGAATAAAACGAGCCCACAAAAGTGACTGTATCAGCCTTTAGATGTTTTTAAATAACTATTGTATTGAGGGCCAAAATTGATCTAACAACCAGTTAAAGCACAATATCCACTGACGTCAGCCCGTGAGTGTACGACATGTGTGTACCTGTCAACATTGTCTTGTGACGCCCCAACGTTTTGAAGTTGTCCATGAGTGGGGTGAGAATCCCCTGCATGGTGCCAAACATGGTGGACAGACCCAGATTCAACAGCATGAGAAAGAACAGCGCAGACCAAAATGGACTTGCAGGAAAAAAAGCCATCGCTTCTGTAAACGCTATAAAGGCCAAACCCGTGCCCTCCACACCCTGAGAGAGGAAATGAAAAATGAATGGACAGATAAAAGGATAGAGGTAGTGGAATTGACAAGTAGATAAAAGCTTTGAGCTAAATCCAATATGCTAGTTATTTTTAACAAACTAGAAACCTAAAAACACAGGAAGGAAGAAATGTTACCTTGCTCATTTCTCTTTCCAGATCACAGTCAGTAATATTTGACCCTAGCATGCTTTCATAGTGGCTGTACCATTCTCTGTACTCCTGAAGATTCACTGATTTGGGATCAGATATATTAAACCATGGCCACCAATGCTGTGATGAACCTGTTTTTGCCATTTCTGTCAGTGCGCCCACATTACTGAAAGGGACATGAACATTGAAATATAAAATATCACATTGAACAAATAATAAAATATACATTTAACAAAGTATAATTTACATTAACTGGAAAACAATTGTAATTTCACAAACAAATATTATTGAATTTATTTATTTACACAACCCTTTTTTTGGGTTAAAGAATGAGGTCTACAAATTTGGTTAGGCTATGACTTTAGGCACTCACGTTGCAACACAGTTCATGGCAATGTTCTTAGCTCTGAAACCGAGGACAACAAATACGACAAGAGAGGCCAACACTGAGGTCATGAAGTTGATGCCAGAGACCATGAGGGCATCACGGTGGCAGTTGTTATGCACGGGGTTGTAAGATGAATAAGCGATCACGGAGCCGTAACCCAGACCCAAAGCAAAGAACACTTGCGTGGCCGCCTGACGCCACACCTGTACCTCCCCCCAAATCTCCAGCTGTGAAATGAGATTGCAAATCACGTTTAACTATTGCACGGTTGTGACATGCTTTTGGAAGGCAAGGCAATATTTCTTTATATAGCACATTTCATACACAAAGGTAATTCAAAATGCTTTACATAAAATGATTGATTTACATAAAATGATTGATTTACATAAAATGATTTTTCTATTGAAAAATAGAATACATAACTTAATACATAAAATGATTAAAAATCCCAATACAACTTTAGAATTTAAAAGACAATAAAACAGAAATAAAATTGGTTAAAAATGCCATTGAGTCATTTATAGGCAATTAATAATACTTTGAAATACTTTGAAGGTTAAATACACAGCGGAGTTGTCACGTGACCAACATTTCATGAGTTAATAGCAAAGCAATTGCAATTTTATTCTGGAATTTAAACAACTGCAGAAACAAATATGATACCAAACATACTTGTTAATATAAAATGTAAAATATGAGTATATCTGTTATCAAATATTTCAATGGTATTTAGCATTTAGGTATAGTTCAATCAAGTAGTAAAAAATTTCAAGATCTGAACCTTTTTTTTATCTCAGTATCAACTCCAAAGTTCCAGCATTTTTTACATTTCTGCAGTTTAGGGAAGCGTGAGATTTTTACCTTTGGATAAAACATGTATTTGATGCCTTCTATAGCCCCGTCCAACATGAGCCCTCGAATGAGGAAACAGATCAAAACAGCGTATGGAAACACAGAGGAGAAATACATCACCTGGAAGAAAGGAAGAGATCAGTCATGCGGAATGTAAATGAGACGGAATTTTCATTTTGAGCTCATCTCTGTGGCACACAACTCAAAATTGCTAAAGAAAGAGAAGAAAATAACACCTTAAAATATCTGTTAGCCAATCAGAATCAAGAATTCACCATTGGTTTAAAAACAAGCATGTATACATGTTTGTGCGAGTACCCTGGCAGAAGACTTAATGCCTTTGATCATTGCGAGACACACTATAGCCCAGGCAGCAAGAAGACAACCGGTCATGATGCCGTTGAATTCTCCCGACTGATCTATGGAGTCGGAGATGTCCAGAGCCTTTCTGAACCAGAAATATGAAGTAGGAGAGCTTGCTGTACATTCCTTCACTAACACAGGAAGAAAGGATCTGTTAGAACACAGCCTATGCAGGAAGTGTAAATGCGTGTATTGTGAACGTGTGTGTAAATATCACACCTGTCTGGTTTGTGATCAGATCGACAGGACACTGTTCCCATGGCAAAGGATATTGGAATGAATTCCCCATATAAAACAACGACCAGGCAATGATCACATTATAGTAGAGGGCCACGAAGAAACACACCTATGAACATATAAAGTGTACATTTTTGTCTACATTTGAAATGTTGCTATGTAACTGATGAAGCGTGTCTTACAATTACAAACACTATCATACAATCCAAAAGAACTCAGCTGAAGACAGGACATCCTCCTCACCTTTATATAAACATACCGAGGAGAAATAATACCCCACAAATATTTTAAAACATATGTTGTCATGGATTGTGTGAGAGCATAACACTCACAATGGTGAACTAAAGCTGCCTCTGTGCTTTACACTTTGTATTGAGAATGACATTCACCCAGCAGGACAAATATTGTTACAAAACATGACACGTTAACCACAAAGTATTGGTGTTTTCATCTGTGTGCTTGTTTCCTGTTGAAACTAATGTGGCATTCTAGAGCTGTTGCTCATAAATCAAGTTAAAATAATCCCATCACGTGTAACCCACACATGAAACATGATGCTTTCTGCATATTCTAAATATAAAGTCGCCAATGATATAACTGAAAAATGTCAACACACTATTGTCCATTATAACAAGCATTAGAAGACAGACGTTATGTAAAACATCGGCATACTAGTGACTAGGTTTTAAAAAGCCATGGTTTAAAAAACACACATTTTTTCTGTAATACCATTTCAATGGTATGAGCTGTGTTTTGTTTCATCACAGACGGAAAGTGAAGGAATCCACCTATTTTTTGTTTATGCTTAATTTGATGTTTGCTCATCTGCATTTAAAAATGCATGCATGTAAAAAATGACCAAGGGTGCCATGCTTTCAAAAAGTTTGTGACATTGATTTAACCTGAAGTACTTTACATGTTTACTACTGTTCTAAATATATTGTGTTGCTTAAATACTGTGCTTATTGGAAAAAGCAGTTTTTTACCCAGACATTTTGAAGCTGTAATTGCAATATCTTGATTTTTGGCTTAAGGTTATCATACGGTCAAAATCTCATACCGGCCCATGCCTAGTCAAACTTTAATGCTCATTATCTCATAATTAGATTATGAGACCTACATTTATGATGCGTTTACACATTTTGCACACAGAACAACAGTGCGTGTCCACAAAGCTATGCACATCTGCGTGTTTTACCATGCAGCTAGAATATCCGATGCCTGCGAGGCGGGGTGAGATGTGTTTCCAGACCCCGATGCTGCCCTGGCGTATGCTTTGCCCAGCGGCCAACTCCATGAAGAACAGAGGAACCCCAATAATGACTAACAGAATCACGTATAATACCATAAAGGCACCTGCAGACAGAAAGAAGAAGACTGTAAACACAACATTTCATTTCTCAACAAACCCAACACAAAAATACCCACCTCCTCCATTTTGGTGACAAAGGTAGGGGAATCTCCAGACATTGCCTAGGCCCACGCTGAAGCCCACCTGGGCGAGCACATACTGTATCTTACTGTCCCACGCTGGCCTGTCATCTCCCTGCTCCTCGGTACCCGTCGCCTCGCCATCATCTGCCGACACTAGAGCCATGTCTGAATGGCCCGCAGCCAATCCACACCCATCCTCATCGCTGGGCAATGGTGGCTTCTCCATCTAGAGAAATAACATATACATATTAAAACAACGTATAATTAATAATTCATTTATGTTACATCACAAAGGAAAATATTTTATTGCTAAAGTGGTTGCTCTGTCAAAGCTTGGGAGACTTCATCAAGTTCAAGTTAGGGTTAATTTCTGCAACATTTCAAATGTATTAAAAATAGAGACAAATGAGACAATAAGTGCAAAGCTATGCAATAAATATAGATAGCATGGATAGTTTGGCTTGGATAGTTTAAGATTTGATATTTCTCCCCTTACATTATATGTGAAATGTGTTTTGTGCACATTTTTGGTCATATTGCTGAACATTGTCATTATTAAGTATAAACAAAGGTCTAAAGTGTGGCGTACAGAATCTATCCACGTTCAAAATGACAGATTGTGAATGACGAAGCAACATGAGGTGTGTGAACATCTGTTTTCCACTGGACACTGCTGTGAAGACACCTTCTTGGATCAGCTAACTAAATTCACAGAAAACCTGCAGGAGCCGCTCTTCCCTGGAGAGCAGTGAATGCTTTCATTGTTTCTTCTTCATGCAAGTCATGCAATTCTACCTCAACATCTCCCTCCATCCTGCCAGCTATCATTTTTCTGCCTCTCAGTGTCCAGTAAACAGAAGATTGTGGGATAGATTGTGTCCACTGACAGCAGAAAACCAGATTTTTGTCATCATTTTTCAATAGCAGGAAATGGCATCTAGCTTGACAAAGTGCAAATATTTTATAAAGTATCTCAATTATCATCTTATTTGTCTAAATCATTTTTATCTCGGAGATATAATCCTAACATTCAGCAATGCAAGGCAAACACACACGTCTGCATTACAAAATGGTGCCCCACAGTCTTGATATTTTTTCTAATAATAAATGTTTGCACACAGCTTGGGCTAAATATGTGATAGCAAACAGAGAAAAACAGCGCACATGCACAATTGTTGACCTATTCCTACAAACAGACTATTTTCAATGAGATTTATACACATGCGCTTGTGTGTATTTGTGTAATTGTCTCACGACTCACAAACAGGGCTGAACAAGATTTAACTCCTGTTTATTTTCAACTGCTGGAAACTGAAAAAGCTCTTTGGCTCGTATTGAAGCTGCTTTTCTTGTGTGGCTCCAGAAAGGATGTTTAAAAATCAAGCAATTACAGCAAATGAATGATTTTTTTTGTCGTCTTACCATAATACCACACAATAAAACAGCAGCTATATTTCATTATTTATTTACATTTATTCATTTATTTTACACTCCACGTTTTTTCTGTTCTGCAAAACTGTTCACTTGGTACCTACACTTTAAGTTGACTAAGAATGTTAAGGTGCATGTCACAACTTACAAGCAATGTATTGTGCTCACGTAACCTCAAGTCCATGAGGTTAAGTCATTCCACATCACAAGATCAAGATTTTGGTCAGAAAGTACATAACACCAACTACATGAATACATTTGTAGTCATCATTCAGTAAACTGGGGCATGATGCGTATAGGTCCCAGGACACACTTTCTATGGTTGAGAACCCGTTGGGTCTTATAAGCGGTCTTTACGATAAAAGACTGTATGTACTGTCTGTAGCTGTCATTTTAGATAAACGCAGACATGATTCTTTTCCCAATGTAAGAGAAAGGCCACAGCACAGCGACTGCAAGAGTGGAAAAGTACAGAACATTGTTGAGAGAGAGAGAGACCATGTGAGTGACGGAAAAGAGGTGTGTTACTACGTCAGTGTTGGAAAGGCTATTCTGACTTGACAAGCTTCTCCATTTCTGACTGGTTAGGGCGCTGGGCTGGGGTCTGTTACGATTGTGATGTGGAAAGTTTTCAAGGTGTCCGATGCCTCCATGTCAATCTTATGACAGTGGAAAAATATACTTTTATCTCTCTCAACTCTGTGGCTCATAAATAAGTCTAGACCGTTTTTAATCCTTATTTATGCAATCACAAACAACAAAATTATGTAAGACTGTGAGAAAGAGAACGGATTCATTCAGAATTTAAAAGGCCGGTAATTCATCTTTTATCTAACTGTCATCGAATCAGATTTTCCATTCACCATGAGTACCAGTACCTGTGGTCTTTATTTGCCTCTGTGTAATTTCTTTGTTATCACTTGCACGTCAATTTTTTTACGAGTGACCTTCCCACTCAACTCACAATTTGATTGGCTGTGAAATTTCTCTGTATCCATCTCTAGCTATTTCATAAATCCTACTGTGCATGTGAACACATGTCTATATGTGTAGACAGTATCAGCAGTGACAGGACCATTGACAGCAGTGTAACACGTTTCAAAATGATACTTCAGTTTAAGTAAGGTGGAGAGTCAAGATTTTACTCGTAAAGGTCAAATCATAAAGGCAAAAACATATTAAGTGTATGTTAAGCCACAAAAAAATTGTCATCAAGAGTTCACCCCAAAATAATGCCAAGATGCCATTCCAAAGCAGAGAAAGTTTCAAAAATGTTCCTTCAAACACTATCTCTTTGTAGTACTAATATTTCATGTAACTTTTTGTTATCAGAAGAAAAATGTTATACAGGGTAAAATAAAGATGTTTTTCCATTTTGGAGTGAACTTAAACTTTAAAGTAAAAAAGGTAGACTTTCCCTAGAACAGCAATTCTCAACTGAAGCTTGTGACATGTCAACCTTATCGACAAACCCTTAAGTACTGTATACAGTATGTCTGATACTTATATATAGTTTATAGACTTTGTTTTTAATCATGATTATGACATTATTATAACATTGCTTTTCGAGCAAAGACTTTTAATAAGTGGAAATATTAACACAAACTCAAAAAAAAAGTTGTTGAACGAACTTAATTAAATTAAGGAAAACTTGTAAATGTAAAATGAATTACATTTCTTCAACAAAATCTAATTAGTTTGAAACAAGTCTTTATAACCTTGTTGTATGAACTTAATTTGTTTAGTAGTCTTGATCAAATTAATTTGTGTCAAACTTACTGGATAATGTTTGGCAAAACCTAATAGAAAGAATTTTGTCATGTTAACCATTTTATTTTGCCATACATAAAATAATGCCATGATAACTATTTTTGTCATGACTACTATATGGACAAGAAGATATAACATTTACAGATCTTTTATTCACATTATAAAATGTAACCGCCCACAACTTAACCAAAGGCAACACTTTTCTGAACAATGGTAACCACAAAACTCAAAAATATATAAAACTCCTCTAAATCTTAAAGATAAATGAACATTAAACACTAACAAGTGTTTCTCTTGACTGAAAAACACATAAAACAACACTTAATTAAGAAAATACCTCTCAAAATGCAGTCTTATGCAAAGCATGCTGGGAAATGCAAATCCTCTGCCTAGTTTTAAATGTTATGTTAACGCAACACAAATCACTCATGTAGTCCTAACATGAATAAATTAAGTTATATAACTGAACATGAAAAAATCATGTTTAACCAAATTTTCCAAAAATTGTGTTGATTTAACTTGATTAATTTAAGTAGATTGGACAAGCAGTAAAACTCATTTTTTTTCAGTGCATCATGACGACCACTGAAATATGCACTTTGCACTGTGAAGGTCTGCATTAAATTTTAAGGCATAAAATAAACATAGGCAAAATATTACTTTAGTGTAGTCTTTACACCCCTGTTATCTCTAATTCTCTTTAAAGCTACTTTTACTCCCTCTTTGTTTAATGACATGTCACCTTGAAAGAAGCAGAAGTGAGCAGTGTTTCTTATCTCTAACACTATGTAGAGGACATTGGAAGTGTTGTAATGTATTGTTTGCGGTCTGCATTGTGACTCAGATTTTAATACCAATATTTGCTATATTAATCTGTAACAAATGAATGTACTGAAATGTACACCATATCTATAAACTGTATAAATAATAGTGTGTTCCTTGTAAGTTCATGACTCTGTGCTATAACCATGACAAGATCATAAGTTTGATTCACCCACAGTTATTAAAATGTTTACTGTGAATTGAATGCATAACTTGATAACATCAGGGTAGTGGCCATGTATTTTACTACTGTAGCTTTTTTAGTGCTTAACTTTAAATTTACTTAATTCTCGGATTTGATATGATTATTTGTTAGCTGCATATTAATGTCGTGAATTTGTAAAGAAAGCAATAAATGCATAAATTCTCGGATTTGATATGATTATTTGTTAGCACATGAATTAAGGTAGTAAAGCACATTAAGCTAGTACAGAGCATTCATTTATTTTTATAATAGCTGTAAATCAATGTAGATGTAATACAGGTGGTCATTTCTCCTTAAATATAATTTAAACGCGCTTTGCGTTATAACTCATTCATTAGTACAACAGTGAGAGAGTTCGAGCAGGAGGAGGATCGAGGAGGAGGGGTCTCACTGTACTTGTGTTTGTTTGTTTGTGTGGCCGTGCAGCGTGGACGCTAACAACAGTTGTTCTTCCAAGAAAAGAAATGTGAATATCGGACCATCTTGAGGATATAATTCTGGTAAGCATCATGTGCATTTATATTTCTAGTATTTTACGTACCAGAAGTTGATAAATAGACTTGTAACATTATTTACCGGTGCATGCAAGTTTTTAGCTAAAGTTACGTTAACTTAGCTGCTAGCTACAGCTAAAGTTAACTTACGAGCGTGACTTTCTTGCATAATACCTTAGGCTGAGAATACTTCTGTATGAATAACATCTAAATTATAGCAGCAGATATATGCAGTAATGTTTTATAATATTTTTATTTGTACCGTACATTTCCATACGCAGATAAACGGATGTTTGTTTGCCACTAGACGCGGTTTTCCAGTGTTTTGAGATAACGTTAGTCGGATAAATACACTTTCAAACTGTTGTTGTAACGTTTGTTGTTTTTGTTCTGTTTATTCAAAGGCCTGTTCTGTAGGCTTATTTAAATTTTAAGGTTAACTTGCATTGTTACATGGCAAATGTCAAACCTAACAATACAATGATGTGTTTCCTTAGCCGCTGGCTTCAATCACGAGGGTAAGTTTCGTTTATTTTTGTCTTTAATTTTTCTTTAAATTTGTGTTTTCAGTTTTGGAATAATTTGTGTTTCTTCACTTAACAGTGTGGTGTAACCAGGGAAAGCGAACGTTAGTGACCAACTTTGACAGTAAGTTTGTTTTACTTCTAACAGTTTGGTAACAATTTCTTTTCTGATCAGTAATCATTTGAAAATGACATGTGCTTTTCATCATTTATTAATTGCTTTTTGGATATTGTTTGTTGTTTACAGTAGCAGTATGGAAATGGCCACACCACGAGCTTCACTAACAAAGAGGTGGAAACATTATCACACGATGGCTGGTTCCTGACAGGAATGGAGGAAGGAAGCAAAGCGCAAGAACTTATTTAAAACGACGTTTTCAAGTTAATTAAAATGTGTGTTTCAAAGTGTTTTTATATGTGCAATTTTATAAATAAAAATTTGTAATTTACATTTTTGCATTTGTGTTTCTATTTTTATATCAAGATTTGGTTATATATACTATTAAGTAATACATAATAATATTATTAATTATAAATATGAACAATATGAATGGGGTATACCGTTCATATAATCATATCAATATTGAATCGGGCCGGCTCCGCGGCGTGCTGCGCATATTACTGCCGGGCCGCTTCCTGCTTGATCACAGCAGCGTAGGCAAGGCACCCGGCTGCTGCAGCCGGGCCGATTGATTCGGGCCGGATCTGGGCAGTGAGTACTTAGGCATCCGGCACGATTACAGCAAATGGAGGCGGGCCGATGGGTAAGGCTCCGGCAGGCAGGAATGTAAACAGAACCGGCCCGACTGTCTTTTGCTAACTGGGGCAGGTCGTAACTACACTAAGTACACTTCCATAATATACTTAAAGTGCTTCACTTTCAAACATTAACTTTGTACTTAATTCTATTTATGGTGTCTTAACATAGCACAGTCGGGATGAGACACCTGGGATGAGACATGAAAATACGTTCAGTTCTCTGTGCAATACTTTGCAACAAATGCTGGCTGCACATTATACTTGTTTGACAATGTAACAAGGTTCATATTTAGATGCTAGTTTAAGGGTTAAAATAACAGGGGTGTATTCTTGGCTGAAGTCTGCAACATCACTAGCTTTTGCGAATTTGGCAGCTGTTGGTATTTTTAGGAACATGCTATATGTTCCAAAACAACCAGGAATATAATCAGGCATAAACATCGACAAGGCACAAAACCAATCAACAAAACATAAATGTGTGTTAATAAGTCATTAAATAAGAAAGACTAACTGTTGGACAAATGGCAATTCCATGCAAATGTCAACCTTACAGTGAAATCAAGTTTTTCCAATGGTGTTGACCACTTAATAGCACAACGTTTGGTGGTTCAAATAGCCATGTGAGGTTTCTCTTAAAAGTTTTTAAAGATTTCTTTTCTTTTTTTAGTACATGATCTGGTAAGAGCCATTTTCAGGATTGACACATAACGGTACATATTCCTCATGAATAAAAAGTAAAATAAAGTAACTTTATGTATAACCCTACATTTGTTGGATATTATTGCATTTTTTAATTCACAGAAATCCTACAAAGCATGCTGTTTCTCAAAAACATAACGCATGTTTATTTCCCTTTTTTAAAATAGACAACTGTGCATAGACTGATGTTTCTGCTGTTTGGGTTTAGTAAAATATAAACAGATGGTTCAGTACACTGGTAACAAATACATTCTCCGAGCGTTTATGTCACCTCCGTAAGGCAAAATGTCTCATCCATAACGCTGGAATTGACCGAATGTTAGTTTTCAATGTTACTTTCTGCAACACAGTTGTGTGAGTCGAGTGTTTAAGCGTGCATAGTCTTACCTTGCAGATTGTTTCAAGGGGGAGTTGCCCTGTCGGCGTAAATTAGTTTTGGTGTTAAACCCGTAAACTTCTGTTGCCAGGCTCTCTGCTATCTGTTCTGATATTAGCTAATCCTGTCGTTCAGACGCACTGCTGTATTTTTATCGCACTCTTTGGGCGGTGGGGAGTTCGCCACGTTGGAAGGCACCGAATGTACAACTTTGGTAAATGTAATATCAGACCCTGAAGTTGGTTGTTGTGTCATTGGAGAACAACTTATGGGCTTTTTATCTCTGCTGTAACGTGGCCCGCCCTCCCAACAGCTCTTTGTGTCACATTACAGGCCATGCTAAGTCTTCTTTAAAGGGTCTTCTGTGGGGAGTTTCATTCGTCCAGCGACCCCCTCACCCAAAACAATTTATAAAGTAATCTAGCAAATTTACAAAGTTCCCTAAATTTTAGTATAAAATTACAAAATAAAGTTCACTGTACGCGTCCAAGCTGCTGTGTTGGCATGCGTGAAGTAAAAGAATGCATAGCTACTCAGGCCACGCCTCTTAACACGCCCACTGTTTGTATTTTGCTAAAGCTCACATCACGTGCGTTGGATGCCCACAGGCACCGACCGTTTTGTAAACATGGTAGAAGTAGATATGCAGTTAGAACTTAATATTGCAAGCATGCATGATAATGTTGCATATTAAGGGCACCATTTTGCTATTTTCCTACCTTATTCATAATATTTTAATCTCAATGTATTGTTACTGTTTATAGAATTAATAAAAAAAGTACGTTCATGCCCATAGAAAGAGGGGTTGAGGATACAGCACTTGCTAGAGGCGCAATGTAATGACAACTATACATTAACACAACAAAATTCTGCAAAGAGGGTCATTTTTACTGTATTAACACACGGGGGCGCAATTGCCAAAGACTGCTAAAATTTTGACATCTGTAGTATCATCTGGTTTCACATATAAAATCAGTTTATAAGATTATAAGAATATATTTTCAATATTAGATGTTGGTAATGTATTATATATGTTATTACTGTATGTATGTATGTATGTATGTATGTATGTTTACAAATTCTGTCTTCATTTACTCACCCTCGAGTTGTTCGAAATCTGTATTCATTACTTGTTCTTATGAACACAGAGAAAGATATTTGAAAGAATGCTTGTAACCAAACAGTTCTTGGCCACCATTGACTACCATAGTAGGAAAAATTGCTTTATACATTTCTTTGTTCTGTTGAACACAAACGAATGTGGCAAATTATATACATGTAGATGAATGATATGAAGAATGTAGGAAAGCAAACAGTTCTGGCGCACTTTTAACTACACATTTTCCCTACTATGGTAGTCAATGGTGGATACAGGCATTCTTCCAAATATCTTTTTCTATGTTCATCAAAAGTTTATACAGATTTGGAACAATTCAAGGTCAACATTGTCACATAATTTTGATAAAAATAACATTGTATTATTGTAAGTAAACAGGCTATTCAGAAGAATAGGTGAGAAAGATTATAGCAATAATACATCTGTTTAAAAAAGCTAAGAAAAATATGAGCTTTCAAGCAATTTACTGTACCACGAATGTGCATGTGTGTGTAACAGAGAGAAAGAGAAAGAGAGAGAGAGAGAGAGAGAGAGAGAGAGAGAGAGAGAGAGAGAGAGAGAGAGAGAGAGAGAGAGAGAGAGAGAGAGAGAGAGAGAAAGAGAAAGAGAGAGAGAGAGAATGACAGATCTAGTCAAACAAGCCCAGCCTGAATACACTAACCCGATACAGCAGGTCACAGTACTTCCAAAAATAAAAAAAACAATGTGTCTGTGAGTATTGGTTGTTTTATTTGACCTTTGCACTTGTTACATTTCATGATGTTAAATGTTTGATATTTTTATGATAATAATATAATTAAATATATGCTATATTTATGTTTCTCATGTTGCGTTTAGAGAAATGCAGTCATCGGACAGTATAAATTAACACATACTTCCACCCACATATCTGTACACTTCATATCCTGAAACTCTGAAGCAAGACAGAGAGAGAGAAAGGAAGTTCAGGTTTGCTTCATGTTAAACAAATTAACTAGTTTTTCTTGTTCTTGCATTTCTCTACTAGGTGTAAACAGAAGATGTGACACAAGAAGGTGCACACATCAAATGCACGGTAAGTCTCTTAACCAACCTATAAAAATTTGTATAATGTAATAGAAACTGTAATTTTCTACAATGACACTTTATATTATATACTTTTTATTAGCAGTTAGGATACTGGTCAATTAGATGATTTTATAGTTAGGGTTAGACATTGTCTGTCTGAGATTAACTGAATAAAACTATTAACAATGTTTAAGGCACTGTTATCTCACAGGCCTATATATACTTGCTAACAAAATTTAGACAATTTAACAAAATTGCAGTGCGGGAATGAAAACAAAGTGTTGAAGCTAATTTTAGCAGCTGCAACTCCTCCAATCAGTGTTCTCCTTTAACAGGTCCTTTGATTTTCCAGATATTTAAGTGTTTGATATACTTCAACTGAAAGGTTTTACCATGAAAATGATAATGGACATAATATTATCCCAGAGCATGGCGTTAGCAATGCCAAGGCCATGGGTTCAATCCCAGGAATTGCACATATAGAAACAAATATATAGTATAATGCAATGTAAGTATAAAGGCGCATAAATGTAAAATAAATATAACATTAGCTCTGGTGTAAGCACACAGGTACAAAGCACATTAATAACAAACATGACATACTTGTTCAACCAAACTCTTGTCATCTAGACGGCCACATATGTTACTGAATGCGAAGCTAATGTGGAGTAATGTATTAGTTATGTATGGAATGCCGACTTTCTTTATCCCAGATTCCTGAACTACTTATGAGTGAAACTCTCAAGCAATCCTGCCAAGACCAGATTTACAAAAGCCATTCATTCAACACTAGTTAAAAAACATGTGAACAGGTGTGTCTTGATTAGAGGAAAATTGTGGGTCCTAAGGCTTCTTTTATTCATCTGTAAAATAATACTCTGCCCACCTTCTTGGCACCTTTTATAGTAAGATATTTTATTTTATAATGTTTTGTGTCTACCTGCCTACTTAATTAAATGTTTTGTATTTATCTTCACTTATGTTTTCTGACAATAATCCGTCACCCAATAATCCTCTTTGAAAATGTGGGTGGTAGTCTAATGCAAGCATAATAGGGTTACGGATCTGAGCTGTGAACTAAAATGTTGCGGGTTTAAACCCATGAAGCCGTGACACAGGAGCTGGACACTGAGATCCCAATGTTGCTCTTACATGTTTTCCTTCAGAAGACTTATGATAAAGACATGCAAGTGTGATTCCTTTATTTTAGCCTACTAATAATGCTGATCCTGTAACTGATATATTCTGAATATTAGTAATGTAAGTATACTTGTGAAAAGGCGATAACACAACATAATATTGTCTATATTATTATCTCTATTATGTTATGTATTTTCTTATCATATCATTCTAAAAGATGGCAGCTCCTACAGTTATCCCCAGGAAAAAGTCACAGATGATCAAAGTTGTAGCGCCTCAGAATGCTAATGCTGCCAACCACAAACCCACAGGTATATAATCTTGTGTGTCTATACATTTTATTACAGAATTTAGTAGGTAACATTTATATATCATGACATAATATTTATGTGTGTGTGTGTGTCTGGACAACAAAACCAGTCTTAAGGGTCAAATTAAGATTTTTACATAATCTGAAAGCTAAATAAATAAGCTTTCCATTGATGTATGGTTTGTTAGGATAGGATATTTGGCCAAGATACAACTATTTGAAAATCTGGACTCTGAGGATGAATTTTATTTTGACAAAGTTGCCTTCAAAGTTGTTCAAATGAAGTCCTTAGCATGGCATATTACTATATTTAGGTTGGGAAATTTACAAAATATCTTCATGGAACATGATCTTGGCTATTTTGATTTTTGGCTATTACTACAAATGTTCTCGTGCTACTTAAAACTGGTTTTGTGATCCAGGGTCACATATTGGGTAGAGTTCCTATATAACTATATGTGTGTGTACATTTTATTATATGGCTGTCTTTAGTAAATGGAGGAGACAGAGTGACAGCAGATTCACATCTGATCCACGCAGAGAGAGAAGTTGTAAGTGTTACAATTAGACAGAATATTAGCATTTTAATAGAATTTTAGTATTCGACACCTCTTTAATGCATCTGTCAGGAGTTGGTGAATCACTGTTTTGCTGACATGGAGCGTTTCATGGCCCATCTGCAGCAGACCGCAGAGGCTCGGAGTATTCTACACCAACAGAGCAAGAAAAAGAGCCGCAAAAAGAGTAGCAAGAAAAAGAAAGAGCTGGATGGTAAGACAGATTGACCTGAATACTTTACAAGCCTGACAACATCTTTAAATGCTAATAAGAAAAAATCTGTCATTTTAGATGACCTGCTCAAACAAAAGGCAGCTCCACCATCAGAACAAGTGTTTGTAGATATTTTTCAGAAGATGAAATACTCTTTTTGTCTGTTGGTAAGTTTAAGAAAATCACCATGAATCTTGTCTTTTTAGACAATGTTTCTGCAATCTAACCCCCCCCCACACCACCTTAAAGCGGAATTGTGTGATTATTTCAGTGTTAAAACATATGTTGATTATACAAAAACTGTACTGTAAATACAGTAAGTCATTTATTAATTTTTACAAAGACAATGTTTTACTGAACAATAAACAATGACTTTCGAGGAACCCTGTGTAAAACCAGAATTTCTTTGCACAAAAATGGCAAGCTTTACAGCTTTACCACTGTGTGTGTGTGTGTGTGTGTGTGTGTGTGTGTGTGTGTGTGTGTGTGTGTGTGTGTGTGTGTGTGTGTGTGTGTGTGTGTGTGTGTGTGTGTAGGACCGCCTGAAGACAGTAATCTCAGAGCCGAACTCAGAAGAACTCATACATCATGTCTTCATTCCATTGGACTTGGTAAAAAAATTACAAGCATAATCCTACAAACCCACAACAGATGTACAGACCCTTATTATAGAAATGGAAACCTAGGGAGAACCGCAACTTTTAATTTAGAGGATAACAGAGATTTTATTTTAAGAATACAGACAGAATTAAACAACATATGGTTCCTATGCTTTGTTGTTTGCCAGATGGTGAAGACCACAGGTGGTCCTCAGTTGGCAGCAACAGTCTCTAGTCCTGCTCTGACCACAGGAGCCATCTCTCTACTACAGCATACCCTTAATGGACATGAGAAAGCACTCTGGACATCACTTGGACACTACTGGACCTTGCCATAGTCAGTTATAAATCAGATTTCTTTAAAGGGAGGCGTGTAATATATATATGACCATCAGATCTTGCATTATAGTAGTTTAAAGCAATCCTCAGAAACAAGGCCAACTAAATGAAATGTTAAACTAAACAACATTTTTCCAAAAATAATTTTTCCTTTTTTTCTAAACTTGAATTTTTGTGTGTGTTTGTTTGTCAGTTCTCAACTCAGTGAGACTGTGCCTCAATACACACCTGTCTTTCTGGACGGTTGGCAGCCTAAAACCACAGACGCATATGGACAACCAATCGAGGACCCCATAGAGTTACAGCACAAACATGAAGCTCTTTTACAGACTCAACAGGTATGAGACCAACATGCAAACAGATAAATACAAACAAATCACTGTTACTTCCTTTCATTTTCTTTCCACAGATAATTGACCAACACACGATCAAGCTAAACACGTCCGCAGCTATGCACGAAAGGTGTGAAATTGACCACTGTATTGTGTGTGTGTGTGTGTGCGTGTGTGTGTGTGTGCGTGTGTGTGTGTGCGTGTGTGTGTGTTTTGCTACTTGCTTAAAATGTGTTCTATGTGGCACTTTGTTTCATCATGTGTGCCTGTGATGATTTAGGGTGATAGACTCAATGTCTCCTCCAGAAGACAGGATGTACCAATGCAGTTATGACTTTGTAGCGCGGAACAGTAGTGAGCTTTCAGTACTACATGGAGAAACTCTGGAGGTACCTTGCTGCATATATGTTATTTTGTTGGTTTTACCATTTATATAAAAATGATTTGAGAATAATGTAACCAGGAATTTTTAAAACAAGCACAATAGTCTAGACCAAAAATGACAGTACAAGAGCCTGGACAAGGAGTTGCGTAGCATGCTCATTAAGATAAGGCCAGATTTTCTAAACTATCTGCAAATCCCATCTCTCTCTCTCTCAGATTCAAATTCAGATTCTCCCTCTCTTTCAGGTGTTAGAGTCATCTAAGCGATGGTGGAAGTGTCGGAATAATTACGATGAAGTTGGATTTGTTCCACACAATATCCTCGAGCCGATCAATCACTCAGAGGTTGATTCCTCCAATGTAGTAATGCGCAACCAGTCCATGGTATGGGAATTACACTCACACCCCATTAGAAACACATAACACGCATTTTCATGTCTGGACGGGGAGATTGTTTGTATTTATAGTACAGAATATACAGCCTGGAAAGTGTGTACAGTTTTGCCTTTAATCAGCATTTCTGCATGTATGTGGCAATTCAAGTCCAGTGTCTTGTTAAATTTCAACAGAAACCAACATCAGAATTGACATGAAGCCCAACAGTAATGTGAAAATGCAAAGATGCAAAAAAATCTGATCTCTGATCCTAAAATACACATAAAACCATTAGTATTGTGTTTTCTAAACATGAATATAAACTTCAATTTTCTGCAAAAAAAGCAAACAAAAACAATATTTTGATTTATAATTTAAGAGGCTTCTTGTCACTTTACAGAATAAAAATGTACAGTACTTCTAAATAGTAATAGTTATTGTACCTATAAATACTACGCCACTGACACATCATCATTTACAAACAAATTCCTGTCATATTTTCATAGAAAGTTCCCGTCTCTCCCCCAAAAGGTGGGAGGTTCTCTTATGTTGCACCCAGTCCCTTGGGCGAAAATGCAATCCACCTTGATGCACGCCCAAACAGCATGCCCCTGATGGGAGATGACAGCGAGAGAGGTAATATTTCTTACCACAACAGCAGTCAATAAGTCACTTTTAAAGATTTAATTTTAAAGTATCAGTACAAGCAACAATCCAGTTTAATTTAAGTACCTTATTCAAGGACATAATGGTTATGGAGAAGGCTGGTGATCTCATGATCACCAAAGTATTGTGTGCGAACAAATGAACGCCCACTCGCTTCATTCCGAAATACTTTCGCACTGCGACATGTCTTGTGTTTTACTCTGCAGCCAGGATTCAAAGCATTAAGTGGTTGAATAGTTTGTTATAAGGACAACTTTTGTGGTCCATTCATAATTTTTTTAAATGGACCATACTGTAACTATAGAATAAGCATAGGCCATTTATACTAAATAAACCTCTTTAGGATAATAAGCACTATCAGATGATATATGTGATATCAAATATAAATATTAACTTTAGTATTTATGTTTGTAAACAGTAATGATGATGAATGATGAACTCCTAAAGCGATTGGCCAATGGTAGACCATCATCAATACGGCCGGTAATAATTAATAAAGCAAACGAGACATCTGCACCACTCGACCACCATTCTTCTCCAAGTGAGGTTCAGGAGTGGTTGAGGGCCAAAGGCTTCAGTGATTTGTGAGTTACATACAAACAACTGTACACAACGCCACTAGCAATGTCATTTGTTTGATTTGTATGTTGCTTCGAATAAAATGGTTATAGATAATCTTAAGGTGAAGGTGAACATTTTATTGCATATGTTTCTCACTAAAGATGTTTGGTAATGTTTTGCAATGTGTTTTATATCAGCACTGTTAGGAGTCTTGGCGTCCTAACAGGAGCTCAGCTCTTCTCTCTAAATAAGGAGGAGTTACGTGCTGTTTTACCAGAGGAGGGCACCAGAGTTTACAGCCAGATTATGGTGCAAAAGTCATTGCTGGAGGTAAATCACACATTTGCAGAAGCATTCTCATTGAGAAGAATACCTCTCATACCTCATAGTTTCAGTCACCAATCAATAAACAAGAACTGTCAGTTTGCTTGAGATAGGAAGTTGTAGTGTAGTAATCTACTATTCATTTAGTGCAGCTTTACATTATAAAATGTATTTGTCTTGGAGAATGTTTATAGTGACCGTAAACAAACAAAACAAGTAAAACTGTATTCTGCATCTGTATTCTCATATTCTCATTTCAGGATGTGAAGAAGGCCACAGAGTTGGAGACCATAATGACGAAACAGAAGATGAAAGTTGATTTAAATGCAGAGGGTGGAGAATTTTAATTAAACAACATCTTTCTCACTTTCACACATTCAGACACATTTAAGTAACTTGTATGTTACTGCATTCACAGACAGCTGTGGCATGAATCATGATCTTGTTAACAATAGTGATCTCTGTTGTTATATGACATCAATAGAATATATCATCATTACTGCTTAACCTGACATATAGATAAACACGGCCATTTTCTTTTATGTATTGAAGTTAATTATTATTAAATAAAGCACTGGTGGCATCATCATGGCATTCATATGTTTGTGTTTTTCATACATTCATCATTTGTTATGCTTTATCCATAATTTATATTTTTTCCCTGCAAAATGTATAAATTAAAAAATAATAATAGCCTAATAAAAAAACTAACAGCAAAATAATATTTGATTACATTGTTAGTATTTAAAAAAAAAATTGATTTAAAAACACAAAACTTCAAAATAACTATAATCGAAAAATGTAAGTACTACGTAATGGGTCACGTGACTACAATAAAGCGTGCTGTTTTTCCGCTGTTTCCATACTTTTTAATATAATGTTTGTAATATAACATGTAGAATACAGCACATCCCAACATTTATACTTCACAGTGTGCAACAAACAATAATATCTTTCTGAACATGGCAAGCAGTCAAATTCGGTGTATTTGTTCAGACTCAAGAGTGCAAGTGGGTACAGCTGATCAGTGATCTGTGTACATCACGTCCTCAACGCGGCAACGCCTCATTGCGGCGTCAATTCGCTTCTGTCGTCGTGCATGGTTGAGTTAAAACTACAACTGAACTCTTTACAAGCTTATATCGTTTATACCGCTGATATTCAGTCGATAATCCGTCCCCTCAAACTCCATAAAGTTCGTGACGAGTTTGTTTATCAGTGTAATAAATGGCTGAATTTAAACCGCGCGTGGCAGCTAAATAAATACATCGTTGATGAACGGCGCGGAAAATAAAGACAACGTGAACTCAGCACGTTTGAATTGTTATTCAAATTATTGTTCTGTAGATGGTCAACACCTGCAAATCCCAAAACAATGTTTTACACAAGAGAGAATCGATGCCGCCGCTTCCAGGCCAACATCTTTAACAAAAGTAAATGTCAAAACTGCTTCAGAACCGTGGATTCGCACAAACTCAGCGAGGCAGATCTATATCAGGTAAAGAAAGCGGACTTTTTTTTTTACCTTTTAAATGACTTTTCTCGTTATTTCAGTAGTTATCTTTCACAGAGCAAGCCTGTTCAGGTGGGCTGGCTTCTCTTGGCCCCTGAGGGCACTGACTTCAGCAATCCTGGCCACAGGAAACGGGTGATGACACTGAGATTACTTTCATCAGATACACACCTGACATAAGTCACCATGTTTTTATACCTCCACCTTTGAGCTTTCTTATCCATCTTTTTCATAGAAATGGCAGAGAAGATATTTTGTGTTGTATGAGCACGGGCTTCTGCGCTTCTCTCTGGATGAGATGGTGAGGTCACTATGCTAGTGTGTTTATGTAATGCCAACTTTATGCATTAGCTGAGTGGTTTTGCTCTAGCCAGGTACGCTGCCCCAAGGTAGTGTGAATATGACCCAGTGTTGTGAGGTTCTTGATGCTTCATCTCAAACCGGATTCCAGAACTGTTTGAGGTTGAGCTTCTCTGAACGAGACTTCTACATTAAAACAGAAAACACAGCCAGCATCAGAAGGTAAATCACACACTAAACTTCTGCTAGACCAGAGATGCCCAAACTAGGCCTCTGGGCCAAAGTTGGCCCATGGTGACGATTGATTTGGCCCACCTTGTCATCCATGAAAAGAGCAAAAGGAGAAACAAAACATTGACTAAAACCGTTTTTGGGGCAAAAAATGTCAAATGAGATTTAATACAGAGAATTGTATTTGAAAATGTGCTTTGTGTCACACAATGAACAATAATGGAGAGATTCTTAAAAATAGTTTGGTATAATTGAACACTTTTAGCCCATTTTAGGCCCTTCGTAGAAAAAACTGGGCATCTCTGTGCTAGACTTACAGGCATATATATATATATGTATATGTGTATGTATGTATGTTATGGCAACTAAAGTAGTTGGGTTAATATTATTATGTGTCTTTCTTTTTTCTATCTTATCCCTCTGTTTCTACTTAACTTGTTATAAGTCAGTAAATCTCAGCAAGGCTGATCTAATCCTTTAAGAGTGTAATAGAAGGTGTCAACTGAGTCTTGGATTAGTATGTACGTGTACCAGCTTTAGAACTGTTGTTTCTGAGATCATTCAGGCTGTCTAGTGCTATTTCATTTCTTGTTTTTTGGAATCCGATGTTCTAGCCTAAGAAAAGTGATGTCCAAAAAGCAAAAGTAAGAGACTTTTCTATGTGAATTTTGTATTGGTGTGGCTGCCTGCCCATTTATCTTTAGCTCATGTGTCTGACCTGTTTTTGAACTAAGAGTACGTGTTTCCTCATAGGTGGCAGGAAAATCTCATCGTTTACCCCAAAGCTGCTAAATCAAATCAAAGGAAAAAGAGAAAAGATATTGAACTTCCACAGGTGAGTCTTGTTCACATTAATGCCCCAATCTCCCATGCATAAATAATGTTCTGTGATAAACAGTGCCAGCATCTCATCTAGTTATATGTGTACGTAATCTTTTTGTTCATGTGGTAATATATGAGCAACAGTAAGTGTTTTCTGGCTGATTTTGAGTTGTATTTACAGGATATAGCTGGCACAGTGCCTGAGAGCTGACAGTGATTTTGTTTTACTGTAGCTTACAGATGCAATGGCTTTGACAAAATTCCAGTTTGGCGCATTGTCACTGCTGTTAGTTTTCGATAACACAATCTGCATGCATCTGTTCAAGCTGAAATTGCTTTTAAATTTGATGTTTAGATGGCCTTAAGGAAAGTTCAAGAGCAATTAAAATACACTTTTTTAATTAAAAGTATTAAGGTTTTTTTTATGTTTTACTCATTGTAATTCGATGATTATTTAACTTCATGTGCAAAAATGTTTTGATTTAAGTTACAAATAATTTTAACTGAAAAAAACCTTTAATACCCAGATTGAAAATGAAAATTGTATGACTTACTTTTATATGCAGAACACACAGACGATATTAAAGAATGTTGGTAACCAAAATAGCAGTGACCATCATTGACTTCCGCTGTATGGACACGAAACCACTGAGACATTTCTCAAAATATCTATGTGGATTTTGAATGACATGAGGGTGACAAAAATGTATTTTAATTTTTGGGTGAACTATCTGCTATGTATAATGCTGTTTTGGAGTCCTGCTCCTTTAAATGCCCTCCTCCACCCTCATTCTTTAGTTTAATTACATTTCTAAGTGCTGTGCCTGTCTTTCTGTCCGTTTGATTTACTAATCTCGCTTTTTCTTCCTCCAGCGTATTCTTTTTGCTGACAACAGAGCAAATTGATCTAGCAGTGTCTGTGTGTAGTGTCTTTCCGCTGTGCTGCAACAATTATCTGTATGTGCATGAGGTGTTCCTGCGTTGTGTTAAGTGTTAGTCAGATGGAACATTAATAGAATTAACTTAAGTGATCTGATCAGGATTATTGAGCATCGCCTGGGGAGGGTAAAGAGTTTGTTGTGTGGGAAGAGAGCAGGCTGTTGGCAGAGTGTGAAAAGTGTGTGTGTGTGTGTGTGTGTGTGTGTGTGTGTGTATATGTTTGCAAGAGGGGAACATACCTGGCCAGCATGTTTGTGTGTCTAAGAGAGGCTTTTCCTTCACTAGCTCTGCCAATCGGATTTCGCTGGCCAAGCACTTGTGTGCAGCCTGCCAAACTGATTTACTTACCTGTATGTTCCTCTCTTTCTTTCTCTCTCTCTCTCTCTCTCTCTCTCTCTCTCTCTCTCTCTCTCTCTCTCTCTCTCTCTCTCTCTCTCTCTCTCTCTCACAGCAGACAGATGAACTACAAGCCTCCAGCAGCAGTACTGTGAGGAAAAGTAGCAGCAGTAGTTTTAACAGCAGTATTATCAGAAGAGGAAGTCTTAATATCTGTGGTGGTAGAGTGTCCCAGGCCATTAGCGATGCATTAAGCAATGATGCTGGCACCAGTACCAGTAGTGCCAGTAAAGGTGGTATGGTTAGTGGTGGCCGGGTCAAGCGCAGCGGTAGTATAGGCACAAGTGATAAAGGTCGAGCAGGTAGCCTGGTGAGCGTGGTGGAGGGGGTCTCTTTGACTTCATCAGAAAAGAAGCTGGAGGAGGAGTCACCCAATGGTGGAGTCGTGGTCTCTTCCAGCAGTGGTGATGCTCCATTTCTCAACAGCGTGCTGGGATCATCACCCGATGAGTACCCAGGCTTCTCTGGCACAGACGGTACGATCTTAAAGTGGCCTTTGTGTGTGTGTTTTGCTTTAGTTGTTACTGATTTTTCTGCTTGCTATAAAGGTAGGTAGCTAAAACCTATTGTTTGAACAGGATTTTTTCCAAAATTGAAATTATGTACGCCATCAACATGTCATTCCAAGCTTGTATGGCTTTGTGTTTAAGTTAAGTGTAAGATGTAGGAGTCGTTCTTTTGAAGCTTATTATTTCAGTAAATTCAGATTCGGACGTACAGTCTGTTTAACCTGTTTAAAATGTTTTGTGATAACATGCATGGAAAAGACATGTATATCAAAATTTTGGTATCAAATTATAAATATCAAATTCTAAAGACGTCATAATATGTCAAAACAGTATATCAAATTATCATAAAGGTTGGGAAAGAAAGGATGACAGAATTTACCTTTTGGATTGAACTATTTCTTTAAGTTTATGCATTTGCATTTTGCATTTGGCAGACGCTTTTATCCAAAGCGACTTACATTACATTGCACTATACATTTGTACATTTTGTATAGTAAGCAAGTGGGGGTTAGGTGCCTTGCTCAAGGGCACCTCAGCCGTTACCCGCCAGCCCTGAGAATCGAACCAGCAACCTTCTGGTCATGAGTCCAACTCTCTAACCACTGGGCCACGACTTTACGTTTAGTAGCTGTTCATTTAATTTTTACCTCCTGGTGTGACAAACAAGTTATTTAAGCCATCTTGCTTAAAACATCTGAAGTAAATTTTGACTTGCTTTCCAGGTCCTAAGAATCGATTAGGAATTGAAAGTGGCTATTCCTCTCTGGAGAAGACATGTGCTCTTATTCCGGGTGACTCCAGGTGTGACTTTGCCTCTGTCTGTTCACCTGCCTCACGGCCCTTTATGTTTCCTACCTCCAAATTGTGCAGCTCCTCTGCCTTTCCTCCACCTACTAGTAACGGTACACAGTTTAGGGGGGATTCTGAGGATGTGGTTAGTAGATCCTGGGATAGGGGGAGTTTGGAGTCTATTGGAGAGAGACACACATCTATTACACGCACATCCATGACACACACATCAAGAACACACAAACTCAGGAGTAATGCACATCAAGCACGCAGCTCGGGAAGAAAAGCACACCGGCTGTATGGAAATCAGCACAGGTAAGAGGGAATCCCTCATTACACATACAGCTTTGTTCTTCAAGTAAAACATGCGTAGCTTTACTCTATTGTACAGTATTGTATAACTATTCCTTCAGAAACATGCTTTACAGTTATTACACTCCTCTGTTTGTTTTTCAGGACAATTCATCCTGTTCCCATCTATCAGATTCACCTGGAACTCCTTGCATTCTTATTTGCCATCCATACATGATACATTTCACATTAGTTGCAGCCAAAGAAGCACTTTTATCTATTTATCCATCCCTAATGCATAGTACTGCCAATCTGTCTCATTCTTAATAAAATGCTGCTTTGTGTAATAGTTTACTTCAGGTAATGCAAAACTCGTTCATTTTGATGTTTTGTGTTCATGTCTGTTTATATGAGATCTGAGGTCTCTGAGCAGCGGGAGAGTTCATTTCTTACTCTGGATGCTGAGCCCTCGACCTTCACTTCCTCCTCCACTGAACAAAATGACAACAAGACAGCTGTCAGTATATCTAAGGTGAAAACGTACTGGATTGAGTTGTTTACGTGTGAAATGTGTATTGTACAATATACATGTAAATAGTTGATACAGTTATTTATATCTTATTACTTTAAATTTAAACTTTTATTATTATTATTCTTTTTTCACCTCTTTATAGGATTTGTCTGCTAAGGATGAAATTCCTGATCTATCTCGACCATCCACTTCATGCAGTTTTCGCTCCAAATCACTGGACCGGAGACTTGATCACACCCCTACTGTAAATACAACCACTCTACTGACTTCATTATCTTTGTAGATAAATTTAAAAACAAAATGAGTTGTTTATTTAACATGTTATTTAATAATTAAATGACTATAGTGTGTATAAAATAAATTGATGACATTCCTTTTTTTCTTAAGCCGGACCTCCTCAATTTCAAAAAGGGGTGGATGTCTAGACTAGGAGAAGATGGAAAGGTGATGCATCTCTATAGTGTTGGTATGAATGTTTCTTTAACATGTAAAACACTCTGTTTGACTTTCTTCTGTCCCTAGTGGCGAAAACATTGGTTTGTTCTTACCGACCAAACTTTACGCTTTTACCGTGACTCTGTAGCCGAAGAGGTAATTTTCTGGTTGATTTTAAATTCAGGCAGATTTTTAGAGCAGTTTGCTCTTACAGAAAATAGATGATAGAAAATTGAATGCTCTTTCTTTGTCATAGGCAGCAGATGTGGATGGCGAGATCAACCTGTCAACCTGTTATGATGTTACAGATTACCCTGTACAAAGGAACTATGGCTTTCAGATTCATGTGAGTTTATATTACTAAGATTAGAATTTTGGATTATAAGATTGGAGGATTGTGTGTTTTATTTTATTTAAATTTATTTATTTTTTCTTTTAGACAAAAGATGGGGTCTTCACCCTTTGTGCCATGACTTATGGAATTCGGCGAAACTGGGTTCAGGCTGTTATGAAAAATATTCGACCCATCGTTGCCCCTGATGTCACATGGTACAACATCAATACCAGCTGACATTACCAAGAATATGATATAAATGCAGTCAGAAAATAGTTATTTTAAACCATAATATAATTAGTAACCATAATATAAATTAGATTTGCTGACAAAACAATCACATGTTAGCATTTTGACTCTTTTTTTATTTCTTTTATGCTATACAAGGAAACAATGTCCTGTAAAATCCAGGTTTGAATGCATTTATATTGTAACTATGAGTATATCAGAATTCAAATTAAATGTACTAGATACTGTATTATGGTGCATATAATTTTATTTACCAAATCAAAGCTTACTTCTGGTTTCTTCTCCAGTTCTGTTCCTCAAAAGGGGATTGGTGCACATACTCGTACAGGCTCCTCCTCTCAATATAATGCGCTTAGCCATGAGGAGGAGAAAAAGAGTCGCATCCGTGATCGTCGTAAAGAGGGACGTTACAAAACCTTTGATTGGGCAGAATTAAGTTGTAAACAGAACAAAGAGGAGTTGTCCAATGACCTGTCAGGAAGGGAATGGAACCACAATTGTGAGCACCGGGTCCCACCTGCACCTGCATCGTCCCCTGAAGGGCCAGTCGTATGTTCTCAATCTGAGGCTTTAGGGAAGGAATATTCTCAGAAGGCAAGACTCTATCAAAGCTTAAAGAACATGTCCACTGATGTACCATCACACTCAACGATGGTAGTGTCCAATCTTACCTCCCCAGGATCAATAAGCCCAGACAGCTTGGAGGTTGATGCAGCTTCAGTGCGAGTTTGTTTTGACAACCCTGGGGACCGGCTGGTGAATAAACCCAAAAAAGAGAAGCAGGTATAGTGTACATTAGCATGAATTTATGATACCCTTATTGGTTGTAGCTAGGACGGGCTTTTGCTTGATCAGTTTGTATCAGCTTTTTTGGCCATGTAATCTACATTTTTCGACACACAATATATGTATCCTTTCATTCCAGGTTGATCGGTCCTCTTCTCCTTTGCCAGTCAACTTCTCTTCATCCTCAGTCCAGACAGAATGGCAGTGGGAGGTAGAGCTTCAGAGCCTTCGTAGAGAGCTGAAAGCCGAGCACGAGAGGAGTCAAACACAAGAGAGAGAATCCAAACTTTGTGAGTCCAGACTCCAAGCTGAGCTCAACAATACGCAGGACTGCCTTCGAAAGGCAGAATTAAGAATTCAAGAGGCAGAAACTCTACTAAAGGAGCGTGAGGAGGTGCTGGAAGATCTGCGGGGAAGATTAGGGGAGGTAACGGGCTGTCTGAAGGCAACAGAGGAGGCACAAGTCCTGAAGGAGGTTTGTCTCGAGAGGCACCTGCGTCTTCTACAAGAGAGCCAGGAAAGGGAAAGGAGGAGCTTCAGTGACAGCCTTGACCAATCGGAGCAGCGTTTAAAGGAATTAGAGGAGCGCCTGTGGAAGAAAGAAGCTGAACTCCAGAAAAGGTCAACAGGGGAAGTAACGGATGAGCTTGTACAAAGGTGTCAGGAGCTTCAAAACCAGCTGGAAGAGTCCGACGGTGAGGTCAGTCGCCTGCAGGCACGCCTTCACACTGAAGAGACTGTTTATTACGACATGGAACATGATTACGAACGGGCTTGCGAAGAGATACAGAGTTTGCGAGGTGCCCTGCGGGACTGCGAGAGAGTTTGTGAGGAGCGTTTCCAAACCCAGCTGGAGCGCAAACAGCAAGAGCTAGACAGGAAGGAGCGTGAACTGCAGGAAGTGCTTGTCAAGATGGCTGTTCTTGGCAGTAGTCTTGAGGAGACAGAACGAAGGCTTAAGGAAGTTCAAACTCATCCTTCAGGAGAGGATGCTTCCTGTGACGCATTGAACGAGCCACAACGCATGTTTAAGGTTTCAAACATCAGACAGAAAATGAAAGGGAAGAATGATTCGGAAACACAGCCCGTTACCCCAGGAGAAGAGTCTGATCGAGTGATCTCCGTGATCCAGGCGCTAGAGCTCAAACTGTGCGACACTGAAGATCGGCTCCGGGAGCTTACCTTGCATCTTCAGCAACAGCAACTCAACACAGGGCCACACACACTCAATGATTCTTGTTGTGCGCACACTTCCATCCAGAATCTGGATGGCCGACTCTTTGTAAATGCTCTTCAGAGTTGTACTGGTGCTTTGAATAGCCTGCAAGGTAAAGCTGTACTTGGTGACAATCCAAGAAGGAGTCAAACTCTGGACATGGCCAGTAGAGCATTGTCATTGGAGGCACTTGTCATCCAAAGGATGGCCTCTGCGCTTGAGCATCCCAGCACTGAGCTCCTTAGTAGACTGTCAGATCTACATGTCCATATGCTCAGGATGGCTCAAGGAGGAAGTGAGAGTGGGGCTGTGGAATCTAGTAACTCTCAGATCTTCCTGTACCTTCAAGAGCAAGATCAGACAGACGGTACGTTGAGTGAAAATGCGATTCAAAGATTATGCGTGAGAGCAGAAATGGAGTACCTCTTACACACACTTCATACACATCCCTCACAGGGGCAGCAGGGATCTGGGCCATTTAACGTGTTGCCTTGGCCAGTTTCGGATGGTTCTTCATCTGGCTCCAAAACGGAAAATGAGTCCAAGCAGGGATCCAAGCTTGCTGATATTAGCCCACCAGAGCTTGCCCCCTACAGTGAGCAGATGGAAGAACTTGCGACCAATCTTCTCCTTGAGGACTCGGAGGAACAGCTGACCTGCAGAAAGATTCTCATGGCACAGCTTTGCGCTCAGGCCCAGTCGCTGCAGGACCTCTCCACACATCTACAGTCTGATCGTAAAGAAACTGACATGATGGGTGAACTTCCAGCAAGCATCTTGAAGGTTGCTATGTGTCAGGCCGCTCTGGCATACATGGCTTGTCGACTGCGTTCGGCTGCGCAGCAGGAGATGAGTGCTCTTCGCAAACAGCGAGAGCAGGCGGAGTATGAGGCTCGTGCCGTGTGTCGCAGCATGGAGGTTCTGCTCCAGGAACAGACCGAACGCTACGAGGAGAAGTTGCGCGTCGTTGTAGAGGCGGCGGAGCAGGGGCGTCTCTCTGCTGAGGCTAATGCGCAGTTTAGGGTGGATGAGGCAGAAAGACTGCAGGCGGAGTTTGAGGAAAAGCTCCAGGTGCTCCAGAAAATCCATGAGGAGGAGATGAGCCGCCTCCATAAATACTACATTCAGAACATGCCAAAAGCACCACCGCTCTCCGTACAAGAAGAAAACGGAGAGTCAGAGCACGTTTCTGTCACTGCTCTCCAAGGCCGAATCGGAGAGCTCCAGAATGAAATAGCTTGCTTGAATCAGGAGCTTAGCCAGCAGGATGCCTTCCAGCTAGATTTAGAAAGTGTCAAGGTACACAAACACACATTCTCATTACATCATATGATTGAGAAAAACCAAACTAAAAAATAACAAGACCCTCTGTTTGTGTGTTAGGCCACGTATGAGCATGCGTTTTGCATTATGGAGGAGAGCCACCAGCGAGTGATTGAGGAGATGCAGAGGCAGCATCATAGAGAAGTGGAAAGACTGACGGAAGAAAGAGAGCGAGTGCTACAGGAGGAAACTAATGCCACTATTGCAGGTGTCTCTTTGTCTTTTAAATAAATCTATACATGGAGTATGTGTCATAAATACACATGGGGATAAAGGGAAAATCAGTTGTACTTGTGTATGTACTGGCCTTTTGGATAAAGCATCTGCTAAATTAAGAAAGGTTCATTTTTTTATGCTTTGCACACTTCAAATATCTAGCAGCAGTTCTCATTTCATAACACAATTCATTTTGTCTTGTTTAGCCATTGAAGCCATGAGGAAAGCCCATAAGGAAGAAATGGACAAGTCTCACAAGGCCCTACATAATGGAGCCAATGTGGACATCCGCCAGCTTCATGCACAATACAAGTGAGTGTGTGAGAGAAATAACCTTTATAAATCTGAGCACTGTGGCAGCCACACCATCAAAAATCATTTGATGGTTAAATAGTAAATACTGTAGTAATGCTCTGGCAATTTATGTCATTATTGATATTTATACATTTTCACATCCGAGTTCTCACTGAGATGTGTCTGTGCATATTTTTCTGCAGTGAGGAGCTTGAATCACTGCATAGAGAACTGGAGGTGTTGTCAGAGCAGTATTCTCAGAAATGTCTGGAGAACACTCATTTATCCCAAACCATGGAGGCTGAAAGGGAGGCGTTAAGCATCGTGCAGAGAGAGATCCAGGAGCTTCGCACTCACAACCGGGTACATGGGCACGTACTGTACACACATACAGATGGGATGTACGAATTGTGAGACCAAATGTGTGAATTACATAATGACTGTCACAGGGTAGTCAGCTGGGGGTGGTGTGGAGCGCAAACATTTGTCGATGGGTGGCGAGGGGGAGTGATGCGGCACATTTGATGATAAGCACAATTTGTTTGGGGGTTATTCATACCTTGTGTGCCATTTTCCCGTTTTTCACATGATAAAATGTACATTTTTTTAAGGAGTTAAATGAGTGTTTGGCTGCCGAGTTATCTCTGATGCATTCACGCATGAATGGGGAGGTGAAGCACACTCAGGAAAAAGATGTTTATCAGCTGGAGGTAAAACTCGACATCTTGGATACCCATGAGTTTCATGATTTTGTTTTGGTAATACTAAGTGTAGCATGTGCTGTATGTGATTCTAGGTGAATCTGAGAGTGAAGGAATCTGAGATAAAATGTTTGAAACAGGAGATCAGCTCATTTAAGTTGGAGCTACAGGCAGCAAATACGGTAACACATTTTAAAATGAAATATAATGCAGGTGTGCATGAGGAATTGTACATTGTGTGTCCATTCTAACATGTTTTCTCTATTTTAAAATCATTTCTTTAGCATTTTAAAGAGTTCCAGCCAGAGCTGTGTGCTTTAGGAGTCAAAACTCAAAGTAACTTCACTAAATTGAGGATGGAGCCAGCCAGAAAGCAGAGTTTAAAATATGGTAAGTAACTGGAATTGACTTCCAGATGTTCCCCTTAAAGAAAAAGGAAAATGCATGCAGATGCATAAATTCACAGTGTGCAAATGGTTGTTACAGATCTGATGAAATCCAGGAGTAACCCTGACTGTTCTACACTCTCGCAAGCCGTCGGATCCAAGGTACATAAGACAAAGTGTACTGATGTTTACCTAAACCTTCAACATTCTGACTCTCTAATTCTTTCTTTTAAGGATGGACTCACTGTTCTGGAGAGGATGAAGCTCTTTGAATTAACTGGCACACAAAAGACCTGAACGTGTGTGCGTGTATGAAAGAGACACATGATTTTAATGTTTAATGTGGGTTGAATTATTTAAATACATATTTTCATAACACACTGAATTCGTATACCTTTAGTCACAGGTGTGTGTGTGTGTTTGTTTGTGTGTCAGTAATTGTAATTGTTTTGTTGTGTTACAACATTAGACTCATCCGAATAGATTTTTTAAAGTTGTCGCTCTAAAATCTTAAACCAGTTTGTATTTACATGTTTTGCCTCAGTTTAAAATTGAGCACCAGTTTGATTCGTTTAATCTTTGATGAATAAAGTCAAGCTTTTTCTATCTTTAAACTCAAGGTTGGACTGATTTTTTATTTTACAGTATGTGCATGTTCATCATTTTTTCAGATAACTTGAAATAGATTTAGTCGTTTGGTCTTTTAAGTGCTCAAGCCGATACATTAGTACCCGATGTTAACCACGAGAGGTCGTACTTTGATTCTGAACTGTTTCGCTTCTTTAGCAACTACACACTTCAAAGTGGATATCGCAGACGTCTTTCTGGACATGGTAATGTTTTGTATAACCTGTTTCCATCTCTTCCTGATATTTTTAAAGATTTACAAAATTATAAGGGTGAGCCAATGTTTGAAAGTGGATTCTGTAATTGAAGAGCTGCACTGTGTCACGCATTAGCACCAACAGTCGTTTGTCCAGAAGCGAACTAATTAACCGATAACATCTGAACACGAAACGCAAAGCTTCATTTCCCCAATCTAATATCGTCTCGACTTGGTTTCGCATCATTTGTGGCTCTTAAAATGTGTTTCTTGTGTGTAAGTGTCGGTGAAAGCTGTGTTTTCATGCCTGGGGTCCGTTTATGTCCCAGAGAGAAGGCGCGGCAGGTGTGCGCGGTCTCTAATTAAATTTCTTTGTCAGTAATTACTTATGAATAATGCATGTCGCTTTTGAAACGACGATCTCTTCATAATGGCACATTTTCACAACACTGATTAATTTAAAACATGACAATCCGTCTCTCTCGCCAAACTTTTGTCCATCCTATTCACTGCAGGTTTAGCACATTTGTGTTACCTTAGAAACGCATTACACATTCACGTCTTGCATGCAGCCTACAACTTTCTACGCATCAGCAGCACCTTGTTTTATTATCTTGCACGTGACAAAATATAAGTAATAATGCTATGTATTACATACATTTATCAAGTACTCAATATCAGTAGGGCGGCAATTCCTGTATTTTTCAATATATTGTAATGTATTAGCACTGTATTCTATATATTTTCTAAATTATTTAAAACTATTTAACATATTTACAGTTAATATAAAGGACAATATATTTTCTTTGTGTAACTTTTATAACTCTGTTTCAACTTGTAGGCTAAAAAATTCCCAACCACAAAGGGAAAAGAAGTTCTTAAGGTGTTTGGCAGTTTCTCAGAATTGTGAGGTGTAGGTTAACTATGTTTGTTCTATTTATGTCAATGTCTGGCTACTAGAAAATATACTTATGGCTTTGGTATCGTATAATTTAATACTTCAGGCAGCCGAATGTGAGATTTGATACAGATTTTAGTGGTTGTAAAACGCACTGGTTTTCCTGGAATCTGTCGGTGTAGATTTCCTCATTCTCAAATCGGTTTCACACATGCAACTGCACAAAGCAACACATCACTACTTGGTTTACTACTTTTTTTTGTTTAATTTTTCAGTCCTCCAATATGTCCATGTAGTTCTAATGCATACATATACACTTCTGGATGTATTTGAAAAGAAATCTATTACATTTCAGAAAAACAGTGTTGTATGACATGGTTTGCTGTCAAATGTTTTTCCAGTGTTTGTCAATATTAAAAAGCGATTTATCCAAACTGGAATCGCAAATGTTAAAATTGTGATGCTGAACCATAGTTCCATAGCATTTCTGTGGACCCTTTACCAAAAATAAATGTAGAAATTTGTTGGATGCTGTATTTATTCTCATTTGACTCGAGTAGCTCATTGAGACCCAGATTTACTGCCACTGTTATATGGATTATGTAAGGAGTGCTCTAGTTGACGTGTTAATGCTGCATCCACGCTTCTGTGTTCTGTTCTTGGTTTTATGGCTATATCTGGTGTTCATTATCAGCCTTCTCAGAAGGCAAATGTACATGATCTCTTTGACCTTTGTATGTGACTTGTGTTCTTAAAGCCTTTAGGTTGGAACCTATAGGTCACACGTGCTTTTGGTTCCCATAGTAATAATACACAAAAAGAAAGCCACCAATTAGAGCCATTCCCTGGGGTATGACGTAAAGCGCAATGGACAATGGGCATGTATGCGGTCCTTTCTATAAACAATGGAAAGATTTAAACAACATTATGACTAAAGAAATTAAGAATTAAGTCACAATCTGTCATTTCTTTGCTTTTATGCTTAGATCATCATACTTTGTCAATATTTTAATGTATAGTGGTGTGTATTATATTTTATACGAGTGGCTTTTAGATTGAGTGGTGGATTTGAAATATGATTTTTGGTGTTTTGTTTTGGATTGGAATTGTTGGTGGTGTCGAAAAAGAAAAAGAAAAATCTTTGATAGACCAACAGTATACTTTTAATAATTATAGATATACGGTTTCCGTGGTAACATTTGTCTCCATGGTTATGTCTGGATTGACAGACAGTGTGATGCCTCGAGGGTTATAGACAGACTTGTTTCTTATTTTGTTCAAAGCGCTTTTGTTATGCATGAGAAAGATTTATAGTAGTTGTAATGCAATGTGGGAATATTGTTTACAGTGATATGACATTCTTGCTTTGTTTTGATGTTTCTCTTGTCTAGATCTTAAAGATCAAGTTTTAAATGTTGAATTGCATTACCAGGATATTTCGTTGTTGGTTTTACAACGAGTACGTTTACACAGTGAAAAACGGAAAAGTTTTTCATTTTTGAAAAGTTTCACGTACACGACAGCGTTATCAAAACGTTCTGCGTTTACACAGATCCACGAAAAGGACTAAAAACGCTGTATTATGCATGCCTTGCCAGTAGTTGGCGACATCACTTTGTAAAGAAAAACTACCAGAGTCGTAAAGCACTGGGCAACTTTGTATGGATGGAAGATGAGGTTGGTTTGTTACTTCAGGCAATTTTGGACTACAAAGCGTAAAATGTGGACTGGGAGTCATGCAAGACAAAATATACCGACATCTTGAGGGTCTTTTTAAACCAATATCCGACAAAGTGGGCACGCGATCAAGTTGTTAATTTATGGTCCTTAGTTGGTCCAATCTGATCTGGGTGGTCTACCTGTTAATGGATGTGGTTTTGACCTGGTGGAGCATCTTGGTCAACCTAAGATGATAGACCACCGTGGACCAGCAACAAGCCATCTTATTTTAAAAACCCTATATGACCTGTGGTTTTTCCTGCAGTCCTCTTTTTCCAAGGGTTTTCATAAATTTCCACACTGCTTTAGATCATGGCTACATTGTATAAAGCCCAGGAGGTAAATAAAATTTTTGAGACCTGAAAACATTCATATTGCTGTATGAAATATTTTGAGTAATGTGTTCAAATAATAATCGAGCAACATTTTGAAAACTATAAACTACACTGCTGTGGGTTATATAATGTAGCATGACAGCGTATATTGAATTATTTTTGGTGATTGTTGCTTCTCTCTCGTTTCCATGAGAGGACGACTTTGGCTATAATCTACCTTGATGAAACATTTAATTTATTTAAATTCTCTTATATAATGCCTTCTTTATTTAATCAGGCACACTTATTTTCCCCCACAGAGCAAAGTGATGGATGAGGTGAGTGGGTGAACACTCTCTTGCTTTTGTTCCTTCTTTGTCTCTGGCTCTATTTCTCATCTCTCTTTATTCTCTTTGCTCTGATTTTAAAGGAGGGAGATATCAAGAGTATTAGAGCCATGTTCACTAATTACCACGCAAGATATCTCAGGTGGGTGGTTAGCGTTCGGCTTTTGTTAGTTTCTTCTTGAAATTTGTTTGGTTTGTGAGTGGATCTACAATTAAACATGTTGTATTAAACAAATGTCTAAAAATTTAAATTGGGGTTGTGAAACTTTTATAGTTCATGTCTATAAGCTTTAATGTAACTTGCAAATGGATTAAAAAATATTGATGACTCATCTTGCACTCATTCTTATTTTGATGCCACTTACTTTTGGTCAAATCACATTCATGTTGTGTTTTAAACAAAAAGCAATAGCATGGCATTACAACTTAATACTCAAATCTTTGGCATCTACCCCAGATGTAGCTTCCAGCGTTGATAATTCCTTTGCATTTGCTATCAGAGCTTCAGTTTTTGTGAAAATACTTAAAAATAAGCACTCATGGGTTTAATTGCTTTTAAGCAACAGAATACTTGTGTTTTAGGTGCTCTTGTATATGTTTGTGTATGCAGTCTTAAACATATACCCTGCGTCTGAAATCGTCCATACTGTATAGTACGCGAAAGTCAGAAGTCATGAATAGTATGTCCGAAACCTCTGTATGCAAAAAACATTAGGCGAGAAATACCCGGATGTTTTTCTGCTTTCACCGAGATCTGTAAGTGTGCATTAGATGGACACTTCTCTATCCCATGATGCCACGTTAGCTGAGCGATGAAATTTCAAAAGTTAATCAAATAAAAACAGCGAAAAACTTTAAGGCGGATGTACATTTTCAAAATAAATTTGTTGTGACCAAATTATGTTTTTATCAACAAAAACTTACTGTTTTTATGGTCGATAGGTAGCTACTTATTCAAATTCGGTACGTACTTTCATAGTATGCGATTTCGGAACGCAGCTATAGTTTGTCCTGAGTATGAATGTGAATGTTGTGGGAAAAGGCTACCATCTTGCTATATTTTAAATACTATTGTATTATTCTTTCATTTGTACTCAATAACTCACATATATCTATATCTACTAACTTTCTAATACTGAATAAATAACTTTTGTTTCTTTACTAGTTGCTAGCCTGGGAGCCGTCTTGCTCATTGTCTTTTAGCATGAGTTTAGCATCTGTTTTGGCATTAGTTGCACACAGTAGTCTGTGATAAAAAGAAATGTCACTTGTCTTTACCCTGGTGTAATAAAAAACCGATGGTGAATAGAACAAACATGGATGAATGTATGAATGTAAAGGTCCTTTTATTGCTGCAAGTCACACAAAACATAGTGTATCATGTTCTACTTAATATACAAGCAAACAATCTAGAGGTTAACAACCTAGTTTGTGCAAATTTTGAGTCAGTATGGCACCCAGGCTAGCTTTGTATTGCATAATGATACTACTTTAAAGCTATCACTTGAAACTACATAATGAAACAGATAGGCTATATTATTTCAAGTTTTCCTACAGGAAGGCCTCGCATTTCCAACAACAACAAAAAGCACTTTCTTTTCCTGACCTGCCCTTCACTACAGCATGGCTCTAGGACAGTGGGTCAAGGTTTTTTATATGGCACTTGCATTTCTCTGTATCTACCCATGACAACCGACACTACGAGAGTAGGAGTTCTACAGTAAAGTAAAGTCATCAAAGGGGTCACGGAGACGAAAGGTCATATTTCAGATTCTTTGTGGTATGACCTTTGATCAGAGTTCAGATTGGCAGACAGGGTCTCTAGCTCAGTCCCCCTCTCACCACTCTCCACTTCCTGCTCCTCTTCATCCCTGCTGATGAAGGCCAGCTCATTCTCGTAACAGAAATTGCCGCCAGACTCCAGGGACTTGTTTTCATCCATGTCTTTGGCACTACAGGGTGGTGTTGAGGGCACCTCGTAGGTCTTATGAAAGTGTGAGTAGTCCACCTTATATTGGTTCCGTTCCTCAAACACCACCGGCTCAAAGCGATGGCCCCATAGGATCTCGCTGGCCAGGTAGGAGCTGCGCACCTGAGCCGTCATCGCAGTCGCTTCAACCATCCCTTCTAGTATCACCACAATCTCAAAATCAGATGTTTCCAGGTCCTGCTTGCTGATTCCAAACAGCGGGCTGTCCTCATTTATCTCATGGATGATAGTTAGGGGAGCAACTAGGAAGATGCGGTCGAGACCCAGGTCATAACCAACATTTATATCAATTTGATCAAATGGTATGTACTCGCCCTCCTCTGTAATTCGGGGTTTGATGAGTTGCGCCCGCACATGGGCCTCCACAATGTGACTTTTCCTCAAGTTTCCAACTCGCCACATTAGGCTCAGCTTCCCATCGCGCATAGAAATGACGGCGTTGTGTGAGAACAGTATCGTCTGTGCGCGTTTCTTAGGCCGTGCCATTTTGGCCATGATGGCACCGATCATAAAAGCGTCAATGATGCAGCCTACGATAGACTGAAAGACGACCATGAACACAGCCAGCGGACACTCTTCGGTCACACAGCGAAATCCGTAGCCGATCGTAGTCTGCGTCTCAACCGAGAACAGGAATGCTGCCACAAAGCTGTTGACCTGCATGACGCACGGTGTGAAGTCTTCTCCAGAGGGTCGGTTTATGTCACCGTGGACGAGAGCAATTACCCAGAAGGCGAAACCAAACGCGAGCCAGGACAGGACGAACGCGAGGGAGAAAAGGAGGAACATCCAACGCCAGCGACTGTCCACGAACGTGGTAAAAATGTCAGCGAGGTAACGTTGGGGTTGCTCGTCCATATGGACAAAACTGATATTGCACTGGCCCGTCTTGTTGACGAAGCGGCATCGCGCCTTTCGCCGCGTCTGGATCTTGCCGTTGCCAAAGCCATTGCCGAGGGCGGGCATGTTGCCTTGGCGATACACGTCCTCCTCTGACGATGACACAATGTTGTAACGGTGGGGCCTGCCCACGCTCATGCCACTCTGCCCCTCCAGAATCAGTAAGTGGGAGAGAGGACCAATGGTATGAGTGGATCAATCGCTGTTCACGAGGCCTAAAGAGAAAGCAAAAGGTCAGATCAGTCCTGTGGTTTTACACAGGGGTTTTCAACCTTTGCAGAGGTAAACACACACCCACAAACACATTTTTAGTTCACATTTAGTAAATCATGATATTAAAATCAATGGTTACATCATATGTGAGGTCAGAGGTCCAGAAGCCAATGTTTATAGTTTAAGAAGTACAAGTAGGAAGTGAATATTTTTGTTACATGTTTCGCTTTGGGATTTATGAACCTATTGGAATCTTATGGATTATTTTTATGAAGGATAGATGTGCTCAATGACATTACAAAGCTTGAATAACTCTGTGTTCAGCTTAAGAAATCAATATGAACTATAAGGAAACTATTCTTGTAATTTATTATAAGCACTATAGACGACTTTGCAAGATGTAAACACTAGTGCAGCAGCATTTCAGGTTTTCTTTTTTTGTATTTAATTCTTTCATATATAATTCAATCTTCAAGATATGTGTTTAACATTTGTATTTGGTTATAAATGTTTTGTTGGTTGTATTCTGTTCAAACGCTAAAAACCGGAAAGTTCTTCTGTACCAGCGTTGTTTACGTCTTCCGAAGTGGTCTATATAATGTAAATTAAAAATTAGATTGAAATGTCATAAAAATGTATCATAATTGTATTCTTTATCTCCACAGAACGCTGCAGGATCTTCGTCCTCCGGTTGGAAACCTCTGGAGACCACATCGTTCCTGATGAGTTGTAAAAACTGCTGTAAAATTTTGTTATAATGCAAAAAGGTGAGCTAAAGGGAAAACCTAAATGAAGCAGAATATAACCGTTATCCCAAAATAAGCTTCAGTCCCAAAATATATTCTAAAAATAAAGTCTTAAATGCAGCTAACAAGTGTGTTACTCCAATTCACGAGTGCGTGCAACAGTGCTACTCTGAGAGTGAGAGAACGTGTATCTGCGCACATCTGTCGCCAGACTGCGTGTGGCTGTTTTACAGCAGATGTAGCTAATTAAAGCAATTTCACACTTTTCCTGCGAATCTCTGCACCTTTTTTTTCCAGTGCTGAGGTGCAAGCACCTATAGCCTGAGAGGAACCGTGTTGCAGTCATTATTGTTATCGCTATCGTCATCGTCATTATTCAGATTTTTTTCTCACTGCTGTGGGTTTTTTTTTTGACTGAGAGCTCTGAGCCGGGAGCTGCCGGTGGGGTCCAGATTTAGGCGTCTAGCCACTGCCTGAGTCAAGTGATCTGTCTTTCTAATAATAGATGCTTGTCTCAGTGAAACTACTGCACACGCACACACTTGCAAGAATCTGCGCTCCAAGACATACTGTACTGACATAGAACCATCAAAACACACACTCGCACACGCAGACACGCGCGCACACTGGGGCTGGGTAGTGTCAGGTGCTGCTATTTTGGTAAGTGTGAATAACTAAGAAGCCTCAGATTGGATCAGAGCGATAATGAGAAAAACATCATTTGCTTCAGGCACACCGACAAACACGGACGCGCAGAAATGCTAGTTCTTACAATACTAAAAAATAAAAGGATCACATGAAAACTGGAGGGATATAGAGGTTTCCATGGAAACCTGTCTGGTAGAAATGTGTGTGTGTGTGTTTGTTTGAGGGGTGACTGTTGGCTTTGTGCGGTGGTATTTTAGTCATCATCCAGGTGGCCAGTCACTCAAATAAAACTGAGAGGAGAGACGAGGGCTTGCAACTTTCTTAATAACCTCCAGTGAGGAGAGAAAATAGATTTCCAGTTGTAGGGAAAACTAGGCATCTGTACTACTTCCTGATGTGATGCCAGCTAATTCCATTCTAAATGTCAGCTCATGTTTAAGTGGCCTGATACTGTTCTTATGATGATATGTATGACTACTGTGATACTGTGAAAACTGAAAATTAAAACTAACAATAAAAACCAACATTTTGGCAATGACATCCACAATGAATTCCCTCTTGATTTTCTTTGTTTCTTTGCTCATTTTAGGTAAATTAGATTCTAAATTCAGAACCACTTTATTTTTATTTTTTTAATATGCATACACAGCCATTTTGGAATGAAAGATTTTATCTGTATTCTGAGCAATTACGATATGATGTAATCACATCACATAATGTAAATAAATTGTCACAGATTAAAAATATGTGAATAACTCAATTTCCACAAAAATGACAGATAGGACCATGTATTTACATTGACATTACATTACACTTATTTGGCAGACGCTTTTATCCAAAGTGACTTACAAGTAGGAGAGCATAAAACATATATCATCTATATAACTGTGTATGTCACATAAAATCTTGAATCTTGAAATTTTGTCAACTCTGAATGTTAATTCCAAGGTGTCGAGACATGTAGTCATTGAAATCAATTTTGAACTTTAAATGATCTTTTTCCTGAGGTCTAAATCAATTTTTTAAATCGGATGTTTACATATGTCATGCTGTCCTTCTGAAACCTTGTATATTCATATTTCGTGATTCACTGGATTTTGTAAATATCTAAAAAAATATATATATAAAGTGCTACGGTATTTAATCGTTTAAAAGGTTTTTCCATTTCCTGAAAAAAGCACATTTTGACATACAAGGCTTTAGAAGGACAGTGACGATATGTTACTTTGTATTGGGGCATGAAAAGAAATACATGTGAGGATGTAACGTTTTTAAGACTAGTGAGATTCGAAAGCAGACTTCTTGCATATAACAGTGGAATATGTCTATTCTGATATCCTGAAGTGTTCCCAACATGATCTCAAGTATGGATGTGGTGTGATGTAAATAAGACCACCCTATGGTGGTGGTCTGTGCATCTTTTATCTGAACAGAATGTTCTGTTTCATTTTCTTACGTTTGTTGTCTTAATGAAACCAAATCAAAGCTGTCAGCTGTCATTTGAATTCTCCAACATGATGAACATTCTAACAGTACCTCCAGGCTTAAAATGGGAAACATGATGAGTAATTCAAGTGGTGACATATTTTTGACAGCTAATTGACAGACTTCAGGAATTATTTCACATGACTCCTCCCTCCAAACATTTCCACGGCCCCTGCCGAGCTGCTTCAGTCTCTCTTAATAAACTTTATGAATGTAGACTCGTATCAGCCTCACCATATGCGCAGCGCTGAAATGGATCCGTAGAGTTGCGTCGAATGACTTTTTAGCCAAAAGAAGTGTAGCAAATTTGAACATTTATGTTTTTTGATTTGTTTAGTGATACTTATTCCAATTTAATTGTTTTTATCAGTTTAAAGACATTCCAGCGTTCCGGGCACATCCGTCATTGTGGGAACGCTTTATGCGTTTTGACAGCCCCCTTGTTGATTCGAGGACGCACACGGTGTAAAGTATACAGAACATGCGATTTGGCTGTGCCCCACCTGCGTTATGCGACTGATATGCGGCACAAGAAACATAACGGCAGAATCACAGATTTCAAAAACACAACACCTCTACAGGTTGCAGAAAATCCGTGTATACTGTTGAGATACAAAGATTTTGTACTATTTAAAGTTTATAGAGTCAACAGGCACCTTAGGTGTCAACAGGAAAACATCTTACCTTAACTCTCCCCTGCGACGACGTGTGCATGTGAGGAAAAATGTGAGATCTGGGTTCTCTCACTAGATCTCAAGTTGAACTAAAGCATGGTTCCGCTGAGTTTCTTTAAGGTTCCTCTGAAGGAGAGTCATCCCTTCCAAGAAAACAAAAAGCATCCTGACTGTCCGGCGAGGTCCTCATGTTTAACGTCACACGAGTACTGTACGCATATATTAGAAGGAGGCTTCTTATCTACAGGCTGCAGATTAGATTCCTTTGCTAACAGCATCAAAATGTTTCATTAATGGTCCCTAGTGTTGATCCAGTGATGTTCCAGTAATCTTTAGCAATGCTGCGGTCACTCCTCTGGGTTTCAGTGTCTCTAATCTCTCACCAGCACCTCACCGGTGACTCTCTTTGAACGTTTAAAACACTGCTCGCTCTCTCTCACCCTTGTCTGCTATCTGATCTTTGCTGCAATTTTTCACACCCTCTCTCTCTCGGTTGCTCTCTCTCTATGTGAAGTTGGCATTTCTGAGGACTAGACGGTTACCGATGCTACCTCATTCGCAGAGCTCTTGAAAGCCACCTCATGTGCACGCTCAAAACCAAAATAAATACATCATTCTTACTGCCCTCTAGATTGGCTGAACACATTACAGATGGACTAATATGCAGTTTGAAAAATAAATTTTTTACACTTAGTTGAACATTGTGTTTTGCATAGGGTTTGCATGATGTGTGTAAGAACGTTCTCAGATGAAACATTTTGAAGAGGTTTGCTCTTTGGGTTGGGTTGCACACATGGTAAACATGGTGACAGAACGAGGACATTTGGCTCTACAAATACACACAAACATACGTGTTGTCTCATCGGTCATGCTCGGTCACACTACCTAATTAATCCGACATCTACATGTGTGTGTGTGTGTGTGTTTTGCCGTTATAGGTGTCCCTGTTTGTTTCAGGTACAGCAACAAAAAAAGAAAGAAAGAAAATATACTTTTTGTGTTTATGGGCTGAAGAAGCTCTCTTGGTAAACACGCCACATTGCCGCATTTAGTCAAACACATTTACTGTGATGTCAGCTTAGGTTGCAGCAGTGGCATGTCCTGATACTGTTTCATGTAGTGCGTTGCTTGCTATGTTTGGAACAGTTCTGTTATTGATCTGTTATTGAAGGAAGGTCTGAAAAGTTTACAGTAAACAACAGACATAGTCCAGGTGAACCCTGAGAACCCTTATAATGGCATCTAAATGGCAAGACCCAAAGACAACATTTAGTATTCACATTTTGACTATTACTGTTATGTTTTACTATAGATGGTTCAGCCGCAACAACATAAACAAACGTTATGTGGCTCAAACTTAACTTCCAGTATCACCACAATGAATCAGTTGCGTAGATTTAATTCAATTGAATACAGTTAATATGCAATAAATATTCAAATAAATGAATAATATAATAAAATAAATTGTTATATTATAACCAAACAGACTGGCGTGTGCATCCGATGAAACCGTCTATGATTGAGTAAAATATTTATAGAATTAGTTAATTTAGTTACTGTCACTTCAAACTAAAGGGACAAACTTTATGTGTTAGTTTTAAAGTAAACCTAAAAATGTGTTTGCATGGCAGCCAATAAAATGCTTTTGGGATGGTTGAATAGATGGCTTTCTCCAGGTATTCTTTGGATCAGTTCCTGTAGAGAACACCTGCTCATCTTCAGTCACATTCAGACAAATAGAAACCTGTAAGACTAATAGTTAATGTGTAGCCTTGAGATTATTGAACTAATTCAGATGTTTAAAACTGTTCATTCATTCTAAAGAAAGTTAAGAAGACTTTTGTAATCGTGTCAAGTGTTGGTGATTTTGTTGTAATATTAATCAGGAAATATGTCTGTGTGTTGGCCTCGAGGCAGAGGAACAGATGTCTGTTGTGGAAATTCAGGGGTCCATATGGACTAGAGTTGAATTATTACTGTAGAGAGACTCAATTATGTCAATGTGTCCTCTTTTATCAATGAAGTGAAGGTTCTTTTGTGAGGAAAATCTTGGTTCTCCACAGATATATAGGACGTTTTTCTCTCACTTTTTCCTGAATATTAGTTGAGCCTGGATATTTTGCCCTCCTTTAACTGAACACACTCAGTGTATTCATCATGGTGTCTGTGTCCCTTTTTCTAACTTCATGACATATGGAGCATGAAAACAAGATGAGTGTCACATAGCCGAGAGAGTCCTATCAACTGTTGCCATGTGCTACATTATAAGACATGCGTTTGATGTAATGTGAGGAAGTCCTGTTTTAAACTACATTTTACAGAAATTATCCAATACAGTATCATTGTGGGACAATTTGTTAAAACATATGATGTTTTTTATGAATCTTTAGAATGTTGGATTAGTGTCAACAAATAAAAAAATCTTGATTTTACCTTTCTAAATCTTATGTGATACTCAGCTTTTCTCTGGAAACTTGCTGGTACAACCAGTATTTTTGGCTTTTGATAAACTGTGTAAAAAGTTGTTGGTGATGTTCCTCATTTGTAAGTCACTTTGTTTATAACTGTATTCTACTTAACTTAAAGGCATAGTTCACCTAAAAATGACAATTCTGTCATCATTTACTCACCCTTTCATTTCAAAACTTTCTTTCTTCTGCAGAACGCAAAAGAAGATATTTTGAAGAATGTTGGTAACCGAACAACGACGATACCCATTGACTTGGTTTTGTGTCCATACAATAGAAGTGAATGGGTACTGCTGTCCTGGAATTGTCATAAAACTTTCATTCCAGTCAATGTTAGAATCTTCATGAGAACATTAGATTTTTTTTTAAATATATGATATTTTATTAAACCATACTGTTTATTGAAATCTCCAATTTATTCCAAGCAACCGGTATCTGGTGCGGAGCTTAGAAGACCGATCAATTGTTTATCATTTGCATGTTTATGGATGTGAACATTTGTTTTCATTTCAACATTTGTGTGTTTCTAAAACATTTTTTATGGAATCCCACATGGTTCCACACAGGCAGGCACAGCATCACATAAGAGCACAGAATTTGTCATGGTTGGAATTTAGGCCACAGACTCACCTGCGTCTCTCCACTTACTCAAAACCCACTGTGTTTTTCACCATGTTTTACAGCAAAGATACAGTAAAGTATGTGTCACACAGGGAATGATACCAATTTCAAAAGAGCACACCCATTTATACGTTGCGAATTTGATAAATATTACATGCACACATAAGTTCAGTGAGTGTGATCTAGTTAGAGCAGAGAAGTATGTGACCTCAATGTGTTGTGCTGTTTCTGCACCTTCCTGTAAACTAGTTTTTAACCATGTTTGCCATTCATCTTTCCCTCCATCTCATTCATTCTGCTTAATCAAAAATAAGTTATTACACCTGCAGAAATACCACCAAAAAATGTGCAACATAAACACAAAACACTGAAGGTAACACAGTTGACTTTATATTTGTTTCTCGAGCAAAGGTCATTGTTTCAAATCCACTGTTGTTTTTGTTTTGGTTGCCATGTTTTGCTGTCGCTGAGATATTGTGTCGGCTGAACCACTTTGATCCACTAGTTTACCAAAAACATCAAACATTTATATTTATTCGAGATAAACGTCTTTTTTCAACCATATCACAGATTTCTCTTTTTAGTACATTTAAAATATATATATATAATAATCATAAACAATGTTGATGTAAATATGTTATTTTTAAATAGTTTTATGGCTTTTCACATACATTTTTTATGTGGATCCACTAGACCTGTGAGCATTGACTGAGTAACAAAACATGAACACCAGAGGGGTTAAAGGTGAAATGTGTCATTTTTGCATCACTAGCATCATGTTTTTCACTGGTGTATGAATAACTGCTCTTCGTCCTGATAAATTAGTAAATGTCATCAGATTACTGCTATTTGCTTAGACCACTGATACTTATTACCCTATAGGCTTCCAATTAGAAGTCATGAAGTACTCATAAAATCATTATAATAAATAGATGATCCTCTTTAGATGACTCATTTAAGAAATGCGTTGGTTTCACCAAATTAAATAACAAGCATTAATTAAGCTTCTTGTTGTTTTTTCATTATGTAAATGAAGTTGTCGAGCTCTTCTGCTATTTTTTCCTCCCCTGCAACCAACAATCAAGAGTCTCATCAACTATAGAACAAGGACCAATTGCTGATTAACAGGTGTGTGTGTGTGTGTGTGTGTGTGTGCGTGCGTGCGTGCGTGTGCGTGTGTGTGTGTGTTAGTTACATGGAGTTTAGACACCAATAATAGACATACATAGAAACAGAAATATTTACTGATCGCAGACAGAAGTAAACGATACTGGACATGCAGCTATAATGGAAAAGACATAATGGATCAAAAACAGGAGCGGGATGCGCACACGGGAAAAGCGTGTCGTTTATTTTCGCCTCTGCACAGGTGTGCTGATCAAAATGAGTAATGAGAGAGTTATTAGAGCAGCACCTCAGAGACTGCAAACACGTGCTTATTTATACACATACACGTCATGCTTACATGCAAACACAGAGCTCATAAATAAGAAAATCATTAAATGAATTGGGAAAAAGTCACTTGTTTCCTTTACTTTGAACACTTTAGAAGCTCAAACTAATATAATGTTTTATTTTCTGTGCTCTGAAAGAGTCTGTCAGTAATACAAATTGCTCTTTTGGTTATGATAATTAAATACATTTTTTATTTTAATAAAGTCAATAGATTAACAACAGAAATTATAGCCACAACCTTGTGGGAGATGCCAGTATCACCATTTTAGATTTCTTGCTATAGGCTCATGATACATTACCGCTGTGTGCGTTTGTCACGGTCTTGTTTGCATTTGTGACATTTGGCACTGGGCCCCTGGAAAATGGATCCTTCTCACCAAGAGGTCGTGAGATCCTCTCAGACTTCTTCAGATAGATACAAGTGAATTTTATAGGTACATAAAAGCGTCTGCTGAATGACTAAATGTAAATGTCAATATTATGCACACATAAAGATCACATAATGTATAATGTACACATTCTTCAAAGACCTCTAAGGCACAGGTATGTGTTATTATGCAAACTTTAGGTAAATGTGCATTTATAGACATGTGGCAGTCATGTTTTCCCTTGTAGGCAAAACTAATATAGTAAAATCTAAAAATGCCAAAAGGTTTGCTTGAAGGTTTAGGGGAAACAAAATGTCTTTAGCTCTGGAAAACAAGATGTGTCAAGCTAACTAAACATTCAATTTCTAATCTAGAAGATGTCCCAACAATAATTAATAATGTTATGTTAATTATAATTAGTTTTTTGTCACGGTCTTGTTTGCATTTGTGACATTTGGCACTGGGCCCCTGGAAAATGGATCCTTCGCACCAAGAGGTCTTGAGATCCTCTCAGACTTCTTCAGATAGAAGTGAATTTCATAGGTACACATAAGCCCTGCAGTAAATAAGCAGTGGTGCTCTCTTTCTAACTCTCTCTCTCGTTGCTAAATATTTGGGCAAACAAACAGGATGGTGGTCAACGGCATCTGTTATTCCATCCATGATAAAGCTTAGAATGATTTGCTTTATTCAGGGCTCGACCGTATATGAAAGTTCACATGCAAACAGACTCAATATTATATATACACAATATTACATTACATGGATGAAGTCATTACGTAACCATAGTTGTCAACTGGTTTTGTGTTGAATGATTATGCTTGAAAAGTTCATTCTGACTATGCCATTTACAGACATCTCATGCCATTACGTAATGTTCCTTCTCCTCTCTAGCCATTGCAATAATGGAAATATAGATGACTAAAGTTTCAAACAAAACAAACTTTTATGAATGTACTGTTCGGCACTATAACGTATTGGATTATTTTATTATTATATATTTAACTTACAAAATCATTATTTAATATTTTACAGTAAGCAAACATTTATTGTCATTCTAATAAAAGTATATTTCCCAATTCCCATGATATGTTACATATTAGTACTGTTTATTCATATTATTAACTAAGTTAATGAAATTGTTTTGCTCCCTTTATATGTTTAAAGTTCATACACATGTGCACTTTGCTAACTGTTTTTAAGAATTGGCTAAAAACACATCTCTTCCGCCAACACCTGACTCACTAATACAGAGTTTTATGTCTCTCTCTACTTCTATCAAAAGAAATATATATATTGCTTTTGGTAGGCTTACTGAGACCAGTTTTATTGCACTTATGTAATGATGTCCTTGTGTTGTTCTAATTGCTTCTATTGTTTACCTCATTTGTAAGTCACTTTGGATAAAGGCGTCTGCTGAATGACTAAATGTAAATGTCAATATTATGCACACATAAAGATCACATAATGTATAATGTACACATTCTTCAAAGAACTTTAAGGCACAGGTATGTGTTATTATGCAAACTTTAGGTAAATGTGCATTTATAGACATATGTGGGGTTCGTGCTTTCCCTTGTAGGCAAAACTAATATAGTAAAATCTAAAAATGCCAAGAGGTTTGCTTGAAGGTTTAGGGAAAACAAAATGTCTTTAGCTCTGGAAAACAAGATGTGTCAAGCTAACTAAACATTCAATTTCTCATCTAGAAGATGTACCAACAATAATTGATAATGTTATGTTAATAATTAGTTTTTTTTAAACTATGGTCCCATTATTCTGTCAATAATGCATTTAGCATGAAAACCTAGTTTGTTCATTTGTATACAACGTAACACTGTAAAAAAGAAATTGGTTCAATTTAAGTAACCTGCTGCCTTAAAATTTTGAATTAATTCAACTTAAAGTTAACCCCAAAAAATGTTTTTACAGTGATATGAAGTGATAGAAACAAGTTTTTATATATGGTGATATATGAGAACCCCGTATCTATATTCGTGTATAGAACGTGCGCAACAATACATTCACCTATGCGGAACTTTTAATAATGAAATGATGAACGCGTGAAACCCGAAACCACTCAAGGTACATAAATCCACACAAGTGCGATGACGCCATCTTCTGTTAATTTACAGATGTTCATCTCCTTTAGATATTCTCGAAAACATTTGTGTAAGTGTGTGGAGTGCACTAATGCGGTTCTGAAAGAGTTGCATATAATACGCGAAACACTGCGGTTTTTTAAACCAGAGCTCTATGCAAACCTATCTATGTTTTTGAACAGGCAAATATTCAAGACGACAAGCGATGATGTCAGCAATGTGCGACATACGTTGAGCTGCGTTAAGACCTCGCGGTGCATGGTTTGAAAACAGGAGGAAAAATACTTAAAAACAACAATAAAGTCGGGGTTCCGGGCAGAAGAAATCAAAACACGTTTGCTGTTAGCATACAGGTATAACATTGTTATACACAATGCATTTGTAATCGTTATGTAAAGAATAAATGAAATAGGAAATTACCGGAGCCATTCATTCGTACACAGTGTTCTACGTACATTGCACGTTCAGAAGCGGCGAACACTTTAAACCCTGTGACCTTTTCTGTTTAGAAACATTAAATATTGTTTTGCCGTGCAAGATTGTGTTGTTCACACTTGTTTTTTTTATCTAAACTTTACATTTTTATTATCAACTTACAGTGCACTCAGTTTAAACATTTTATCAGTTTGTTTATTCCCTGGTATCGAACCCATGACGTTTGTGTAGGCAATGCTCTTACATTGAGGTAGACATACGAAAATGCTTACATTTTTGTGTTGTCCCATCAGAGGTCGCCAGCATGGAGACAGATCTTTATGATGAGTTTGGTAACTACATTGGACCGGAGCTGGACTCTGATGAAGATGATGAATTAGAAGCAGAGGACCGAGATGCTGAAGAGGTCAGTATTGATGTTTTATGTGCACTGGTGGTTATTGTAGATATTTGCAATATCAATGCACATGGTGGTTTCTCTTATAATGTGTTTTTTTTTCTTATATCTTTAGGCAGATGAGGAGGAGGATGATGAAGACCAGGCTGAAGGTGACGAGGAAGGTGGTGGTGGTGGTGGTGGTGGTATGGAAGTGGTTCTGCATGAGGATAAAAAGTATTATCCTACGGCCGAGGAGGTTTATGGCCCGGAGGTGGAGACCATTGTTCAAGAGGAAGACACACAACCACTTACAGGTAATATTCACCTATACACGCTGGTGTAGTCAAGTGCAGTCAAGTGCAGTGTCAAATACATTTTTGCTCTTTCCATTTTTAGAGCCTATCATTAAACCTGTAAAATCAAAGCGCTTCACGCTGATGGAGCAGGAGCTTCCAGTTACAGTCTATGAAATGGAGTGAGTTATATTCTTTTTATTCATTGGCATGCACATTTATCTAAAACAAAGGAATGTGTTGGATTTCTCTTTCTGCGTGTCTGTTAACTGTCTTCTTATTATATTATGCCTCACTGCAGGTTTCTTGCTGATTTGATGGACAGTCCAGAACTAATCAGAAATGTCACTTTATGTGGACATTTACATCATGGCAAGGTATGACACACAGACACCCATCAGTAGCTCAGTGGTTAAGCAATAGTGTAATGCAATGTAAGTCGCTTTGGATAAAAACATCTGCCGAATGCGTAAATGAAAATCTTGTGTATGGCTGCACACTTTTCTTGTCAGTATAACTTTAATTTGACTGCCATATAAGCCAGCAAAACACAAAACAAAGAGTTTGTTAAATAGATGTAAAGGACAATTTCATAATGCGTATGTCTTTGTGTCCCCCCACAGACATGCTTTGTGGACTGCCTCATTGAACAGACTCACCCTGAAATCCGCAAGAGAGATGATGCTGATGTAAGTATAGAGTTTGCATATAGCTCCAGTAGCTCAGTTATACTGTAAATCTGACCTACAACCACGTAGAGGTTATGTAGGCCTATACAGTGTGTGCTAAAGTGTTGGTCTTTTTCTTTTTTTGCAGTTACGCTACACAGATATCCTTTTCACAGAGCAAGAGGTAAGAAGTGACCTCAGTTATGGTTCAGTGCTCCGTGTTGGTTCCCAACATGTTAATATATATGTGTTTTATTTCACAGAGAGGAGTTGGCATCAAGAGTTCCCCTGTTACCATGGTGCTACCTGACTCGAGGGGCAAATCCTATCTCTTTAACATCATGGACACACCAGGTGCCTTTTTCATGCACATAACTGTCAAATTTTCTTAAATATAAAATGTTTATTTGACTTAATGTTTGACTTTAAAGTGAAATACCAAGTGCACTTTGCAAATGTTCATTTTCTATTTCCAGGTCATGTAAATTTCTCTGATGAAGTGACATCCGCGGTCAGACTCTCAGACGGCATTGTGCTTTTTATCGATGCGGCTGAAGGGGTGAGCACACATACTGCTGATATGAAATGCCCTCCTCTCATTAGTCTGTTTCTAAAATGCACCTTTTTTATTTCATACAATATGCTGTTGTGTGTAGGTAATGCTGAACACTGAGCGACTGATCAAACACGCAGTACAGGAGAAACTGGCCATCACTATCTGTATTAATAAAGTTGATCGTCTAATTGTCGAGCTAAAGCTGCCACCCACTGATGCTTACTATAAACTGCGCCACATCGTGGACGAGGTCAATGGCATGCTAAGGTACTTGTGGAAATGAAGATCTTAGACCTGATAGTTCCTTTCTGAACTTCCTGAGACTGATGATATGTTTGTCTGTGTGTGTGTTTCTCATCCGGCAGCACATACTCCACAGATGAATCTCTTGTTGTTTCTCCTTTGCTGGGGAACGTGTGCTTCGCCTCCTCACAGTACAGCATCTGCTTCACTCTCGGCTCATTTGCCAAAATCTATGCCGACACTTACGGTGAGACACACATACACAAACAAACAGAATTCACAAACATCCTCAAAACTCTAGTCTGAAAGGCTTGTTTTCTCTTGCTTGTTGTGTTACAGGTGATATTAACTACACAGAGTTTTCTAAGAGACTGTGGGGAGACATTTACTTCAACCCCAAAACGTGAGTCTTGGTTATTTATTTTGTTTATAAAGTGACTTGCATTTTGTTCATGAATTTTTCATAAATGTCTATGGGTTTGTTCTGTGTCCAACAGGAGGAAATTCACCAAAAAAGCCCCAAACAGCAATTCTCAGCGCAGCTTTGTGGAGTTTGTGTTGGAGCCTTTGTACAAGATTCTCTCACAGGTAAGGCTCACACATGACATCATTTAGGTCATTTAAGTCAGTGGCATGTCTATAAATATACACTTGCTTGATGTTTATCTTTAGGTGGTGGGGGATGTGGATACGTCTCTGCCCCGTGTCTTAGATGAGCTTGGCATTCATCTGACCAAAGAGGAATTGAAGCTTAACATCAGACCCCTGCTGCGCCTTGTCTGTAACCGATTCTTTGGGGAGTTCACAGGTTGGTGTTTATATTTTGTGTTGTTGCATCACATTTTTGTGTAAATATTGCAATATGTGAGTAATGCACAGTGTCTGTATGTGCATTGTAACAAATGTGTTGAATCAACAGGCTTTGTGGACATGTGTGTGCAACACATACCGTCTCCTGAAGGGGGCGCCAAAGCCAAGATCGAGCACACCTACAATGGTGGTCTGGACTCGGACCTTGGAGAGACAATGACTGAATGTGATCCTGAGGTAAGTGTGTGTTTTACAGACACGCATTTTAATTTGCCTTGTTCAATACATTTTGTGTTATTTCATTTTGTTTTCTCTTTCAGGGCCCACTGATGTGTCACACCACTAAGATGTACAGCACGGATGATGGAGTTCAGTTCCACGCGTTCGGTCGAGTCTTAAGTGGAACCCTACAGGCGGGTCAGCCGGTGAAGGTGCTGGGTGAGAACTACACCCTGGAGGATGAGGAGGACTCGCAGATCTGCACCATCGGACGCCTGTGGATCTCTGTCGCCAGGTAACAATCACGTGCAGCAGGAATGGTTGTCATGTCATTCATTTAGTAGAGTTTGTATACAGACATTAAGTGTATTGTGTTTGTTCTAGATATCAGATTGAGGTGAACCGTGTCCCTGCTGGTAACTGGGTGCTGATTGAGGGATGCGACCAACCCATTGTTAAAACAGCCACTATCACTGAGCCCCGTGGAAATGAAGAGGTGAGAGAGCTAAAGAAACCAACAAGTTATTATAAGGATAGTTCCCCCAAAAATGACATTTCTGTCATCATTTACTCCCCCTCATCATTTCAAACCTGTAAAACTTTCTTCTGCAAAACACAAAAAAAGTTGGTAACCGAACAACGGTGGTCCTCATTGACTTGCATTGGTTTTGTATCCATAATATAGAAGCTAAACGTTTTTCATTTACCAACATTTTTTATAATATTTTCTTTTGTATTCTGTGGAAGAATTAAAGTCAAACTGGTTTGAAATGACAAGATGATGACAGAATTTTAACAATTCTTTGCTAAATAAAAAAACGTGTTATTTTGAGGCACTGAAAGTAAAGTGTGTAATGTGTTTGTGTGTACAGGCTCAGATCTTCAGGCCGTTGAAGTTTAACACAGCGTCTGTGATAAAGATAGCTGTGGAGCCGGTCAATCCCTCCGAACTACCCAAGATGTTGGACGGACTCAGAAAAGTCAACAAGAGTTATCCTTCGCTTACTACTAAGGTAACACTAACACAACAACACAGTGTCTCATCACCACAGATCCAAGTGGTATATCCTGTTAAAACTTCGATTTGTATGGTGTTTTGTATATTTAGGTGGAGGAGTCGGGAGAACATGTGATTCTCGGCACAGGTGAGTTGTACCTGGACTGTGTCATGCACGACCTGCGGAAGATGTACTCTGAGATCGACATCAAGGTACGTGTTTGCTTTCGCATTAACTCTTCTCTTAATAGATTTGTAATATTTTGGGCTTTTCATCTATTTTTTTTTTTTTTACCTTTCTCCATAGGTAGCTGATCCTGTGGTGACTTTCTGTGAGACTGTGGTGGAGACGTCCTCCCTGAAGTGTTTCGCTGAAACGCCCAATAAAAAGTATGAAAAAGAAACGTAATCTCTATCTCTGAACTATGGTGTATCCTGACAGCTTCACAGCATGTTGCCATCAGTGTTTAGATGATGTTGGTTGGGCTGAAAAATGAGCTGTAATTCTGTCTGTGTGTGATCGGCAGGAATAAGATCACCATGATTGCAGAACCGCTGGAGAAGGGGCTTGCTGAAGACATTGAGAACGAGGTGGTGCAGATCACGTGGAACAGGTAGAGGAGCACTGAACTTTATTAATGCTTTTATGTTATCATGTATCTCTTGTAGGAGTGTTTAAAGTGAACACAATAAACAAAACAAGTTTATTTACATCACTGTGTGTGCGTGCGTGCGCGTGTGTGCGCTAGTATATATGGTTTACGAATGTGTATAATGACATGTGTAACAATGTAAACATTGATTTACGGGGACACTTTCTGTGTCTTTGTAAACGATATCCCTTAAAATACGGCCATTGTTTTCTGTGAGGTTTAGGGTTAGAGGATAGAATATACAGTTTGTTTATGTAAAAGCATTACATCTATGGAGCGTCCTCACAGTTCTTACATGCCATTTCTGCCTTTGTCTGTTTGTAGAAAAAAGTTAGGAGAATTCTTCCAGACTAAATATGACTGGGATTTGCTAGCAGCTCGTTCCATTTGGGCTTTTGGACCTGATACAACTGGGCCCAACATCTTAGTCGACGATACTTTGCCCTCTGAGGTAATTCAGCTTTTGTTACCTCTGATGCTACATTAAAGAAACAGTTCACCCAAAAATGAAAATGTTTTATTTACTCACCCTTAAGATGTTCCAAATAAAAACAGATACATTACATTACAATTAAATAAACCACACATCTGTAAACTACTACACACTATAACATTCATGAACACGTGAACATATAAAACAGCACACAAGTTCTTTTCTCAGTTCAAAGTTCACCTGAAAATAAACATTCTGTCATCATTTACTCACCCTTGATTTTTTTGTTCTGATAAACACCGAGAAAGATATTTGGAAGAATTCTTGTAGGAATTCATTTTAATGTAATTTGCGACACGGCCTGTATGTGTTTTTATTAAAAGTCCTGCTCCGTTCAGTTGACTAAATCTTTGTTGTGTTGGACTGTAGGTAGATAAAGCTCTCCTCGGCTCGGTAAAGGACAGCATCGTGCAAGGATTCCAGTGGGGCACACGGGAGGGTCCTTTATGTGATGAACGTAAGACATTACAGAATGCTTTTAAGCCGGCATTAGCATTCCGCACATCTGACATTGTATGATTGATCATGTGCTGTGAGAACAAAAGAAATCATTATACAGTCTGATAGTAAAACTATTCTGTCTTGTATACTGTACTTTGACTCTGAATATATATGACCTAATCTAGTGTAAGTGAAAAATCTCTACATTGTGTACCGCATATGTAATCATGTTAATATTCATGAGGATGTCAAGGTTTATATTTCAGCTTATTGTCTCACATGGTATATAGCTTTAACACACAAAAATCAATGTTGTAGTTTGCTTTCTAAATCTGTTGCCATTGCCTACGTTTAGCGATCCGTAATGTGAAGTTTAAGATCCTGGACGCTGTGATCGCACCGGAACCGTTACATAGAGGAGGAGGGCAGGTGATCCCGACATCCCGCAGAGTCGTCTACTCTGCTTTCCTTATGGTAATTTATCTTCCTACAGATCTATGCGGCCACCCCCATCTCTTTCTCCCCTCCTCCATTTCCTCCTTTGCCTAATCATTGTTTCCATTAGTCTTATTGGACTGTTTCATTCAATTACTTGACTCATTAATTCTATTCAGTAGATTAAGCTGATTATTGTAAACGCTCTCTTACTAGCGCTTTCCTTTCTCATTTGCGATTGGATGTTTTCTGCAGGCCACGCCCAGGTTGATGGAGCCCTATTACTTCGTAGAGGTTCAGGCACCTGCTGACTGCGTTTCTGCCGTGTACACTGTATTGGCACGCAGGAGGTAACTCACGCGCGCAAACACTCACTTACAATACACAAACACTATCAGAATGAGAAAATTGCTGACTCTTGTCCGTGTATACACGGACACACACATTAATCTGATTGTTGCTTAAGGCAGCAAAAGTCAGCGGCTCTCTAATAAAGACCAGATCTCCTTTTGGAACGTGCCTCTGACTGATCTCTTGTCTTTGTGCCCTGTAGAGGTCATGTGACGCAGGACGCCCCAATCCCAGGCTCACCGCTCTACACCATCAAGGCTTTTATACCTGCTATTGATTCTTTCGGCTTTGAGACTGATCTTCGCACACACACACAGGGACAAGCGTTCGCGCTTAGCGTGTTTCACCACTGGCAGGTACAAATACATGGGCACACTTCAGTTCAGCTAGGTTTTTTCAAATATGTACAATAGAGTCTGAATGTCTGGAATCACATTGATAGTCTGGGGTTAAAACCTGGATGTAAATGGAAAGGTTTAAAAAATGAGAACAAAGCTTTAAAATACACACTTCATTTAATTTTAGTTGTGTTTTGTATGCGTTGGACTGAGTGTGTGTATGAGTGGCATTGTGTAAGTTAATGCGTTGTGATGTGTTTGATGTTGAGTAGCAGAAGATTGAGTCAGCAGCAGAAGTCCGCCTTGGACCCGCTTGTTTTCAACACTGTTTCTGTGCGTGCTTATGTCAAATGGTATTAAAGCTTCTGCACTGTCCTGAGATGTTAACGTCTCTGTCCATCTCTCCAGATCGTTCCTGGTGATCCTCTGGATAAAAGCATTGTGATTCGTCCTTTAGAACCTCAGCCCGCTCCTCATCTGGCCCGAGAGTTCATGATCAAAACCCGCAGGCGCAAGGTGAGACACGTTAGCATTTTTGAAGTTTGATGTTTGAATATGTTTGTACATCATCATCATCTCTCGCTCTTTTCTCCCTGCAGGGATTAAGTGAGGATGTCAGTATCAGCAAGTTCTTCGATGATCCTATGTTGTTGGAGTTGGCTAAACAGGACGTGGTGCTCAACTATCCGATGTGATGAGACAAATGAACTCGATCATTCCAGTTATTGCTCCCAACTTCACTTGACCTTCACTTACTTTGAATGGGAGGATTGAAATCCAGCTTTATGTGATTGAGCAAAAGCAATCCCAGGAATCTTTTAACATCAATTCTGAACTCCTTAAGCTGAGATCAGACCTCAGAATACATCCCAAGTCTCCCTTGCAGTTTTGGTCTATGTTTATTTTTTATATTTCATAAAATGTTTTTGTAGAATATGATGTAAAGGCAAGTCTTTTTGAATGGCTTGAAAATCTTTGTGAAATCTGTGGAAGTGGAATTAAAAGGATTTGACCTGTGGATGTGGGTTTGACTTCATTATGCATGTATTCTCTCTGAAAAGACGACGTGATATCTAGTGTGGTTTAAAGGTGCAAGGCTCGAGGACACTTTGATGTGAAGGGAAAGGTGATTTTGATATTCAGTATGATGAAATGTTCGAACTTTGAAAGGGGAACTTGGAGATCATTAGTTGAAGAGAGTAAAACAAGTACATACCAAGGACAAGAGAAACATATTCATGCATACTGAAAATGTGTGTGTTAAAGATTAAAAAGATAGTAAAGGTTGACATGAGTGAAAGCTATTGAACAAACAGAAGTCTGACATTTATGTGAATGTCATATGTCGTCTTGATTTTTCTTGTGGATGTGTGGGCTATTTTTCAAAAAAGATGAATGTTAGGTGCAGTCATGTTGAATGTAGTTTAATCGTGGTAGATTGTATAAGATCACACTTTTTACTAATATAAGGAACATGAGATACAAATGACCCTTTAATTGATACATTTTCAACTTGTTTGGAAAGTAAATATTCAATCCAAATGGATTTAATTAATCAAAAATTGTAATTGAGATCAAAGCATAACACGTTCTGAGAAATTAATTTTTGTTGTACCTAACGGTTTATTTGACATCAAACCTTAAACAAAGGAAAATGTAAAATAAGTAAACACAATTCTGTCAGAAACCCTAAATTGCAATATTTTGTCAATGTTCATCTAATTAAATTAAATTCAAGTCTGGCTGAGGTTAAGTTTCTGTGTGTCGGGGGAATTATTTTAATTTAAGGATGAACTGTGTACATTGGTGATGAATAATTTGTTTGGACTACAGCCTGCATAATTGTGTGTATTTGTAATTTAAAGTTGGTTTTAGAGATGGTTCTGGCAGCATGAATAAGATTTCTCAACTGTGCCTTCAAGTAATGCATAAAACCGTAATCGGTAGTTGGCAGTTGTGGCCCAGTGGTTAGAGAGTTGGACTCATGATCACAAGGTTGCTGGTTCGATTCTCAGGTCTGACGGGTAATGGCTGAGGTACCCTTGAGCAAGGCACCTAACCCCCACTTGCTTACTATACAAAATGTATAGTGCAATGTAAGTTGCCTTTGGACAAAAGCGTCTGCCAAATGTGTAAATGTAAAGCAAAACAAAAAATGCCCTGAAGTTGGCTGTAAAGTGTCCAAATACTGTTCAACTGTTTTTTTTACAGAAACAAATACATGTTCCTGTGTCAGATATTGTTGGGCTTTGTTGGGTTATCAGTTTTGTGGAGTGTCCTTTAATATGAATAAATAATGACTAACAGACAGTGAGAGGTAGATTGTTGGAAAACCTAAAGATTATATCTCCATGCCAGTCAGTCATTGAAATGGTCAATGAAGAGGTTTTACCTAATCTAACTCACCTTAAAAGGAAAGATAATAAGAGAACAGTGAGAAAGGATTGAATACCAGCTTGATTTCCTTACAGTATGAAAGATGAAATGATATTGTAAGTCCTGGCTTACTGGTGTTTCTTTCTATATTTAGCAGTGATTTCCAGAGGTTGTGTGTGTATGTAAGTGTATGCTTCAGCTTCAGCATGCTTCACATTCACTGCCATCAAACCAGATGCCTTAGGCTCAACCCAGTCACATGCGCACAAACACATCCTGCCTCACAAAAATGTCATACAATTGCAAAATCGGTCATATAACTGATAATACACACTGCACAATCACCACAACAGTCTCAACAAATATACAACAGTGACTGTGGTTACTGAACATAACACTTGAAAGTCTCCACAGTAGAGATTTATGATTGTTGATTCATCAAAGCAAAACACAACTGTACCTAAAGACATGCACATTAATGTGTGTGTAGCTTTAACAGATAGCTTTTTTATGCTTGTGTCTTACAGTACTGATGTTTTCTTTTCAGATCATAACCTGTTCATGACCCTATGGATTGCTCAACTATAACACCAAACCACATGAGGGCAGCGTATCTCACAGCAATTACAGAAACATACGTCTGCATTTAGCACAAATTCATTTATGATGCACATAAACATAACTGTCCCATTTCAATTTTCCCATTCCCATTTCTAATTCCTCCCATCTGATTATCAGACTAACCCAGGCTGTTTACACATCTCAGAAAGTTTCTTCTAATACATTTTGGCTCTGTGGTCATTTGTACAATCACATTGACTGATTAATTAAACAACTGAGTTGATGTGACAATGTCGCCATCTTGACCGACGTTTCAGTGTTGCTGTCCTCCGCTCGTCTCCCAAAACTTAGTGTGAGACATTCACATTAAGCAGGGCGCTGGGGATTTTCTGGCAGACACATTGAGCGAGGGATAATGCGATGAAGACGAGCGTTGGATCACTCCGTGTCACTTCAGGCTGTTTTTGAGCTCCATATGCCGAAAACTCTGCTGTACATCAAAACCACCAAGAGTGTCCAAACTTTGGAAGCCTGTTTTCACCCCATCTCCCAGTCAGTATTGTTGGAACAGTTTGATCGGATCTGTGCCCTTCTAGACACGATTATTATTTCATGCTGCTTTGCCATAATCTGACAAGTGAGAAAAAGAGAAAGAGACAGACACAGAGAGTGAAACAAAGAATCGGAGAGAGATGTGTCTCTGGTAAGGAGGAAACCCTATTTCCAATGTCACTGTCTGTATAAGATGTCAACCAATGCACCTGAACCAGTCAACATCCTGTCAGAGTGTCACAGTTGAAAGCAGATGGAGAGGTGGCAATGGATCGGTCAGACTTTAGACTGATGGAACACGGTTTCAGGGTAAGAACCATCAACTCAAATACTCATTCAGGGTATGGGACAAGCATTAGATGTCTTTGTTAATTATGTTAAAATGAGGAGATAGGGGACTTCAGGTTTAATGATGTAGCCTATGTTGTCTATTAACCCCCTCTAAAATTCATTTTGTTTTATAATGCCAAAATCTTTCATTTTATATTTGAAACATTAACCTCATCACTATTTGTCACTGATATTGATCCATAAACAGTATTTATACACCTTTTATAGCACTTGTAAATTCTGTGTAAAACTGATCATTTGAAATGATTAAAATTATGAAAAGCAAAAGTAACTATTATGTGTACTGTTAAAAATGTCAAATATAGCAGCGAGCTTGGAATCAAATAGTAACTTAATGCTATTTTAAAGACGCAGGCAAAATGTACACAATGATCATAAAACGTGATAAAAACAGCAGGTTTTCTTTTAATAGGCCTACATAATATGACGTAAGTTTTTCTTGTTGTTAATATATAGCTTGACTGATTTTAAAGCAGAGTAGAACACCAAGGCTTATTACTGCGAAAGAGAGCGGGTGCGCGCACCGTGCTTGCGCGCAAGTTCCATCATCCTTTACATTTTGTGAAATTCCTTTCGTCAATGTGCGACCATCCGTCAGCGTTAACGCGCTTTAGCATCCTTCAGACAAGGTCGTGCACTTTTGCCTGTCACCATGTAAAACAATCAAACTGAAGGGTGGGCGAAACGTGCACACAGCTATTCTTCCCAACCTCCTCGTGGGGACGGAGATCAGACGTGGACACAACTTCAGATCTCCTGTTCACAGTAAGGATGGATAGTTAGCACGTGTTCATTGTAGTGGGTGATACCAGGCGCGCGACTAAAATATGACAACGGGCCACGCGTATAATGACCCGTGCGGCTTTCCTTAACTGCATGCGCGCGTCAGTGTTTCGCCAACAGCACACGAGACGAGCTCGCACCAGACGCGCGAAAATGAATTCCACGGTCAGTGAGGACCAGCGCTGATTTCTTGACGATGACTGTTGTCCATTTTGGGATTTATGAATAAAACGACCAAACGTAGCAAATGACTGTTACCGAAATAACGTTTGCTGCTAAACAGTATGTTAAAATCGAACAGTAGTAGGCACGCTCCGTGGTCTCGTGGAGTCTTCAGCGCTTACAAGACGGAGGCAGCGGCGGCGAGTCTGACAGCGGACGACTCCAACGGCGATTGAAATACGGGGAGCTTTTGTAGTTTGACCAGGGCATCCTTCTCCTTAAAATAATCATCACAGACTCGCAGAGCGGTAAGGGTCATTTTTAGTCAGCATTCTGAGATATTCGTGTGAAGAAGCAGCACGTGCGCGTGAATAGACTTGGGCACGTTACCACAGATTGGTGAGGAGATGGCTGTCAATCAGTTTTGCTTTAAATCTGTTCAGCTATACTTATGGAGGAAATTACATAAACTTTTGTATAAACCACGGCACAATGTTATAATATGAACCTAGAAATGCACTTTTTGTCTTTTCAGACTTCGCTTTGTGCTGACAGAAATATAACGGAAATACGGACTTGATATTTTCTGCTTACGATGCTTTTGCTTGGCCTTAGCGGGGCAAAGCTGAAATTGAGGATTTTGCCTCAGTTCGTGTATGGTTTAGGCTTTTGAAGTCATCTTTTTGACTCCGAGTACAGAGTTCCTGAGAGAGCAGTTAACAGTAAAAGGCACCAGACGCCTTTTTGCTCTTTATTTTAATATGTTACCTTTATGATTTCATTAGTCATTTTGCATTATTACTACCATTTTTAAGTAATTATATAAAATACCTTAAGGCAACATTGTTTTTATTTTCCTTCTTACTGTACTTTTATCCTTATTATTATTATTATTATTAATAAGAAGAAAACATAATAGCATGATTAAGAAGCAAATGTGCTTCACTAGAAACCCTGTTTCTTTTTTCAGACTATTCATTAATGTCTGTTAAAACATTTTTGTTTTGGAGAGGATTGTGGTTACCATCACCATAGAAAGTGTATTTGTGCCCATTTATTCTGTTTTTCATTGTCACCCTATTAGTGACTAACTAAATTTATTCAGTGCTTGGTCCAGGTCTGGTTATTATCTGCTCATAGGAGCTTATATTTTCTGTGCAATACCACTTTTCTGCTCATTGCTCTACACCAACAAGCCTTGCAGGTTTTTGTCACAGTTATGCACCAAAACAGCTGATTACAGTAATTAGCTCATATTAGAGCATGAGCAGATTTCATTAGCAGGGGTGGAGTGATGGAGCGTAACAGAACAAAATATTCTTATTGTGTTTATTGTTTTAAAACAGCTAGTTTTAACGTTTCCATTTTTTTTCTATTATTTCGCTAAAAGATTGCTTGCTGCTTCAGTGAATCCGCTCTATTTCGCTCTTTCAGTTTGCAAAATTGCTGGGAAGGCACATTTGTCTGGACTTCTCCAATATTCTTTTTAAAAGTATAAGACATTTTTCACAATGGCTGTGGTTAAATAGACATAATGACATGGAAAATTAGACAGGGGACAGTGAATTGATTTGCCCAGTGTCAGATTTATGTCTGCAAATGCTCTTCTTTTTCATGTTTTTAATTCTTATTTAATTTATTTCTTGTGTAATATACTGTATACACATAAGTACGTCTGGAAGAGCTTTTGGAAACCACAACAAACTCCTTTCTGTGCGTGCACATTGCCGAATAAAGCTCATTTTTATTTTTTGATTCTACAATGTTATAGAAAAAAATAAGAGACACATCAGGTATGACTGAATTTATCATTGCTGTGCAACTGTGCACAGAACAAAGCAGTTTTTCCCTTGCACCCTATTCCCACACAAATCGTTTGTTAGAGCATTTTCATCTAAGGTCTACATGGAGGATCGATGTGTGATACAGAATTGTTCCCCTGTGACTCACTACACACAATGGACATGTAGATACACATCAGAAAGAAAAGCTATAAAGATAGGGATGGAAATTGCGCTTTGCTTGGGTAAAAGAGAAATGAGGAGCACATTCTGTCTGGCATGCAATTACCCTCACGCTCATGCACTCTAAAGTCCAGGGGCCTCATTTTTAAAGCATGCGTATGCATGAATTTGATCGTAGAGTGTACGTACGCAAAAATCCAGGGCAACGTTCATATTTATAAAAACGGTCTTTGACGTGGAAAAGTGCTTAGCGGCACATCAGGGTCTGAGCAGACGTACGCCGTTTTGCTTGCCTGAGTGTTGCAGGTTTTTGGAAATATAAGCCACTCTTGCCGCTCGTAAAGGATTTGGATGTTGACAGGTGCTCTTCTATATGTCAATGATATCAATTAGACATTGTTAAAACGCTAAGATTTGAAACTGTTCAGCTGCGTGCAATTGCAAGACCATTTGCGATAGATTTTACGTATGAAAGAGACGTACACGCGTTTTGTGTAGAAATGCCTTTAGAAATGATCGTAACATCAAATTTAGCACGGTTTCTACGCTGCATTTTATAAATGAGGCCCCAGGAATCTGAACCGAGAAACCTGGCTTGTGAACAGCTTTCTAGCATAAGCATACACACATAAAGAGGCAAAACAGACCGCTCTGTTCCGGTTGGTCAAACCCAGTTTTGACCACCCAGATCGAGGAGACATCAGATAATTGGAGGAGCTCTGAAGCCTCTCATTTAGTCTGTTACGAAGTCTGTCAATAGATCAAACCATATGGAGATCAGAATAAATGGTGAAGATTTCAGTTTGGCAAATAATGGATTAAAAAATGTATTGAATGAAAAGATTACATTATAATAATACAAATTGTTAAGGTGAACTTCATTAAGTGTAGTAAAAAAAAACTTTAAACCGTCATTTGGTTTATAATTATTTGTTAAGTGTACATCAGGAAGTTTGATAAAGTTTGAGTTTTTATTGAATCATTATTTAATTTCTATTGCTCTGTATCTTAAGCATACATCAGATGAAGCTGATGGTGCAAAATATGTACAGACGGGGAACATTTCTGTATGCTCACTCCCATTGTTGTTAAACAAAATAATGTGCATTGCTTCGATTTTTAAACACTTGATTAACTGGGGCAGTTGTGGCCTAATGGTTAGAGAGTTGGACTCGTAACCAGAAGGTTGCCGGTTCGATTCTCAGTACCGGCAGGTAACAACTGTCGTGTCCTTGAGCAAGGCACCTTACCCCTGTTTGCTCCCCGGGCGCTGCAGTGATAGCTGCCCACTGCCCCGGTGTATGTGTGTTCACGACTTGAAGTGTGTGTGTTCACTATTCACTGGTTGGGTTAAATGCAGAGGTCACATTTCGGGTATGGGTCACCATACCTGACAAAAAATAGGTCACTTTCACTTTCAACTACTTAAACTACTCAAAATAACACATTTATGCACAATTTTATTTATTAAAACTATAGATAGATTGTTTTTAATTTTAATTAGTTGTGTTCTCGAACATGCAGAATACAGTAAAGATTGTAAGAGATGTAGCTGCATGTGTGACTAATGTTGTGGTATCTCAACCCTTGGAGGTCTAAGTTTAAGATGAATGCATTTCTATCGACTTGTGGCAACATATTGATTTCATTCCCTCACTTTAGTCCTTTATCTTTAAAGATGCAATGTAGCTGCAACAAAATGTTTTAAATGATCTGCTGGACAGAATCAAATGCAAATACACTCATAAATGTGTCATTTAGTCTTGCTTGTATTTTGTCACATACTAATACTAATAAGCCTTTAGGCTCTGTGCTCAGTTCAGTTATATTTACATTTAGTCATTTAGCAGACGCTTTTATCCAATGCGACTTGCAGAGAGTTTAGGAAACAATAAAGTGATGTCAAAAGGCAATAATACAATAGGAGTTTTGTTTTTTAGGTCTACTTTAGACCCATGGTTGTACCCTGCAAACATTAAGTGCCATATAAAAAAGCCTTTTTGATATGATCTTACTGTGCATGTAATCGTTCTGTTTTTACCATTCACACACAGACACTGTGAAAAGAGCCTACAGTGTTTATGTGAGCTTTTGTTTGTGTATTCACATATGAGTTTTGTAAAAAGAAGTGTTGTTCTTCTCAATGTGACTCACAATGACTCCGTCATTCTGTGCGATACACACAGCGCACATGTGAAATGTTTGTGTGTGTGGATACAGATCCTCAGTGACATTCCCAGTGGGAAGGAGTCTAATGTGATTCTTTTCTCCACTCAGCTCAGTACCAAAGTGAACCTTTGTCATCTCCCCGCACACACACATGCAAGTGTGCATTTTCAACTTCTGTGGCCGAGTGAGTAAATCTGCAATCAGTATTAATGGTATGTGACAGCCAGGGATGACTGCAAAGACAGGACACACTGAGATAACAGAGGCCAGACACACTCTCACAAACACAAGCCATCCTGATTTAAAGCTTTCTTTCCCATGGTCTGTCCAGCATCATCTTTCTCAAAACTTTCTCTCTCATACACACACAGATCTAGTGACACAACCTTTGTCAAAGACAACTGCATAGGCTCCGTCTACCCAGCCTAGCCTAGTCTGGGTCCTGTCATAGAGAAAAGACATAAAAACATGTACATAACATACTTAGAGAATCTATTAGGTCAGAGTCTTGGGTATGTCTCTGACTCTCTTGATTTTATGAAGCGAGTAAAGTGAGCGTGGAGTAAATCTTATTTCCATCTTTTCCATTCCATCTCTGTTTGTAGACAATAAATGCACATAGTGTGTCTTTCTGTACTGCAAGCAAAAACAAACATAAACTGCATTGACCGAGATTATACAATTTGTATGATACAATTTATACGAGCCAAATAAGTCATTCTTTTTACTTAAACTGTCCTTTTATTGTTTTTTGAAGTACTTTAGTTAGGACATACTTGTTGCAAGGGAGACTCCCCTGCTACAGAAAATTCTCCCCTGCAGAGGTTTGTGTGTGCTTGTACACATGTGGTGTGAGTCTGAATGTCTTTGGACTGGGACTGCCTCCAAAATAAAGATACAGAGAGAGTGATGTAACCCTAAAACTTTTCTCGCATGTCTTTTTAGCTAAACACTTTCCACTTTCTTTGCTGTTAGAGGTGGATGTGCCCTTAATTTACTGGAGTATAGTTAGAAAGGACTTTGAAGACAATTTGTTATTGTACATTTTGTTTCTTTTCCCTATGATCTGTTGCTCCTTCCCTTTCACCTCTAACTCTCCCACAGTGATCCTGCCATGAGCGCAGTGACAGACCTCTTGGTTACATCACCAACGCAAAACATGAGTCCTCCAACACAGGTCAAAAGTATTCGACAGAATGTGTGCGCCCGTGTACATTTGAGTGTGTGTATGAGCTGTCCTTGTTTCCTGTCTTTTCCCCAAGACATGTTCAGAGGGAGTATCATTCACCCATGGCTGGGTTTCCATGGCCACAAGGATAGAGCCAATCAGAGCACAGGGCCACCATGTGCTTCAGACGAGGAAAAAGCCCGGCGGGCTGCACATATGCTAGTGCGCTAACACTAACCCAGCATCTTTGCGTTTGCACGGTGGCTCAACTTCTCTTCCATGTCCCTTCCATTCCATAAATTTATCCTTCGTCTTAAATAGCTTGATGTATTTATAATGTTTTCCCATTTGTTGTGTTTTTTGGTCCTTCCCAAGGGAAGACATGAATAATGAGGGGAAGGGTGGATGGACAGAAGTAGCAGGAAAGAAGAGGCAGAAGTGCCCCTGACAAACAAGCCTTAACTCAACCTGTAAAAATAAAAAAGGAGGTGAGAGGCATTTTCGGGAATGTTTTTCCCACTTACAAACTTTGATGATTTATAATGTCTGAGGAAATGTTTATACAGTGAGAGCGTGTAAGAATAAGGTAGAGAGGAGAGAGAGAACGTATCCATCACTATGAATAGGGAAGTCTCTGTAAATACTTTTCTACAGGTCACTTTTCCTATGGTTAAATATTCATTAAACTGTAATGGGATTGTATTGTTTCCCTGTTGGAACGAATGTGCCCAACGAAATAGAGTTCCATTGTTCAAGAATAAACTCTTCATTTGGACATAGTTTTCATTTATGATGCAATTGTCTGTTGAGATATGGGATTGAGTTTTCAGTGGAGGAAAGCATAGCTCTCTTACTGTCACATAGACTCATTATTGCACATACCTTGATCAAAGGCTTAAAGCTCAGATTTTGGAGAAATCCCCTCTATGGTAAGTCACTGTTTCCATGGAGACTAAAGTATTTCCCCCATGCTCACTATAAGCTGTGTCTTACTTTATGGTTCTTTTGTATGTCCGCCCTTTTCTCTTTTAAAGAGGAGAACCAGGCCAAAATAGGTTTTAATAGCTTATTTTTTTTGGCATTGCATAAAAACCTTTGGCGGCTCATATTTTTGCATCAGCATTAAAGGTTAAAGCCCTTCACCCAAAAATGTCTTCATTTACTTCATTTGTTCCAAATCTGTATACATTTCTTGGTCCCAATGAACACAGAGAAAGATATTTGGAAGAATGTTTGTAACCAAACAGTTCTTGGACCCCATTGTTAATTTCTTTGTTCTGTTGAACACAAAATACATTATTTTGAAGAATGTAGGAAAGGCTACATTTATGGACAAGGTCTTACAGAGAATTGTGTTATTGTGATGTATTTTTCTTCTGGAATATGATATTATACACAGTGTAATCTTGCTGGTTTTGCCTCCAAAGAGACTGCTGGATAGAAAGTATTGATTTTGGGAATAATCTTGTACACTGTCAGTCATTACAAGCCCTGTTTAAATATGATTTTGACATTTATTGTTGGGGATCTTGTCACGAATTGATCGAATACAGGTGTAATCATTGTCCAGAACTTTTAACTGCTCCACACACATTTGACTTAAGGTATAAGAAGTACCACACTGTGACCACCACATTACATTTGTGCATGCTAATGTGTTCTGATGTATCAACAATGAATATCTACCATAATAAACATTGCTGAAAACAGTTGATACTTGTGTTCAGATCAACCCAAATAGATATCAATACCAGATAAAACAAATTAATTAGATTAAGATTAAAAATTACGTTTGAGAGGAAAAGAAAAGCGAGAAAGAGGTCAGCTGGATACACCAAAACTGCAGACAGACTGAGAACAAAGAGATAATGAGGTAATACAGTTCACACATTGTGAACCTCATTGTTTATGTGTGTGTTGATTCATTTTGTATGTGTGTATGTAGACATAAGAGTGTTTCCTGCATCATTATTTAGTAGCAGCAAAAAACTAAGTTCAATGTAATGATATTAAAAAGCTCATCTGTGGTTGTTAAAAACGCATAGGGTCAGGGAAAGAGCTTCATTATTTATACTTGCAAATCAAAAGCTCTCGTGTTTTTTCTGAATTGTTTAAACAATGTTTGTTTGTGTCATTTAGAGGCATTATGTTATTTGCAGACTAACGTTAATGACCAGATTATGTAGGACTTTAGTCTTCTAAACAGATACATGGACACGATTGTAGCATTTTAATAGTCGTCAATTTGGAGATGGAGTAAAAAAATACCAATACCTTCAAAATGGTACATCTGGTGTGTATGATTCCCATCAATTTAACAACAATTTGTGTCAAATAAATACACAAGCCCCGCCAATGACACCAATTGACACAAAGATCTCTGTAAGTGTCTGTGTGTGTGATGTTCTTTATACATTCTTTATAGCAGAAGGAGGATTAGTGTAACTCTTAGAAAAATGAACAGAAGTACATTAGTGTACAAGCATTACATGGACCAGCCTGACAGTATGTTTTTAGTTTATGATTTGAGCTAAAGAAGCAAAAAGCATGCCATTATCAGATTGTATTACAATTCAACATTGTTAAAATGTAATATTCACAAACAGAGATTCAACCCATTCATGTAGATGCTGCCTATTGCCTACAATTGTTGCCCGGGGCTGTTAAGAAGATGGCCGCCAAGTGAACTGACTTGCCCTGAAGGGACTTTGATTAATGCACAATTCCTTCTGGTCGATAAGACTACAGTGTATGTATTCAGTATGGTAACAGAATAATAATCAGGTTCAGGATGGAGGTCAGTTTGTAGCAGTAGCAGGAGGATGAGAGTAACATGGACAACTAGCGTGCGATAGGGATGATGAAGAGTAAGTCTCTTACGTGAGCTGAGTCCAGTATTAACACATGGCAAATACTGGAAACATTTTACTGGGCTTGTAGATACAATTATTCTGCATCTTTTAATAATAGAAAACTGCTAGTGAAAATGTTTTATTTGTAATATGGATAATATAAGAAATATTTATGGCTGCTATTTTTTTTATTCACCTTCTATTTGCACGTGTGACAAAGAAATTAATTCATAGACCAAGACGTAAACAACACTGGACTAGAGGCACTTCCTTTCAGTTTCAGTTTTTTTTAACAGTGCGCCAACATTAGAACAAAATATAACCAAGAGAATGTTTATTATATATGTGAAACATCTAAAGGACCGAAACAGGAAGTGCGTCTGGACCAGTGTTGTTTACGTCTTGCAATGGTGTCTATAGTTAACTCTAGGTTGTACAGGGCTGAACTATCAACCATGAAACACTGTTTCATACTAAACTTTAACTTTAGTATAATATAATGTTTTAAACGTTTTACACAATTTACCATACACAATATTCAAACTATCTTAGTACATTTACATTACATAAAAAAATAATTTTGTCTAAATGAAATGGACATATTTAGCTTACAGCCCTTTACACTGAAACCGCTGCACACCTTCTTGATGTATATGGAAGTGGTCTTGAAAAAGTGGGTGAATGGCTCATAAGCACAGGGTTTGGATGGAAAATATAGTGTCTGTGATTTGATTTCACAGTTCAGCTGAGGAACTAACAATCCAGCAAACACGTTCTGCATAACCCCAAAATCCGGTTTCATGGAGAAGCGGGTGAAGGGTAGAGGATGGATGGATGAATTTAACAGTGACACATACAGGCTCAGAGGTGAATAAGGGAAGAGGGAGAGCTCCGAGAGAGAAGGGATTGGGGGAAGGGCTGCTGGTTCTAAATCTAGTTCGATTCACAAATGCACACATACACAGCATTTCTCTATAAACCGCATCTGTTTTAAGATCATTATTTGCATTTGCACACATATTCAAAGATTATACATGAAATGCAGGCCGCCTTTGTGTAACGTGCGTGAATGTGAGCGATATCGTGTATGTAAATGCGCGCAAGTGTGTGTATTCTGAGCAGTCTGTCTCTTTACCCTCCAGTCATTTACAATTTCTGCATGGTTTGATGAATATGCTCCAGTGTTTGCGTATGTGCGTGTTTAAACAAATGTATACAAGAGAATGAGGGCTAGGTTTAATTTGACCTCGCCGTTTTAAATATACACAGTTATCTTCACTCGTGCTTTGTTCTCTCTGGGTTTAAAAATGTCCTCTCTGTTGTCCTTTTTTCATAACGGTACATTACCATTCATAGAAATGGTGGGCAATATTATTATAATATTCATTTATAGAAATGCCCCGTGGAGCGCTTGTGCTGACATTCTCCTCTTGCTTCTGGAATACCGCTGTCAGCTCTCTGTTGTCTTATTAATGGACTTGTAAAGAAAGCTTTAAAAGCTGTCTGAATGCATGGCACATTTATGTGAATTATGCTGTTTAAATGTTCTGCCTGAACAAACTCCATTAGCTGGATGTAAAAAAGACATAAGACATGACACATGTGCAGCTCACACTTTTAAGTGTATTGACAATGAAACTAGTTATTTTTATTGCTTTCGAATTGCTTTCTTTTGGTTTCTAATAGATTATACGAAAATGAACAACGCTGGAAGTCTTCGTACTGCAGCAAATGTGAGAGTTTGAATTTACATTTTGCTTCAGTTTTTATTATTTAATAAAGGTATAAAAACATGATTATATTAACTTTTACACAGGCACATGCTTTTATCAAAAGAGACTTACAGTGCATTCAAGGTATACATTAATGTATGTTCCCCTGGGATCGAACCCATGACCTTTCCAATGCAACTGCAATGCTCTACCTATTGACTGAAATTATAATAAAAAAATAACTATTTCGCTATTAATATTGTTGTCCCACATTGGTTGTGCACTTACAGCTTCACCCAAAGCTTAAGAAATACACACCAGTTTGTCTGTTTAAATAACATTGTCTCTGAGGAGATTCAACATATTAGACATCGATGAAACACAACAAATACCAAACATGTGTAACCGCCGTGTGTGTGATTTAGAAAACTCCCTTAAGGGATCACTAATCACTTCCCCCAAAATTAGGCAAACTGAGCAGATGTTCCCCACACATAATGTTAAGCTCTTAAATGATCCCTAATGAGAACATCCACTACAACACCTCTTACTCCTTATCTGCCACACTTACTTAAACACACACAAATGTCACAGATGAATACATTTACTCACACAAACAGGCAGATTAGAGTCACTCATTTTTGAATAGACCGTTTCATCAGACGCATGGCTATAGTGGCTAATAATATAACTATTTATATTTTATATAATTTAAATAATTATTCATTTATATTTTATTGTATACACATTGTAATAAATAAACAATTTGTTGAATTTTATTGTATATACATTTTATTAAATAAATAATTTCTTAAATGGGTCATGTAACTTTGTCGCATTTAAGTTTAACCAAGTAACGGTTCTTCTACTGGTAACCCATAATAATACTGGCTAGACATACTTTTAACTTGCTAGCTAATGTCATTTACTTTGGTATTTTTTTTGCTTGTTTCAAAGCAACAACATGAACAAACGTTACTACACAAGCATGCTTTTATGGCCCAAACGGTACACAGTCCCTGCAGATTATTTCTGATAACAAGCAAAAGAAATAACAAGTAAATTACACTAGATAGCAAGTTAAAAGTATGTCTAGCCAGTATTATTTTGGGTTACCAGTAGAAGTAACCGTTATACTTGGCTAAACTTAAATGCGACAAACTTACTAGACCCGTTCAACAAATTGTTTATCTGATCAAATTAATATACAATAAAATTCAATAAATTGCTCATTTATTACAATTATTATACAATAAAATATTAATATAAATTAAATTAAATTAAATATAAGTATTATATTTGATACAACTTATCAACAAACACAGACCGGAAGTACATTTCGGGCCAAGGACGTGAATCCGATGAAACCGTCTATAGATATTTTGTTGTAATTGTGACTTTGAACCTTGCACCCTTTAAGTGCCTCTCCTTAACATTCAGATTATTCTCTACTGTATATTTATGTATATACTGTATTTTGCATATTTACATTCTCACATTAACTTTCTCCACTCACTTTTCTGCATGCTCACTCCAGTCCTTCACGTGTGTGCTCAATATATCTGTCATTGCATTCTCTCTCTCTTTAACATCTTATTATTCTCACCTGCTCATATGTATATTTTTGGTTTAAAGCTAGTCAGTAATGCAAGCTGTCAGCTGTCAGTATGAAAAGCAATCGATCTCAAAAACGCATTTAGCTGACTCAAACATTGCCATTTATGAGGTATGTTCATGATCTAATCCACAGTTATGATTCCCCTGAAGGTGTTTTGATTAATCTTCTAGTTTCAGTTTTGAGAGGGCTGCTATAGTCAACATGTGCTTAATATCTCACCTCATTTCATACCCTGTAAGTATAAATGTCATTTCCTGCAGGGGGTTACTATTTCTTACCCTCTAACTCATCTATAAATGTATGGCTTTCTAACAGCCATTTTTTTGATGAATTTGTAAAAGTTTAAAGCTGACAGCGTGGTATATGACAAAAAGATACATGCCTTTGCGATAAAGCAAGCAAGCAAGAAAGGGAAAGTGTGTGTTTTCTTCAGTTGTAGTTGTACTGAATAAGAAATGGCTTGCTTGCTGCACTTATTGTGTTTTTAACAAATTTATGGAATGATACAGAAAATGCTCAAACTGAAAAAGTTTAGTTCAGCGCTGGATGTTGTAACAGCATTAAAGTCCTGAAACAGCATTAAGTCAAAAGGTGCGTTTCACTTGATTAAGTAGAACGCGAAGCAGACTTAACCATCTTAAAGGGATAGTTCACCTAAAAATGAAATTTCTGTCATCATTTACTCACCCTCTTGTTATTTCAATCCTGTATGACTTTCTTTCTTCTGCAGAACACAAAAGAAGATATCTTGAAGAATGTTGGTAAACGTTGATTGGTTTTGTGTCCTCCATACAATAGAAGTCAATAGGGACCAACAATATTTGGTTGTCAACATTCTTCAAAAGATCTTCTTTTGTGTTTTGCAGAAGAAAGAAAGTCATACAGCTTGTAAATGATGACCAAATTTTGTTTTGTTTTGTGAACTACTCCTTTAACTAAGATTCCATGTTCACATGTTTAGTATGCGAACGGCTTATGCAGTAAGGGAACATCGATTCATCACTTCACAGAAGGTGGAGAGGAAAAATCACCCAACTGTTACCGCCACAGCAATACCAGTCAGAAGAAATGATAAAGTTTACATCTGCATGTAATCATAAATTGTTTTTTATACAAACTAGTGTTGAGAAGCAGTAGGGGTTCTGTCATTTTGTATTTTATGATATTTGCCTCAGGAATGTTTATGAACTGCTATGACCATTGATGAAGAACATGTTTTCACATCAGACTACATCAAAATTTTGTTTTATATTGCATGACTGTTATAGTAGAGCTTTAAATCTGTTAATACTCAATTAATTGCTATATATATATATATATATATATATATCAGGGCTCAACAATAAGGACTGCCCAATGGCCCTGGGCCAGTATGGGAGGTGCCAGAACTGTTACTTGCTCAATCGGGCCAGTGTTGTTTTTGCTTGCTTTTTACATTTTTTTTATTTAAATATTCTCAAGAAGACACAAAAGATAACTTGATTCAGTTCTCACAGGCTGTTTGAGATATGCCCGCAGCCGGAAACAACACACAAATTAAATACTGAATTTAGTTCTCTTTCACGTCTTCTTACTCTTAAACGGACATATGCACAATGATGTCTCTCATAATAATGAACTCATGTGTTACAGTATACTAGATATGTGCATCTCTTAAAGCGGCAGTTTAAAAAAAAAAGGTTTTAATGTTCATCAAACAACAAAGGACGAAGACAAACACTCACTGCTCCTGACTGATTAAATTATAACTTTACTAAGGTTTAATCTATATGTAAGTGTTGTTTTACATTATATATTTTCTGTACCCGATAACTACTATTAGACCAACCTGAAACTATAATTTTTATTTGTGAGTTTGCTTTAATACATTTATTTGTGCTAATGCACATACTTTGATTACTTGTTCTTATTTTATGACCAACTGATTAGTTGTCTTTAACAATATTTGACATTTCTGTGATTTACATGGGTAAAAAAAACAACAAACAAACAAATAACCAGACAATGTTATTTATTTATTTTTTGGGGGGGGCCAGTGAAACGTTTGGCAGGGCCGGTACTGAATCACTTGCCCGATCATGCCAGGTGAAAAAATACTTAGTGTTGACGCTAGGCTATATATATGTGTGTGTGTGTGTGTGTGTGTGTGTGTGTGTGTGTGTGTGTATATTTAAAAGATTTAAATTTAAAAGATTTTTGGAACTATAAAGAATCTAAGCACCCATTAACTACTGCTAACACCTTGTGAAATAAAGGATTGGTTACTGCCTGTATCTGTGACATAAAACGTCTGCTGTGCGTCTGCATCTAGTTACCACACATTAATGCTTTAATTAATCATTGAGTTAATACCACACTGATGACCTATAATTACACACTATAGTTTTTACATCCTGCCTCTAACTAAACTGGAAGAGACTTTATGGCTTTACTGCTGTGGGTTTTGTCAGGGATTACAAGCTGGTGTATGGCAATCAGCTTCTGCTGCTTTTTGTCTATGAGGTAGACCTTTTTTACTAGAAAACTAAAGCAAGATATCATACCAGTTCATTAAGAAATGTTTTTTTGTTAATTTGCACTTTGGGTCCTTTAATTCCTGTGTTGCCTCGGAGGTCTTGTATAAAAATTACCTTCAAAATATCAATTTATAGCATTTTAATATTAAATTGACAACAAACATTTTAATCCTAGATGTTAGATGTTTGTTCTTCACAGCGCATTCTGTCTTTTTAACAGTAATTAAATATCTGCCCTCTTACCACTAATTAAAAAGTGTTAGATACACAGTTCATAGGCGGGTGCTGGGACCCCTGGGGAGGTAGAGGTATGACAACGTTTTCTTTCTCTCCCTTTCTCTCTGTTCGTTATGTATTTAACAGGGTTTGTATCTGAGTAACTGCGTATTCATGACACTTTATAAATGCCTCAAGTATCGCTCTACTCCACCTCCCCACTATACATGCATAATCATATGCAAAGTGTTTCCCTCTGATAACAAGTCATTGTACATTCAAGCCAAATCTCAACCAGATTCCACAGCAGCAGTCGTTCATCATAATAAGTTAACATATAATAGTTCACCTTGGCTGCTTAAACACAGAATTGAGAATATGTTGTGGTCAATATGCATGCTAGGCTGAACAAATAACTGAAAATTGTGCATATTAAATACATCATACATACAGACGCAGAAAAAAATATCCATTTCAAAGACCATTTTTAGTTTATTTAATGTGTTTAGGTAGAATTATTAATTATTTTATTCTTTGAACTTTCTAACACAATTTCTCCCGCAATGCAACAGTAGTATTTGTAAATATATTTATAAGATAAGTTTAAAAAAAAAATTGTTTATCTGATAACCTCACAGTTTTCATGTGTCTTGTCATGCTGTCTTTCACATTGTTGTTAGATGACTTTGCCACTACTGAGGATTTTGTTGGAATTCAACAGACTGGCCACAATACATCTATAAATGCCGATTACATGAAAATTTGGAATGATCGCTTAATTATTTTCTGCAGCTTTACATTTTGCAAGCATATGTATCTTAATTATATAAAAAAGATGACATGATTTGATTTTTATGTAACATAAACACATGAAAAGGAATGGAGCCAATTCTCAACATCACTAATTAATTTAATTTAATTGTTGTGTATAAATGTGTATTGATGACCTTGGAAGATGTAAACAACACTGATCGTACACAAACGTTTGAACAAAATACAACCAACAAAACATTTATAACAAAATCAAAATGTTAAATGAATAAATTTAATTATACTGTATACATAAGAAATTAAATAAAAAAGGGTTCTATACAGTTTAGGGATAGTTTAGCATTTTGGTGTATTTACAGTAGCATCATTTCTAGAGATAAACATTTTGATCAAATTTAATCACTAAAGTTTAAGAAGAGCAGTGCTTTTCGGTTGTCATCTCAGCTATAATAAAATTACAGAATTCATAGAAGTTTGAGATGTTTGAGTAAAAAGAATGCTGTAGAACACACATAGAAGTGACATGCACACATAATAGTGGGCTTTAAAACGCATTTCAGATCTATATAATGCTGGATCAAATAAATATATGCAGTTTCTGTCATAAATAAACACGTTATACTTTATTTTGAAGCAACAGTAAACTTTAATCTTTAACGTTAAATTCCATCCATCCCTAATCTACAACAGACTGCCTCCATAACAAATCCTAATTACTGGAGAAAATGTTTTCATTGAACGTGCCAACACCAGAACGTCTCTCTCTCTTCCTCTCACTCTCTCTCTCTCTCTCTCTCTCTCCCTTCAAACTAATATACTCACATTAAAATGATTGTTCCCTTATCGCATTTAGGGAATGTGTGTCGAATTTTAATGAGATTTTTCCCACCGACTGTCTGTGGAAGTAGCTGTGAAATCCTGCGATTGTAATCTCGCCCCTCTCTTTACTGCGAGAGAAAGGCATAAGGAGAGAGGCGTATAGATAAGAAATGGTTTGGATAAGAATGCAAGAGCTAGAGATCGCTGGAAGCTCTAATTTAAGCCATGACCAAAGATGGGCAGATGAATACAAGAGCAAACATTAGGAAGTTCCCTTCGTTTCAGAAGTGTGTTGTGAAAAAGCTGAAGAGAGAAAGAAGGGGGGGCTTTAGAGAGAGTAGGCGGTGGGGTTAAGCGATAAGGTTAAAGAAGAAAGATATTGTATACTCACTTATCTATGACAAGTGTGCATGACTTTGTTCTCTTGTGTATGTGAGGAGAGGTTTTTAGTTACGTGCTATCACCCCTAATTTCAGCTTTCCTGTCTGTTTCCCCCGCCATCAAAGATATTAACCCACCCAGCAGCCCACATCAAAACCATAACACTCCCCCCTTTAAACCACAACCTCCTCTGACCCAGTTTTTTAGGGTAAACAGGGCTATTGTGTGTTTCTGAGACTCAGCATTCTTTATTGCGACAAGCATGTTCATATACACTTGTGTATGTATGGGTCAAGCGTTGCTTTAAGGTCAATGCTCTCAGATCTGCAAGGCTTCTCTAATAAATAAAAGGATGTTAGGAGAGAAAGCAGACACAGTGAAACGGAGTCATTGAAGACAGAATGTACAGTATTTGTGAGTACAACCGCTTTACAGGGTGCGCTTGTGTGACGTTTTACAGGCGAATATGTCTGCAGTTTGACCTGAGTTGACTTCAGCTCAGAACAGGTTTCATGTGGCTCGAAGTTTCTTAGCTGATATGACATTTTATATTTTGTGTGTGACACTATGGTTGAAGATTAAGAGTGAGAGAGAAGAGGTGTAAATGGGGTTATAGATTGGCTTTGATGGGAGCACAGGGGCATTTTGCTGAGCATGTACACTCTTCCTGCCAAAGGGCCGGGCAAGAAAACTGTGTGTGTGTGTGTGTGTGTGTGTGTGTGTGTGTGTGTGCGCATGCTATAGACCCAGTAACAGTAAAGATTTTAATCAGTAAATAGCACCTCTGTTCCAGTGTAATGCCTGGCCTTGAGTGACTTATTGCTTTTATAAAAATGGCGCAATATCCACCCATAATAGAGTTAATTAGACTAACTGTTCACCACTGCCAAGCAGCTTGATTCATTAATATAAAATGTGAAGTCATAGGTTTTTGCTTTTTGCAAATGCTGTTGCATCTCATCCTATCAGAAGTATCCGTTTTCTACCACAATGTTTTCTATGAAGTGCAAGAGCGGGTCACATGTTAGATTAGGGTCCAATTCTCATTAAAAACTATTAACTACGCCTTTTGCCTCTTAATTATTGCTACTACGACGATGACTTACGACCAAAACACGCTATGAAGTGCTGTCAAAAGCATACCACACCAATAGGTGGGGATATAACCCTAACCATAAAGCCGTGTTGGCCAATCAGAAGCCTGGAATCTGACGTCAAACAAAGAAGATAGTGGCACGCATTCCAACGTCATAAGCCAAATCTCTGGTTTCACCGTCTACACGACAACACTGAAAATGCAGTTTCTAAAAACCTTCACCCTGGCCGCAGTTTTCAAAAGATTTCGGTTTCAGTGACCGAGTACAGCATTTGCGTGTGGACGAATGTCCAAACCTCATAGAAAAAGCTGCGGTTTTGAAAATACCCGTGTTCGTTTAGAACCATGGCTAGGAACAAGCTAACCAATCACTACTCTAACCTTATCAGCCAGTTTGTACCCTATAATTGATTTGCTCTTGTCGCTAACCAATCATTACGTCAGAAACAGCCAATCTCCATAAAAACTGGCTGTCGTTCACACTTCATTATATTGTTATATATCTGACACTGTGTTTATATACTCGCCAACACCGATTTTCACTTGCATTTGGCGCATGAAGAGCCTTGCGTACAGCCAGTGAGAATGGCTAATAAGCAGCTAGTTGAGCATGAGAATTGGACCTTAATTTAAAGTGTTACTACTGTCTTTCTGAAACCTCATATCTTCATATTTCGTGATTTTTATTTTATGCCATAAATCATTAAAAGTACAGTCTTTTTGCCATTTTCTGAAACCTTTTTCCCTGTTAAAATGTCCCTGTGTGTTTACTTGTTATAACTATGCTAATAGTTTTATATTAACGCTTCGATCTCATTGAGTAATCTTGTGAAATAATAAATGCATAACAAACAGATTAGTTATTTACCTAGTTATCTGCCCCAGAGTCCTTTGACATTTGTGTTGTTTCAGAAAAGTCTGTTGTGGCAGAATAGTAGTGTGGAGGCACAATTTATTTTGTGCTTGCATATCTAATACACACAAGAACATTTTATACCATTTTATGGTTATTAGTTGACTCCCTGTGGCCACAGTCTGCGTGTGGGGGCGAGTATTTGTATATCCATTTGTACATAGAAGTCCCTTTGGGGATGAATGCTGTTTCAACCTTGGGAGAGAGAGAATTAGATGAGATAATGCAAGTTGAACATAGACATGAGGAGTAGATGCCCATCTCATGTTCTTGACTACTTTTGTAGTTTTAATTAAGTGCTTGCATGAAATCTTTTGTCTTTGTGTGTATGTGTGTCTACACATGAGTCACGCTTCAAGTCAACGTTCCTCACCCCTGGTGCTTCTATCAGTGTTGTGAGACACAGAGTTAAGGTGAAGGGCTAGTGGGGGGCTGCTGGACGGAAAGGAGGGCAGGAAACACACCAGCACATGCCCGCTGCTGTGGTCTTCGTTTCGGCAGGTGGAGCAGGAAAGTCCTGGACCCTCTGGGCCTGTTGAGTTTGCAATGAGAATTTTAGAGAAGGACAACTGTGACCTTTATGGAGATATAATGAGTTTATAATTTTTTTCTCTCTCTCACACACACTCATACAACATACTTGGACATATATTATGTCTTTATCCCATGTGTTTGACTGCTCAGATGTAACCTAATATGGTCGTAGCAATCAATATCTCATGCTTTATTGGATGCAGGAATCCAAACATTCGTTTCAAAAAACAAGCAGAGACAAACCAGAGGGGTCACATACACCCGCTCACCAGAGCCTGTCAAAAGCTGTTCTCCCTCAGGGAAGATTTGTGTGGTTCAGGCTCATTGCTTCAGGTAATTGTGTCTGTGTATGTGCATGTGAAAGTTGTGTTCATTGAGTCTCTCAGCTGACCTTATATTGAGCAATGGCTGTGCACACAAACACAACATGACAGACAGATTTTAATTGAACTTTTATACAAAAGCTGTATTTTAAATTTAGTGTTATCAGTTATGCAAATGTCAGCAAATTAGAATTGTGGCAGAACAGTTCATGTATTATTTCAGTAACTTCAAAACATGAATAAATAACAGCAGTAATAATTATGGATGTAATTGTGCCACAATATATGATGATACAAAAAATGTGATATGTATTGTATATAGAGCTATGATGATTTTTTAAAGATATAACATGTTTAATACTATTGGTTTAACGTGACCCTTATCAGTATATAGAATGTTTTTTTTGCTTTTACTGCACTAGGAATCCTTCTCTCTCTCTTTTATTTTTCAATGACAGACCTTTTCCATTTTTATTATTTACATATAGAAGGTTCAATTAAACGTTTAATGTTGCAAATGTTGTCACAAATAGTATCTACAACAATGATGCTATTGAAATGTTAATGCTTTGGAAATAAATTAGATTTTTTTTTTTATTCAGTCATATCATGATCCTTTTAGTCACAGTTTCACATCAAGCTTGTAGTTAAATATTCATAACGCACTAATATTATCCTGTATATGTGTTTTTTAAAGTTCAAAAGATAAGCAACGCTGGGAAAAAATCATAAAAACAGTGTTTAAACCAATGTGAAGCGAACAACGAAATAGAAATACATTTTATGTATTTTTAAATATGTATATAATAAATCTGTATATCAAGATAAATATGTATATTTATCTTAACCCAGTTTTTTATTCTTATAAAAATTCAAATAGCATTTCTTTATTTATATTTGACTGGTCGTGCACACTAATTTAACTCTTAACATTTATTTTTATGTAATAAATGACTAACTAAAAAGTTTATATTTACTGCTACATTGAAAGTCTTAATTGTGATCTATATACTATGTTATTGAGTTGTATAATATATTATATCATTGTTTCACACTATTGCATTTGCTGTGGTCTTACATTAGATTCTCTGTGTTTGCCAACAGAGTCTGTGAGCTGTGCAGTGTGGGACGCTGTCTGCCCCGTTGTCATCAGACGTCATGAGCTGGAGCTTCCTAACGCGTCTGCTGGAGGAGATCCAGCACCACTCCACGTCGGTGGGGAAACTCTGGCTCACCACGCTAGTTGTCTTCCGCATCGTACTGACTGCAGTGGGCGGCGAGTCCATCTACTACGACGAGCAGAGTAAGTTTGTTTGCAACTCAGGCCAGCCGGGATGCGAGAACGTCTGCTATGATGCCTTCGCGCCACTCTCACACGTGCGATTCTGGGTCTTCCAGATCATTCTGTCTGCCTTGCCCTCTCTGCTTTACATGGGCTACGCAGCCAATAAGATCTCCCACAGCGAGGACTTGCGGGGTGGAGCGGGGGCTCCAGCGGCTGATGGGAAATCTGGTGGATACACACAGAGGAGGCCGAGGAAGATGTATTTTGGGGCACGACAGCACCGGGCGGGACACGAGGACGGGGAGGAGGAACGGGAGGATGACCCCATGATCTACGAAGTGCCTGAGATAGACAACTCAAGAAGAGAGCTGGTCCCACCGAGACCCAAGCCAAAGGTGCGTCATGACGGACGGCGGCGTATCCATGACGACGGGCTGATGCGAGTGTACGTGCTGCAGCTGCTGACGCGATCCGCCCTGGAGGCGGGCTTTTTGGCGGGACAGTACCTGTTGTACGGCTTTCGCGTGGAACCCGTTTTTGTGTGCTCGGATAAGCCCTGCCCACATCATGTCGACTGCTTTGTTTCACGCCCCACCGAAAAAACCATCTTCCTTCGAATCATGTACGGCGTCAGCTGCCTTTGCCTACTACTAAACCTGTGGGAAATGATTCACCTGGGGGTAGGAACCATCGGCGATGTATTGCGCAAGCGAAATGCATCAGCTGCAGATGACGAATACCAAATGGGCCTGCTGGCGGCAGGGGGCGTGTCTGTCGGAGTGGGCGGGCCTGCACTTAGTGAAGGAGAACCAGTAGGCGGAGTCGGGGGAGGTGTCGGAGAAGCAGACTACGTTGGTTATCCCTTCTCCTGGAACACCCCATCTGCACCACCAGGCTACAACATCGTGGTGAAGCCTGAGACCATGCCATACACAGACCTGAGCAATGCCAAGATGGCGTGCAAGCAGAACCGCGCCAACATCGCACAGGAGGAGCAACAGCAATACGGTTCCAACGAGGACAACTTTCCATCGGCGGGTGAGGTCCGGCCACCGCCGATCAATAAAGACGTCATCCAGTTAGAGGCGGCGATTCAAGCCTACACCTTGCAGCACCATGCCAATAATAATAACCACGATGACCTGAACGACAACCATGACATCGACGAAAAGCCTCAGAGTAACATCACCACAGCACCGCAGAAGGAGCGAAAGCATCGGCCCAAGCACGGAAAAGCTGGGAGCGCTGGAAGCAGCAGCAGTAGCAAATCAGGAGAAGGCAAACCTTCCGTTTGGATCTGATGCTCACACGTATACCTACGTGTATTCAAATGACGTTTTTCATGATGCAAACACTATTCCATTCATACGCGTTTTTTAGACATATTGCGTGGATCACACAGCCAACGCACACAAACCGAGAATATGCTGTATGTCTTTTTGAAATGCTTTAAGTGCCTTAAAGAAACTCAGAGAATGAGATGGATTTCTTCCTTATTCTTGATCTTCTGCACATAATCTTGTGCTCTCAAGATTATGTCTAGCTTTGGGAACATCCCCTCCACAATCCAGAAAAGCTCATTAATTTCTGACATTTGGAACTTTTTAGTGAAAAGAAAGTTGAGAAAGTCTTCCTATCGGATCCCTTTTGGAACATTACAATCCGATTCCAAGCCAGCTGTCTTCCTATTTACAGTATTAAACAGAAACTTTGTATCACAATGCCAAGCTATAGCAATGCAACGATGTAGACGAAGTAAGAAATGTAAAAGGCATTTTACATTTGAATGCAGTTGTGGCACGGTGAGGTTTTTAAGACCCCACAAAACTGAACAATCTGTCTCTGAAATAAGCTGATATTTGTCTTCTTACACTTACAGACACATACATTCACACAAACACATATATTACATATTTTATTTTCCCTCTTTGTAGCTATTGGAATTACATCAATCTAATGCCTTTAAGTTAAGATTCTCATTTTAGGACCCCTGTGTTTTGTCTAGGATCTGCTTGCTCAATATCCCTTAACAAAACTCAAGATCAAGATCTTATTCTATTGTTATACTATCCCCTGCTGGCTAAATAAATAATTGCAGGCTAGGCAACTACAGTCTTAGTACATAAAAGTACATAAGAAATCATGTAGATGCATATAAAAATATTTCAATCAATTTATGACAACATTCTTTCATTATAAACACACTTGAATCTAGCCAATCCATGTAGCAGGTCTAACTTGGATGCTGAGCTCCAATCTGAGACTTTAACGGTGCAGCAGCCTCTATAAGAGGACTGACAAAATCCAGACACCATGTCATGCAATTTAGATATTTACCTAAAGAAACACAGATACACACACGCCGAGTCTTCCGGTTTCTCTCTTACTGCCACATTCCAACTCGTGAGACTTTGCCTTTATGTGGGATGTTAATAGTGAAGATTGCCATGGGAGACCAAATACTGTTTTTTCATAATAAAGTCTTCATGCATCTATGCAGTCGTGCTGACTGAGGAAAACACGCCATAAAACACAACTGCGTGTGCCTATGTGTGTGCGTGCGCGTGTAGCTGTGGCGGAGGAGATTGCATGAATGCATGCGAGTTATCTTCGATTAATGAATTGGAAAGAAAAAAGATGAACCCTTTACATATCAGCAATTCAGCATTACCTATGTATGCTGAAGATTGTGGCATTAGATTCACGGTTCCTATAAGCGAGACTTGACTTGTTTGTATTTTTAAGCGTTGATTTGGTTTCTTTTTTATTCGATTTTTTCGACATGGAATTCTCTTTAATAATGGCCATATGATTAAAATAAAATTGGTTTTGTAGGATTTTATATGATTTCATTGCCTTTAATTGTAAAATAAGGATAATAAGTAAATACAATTCGATGTACAGTATGTACTTATGGTAACCCTTACAAATACGCTTTTTAATGTTTTTGGTGAATTGTACAGTATGTTGCTTGATTCAATATGGATTGTTCCTCTTGTCTTTGTTTCTTTTTTTGATGGTACAATCGGTTTCTTGAAATGAGACCCTTATGATTTTGCATGCGAGGGAGATTAAGAATGTTTATAAAAAAAGGAATTTCCCTGAAACTCCTTCCAATGAAAAACTTTAAATAGCAACAAAAATGATTCTGCGGAGTTCAACTTTGTGGGTGTGTTACAGTTTTCAGCAGCTGTATTTCAAGAGCTCCAGATGGAGTGAGCGTACGATACCCCTTTGCCTCACATCTGAGCACCACTTTGTGTGTGTGTGTGTGTGAGTGTGTTTGTTTACATTTGTGTTAATGTGTGTGGACTCTGGGTTAGGCGAGGCTATTTTTTTTAATCGAGAGCCTTAAAAACCCTCTCACATACTTGTGTCAGCAGTCTGAGAAAGATACTAATGTATGTGAAGCTACTTCACTTCTGAGTGTGCTTTTTTTGACACTTTGCTTTCAAAGCAAATCTTTGCAGCAGGGTCACAATAAGGTCTGATGTCAGTCTTGGTTCAGACTTGTGTGTGTAAGTGAGCATGGAACTGTGTGTTTCTATTTATTGTACGTCCCTGGTTATGGCCGGGATAATTCATACCCTTATCTATCTGTAGGACGTTTGTCCTGACTGATGTGTGTTTCTATACGTGTTGTCGCTGTGTTTGAAAATGAGACTGAAAAAAGGATTTCAATGTGCCAAGCTGGATTGTCCAGAGATGTACAATTATTTACAATTTTGGAAACCCTTCTTTGGATTTGATAATGCATGTGAGCTATTTTGTTAATAAAACATGTCAAATGTGAATTGCTGTGTGTTAGAAAAGTGTTGAATCGCTTTTTTGTGTTCCTCAACGTTGGATAATGTGTTTGTGTGAAGAAATGTTATGTGTGAAATCATGTCACTCTTATTTATGTCCAGATTCAGAACATCAAATTCCTTGGAATTGGTGAAGCAGGTTTTCTCTGAGAGCGTAGATTTGATAAAGCATCAGATTGACTTGTAAACCAACACATTTAAAAAAGCAGTGTTGAATGAGGTGTCCATCGGGAATGCCTTTTAAAGGAAAAGGCGTGCAAACACAGATGCAGGAAAACCGGGTCGCTAGGCCAATATGGGAGGAATCCCTAGAGTGTGTGCAGAACAGCTTGCAGTGTTTTGAAAAACAAGTGTACATCTGAACCTACTGCCAGCATGTTGCAAGCAAAACACATAAAACAAATTACAGGGCTGCTGTCTTAGTCAGCATGGATTATAAATGATTTCACTTACGTTATAATTCAAGGAATTTTTTGGCAGTGAAAGTCCTTAAAGGCTCTGTATAGTTTTACCAAAATGTTTAATAATATGTGGGTAGTTGACAAATATACCGTACATGTGTCCGACTTTTATGGTGTGACAGCAAAAATGTCGAACAAAAACATAATAATAATATATTTTTTGATATTATTCATATTTATCATATAAAACAGCATAAAAGAGATTTATCTTCATTGTTTGTTCTTGTAAGTTTTTGCTGTCACATCAGGACACATTTATGGTTTATTTGTCAAATACCAATGTGCATTGTGCACATTCACTGATTTCCTGTAGCACTGCTTTAACAATGCAAAGATCATTGATACATCTTGCATTTACATTTGCGTCCCAGCAGAATGTGGTGTTAATGACCTGACAACATTATGCACCTTGTTTTTATTATGGTCAGGTCCATTTTGAAACACAATAAACACAAAGACTGTTTTTTTCCCCTAAAAGTATATCTTTAATTAATAATACGAACCAAATTGTGTTCCATACAGTCATTCACTCCTATGTGAGCCCTTTCATGCTTACACTGGGTGCTTCAAACTGCACATTTAGATCTGCCACTGTTGTCAGCGTTTACACCTCCTGTTTTAATATCGTTTCATCCTGAAATCCTATTGTCATGTTTTAAATAATCCAGACATTGAAGACTAATGTCCACATTAATTCGGATACATTTTAAATAAGCGTTTTCCTCTCTCCAGACCACCATTTTCAAATGCTTTTTTCATCGACATCCAACATCTTTAAATGCTTAAGCTTTTTCACATGTTCAGTAAATCATGTCACATGTATTCTACATATTTAACAAGTGAACAGCCGGAAACTAGGCACTGTCATATTGTTTTATGCTTAGTTGACTTTCAATAACTTTCAAATTAATTTACTTTCTATGGACAAAAGCTCTCAGTAAAACCAACTCTCCAAAAAGATCAGTTTTTCAAATGTATCTAGTTTAATGCGCAAGAAGCTAAGATCAAAGATCTGGAATCAAAGACTCTAGTCTAGAGTTATGCTGCCTTCAAGTGAAGTCGGACATATCATATTCACGTATCCACACACATGAATACTCAAATGAAAGCCTGAAACTCAGGATTATAGATGATACATAAGTGGGGTGAGTCGATATCCAAAACGATGGAATGCAAACTGTTGTCAATTTTACAAAATCATTTCTATCCTACATGCAGTATTTTAATAATCATATAAGCTCAAATGTTTTATTCAAAACCAGTGTACACGTTATTGGAATAAAATTATATCAAATAAAAGATTCCTATCTCTTTTTGCCTGCCTGGGCACATTATAGGTTTATAAAATGGGTGTAGCGTCCACTGGAACTGTTGGAATTTGTTTGTACCGTATTTTTTCTACCTAAATGTGTTACATGCCGTCATAATGAACGACCCATTAAATGGCATGAGTTTCCCAGGTTCACATGAAGGCGATGATATATTCAGTGTTCATGCCATTACAGCTTATTCTGCACACCTGAGATCGGATCAGATTAATTACTGCTTATTTTTAAAGAGAACAGACTGGCACTTGTGATGAATGAGAGGCAACAGCTGGAGGAGCACCAATAGTGAGCATGGCCAAGACTGACTAAGGCAAGAGCGCTTGAAGGAGTGCTTAGGCAGAGATACTCTTATTATAGTGAGATAGAAGGGTCTGTAACACTTCCAATTGGAGAAAGCGTAACGTCTAACAACATCCATTAAAATAACTAGCCTCTGGTCGTCTTTCCTGCGTTCTGCTTAAGCCAATGTGTTAGCATTACCCGTTACGGGGGTTTTTTTTAGCTGAAGGCTGCAGGCTTTCCATCTAGTGGTTTTGGCTTAGGGATCTTTGGGGAGGATGCAAGTCTGGGAGTCATTTTCCTAATTAAATTCCTTCACAGTACGGAGGCGAAATGTGCGTGTGTAGATGTGCAAATTCATCTCAAGGTAAAGTGTGTGTGCGCACAGCAATACAAGCAATATAGATTCATAACCTCACTGCATATTCACGTTCAAAGCTGCTTTATTTTCACTAAGGCCTCTGTGAAAATAAGCTGCTGAAGTGGTATTCGGTGGGGATTAAGGCCCACAGGTTTTACCTGCGACTCGGTTGACAATCCCCCAGGTGTATATGCACCACACCTTGCTTGTGGAGTTTTAGTAAATGTTCAAACTCAGTTGGCATGGAATGCACATTCTTTTTACTCTCCCGATCATCATAATAATGGTTGGTGATCGGCCGACTGTCATGTGGATGTTTGTTGAAAGGCCAAAAGCCGTACAAATGGACGTTAGCACAAATCTCCAGCGCTAAGCTGGCCACGATGAGTCCCGTGCTGGGGCGTACCGAGTTGAGCCCTCGTTCACGCCAGAACTTCGACAGTCTCCTCAGGTAGTCCGGGTTCAAGAAAACAGGCAGCGGACCTCTGCCGAAGTCCTCCAGTGTGTAAAAGGCACGCAGGGATACGGGCGTGTTGTGGCCGTAGGAAAAAGCAGGTAGCAGCAGTAAGGCCTGTCCGTATGGACGGAGGCTTTCCACAAACGGACGGCGTCGATCCATCAGTCCGCTGTACCTGAAAGAAATTACATTTTTGTTTTATTTTAATCTTTTGTCTTGTCTCTTAAAGAGGGGTTAAATATCGGAGAGAATGTCACAGTCTTTCAGGGATCAGTAAGATGTTGTGATGAATGCAAAAGCAAATAAGAAAAATCATTATTTTAAAGGCTTGGCAGAGAACAATCTTATCTTGAATGAAACTGAAATTTCCATACTGAAAAGTTCTCATTTGTTTTACGTCCAGTACAGACCATTCCAGCGTTTGTATTTAAACAGGAAGAAGTTATCGAATAAGCGAAAGTCAGTGTTTGGTAAATGTTAAAAGACACCAAAAACATGTTTACAGAATGGCGACTACCTGGAATCAGATAGGCCTACTGACTTGGTTTAAAATAGTAAGGTTGTCACATTCATAACTAATGGCTTTAAAGCTGTGAAATTTTCTTTGGTGGATTTTAAAAGTGAAATGCATTTGAGCCTATTACAGTAACTGACACAAACTCAGGTCACCCGCCCGGCAGAATATCTTAGCTAGGATATGTTTATTTTGTATATAATGTACAGACGGTATCAAAGACTTACTTCTCATGAAGGATGCTGGGATTTGCAGTCACCAAGTTTGTTTTGTTGCCCACATCCTGCTCATGTCCATTCCCCAATGGCGGAAGATTACATCTAACAATACAGGGGTGGAGAAATGTTCATTGATCTTATAACGGCCCACATTACAGTCTCTAAGCTGAATGAATAAAGTTGATGAAGTTAATATTATAGATGACATGAAGTGATTCAATACTGACCTGATAACAAACTGGGCTGAATTTATTTTCTCTCCACAGCTGCTATTGGACAAAATACCCCCATTCCCCACCACAGCACACGATTCGAATGTTGCATTTCCAAAGGGCTGCTCCTACACACACACACACACACACACACATATGCTCAAAACAATGAGTTTACTAACAAACATATGTTTAATGCAAACACATACAGTATAAAACAAACAGAACAGTGAAAATGTGCCACGAATATCTTCCAAAACGGCTTAAATGCATTTATTTCATTTAAGTCACACGTACTACCTTAGCAAAGATGCTGAACAGAGCAGGTGTCACCTGCAGTGGCTTTCTCCTCTCTCCATCATAGACAACATTTGACCCCAGTGGTGTGTTACTCTGTGTGACCACAGCCTTAGACACAGCGTGACACTTGCTGCTTAATAAAGACCTGAAGGGATACAGACACTTTATTAACAGGAAATCTTTGCTCCTGAATTTTTATGGGGGTATTTCTACATTTTCTTAATGCTGAATGTGAGTTTCTCTGAGACAGTAAATACAAATATGTGACCCTGGATAACAAAACCAGTCTTAAGGGTAAATTTTTTTGAAAATCTGATCAATAAATAAGCGTTCTATTGATATATGGTTGTCCATCAGAGGCGCTGTAGCAGGCCGCTGCTAAGAAGAAACAGGTTTGTTTTAACGCTCTCTATTGGCTTACAGCTGTAATAACGTTGTGGAGAATAGATGAACCTAAAAGCTGAAATTCTAAGCTTTACATGGATACTATATTTGAGAGTAATTCCCAAAGAGCGGCAGCAGCGAGTGAAGTTTGTAGACGTGTTTCTGGGGCATTTTTCTGGGCAAGTTTAGATATATTTATGGTAGGAAATTTACAAAGTATGCTTTTGGTTGTCAGTTTCAGTTGTATTTTTACCCCGAGTGATGGTTCGTTTTTTGACCCTACTGTAGACCCTAACACACTGACTCTGTTGTGTTACAGTCATGTGAAGATCTATAAGTAAACCAAAAACACAATAGCCCTTGAGCGTATAGGGCATCAATAGCCATACAGACAGGGGACAAAATCAGATCGTAAGAATTTCTGCAGGCCTGGACTGACTACCCTGAGCGCAGGGAGAATTTCCTGTGACCTGGTGAACAGTTGTGTCCTTATACTTTTAAAATGTATATTTAACCACTATCATTTTGTATTATTTTGTGCTTGATCGTGTCGCTACAGTTTGGGCCTAGCACACATAAAAAAACTGCACTATGCTTTACTTACTGTATAGACCACTTCTGACATAGTAGCTTTAGCTACTAGCGTTTACTAGTATAAAAATATACTATACGACTTACTAAAGTTTATTAATTTATTAATTATTAATACTGTACTGTGCATTTCCAAAGTAGACCGTCAGGGGGCGTTCCCTTAAGTGTGTCACGTAACATGAAAATTTTGGTATCCACACACCAACAAACACAGCAAGTTTATTATAAATAATATACACATAACGAGAGCAAAGAGGAAGCTGCCTGGCCATGTTTAATGTCACGCCAAATAAAAACCTTTCCAGAAGAAGTGAAACGTAACAACATGTTCTGGGCTTTCAGTGCAGGTATGTCACATCTGTAAATACTGTAACGTAGTGCTTGCTAATCACCGTAATTTCAATGCTAGCAAACGTTAGCACTATACTGTCGTCACTCAAAATATACCGCATTGTAATAATGTACATTACGAAGTCAGTTAGTAGACCAATGCAAAGTGATTTTTGACAACCTTATTGATAAAGTTAAGAGCTCCGTTATTGCGCAATCTGACTGAAGAGAAGTCTTTTGTACTGTTGTAAGAAGTGAGCAGCAGGCTGGCAGCTTTTCCACTTCTGCTGTTGAGTTTAAAGCTCTGTGCAGAACCATGTAAGCTTAAATAAATCAGGACTGTAAAATTGTAATCCTTTCTGTGATCTGTTATTTTGTCCAGCAAGTTTTGCCTCAGTTTTTCCTGTGATGCTTTTTACTGTGATGCTTTCTTACCTGAACCTTTTAAAGTTTGCCTCCTGTTTCTTCCATTCGCTTGAGTAGTTCTCCAGTGCTTTGGCAATAAATAAATTGTCTCTGTGGGAACACACATACTAAATTGTACATTAAAAAGCATTAAACACAAACAAGCTTTTTATGTCTGCTCTCTCTACAGTTAAGTTAAGCGTGTTTTACATACTTGCATCCCTTGCAAGATTCTGACGTATCGGCGCCTTTTTGAGAAATCTTGGATGGAGGATGAGGGATTACATTACTGTGGAGAGAAAGAGACGTGTGATAAACCTCAAATCATAACTCTTAAAAACAGGTTCATATATCATATAAACAAAAAGCAGTTTACTAACTATCAAAATACATTATACTTTTTCTGTCCTTCATTATAATTCAATCTATCGGATGTTCAATCTGTCGGATGCCTGTTATTTTCTTTATATTCTACACTTTCTCCTATGTATAGTGTTAAGTTTTTTTGCAGGTGCCAACAAAGATCACTCATGTCATTATGCGTTTAGCAGAAAAACTTATGCAAAGCGGCCTACAAAAATGAGCAGGGCCCTGTGTGTGACAAAATAAAATGTGAATTTTATCACCTCTTTCATCTTTAAATTAAGCTGTAATGCATTCATTTAATACTTGAGTATAGAGAATACGTATGTCTATATTGTCTTTGTAATATTTTGTAATATTTTCCCTCCTTATCTCCCTGTGTTTGCTGTCTGTTACTCCTTTTATTCTGCACAGACACTTTTTTGTGTGTTTTTTCTGTTTTTGTACTGTTTGCAAAATAGTTGAGTTTAAGCTGGGAGATTTATTCTTGTGGTGTTAGAGAACTATTTCATTAATAGTGGCTTTCCTGTAGCTCAGAGGTTAGAGCATGGCGCTAGCAATGCCAAGGTCATGGGTTCGATCCCAGGGAATGCACATACTCCGTGACAATGTATAGTATAATGCGATGTAAGTTGCTTTGGATAAAAGCAAATGCGTAATTAATTAATTGAAAGCAGTTTTTCCATTTCAGATGCTCTTTCTCTCAAACGCTAAAAAACTATGTTCACTTTTAGATGCATGTATAACTTTTTGTGTGCTGTTTTCCTGTATTTTGGCATCTAAAGAATAGAAGCCTAATTCTCACGTTGTGTATGTTGACAGGTCAGGTGATTGTTTGCAGTAAAGTATCCAGGAAGATAATCTCCTACATGCCATGCTGTGATTAAAGGCAGTGTAACAGCACATGAGAAACAGCAGGTCACAGTCATGACAGCAAACACCAGCACTCGGTATTTCTTCCTTTAGGTAACAGCAAAGTTTCACTTACTTTTCATTAGAGAGATTCAATATAAAATATTAAATAACTGTGGCTTTTGTAAACACAAGCAAACATACACAAAATGTAATAAGATTTCAGGAATGATTTTTCTCTTACTTCAATTTGACTTTCAAATATGTGGTGGAGAAATGTCTCTGTTTGGCATTGTAGACTCATGAGCGATCGAATTTAGGAGAGTTGGGTTTGGACATACAAACATTTAATTCTTTATTAATCTGAAATAAAAAAAACTTTACTGAAACACTGTCAACAAGTCCAGCTTTTAGACTTGTTTAGCATTCTTATTTTCCATTAAACCTCTGATGTATTGCATCACATTTTGTCTGTGACAATCCCTCTGTGAGAAACAGCAACTCAATATACTTATTTACAGATCAGGGGAGGAAAACACTCGGACAGTGCAAAGATTTAGATTTATTGGCGACTAACCTAACAGGAAAAGAGATTGAAAAGTCTCCAGCAGACCCTTCCTGGCACCATTTATAACTGAGTTCTTTTCAAGTTCTCACTCTGAATAGAAGAAAAGGTCCATTGGAAAGACAGCCTAAAACTGTTATGCTTACTTGTTGGTAAGAAAAATCCAGAAGGCCACACTGCAGAAGGAACACACAAGGATCACCGGAAGCAGACAGAGCATTCGAGTCTTCATAACGCGCATCCACTCTCACGCACACGCTTGCGCGCGCACATAGCCGGCGACATGCATGTGTCCTCATGAACTCTCATTCAAATGCAGATTCTACTACTGCAAACAACTTCCTCCACGGGCTTGCTTAACTGACGGTTTTGACCGCTGGGCTCTCGGTCTCTCACTTCTCGGTCTCTTCTCACTTCTCGGTCTCTTCTCACCGTTGCTTTGCTCTCTCAAGCTCTGAGTAATCCATCACTACAGTCTCTTCTTTTGCTTTATCTTGCACAATTCCTCCCTTCTATGTTCTTTAAGGCATGTTTCTTATTTTCTTTTCACTTCTTCGCCGTCATTTCCTTGCCCCTCGTACTTCCTTCTCATTTGGCAGTGGCTCCGACTTTCCTTTAGACTGTCTCCCTAGAAATCTCAAGCTGTTGCTTCTCCCACATTCTCAGCCCCTCCCCCTCTCTCCCTCTCTCTGGACACAACTTGCTCGCCCCTCCTTCTCTCCGACTCTCTCCAATACACACATACACAGTTAACGTTCACCCGTTCTCTCTCCCGGGGTAATAGGGGTAATTCGAGTGGCGGGTACAGAATTAGCCCATGGCAGCACCTCATGACTTGAAACAAGAGTATGTGTGCTACAGAAGGGTTTTCCCTTCAGTGAAGTAGCCAATGATGGTCAAGGAATGCATTGAGCAGGGTCTGTAAGCCAATCAAATGCAAGTATGATGTGACCCCCACAATGCCCCTCTCACTTATGTGCGAAGCTTAACTTTACCAATTTCTGCTGATAGTTTGAAAAAGGGAACGGGGGAAGGTTTTGTGCGGTGGTAATTATTGGGATTATATATCCACACATTTTAATTATTGTAAGATTACTGAATGTAGTTTATGATGACATAGAATATTTGTGCTTTTTCCATTTGTGATATAGTAGGGATGTTTTAGTTTATTGCCAAAAAACTGTTCAGCATCTAAAACTTAAATGTAACTTAAAAATCTTGATGTTGAAAATGTTGTTAGCTATTCAGTTATTGTTTACAACACTCAGATCTGAGAACTGTCCTCATATTAAAACGGTTACCAATAAATACACTGGTTAAGCCAACTGTTGCATCAGGTAACAATATTGAGCAATGTAGCGACTGTAACTGTGAAACAGTACTAATTTACTTTGAATGATACGTTTTTCTAAGCTATTTGTATGTGATTTTTGATCATACATGGGGCTTTACCATGCATTCAAAGTTAAAGGTGAATTATTTCAAACATGTATGACTTTTTTTCTTCTGCAGAACACAACAGAAGATATTTTGAAGAACAATAGTATAAAAAATGTTGGCCCCCATGGACTTTGATTTTGTGTCCATACAATAGAAGTGAATGGTACCATTTTTTTTTGGCTATACCAGCATTCTGCAAAATAGCTTATTTTGTCTACTGCAGAAGAAAGAAAGTCATGCAGGTTTGAAATGACAAGATGAAAGAATTTTAATTTTTGTGTAAACCATCCGTTTAAGTTTGATCCATAAATACTCTATTTCAATGTTAGGCACAATAATAAAAGTGCCACCAGATGGAGACAAAAATGTTAGAAAATGACAAACTGCTGTGCTGATTTAGTGCAATATAACAATGCAAAATCATTTTTAAAAGAATAAGTAAAGATACAGTATAAAGTGCATGCAAATAATATAATCCAAAGACAATTCTATCTGTAATCTTTTTTGCCAACCCCATTCTATAAATATCCTCAGTGATGTGTGTTTTGGCAGGCTTTCTAATAATTTTAAGATGAGGCTTCAGCCCTCCTGTGACCCTGCAGAGGATAAGAGTGTGGAGAATGGATGTTTCTCCATTATAAGCACTTGCATGAGGACATGTGATTTAGTTTCACATATAAGCTACAACTTGGAAGGCTTCCTCACACTTACGCAAGTTCAGATTTATTGAGATATGTGGCAGAAAAAAGTGCTCACAGCCCCAGTTATTTATGAGGAAACTTGAGTTCTTTCTTAAAAGCAAGACTCCAGCACACTGCAGTGCACAGCAAGGAAGCAGGGAGAGAAGTATCTAAGTTTAATGCAACCTTCGGTGATCAAAATCTACACATAAAGATGCAACGGTAGGCACAAACTCAGAATTTATGATCAACCACATAATAATGTTATATAAGGTTGTTTAAATGTGTCTGAAAATGCTACAGGATGAGGTCAGGTGGTCTGGTTCTGCTCTGCCTTCTTCACATGTGGACTGGATCAACTAACGGGTGCTTTGCTGATTATGGTGGTGAGACTAAACAACGATTACTTGAAAAAAACCTTGCAAAGCAATTGTTTCTTGATATTTTGTTATGCTGCATGTTGTATGCAGGCAAGTTAGAATTGCATCTGGAACAGAAGTTCATAACTGCTGCAGCAGGTTGTGCCCAGATCCCGTGTGGATTTACTGATCTACCAAAAACATTCGGTGCCAAAGAGGTCTGGTTCAAAGGCAGCCCGGAGTTCCCCCTCAGCCCAGCAGAGGTGGAGAAAAAGAAGGGACTGTCGAGAGCACTTTCTACACTTAATGAATGCAGCGTTATTCTGTGGGACCTCATCGGGAAAGACAGAACTGAAGAATATGGGTTCATGTTAGAAATGGCAACAAATGAAAAACACATCTTTCCTGAGACAGTTCAAGTGTCATTCTCTGCTGGTATGTGCAGGCTAAAAGAGTTTATTATGTTGTAAGATATGTATGTAATGAATCTGCTTTAAAATCCTTGTGTTTCCATGCAGTGAAAATAAACATCAGTCAAAGCGCCGAAGTCCTTGTAGCCACAAAGAAGACAGTTATAACTTGCGCTCTTTCGGACCTCTGTCTTGCTTGTGTTGCAAAAATAAAATGGAAGGGGCTCAGATCAAAACAATATGCTCCCCTCAGGTATCGACTGAAAGAAGGCAACGTTTTAAAATACTATGAGCAGCTTTATTACACACCTGTCCCTGAAGATCACCAAGCAGAGATCACATGTGAGGTTACATTTGGAAAGAATCTGACCGCAAGTGCTACAGTTGCTTTAACCGTTCACTGTGAGTACTCAAATCTCAATTTCTTTATTACACACTTAACTTTCTCTGTTTACATATTTCCTGTCTGTACTATATGTTTTGCAGCCGAGCCTCTGATACTGAACAGCTCTGCATGCATCCAGCAGCAGGATCTTTTCACCTGTATGTGTGTTAGTCAGGGTGTGCCTTTTCCCGATATTCACTGGCTTCCACTGCAGGAAAAAAGCAGTTTTACTACAGTAAGAGCATCAGACGGTCACATGACTGTAAACAGCACCTTCATGATAACTGCTGAGGATTTTGGCAGGATCGGTACTGTGATTTGCATCGGAACAAATGAGCTTGGTCAGGCAAATATGACACTTCCAGTGATCTTTGAAGGTAATCCAGATCAAGCAAATGAACTCCTTGTGACTTCTGAAGGTAATCCAGATTCAGACACTGAATAAATACAAGTGTAGAGATTATTATGGTATGTGTTCAGAGTGAGCTGTGGGCATGTATGTGTCCTGGTTTTTAAAAACAATGTTTGTGTTTTTATGGTACAAAAGGATCGATGTTTAAGAATACGGATGATGTGAGAATACATGCATTCATGTAAACAATGTATTTATACACATTGTTGACATGTTTCGTGTACCTAATGTACTAATATGTGTGTAAGAACTGTTGCTCCTTCTAATAAAACTGACAGCTGGCATTCAGAGCTCTTGGTAATCTATGTTTGTTGCAGGTGAATTAAATATTATCAGACTTTTCAGTAATATTTCTCAAAGGAAAGTTTTTATTATAGGATGTGGCCTATCCACAAATGTTAAAATCTTAGGAATTGAGAAGCTGCAGGTTGCTAGTGCTTGACTGTCCAACTGCTAAACACCCCCACCTGCTGTCCGAGCCCTGCATAATGTCAAATATAATATTGCGTAGTTTCCGTTTGCTTTCAACTTTCTTTTCAAATGATTGATCTAAAAAAAACAATATTTTTTTCGAGATATAATCTTTTGCAATAACTCGTATTTTAACTATTGTTTTTTTATGTAACTGTTGAGTGATTCCTACAAAACTCTTTTCTGGTTTATTCTTTTATTTTGTCATTTTTTATTTATTTTGTTTGATTGTTGTTTGCTTTATTTGTATTATCGCACACGATTCTGTCAAAGTAACCAATAGCAACAAGCATTCTAAAGTGACGTAACGTTATCAGCTGTAAACTACCCTAACCCTAACTGCACCTTTGAGACATTTTGCTGTTAAAGGAAGAATCGTCACAGACACTTCGGATTCAGAAGATTTAAACCTTCAAAGTAAGTCTGTCCGTGTACGTTTTTGTGCTTTTCAATGGGTTACATTTTGAGGAAATGTGTTGTTTTTTTATTCTCGTGATTACGAAAGCTGTGGCGTATTACAGAAAGCAGGTTGACATACCGGAGTAAATTAGCGGATAGCCTCATTTTACGCTTCTATAAACGGAGCTAACTTTTAGGCTATGTATTGCCGTGAAAGCACAAATTATTATGGTTACATTTCCAATCTCACACATAGCTTATTCAGCATTCTAAACCAAGCTAGTTTTATTATTTCTGTTCTTTAAAAACTTAAAGAGAGCTCTCACATGGGTGTTTGAACCAGCAAATGTTGGCATACGTGCTATTAGTATAGGTAAAATCTTTGTTAAAAACTTTTTTCACGGTAAGGTTGACATGTTCACAGAATTGTCCAACAACAGAACAATGTATCTGTCATTTCCTCGTTTGCGTCTATAGTATACAAACATACATTTTGTCTTGCAAATGTAAATTCTAATAAATCATCAACATTGCAGGATGAAGTTATTGGTTGTTCTGCAAGCGCGTTGTATGGTTTTGCTCTGTGTTCTGCAGACGTGGTCTGGATCAACTAATGGTTGCCTACCAGAAGGAGGTGAGTAACATAACAGATTAAATGGCAAAAACAATATAAATTGATTCAATCAATACCAACTTTTAATATCCTTTAATAACTGTTGTAGCTGATTATGAGTTCTCCCTGCGCCTGCCTAAGAAGCTTGTCAGTTCTGTGCGGGGAGTTGCACGTATCCCGTGTGCATATACTGCTCCAATGAGAGCGCTGTCTGGCCAACAGGTCTGGTTCAGAGGCAGTCCTGAATTCCCCCTCAAACCAGCAAAGGTGGAGAAAAGGATTGGACTGATGAGACCAATGATTTCTATAGAAGATGAATGCAGCGTTATATTGCGGGATGTGCAGGACTTTCCAGAAGAATATGGATTCATGTTAAAATATGGAGCGGGAGAAAGACACATTTTCCCCGAAAGAGTTAAAGTGGTGGCCTGCGTTGGTATGTATGTTTAGACAAAGTGACACTATACATAACTGAATGAAGGCTGTTCAGATCAATGGTTTACGCAAGTTAAACAATTGAAACGTTTGAGGTTTGGCTGAAAACCCCATGTATTATCTGGAGGAGCTGCGTTTGCTTATTATGTAACATGTATAATTTTCTTCTCAGCAAAAGTGAAACTCACTTCAAGCCCTAAAGTATTTGAAACTGGAAAGAAGAACCATCTAACCTGCAGTCTCTCAAAACGTTGCCCTGGTAGTGATTCAAAAGTGACTTGGGAAGTCCTTGGAAAGGGCTCAATACAAGAAATACCATTAAAATTTGCAGACCAACAAAACAAGTACTCTGAAATTCTTTTTTACACACCTGTCCCTGAAGATCACCAAAGAAATGTAACATGTAAGGCTACATTTGGAAGAAATCTGAGCGCCAGTGCTACACTTACTTTAACAGTTCACTGTAAGTGCAGTATATCTCGTTTTATATATCAAACTGAAAAGCTGCTTCTTACTATCTTTATGATAGTAAATGATGTGTGTCTTAACATGTCTGTACTGGATGTTTTTGCAGCTCAGCCTCAGATACTGAACAGCTCTGCATGTATCTTGCAGCAGGATCTTCTCACATGTGTATGTGAGAGTCAGGGTGTGCCTATCCCTGATATTCGCTGGCGTCTGGCACAAGATAAACGTGATTTTACCGTGGTCAAATCACCAGCCCGTCACATCACTGTAAGAAGCACCTTCACAATGCGTGCAGGGAACATCATAAGCAACAGACCCATAATGTGTGAAAGCGAAAATGCTCTTGGTCTTTCAATTAAGACCCTCCCAGTGAATGTCATTGAAGGTAAGCCAGTTCATTTATGCTGAATAAAAAGGGTAGACGTTGCGTTTTGTTTAGGGCAGAACACGAGTCACATTGCTTTACTGTTTGATGCGTTTACATTTTGTGGTAAAGAAACACAATAATGCCTGATTATTGCCTTATTCAAAGTAATATTTTTTTAAAAGGTATATTATACATTTCAGTTTCCTTAGTGCTTAATAACAGTAACAGTGCTTAATATGTTGACTTTGTCTATTTGTAATAGCTTGTATGTTTATTTTTTCACATAGGTCTCAGAAATGAATTGTCTGTGTATTTGGTCATTGTCCTTATTCTCCATTTCTATCATAATCATATTGAACAGACTGCTAACTGATGTTCCTTACAACTTTTTAGCTGTAGCCATTACAACACTGACACCAAGGATACATGTAGTTTTTGTAACTGTATGCTGAATATTTCTGATAGTTCTGTTGTTTAGAAACTATTCTCGGTCCTAAAGATTTCTACCACCACAGCTAACTCAACATCATCACTGTTTCTGCAGGACAAGAGCGAAGTCTCGGAGAGTAACAAGTATTCTACATCTCACTCAAGAAAGCGAACGTTGTAAACTAGATCATATTAACAATCGTTATTACAAGTGCATTTTATGTTTAAGACCAAGCAGAACTTAAATGTATGCATTGATTGTTTTACATTTTTAAGCAGTACTTTTAATGTAGACTAAAATGTTTTCTTAATTGCTAATGCCACTTTTTTATTGTTTTCGAGCACTGTCGAGTTATGTTGATAATAAAACACTCAAATGTAACCTTTCTAAAGCATCTTAATCTTGTGTTGGGAAAAACTACTGCAGTGCTGAGTATACCAAAGGACTCTGGAGAGCTGTAATCAATTGTATATTTATTTGTAGAACATTTGGACAATCATTTAGACCACCGTTCTTACAAACAAGAAAATTATTTCTTGGTTTCTTCCTCTTTAGAAAGAGTTTTAATCATTTCCTCTTTCTTGGCCTGCTGTCTCTCCTCACGGCGCTTTCTTGCCTCACGTGTCTTTGAGCGACGGGCCTCTGCTTGATCACTGCAAAAAGAAAGAACACACAGATTACCTACTATACTACATATTTTGTCTGCTTTAAAGCAGAGTAAAAATATATTAGGATCTATAAATATCTACAGATCTATATTTACAACCAAACACAATAGTTGATCAAAGATCAACTGGGTAATAGAATAGAAAAACTTTGTCATTGTTCAAACAAAATTGCATGTGTCCTCCATCAGTGCATTACAAAGTAGTTACTTACGACAAAAGCTTCTTGCGGGCCTTGTCTGCTTTGAGCTTGTGTATGTGCTCCATCAAGATACGTTTGTTCTTGAACACATTACCCTTTGCCCTCAAATACAAACTGTGGTACCTGATGGCAGAACATAAACGTGAACATATAAATGTATTAATTTGTGGATACTCAAACACAGAATGCACTCTCACCAAGAGTTGTGTTCTTGCCAAATCTGCAATCTTTCTCATAACAAAGCTGCTATCTAGCCGCTCATTTCTGAACCTAAATTTTAGCATTTACATTTTGGAATACATTATGAGCTGTTAGAATTAGGAGGACTTACATATGCCTGTCAATCTTCTTGGACTCTCTGTAACGTCTCAGAAGCCGTCGCAGAATACGCATGCGACTCATCCAGCACACTTTTTCTGGCATACGTGCGTTTGCTGTACCCTTTCTCTTACCTGCACACAAACGCAGCAATCACATCACACCCGCAAAACAGTTTACCCTATTAGTCCTATAATTGGCAAGACTGGTACATACCGACACCCGTGTGACGCCCCTTGCGGCGTGCCAGCGTATTCTTGCGGCATCGCGAACGAGAGTGAACCGCAACAGGCTTCTTAATGATCAGACCATCTTTCACCAACTTACGAATCTGCTGCCCTAGGGAGACAAATAAGAATACTTGAAAACAATCCCCCATGTTTGCACCATTAGCATTTTGCGGTCATCTTAAATGCTTACGAGAGTTGGCATTGGCAATTTCATTGGTCTCATTTGGGTCCAGCCAGACCTTCTTCTTTCCACAGCGCAGAACACTGGATGCCAACCTCTTCTGAAGCCTGAGCATGCTAGAAAGTATTAAAAACAAAACATTTATTAGCAGGAATAAAACTGCAGCAGTAATAGTTAACTGCTAAATGAGTCTCTGTTTAACCACATTAAAGTTTTAATGTTACTATTAATCTCAGTCATTTAAATGGACAGAAACCCGTTTTGAATTAATCATATTTGCATTTATTCATTTTAAATTAAATGGCATTTAAAATTGTAATAAAATATAATTGACAAGAATTTGATGTATAATGTATTTGCACTGGCGCTCAACAAGTATATTTTTGTAACGTTAACTAAACTAATAAGTCAAGTAAAAAAATAGATTTGACTTAATAACTTGCATAACTAACATAAAATCTCAAATCTAGTAAATACCATAAGACAATATACGCGTTTATTTGTATAAAACTACTCTCAGAATATTACGAATAACCATTATGTCTATGGATGAACATGTCAGAGCATGCCAATCATATCTACTAGAGATCTAATAACTACGTTGAACCTGCATGAAACACTAACATTGTTATTTTTTAATACATAATATTATGTCAAAAACAGAACTCGACTTTTTTTAACCTTGGTATTTACAGCACTACCGAATCTTGATGGTGCGGGAACCGATATGACAATCCGACACAACATGGCGATTTTGACCATGGCACGCGCTAACGTTACACCACAAATAGCTTCTTACGACGCGTAACGTGAATTTCTTTGCGAATAGTACCGCGTACTTTTATCTCGCTTTAGTTGTTTTAAATAACAACACTAGTAGATCAATACGACGGACACACGAAAGCACGTTTTCATTTTTACCTCATGGCTGCAAGTTGGTTGTAGCAAGCAAAAGGGCTACAAACAGCGTGTCGAGGGCCTATGACTATGACGTTATATTGAAGAGGGGGGAGCTTTTATTACGTGTGTCATTTGGGTGTGTTAAATGGGTTAAATGATTTCATAAGCATTTCATATATGTATAATGTTCTCATTTAACATTTTATTATTTAAATATGTAATTAATAGGATTTTAATGTGCCACCGTTAATATACATTTAAACGCAACAACTCCCGCGAATACATGAATGGTACAATCCAAACGATGCTTGCCGCCAGCTGCTGTTTCAGGAATAGGCCACACGAGGGCAATGTTTTATCGCTTGTCTAGCGAATGAGAGGATGCAGAAAACCACACAATAGTTAGTTACATAGAAGTGTATTTAGTGGATAAAAATTATTCACATTATTTTGTTAATATAAACAAAAATTTCATATATGGGATAAAAACCATTTAAATCGTTAAAAGTATTTGTCAGATAAGAATCAACACAAACAAATCCAAATCATAATGTCTTGGTGTATTAGAGAGGCGAGTTTTTCGATGCGCACGAGGCAACGGACCTCTGAACTACTAAAAACAGATCAATCAACAGTTTTATCAATATGACGATAAATGTGTCATATTGAGGAAAACGAACAGAATGAAAGGGTGTGGTCATCTCACGTTCATATGAAGCAACAATCTACGCCCAGCGTTCATGTTAGAGTGGGGGGTTAAACAGCTCATCATGCTCCATCATCTATCTCGTTGTAATTTCGATCTGATCAACCAATGGGAACCCGTACAGTCAACAAGCCCCGCCCACAATTATAGCCGATTGATTGACGAGAGGAGGTAGGCGGGGTCTGGACCCTCCGCTGAACAGCTGGAGACTGTGCTGCTTTCAGTGTATTTGCAAAGGCAGAAGGTTTCTGTTGAACGCCACTAGGGCTGGAAGCGCAACACCTCAGTGACAAGCCTGTAAGGTCAGAAAGGGAGAAAACAACCTTCGTTTTCATTTCATTTCAACCATGAATATTAAACAGACAGCGGGCTATAAATGAAACAGTAGAAACGAATTGAAAGTTTAAATCAATGGTACAGGGGGGTATTATGTCCAGGACGCCTTCCACCTCAACCCAGGAAATCCAGATGGACATGTTCGACCACCACGGCTCTCACGCTCAGGTAAGTGCATGCAACAAATGATAAAGCAAAATACACGTTATCCGCCTGATATCCCAAAACGAACTGTCGGTCTTTTTAATGAAAAACACAGATTTGTCTTTATTTTAAAGATTAGTCGCGTTTCGATTGTCGTTACTTGGCAACAAGACTGCATCTTTGCGCCCTCGCTCGCCACGATGTCCTTTAGACGCGTGATTTGAGGAAAACAACCGAAAGTTGTGTTATCTGTGATCTGAATTGTTTTACCGAGTACGCTGATTTGTCTGGTGATGACGTTTTCCCCTTCAAGTAATGCGATAATAATAATTCGTCACCTTTTTCCACGAGTCTCTGTTCACTTTGTTAGCCTATGTCTGTAAGCTATTCCGAGCTTGCTTTTAATTCATGACACTTTTCTAAGTTACGAATCGCGAATTGACGGAATTACAGTCGGTTGAAAATATTAATTTCACGAGAAATGGTTAAAATTTCACCTAATATTAGATCAGGGCTTATTTAAGTTGTATTAATTGTTTTAAAGTTGCATTAGCACAAGGCACGATTAAGTCTAGAAGAGAAAGATGCTTGTAACATACGGTACTGTTGAAAATGATGTCATCATATGGCGTCTCAGTCCTCATTGTGTAGGGATCTTTCATCCTTTCTGCAAACCACTCCCACATGTACCAAAGAATTGACTTTAGTATGGAATACAATCCTATACAAACATATGATACATTTTCTAGCTGTTTCTGTTTCAATATACTGTGTTTTTCATGCCTTCTGTGACTTATTTCTGATGGTGTGTACACCTGTTCCACACAGGCCGCTCTTTGCTTAGGCTTTACTAGGGTTTATTGCTGTGATTAGTGTGTTGACTGATGTTCTTTTTAAATCGTGTTTCTGATTGCTGTATTTATATAATGGGTTTTATATAATCTGGCAACGGAAATGTGTGTGTGACCTGTGCTGTGGAGGACCTGCTCTATCTGAATCACATCTATACATAGCTGTGAGGAGGCGGGGTGTTAAGAAGGGAGTGTGCTTGTGTGTCAATCAGCAGGGCTAAGTGCAGGAAAAGTGTATTTTTCTTGGTAATAGTAATTTTTTGTCAAAGAAGAATTTGATCATAAATGACAATTTTCTCATCTTATGCTTCTCCTCATGTTTCAAATATATAACTTTTTGTGTGAAACACAAGAGGTATTTTAAAGGGTGTTAATGTAATATATTTTTTTCATACAATAAAAAGCGAATGGTGACCACTCGCTAACGTTCTTCCAAAAATCCATTTGCATTACACATGTTTAAAAGAGCATGGAGTGAATAGATGATGACACTTTTTGTAACTTTTCCTTTAAGATTGATCTCTTCTTAGCCTTTTCTTTTTTTCTGTGATGAACTAGTAGTAACAGTATAACTTTAAAATCCTTCCCCTGACTGTGGCACAGCCTCCCCCCTTAATTACCCAATTAGCCTCAGAGGTTGTTTGTCAACAGGAAGTCTCTCATCACCATAGCAATACATCCCACCTCCCTCCCTTGACATTTTGTTGGCCTTTCTCTGATTTGGTTTTGCAGTATATGAACGTTTTCTACACATATTCTACATTGAAATGTTTAAGTTAGTAAAATTATATTAAATTATTTTAATGGTGTCTTTTTCTGTCCTTTATATGTTTTCAGATGGCCACTGATTTCAGTGTTACAGCCTGTGAAAAAGCTTAAATCATAGAGAGCTATTGGCAAAGACATCACTTTGTGGGTTGCATTATATAATGGTTTCTAATAAAGCTGTTTTTGGTTATAAGCTAACAATTTATCTGTGGCAGTGGTTATTATTTCATGCAGTCAGAGTTTAGTGCACAATTCTACTGTTGTTGAAATATGAGTGTAAACTTTGATTTGGCAAGTATGGTAACCAAGTATGCATGCACTGATTTTCATGCGATAATAGAATTTAGAAAGATCTTATAACATTGCATACACATAATTGGTGGATCTCGAGACCCACAAGTCTGGATCATATTTCAAAATTTAAATGTAATAAATAAGAATAAATTTTTTTTGGTATATTTGACAACATTTACAGAATAAAATGATACATTATAAAAGTTGCGGTAACTGTCTGAACCCTGCATAACCCCTGAATAACTTTCCGCTGTGTCTCATTTTAGTCAAAATTGTCTTATGTTTTTGTGGAGCAGAGTTACATTTACATGCATGGCACCTGATAAAAAGGTAAAGAAGTAGGCATTCAGAATAATAAGAATAATGGTTTTGTTCGATAGCTTGTGTGCATCTGTGTGAATATGGGTTCTGAACATGCCTGTTCCATCAGGGTCTTTTAAGTGCCACCAAACCCAATTAGCCGCCTTCTGATCTCCATGGCAACAGAGTCTGGCGCCTATGAATGCCACATAAGGTTTTTTTTCAGAGGGCAGCCAGGTCATTGGCCAATGTTCAGGCCAATCAGATTACTCAGAAAACCAGCGGATATGAGAAATAATTATGGGTAATCATATCTGGGCGCACACACAGGATTTGGAATCCAGATTATGTTTGTAGTTGTGTGTATACAAGATAATGCATGTACAAAATTCTTCATAATTTTAGTTTTTCTTCTTTTAGGGGAAATATATGAAAAGGAAGAGTCGTTTTAAGCGCTCGGATGGCAGCACCTCCTCAGACACAACCTCCAACAGCTTCGTCCGACAGGTAAGACACCAAGTTCTTTATGAAGTGCCTCGGTCACTTATATATCTGCAGCAGAAGACATAATAGGTTATAATTACACAATATGAATATTCATGTAATGTTGTCACTGTACACATATTAGTATTAGAAGCATTTAAATTCATAATACATACTATTTTAATAATAGTAGGCAGTATACAATGTAAAAAGATGACAATGGTTGCTGTTACTGGGTCTTCCTCTCCTAAAGCTCTCATCCCAGTCCCTGCTGCATGACATTTGCCCATCCACCAGGGGTGTCGTGCTAAAATACCTCTTCTTTCCTGCCAGCAGGGGTAACTTTATCCCCCATTGAGACTAAAAAGCTCTTTCCTGTAGCTCAGTGGTTAGAGCATGGCACTAGCAACGCCAAGATCATGGGTTCGATCCCAGGGAATGCACATACTCCCTAAAAAAATGCATAGTATAATGCAAGTTGCTTTGGATAAAAGCATCTGCTAAATGCATAAATGTAAAATGATTCTAATTTGTGAAGTTTTAACCGGAAAAGTTACAGATTCCAGCTTTAAGGACATTGCTCTTGAAGATTCATGAATATTTATGATGTATATATAGTAGGTTTCTGTGTGTGTCTGCCCCCTCTTTGGCAGCTAAAACTATGAAAACCTGTGTAGGCCTCGGTCTCATACACACCCACACATATGCACATACAACAAATATACACTCACACACATACATGCTTATGCTCTTATACTGGCCAGGTTGCCATGGCGACAGGGCCCCGAATCTCCCCACAGCACGCTGTGCAGTCGGAAGAGAAGGAGGCAAATGGATTAGCGTGTGGATATAGGTGTGTGTCTGTGTGGTAGTCCTATGTGTTGATTGCTGACAAAAAATGTATGGCAGCAAGCGGCTGAGGTCATATATCACTGGCACACGCATACACGCAATATTGTATTGTTGTGAGTTAATGGGTGTGGCTCTCCAGCCACTGTTTATTAGAATGACAAGCAGAATAATTGACCCTGTGTCCCATGGGTTCTCCTGATGGATCACTTTCTAATTTTCCCATCCGTTTGGATCAGACCTCTGTTGTTTTGGCTATGAGGTTGAGTGCTTCTTGGCTTTCTGAGGACTGGTTGGTGTGTTTGATCATGGCTTCAAATGGCAGCTGCACAACAGAACATCACCTCATAATTCCCTTTATGCCGCGGTCACACCTGATGCAGCACAAAAGCCGCTGCCCACTAGCTGCTTTAGTGCGCGTGTGTGCAGGTTTGGACGAGGTTATTGTGTAAATATACCTATGTGGTTTTTTAAATATTTTTTATATATATATTTATTATTTTTTATTCTTGTCAGGTATGCTTGATACTAATAAAAGTAGAGCGTATAAAAGGTCTTTTGCATGAGCAAGTGATGGATCGGTGAACTGCACGTTTAAATAATTTAGCATGTTCTCAATAACCACAAAAAAAAGAATTCATTTAAATAGTTTTGACTTTAGAGTATCTGGTTGATATTTGTTCATATTCGGTGTTTACTTTTGTTGGGTGATGGTTGTGCTTGATTGGGTAACAAAGTTCTGTCTAGAGTCCTAAAATCTACCAACATTCGTGTCAATGGATGAAAGCAAAGACTATAGATGTTAAAGTGATAGTTCACCCAATAATGAAAATTCTGTCATCATTTACTCATCCTCTTGTCATTTCAAACCTGTATGACTGACTTTTTTCCGCAGAACACAAAAAAAGATTTTTCAAGAATGTTGTAAACTGGCACCCATTCACTTGCTTTGGTTTTGTATCCATACAATAGAAGTGAATGGGTACCGCTGCTGTTTGGTTAACTTTCTTTAAAATAGATTATTTTGTGTTTTGCAGAAGAAAGAAAGTCATTCAGGTTTAAAATGACAAGAGGGTAAGTAAACAATGACAGAATTTTCATTTTTGGGTGAACTATCACTTTAACAAGGTGCCATGGTTCTACTACTATGAATGAGGAAAAGTGCAAGACTCAATAGGACCACACTAGTGAAGGAAGTCTAGGAAGTGTTGTTAATGTGTGGTTTAACTGATATGAGATATGCTATATGGTCTGAAATATGTTGTTTTATTATGTTTTATTTTTTTTCAATATAGTTTTTCTCCTATTTAAGTAGATAGAAGGTTGTGGAGTGCAGAGACTAATACAATTACAGCCAAACACAATTACAAAAGAATACAAATAAGTACTTTAATAAAATGAATAAATGTGCATTTCTGTACACACATTTTTTACAAGCTCATGGACAAAGTCGGAATTATTGTCAGTGGTAATAAACAACATGCCACTGTGGGTGAAGACTGAACATGAACCGACGAGAAAGAGAGCGTGACAGACATGAGTGACAGACTGTTTACAGTGGACAAGGTGAGGGTCAAAGGTCGCCCTCTAGTGGTTTTAACCACTAACGATTTTAGCAATCATGCCAATATCATAGTTTAAATTTTGGCTGTCATTCTGGTTATATATGTAAATGATGGTAGTAAAAAAGAAGTAGAATTAAACGAAAGTCGCATTTTTCGTTTTATTTCAAGCATGCTTCTCTTTTCTGACTTTTATTCCCCCTAATAACAAAGTACACTAACTTGGAATGAATAATTAGGGTCACACAGGTAAATCTGAACTAACTGTAAAAGCTTGAGTGACTCAAACTCAGGTGGATGCATTGAGTGAATGGATGTGTGGGTGAAGTGAGTCAGGTAACCTTCTGCTATGGAAGGATTTTCGTTCTTTTCTTTCTTTCTTTCTTTCTTTTTTCTTCCTCTCTGTTGGGCTGACGTTTACATTCCCACTCATCCTGGCACTTACCACTCCAGAGAGAGAGAGAGAGAGAGAAAGATGGAGAGACAGACAGAGTGAGGGAGAGAGAGATCTGCCACTGCCTGTCACAGCTAAATTTAACCCCCCAGTCTGCAAATGTAGCACAAGTCCTGCAATATGACCCCCCCAGTTTCTTTTCCCCTTCAGGAACTGAGCACAGGTTTCAGCTGTGTGTGTGTGTGTGTGTGTGTGTGTGTGTGTGTGTGTGTGTGTGTGTGTGTGAAGAGGGGAATGTAGGTGGGGGGGTTGTTGAGGTTAGCAGAGCAATTGGCCACTCTCTGACACACACTAACTGTTCTCTGCCTAACTTTTTTCAACACTCTCCCATCACGGCTACACACACATTAATACACACCCTTGCGTTACACACACACACATCGCTTTTGGTGTAGATTCGGATTTTCGGGTGTGACTCTGTTACCGTGGCAAGGAGATCGTGCCATGGAGACGAATGCACGGATTCAAAGGCCCGTAATGGTAAGAAACTTCGGGAATGGATTGTGTGGCGGTTAATGATGTGTACTAACAAGACTGCACTGGTGTCAGAAAACTGTGACTGGGACCTGTGGATATTTTGGATATATAAGTGTTCTTTCTTATTTTCAACCTTTCTATACTGATCTCTCTTTCCTTCTCTCTCTCTCTCTCTCTCTCTCTCTCTCTCTCTCTGTCGTTTGATTCCATTTTGGGCTGGGCAGCTGCTTAGGCCTGCTGGGTTTAAATTAGACCTCCAGCACTTCTCGGGGAACTTGCTGCTTCTAGTTGCCCTGACACAGAGCTCTTTTCCTGGTTTCCGACCGGTCTTGGCACCGGACGGTGGATCGTGGTTATGAATAATAGGGCTGTCACAATATCAGATTTTGACTATTGTGGAAAGAAGGAATTTACAATAATGATGTTATTGCGAAATCTACTTTTTTAAGAAATAGATAAGGCTATAATTTTTGTGTTTTCTCCTTATTGACCAAGTATCTACCAAAATTCAAGTGTAGGGAAGAAGAGAGAGAGAGCAAGAAAGAAAGAGTTGTGGCTCTTTAGAAAAAACTTTAATAATTTATCATATTATCTGATGTGTAGAATTAATATCAATAATCATGGTTTTAATATCACAGTTGTCAGTATATTATGACACTTCTAGTTACGCAAAAATCCACCAATAGCAACTAATAGAACTTCCTTAGATTGAAATTATTATGGGACTCTATCAGGTGTGATGAACTAGTCACATTTGATTTGTGTTTCAGAGGTCATTTGATTCACTTTTTGGGGATGTCAAACCGTAAAAAAAGACAAAAAAATGTTCTGGTGTGCCAAGTGTTTTGTGACAAAAGATGAACCTTTCATAAGTGTCACATGCATTAGCAACGCTAAAATATCGTGATTTATTATGAAAGACCAGAAGCACAGAGGGGAAAAATCTTTGTAATAAAGACTAAAGACAAGGCTGTGTGCATTGGTAAAGATGAAACTGTAGTAAAAGTGTTTTGGTTTAATCGAATGTCTGCAGATTTGACATTGATAGTCTTTAAATAATTCCATAAAAAATGCTTAAGTGAAAAATAGAATTTATAGTTTTTTATTTTTAGTATGGGTTTAATAAGCGTTCACATGTTATTTGCTAATGACATGTTTGCACTAGGGCTGCTCGATTATGACAAAAATAATAATCACAATTATTTTGCCCAGTGTTGAGATCGTGATTATTTAACATTAGCATTTAAGATTATTTTGCTTCAGACATGCATGAGATTGACCAGGGGCTGTCAAGCTCCAAAAAGTATTGAACAGAATGAAATTTAAAGGTATGTTCTGTCGTCATTTAATTACACTCATGTGGTTCAAGACCTGTATATCTTTCTTCTGTGGAACACAAAAATATATTTTGAAAAATGGTTTAAAACAGAAGTCAATGGGGCCAGAGTTGTTTGGTTACATTCTTCAAAATATCTTCTTTTGTGTTCTGCTGAAGAAAGTCATACAGGTCTGATTTGGAATGATATGAGGGTGAATAAATGTCACTTAAGTCATTTAAGTTTAAGTCAACTGCTAAAATGTCCTATCCCCAATGTTCACATCTAGCCTGTGTTTGCTGTTTCTACTCTGTTTTACACATTTTATTGGTTCCTCTGTTTATCATTTACCAAACAGGAACTGCACAATATTGTATATTGGAAAATCATTCCATATTTCCTAAATAAAAGAGGAAAGACAACTATAAATCATTATTTCAGTAGAGAGACCTAGTTTCATCCTTACACGAATTGTCAGTGTACAGTACATTTATGTGTGTGGTGTGTGGGAGAAGCTTGTTCTAATCCTTTCTCTCCAGCTCTCCCACACACTCCCTCTCTTCTTTCTGTCCAATTTCTCTTATTATTACTTCTCTCTATTGTTCATCATTTTTTGGCATGTCTTTTGTTTGTCTCTGTGCTTCGTGTTCTTCTTGTTTTGTCGCTGATGTCTCGAGCATAGAGACTGACAGTGTTATTCATGCACAGTGTTTGTGGGCCGCTTTCTACACAGCCGGGGGAATTTTACACACTGGAAGGCAGGAAATGTCAACTTTGTTTATGAGCTCGGCAGAGCCTGAGCTAATATTATTGTTAATGCGCTGTTACTCGAATGCATCCAACTTCATAACACTTAGGCCTGTGATATTTGTAGGTTCTCTCAGGTTGTTGCATGCACTGTTTCGGGTGAATGGATGTCGTAGACCTTTATGGAGGTCATGCGCTACTTATCTTGAAAATTGCCAGGCAAATACACAGAAGACAGTAGAATTAAGAGTTGAATGCTAGATCTCTTACAAAGAATATTTAAGTGGACAATACAAAAACACTAAACAAAACCAAAGTCTAACAACCAATAGAGATATTTTCCAAATAGTTTGTAGTCCGCTGTTGTCTGTTTAAGGATGATACTTATTCTGTGTGTATGTGTGTGTGTGTGTGCGCTGGGTTCCTGTGACCCTCTGTTTAACTATGAATAATTGAACATCATTGCGTATGGCATATGGCGGCTTGACACACTCTCAATTCTATTTAAAACGCACACACTCACAAATATGTGGCAAACCTAACGCACTCATGTTCGTACAAGCAAACGCATCCAGTGAGTCATTCTTGCAGCTGTCCGTGCGCTCGTCCACACCACCCACGATTAAGAGTCCGACCGACACCTGAAACACAGACAGAGAGGAAGACAAGAGCAAAGGTGGAAGTAAAAGATGTGAGGAGTGGGAGGCTTATATAAAGGTTGTGACACTGAACTGCACTGTCAGTGTGTGTGTCTACTGTATCTTCATGAACTCTATACCCACACACTTGAACAAGTACAAATCCATGCAAACATATATATTAGTGTTTCTTTGACTATAAGGTCTTTTCAAAAACACATCCAGTGTTTTTTTATTTCAAAATCATTGGACAAACATGCAGAATTATTTTCCCACAATGTTGTTTTCACCGCATCGCTATTGTGTTTGATAGAATTTTGTGATGAAAATAACATTTATCTTGCAAATGCTGGTTTTATGGCATTTTATAAAACTACTAAAATCTATTTGTACACTTTAATTCAGTGCATACTAAAAATATTTTTGATTTATTGTCTTTGCATGATGAATGTCATCTCAGATATTTGACAATTTTGTCTGTGTAAAGACCCTTTTACATCAAGAACGATAACTATAAAGATGACTAATACGATAACTACACCAACTGTCGATAACGTTACTTTTATTCTAAGCTCACGTGACAAAGAATCACATTTTAAATGCACAAGATTTTAATAATCGGCTGTCAGTGTTTTATTCTTCATTAGCTGAAAATGGCTCTGAAAGCAATCCCAACAATATCGTTCCTCTGTATAATTGTTGTAGTTGTGGTGAGTTATATCATTCTTTCTGTAAACAGGCCCTAAGACAATTTTATAAAACACAATAAAATTATGGGAAGCTCTGACTTGATCTTTCTTGACTCGGCTGCTTTGAACATTTGCTTCTTGTCCTCTGACTTGTTCTGTACTTTCTTCTCTCTTTCACTTCCTCCCACTCATCATTCCTGCCCCCTCCCTCTATCATGTTCTGTTCTTCATTCACAAATCATATCACACAAAAATGTTTCTTATATGTTATTTGTGATGGTTTTCTTTTGCCAAAGAAGACATACAAACAGTCTCATATATAATAAAAAGAGCTTTGCCATCCTGTGCAATAGGCTCTTAACAGTGTGTGTTCTTTTGACCTCTCACTCCCTCTCTCTTTTGTTCTCTGTCAGGGCTCAGCAGACTCCTACACCAGCCGTCCCTCAGACTCTGACGTGTCTCTGGAGGAGGACCCTGAGGCTCTCAGGAAAGAAGCAGATAGGCAAGCTCTTGCCACCCTGGAGAAAGCCAAGGTGCCTTGTTTCTCTGCATTTCTGCTTAATTTCTCCACTATTCTCACTGTGCCATGATGGTGGTCATGATGTACCTATAAAACGTTTATAGAACCATTGTGAAAAAAATTTTTTTTTTGAGGGTCTCAAAAGTATAGTATGTAAAGATGACTATAGTATCCAATAGATCTTAAGCATGCAAATATATAATATTATGCATATTGCAAATAGTCAAGTACTCACACATGCTTTTTTCCAAAGTTGTCTTTATTACTTTATTTCTCTTCCCTTCACTCTTCTCTCTGTAGACCAAGCCTGTAGCGTTTGCTGTGAGGACTAACGTTGGGTATAATCCAGGGCCTAATGATGACGTGCCGGTTCAAGGCATGGCCATCTCTTTCGAACCCAAAGACTTCCTCCACATCAAAGAGGTCATATTTATATATGTTCTCTAAACAAAGACTTGTAAAACATAGGTTGTATTTCAAATGGCACATGGCAAATGTCTTTGTGTTGTCTCTCCTCTTATGTTTTTATATTAGTGTGCTTCTTGCTTTAGTATTGAGATCAATGAACCTTTAGGATTTAACAGCCGTTCTTCTGTTAACAGAAATACAATAATGACTGGTGGATCGGGCGTTTGGTGAAGGAGGGATGTGAGGTTGGGTTTATCCCGAGCCCGGTTAAGCTTGAGAGTACCCGGCAATTACAAGAACAGAGAATGAGACAGAACCGCCTCAGTTCCAGGTAACCAATGACAGACGAGGGTTGCAAGCCAATCACAAACCATCCTGATGAACCTAAAATAACCTGTTACACTGATTCATCAATATACCTTTCTGTTGCTCTTTTTTTATAGTAAGTCTGGTGGAAGCTCCAGTCTGGATGTTACAACCGGTGCCCGAAGACCCACTCCACCTGGAACAGGTATGATCCTGTTGTAATGCTGTGAATTTTCATCTTATGTTGTGATGCCAATATAACCTCGCTGCAATACTCTTTTAAAAACCTCCAAACACTTGAGTCTGTAGTGACATTTAGGGATTTCAGTTTTAGCAGACCCTGTGTTCCCTGCGAATCAAACCCATAACCCTAGCGTTGATATTGGAGAGAATCAGACTCCTTAAGATCCCTTCTGCCCCTGCCCTCTTTATTCTTTATCTTCCAATCCATCACTGTCTTTGTTATTTTCTCTATCATTCCAGTCAATTCCTCATTGTAGTTTCTCACATTGCAGTGTAAAAGTTAAAAGTTTCACAAAGGTCTTCTTTGGCTTTTATTAGTTTTGCTTGTTCTTTATTCTACAACACCTCCTTTTGTTCTCTTCATTCTTTTCAACTCTGTACATCACGCTGCTGTTCTTCCTCTCTTTCTCTGTTTGTCTCCTTTTCTTTCATTTTTCCTTTCCATCTTTATTTCTCGCTCTCCCTCTCTTGTTCTGTACTTTCACTAAACCCCGCCCACCTCCCAATCGGTCCCCTGTAGCGGACTTGTCCCCGGGACTTTATGACGATGCTTTGGATTCGGATGCTGAGGAGGTGGAGATTGCCGACACCCGTGACCATAAGGGTGTGGGCGGAAGTGTCACCTCCCCTCAAGGCAACTTACCCCGCCTCCCTTTCTTTAAGAAGGTAACCGTGGTGATAACTGCAGAATGCATCATAAGACAGGCCCCCTATAGTTGTGACTAATATTCAGACTCACTCGTAACTAAGCATCCTCTGTGTCTGAAACATGTGGGGAATATGTGTGTGTGTGTGTGTGTGTATGTTTGTTATTGTGTTTTAATATGTACATTATTGCATTATAAAGCTTGTTTCCATGCAATTTCATGGATGTAAGATGTAAAATCCTTTAGATTGTGTTTGTGCTGGCAGAATGTTGTTTTTGATGAATATTATTTCTAATAAAAATGACCTGATTTATTAAATCACTTTGCTGAGGAATCTAATAACAAAATCCATTCTTTTCCGCATCTGATTTTCTGAATCATTCTTTCCCAGCATCTAATGTATTAACATTTTGTCACTAACAAAAAACTGTTTCTGTTTGTTTGCTTGCTCTCTCTCTCTCTCTCTCTCTCTCTCTCTCTCTCTCTCTCTCTCTCTCTCTCTCTCTCTCTATCTATCTATCTATCCCTCTATCTCTCTTTCTTCTAATGCGTGTGTGTATGGAATGATAGGTGGGCCTGCCAAACAGAAACAGAAATCGGTGAGTCATACCGACAACAAACTTTCTGATCTCGTGTTTTTGTCTTTATGTGTTAAGAGCCTTGGGGCTGTTCTTATTTTACATATACTGGTTAATCTGCCAAAAGAATATTGAAAGTATCATTATAATACATGAAAATGCCATTTTAGTTCTCTAAATGGTTTAAATACCGATAACAGTAGCATACAGGCACAAAATCCTGTTTACAAAAATCACAGTTTCAGCACAGAGTGTCCGCCACTTCTGCACATGCTCACCAGCTGATGAAAAACCCCCTGACAGGTTGCCACAGTTTCCGTTTCTAATACAGGTCCGTGACAGCTCGTGTAGCCCACGCACGTTACTGTCTGTCACAATGACTACTGTCACACAAGCGCACATGAACTGACACCTGCCCGAGAGCATTAGAGTACTCGAACTGATTACAGTACATTGCAGTTGTTTGTAGATATTCTTGTTTTCTGTGGCCCAGTCAGAAATGATATAACAATGCCAGAGGAGTGGGAGGTGGTCACAGCAAATGGAAATCAATTGAGCAGAATCTCTCATTTTCTCATACACACTCAATATCGCAGATGATGGAGTGGAGGACCATCAACGGAACATGGAGTGGTTTTATTTGAGATAAAACTCTATGAATCAGTAGTGGTCCGGCAATGGCAAGGGAGAGGCTTTTTATGTAATGTATTTTAAATGTACAACAGTAAAATTAGCCTAAATGCTTCATTGCGATTTAAATTGATGGAATGAATATGGAGCACAAATCAGCCAATGAGCTTTTAGCATCATCAGACCAGAGTTATTATAGTTTTGATTTTAGTTTATATTAATATTAATATTTTAAATTAGTTTTTGTTTGTATGTTAATTTCAGTTACATTTTTAGCAGCTTTGTTATATGCATCTGTCATTTTATTATTTATTTATGTTGCTATATAAGATTAATTTATTTTTATTTTAGTTTTGTTTATTATTTTAACTTTAGAGCTTTAAACTTATTTCAGTTTATTTCTGAGGCAACATGTCAATTTTCTGTTAGTTTTTTCAATTTTTTATTTGATATCAGACCTGTTTGAAATCTGAAACTTCTGCAAAATTCATGTTGGTACTAATGTTAAGTTCAATGTTTTTTATTTAGAGCAGCTTTGATCAATAGTAATTTACACATCAGACAAATTCTCACACAGACCACCGCTTTTAAAAATACCAACGAGACAAAGAAAGTGTAAAAAAATGCTTTGAAACAAAAGTTGGATAAAACACATCATTGCAAGCAGCGTCGTGCATCGCTATATTTTGATACGTATGTTCTGCCAAATCTTTAAGCTCAAGGTGGCCTGCTTGAAAGAAATCACAGATTTTGTTGTGTAGGACTAAACAGGTTTTATTTTTGTAAACCAAACATTATTTTGTAGGGGGCAGATTTAGCCGACACAGAGGGACCTAAATGTTTTCACAACGACAGTAAAACTTGCATTTAACTACAGTATTGCCCAGCCCTATCAGGAACATTGCTTAGTAAACATAGTAAAAATGCCAGATGGCCTCTGTGAGGGTTTGGTTTGAAGGAAGAGGATAGAAAATGTCATTAGCGTATAAAAATATTAGAAGTCAATGGGCCTGTGGAAGGTCCCCAGTGTACAGTAACAGAAAAACAAAAATGTATGTGTTTGTGTGTGAACTTTTAGATGGAACATGTTCCCCCGTATGATGTGGTACCTTCCATGAGACCCATAATTCTGGTGGGACCTTCACTTAAGGGCTACGAGGCAAGAACACTTAATTTTTTTAACCTTTCAATATTAAATGTATTTAAAAAAGAAAAGACCATTAATACAGATTCTAATGCTTATGTGTGTTGCTGCAGGTGACAGATATGATGCAGAAGGCTCTTTTTGACTTTTTAAAACACAAATTTGAGGGCAGGTGGGTACCAAAAGAAAATGTAATTGTTGAATGAATATAACCTGGGTCCAAAAAAATGCAGATGTTGGTAATTGAAAAACATCATTGGTCTGAGATATTTTACCAGATATATGACATTAAAAAAATCACTATGATAGTGTGATTATATAGCTGTTTTGTTGTTGCATATTAGTGTCATTGTGTTGAAGTATATATGCAATATCTATCCCATTAAAATATACCTGTCACAAAATTATAGATCCAAATCACTATAGTGTCCCTCGTATTTTCATATTTTGGTGGCTTATGGCAAGGATGTTTTAGCAAATGTGTTCTGATGTTGTTTCCCCTGAGGTAAAAGACACATGACAGATGTTTCTTTATTAGTTGGTGTGTATGTCAGACCTGAATTGCACACGTCACCTACATCAGAGTCATGGTATCGTTCCTACAATTTTATAAACTGAGTATTATGTTGCCGTTCCTAATAAACTTATCAGCCAACTGGTTTTGTTTACTCGCCAAAGTCTATTTTTACTCCCATTTGACACTTGGCGAGTGTTCATTTCAAACCGTGAATATTACTGTGGTCATGATCATTATTATGATGTAAAAATGAATCAAGTAAACAAACATTCTTTTAAATTTTCACAAAAGGGCTGTTAATATTGAATGAAAACTTCTGTGTGTGTGTGTTAACATCACAGTCATTGGCAATATCTCAAAATATGTTTTATTTAAGTTTTATGACACCAATGTCACACTGTTATCTGTTTGTTCCAGAATATCCATCACCCGAGTGACAGCGGACATCTCACTTGCCAAACGTTCTGTCCTAAACAACCCCAGCAAACACACCATCATCGAGCGCTCCAGCACCAGATCCAGTCTGGGTATGAAACACACAGTCACACAATTGTAAACCTACAGTACAAATACATCTGAGAAACGTGTGTGATATTAAAGTCTGAGAAAGTTAAACGTATGGTCTGCCAGTAGTCTGTATCATTATATGACAAATGTTTGTTCAGATTCTTAAAGTCGACATAAAACTAGTTTAGTATTGTGATGTATTTCCGGATGAAACAGGATATTTTACAATAAATATAGAGAGGGACTTTTAATTTGAAACCCGTGCACCTAATAATTGCTCACAAAATGAAGGACATGTGTATTTAAATAAAGCATATAAAAACATTAAACTAAGATCCAAAGCTAAAAATTTATTTTCATGACATACTCTGTAGCTGGACACATTGTATCCCAATATGAATAGGAATGCTTTTAAAATAGTGAAACATTAAAAATGAGTTTGTCAATACCTTCAATTTGCACTAATGCACACTAGTACATATCATCTGTTTCCTGAACATTTTTCTAAATGTTTCCTTCTCTTGCTCTGTGTCTTCCTATCTGATCTGCCCCTTTTCTCTTTTTTCATCTTTCTGCCACACTTTCACACAACACACTTTCTCTTCCTGTCTTTCTCTCCACCTCAGACGTACTGGGTACGTATCTTCTCATCCCATCCCTTTCTTCATCTTTCCACCTAACTCCATCCATCTATCTGTTCTGTGATCCCTGCTTTGAGTTCGGAGTGAAATCACAACACTGTTAGGGAATAACTTATTAGATGTAGCAACAATACTAACTCCACTAGTTGCGTAACGGTACCTCAGCTGCTTTCAAAATAAAACTGTTTTTGGTCACATTGCATTTTGAATACAGACTACTAAGTTGAAGATGTGACAATAATAACTTTAAAACAGTATCTTATTCTCTTTACCTTATGTCCTATTTGTTAATTTTATGGCAGGTGTGTTAACAAGGCCAAACATAAATGTGTACATGAAGGGAAAGAATAGAGGTCCTTTGTTAAGAAATGAGTCATTGTTTTAAATGAAACATTATTTGTGTCTCTGTGAGGGCTCTAGTTCTCAGTTTTATTGTACTCTCGGAGCCCCAGGTGTTCTGCTCATAGTGTATGTGCTTAGGGGCCAGTAAAACACTGTTGTTTGTCACTATATTTTCGACTCGGTTAAACTAATTTGATTGTTTTGTACTTTTATTACTTGAATTAAGTGTAAATGTATGATAAAATTTGATACTGACACCTTAATTGAGATTCACACTGTTTTTGTGTCATAAAACCTTATTTATTTATTATAACCTGTTATAGACCATTTTGAATAAACAAAAGTGCTTTTCTGGCTCTTTTTTTTTTACTTTAAACAAAATACAACCAGAACAGAACATTTAGAGCTATGTGCTTATTGTTTACATTTTGAAGATTACTGTAAATAATTAACATTTATAAAAATGAAAATCGTGCATCATTTATTGACCCTCATTTATTGACCCTCATTGGATAAAAAGCGTCTGCCAAATGCATAAATGTCATGTCATTTCAAACCTGTACGACTTTCTTTCTCTTGTCGAATACAGAAGATATTTTAAAGAATGTCGGTAAACAAACAACATTAGACACCATTGACTTCCATTGTATGACCACAAAACTGCTTTGACATTTCTCAAAATATCTTCTTTTGTGTTCCACAGAAGAAAGTGTAATATACAGGTTTTAAATGACATGAGGGTGAATAAATGTTGACAAATTTAGTTTTGAGCGAACTGCCCCTTTAAATAGCAGTTTTAAATGTAGCTTGACTGTAGTTATAACTGATCCTCACATATAACTTGTCACAGCTATAGTACACAAGTCCAAGTTTTAATCAGACGTCATAAATAAACCATAAAGCCACACACATAGGCATACAATCACTATTCTGTCATACCGTTCAGAGTTCCATTTACTCAAAGGTAAATGGAAGTGAACTCGGACATGTGCACATGGTCACACATGCATATATTCCAGGAGACCATAATTACCCAACGTGCATGATATATACTAACATAACGCAAGGTTTTTGGTTGTGAGGTAAGTCTTTGTGAATCTATTTTTTTGTACAGGCATTTGTGTGTGCTATTAAGATATACACTGCAAAACATGTTTGTTAAGAATGAATAGAAATCATACAGATTTGATTCTTTTTTTGCAGTGTATAGATAGATTGTATAAATAGAACTTTTATTAACAGACACACACACATATATATATATATATATAGTTCACAAACATACAGTTGAATTTATTGTGCTTTGATGTAGTTGTATGTTTACGAGTGTATTCATCTCTGCTGGCAGCTGAGGTACAGAGCGAGATCGAAAGAATCTTCGAGTTGGCTCGAACGCTTCAGTTAGTGGCACTGGATGCTGATACAATCAACCATCCATCTCAACTGGCCAAAACATCACTGGCACCAATAATAGTCTACATCAAGATTGCCTCTCCAAAGGTAAATACTCACTGATTCACTGATTCAGTCTTTTGTAGTATATGGTTTTTCTCATTCGTGTATTTGAACGTGTGTTTATTGAACATGTGTGTTGTGTTTTTATCAGGTGTTACAGAGGCTGATAAAGTCTCGAGGTAAATCTCAGGCTAAACATCTCAATGTCCAAATGGTGGCAGCTGATAAACTAGCACAATGTCCCCCTGTGAGTATTTGTGCGTGTGGGAATGTAGATGGTTAAACTTTAGGGGGTGGACAGGGATTAGCTTAAACCTGGACTAGGCCTTTAAAATTTAAAGTAGTTTTAACAAACATACCTTACTAAAAACATTACTTGTGTGCATTTTGAGACAACACAAAGGCACTGATGTATTTTGAGATTTGTCAGTGCAAGTTGTTTTCTGTTTCGACAGCTCTTCCATTTCTTTTAGTCTAGGACTAGTCTAATCCCTGTCCGGGAAACCGCCCCTAAGTGTTTTTCTTTTTGATTCAAACAAATGTAATGTATATTATATATGTTTATTCATTTAATATTTGCACGAACTGTTGTTAAGGTCCACCAAATGGCAATATACTCAACATCTAAAATGCTCAATGTTTTCCACAATATGTCTTTCTTTGTCTCTTTCAGGAGCTTTTTGACATAATACTAGATGAGAATCAGTTGGAAGATGCATGTGAGCACCTGGCTGAGTATCTGGAGGCGTACTGGAAAGCTACACATCCCCCCAGCAGCAACCCACCCAACCCTTTGCTCAACCGCACTATGGCCACAGCCGCCCTGGCAGCCTCGCCTGAACCCGTCTCTAACCTGCAGGTACAGGTGTTAACTTCCCTCCGTCGCAACATGGAGCTCCTCGATGGCTCCCCGCCCACAGGGGAGGGGCCACGTGAAGAGGAACACGCCTTCTAAGGCGGCTCCAGAATTATGGGGAAGAGTCCTGAACCTGTCTCCTATATCTTCAGTGGCAACAAAAGCAACTATGTGCTCGAGAGATAGAAATGGCTGACTGTAATTTTCGTATCTGTCTCTGCTACTCTCCTATGACACGCTGATCTCTCATCAACAATTTAACACGCTCACACAAACAAAGATATGACATGTTTACCCACATACATACGATTCTCAACATCATTGTTAGACCACCCTATACAGTCCTTGAACGACACACACACATCACCCCCTTCCTGCATTCGATGCGTCTGCTGGACTCCAGTGGCCTCATGTCGTCAGGGAAACGTAGTTCAGATCGCTACCCTCTTCCAGGTTGCCATGGCACCAGCCCGGAAAAACGCTCTCATATCCTATATCCTTTTAACACTGGGTTTAAATTCTAACCGAGGCTTGCCTACGTGCATTGACGCCAGCGCTGTTTACCCAAGTCGAATTAAAGTGTGTGTTTGTGCGTCTGTGTGAGACAGAAAGTGAGAAAGTGTTTAGTGAGCGAGGGAGACGGGAGATAGATAAAAGCCTGCCAGTATGTGTGTGTGTGTAGTTTTTTACAACACAAATCTCTTTGTGATCAAGGCATCCATCTGCTAAGTCTCCACCATCACATGGTTGTCTAGGAGACCAAAACTGCACAATAGTCAGATGCTCTTTTCATACAAGTAGATTTATATACAACCATTATCTTTAATATATAAAAACTAGGTTCTTCCAGTAGAAAAACAGAAATACATTTCGGTCAATATGAGAGGAGACAAAAGATTAAAACTTGATTTTCGATTGTCAGCAAAATTGTTGAAAGGATCTCGCTCACATTTCTCATTTTCCAGTATTGAATGCGACCACTAGAGGGCGCTGATTTTTAGCTGAACTTTCAAGCACAGCTTGTCAGATGCATTTTACATTTTGTTGTTTTGAAAACAGTACCTTTTTCTTAATATTTTTCAAGTTAAACAAAATATTTAAACCTAGTTATTACTTGGCAAGGCAAGCTTATTTATATAACATGTTTTGTATCATGTTCTAAGGTCATTTAAAGGGCTATACACAGAAATTATTACGATTTTTAGTAGTAAATAATAAACAATAGCAAGATTAAAATAAGTTCTAACATAAACATTTAAAAATGAATGATCCGTATGAAGCATGTAGAGAAGACTTAAATCAGAAGTAGCATTGGAGGTTTTCCATAGCATAGATATGATTCATAGCATATATAGTTTTGTACAACCATAATCATAAGAATGCAATAATATTGATGTGTCTGACTGTGAACTTATTATCAGTTTGTATGTATTTTAATGCATTTTTATGAAATTCATATATTACCTCTTATTACTAATGTGATAGTATCAACTGGAACATGTTAAAATAACACACTAAACCTTTGTTTCTAACCTCTGTATTAACAAGCTTGCTCTGTTTTGTGTGTCTGCATGCGCATTGGGCCGGTGTGTGTTTTGGTGGTGTGTCTTGGCGTAGGGGCCGTTCCTGGTGCATGGAGAACAGAAGAGGGAAGGGCCTGAACGTGGGAGTCTCCAAGACTACCAGAGCGACCTGAGCGGAAAGCAGCCACTGCGCTCATCACGCAGCCAGTTGCAAACAAGCGGACGGGGTCTGTCACGACAAGACACGTTTGATTCGGAGACCCAGGGCAGCCGAGATTCCGCCTACACTGACGACATGGAGACCGACCCGTACGAGGAGCCTGACCCGTGTCGCTACCGTCTAAATCCTGGCCAGCATGCTCCTCGCCAGACCTCCTGGGAGGACGAAGGGGCAGAGCCCGATCAGGAGAACCTCAACGTGGCCCCACCACCGACCAATCAGCATCAGCGTGGACGAGGCAAGCTGAGAGAGCGTTACTGTCAAGATGCAGAAGGGAGTGGAGCAACAACCGGCCGTAACCATAACCAGGAGGAGTGGAGCAGAGATGTGTATATCCGCTAGACACCGGAGAGACAAGAGGAGAAGATTGTGGATGGGGTGGTTGAGAAGCTGATGCTTTCTAGAAATGATTTGGATCTGTTTACAACCCAGAGAAACACACAATCATTGACAAACGCTGTACAGCTGACGCTCACGACATTCGCATTATTCAGACGAAGCTTTCAGCCATTGCAAATTTAGTTGTATAGTTTTTGAGGAGGATCAGTAGAAAAACCTTTGTTTTGAATTCGTCTTCATTCTATTTTACTTTTGTATAGAACTGCATGACTCCTAATCATAATGAGGTTAGTAACCGTTCTTGCTGAACATTAAACATGATTCAGAATGTATAACCAAAATCTTGCAATTGTGTGTGTGTGTGTGTGTGTGTTCTCTGTAGTCTTAAACAGGGTCTTTCTGATACACAAGAGTCTTGGGGTTGTCCCAACATTTGTTTCCCAGACCCCTGCAGAGCGTGCCAATATTTTTTGCATATTTTATTCTATTTATTATTGAGTCTCAAAGGACTGTCCTGTTTTTAGCTTCCTAAGACCTGTACTTTTTTCAGAGCTCCACCGCTGCTATGTATTCTTCCGACCTAGGAGGGGTGCTGTGGTGCTCAGTCACACTTTAGTTTAATAGGGCTATAAAGTTTAATTGTGTACCAATGTTAACCTGCTACTTATTTAAAAATGAAAATTAATATGCAAATGTAACTTCTTTATAAAAGAGGGTCTGTGAGACAAATATTGAAACTGATCAGTCCAAAACGTTTGAGACCACTGCTGAAGTCTAACACAGGTTACTGTGAAGTCTTGTGAAAAAAAGCTTTGTGTTGATTGTAACCCGTTCTGTCTTCTGTGCCTGTTCAAGGGCTTTCAGCGTTTTGCCGCTAATGTACCACTGCCATCAGAAACATGTTCTGCCTTATGCGCACGTCAGTCACACAGGTCAACCAATCACAAGTGCCAGAATCTTTCATCAGGCCACGCCTGCTATAACCGTGGTGGGTTGTCTTAACTCAGTGCAAAACATATAGTTGTCTTTGTTGTGCGTGTGACGGGTAGTCTGCATTGCTAGTCACTTTTAGACAAAGCAATGTGTTTATTCCATGCTAGTTAAGGATTCACTTCACAGCAGGATCAGAAGACAGATATAGACACAGTTATTTATTCTCACAAATATTTACATCCACACACTCACTGTCCCAAACTGCCAAACTCATGCTATTGCTACTGCTTTTTGTGTTGTTATCTCTGTGGCCAATTTATAAGCCAGGAGTGTGTGTGTGTGTGTGTGTGTGTGTGTGTGTGTGTGTGTGTGTGTGTGTGTGTGTGTGTGTGTGTTAGAAAGAGAACATCTGGAGTCTACTATTTTATGTAACCAGAGCGTTGGTGAATGTCTTTGAGCCTCTTTTTACCCTCAGCTATGTTTTAAAATATAATTACGAAATTTGCTAAATATACAAGTAGATAGCTTATTAAATAATGTTATTGTTGCGTTATCGCAATTGTTTCAAAATATCAAGAAAAACTCATTCTTTGGTGCCTGATTGTAGCTCCACTTTACATTTTTTTTTGTTTTTAATCTGTGGATAAATTCATATTTTAATTAAAAATTTCGATCTGGATCAACTGTTTATGGTGTCGTTGCTATTGTCATTGTGTTATGCTATTGCTATTGTCGTAGGATGCAGATTGTAGGCAGAGAGAGAAAGAGATATACAAATGACTTGCTGGAGACACAAAAGAGATGCTGGAGTGGTGAAATTGAGGGTAAAGAGTGTGAAGTGATGGGGGAGGAAAGGGGGAGAATGATATCTGGTGGTGGGGGGTCAGACAGAAAACAATAAGAAAGGGGCAAGAAAACAATGCAGGAAACAGACAACGGGGTGTGAGGGAGAAATGAAAAGATGTTTATCACCTCTTATTTATGGGGGCAATCCTGGTTTGCAGACAAACCCCAGAATCGACATGAGTTTGTATCTGAGAAATATACATTAAAGTAACCTTGCACAAATGTATAATAACACTATATTTAACAAGTGGAATGCACAATGTCATAACTATGCCTGGAAATTACAATAGTACACAAAAATGCCTTTTTCTTGAGTAACACACAAGAAAACAAACATCTGCTGAATCAGTGACACATTAATAACAGGTGTGACATGAATACATATACGCAGAGCACATAAAATGAAACTTTTCAGATGTGTGAATAACATTTAACCACACTCATGCATGTGCATCCGCCCTGCACATTGCACGTTTCTGTGCTTCCTGTGGCAGCTTTTCCGACATTCAGGTCATTCTTGACATTTTACAAGCGATAAAACTGCTAACGTTGAAAAATGTAATGTTCTAACATTTAAACAAAAAACACAGAAAACAGTCTTTAGGTGTGGGTGTTGTGTGAATCCTGATTCAGCTCAGGGCTTAAGCATGACACATACAGAAAACACAACCGGAAACCCATCACGGTCTGATCATATCAGTCAAAAGGAACAATAACAGTACACACAATACATAACATTCCAGGTATTCAAATGATGTGTTTCCATCAACGGCTTGTTTCAGTGGAAATTATTATTTTATTGTGCCTTTTTATTAAATTAGGGTTATTTAAGGTAAAATGGCACACTTGTTGTCTATGAGAAAAAATGTGTAGTAGGCTACTACTTTAACCCATCAGTGTAGACTAACTAGTTTCTAATCTATATACAAGCTACATAGGGATTAATAAAGAACCTGTGAGGTAACAGAATATTATTTATTAATATTACATAAAGAGTTAAGAGATCAATCAGTTTCTATAGCTCTACATTTGGTTGAGATGTAGTATCGTATAATAGAGGGGATGGCCGTTGTTATTGTGTGTAACCTAAAGATTTTCCCGGGAATCCCACTGGTTCTCTTTCACTTTGCTTCTGATCAGATTTAATAACCTTTCCGTTTAACGTGCTCTAAAATTCCCCTAAAACTTGAAAATAAAAACACACGGAAGCGACACTTCGAGCCGAGCCCCGCCCCGTTCCAAATACGGACGAAAAGCCGTACAAAAATTTGCGTCATTACCGTAGGCGTCCAATAAGGGCCGACGTTTCGACTGCTCCCGAAACGCGTGACGCGTGCCCTGCGTCATTACTCGTCGTTTAAATATACGTACGCCCACCAAAAACACGACGAGATTCCCTATTACGTCCCGGTTTTATATTAGAGCAGCACAGCACCGATATTAGTCGATTAAATAACGAGCACTCAAGTAACATTTAAGGCGAATGATCTGACCACACGGAGTAACGCGTCAACGGGCCGCTGTCGTTTGATGCGTCGCTGATCTATTGTTTAACGGTACTGTTGAAGCATTCAAGGAGCCTGTTGACTAAATTAAGAAGAAAACTCGCCCGAGAAGCAAAACCGGCCTTTTAAAGTGCTTGTCGTCGGAAATGGGGTTGCTGTTCGCCAAACTGATGACTGTGTTCGGGGATAGAGGTAAGGGAGTTCAAACATTTGTATTGTATTTAAACTTGGTTATGTTTTTATTCAAGCAAAGGACTGATTCTGTACACTTTAGCTGACAATTTGTCCCTTAAACTGATTTCATCAATACTATACAGGGGAAACACAGTATCACATTTTCGTTCAGTGTTTATGCAAGTCTGTGGTAGAATGTTATGTTCTATCACACCTCAGTTAAGTATTTCTCAGTACATCAGTCACATAGGTTCAAAGATCAAGTGATTTCTACTTATCTATTGTTATTCTACACTTTGTGTCACTTCTCTGAACTTTTTTTGAACTCAAACTGTATGAAACTGTATCAATTTATCAGCAGTAAAAAAATCTTTTTTTCTTTTTTTTTTACTAACATGTCCCTTACTTTTTTTTTTTAGAGCACAAAGTAATAATCGTTGGTTTGGACAATGCTGGAAAGACAACCATTCTCTACCAGTTGTAAGTGTTTTTCTTTTTATATCTACATGGCCATAGTTCAAAACTACAGTATATTCAGTTTTACTACTTAAAGGGATGGTTCACCCAAAAATGAAAACTCTCTCAACCTCTTGTCATTTCAAACTGTGTTGAGAATGTTGGGAACTGAACAATGGCGGTACCCATTCGCTTCTATTGTATGGACACAAACCAATGCAAGTCAATAGGGACCGTCGTTGTTCGGTTGCCAACATTCTTCAAAATATCTTCTTTTGGGTTCTGCTGAAGAAAGAAAGTCATGACAAGAGGGTGAGGAAATGATGAGTGAACTATCATTTTAAACAGTGTCAGGTTGACGTTTATCTTCCCACTGTATAAACCAAATTCATGCTGCTTCTTGGCTTTTCATTGGTTTATAAATTTGTTTTACCTTGACACATTTGTAATGTATGCATTCTCGCTCTGGTTCTTTCTAGTTTAACTAAAGAGGCAGTACAGACTACTCCCACAATCGGCAGTAATGTAGAGGAGATCTCGGTAAAGAAAACACGCTTTCTCGTCTGGGACATTGGTGGCCAGGACAGTCTCAGAGCTACCTGGAACTCGTATTACTGTAACACAGAGGTGTGTATCTTTAACCTGTGTACTTTGCTGATGTGAATGTGCTATGTAAAACTAGTTTTACTGTACTTGTCACGTCTATCTCTGAGCTGTGTAGACAGAGACACAATGATGTGTAAGAATATTTGCATGCACGTTGCTTTCATAAAGTTATCTTGTTCGAGGTCATTGTGGTGTCTAAGAGAGTTCATAAACCGATATTAATCTATCTCTCTAATTGTAACAGATTGTCATTATGGTGGTTGACAGCACTGACCGGGAACGGTTAACACTGAATAAAGAGGAACTGCATCGCATGCTCGCACATGAGGTTAGTTTGCTTAGTCAGCTGCTGCTTGTGAATATGTAATGTTAAGAATTTCTTTGGTATATGTGTGTGTGTGTGATCCTAACTGATTGCATGAGTTAAATTCTTTCTGTTTCATTCCCCTTTTTATCATGTGCATAGGATCTTCAAAATGCATCTGTGCTGGTTTTGGCAAATAAGCAAGATATGAAAAACAGCATGACAGCCACAGAGATTTCTCAGAGTTTAACGCTCAGCTCGCTCAATGCCCGCTCCTGGCATGTCCAGGCCTGCTGCGCTCTCACTGGAGAAGGGTATGTGACGTGTGTGTTTAAATAGGTTATATAGGTGTTATGTCAAAATATACAGTAAACACGCGTTTTGAGTTTTTTGTGGCTTCATTAGATGTTTTTAATTTTAAGTATTTTTTTCTCATTTGCATTGCAGTTTACCAGCAAGCCTGGATTGGATGCGTTCCCATGTTTTGGCAAACTAGTCCACCATCTGTGCTGCTTCTAAAACCCTTAAACTGTTAAAAGAGAGATGAGGCCCACTTAAACTTTTACCCAACTCGCAGTGCCTCCTTCTGGGCAGCGCCCTGCCCGGAGTACATACTAAACCCTGGAGGAACATGCATTATCCACCTTCACCTCAATTCTGAACTCTGGATACCGGATGAAGCATGGAAACCCTGTGTTTGTGTGTGTGTGTGTGTGTGTGTGTGTGTGTGTGTGTGTGTGTGTGTGTGTGTGTGTGTGTGTGTGTGTGTACATGACTCCGTTCTAGAGGTCCATATTTTTACATGACATGTTTACATTACAGTTTTCTGAGATGAACTTATATGATCTGATGTGATCATGATGACCATGTGTTGATGCCACTGTTAAGCAGTCACCTCTGGATTCATAAAGCAAATGGCTTTACAGGCAGCTCCGCTTCACAAGTGGAGTAATTGTCTACAGACAGTGATGTGAAAGGCTGATGTATTGATTTGTGCTGAGCCACTAAGCTATTGACCAAGCATTACTTGAAGTATTTAAAGGGAATTAATGTGTGTATGTTGTACAGTTGTTTGCATGCCGAAAGGAACAAAGTGTTGAAGTATTTTATTTTTGAAAGTAGCCTGGATACAGTATGTTTTTGTATATAATTTTGTACAAAAAGAGTTTTGTACAAATAAAAATCTCTACTAAAATTTGTGTATCATGTTTGTTAAAAACACTTTCAGACATAAATGTGTACAGAAAAAAGTTTTATGCTGTGGATAGTGAGTGAGGACGACACTGAACATTTAACACCTTTTAAACAGCTTCTGGCCAGGGACATGATCATTATCAGATCAAACAGTGGTTGACCTCTCTGGCTATTCAGATGATAAACTGTGCCCTCCCCATGTAGACTCTTATGCTAATACACATGCTCTTAAAGGGTATTTAAAGTACCACATAGACTATTTGGCATGGTTGAAGGATGGGTTTTGTTTTGCAAATGGCCACTAAGGTGTCACTCTGTAATATTTCATAATGGTAATCAGAACTAGAGGCAATCAAAATACAAATGGTCTGAATTGAGGATGCCCCCTGGAGGATGTAATCACTCAACGTGCACAGTAATAAAAATATCATATTTTGTGGGTTTAGCTCACACAAAATTGGGTTTGTGGTAGAATATATTAAAAAGGATAGTGCTAGAGAAAAACATGCATTACAATATGCATTATACATTGTGTTGGAGCATAACTCGGCTCAGATATTTCCAACGAGAGTTCAATTCACTAATATAGTTGGGAAAAGGTCATATCACCCAATCTGGGTTTTATATAACTCCAATGACTGATTGGATGTACAACACATCTTGATATCCTTGTAATATAACAAAGCACTGTTTTCTTTAACACAATAGATCTACATACAATAAATAAAAACAACAACCATATAAATTCTCAAGCTGTCGTATTTTTGGAATCCTGCGGGCCTGCACAATAAGAAAATGTAATGATAATATATCCATATTTTCTGCTCTTGCTGGGTCATGGCCAGGTGAGTCAAAAAGTTACAAAAAGGATCTATTGACAGAAATGCAATAAAATATACATAACTATGTGTTCAGAGGTGTATAAAGACTGTTAGTTTGTATTAGTTTAGAATGAGTTATTTCTATCTACATACACCGCGGGTCTGCTTACATGGTATTTGCCATGTTGTTTCTACAGTAGCCCTAAACAGCTCTACAGAGCGCGTTGCGTAAATACACTATCTCCTTCGGCAAAGAAGCGAAAACGTGACAACATCTTTGTCCTGTGTCAGCCATCGTAGTGCTCTGAAAAGGAGGAGTGAGCTGTGGAGTGAGCCATTGGTTGCAATTCACAACCTCACCGCTAGATGCTGCTAAAATGTCCACATTGCTTTTTTAAATAACTAAATGAAAAAAATATTTAGTTATGACATTCACAATGTTATGCCAAACAGCATTATTTTGGTTCATTATTGTTCTCTGCCCTTTTTAATGTCAATGTTCCACTTTAACAGGCCCAATAGTCAATTGGCACATATAAATTATTAGACCAATGCAGAAGGACCTCCACAGCACAAGGGTGTAATCCGGTTCTTTCTCTTTGGCCAGGAAAATACATAATGAATCAACAATCACACCTACATACACACCCATTACACATACACAATGTTCTGGGATTACTTGTGTGAAAAACACACCTGTTTCATGTGATGCTGTGTGGGGGTATAGCTCAGTGGTAGAGCATTTGACTGCAGATCAAGAGGTCCCTGGTTCAAATCCGGGTGCCCCCTGGTTTTGTTCTCAAAAAGGAAGAAAAACCCTCTATATAATAATGGGCCTAAAAATACCACAGACCAAGAACAAGATACCTTTCAGGGAATTCTGAGCACTTCATCATATTTCCTTGAGTATTGAGATTCCCAGCAGTTACACATCACACTAAGCATAAGGAAACATGCTTCTATCAAACACGGCTCACATTCGACAGCAAAAAAAAACAGCCTGCTCAGAAATCTTCATGACTGTGACTCTGCAACTATTAAAAACTGTGTATGTCATGTCATAAAGTGCATTATAATAGTATTTCATACCAACACCTTATGCTACAAATTATTTGATTAAAGCCAGTGGAACCTTTTGACTTCCCCATTGTCCACTTTCAGTTTCTACCTGATAAAATATTTTTTGGCTAGAACTTGACAAACTAGAAATATGTATCCATTATAAAAATAACGAAATAACACGAAAAAAACACTAGAAAATATATTCAGTTGTTTTAGCTTAAATAAATGCTGATTGCGTCTTATTTCCGGTATTATCTGGTATTTAATTGCACATTAAAAAAAAAAAAAAAAGTACTAGAAAGAACAATTTAGGTTCCCAAAAGAAACCTTTAGTCAACTTTTTTTAGTCTTAGTGGTTATACATTTATTCCAGTTTAAAGAACCATTTCTATAGTCTTCTATAGCCACTTCTATAGTCAGTAGAACTATTTTCTACTTCAAAGAACCTGTATTGTCTTTTATAACATTCTTTATTTGTTAAAGTAATTATGATATCATAATATCATGAAAAATTCTAGACTTTTTTCCTGTTAGTCCGAAGCCAAATAGTCGCAGGTGGCCTGAGGACTGGTGTCTATAAGTTAGGTTTGTAAAGCGTGTTTTTTTTTTGTCTTTTGAAGTATTATAGAAAACAGGGGGCACTCGGATTTGAACCGGGGACCTCTTGATCTGCAGTCAAATGCTCTACCACTGAGCTATACCCCCTGATGTAAGATGTGTGCACAGGTGAGCTTTTTTAACAGAGTAGTCATGTTATTACGTTACTTTAAATAAACGCAGTGCATTAAAGTATATTTTGTCCTGCAAGAATATGTCTTTTTTACAAAATGAGTACCCCGTCAAACTGTCCTCTAGGCCTACTAGTGGCGGAATGTATGTAATTCAACACTTAACCACCAGGTGTCGCGCAAGTATTTTGTCCCATCCGATTCGTAATTTACAAAATTCGTCAAGACGTTAAATGATGTGATACAATGCGAGTGGATTGCCTGAAACCGTAAAAATTGAACAAATCTTAAACACATGACATCAGAACTAGTTGTTTTAATTTTAAAGGGATAGGTAATCTAAATATAAAAGTCTGTTATTATTATTTACTCACCCTCTATTATTTATTCTTTTACAGTCTTTGTTTTACCGTCACTCGTGTAGTTCAAAACCTGTGTGAATTTCTTTCTTTTTCTATTTTGGATTTTGGGTGAACTACTCCTTTAAACAATGGGGGAGTGTGTTGAAGATTCGATACAAACACTTTATCACAGCAGGTATCGTTGTTCATTAAATCGTTTGACTAAATAGAGTTTTAAGATTTAAGCTTTATTCATCAAAATTTGAGCAAGTGGAAGTCTACCGCCGAATCACCTTGCTTATCTCTGCACGGGAGCGCGCAGCAGGACACAGCGGCAGTGCCGTGGGCGCGCCTTCCGTGTCGGATTCGTTCGCTGACAGCCAGCGGTGCGAACTGGACTCATCAACGGCTTGCGAATCACACCTCTCACATCATCAACCAAATTATAGTCTGCGGGACATTTCTTCATCTCTTTCAGTCGCCGCACTATCCCTCCAAAATGAATCCACTGTGTGGCAGATGTAACCGAGTGGTGTATCCCACGGAAAAAGTGAATTGTCTCGACAAGGTAAGGCTAAGCGAAACTTAGCTCACGCTAGCATAGCTTACACCTTTGGTCATGATGATGAAATGTGTGTCGCGGTTGTCATATTTATATGTCCCGTTTAATAACGTGCCTTAAAAGAGGCATTTGATTTTGTGGTTATTCAGATTGTAATCAAAACGGAAGCGTCCAAGCGAACAGGGGCTGCAGCCCTTTGCTAGTAATGCAAAGGCTCATTGTGATAACTTCATAGCATGCTACAAGTTGCCGATCGTGTAGTCGGTAACGTGTTTTTATTCACGTGAAACGCAGACCAGACTGGACAGATATCGACAAATCTGTGTGTGGGAATTCTGTTAATTTTTTAAACAAATAGCAAGAGCTTGTTCGTGGCCTCGCTCGGGAGGAGGTTTGTTTATGACGTGTCAGTCTGCCCAGTGGGCGACACGGACCCGAAAACCCCACAACATACCAACCAAGTCGTTTCAAATGCTCCATGGTAAAAAGCGTAGATCATTTTTGTAAGTATATTACACAGATGAATAGATATCATCCCAATTAGATGTTTAAATGCATGCATGCCTTGTTTTTTTTTGTTGTCCACCCAACTTCGCAGATGTGCAACTTTGCATGTGCACAACGTCAGCTGGATGATGTCTTAACCTTATTGAATACCGAATTGCACCAAATATAAGCGTTTAAACGACCTTTCTTGAAAAAGTTGACATCAAGCGGCCTTGCGTGTACAGGATGTACACATCAGTGCTTCATGTTTATCAATCGGCTAGAGGAAGTGTTGCTGCTCGACTCGCTGTGGAGCAAGAGATTTTATACGCAGACCCCACCCCCCTCTTAACCCATATCCTTATCGCGCTGTGGTGAATTCTTTCAGTCATGTCTTGAGTTAGGAATTGCTTCAGAGGGTGGGGTCGTCTTGGTTTATATTTTTTATGCAGTCCAAGTGCTCGCGAAGAAGAGAAGAGTGATAACGCGAGTAATGGACGTTAAAAGCACATTAATCGATTGATGGCCTCGGATAAAATCGGCTTGATAAAATTTGCTGCTAAGGATCGCAAGCAGACGTATAGTGCGTGAATGTGGGATTCAGTTTACGTAACTGTAAATGTGGGGAGAGTGAGTGGGGGCGTTGGATGGCACACCTCCCACCAATGCTGTCACGAAATCCGGCACAGGTTCTCATTCATTGCCTGAAGGAAAGTCATTCTGCTTCAGTGCTTGAGTTCTTCAGCTGTCATCATGGAGAACATCTCTGAAGAACCACACCCGAGAGAGGTGATCTAGAACGCTAGTGAAAACAATGCACTGCTGCGTTTTACAAGTGACATTTAAATAGGAGAGTTCATCCAAAAATGGACTTTTTGTGTTACTGGATTTAGAAAAGGTGCTTTGAACTAATCTGGCCGAAGATGAAAATTTTGCTTACAGGCTTGCTTGCCGTCCCAGATGTATACGACTACTTTTCTTTAGGTTAGCTCAACACAAATAATCCTAGCACTAAATTATTTACATTAAATTCACGCATTTTGCAGATGCTTTTATTCAAAGCGACTTACATTGCATTACTATACATTTGTTTCTGAGCATTTGCAATCGATCGAACCCATGACCTTGGTGTTGATAGCACCATGCTAACCACTGAGCTACATGAAAGCATCCTTGAACTAAATTTAAATATGTGACCCTGGATCACAAAAAGTCTTAAGTAGCACAAGAACATTTGTAGTAATAGCCAAAAATACATTGTATGGGTCAAAATTATACATTTTTCTTTTATGCCAAAAATCAATAGGATATTAAGTAAAGATCACCATGAAGATATTTTGTACATTTCCTACCGTAAATAGGACCGTAAATTCCTTCACTCGCTGCTGCCGCTTTTTGGGAATTACCCACTCGAGTTTGGTATCTGTGTAAAGCTTAGAATTTCAGCTTTCAGGTTCATCTATTCTCCACAACGTCATCACAGCAGTAAACCAAAAGAAAGTATTAAAACAAACCTGTTTCTTCTAGCAACAGCCTGCTACAGCGCCTCTGATAGACAACTTTAAAGGCGATTTTCTCAATGTTTTGATTTTTTGCACCCTCAGATTCTAGAGTTTTAAATAGTTATATCTTGGCCAAATACTAAGACCCTTAAGACTGGTTTTGTTGTCCAGGGTCACATATGGCAACACATCAATAACTTTGAATCTTGTGGATTCTTGCATGTCTTGCGATAAAATATTATATGACAGCTGGTCACAAGAAAAAAAATATTGTTTTCTCACGCACCTATCATTTTATATCAGAAGACATTGACCCACTGAGTGGATTACTTTAATAATGGTGTTTATGGTGAATGGATGTACTTTTTGGAGCTATACATGCATATAAAGTTACATATATTTTATAAAGAAATGACCAACTGACCAAAAGAAGTTATATGCATCTGGTATGGCATGAATAAAATTCAACTCAACTATACATTTAACACCACTATACAAATGCATTAACTCAGATGTACAAATGAAGATGTTAAGCTGTGTCAGGGAACAAACTGAGCATATTTCATATAATTTGCTTTTGTTCAGATGCAAAGTTTGTCTGCATACTAGCATGTGCTAGCTGCTTGGATACATTATGCACGGCTGTGTAAGCACCAAACACGGAAACAGAAGTGTTTAATAAGACCGATGAACTGACATCCTAATTACACACATTGCAGTTAGCATGCATGACTGGCTATATGGATGGAATGTAGGGTAGCAGGTCAGGTCAGTCCCTCAAGTCCCTTTTTCTCAGTGTGGTCTGTGGGGGGTGGGTTTGGGGGAGGAGGTGTGCTCTCTGTTATCAGTGAAATACTCCTGTGGTCAACATTAACTAAAGAATTTACTGATCAAAGTTTAGCACAGATTGCAAGCTACATGCATACATGCTGTTTCTGAATGCTGAAATATGCTGCCTTTGAAGTCAGTAATGTACAGAGGAAGGCATCAAAGCACGTCCATATCTTATGTTTGCAGAACATTTTGTCTACTGTATGTATGCATCTGGTAAATTTTTAAAGGCAAGATCAATGTACCCTCTCTTCCTAATGCTATAATATCTCTCTGCATGAGGATTTACAGTTGCTTGAAAGAATAAAAGGGATGACTGATCAGTTCACAGAAGTAAATACATTTGATGGATATCCATTTTGTTATTACAGACAGAATTGTTTTTTACAGTGATTCAGATTTACTAAGAAAAAAGCATGATAGTCATCAAAAAGTCTGTAAAGCACACTTTAGATCATTTGGCTGTCACAATATCAGATTTTGACTGCACGATAATCATGGCCACAATATCGATTGATTTATTTTTAACAACGCTATCAGTCAAATTGATCTTTAATTTTGTTTTTGGCCAAGAGAGAGTTTGTAACCATTGTTTCTTTTAATGCAAAATGTTAAATGGGGTGCAACACCACCACCTACTATGTTAAAGTGTCAACCAGATACTGGGTATAAATTATTGATGATATTATCAACTTTGTAGTAGTAGTAATAACACAATATCAGTATTCATGGTTATTAATATCATGTTTATTGTCAATACTGGTATATCACAACATCCCTAGATGTGACGTTTTGGTCCTTTAAAAACCTGTCTTACCAAAAAGCTGTCTGTAAAGTAGGGCTGTGACGGTGGCCGTGAAAACCGCACAACCATGGTTGTAAAGTGGAAGGAAGGAAGGAACTTCAGGAAGGAAGTGCACATCCCACACTGTGAAAAATATAAGTGTAATAATAATGACAGTTGCAATAAGGATTGGTATTTATAGCCTTTCAGGTGTTGATGGTTTTAATTAAAAGATTTTTCATTAACACAGAAATTACTGGCATAGCTTACGTTTCCGTTGGTGCGTTCGAGCCCAGGTTATTCTGCGGGTTCTGCAGTGGATCTTGTTGTGAAATGAACAGTCAAAACCGGCTATGACATGAAACATCTATTCATTTGCGCTTTGACAATGTCAGCATGTTAGTTTTCCATCAACGAGTAGGAAAAAGTCACTTTTTTATGGCAATTTGAATAGGAAAGCCGAGGTAGGTTTAATGAAATGTTTAAGGGATGTATACGGGTTAAAAAGCGAACGACTGTAGTTGTCACTGCAACAAATGCTTTTTTATTTAATACTTAACTTTCTGGTATTATTTAAGTTTCCATTATTTACTGATGTTTATTTAAATGTTTTATATGTTGTAGTGTGCCGTTTCACTGATGAATTTGCACATTAAATACGGGCGGATGTTTCATCCTCATTTATTTCAGTTATCCTATTTCAAAATGTATTTAAATAAGGTCTATATTTCTCTTCCACTCGTCATGTGGTTGCTACACACATAACAATATAAATATTGTTTATGTTATTTATATATTACTTACATAAATAAACCTCCACAGAAAATGTATCTATTACCACTGCCGCGATGTTAAAAAACTGCCACTGGCAACAGCCCTGCTGTAAAGTCATCGACTGGGCAGTTCTAGGCTTGGGACACAACGCTTTAGGATTTTGATATAGGGTGTTACCCTGCATAAGTGTTTGGTTCTGGAACTTTCTATCCATTTGTTCTTGTGTTGCAAGAAGCTGGGAAAATGGTGATATAACTCACTTAGTAACCACTTGACAACCAGTGTGCTCCTGGAGGGGGTTATATAAAATGTCTTAGTAAGATTTGAACTTGAATGGCTGAAGATGAAAAACCAGTCTCTATTCAGAATAGAAGCTACCTCAAGTTGGCCATCGTTTATAACACATTTGCTCGCTTTCCAAGAACTTTCCAAGAACAAGCACTTCATTGTTTTTTCCCATTTAATCCTTGGGGCGACCGCATAGACTTTGCAACATCCAAAGCGACAGAATTAAAGACACTAGGGGATTTCAATGAATTTGCCATTTGCATTTTTGTCATTGATTTGCAGATCGTTTCCCCATCGCTCTTACATGCATAACATATTTACATGTTTGAATCCTTCATCAGTTTCTCTCGCTCTCTTTCAGTTCTGGCATAAAGGATGCTTTAGCTGTGAAGTGTGTAAGATGACTCTAAACATGAAGAACTACAAAGGCTTTGAAAAGAGACCATACTGTAATGCGTAAGTATCTCTTCTGTCCGTATGAGTTTATTTGTGTTGGAGCAGTGAAAGGTCATGTCTTCACAGACAAGAGCTGATTTATTCAGTCATTCAATGGAGGGACATCCACATTCCAGTTAATACACAACAATGACCCATCCACACGAATTAATCCACGTTTGTTTTTAGAGTTCACTTCAATATTCGTGTCAGATATGTCAGCTATAACATCTCTAAATGTGGATTTAAATCATTGAAACTTTTGTTCCTGTGCGTTTTTTAGACAATGAAAGCAACCCTTTTATATGTTTAATAACAATGTTTCTGTATTTTAAGACCACCAGTAGGATTAGCATACTGCTTTGACAGCCACATAAAGCACATATGAGGTGGATATTTAATGTCCAGCTGAAATAAAATGTGCAAATACATCTCTTGTTGTATTTCTAAAATGTGAGCTGAAGGCTGCAAACTCTCAACTATCCCTCAAGTGTAAAGATTCTTGCTTTTACACATATGCTCGCACACATTCTTGAAATCCACCAGGGGATTTTGGTCTTGATTTAGCAAATGATTTACGTCCCTGACTGTGTCTAGGTCTGCCGCTGTTTACTCTGTCCTTATTATGAAGATAATAAGTGAACATGGCTATATCATTTCTCTTGTGTGTAACAGATAAATGTATGTGTAGTTATTAGAAAGCGGAATGACGCCCACAAAAGTAAAAAAAACCCATCTGATTAGATCATGTGGATATTATCTGCTAACTGATATCAAAACAGACATTTGGGGGCATTTATTTGTTTATGTTTGCTTTCCTCTCTGTGCCTATGGAGTGTGTTTACTGAGCGAATGAAAGAACACTTTTCACCAATGAATAAATGAATGCAAATAAATTAAAATAATACTGAGTAACTTGCTGTTATATGAAATGGCATCTGTTAGATAAATCTGCATCCATTTTTTTATACATACATATTTATATTATATTTTTATTTTTGTGCTGAAGGCAGAATTACAATTTGTGTATTTGCACAGGTTTACTAAGCATGTATTATATTACATGGCATTTGCCTGTGGAAGCACACCTCTGTTTGTCTAGAGGTTTTACTAAGCAGAAGGGCGGTCTACAGGACCACTATGTTTGTATTAGTTTTGCTGTTTTTTGGATCGTGTTTTATACTTTGTACATGCATCTCACAAAAACTAGGTAAAAAAGGAAAAAAATTTATCATGCTTATCTTATTAACAACACAGACCAAGACATGGGTATTATTTGCATTAGCCTTGATTCGGGTCATCAACTAAGTCTATTACCAAAATTTAATTAGCATCCACAGTTTACGTTAAAAGGTTGATAGAAAGTAATTTGGTTTAACAATCAATTTAGTTTAAGGCAGACAATGAATATAATCATTATAGCTATATTCGAATGTTTAGCCAGTTTTTAGCTTAATTGCGTTGTTGATAGTTGACCTTGAAGAAGTATTGAGATGTAATAATGTTTTTAATGCGTTTAGATCCAGAGTGTATTACAAATCATCCCCTTAACTAACAATTCTCTCTGTGTTGTAGACACTATCCGAAGACATCGTTCACCAGTGTTGCAGACACCCCGGAGAACCTGCGTCTGAAACAGCAGAGCAAGATGCAGAGCCAGGTAAAAAGAAATACATTTAACATTAGCAGGGCTCAACACTGACGATAAATTTATGTTGGCCTTGTCTGGCTTTTAGTTCATGTTCAGTCAGCATGTTCGCAGACTTTTTTATCTAGGTATGACCTTGGAATTTGCAGTGCTGTGCTCTACCAGTTCAGTTCCAAGTCATTTTTGCAGTTTTGACAACCTCATCACCAAATAAAATAGTATTTGATACTTGATAGAGATTTTAATGTTTACCTTCACAGGACTGGACCAATAGGACACATTATGTTTCCCTCAACCGACCAAAAACTTTGGTACACTGGTTCTGGGCCTGTGTGGCATCACTACAGTTTAGCCTGGCTTTAGTCACTATGCTCTTACGTATACAGTGAATACTTAACATTTTTAATCATGTCCCAGAGCTGCACCCTCCTAAACACTCAACACTCTTGTCTGTTGGGAGTAAGGAAGGGTGGATGGTGCATTTATTTTGATCCCTCAATGAAACTGTTATGGGCGTCTGTAGATTTGGCATAATATAAAGGATTTTCTGGCTCGTTTGATATTTATTGTGTGTGTGTGTGTGTGTGTGTGTGTGTGTGTGTGTGTGTGTGTGTGTGTGTGTGTGTGTGTGTGTGTGTGTGTTGCAGGTGCTCTATAAGGAAGAATTTGAGAAGAGCAAAGGAAAAGGCTTCAGTGTTGTGGCTGACACACCAGAGTTGCAGAGAATCAAGAAAACACAAGACCAAATCAGCAACGTAGGTCCCATAATTCTTAAAGGAGTAGTTCACCCGAAAACAAACATTTTGTCATCATTTACTCACCCTCTTGACATTTTAAACCTGTATGACTTTCTATCTTGTGCAGAACACAAAAGAAGATATTTTGAAGAATGTTGGTAACCAAAAACCATTGGTCCCCATTGCCTTCTATTGTACTATGGACACAAAACCAATGCAAGTTTACCCACTTTTTTTTTTAAATATCTTCATTTGTGTTCTGCACAAGTCATACAGGTTTCAGTTTGAAATTACATAAGGGTGAGTAAATGAATACAGAATTTTTTCATTTTTTGGTGAACTATGCCTTTATTTCCTCGCCTACATTTTTTTCTTTCTGGTTTCACTTTGCAACATTATCACTTAAATAAACATTCAATAGATAAATGCATTCATATAGTTTCTTTGTTTAATCGTTTAATGACTAGTAGAAATAATAGTTTGACCTTGATGCAGAAGCACTTATTACATCCCACCCTTCCTTTTTCAAACCACACCTGTTCACTTGTAGTATCTGCCCTGGTTGCCTGGCAACATTTTGGTCACTTCACTTCCTTTACAATGTAATTTCCTGTCGGTATGACACGTGTGAGCGACATCTTGTGGTCAGTGCAGGAACTACAGGTCTCCCACTGGCTCTGAGTCAAAGAGTTTAATTAAATTCAACCTCTCACTGAAACCACCACTTTACAAAATGAGGGACTGTTTTCAGAGAGGGATAATTATAGGACTCGCAAGACAGCAAGTTTGGCGCTTCACATTCTATTTATATTCTTCTCCGCTCTGTTCTGCATTTCATTCAGCCCACAGTCTCCATTCAAACTTTGTTTTTGTGTGTTTTAGATTAAATACCATGAGGAATTTGAAAGGAGCCGAATGGGTGGGGAAGCTCCACCTCATCACCCGCAGACACCTCAACAACACACAGCTCCAGGTAGAGAATCCTGCCGCCTTCATTTTATTTGCTATCCTGCTGAATAATCAAGTCTCAGTGGGCCAGAAAGTAAATTTCTCTCTTGTTTATAGCATATCAGCCCCCAGCAGCATCTCAGAACTATCACTATGAACCCGAACCTGTGCGCCAGGCGGCTGCTGCCCCTCCTCCCAGCTCTGGGGTAATAATGAACTTTACCACTCAAACTTTCTACACATACATTCATACAATCTCTGTTTACAAAACCTAGTGAGCTGCTAATATAGGTTTCATTGTTAAGATGCCTATGTAGGCATGTATCGTAGTATACGTTTTGGTAGACAAACCACACTTAATAATGCCACTCTTTCATTCAGTATATGTGTCGGTACAATCTCATGTGCACGTGTTTCAGAAGCGCTACCGAGCTGTGTATGACTACACTGCGGCTGATGAAGATGAGGTGTCGTTCCTGGACGGTGATCTAATCGTGGACGTGCAGCAGATCGATGAGGGTTGGATGTATGGAAGAGTGGAGCGCACCGGCCAGCAGGGAATGCTGCCAGCTAACTACGTAGAGGCCATCTGAAAACAAGAGGGAGAAAGAGATAAAGAGAGGGGAAAAAGGAAGAGGGGTTCGCAGACGAGTAGCCGAGTGCCATTTCACCTTTCAAGATCTTTTTCCTCTATTACTGCACTAATTGTCTTATCAGGAGGTCAACCCTTATGATCCAGTTATCCTCCAAAACAAACATAGTTCAGTACAGTATAATCAATCACAGCAACAATGCGCACACACACACACACAAATATCACACATATACAGTCAATTACAATTAACTACTCTCTCCCATGTCATTCTCAAATATGCATTTCTCTGTGTATTGCTTTTGCTGCCTGTCTGTCTATTTGTTTGTCTTTTCTCAGTCCAGAAAAGGTGCTGTCACAAGTGGCACTTAAGTCTTAAGAAGACTCGCGCGCACACACACACACACACAATACATAACCACACAGGCCGCTGAAATATTTAGGGCCTGCTATAGAGCACTTCAAACATCTCAACACTTCTTATCGGTTGCCATGACAATACGTGAAAGAATTTACTCCAGACCTCAGTTGTCAGATCTCTTTTTTTTACTATTTGTTTCGTATTTTATTTTCGTCCTGTAATTGTATGTGATGTATTTAGTACAGTTTCACATCTCATTGGTTGTGGGCCTGTATCGATGCTTAAACATGAGACTTTTGGTCATTCTAATCATTCCATATGTCTGACCACTTGCATCATGTAGTGAAACTGGAATCTCAAAGGCTCCTCTTTCAACTGGATGTCCTCAAAACTGTATGAAAGGGACAGAGTCTTGTGCTATCACTTACTGAAGCTTATCTTACATTCCTCCAGCCCTGTATAAAACCAGTTAAAATATATGAGTCTAATATAGTTCTGCTGCTCCGGCTTTTAAAGTGAAGAGGAAATTGTGATGTACCTTATTGTTAATAAAGGGAAAAAAGAGACTGTATAGTCACGGAACAAAAGGAGCAGAACCGCATTGTAGTGTAGTGCAAGTAAAGAGGAGCCCAAGCACAATTCTGAGGACCATTTTAGATTTGGATTTTAATCATTCCATTGGTTCTGTTTTGTTTCTGAAGCATTCCATGTGCATAGTAAGAAACTATCTCAGAGCTGTTCTGTAAGATGTTGTTATTGATGTTTTTGTTTGTTTGTTTTTCCTCATATCATGCTTATTCTCATTGCCTTGCTGGTATTGTATGAGACAGAATTTTAATGTCAATATCAGTGGAATAAAACAAATCTATTTGTATACCAAGACAGGCGAGTTTGTCAAACAGAAGTAGCTAAGCTTATGGAATTAGAATGTTTTAGAACCTAGCATGTATATGTCACTCAACTGAAAACAAATGACATGTTGCTGTGCAAAGACTCTAATGATCATTGTTTTCTTAAATGATGAAATATAGATGCTGAGAATGATCAAAGCAAGTAATGCAAGTGTTTCGTTTTCTCAAGACACTTTTTCCACCTAAGTGAAATGTAATATATTGGGGCACCAATTTTGTTTTTTCTGTGAAACATATTGTCAAAATTACATGCATATCTTGTGTGCGAATTTTCTCTGCATCACAAATCTTTCACAGCACCCTCTCATAACAACTGATCTGCTTAACAAGTCATAAACTAACGCCTGGTCCCACATTTATAACATTTGTCATTTCACATGTAAAAAAGCAATCATATGTGAAATAATGTGAATTCATAGTGCTTGGGCTTGATTTTTCATTATTTTTAATGTTTTTATTCATGTGATAGTATAGTGATAGTTTAATCTAATGTTTTCCGCAATAGGGTGAGCCTTTCAGTGACACAAGATATTTCTGCAAAACTATACTAATCTGATTAGTGTTAGTACGTACTTGCATTCTTTTTTCTGGACACTCGGCCTTTTGTTTCAATCCATTTTCTTTATTTCAGTCCATCCTCTTGGACTTGAGTAAGTCATATGAGAGATTATTCAACTTGTTCATCCACCCTTTAAAGGAAACACTGTAACACTTTGTGGAATGTCTCACTTTGAGTAATGGTCATTATTAAATGACAAATCAGCAAAAATAAACCGGGAGATTTCATTTAAAGGAACTAAAAGGTGGAAATTGTGATGTGACGCCCACATCAACCTTGTAAGTGTGTGTAAATTGAATGTGAAATGCATAACACCCGCCATTTAACCTAAGATCTGAGAAATATTCACATCACAACCAGCTGGCGTTTATTTTGCCTCGATAGATTCACTTAAATCCTACAATGTCCCATTTTAAATAACATTTTTACGTCTGCGTCATATAGTAAAGTTGTGTGGTTTTCCATATATTCAACACTAGTTTAATCCTAAAAATTTAGCCTAACCAATCTACTATAAATCGTCCGACCCCCTCACGTGCCACTGCCCGCTGCATCTTTCTAGAAGTGAGGCGGGGAGGGGTCTCCACAATCCATCCGTCCATTCTCATGTAAACACCTGCTAGGGTGACTGGGCATCTTTTGGACCCGTTGCTCTGCGGAGACGCAAACATCATGCTGGACATCTTGGTATTGATGTTCTTCGCCATCATCGGTTTGATGTTCCTTTCCTACATCATCTACATGCTCTGAATGCAGCGGCAGCATCAATGGACCGCCGCGAGAGCAGATGCGCGATTCACGTCCGCGGTTGGAATTTGTCCTCAAAGGTTGGCGATGGCGAAAGCAATGTATGCAAAATGTAGGTTTTTTTAGTTTTAAAATGTGTTGTGATTGCGTCCAAGAGTTATGTTAATGATGCGTTATAAAGAAAAGGAAGCATTCATATTGCAATAGGCCTTCTGCAACAATACAATTATTAGGCTACTAAAGGTTTGCAATAAAACAATATTGTTAGGTCTTTTCATGTGCAAAAACCCAGAAATAAAATCTGTTGAATGTTTACAGGGAGAGGTGTGTAGCATCAGGCCTCTGAATAAACGGCGTTATACTGAAACAACCGGAGGACGCAACGATGAGACTTAACCCTTTCGTCACCTTATCCATGGATCACACAAACTGTTCCTGGAGTCTTTGACATGCGTAGTCGAGCAAAAGGATGATACAAGCACTTCACAAACACAAAACCTTTGCATTTTCACGTAGACACTAACATATTGTTTGAAGCTTATGTTTTACAGATGCAGCCCTCCTTTTCCACAAAATCTTTTAATTTATCTTTGTGTTTTACAAACTGCTCGCTTGACCATAATTGAACACTCTGAGTTCTGTATTCCTCTGTCTAAAGTTTTATAGTTAAACAATAAACGAATTGTTTACAAACTGTCAGTGTACAAGAATTACCACTATTTTCAAAAGCATGCGGATGTTCATAAATAAATGTGCTTTTCAAAACAAAGAGCCAATGGAGATAAAACAGCGTAATGAATAGATTACCATGAGAGTATAGAACATTAGCGCCACCTTGTGGTACGACGCTTTTGACAGCCGCTGTTCACAGTGTTGCCAGGTCCACTTTAGCTTGAAATAAGCTGTTATCAATGTTTCGTGTGTTTGTAATATTAATACGTTCTATTCGTAATCAAATCACGAGGCCAGTGAAAATTCACAACTTTCAATATCAAAAGTAAATGGAAATGTAAGTGTTGTTTAAACTCACACGGGGGTATAGCTCAGTGGTAGAGCATTTGACTGCAGATCAAGAGGTCCCCGGTTCAAATCCGGGTGCCCCCTACAGTTGTTTTAAAAAAAATACGTGGACGTAAATACAAGCATACAGAACAAGGCGGTCAACGCACATATCAAACAATAGACATCAATCAAGTACATTGGCTGGCTGTAGTATATGCTGGATACAGATTGCTCCCAACAGGGAGCGGTACTGGACACCAGATCATAAGTGCCACGTAGACAATGAAACTAAATATGAGGAATTACAGCGACATCCAATGGTACTGCATTCATTTGGTAGTCCTGTATTTACAAAATTCATGCAGTGATTTTTTTTTGTCCCCTCCTTCAGCACACTGACATATTCCAAACAACTAAGTGCATCTTAAATGATATAAGATGGTAGTATTAAAACAGTATTGAATGTATGGATTTAAATTAATGCTTAGAAATATACAGTGCTTTTTTCACAAAGCACCTCCCTAATGAGTATGTTTTAGCTGTACAAAATAAGGACCAAAAGTATGCCCAAATGTATTTAAAAAAAACAATGCAGATTGCATAGTTGGGCTTGGAGTGTAAACTGAATCTCACCTTTGAGAAATAAAGTTCATATCCCCTATTATGTTGCCTTTTTTCCCCAAATAATTTTGCTCAATAAATGTGAACATAGAGGTTTTAATCATAAACACTGTCATGAAACTATACTCACTTCTACTGTTTTTTTTCCTTGCATTATCACTCTTTCCATCCTCTATAGTTTTTATTACTACTGTGTAAAATGTAGAGGTGACTGTCTCAGGTGACTGTCATCAGTCACCAACATAAAGAGGACAGAATGCATCACCGTGAAACTTCTACTATTTTGGTCACATCAAAAATTCCACACCTAAAACAGAAGTTCCTAAAGACTACGGAACAACTAACAAAGTCATTTTGATTGTATATGTTTCAGTGTATAAAAGTAATAGATTTACTTCCCCTATGATTTCTCTTTCCAAGCCTAGAAGTCATGAGACAAGCACATGACAATGCACACCTCACGCGACTTCCAGGGGCAATGTTAAAATATGCTCCCTAAATGTGCTTCAATATTTAAATATTTCAATGAAGCACTTTCCTAAATAGTAATGAAGGCTTTTAAATAGCTACGATAATGTAAAGTTTATTTGTTATGGTCAACTGGACTTGAATATTGTTCTGATTTATGCCTTATCATTAAAATGATTTATGTTATATTAGCGTGATTCTAATATATACTATATAGAGAGAACATATGGGTATCACAAAAAATAAAAAAACACTTGTTTAACAAAGCCATCAAAATCTTTCTATGATCTGGAACACCATTTACACACATCGCACTAAGGTAGAAGCCTGCAATGGAATATACCAAATCATCTGTGAAATGGGGGGTTCTTTTAAATAACTAAACGACTTATTGTTCGAGTAAAACTAGAAATGCTGATTTTATTGTACTAGAAGACTAAAATGTCACTTCTGTAACCTCGTGACACGAAGTCATTGCAAAACCCAAGAAAAAACTATATTGCGTATTCATAAGTCATCCCCAAAGAAGCGGAAATGGACCCTGCACTCATGGTTGATCATGTGACGATCTCCATTTCGCCATTTTCTTCCTCTCCACCGGTGATCAGGCTCTCGTTGGATTCGTGACCATCTCTTGCGTTCTGCTCTTACCACTCAAGACCTGTCAGCGTAGACTAGTCTTTCTTAAGAGCCTATCCATCATACACTGAAGCCTTCTTCGCTTTCTGTCTTTAGTTTTTAAGTGTCCTGAACGTGCAAGAATGTCTGCCCAGAGCCCCGAGTACTCTCCCTTCTTCGCAGTGATGGGAGCCTCAGCAGCAATGGTGTTTAGTGGTAAGAAATCGTCATTTTAACCTTAGATTAAATGTAATTTGTTCCCATATGACTGAGTCTTTTTGATGGTTTATTTAATGTATACCTTGAATGCTTACAATGTTCGGTCTGCATCGATCGAGTGGTTGTGAATGGCACGGTGTTGCGGCTCACTGAGCTCGTACCTGTAGTAGGGGGACGGATAGGAAGGTTTCCATCACGGCACATGACGTCTCAGTTGACGTAATGTCTATAAATTATTTATTTCGTTTGATTATTTGCTTACGGCTAACCGAATCCTTGGGTGACAAAGCGAAGACACTATCGGATGAGCCCGAGGCGCAACCTCTCTCCCCCGTTTCAATGTTTGCGCAAGGACGTCATTTATTTAATGTCCTCTAAGCTGTTATGGATGGAAGGACTGCCATTTTTAATAGAATGCTACGGTTTGGTCCAGACATCGCTTCATCTATACGCCATTGATCGTTAACCTAAGAGGAAATGCATTAGTTAATTAACCCAAACCAGGTTCAGTCTTATCTACTGCGACAAGCGCGCTTTAAAGTCTTTTTTTCTGCATTGCACACCCAGACAGGAACATCCTCGTCCGTTTAACTATCTCAGAGTCACACGAGCGTATTATCTTCAGTCAACGATAGCCAACCCAGAGCTATCACTTTTATTTATTGCAATGGTTCCTTTAAACCGATCCAAGTGCCGTCTCAGCACACCGTGTTTCAATCCGGAAAACATCCAAATAAATTTGACGCAACTCTACCAACGAGACTGTTTGGTTTAGTCACGTGACTACAAACGAAAGCAGTTGGCTTACTTGGCTACTGTAAAATGTTTTGCTGATCTTGCTTTTTGAAGTCTGTATGTGTTCCTACATAGGTTGTTGTGTATTTTGGGGGGTTAAGAGGTAGATATTTGATAGGTAGGTGTCGGAATGATGTCCAATAGTTGGATATTTACTTCTAACACTTTTCTTGGCCCACATGCAGCCTGTGCCTTGTTCTTGTAATCATTTGGCAAAGATGCATATCATTATGTCATAAGAATAAGTGCTCTGTCTCTCTGAAAGTCCTCACAATCTCTCTCTTTTTTTTTATAGCATTGGGTGCTGCATATGGTACAGCCAAGAGTGGCACAGGCATTGCTGCTATGTCTGTGATGCGGCCGGAGTTGATCATGAAATCCATTATTCCTGTGGTCATGGCGGGTATCATTGCTATCTACGGCCTGGTAGTGGCTGTTCTTATTGCCAATAACATCTCTGAAAAAGTCACACTCTTCAAGTGAGTCATGCATCTCACTTCTGTTTCTTTCTACTTGTCATTTAGGCCTAGTTTTTTTTTTCCTACCAAAGCATTCTTACAACTTACAAAAATACATTTTATATGTGCTCAGTTTTAAAATGATTGCCTTGTGAGTTGTCATTTATGTAAAACATAAAAGTTACATCATAAATAAGCATACGTCAAATTTAACCCAGTGTCTTAATGTTGTCTGTCTCCTTAGGAGTTTCTTGCACCTTGGTGCTGGGCTGAGTGTTGGTCTGAGTGGTCTTGCCGCCGGCTTCGCCATCGGAATTGTGGGTGATGCAGGCGTTCGGGGCACAGCCCAGCAACCTCGCCTGTTTGTGGGGATGATCCTCATTCTCATTTTCGCGGAGGTTCTTGGGCTCTACGGGCTTATTGTTGCTCTTATCCTCTCCACCAAGGGTTAATTGTTGCTCTTCTCTACATATTAACATCCATCAAACACACACATACACAACACACAAGCACCAACACAAACATCCTCCTAAAAAGTAATTTCACCACCCAAAATAAAGAGAGGAATTTCTGCGTGCATGCGTGTATTGTGAGTGTGCTGTTTGCAAGTGAGTGTGTGATTGAATTTCCTCTCTATGTATAGTAGCCTGATGTGCGTTGCCCCCTGTAAATGCGCTGTGTAGCTATTGCTCTTGTCCCATGTGTGTAATTACATGCCCACTTTCTCCTATGCTACACTTGTTTGTCATCTATTATTTTGTCATAGTTTTATTCTTATTGGAAGAACAAATCAACTGTTTTGTTTTCTCTGTTTTGGGACCATTCAGATACAGACACTGATGTTAAGGACCTTCATGTAAAAAATGATGGATTATTTCTGTTTGTTTTTTGTTTCTGCTGATTATTTATGAAGATTTTTGAAATGTTCATTAAAAAGTTTAAATGGATCAAAGTCTTTATTGAAATCCTGATTATCTAAATGCATCATGTGAGTGTGTGTTTCAGAAGTATATATATAGTATATATATATCTGTATATGTAGGTGAATTGCACTATGGGAAATTTGTTTCTTTGGATGTAATTACCATGGAGACCGTTGTCTTAATCAAGGTATTGATGTGCAAGTTTACTAAGTATGTTTGAAAAGAATGTATGTACACGTATGTTTGTGAGTGTGCGTGTGGTTTACCTCTTAACATAACATTCTTTAGACGTGAAGCGTTTACCTGTAGTTAATACTGTTTCTGGTTCCATTAATGGGTGAACACCAGCGCAGCTTGTCCAGTTTCCAAATAAAACTTCCTTAACCTAATTTCATTTTCTCTTTTCTTCAGTCATACACATATGTGGAATGATTCTTAAATACACAACATACTTTTAGAGTAAAAATATTTTGAAGTATAAATTACTGCAAGTAATTATATGTCACATATTTTGTCATTATGACTTGATGGGCACAAATAACAGCCTAGTATGAAGTATCAAGTTAAAATCATAATCATAGCACAAATCACACTATGTCTACATATTCATGAAAAGTATAAATGGTGCCTATTTATTATAAATCTGTTTTTGGTCGTGATGTTCTCGCCATAGCCAACAGACTATATAATACAGGAATGAATGAGGGATTCATGCACAGGTTACCATCTGGATGTCAGAATCACTGCATTGCAGCCTTAACCAAACTTCCCCCCATCACGCTCGTGCTGCAGACACGCCTCTACTGGTAGAGAGGGGGCGCTATAGACCAGCACAGCTTCATTTTAGACATCACCAGTACTTGTTTAGATTAGATTAAATTCAACTTTATTGTCATTACACATGTACAAGTACAAGGCAACGAAATGCAGTTTAGGTCTAACCAGAAGTGCAATAGCAGCAAGTGCAGGATATACAGTGGTTGCATAAGTTACATAAATAAATATTACAGAAGTAATTTACAAATGGATATGTACTATGACCATGATTTACAGATGTCTCTTACTATAAACAGAAATTAACAGATGGATATATACTATGAACATAATTTACAGATGGCTATTACTAAAGCAGAGATTTACAGATGGATATGTACTATGAACTATGAATGTACATTATTGTTCTATAATGTGTCAGTAAAACAAAAAAACGGTTTAGTTACTTTCTTACACAAGCAATGTGAAAAGCTTTGTACAAATAGAGAGTAAGATTTTTTCAATAATTGCATGCCATTAATTGCGCATACAGAATTGTGCCATATCAAGGTTTAACATGTGCATAATTTTATTTAGCGTAATGCGTTACTTTTTAAACTTGTTTTGTAGTTATGCTAATAAAAAAAAATCCTTTAATGTTTCTATTCATGTTATATTATTGAACAACATTAATTAATCAGTACAACAAACATCTCATAAAAAATACTTTACTAACTTAATAAAATATCATTATTCTCTGTTTCTCACAGTGACGACAATGCGATTTAAGAACCTCTATATTAAGATATGTCATTATCCTATATGTGATGTATCTGTGACCATATTAATCTAAAATAAATGGGGGAGTACATTTTTAACAGGTATGATCGATATCACTGTAAATATTATACTACCGTCAGTAAATCCACTGTATTGAGGCTACAACCAAATACTAATCTGAGATAAAGGAGGGAGTACATTTTTAACAGTTGTTTTACTTCCCTGTTAAGCTCATTATATTCAAACTAAAACTCAATGCTTATGAGGCCACCAACTAAAGATCTATAGTAAGCATAACTGCTATCTGTCATATAATTGAAGCACTTTTTGCTTCATATTTCAACACTACACAAAGCTTAGAACAAAATACATGGCATAGAATATTTAGAACTAAATAGAAATAGTAAATGCTTCTGGGCAAGTGATGTTTTCATAACCCAGAATGGGTATAATTATAATTAATATAATTTACGCGTTAATTCTAATGGAGTGTTTTTCCCCACGGCATAATCGGATATGACGTTTTTGTGGGCGTTCCCAGCTATGCCGACACTAGATAGTTTAACATATTTTTTCAATTCAGAACACGGCGAACAAAATTAAATCAATTATCTGTTTTTCCTTTTCGAACAGAAAAATTAAAAAAAAATCAGTTAATAAATAATGTCAATTTAACACCCAGTACTGTCGGTACCATAGTTATATATATCTATGGTCGGTACCCTTGCTAAGAACATCATAGTGGGTTTAGCGCATAGCTTGACATTTTAAATGACAGCCGTTTAAACCTGTAATTGTGCGAGCTTGAAAATAAACCACACCCACTTTGAAGTTTTAACCAATCGATTTCGAACCTGGAAGGCGGGACTTGCTAAAGCATTGTTTACGTCTGTCGGGAAAGTAGGTCACTTACAAGTGTGACAATTAGCTGGTGGCAGTGTCCGATTGCTGTAACAAATACACGCGTTACAGTGTTATACGAAAATCTTTAGGAACAAAAGACACTGACGATTGCGAAGAGAACTCTGAAAACAGGTAGGTTTGTCTTTGAAAATCGAAAATCGCTGTCTTAGTGAATGCTGCAGACAGGATGTAGAGCTTCTGCTAAATCCGCGAGTCTCCGTTAGCGCTCGGATCAGATATGTGGCGATGTCTGTTGCTCTGTCCTACAGATATTCTCATATGGGCGTGGTATAATATTGAAATAATAGTAATCAACAGTATTCGTATAATTGCAAGTGATCTGCGCTTCTATAAGCTAACATATATTCATCTCTGTAGACTTGCAAGGTGTCTGTCTTGCTGGTCACTTTCTGCGAGGCCTAACAAGTGAACATGTTATGTTTTGTCAGGAGCTACAGTAAACCAATGTCAACAAGATCTCAACTGACGTGCGAATGTCAGATATGCCTGAAATAAATCGTGGTTAAAATTAGCTTGCCAGCCAATAGTTACTTAAAAATACTTTTGTGACAAGTGACGACCAAAAAAAGGACCGTAAAGAATCAATAGAAAATTCAAGTTGTCATGTCATATATTACATAAATAGAAACATTTCTTTAAAATAGGTGCAAATCTCACAAGTCAAGTTTATTTGATAGCTTTGGAATAATTTACTATTTGTTTTTTTCCTATGGGAATGTCTGTTCTCTTGCTCTCTTAGTGATTCATAGGTGTGGAGGCCCCCAGTTGGCATGTCGAGGCGCAGCCGGAACAGTAGCGCCTGGAGGTACGTGTGGAGCGGAATCCGTAGGGATGCAGATGCGAGAGCTTTGGTTCTGGCCTCCGAAAGCGACGAGTGGGGTTACGATCGTCAGCAGGTGGGTGTGGATAAAGTGATTCTAACACTGCTGTTAATGTGACAATTCTTTTTAATTATATACTATAAGTATGCTAGTTTTGACCTCAGTTGCTAGAGCATTGTGGGTCATGAGTTCACTCCCCAGGGAACACACATACTGATAAAATAAGTACTAAGTCGCTTTGGTAGCGCAAATGTAAACCACACACAAGCCATTTCAGGAAAAAAGGACAGTAGTATGCATCAATCCAAATTTAAACAAATATACAGTTGAATTTAGATGTCATATATCTATTCTGGGTCGTTGATGTTTATTTTCAGCATGCGTTTGTTCTGCAGTATAGTGATTCAGATTCAGAAGCTGAGTATCCAGCCATTGTGCCGGCGGTTCCGAGTGCAGTGCCTGTGACTGGAGAGTCATACTGCAGTTGTGATTCACAGATGGAGCTCGGCTGTAACCCGCGACTCCGGGGTTACACGCACCTGCGGGACTGCCACTGTGGAGAAGATGACCAAGGTAGTGCCATGCCTGTTATGATAATACCCATCATCAGTCACATCTTGGGTGTGAGTTCCAGCGCGGCTGGTTTAATATTGGCTATTAACATGTTTGTCAGATTTCGACTGGGTGTGGGATGAAGGCAGTCGGTCATCCGCAACGCTTCTGAGCTGCGAGAATAGAAAAGTGAGCTTCCATTCGGAATATAGCTGTGGGACAGCAGCCATTCGTGGCTCCAAGGAACTCTCGGATGGACAGCATTTCTGGGAGATCAAATTGACCTCCCCTGTCTACGGCACGGACATGGCGAGTATAAGTGTGCCAGAGTACAGATTTTGCATAGGCTTGTGTAGCTCCCAATGTATTTTGTTTGTTTTTAAGATTGACTTCTGGTGTATTTTTTATTCAGATGGTAGGTATCGGGACGTCAGATGTAAATCTAGACAAATATAGACACACGTTCTGCAGCCTGCTGGGTAAAGATGAAGACAGCTGGGGTCTGTCATATACAGGTAAAACAAGTTCAGTTCACAAACATGTGCTTAAGTTAATAAACACCTATACTTTAAATAGCACAGGACTTAGGGCTTTTTTTCAAAGGCATATTTGTGTTTCCTTCAGGTCTGTTACATCATAATGGTGACAAATTGAGCTTTTCATCACGTTTCGGCCAGGGTTCTATTATTGGCGTTCACTTGGACACTTGGCATGGAACCCTGACCTTCTATAAAAACCGCAAGTGCATCGGTGAGAGCTTCGTCTATCTTTTCATTCTTGTGTTTGAAATGTTATTCGTGTTTTTAGGTGTCATTTTCTCTAAAGGGTTAGGGTTAGGTTAGTGAGCTTCTTGTGAAAGGAATGTTTTCAGTGTTTTATGAAAACATACATTCGATACCATTCAACTTTGTGTCTGCGTGTATCTGTGTGCGTGGTAGGTGTAGCAGCTACAAAAATGAAAAACAAGCACGTGTTTCCGATGGCGTGTTCCACCGCTGCAAAAAGCAGCATGAAGGTGATTCGCTCTGTTTCGGCCCCCACCTCCCTGCAGTACATGTGCTGCTCTCGCCTGCGGCAGCTCCTCCCTTCTGGAGTCGACGCTCTCCGAGTTTTGCCCCTGCCACCTGGTCTTAGACACCTTCTTCACTCCAAACTGGGATGGGTGCTGAGCCTGGACCACACGCACCTGCAGACACGTTCAAACACCCCACCCGGGCCCTCCTCGGGTAGTGACTCTGAGGGCTGCTCCTCCGACCCCGAGGCCTGTCAACGAAAACGTTGCCGCTGGACCTGAGACTTTGCCCTCATCTTACCCATCCACTCATCCTCTCATCATACACACATTTAAAATGTTTCCTCAGATGAAAAAAACACTGGACCTGTGCTGTCTCCTACAAAGGTGGATGACAGAGTTTGCTGAGTAACTTTAAAGAGAATTCAAGGTCAGTTGAACCAGTTTTACTAGTTGTATTGCTGGTAACTATTTATTTAGGGTTCAAAAAGTAGCTTCCCCTTCAGGTGACGTTTGGATACACAGTATTCAGTCTTTTTGTTTTCTATTGTTCTATTGTGAAGTCCCAAATACACAATGGAATGACGATCATCAGCTCCTCGACAAACAAAACATAAACTTTGTGACTCTTATAGTGTAGGGAAAAATATGTTACCGTTTGAAATGCAGGTAAAAACAGATACCATGTGAACACGCAAAGCAGAGACCTGCTACACTTAAACAATACATGTTCCCTGAGTGAACTGTAAATTTACATCATTCTCCATCACGTGAGGTAGAAAAAATGACCTAATCATAGGAAGTAAATTGTAACTCACGTGTCACGCTAGAAAGGAGATGTTTGATAGGATCTGTTGTCTTTGAATATATTTGAATCTATTATTTATCAAACAATCATCACGTTTTGACTTCTGTTGTTATTTTATAAATGAACTTTAAGTTACAGACAGTAAGCGAATAAACAGCAGTGACGTCAAAATTAATATTGTCAGTAAATATGTTTTTAATAACATGATGTTTGGAATGGTGAGGAAATATGTAACTGTTTTTATTTATTATTATAGGAATTATTTTGGGCCCTAATCATTACTCAAGTATGTATGTGTTTTTGAACAGTATTTAAGAAATGCTGTTTTCCTGAAAATATCGTAATGCAATTGTCAAACTGACTGAATTTGATTCAGTTTTCAATCTGTGCAACAAGTCTACATGAGGTTCATATTGAATTCACATGGGGTTTATATTGCAGATTTTGTAATTCAATGTAAAGAAAGCAAAACATGTTTTTGTTATGCATAAAGCACTTTCTCGCTTATTGTATGTATAAAAATATATACAGCTCCCCATAAAGTGTTTTACGCTTATTGTATGATCTAAGTGCTCTCTCTCATTCACTGTCATTTGCTCTCTCTTTGCCCCCAGTCTTCTCGTTCTTCTACATCATACTTTAAGCATGGCCTTTTTTATGGATTTTAAAAATGCTGATGAAATATATATATATATATATATATATATATATGCATTATAAAGGGGCTGGGTATGTTTTTTTAAAATCTTAATAAAGGTTTTCAAAAATCAATCATGATGTTTTAGTCCATGGTATTTCACATAATTAATTTTAAGATGTTTATCAACCAAATTACACATAGAAACATACATTTCTTAATGCTTTTGTACAGAATGTTTCTGATGAAATGCAGCATAATAAAATATCATTAATATAACTTACATCAACAATAACGTCATGATCATCTTTATATATATATATTCATATAAACATACATACAACAACCCACTGAACGTTTATGCTTGTGTTAAGCAAAGGAACATTAATAACATCAAGCTTTCAATCTAAACGGAACTGATGATATTCCATCGTGTTTCGAACGGACTGATTTTCATGACGGATTGTAGCAGGCGTGACGTAATTGTGGAGGTCAAGTTAAACAGACTGGTAAGACATAGCTGTTGTTTACCCAAAATGTGCTATTTATTTCATTCAGTAATGTTTTTCTATTTGTTTTGAAATGTGGTGTTTGAAATTTACCAGTTTAATATCTAAAATGTATTAGATAACTGCATGTGACACGTGAGGTATGCATGCGCAGAAACAAGCCTCTTTATACTTGTTTATTCTAACTTAATCATTACGCATAGCTCACGTAATAAGGAAGTTCAGTACTTACATCTTAGTGTGCTTTTTCAAAGTCTTTTCATTGATTGATAGGTAAACTCCATCATTACCTAAACGTATCCTTTGCTTTTAAACTTACCTTTATTAATGTAACGCGTTGACAACAAAAGCGTCTTGATCATTTCAAAGGGATTACACTTCAGATGACGTTTCTGTAAGAAACAAAGTGTGTTACTGAAACATTTATGTTTTTTTGTTAAATCACAGATTTACTAGGACTGTGAATTGTGTCAGCTGCAATTATGATTCATGGCTGGCAAGATCTTAGTTCTAAAGTAACTTAAATAGTAAACACATACAGACTATTAAATGCAAACTATTGCTTGGAAATACATGTATAACTATGTACAGTTAAAGTTGAATCCCTCATTTTTTTATGTCCATCTTTTTGTAATTATTATTAACAATAAACCTCTCCTTTATATTATTTGTCTTAGGCAACATGGTAAAGAAAAAGCGTCTGAGGCTTATAGCTGAGATGGCCCGAAAGATCCGGGCCTACCGGGAACTGAAGAATCGTCCAAGTGACTCTCAACGCTATGCGTTAGACTACGAAACCATGACACGGCCCTTTACTGGTAAAAAGCTACCAGTGTTATCTTGGCAAGATGTGCGAAGAGAAACCCGACTTTTTACACTGCTAGCTGGCATGCGCATGTTTGGCGTGGGGCGGCTCTACACTCGCAAGTCATGGCTGGATGAACATACAGAGCCATGTTATTGGAAAATAACAAAAGTCAAGGTGGATTATACAGCAGAAGTACGTTTTTAAATATTGCATCAGGTCATTGTTATAATTGACAATATTATTGTGTGCATGACTGCATGTACTAGTGTATTACTAGTGTTTTAAGAAATACAATGTTTTCTCTGTCTTAGAATATGGACCATGGAAAAGCATGGGGCATCTTAACATTTAGAGGTAAGTGTAGACCTCTTCTAATAAATGTATACCCATATAATAAATTGCTTGGATTTTTCTTCACTTGTTGGATAAAAGTGTCTGCCTAACGAATCAATACAGACGTAAGACTAATGGCAGGCTTACATTTTTCAGACTGCCATAATATACTGGCCTCTACTGGAGCAGTCATAACAGTGCATTGAACAGATATTTTTTGGACAGGCCTTGCATGCCATGTGTCTTTTATTTACCATCACATTTGAGTGACAAAGCATTGTGTTCTTTACTTGCATGATTTAGCTTTGAGAAGAATTATACTTGTAAACAATGCATATAAATAAATAAAGGCAGCAACATCACTGTTGCTTACATTTATTTGGTGTTCCAGGTAAAGAGGAGCTCACAGAACGTGAGGTGGATAAGGTCATGTACCATGACTGGCGTCTGGTGCCCAAACATGAAGAAGAGGTTTTTAAACGCTGTGAACCTGTCTCTGAGCCTCCTGTTCGTTACGTGCAATACCCTCCTCTTCTGCGTGCTATGATTTTGGCTCAGCAAGCAAAACAGTTGGGTGTGGCAGCAAGCGCTATCCCAGAACCCTCTTTACCGTTGAAACGGGATGTGCTGCTCAGTAGTGAGTATTTCAGGAGTCAAGAAGAGAAGACAAAGCAGGAGGGTACACCTGTCTAACACTGAGGTCCACTTCAGAGGAGTAACGTCCATCGTTCTGGAAATATGAGGGGGAGATCTCAAAAAGAAAATTTTGTCTCTGAAAAAAATGTCTGTTCTGTAAAATATGTGATTTAAAAGCATGATTTGTTGTTTGCATTTGCAGCTATTAAATACCTCAGAATAAAATGGGTGATCTGATTGTGGTCTAATTGTGTAGTAGATATTAATTTCACAATATCCTTCAGGTCCCTTTAAGGCTGGCTTGATAATTGTACAGTACATTTTTGTAGTAGGTTACATTAATGCTGCTTACAAAACATGTAATACATGTATTAAACATTAAGTTAAATTAAATATTTGTTAAATTTTTTTGATGAAATATCACATTTTCCGTAATTAACCCAAATGGGATTTCCAGTAGTGCGCGCATGCGCATGTCATCTAGCGACGGCCATCAGCGCGCGCAGGCGTCTGCTCTATCTTTCCTAGGAAAACTCGAGGCATCCTCGTGCCCTGCACTGCGATTATGATCATACTTTTCTTAACGTTGTTTGCAAACGTTTTTAAGACCGGTAAGTAAGGGACTTTTTAACCCGTTTTTGTTACTCAGCATTGAAATGTTGGAACGACTTTTCGTCTGCGGTTAAAGACTTCATTTCTGGAGTTATTTTCTGTTATGTATGCTGCCTATCCAGATCAACGAGATATTGCGCTGGGTGTGGATTCTTGCAAGGCAGATATCTACCATAGTTTAAACTGTACTTGGCTTCACGTTTAGGGCAATCTGTATTAATGCAAGCATTTCGCTACACTACACCCGGCTATTCACGTCTTTTCCAAATAGGGTTAACGTTACCATTGAGGGTTACCACCTAGAAAATTATTGGACTCTAAACTATTTTGTAAACAAATATGTAGTTGGTGTTTCTAAAAACAAAGTTTTATGATTTTAAGTGCAATCATTTTTGCATTATTTGCATGTTCGTTAGCTACGTTGTACATCCTATTAATAGTGTAGGTTAGGCTGTGTTCGTGCGATTGGCTCAGGTAATTCGCCTGCCCTATGCTTACCCGTGATTGGCTACTTAGTATTAGACTGCGCCTTGCTTACAGTTGATTGGTCAGTTTTTGTGGGCTTCTCGAGACGGCTGCACTTATAATGGGTTCTAAAAGGTCGCTGTCCGACCAAAACGATCTCATGAATTTAGGGTCAAAACACGCACGGACTGTTGAGTCTGGTACGTAAGAAGACTTCGGGAATCAATAAACTGCAGGGCATTTAAATCGACACTATGGCGCACGGAGCTAGAACAGATTATGATATAGTTAAATCATGTGTATGGGATATTATCCTCATATAATTATTAAATAATTCAACAGAGAATATAAATACTATATTTAAATGCGTATGTAGTCAGCGCGAGTATTGTCGTAACATTCACAAGTGGCGACGCCTCTTTTTTTTTTTTGCAGTCATGAATGATCCTAATAGGCATAACCGTTTTCGTTCATTATAATAAAAAGTTGCTCGTTTATAAAGAATGAATCAGTGCGTCATAGTGTGTCATTTATTTTTGTGTGACTACTTTATACTTTATAGTACTTAATATACGCGTGCAAATGACTTAATGGTTTTGAAAGCTAGTTGAGTTGTTTGGTGTTTGATTCATTGCAGGATGGACCGGTGTAAACGAGCGCACGTTCGTCGCGGTGAAACCAGACGGTGTTCAGCGCAGACTGGTGGGCGAGATCATCCGCCGCTTTGAACGCAAAGGCTTCAAACTGGTCGGCATGAAGTTCCTGCAGGTGAGCGTGCAACTTCTGGTAGAGGGTCACGTGATCCAAATGCATACACTAAAAGACTAAATGTGTTGATATAAGCATCTGTCAAATGAGCAAATCTAGAATATTACTTGTAGTAGGTCCAGGTGGAAAACATGCTGTTACTTGTTCACTACTTGCACGCCTGTTTACCCAGCTTCATGTATTTGTGTATAGGCATCTGAGGAGCAGCTTAAACAGCACTACTGGGAGCTGAGAGAAAAACCTTTCTACAAAGGCTTGGTCAAATACATGAGCTCTGGACCCATTGTAGCTATGGTAAGGGTTGAATATATGCTGCAATACTGCTGATGGGACTAACATTTAAAGCCTTGTTGTGCCCATTCACCTCAGATGAACTTTGTGTCATGTTTGTCTTTGTGGTTTCATAGGTGTGGCAGGGGTTGGATGTGGTAAAGACTTCCAGAAAGATGCTTGGAGAGACGAATCCAGCAGACTCTCTTCCAGGGACTATCAGAGGAGACTACTGTGTGGAAGTGGGCAGGTTGGTGTGGTCAACTATTAAATTACATTTTATGGTATTTTGTTCCCAAAATATTACATACCACTACAAGTGACACAATCTTCTAAATGCTTATTATCGTATGTTTTTCTATGCAGGAATGTTATCCATGGCAGTGATTCAGTTGAAAGTGCTCAGCGAGAGATCTCACTGTGGTTCAAGGAGAATGAATTATTGTGCTGGGAGGAGTGCAGTGAACACTGGATCTATGTTTGAGACTCTCATACACTCTGGCACACATCATAACAGCTTTTACAGCTCTGAACTGCATCTAGCAAATCAGAGAAACCTTAGTGCGATACGTAGATGAAATTAACTGCTTAAGCCATTAAGTGACCAAAATACTTTAAAGGTAACCACAGCTTTATCAATACTAGACAGCAGTTTTTTGGCTTAGGCTACGGCAATGAAAGGTTTTGGTCGAGCTGTTTTAAATGTAATGAATTTGTCTTTTTGCTTTGCTCATGGTTAACATTTGTATGTTTTTTCAGTTACTCTCTACAGTACTCGTTGATAAATTATGCCCTTATGGGAACCTGAATGTACTAGTCAAACGTTCTCAGCACTTAAAATGTTTACAGCCACTTGAAAGACATTGTTTACATTTGTACATCCAACTTGTGAACAGGTCATGTTTTTGTCATCTTTATGCACTATGTATGAGATACACTTATTATTACTTAAAAGCAATAATGATTGAGCCCACATGCTCTGAAAACTGACTTGAGTATCTAAAATTGTTTTGTCTTTGGTGGTTGGAACTCATGACCAAAGGGCACCTTACCACAATTAAATAAATAAATTCATTTGTACATTTGGGCTTTGTCATCCATAGTGTAATAATTTCTAAAAAATATTGTTTATGTAGCACTGATCTTCAAAATCCTATTGAATATATAGAGCCAAATACACAGAATTATTCAGCACATAAACATGTTTATTAATACTTAACCATAACCACACATATAGAACGCAGAGTGATGTTTTACGTACAAGGCGACTGGGTGGGACATCCATTCATCAAACCTGCAGCCAAAGGCATCAATCCTCATGCCTAATCCCAAGGGAATCTTATCAAATCCAATAAGCACACATCTCACTGAGGTTGAAAAATAATTGCAATTGGATGGATTATTTTGTTTAATGTTTTTGTTTTTAAAAAGCTGCTTCGGGTTGTGCTATAGTGTTTGATTATCATTCACTTTCTGTACCTGCAGTGCATAATCCAGTATTTACATTTTTGCTGTGTTTTATGACTTCACGCCAGGTGATATTGGCAATCTCTACAAAACTTTTTAGACCGTTTACTTTAAAAATCAAGCCTATCTGGCAAACACAATGAGTTCCTATGTCCATTCAGTGAGCTGTGTGCTGACGGATTGTTAAAAGATAAGGTATTTGGCAAAAACTAGGTAGTTTCTCCAGGAACGTAGTTTGGTACTGGTTTAAGCAGTTTACATGTATTTAATTTGAAATTGCCATTCAGTCATAAGATGCAGAGGGTTTTAAACATTGGGTGCGTTTTTTGTAGGACTGGTAAAGGTTTAAGGTGAAATGAAGGATCGTACAGGTAGTTACAATTTAGGGTAGGAAAATACAGGCTAAGGGCTCAATATAGGACTTTTGAAGGGGTAGTTACAAGGCCGTGGTAGTTAAATAGCTTAGGTACAGAATTTGGGGCATAGTTACAGGAGGAAATATTTCATACTCTGTCTTTGGGGATGGAGTTATGGGGCAGAAGGGAAGAGGGCAGGCGAGAGGTGTCTGTTCGTGTTACTCCGGGCCGCAAGACACCTGCCAAACAATGATATGGCTCCTCTCAGCTTTAGACAATGATGACTTCATCTGAGGGGCTTCACCATCTGCTTCTGTCTCATCATCCTCTCCATCACCTGAGAAAGAAAGAGAATAAGTGAAAGGACAGTTACCAATAGTAGGGGGTCTTAGAGTTTTAAAAGTCTAATGTCAAGATACAAAAATGCAGAGCTTCTCACCAATACGGAAGTCAATGTAACCCTCTCCTCCACTCAACACCAGCACGTTCTGAACACTCTGTGCTTCTGTGTCCGTTGGGGCTGCTGTGGAGCCTTGAGACTCTGATGGGCTGTCCAGCACACTACCATTCAGGGTGGCCAACACATTCCCTGAACACAGATTGCGAATGATACCATTAACAGAATTACACAATTTGGGCATGCAACTTATTTTGTATTAAATGCAATACATAGTGATAAAACACCATTTACCTTATATAAAGGTATATAACATTCTACATAATAAATACTAGACTAATGTGTACTGTGTAATGCCATGGTTGACCAATCAGAATTAAGTATTCCAAAAAAGCATTTTTTTTTTAAATATTGATACTAACCGGGCACTGTCACAAAGAACTTGACTGCATCTCGGTGTCCATGGAAACAGAGTTGAGCCTGAGCCATGGAGCAGTACGGTATGAAGCTACTCTTCTCAGAGTTACTGTCATCTGCATATACATGTATCACACCCCCTGATGACGTGGGCGACACTTTATTGGCTGCAAGAAAGAAAGACACCACTCGGAAAGCGCAATGACAAATCGATGAAATTCACAAGGACTGCCAGTGCTTTTAAAACACATCTGCTGGATACTGCATAGAAAAAAATGTGATTGTCTGAACATAAATAAAAACAACAGCTCACTGCATGCATTAATATATCACAACTTTGCATACAGAAACAAAAAAACACACAAAAAGATCATGACATGACCAAAACAACAACATAAAATAAAAATATATATGTAGAAGATGTGGAGGTAAATAATCCATGACGAAACATGCTAAACCAACCAAAACCAATCAAGTCAACTGAATTATGAGAATTCAAATGAAGATAATTAAATGAATGAAATCTGAACCCAAATGAAGCATGACATCAAAAAAGAACGACAGTCAGTACGCTTCACACTTACCCCTCAGTCCCAGGAGCTGACCTCGATGAAGCACTACAGCTACAGGAAGGAGGAAATGGGAAGGGGAACAGGGCAGGACAAGAGAGCAACACCCATGAGACAAAGCGACAGGGTGATTATAAAATAGTAAATAGGAAACAGAAGTGTAGATAGAAAGGAGAAGGTTAAGGTTGGGTTTCCGTTGAATTTCGAGTCTGATTCTTAGAGATTCCCAGTTTCGATTCCACAGTTGAAGTAAAACATTTAGATATCAACCTGTATGGTTATTTACCATGCTTTTTTGACTGATTTGCAAAAATATTTATTTAAATTTCAAGTATCCGATTCCTATTCTTTTCGATTCCCAACGCTAGAGAAGGTCGCCAAAAAGTCGCCCAGAGGTTCTTGGGTAATTAATGGATTAAGAAAGGAGGTATCCTACAGGTTAATGTCCCAGGTTGAACAGACAAAAGGTTTAATCCCAGGATGGTGGTAACCTAAGCACTGAAGAGTTAGTAAGATTCAGATCTGCTACTGACAAGACTAGTGTAGCTGGATATCAACTACCAATCAATAATGCATAGCACTACCAACACCAAGGTCATGGGTTCAATTCCCAAGAAACACATGATGTATACTGTACTGAAAAAAAACATAATGCTTAAGCATCTGCCAAGATCCAGAATAAACCAGTCTGAAAATTCATCCTTGTGTAAGCTGGTTTTATCTCGAAAGAGTATGTTAAGTAAAAAAAAATCATGTTGATCAGAAATGGTTTGGATGAAAAATGCTGTTTTTAGGGGCATGTGTCCTTAAGACTTACTTTCAGTCAAAGGAATAGAGATGATGACTCCATTTCCAGTCCCCACCCACAACCGGTTTCCTCCAATCAGCAGGGCAGTAATTCTGACAAAAGAGAAGCCCAACTTTCCGGTACCTGTCAATCACAGACAAGACAGCAGAATGTAAAACTGTTAATGCTGCCAGTTTATAAAAGGCAACATACGTCCATGAATCAACATATCTAATAACAATATGCTGATTTAATAAAATAAGGAGTTTAGAAAACAAAATGTTACCAAGCATCTTGCTGACATATGGCTCAATATCCACGTCTTGTAGATGCTGGTGTGTGAGCGCATGATACAAGCGAAGTGTAGAATCCAGACGAATGGAAACCCAGACGCCATCTCCGATCCACGCCAACTGCCTCACCTGGCTCTCTTTGCGCGGGTGAGCATCAAATGATTTCTATGTGAAGCAGAAAGAGAATACAGAGACAAAATGAAAACTGCAGGCATTTGGATCTGCAGACTGATCTACGAAGCAGCAGAGATAAATATTTTTAGATTTTTTCAGCTGGGCACACCTCGATCTGCATGCTCTTGGGCTGGATGACATGGATCTTGTTCTTGTTACCACACCAAACTTTGTCATGCACCACAGCCATGCATCGGATGGAGTGGTGGGGTCTCCCCAGATCCATTAGATGATAGTTAGATAGATCCCACTGTCCGTCTATGAGCACACAGAGAACACACATTAGCGTGATCCTTTTTGCTTTATGATAAAATGTTCATTATTAAAAAATGCAAAAATCAAGATACATGCAATGATGCAAACCTTCAGCTCTGTGGAAGATTGCAAGAGTGCCATCGGCTAATGCAACCAGAACCCTGCCCTTCACATGCCTACAAAACAAAAATATTAACAGGTGTTATTTTTCACCAGATCCAATTATTATGACCTATACAAACACTTTCAGACTGTACTTACACCAAACTTAATACAGAGTCTTTAAGTTTGATTGAATGGAGACATTTCTTCCAGTTTGACACAGCAGAGTGAACATAAAGCCTGCAGAAAATGATTTCCATTGTAATTATAGAGTGTTTTACACGGTGTGTATAATAATGCACAAAACAAATATATTCATTTAATCACAGTGGACATTAATGCCTGCAGGATTAAAGCCATAATTTATGACATTTGTAAAAATAAAACTAAATGATTTTTGTTATTGTGTGTGTACACACAGTATGTATGTGATAGAGAAAGAAAGAAAGAAAAATGAAGAGAGGGAGGATCTAATGCTTACCAGCCGTTCTGGGCTCCAAGCCACATGGTGGGAGCTGCACTTGTTCCTGCACCATCGTCTCCTGCTTCCTCTGAGTCTTTAGGAGCTGATGTTACCTGTTCCTTTGGTACTCCCGCTTCACTGATGTTTTACAAAAACACACAGAATCAGAATAAAACTAAACTAAAATAATCAAATCTTTATTTATAACATCCATAATCTACACAAAACACATTTTGACACAACACAAACCAGGTCTATCAGGACAGGACATGCATTTTTGTGCAAATGTTAATGGATTGTTCACAAAAGCCAGGTTTGCTTATAAATGTTGAGTTTATTCTAATGGTAAATGATCTACACAATACAAAACAATACAACAGCCTACTGTACATACTTAAACAAATTTAGGTCAAAACAGCACTTACGTTTACAATTTTACAAAAAATTTATCAAGAAATGTTACTATAAGCCCTAACCTGCTCCCATGATGACTTGAGGGTATGTGAATGGCCTAATTTTTCAACCAATGAGAAAGTTTGATGATAATAAATCAGTACAAATCAAATCAAATAAAACAAAAAACAAAACAAAACATATAAACTAAAACAAATAGGACATTTACATCAGTTTCATCAAAGCAGTCCAGTTTAAAAGTCTATTAAAGACCCAGTGATGTGTTTATATGTGAGGTACCTGCGTGTGTTGTCAGTAAAGACATGTTCAGTGAAGGATCCGAGGGTGTTGTCTGTGTTAACATTTGGCTCCGCCTCCTCTGACACTTCGATGGCTTCTGTTGCCTCCTCTGCAGACTGTGACACAGCCAAGCTTCTACACACGGGAGCTGTAGGAGCTACACACACACACACACACACACACACACACACACACACACACACGACTGGTTTATTATCTCCGTGGGGACAGTCCATAGGCGTAATGACTTTTATACCATACAAACTGTATATTCTATTCCCTAACCCTACACCTAAACCTAAAGATCATAGATAACATTTTGCATTTTTAGATTTTCAAAAATTATCTTTATGTATGATTTATAAGCTTTTGTGCCCGCGGGGACCTCAATTTTGGTCCCCACGGTGACACAAGTCCCCAAGAGTTGGTGTGTATTCAGGTTTACGTCCCCACCGGCATATAAAAACCAAACCACACACACAAATTAAGAAGGAGCAAATTTCCTAAATTTTGAGTTAATGCATTGAGTATTGAAAACAGTAGCATAACTTGTTGCATTATATGATGTTCATGCACTGCAAGACTAGTAAGCAATGTGTGTTTCATAAACAGTTTAGTATGGGATTCAGAGTTCACTTTACCTTGGCTCCTGTCTTGCACAGGAGTATCGGTGCGAGACGAACAGTTGCTACGTACTACGCTGCAGTTAGTGGCACAACCCACAATTGTGATCCCTGCCAACATGCCTTCCACTCCACCCATCTCCTCTGAAGCACCGTCACCACCCTGCTGCTCCAAAAATATCTCACCTGCTGGGTAATCGCTCTCACTGGCAGCTACACACACATACGCATTGAAATATGCAAGTTACTGCAATTAAGAATTATGCAACATTCACTGGTGACTGTGTCAACCTCTGTGTAAAGTTGTGCCATTGCTAAATATTCTTTGTTAGATCATAATTGCACTATATATGTATTCATGTGTAAAATAATAGATAATCCTTCAAGGGCAGGTACACTAACCTGGTACACTGGAGATGCAAAGCACATGGGCGTTACACACGTTAAACTGGTCAACTAGTGAGCAGGGCTGGTTTGCATCGATGATGACCACTTTACTAGCTGAATGAGTGCTGGTCAGAATCCACACGCGGCTGCTCATGGAGTCAGTCTCATGCAGTTCCTTAGGCTTTAAGACAAGTGTAATGTCAACATGAACATACTGTATAAAAAAATGTTTGTGACCTTGTCTGTGAAATCCAGGCTAAAGTCTAATAATCTCTAATTATGAGATTAGGAGCTTTGAGTAGTCATAAAAAAAAAATGACAAAAGAAAGTGTATTTCTTGTTGTAAATGATTAAATGATGGATTTTGAGAAACTTCTTACTTCCTGAACATTAATTGCAATATCTGACATGGTCTTAGTCAATATTAAAGATATTAAGGTTGCATTCTCACAGAATGTTCTTTTCATGTGTAAAAGGATTTTATGTAAAAAAAGTAAATCACTAAATATTTACTTAAAGGCACAGTCCACCCAAAAATCATTTACTCACCCTCAGGTTGTTTCAAATCTGTATGAATTTCTTTGTTCTGCTGAACACAAAGGAAGATATTTGTAAGAATGTCAGTAACCAAACAGATCTCACCCCCCATTGACCATAGTATTTATAGGGGTGAGATCTGTTTGGTTACTGACATTCTTACAAATATCATCCTTTAAGTTTATCAGAACATTTATACAGGTTGGGAACAATTTAAGGGTGAGTAAATGATGACAGAATTTTCATTTTTGGGTGGACTGTCCATTTAAGGTGGGTTTTCACAGACTGGGTCACATTTCTCTTAGTACGCTGTTGACATTCATGTTTGTTGGTTATTGTTGTTAATAATAAAAGTCAAATAGAAATATTTTCAGCTGTGGTCTCAGACATCTTATCAATATTGTCCAAAACAGATACACTACATATAGCACATACACAATATAGTATTTAAAAACTGTTTGCATATATTTATTATAATTTCATGTGTTGTTATTATATCTGTTGACCTTCTTTTTCTCTGGTGAGCTATGCTCGCTCTTGTCTCCGCCTTCATCTTCACCAGTCAAAGGATCCGAGCCGTTGGATGGCTTTACGCCTGCCTCCTGATTGGATGTCTTCCAGCCAGTCAGATCCACACCAGCTGCACACCACAGCTGTCCAAAAAAAACAATAGTCTGAGTTCAGACCATCAAAACGAAACCTTCCAGTTTAGTGGACTGTGTGTGCATCCTGTACCTTCCTGTTAGGATCTTTCTCCACCAGAGGGCGGCAGTATACTGGCACTGGGACATTTTTCATGCTTTTATCTTCTTTCTCATTGGCCTGTGAGGGCACAGTGAGACAGTGATGCTCAGATGACCATAGTAAACAAGATCACTGCTACACAACGCAAGCAGAAGGATTCCAAACTTAGAGGCTTCATCATGCCTTGATCCAGGGAAGACAAACAAAGAGAAAAAGAGAAGAAGAGAACAACAAACCAGAGCAGCAAAGTCTGTGAGAGGGTTGCAAGGCATACGCATGCGCAATGACAGGAGTTAATCTACACTGTACTATCAGCTAATATTAAGGTGGATGAAAGAGCTGTATCTGTCCTCTACCATAGTGCAGTGATTATACAGTATTATTGTATTTTAATATAAACAATTGCACTGAATTATTACCAATGCTGCGCCCCAATTCGCCTCTTTATACTATTGCATGCCCTAAAATGTACTGTTTTGTTAAGGGAAATTATATACATTTTAGTGCACACATTGGAACATAATCACACACCTCAAAATACAGTTTATTCATGCATATTTAGCTTCTTGTGTATAATGTAAATACTTTATTAGTTCAGTGTGGGATGTAGGGCAATCGAGATGCATGGCATCTACATGATACTCCAAGTACTTCAAATAACACTATGGCACTATTTTGTCCAAAGTAAGCAGTAGTGCATTTTGGTACTTAGTTGTAGTGTTTTTCATGAGAAACTTACAAGTAAACATGTCAGCTCAATAATAACACTGTCATCTATAATCATGTTCCGAGTCAAATGCCTAAAATATACTGAACATTGTGTTAATAGGGTTAGCAACAAGAGTGCTACAGTTTTACTCTGTGCTGGTTTATATTACATTTTTATGATATGCTACGAATGCCAGAAGGTTTATTATATAACATATTCAACTGCCGGCATTATGATTTGCTGACTGAGTCAGAGACAGGTTAATGCTGGGATTTAAAGGGGCAGGGTGGGAGTGGTGCATGCTGGCTCTCTTGCGCTCAGACTTGCCTGCGTCCTCTTCGCTGTGGCATCTTGAGCGCTGTCCGCCTGGGAGCCATTCTGTGGGAGATCACAGTTAGAGCCACGGCGACACTGTCACCACGGCAACCCAATACTGTTGCCATACCAGAAACCAGCACGGCGTGATGCTAACCATTACCACGTAAAATATCTGAACACAATTTCAGAATAACCACTGACAAGACAATGAAACAACCACAGTCAAGGTGTAGTTTTTAACTTTTACCTACAGATAAATTATATTGCACTGAATTTAGGATAGCCACTAAGACATGTTTTACACACAGGGTTCAAAATTAACATTCGGCAAGCAGCAAGTGCAAATTTGCTTCGGTCCCTCTCTAAAGTGAATGAATCAATTCTCAATTTAATAAGAACGTGAGGAAAGTATGAAAAAGCAACTCCAAATGGTGTAATAGTTGTACTTTTGATAATGATGCTGCAAGTGACCCAGCTGAAGAGCTACACAACTAAATGATCCCATTATTATAAGAAAACATTTATATATTTCTTAAAAAGATACAGTTTTATGGCCAGTGTGAAATGTTGATGGACACATTTTCTTATTTTACCCTTTGGCAGGTGTGGCAAAAAAAAAAGTTTTAGATTTTGCTGGATTGTCGTGCATTTTTAGGTTTGTAATGTATCTGTTTATCACAAGACCTCAACACAGTGCATGTTTTATTTACCATCTGGTTATCATCATGTAAGTAACAATGGTTATTCTGCATTTTTAAATAATAAGTCAAAAAGGAAATGTTGAAGATAAGTGTGTGATTTTACTTCTTGTTCATTCATCTTTCTGAAAAGGTCAGGTCAAGTCTATGACATTACGCATTACTCAATACTGCAGAAATACATTCTACTGTACATACTGCAGCAACGGTAAAAGTTGCTGTGTTGTTATGCTATTCCAGCATAGCCTAGGTCTGAGGTCAGAGGTCAACATAAGTCCAGATACCTGTTTGAGGCGGGAAGGGACACTCCAGCCACAGGTCTGCATGGGGCCGTCTTTCCGGCGCATGTGCTCGCGCACCTGCCTGTATTGCTCGCGACGCTGCTCTCTGCGGGTACAGAGTGCCGAATCGCTAAGGAGAGACGCAACACCGTTACAGGGCAGTCTACAGGACGAAAAGAAAGAGAGAGAGAGAGAGAGAGCTTGAGCGAAAGAGCGAGAGAATCAGCCAGCCAGCCTGCCGAGGTCGAAAAGAAATGCAACAGACATGAAAGACAGCGAGATGTCAAACGTAAAGTGTACAGAAAAAAGCACATGGCATGTTTATGTGCACAAAAAGTTTTAAGATGAACATGATGAATAAAAAAAAGGGCCAAAAGAATTCCCAATAACAATATAATGATTGATAATTATTGGCATTTTTAAAAAACAAATAATTGTATTATATTGTGTTTTCTCTTTTTGGTCAATGTATCACACTAAAAAGTGAGAGTGTAAAACACTCCTCAAGCTACATTTAGGGGCATCTTCAATTAAACAATTCTTAAATAAAAGAATGAAAATTTTCATTATCCAAAAAACAATTTGATTTTAAAAATGCTAAATGTTTATTTGTTTCGTTTAGGTATATGAGTGCTGTTTGATTATGTAAAGAGTTAGTCTGTATATTTGGGTTTATAAAACACCATATTTTTGGGAACTCTGTCTATACTATCCTCACAAATATTGTAAAACGTTTCAAATGCAGCATTAGCACAAAGCATTTAGAGGGCGTCAGCTTGCCTGAGAACGAGAGAGAGGGGGAGAGAGAGAGAGAGAGAGAGAGAGAGAGAGAGAGAGAGAGAGAGAGAGAGAGGGAGAGAGAGAGAGAGAGAGAGAATACACTATAGGGTGGACACAGAAAGAGGGAGAACAGACTCATGTGTGAATGAGGATGTGAAGTCACATGGGACACAGACACGTATACATATGCATCTTCTCACTCTTCAGGCAGGAACTCCAGTATGCAGTTGGAAGTGGAGATCTGACACATGGTTTGTGAGCGTCGCTGGTTGTAGCCACCAATGGAAGGAGACTTATAGTGGATGTTGACGCTGTTGTACGGTCGTTTCACGGGAGGAGGACTCGAAGAAGAACTGAAAAGACGTGCGAAGCTGGAGAGAGAAAGAAGGAACAGGGTTTTTACATTTAGAATTTTATGAGGCAAACAAACTATTTCATCCAGAATACCTAGACTGGTTACATAAACCTTATGTAGACGTTTCAACTGAGTGAACTCAAACCCTATCTCTAAAAGTCATTACAACACAGCTTTAAAATAAGACTGAAACTGGTGAAATACTCACAACTGCCAGATTATAGACTTCTTCTTCTCAGGTAGTGGAGGACTCTCTCGAGAAGCCCTGTTAAAATCGAATCGAAGTGGACAAAGAGAAGATCAAATCTGGGATGATGGATCAATTTGTTGGAATCATGAGGTACTTTGCCCAGCAGGGGTGTGTTTATCTGCTCTTATAATGAAAGTAAAGATTATAGACAATATGTGTGAATGTGTTTTAATTCATGTAGTTATGTTTTACATCTCCCTCACCTGATCATCTCGGTCCAGCGCACGGCCTCCTGAAGCTCCATCAGTCTCTCCTTGTACTGGTTTCGTTCCATCAGTACACGGGCCATCTCCACACGCGTGAACCGACGCCTCTGCGTCATGGCAACATCATCCTGCAGCGGAGATGAGTACTGAACCATAGAGCCACACGGCAAAGAGTAGCAGTAGAGCGGAGGTTAGTGTTTTAGAGCTTTACAGCAACATACACGTGAAATATGTAAGCATTATGAGAAGGTTAAAGAGTTATTGTAGGTAGTATTTTAAATTGAAAACGGATAGAGCATGACAAAGCAAGGTTAATGTGATTGTCAATAATATTTTTTCTGAGCATCTACTAAAGGTGGTTTTGAACTTTTTGAACACTGAGTGATATTTATATTTTAATAATATCAGATGCAGCATGATGAAAGTTAATCTGGTTATTTGAGACATTGGGTTTAAATATGACTACTTACATCTTCTCCACCTTCATCCTTACAATCCTGAGATGATCCTAAAGCCTCGGCTCTCAACCTTGAACGACAGAGAGATTAAGATTGGAGTGGTGAAGCATCAGAGAGGCATAACTAGTACAGACAAGTTGCAGTTTTTACCTCCTCAGCTCCTCCTCTAGTTCTTTAACTCGCTGGTCCACTTTAGTCTTGGACTGCTTCACTGTTTCCAGCTCTTCCCGAAGAACTTCCTGTTCGCTTGACAGCTCGTCCACTTTAGCAATGAGGTCATTCTTCACAATGTTCAGCGCGTTCCTACACATGGCACCATCAAAACAGGCAGTTATACATGTACATGGCATCTAGGATTATGTTAAACATTTTTATATGTCCTTTAAAATTAATATGCATTGAGTTTCTAAGATTTTTATTGAGAGACATGAATGTTCAGGAATGTTCATGAATATTTAGAATATTGGAAAGGTTCATTAAAAATGTTGAGACAACAAAATGGCAAAACATATCAAATGTAAATCTATCAATTCTGATCTTTTACCAAAAATGTTGTTCAACACTGGTACACACACATGCACTTTTACTGTCTTACTTTGTTTCGAGTAGCTGTTTGTTCTCTGTTAGTAGATTCTCCACCTCTTTTCCCATTCCTGTAGAAAATACACAGTTAGAATGACAACAGACCAAAATAAACGGCAGTTTAACAAATTTTTTTTCATTGCATCATGCAACGTTCATATAAGAAAAAAATATATGGTGTAGTATAACTTAAACTGTGAATAAAAAATTATGTGATTATTATAGCAGTTCTTATTGCAGTAAAGCCATGCATTTTGAAGCACAGCGCTGAGCGGTCAAAGTTAATATGCTTAGAAGAGCACAAGCACAGCGTAAAATCACATTGAGGCATAACTACAAATAATGACATCACAGTAAGGTGTCACAATGTACTATGTAAAGCAACAAGAGTGAAAGCAGGCCATAAGCAGGCCATGAGCCTTACCAAAGAAATCATCCCGGACTGAAACAAGATATGAGAGATGCAGGATAGTGGAGCAAAGGAAAAGTGTATAAGTATGGGTGAAGTAAAAGAGATGATATTAACAAAGATTGAGAGTAGAAGAGAGAAAAACAAATGAATAGGCACATGTTAGAGTCTAAAGATAAAGAAATGTATTATTATACAAACAGTATCACAGTTGATAACTTTCTTATAAACCACAACAAATCTGGTGTTTTGATGTCCAAGTTTAGAATTTTCTATTAAATGAAAGTCACAATGTTTAAGAAGAACAGCCATGGAAATAATTAAGAGAGCGTTTCAAAGCCTCATTTCAGTTTTTCTAAATGTACTATTTATAAGTATGTGTTTAGGTAAAATTATCTGTGAACTACTAACAATATTTTTACAAAATTTCAAATAATAATATTGTTTCTATTTGCAGAAAATGAGAGAAACAGGTCAAAATAACAGAAAAGATGCTCTGTATTTTTTCAGACCTTAAATACTGCAAATAAAACAAGTGAGTGTTAGTTTTTTTTGTAATAACCTTTTTATCATAGTTTTCATGTGTCTTGTCATTCTATCAGTCTTTCACATTTCTGTTGGATGACTTCATGTCACTCCTGAGGTTTGATTTTGTTGAAATTCAACCGACACTGGATCGGAATGACCACAATCTAGAAATGCTGGTTTAAAATGAAAAGTTGGAGTGGTCTCTTAATTTTTTCTGTGGCTGTATATATTTGCTTATTCCTAGTTTTAACAAAAGTCAGTCATAACAATTGGGAACTGATTAATAATGTCAATAATGCTATGTCAAAATTATTGGTTATTTTCTTAAAAGAAATTAAAAAAGAATCTACTTTCTAGCATTTACTACAACGATGTCAGTGTTCAATCCAAATAAAGACAACAAAGAGTATGGTACAAATAAAACCAGAAACAAAAATACCAGCCAATCAGTGATCATATACACACCTGAGAACTCCCCTAGGGGCGTGGCCGAGAGAAGCACACACAGGAAGGAAGCACAGAGAGGGGTCAAGGGTCAGTGAGTGAGACGGCCAATCAAAAGAAAGATCCACCTTCATACTGAGATAAACAAATCAACAGAAGCTCTACCTTCATAATGAAATAAACAAATCCCCAACGTAAATGACTGGAATTATTCAAATTAAATGACTGAAATAGTAGAATAAATAAATAAAGCTATTTCACTTGACCAAAATGTTCAAAGGGCAGAAGATACAGCCATGAAGCAAGCATGATATCCATTTTGGGGACACTTTCAGCAATCCTTAGTATCCCGACAAAAGGCGTGCCGTGCAGTTAAAAGTGCAAAAAACAAAGGCCATACAGCCTCAGCCGCCATAAATCTCATAAGAAACAAATATATAATAATACACAAAACATCATTCACAATCAAAGCAGGTTACATTGGTTGAGTTCCTCTAGCTTACCGAGAAGTTCAGCTCCAGCGTCCACGTCACCAATGATGTCAGACTTGGCGTCTTTGATCTCATGGTACAGAGAGTCTGTGTTGATGCCAAACGCCTCATTCACTATGCCCTGAGAAGGACTTCAAAAGAGCAAGAATATTTTGTCAGTATTGGTGTTCATTTGCTTCTGTGTTGAATACTCTAAAGAACAGTGAGCAACTTTTTGCAAGTATTTCTAATAATTTATTTAAAACAAAGAAAGACAACATCAATTTGACTTTTGATGGTCCTTTTCTGCTACATTCAAAATGTTTACTAATGTATTTAGGTGTGCACAATATGTCTACCTGTTTCCTCCTCCAAAGATTCGAGGGTCCAAGCACATGTCTATCTCAGGTGTTGAGTCTATAATTTCCTGAAATTCTGACCACTCGTCACTACTGCCCATACCTACACACACATAGTTTAAAAAAGCACACGTTTATTGTCCTGTACATTTTGTTTTCTTATGGTCATTATTTACAGTGCAAGTGCAATTTTGCCAAATGGGAATATTGGAAAAATATATTTTTATTCTGTTTGTGTAACCTCCTTCCTTGTCTCTCACCGATGCTGACGTTCCTGGTTTCCTGAGACACCTGCACTTCCATGTTTCTACTAAGACGCTTTGCATTTTTGCGGCCCCGCCCCCGGGACATGTCAAACTCTCCCATTGATACCAGCCCATCATTAAGAGGAGTAACTGTTGCCGAGGGAACAGATGAGGTGGGAGTGTTTGATTTGCTGCCTGTGCTGCTGGGCGTCGCTGCGACTGAGTCTGAATCAGAGCCATCCTCCTAAAGAGAGAATTTAACATATGACACAAATACAGGCTTAAATACACAAACATCATGTCCATTTAAATTAAATAAAAGAGTTATGATCATAAGTTGTCATTTTATATACTCATATATGTACAGTACCACTTTCCTTCCATTATGAAGATACAAAAAAAACTAGAAGCTAACAAAATATGATCAAATAAAAGTAGTAACTCAAATTGCCTTAGGCATATTCATACTACTTGAATTCTAGGAAAGTGGAAAGTCACACATCACATTTCCTTTACAGAACAGATGTTTCATGTAATTGAATCTATTGAACAAGATTGAATAGAACACATCTGTTCATCTCACATGACTAAAATACGACCACAAATGTCACTAAACAAAAGAAATGAAACTAAACAGACTCAAGAAATAATGAACGGCCAAACCAAAATGGACCCCTGTAGACCTGCTGGTGTCCATTCAACAATCACCCATTGACCTGACACAAGCAGGTATAAGGGAGAGTGGCTGACAGAATGATGACTACTATGACTCCTCCCCTGGCACGTTGGGGGCGGAGCCATATCTGTCACACCTGGTAGCCAGGGGCGTAGACAGGTCTGCTGAGATCACTGGAATGCCATACATCTGACGAAACCATTCTAGCCCCCCCAGGACCCCCACGTACCATGCCATCTCCACCAGGATACAAACTCAGTGACGGAGGGCGGTCTGTTTTACTGTGGAAAGAGAGAGGGGGGAAGAAGGTAAATGTTTCTGCTTTATACTAAGCTGACGTATTTACACCCTGTCTACACTGGAAGCCAATTTTTATTTTTGATAATTCTATGTTAGTGAACATGTGAATGTCGTAGCTTGATGCTTCCAGTGATTCAAGCCGTCTCGATATGTCGCATCACGTCATCGAGTGTGTCCAGTGTAGACAGGGCGTAACACACAAAAATAAACTTTCGGGTGACAGGATGAACGCACATAAACACAAAATCCACAGAGGAGAAAAAGGTACAGGAGTCTCTGACTGTTAAATCGGACAGGGTTTTGGATTTGATCTTTTCAAAAGGCAGATGGGGCAGTGGGTTCATACTTTATGGAAAAACGCTAAATGGGAGGAAAGCATTTTTGGGAAAAAGTCAGAGATTGTTAGGCATTTTTACCTTTTCCTCCAGGTGTGTCGTTGACTGCAGACACACACAGCGGCACACGCACAGAAAGAAAGAAAGAGACAAAAAGAAAGTGAACACACCCACATGCACACATAATGCATACTTACATAAAACACAATACACATATTACATACAACATAATCATAAAATATGTAAACAATTACTGACAAACGGATGGAATTCTTGTCATAAGTCCATGTTGAAACTGAAAACATGATGAAATGGCAAGCAATGACATGTCACTATGACCAATGATAAGGGAACATGTTATGAGGGTTTTAACTTCACAAATTATTTTCATACATTCAGTAAGTGGATGTCAAGGTTAAACGCATATCAGCTCTGAATAATTTAATATCATAATTTAATAATGTTATTAAACTTCGGCTTTGAAAACCCACACAAAAAAGACTATGCCAAAAGATAAACCTGCATATAGTGTATTTTTGATAGAAATCAATTGACTGTGTTTAGATGTGGGCAGTGACTAAATAAGCCAAACTCCAGCTCTGATTCAGCAAAACAGGACAAGCTGTCACTGAGCATCATCACCCAGCACATAGCAACACCATTTCAAAGACAACAGTTAAAATAATGGGCCATTTTGTATCATCCAGACCTACAAATGCCTATACATCCAAACATCTGTACTTCTCATAGTAAGAGAATACTTCTGCGTTTATTTACTTCACAAAAGTTGTATTTCATTTGAAAGATTCTACTTGTTACCCAAAAACACAAAATAATCAAATTCCATTATAAAGAATCCCAAACACATTCCAAAATGTAAACAAAGGCTTTGAATAGCAACGTTGTGCGAAATATACACACATATCCAACATATTACTCACGATCGCCCGCAGCCTGTGGACTCCTGGTTGCCGCTTCCCTGCTGCATTTTGGAGCGCTCAATGTGTTCCACATACGTCTGTATCATCTTGAGAATTTCAAAGAGATGTCAATGTATATTGTGTAATGTCTGCAATGTGAAGGTTTAAATGAGGGGTTACTTGACTGACCTCTGTATGGCGCTGGTGAAGGGCATTAAACTCTTTCTTCATATCTGATTCTCGTTCTTCTAGACGTGAAACTACAAAAGAGGAACATTAAACCTTCGTAGGTCAAGACACACAAACCTTTTGTTTCATTGTGTATGTACAAAACCACGTGTCTATTTGACAGCATGGACTCACTCTGGTCAGCATAGTTCTTGGTCTTTAGCTCCAGCTGTTTTGATTGTAGCTCCAATGTTTCCACCACAGACTGCAACTCCTTTTTCTCATCCTCTAAGGCATCTTCAAATTCAATGAACTTCTGTTAACAAACACATACACACATTCGTACAGGGTCAGATCCTTCATCTTACAGGCAGAATACAAAGAAGTGAGGAAAAACACTTTTTTTGTTTTTCATAAATAAACAACCCTCACACAGACCTTTCTGCATTAGCTGTTTTCCCTCATGGATACCAAAAATGTCCCCACAAGGTCAAAAATGACTGTTATTACTATCTTTGAGAGTACATTTGGTCCCCACACTGTAGGGTTTACAGGACCATGTGCCGTGTGTGGTGACTTTGAGTTGCAAGGATTTAAGTAGAACACAATAGGCTCTTTCTGCAGTGCGGTCCAGTCACAGACAACCTCCTGGAATTCAGTAATCCCAGCACAGCAAAGAGAGGAAGAACCAAACACACTCTTAACAAGCATGCATTGCAGATTTCCTCAAAACATCTCCATGGACTAATCATGTCATTGATTTATAGAGTCATACAGAGCACTCTGTAGATCCCATGTAGCACATCTAGATTTGAGAATAGAGCTATTGCAACCTAACGTAATGGTTTTCATAACGTAATGACAACGCAAAGAATCCCAAGATGATCAGTTGAGTTCTTGTCAACCCATTCTTGGCAGGATGACCAACAGGATCTTTATTCATGTTCAGCCATTTAATCATATGTGACAAGTTTGGCTAGAGCCAGGTGCACCTGTCCTGCCACTTTGCATTAAACTGATGTGAACATGGAGCCAAAACGTTAATAAACTGCATTTTTATGCAGTTTACACTATTGGATCAGCACAGCTGTCTGAAAGTCTTTCTGTTTGCACTTGAATGTCCATTGTTAATGATGGTTAATTAAAGAGTCATCCGACTCTGAAAATTGTAGTTTCATATACAAAATGTCAGTTAGTATATAATGCGGTATGTTAAAGGGGGAAGACTAAGAGATGGAGAGGCGATGTCCCGACTGTGTGCATTATAGTCTGCCATAATCCCACAGGACACGAAATTTGAGAATGCTGTTCTCTCTCTCTCTTTTCATCCATCCCTTACTATCTCTCTCTCTCTCTCTCTCTGTGTGTTTCAAGTCTGTCTCATAACATCAGAATCGGGTTACAGCGTCAGCTAGCCACCTCCTATGAAGGAATTGATAGCTCATATGCATCCTCCTTCACCTGTCCTTTGTACCCCAAAACAACACATACAGATCCATCTTTAACTGTTCAAACAATGTTGCATTTTCAAAACGTACATGCAAAATTCCGTCTCAGCCACTATTGGTTTTGCAAAGGAGGCAACATCTGCACATCAACAAGCCTTAGAAGAACATAATACAACAAAAAGCTCAATTGCAAAATATAGCTCCATTGCAACACAATATGTAAAAATGATGATGCTTTGGAAAATTGGTTGGGATGAGCTCAGTTGTAAACACATACAAACCTGTGTGTAAAATAAAGAAAATCAATTGATACTAACCACAGACTTTTATGGGTCATGGCTTTCTATTACTTTATTTTAGCATTAACACACACCATGCCAAACAAGCAGATACATGGGAGGATCACTGCAGCTAACCTCAGCATTCACATTATGGCTGTATTTCATACAGAGGAAATAGAAGAAATGGGATGAGATCTGTTTGTACTCTATATCATGCATGTTACTGAATAAAAACCTTTATTTCTCCTGTTATTCATTTAATATCTCCTGTTACAAAAATGCAAAAATTATTGCACTCTTCTCTGTCTTTTGAAGCAACCATTGCTCAGTTAAGACAGATCACCCTCTTTTACATACACACTAAATCACTAGCTTTTAAAAGTCAACACGTACATGTTATTTACTCATGCATAACAAAACCCCAATGTCTGGTGTTTAGTTGATGGCATAGTTATAGTGTTTGGCAAATTTTAGCAATGTTAGTGTGCAGCCAAAATGTTTGTTCAGAGTTTTAAAAGGCATCTGTCCCTTGCAGCTGACCAGATGCCAGAAATGTGGTGTATTTGTATTATTTACTTGCAAGAATGTACAAGATCTTTTTAGAAAGATGTAGAGATTTGCTCACTACCAACAGACACATAGATAAATACATTTTTTTATTTTCTCAAAGCAGAATGTTTTTGGAAGTCATTGGATAAAAACTTTTAAGGACACTTGATTGACAAGCTCAATAACAGATGATATGGAATAGTAGAGTAATAACATAACGACTTGAGAATTTTAAAAGGTAACATTTCATTCTGTTGTATATAGAAGTTTAAAGAGCTGTAAATATTTACATAACCAAGTCATGATCAAATGTAATAAATAACGCTCTAGTCTGGAAAAGGACAATGGGGTAATAACCTGATTGAGTCATAATGTTATTATCATATGACCAAAATAGACAACAAATAGACAGCGCCGCTCTCACCTCCTCCGCCTGTTTGCGGAGCGCTTTCTCCCGTTCATACTGCGTGATGAGCTGCTCGTTGTCCTCCTTGAGTAGTTCCAGTTCCACCTCATGCTCCTGGTTCTCCGTCAGAACCGAGTCGAGGTTCTCCAACACATTCACCACCAGTGGCATCAGCTCCTTCACCACCTCCTCATCGTAGTTCTTGATGAGGCGCTCGAACTCCCGGTAGATGCTACTGGCCAGGCCCGATACCCGCTCCGACATGACAGATACGGCCCCATAATCGTCCTGATACACCACCTCGTCGAGCTCCATCATTTTGTCGACGTTTGATCGTTGCTCGTTATTAACTTAGATACAGAATAAATAACAGGTTACCCACGACTCGAAATAGCAGCGTTTTGTTAATCCAAAAGCAAAGGTTTCCATGAATAAATGGAAATGTCATCAGGTGTACATGATGACTTTTTTACTCCATGGACCGATGCTACTAGCATCAGTCGGATTTCGGAACGTAAGGCCGTTTAAAACGTATTCAATGTTTGTCCAGAAAGAGCTCGTGCGAGGGGACGAGCCCTCTTCTCCGCCCGTGTTCCTGCGCCACAGTGTCGGCAGCACGAACGGACTCGCCTCGATTAACGTTATTCAAAGCAGGATCGGTTGACGAGAAAAGTTAACCTCGGTTCTTGCTCGTCTCATCGCTGCGCTGGAGCAGAATCCATCACATCAACGCCCAACGAGACCGTGACGATGCACCTGCCTCTCAACAGCCGCAGCCTGCGAGTCCAGCCATTACTGAAAAATCAATAGCGAAAAGGGAAATAAATAAATAAATATACAAAATAAATAGCTACCGTGCGTTGTGCTTAAAGGCTATTGATGTCATTAAAAATCGTCCATTTATGGTGGATTCATCATTTTTGGCATTAGAAATCAATCCGGTGGTTGACGGGGCGGCGGGGGCTCGTGATGCTGTTTCCGTTGCTGCTCGAGCGAGCGGCGGTGACTCTTTCAGGCTGACGTCACGCCGACTGCATGGAGCAGGCATGGATTGTGATGTCTCATCGAAGGGTTCACACAGGCAACATGGTTTGACACAAACATCATTAACAATAAGAATTATGAGCTTTTGGCGCCATTATACCTTATGTTATGGGCATAACGTTTTCGTTTAATATCTCGTTCTCATCCAAAGTAAACAACTGGTAGACTGAAGGTAAACAAGCAAATTAATAACTGAATAATTCAGTTAACATTAATGATTGCTTTTATAATTAAGTATCCTTGTGTATTTTATCATGAAAACTCCTGGTGTGGTGTTCATGATTGAAATCACCTCCCAGGACGACCTGGGTTCATATTTAAAGGGACAGTTCACCCAAAAATGAAAATTCTGTCACCATTTTCTTGTCATTTCAAAACATGTATGACTTTCTTGCTTCTACAGAACACAACAGAATACATTTTGAAAAATGTTGGTACAATGGCAACAACCGAAAAACAGCAGTACCCATTCTCTTCTACTGTATGGACACAAAAGCAACACATGTAAATAGGTACCGTTGTCAAATTTTAGACTCGATTCTGTCAAATATTTATAACAAATAGTTACTTGTTATAACAAACTTGACCTTTTTCTTGTACTTAACATATTTAGTGATGTCAAAGTCAAAATATATTTGTTAAATGGAAACCATAAGCTTTCAATGGTCAACACCTCTCATATTTAAAAGATTACATTTGTATGAACTGCTGTAATATATTTTGCCACAGCACCAAGGCATCAGCGATACCATTTAATACTATACAATATAGTCCAAACTCAGTAATGATTAACCCACTTATTAAATGAAGATTTGTGTTAGTTTATTTTGAGCAACATGGTAAAACATTCTTTAATTGTCATGAAAAAAACAGCAATACAAAACAGCATACAAATCAATGGTAAGACACTGACTTCTGTGACATCATCTCAGCCAGTCACACTGTTAAGCAACCACTGAAGTATTCTGGACAGGGATGGATGGCACTAGTGTGTGGGGCAACTCTCCCACACTTCTACAAACGTGTCACATCCAACTACTTTTACCTAAAATATAACATACTGCTGATGACAAGACAGACCAGAACAGGTCAGATTTAAAAGCAGCATGAAAAGTCACAGCACCTTTCAGGTACTCCCCTTCAGCATCCAGCATATCAGAGGTTTCTCTAAATTTCAGGACTCTTGTTACATTCATGTGTTGTCAACGCATTTTGGCTTGTGTTATATGACGAATGAATACTGTGTGAAGTGCGATGTAAATAACATTTGATTGTATGCGTGGTATTCCTTGGCGAAGGAGATTATCAGTTATAACAACTGTGCTTTTTTTGGTTTGGTACCTAAGCTTTTACTTTAACTTTCTGCACAAAGTCAAGCTATCAATGCCAGAAGAAAACATTCACTGAGTTTCAAAAGTAAATCTGAACACGCTGACGCTGAAGAGTTTGCTTTGGCGACTGACAAGGTTCCAGTTGAGCATTGCATAGTCTCTGCTGAGTTTCATTATAAACGTATACATTATAAATTTTAGATAAAGAAATACGAAAAACCGTCAACTCAAACCATTTGAAAGAACCATTAATTCAAATTGGAAGTTATGGGGGAATTTCATTGTCTTTGGACAAAAGGACGAAGAGCAAATGAGGAATGAATCAGAAAGTGCAAAAGCAAGGAATGAAAGAGAAAAGCACAAGAAAACAGATGCAGTAAATGATGGCAGAGGAGACGTTGTAGTACAAGCCGAAAACATACACAAGAGAGAAAAAATAGAGATGGGAAAAGACAAAAGCAAGCAGAACTTTGAGCTAATAGAACACCACACTTGACTTTCCACCAGGTGGGTTAAGCACTTTGTTGTGAGAGCGTGGGCGTGCTCCTAGGCGTGGCTCATGGTCCTTTTCTGATAGTTGCTTTGTTGCTGGCTCAGAATTCTGATTGGCTGCTGGTTTTGGGGCTGGCACAGGAGCAGGAGCTGGAGCTGGAGCAGAAGCAGGAACTGGAGCAGGTTCTTCTTTTGCAGGTGTGGGTTGAGGTGAAGCCACCTCAGCCTTCACTTCTTTAACAACAGGTTCCTGTTTAGGCACTGGTGCTTCATTAGGGGAAAAAAAGGTAAAGAAAGAAAACTGCTAGTCAGTGACTGAAGAGAAAGAAAGACAGTGAAAGGCAGTGGTTTGTAAAACGCAGGGTTTATTTACCTGGTGGAGCTGGTGGAGCTTCAACACCCACACTTAAGTTGTCCTACAAAATTAAAAAGGTGTTAGAGTTGAAAGCAGGTTGTGGTTCTTCAGAATTTCTGAGTTGTGTGGAAATTATAAACAAATGTCACTCTTGAGGTCTTACTTTTGGTTTGTTGGGGTGACTTTTAACAGAAGCTGAGTTTGGTTCTGTACCCCCAAATATGTTACTTGTTGATCCACCAGGGGGAACATGCTTTTTCTGAGTTTGAGGAGCCTCTGGCTGCCCAAATATTCCACTGCTCTTTCCACCTGAGACAAAAAAAATCCAGTACATCAGCTCTGGGTCAATATCACATCTTGAAACTTGTAGTCATTTATTTCAGAGTATACAAAGCACAAGCAATGGTTTTCTGGTTTTTAATACAAACACAGAATTCACAAATTTAGATATGGCTGAATGCCTTTAAAACCACTCAATTGAGAATGTGTTTTAACTAGCCCCAACAGGCTTTAAAGAGATAAAAAGCTCTGGTTCTGCCACACAAATGCCAGTGAACTAAACTGTTTGAGAAAAGAAGTCCACATGCAACATTGGCCCCCATTGACTGCCATTGCATGGATGCAAATCTTTTATGTTTCACATATTTGAATGACATTAGGATGAATAAACAATGAAAGCATTTCACTATCCAAGTCACATCAGAGCTTTTGTACAGCAATTTTGTCAATTTCAAAACAAACCAATAAACAGATACATATCCCAAAGCAATACACCCAATCAACTGCCTTCTGTCCAACAAATAATTTAGACATGATCAGTACCTGCATACCAGCATGGAAAACTCCCAACATTAAGCCATGGAAATAATTAAGAGACCCTTTCAAAGCATCATTTCAGTTTTTCTGAATTTACTATTTATAGGTATTTGTGTAAATTATCGTTCTTGTTTCATTCTGTGAACTAATACGCACCCTCTTTTTTACAAATTAAAAAACAAATATGGCTTCTATTTGCATTTATTTGCAGAAAATGAAAACTGGAGAAACAGGTCAAAATAACAGAAAAGATGCTATGTATTTTTTCAGACCTCAAATACTGCAAAGAAAACAAGTTCATAGTCACGTTTAAAGCAATACAACAGTAATATTTGTACATGGGGGAATTTTATATGATAACCTCGATTTTATCATAGTTTTCAGGTGTCCTGTCATGTCTTTCACATTGCTTTTGGATAATTTTGTCACCCCTGAGGTTTCTGCAGCTGTACATCTTAAATTATTTACAAAAAATACTGTCATAATTTACTTTTTATATTTAATTGTATAAAGTTGCAATACAAAATGGCCATCTTAGCCAGGCTGCCCAAAAGAAGAGATTTTTCATCTCACTGGGACCTATTTGGTAAAATAAACGATAAATAAATAAAAAATTCATGACCTTTGTGCTTACCTTGTATAATTTAATCAGTTTAGCTTATATATGACCTCACGCAAAGTTAACTCAATAGCTAGTTTATCAGGGTAGAGGTAGAGATATTGAATTCAAAGTTAAGGAGGATAATGTGTGGAAGGAGGATAATGTGTGTGTTACATAGGAAGAGAGCCTTTGAACAGATACACTAAAGTAACTAAACTGCCCCATAAAATCTACTGACAGTGTGGTGATGATTTTGACTTTGGTACAAGAAGTACAAAGTACAAGAGGCCCCAAACTGACATGAGGACAATGAAATATTGTCTCTGCTGCAGGAACCTGCTCACCTGGGGGATTAGAGCGTTTAGGACCACCCCGAGTCTCTTCTGGGGGGCCAAAAATAGAGGAGGACATCTTGTTTTGCCGTCTGGAGGTAGACGTGTCTTCCTCATAACCACCAAAGAGATTGCTGGACCCTCCACCCGGAGGTCTTAGTACTCTACGAAAAGACATACAGATGTTTAAAGTTTATGCAAGTATATAATATGAGTAATATAGATTATGTAAATCATAGATATTAGTAGTTTGTTTTAAGGTGATTATAAAATAAATTAATTATTAGTTTAACAAAGTAAGCCTTTTTAACACTGACCACAATCAACAAGGGCAAAATCTCAACTAAATCACATATTTACTATAAATCACTTTCATTTTTAAAAGAAAATGTGAATGTTCTACCAATACACAACAGCGCCATGTTGGAGGAAACATTGCATCGTAATTTAAGTTTATGCATTTAGGCTTTTGTGGGCCGTCAAGGCCAGTTTTACCATCACCTAACCCTAACCAAACAATTTCCATCATATTTTACGAAAAATTGCAATCCCTCAAAAATATGAAAGTCAACACTGCGGCAAAACTTCTCAAGAAAACGCGTCGACTTCAAAATTGGTACAAGTGCACATATACGAATTCATTCAAAATCGCACTTTTTAACATCTAGGTTTGCAAGAACATGTTGATTAAAGGTAAAACTCGACTAACAGTTATATGGCTGCCAAAACTATCTTCGAGTCTAACGTTAGATGCACCGCTACCAGCTAACAATTAAGAATTGCTAAATTAAAGCCAGAAAAACGTTCAATATAATTTTTTTTCTAACAGAGTACACTGTGTGTTAATATAGCTGAAGTTGAGACGCGTTTTACACCAATCTGGCTTGATAATAAATTGTTTAGCTAATCCGAGTTAGCGGTTAGCTCTTGAACATGCTCAAGTTCCTCTTTCACCTATCTAGTCATGACCGCTGATGAACAACACACAAACTAACGTTACAAACATTGGATTGGTCAGCACGCGGCTCATACCTTGAGCTTGGTTTGGCATTATTATCAATTCCCTGATACGTATTTGTTGAAGTCATAATTGCTTATCACGGTCTGCTACGGCGTGACCGAAGAACTTCATCAACAGCCCTAAAACTGTCCTGTCACAACCACTGTGCGCACAAACGCAAAAAAATCGTCACGTTTCCCCGACCACGCCCAGGAAGGCTTGGACAGCTAAAATGATTTCATATATCTCCGTAGGTCAGAATTCTATTGGCTAGAGAAAAGTCTGCATTTACGGATTCGCATGCTGATTGGCTAGTTTGATGAACATGTAGGCCTACTCGCAATTATAAATTACATAAATATCTTAAAGTAAATATAAAAATAAAACATAAAATTATATATAAATACAGTTTAGCATTACTCAAATATAAAGTATAAAATGTAAAAAAAAAAATACAAATTTACAATGTTTAGCTGCTAACAAAATCTTATTTCAAAACAGACCACAGGCGGAGAAATTAAACTAATAAAATAAAATATGTCAATATTTTTATATTTATAGATCATAGAATACAAAGTCATGCATCAACAGTGCAATATTATTTGCAGTCTTGAAGTAGCTGGTCAAAACGAACATTTTTTTAAAACCGTATTTTATTTGAACGCATATACGAAAGCATTAACTTTTTAAAATGACATTGGCACCTTCTAACAATACTAACTGCCTTAAATAGGTTTTTGCTCACCAGGGTGGGACCGCTATTTTAAAACATTTTCGAGACGAATAAAATGACGCTGTGTTAACGTAAGTCTTGATTGGATGCTTTTGAAAATACGCCCCTAAACGTTTCTTATAGTGGATAGGGCAATTGACCTGTCTATCAATTTACGCACACGTCAACGCAAACGCGCAGCATATCGACCAATCACGGCATTTGTTTTTGAGTTGTAGTAGGCGTGCTTGAGAGCGGAGAAAAACAGGAAGGGATGCAGCTCTCAGTGGTTCTCCTGCTACTCCTCTGTTCAAGGCTTTCTGGATATCGTGGAGTTTTTCAAAGTCAAAGGATAACCTCCTAAACAGGTATAGTACTTATAAAATCCTTTTTTCAAAGACATAAATATCGATTACATATTACGAAGCTTTTTTTTTGTAAATCTTAACCCGCTTACGCAGCGGTATGTAAACTGTTTAGCTAGCAAGTTAGCGGACCAACTTTCACCAAAGACAGTTCTGATGGCATTGCTTTGACTGTTTGCTTTCATTGACTGTATAATTGTGAGCTGTCAGGCTCTTTGTGTTGCTCAGTATTTGCTTGTAGGCATTATACACTGTAAACCCATTTAGGTTGTTTGTGTGCTGAGAAGCGTCAAGCATATATCAAGCAGTCAGCTGCTGACAAACTTTGACAGCAGTTGTTATATCTCAGGGTCAGATTTTACGATATTTTCCTATGGTTTCAGTGGTATCTACAATTGTGCATGTGGCATGGGATCAGACTGTCAGTGTATTTTGAGATACATATTTTATGTCACTGTGTTCAGTAAAAATACAATTATTTCTATGCAAACGCAGAGCTTCATACATCCTTTATCCTTTAGTTTTAACTAGATAAAATGTGTACATTTGGAAGCAAATGTCATTACATTCTAGAAATTATGAAAAAAAGCCTTTTGGTTTTATGCAAGTTCTCCCCTCGAATAGTGGATGTGGCACTGACAGCTGCAGCTGTTGATGATAAAGCAGCTGAGGTCAGTAGCATCGCCCCACCAAACAAATTTCATAAAGATATTATTACAATGTTATTTATAAGATGAATCCAGATTAAAGTTGTTTTTCACTGATAAATTTACACTGACAACGAAGCAAAGAATTTTCAGTATAGGGTACAGGTTGCATTATTAAATATACTTGACAGTAGGGGACCTCAAAACATGCATATTTGCTATGAATATTAACAAAAACGTAAACAAGGAAAAACTTTATAGATATACAAGTATGTCCCTCTGTTTTTGGACAAAATTGTTAAGTTATATAGGCTTTATGATCTGAGACTGTTATCTAAAAGTACACCCTATTTAGTCGAAACATGGTGGAAATGGACTATTGAAAACATTATTTTATAAATGGGGAGAGATTTCGAGAACTGCTGATTGGCACTGTTATAATTGGGATGAAGAATCATGTGATATGTTTATTTCATAGCTGTGTTTTCAAAGCCCCAGCCCACAAACCCTTGTGTATACAGTACGTGATCTATATCTGGTTTGTCTACTCAGTCTGCTCATTGTTGAGATGATGAAATCAAGGTGCACTTTATGCATATTTTGGTATACGCTGGGACTGTAGTGTCACCGACCAAAATTTTTATTTTTAATAATAAATCAGCATGTACTCGAGTTATGATGACGTATGTCGAGTAAGCAAAGTCCAGACAGAGAATAGTGGTCGTATGCGTAGGTTTGTTTTTACTGAAAAGCGTTAAAAACGGGTCGGTAGGACAGCCGGGTTGTGATCGTGCAGTTTTTATAATGAATAAAATTGTAATTGATATATGTTAAAGGTTGTGTATTGAGTAAAAAAGTATTGAGTTTGTGAGTCAGAGTTGCTGTGCTACGAGAGCTCCCAGTTGCGCTGCGCGGAGTTGAACCCCAGTAGGAGCAGCAGCCAGGAGAGGACGACTTTGCCTGACCTCGTTTGCGCTTTGAATATGTTTAAAATCGTGAAGTTTTGGCCTTCAAAATCTTCGAACTCATGGTGAAGAGAAAGAAGACATCGTCCGCTTTCGAAGAGCTAGAAAATGGGTAAGAAAGCTTGAGAAACAAGCACTTTAATTAGAGGTCGAATGCGCGAAAGATTTTCGTTGTCGTCTGTCGTTTCTGCAGGGCGCTAAAGTGAAGGCGCTCGCGTTTGAATCTCAAGGAAAATAAAGGACCGGTGGCAACTCGAGCCAGGCAAAACTAAACAAAAGGGAGGCAGGGATTACAGTCGAATTTGCAGTTTTGATCAAAATCGTAAATGAGCAAAGGGGTGTTTTTCGATGCGATTTGTCGGGACGGTGCGAGGGGATTTGAAACAAACAGCGGCGGCCATGTTGAGTTGAGGAGAACGTCGTCTTTCCAAGTTGATCATTGTTTTGTGTTACAAGGAATGTTTACAAATATGCTTCGTTTGTGTTTTGCCAGGATGACAGTGGTCCAAGGGGGCGGTTCGGGTGTCGAGGGGCCGAGCAAACCGGACCGAAAGCCCGAAGGTTGCGAGGATGGAGAGAGCGCAGATCAGGCGAGCGAGGAGACGAGTACAAAGAGAGTAGGAGAGGAAACACTTAATCCATCAAACACGGCCAGCTCCGGTTCGGCTCCGACACTTTCTACCGAAACATCAAGCCCAGCCGGAGCCCAGGTGAACCCGACAGCCCTCTCTTCATCTACACCGGTACCGAACAACCAGGACCAGCATCATTTTCTCCGCTCCAGCGTGCGACCTCCGAGCAAGCGGATACGGAAAGATGCCGCGTCCCCGGCGCTGAACGGTCACGGGGGTGCAAAAGCGAAAGGTAAGTGGTCATCTGGACATGTGTCCACTGCTCACCTGTAGCACAGGACCTTTTACATGCTTTCTTTATACGTCTGTTTTAATTTTGAAAGCGTTTTAAGCTATTTTACGAGCGAACTGTGAGTTTATGGATTGCTTGTTATTTGACAACGCTGTAGTGCAGCTTGTGAGTGAAAGTGATTTGACAAATTGATCACATAGTAAAGATCATCAATGAGATGTTTTGCTTGCACTGCACTGTAACCATATTTATTCAATTCAATTATTATTATTATTTTGAATGAGAAAGCGTACGTTTATTTTTGTTTCATATAACTAGTTTAGCTGTCATTCTGTCAGGAGTTTCATGTTAATGCAACAGCAGATTTACATTCACTCTGCTTTTGTATTGAATCAATCATGTCATAAGTTTAAAGAATCTCTTTGTACACAATGTTTGTAAATGGGATGTGTATTTGTAGATTGCTTTCCTGCTTTTTAAAACAACAGGTCTGAATGCCGCAGTGTGTGTAAATGAGAAGGGGAGAGTGGGATGCATCTATGTTTCCCAGCATGTTGTTTTTGGATCAGTGAACTTAGCAGCAGGTCTGGATGCCCTCCGAGATACTCCACACATATTTCCTGACGTGCAGATACTGTCATACACCCAAATAAATATACCAGTGTATATTAAGATTTTGAATCTTTTGAATATTTAGTTTCACTAATGAAGTGTGGAAGTGCACTGCTTTTAATTTGATCAACTCTCTGCGTAGTATAATGAATATTAATGTATTGTTATGAGCAATATATACAATATCCACATCGACCTTCTGTTTTTATATATACACAATTAAAAGCGATTTATATTTTATATAAAATATATAAGAGTGGAAATGTTCCATATTAGTTTTTTTTCGGGTTTCTGTCATATTCAAACAAAAAACTTAACAAACCAAATATTACGAATGGAATGTAGTATTTGATTGCACAGCCTTCATGGAAGTGAAGCTATTATTAAACATAGTTCAGCACTCTTTATTGACACCAAATCATATTTCCAAATCAACAGTTGTTTTGTGTTTGTTTGAACCTGACATTTGGTTGGTGTAGATATCCTGTTTGGTGAAAGTCACATCCCACACAGCACCAATCACATAATTGGTCAGAAACAGGGCTGTGGCAATATGCCGGTATTGACAGTAGTTTTGATATTAATAACAATGATTATTGATATTACACATGTTGATATTAGTAATAGTAAATAATTTCATGCCAGTTTCTGGTTGACACTCACACTCCAACATTGTAGGTGAAAAAAGAAAAGACAAAATTAACAATGTATTTGATTGTTAGAATTGTTGTTTTTTATTATTATTTTATTTATTGTAAATACAATTGATATTTTAGGTAGTTCTCTTAATCTGGATCATTCAGCACTGTTTATTGAATTACAGAATGTGTTTTAAAAGATACTGACCCTGTTTCTTTTCCTCTCTTTATCAGGTGTAGAAGCAGGTCCCTCAGTGTGTGTGACAGCTGCTGCAGGTTCAGCTGGAAGCTCTGGAGGAGGTGGAACATCCAAATCAGCCCCAAAAAGCCAGGGCCCTGCAGAGAAGGAAGATGGGGGAAGTCAGAAGCGAGTGCGCAGACAGTGGGAGTCCTGGAGTACTGAGGACAAGAACAGTTTCTTTGAAGGACTTTATGAGGTGATTAAAAATAATTCGTTGATTGGGCAAATTTGGATTTTCCATGTGTTTTCTTACCTGGAAACGCCAATTAGTCTGTTACTATCAAATGATATGGAAAATGTATAAGGTTTTCATCTTACTGTACCAACAGGGCTTTTTTTTAGTTTAGTCTTATTGAGAAAGATTGGATTTAAACTTTTATTGAATATTGAAGCTGAAGTTTAAGGGAAGGTTTGTGTCGCAAAATAATATGATTGGATTTGTGTTTTATTTGAATCTTGAGCTTGATTTTTTTTGTAATTCCTGTTCTTTCACAGCATGGGAAGGATTTTGAGGCCATACAGAACAATATTGCTCTTAAATATAAAAAGAAAGGGAAACCGGCCAGTATGGTGAAGAACAAGGAGCAGGTGCGTCATTTCTACTACAGGACCTGGCACAAGATCTCTAAACACATCGATTTCAACAATGGTGAGACTGACTGAAAGACAGAGATGTACCTAACATCTAATTTACATTTATTTACTTTTCCATTTACCCATTAAGCAGACACTTTAATCCAAACCAACTGAATTTACATTGAGTGTGTCTCGCGGATCTCTAAAATTTAATCTACTCTACCACACTGTCTGGTTTTTAGTCAAAGCATTATCAAATCCTGTGTGAGCCCCCATTGTGCACATTTGCATGCATGTTAATGATTAGTTACCATATTCTTATTGTGACTTAAAATTATGACTAAATCTAGATATTCAGCTAATTTTAAATGTAGCACATCATCCTCCATTATTTACGTGTCATCATTTGATTTATAGTCATTGCTAAATGCACAGGAAAAGTTACTTTTCATTTTAATAAAACTCTTCAATTCATCTTCTTCTTTCTCAGTTTATTCCCGTGTTTTAAAGAAGTCCTCACAGGAGCTCTATGGTCTCATCTGCTACGCTGAACTTAGAAAGAAGGTCGGAGGCTGTAAGTATATCAGATAAATACGTTTCTTTATCAAGGGGGACATTTTAAATGGTTGCACATGGGAACATTGTGAACTTGACATTTCATGCTGTCTTCTGTTTCAGTGATGGATGACAAAAATGTGGCCAAACTAAATGAACTTATTCAGCAGGGGTAAGTTTGTATTCACGTTTGTCTGAGAGAAGTTGAAAATCTATTGCACCGTGGTGCATTAGGTCATGTCTAATAGGAAAATGTATGTCGCATCTTTATACGCTGTGATCACACAAAGATGATAGATTATTTTTCTGTGTGTTGTTTCAGGGCCACCACCGTGCGTTCCAAAGGCAGAAACCTGAGGATCAAAGCTCCCATGTGCCGTGCTCTGAAGAAACTCTGTGACCCAGATGGTGTGTCATATAGAGTCCAATATAATATTAAAGCATATTAAAGCATTGACTTCAATGAAGCGATAGAGTAAGGGTGAGACCAGACTTGACACAGTGGAGCACTATGGGCATTTAGGTGGATGAGTGTGATGTTGGTGTTCTCCATGGTGTAGGAGGGGGTGGTCGTTCACGGTTTCTATGGTTTCAGGACTGACTAAAATATGAGCAATGCAAATTTATGACACCAACAAGTGATATATTTAGGTTAAATAGTTTCTCTTAGAATCTTCCGCTTGCTTTTTCAGGTGTGAGCGATGAAGAAGATCAGAAACCTGTGCGTTTACCCTTGAAGGTTGCTGTGGAGCTTCAGCCAAGGAGCAACCACTCCTGGTCTCGGGTCCAGAGTCTGGCCCATAATCCTCGGCTCAGGTGAGCTTCACGAATGCACACATGTTACCTCACAGATCCACCTGCCTTACAATGAATTATGCCATTTGCTTGACTTGTTTGTGTTGCTTTTGCGATGAATTTTTAAGTGATGCAGTGTATTCAATGAAAAATTTAAAGCGGGAATGATTGGGGCAAGGTGGTTGAAAGAGTGGGGTTAAAACATCTTTTATGTTTTTTAGAGGTGGAACAAGTTAAAGCGATGTCAATTCTGTTCTAACCAAACAGTTCTTGGACCCCGTTGACTACCATTGTAGGAAAAATTACTTTATAATCTTTTTTGTTCTGTTGAACACAAAATATATTTTGAAGAATGTAGGACAGCAAAATGTTCAGGGGGACTTTTGACTACCATTGTAATTTTTTCTACTATAGTAGTCAATGGGGTCCAAGAACTGTTTGGTTACAAGCATTCGTCCGAATATCTTTCTCTGTGTTTAACCAAACAAAGAAATGTATACAGGTTAGGAACAACTAGAGAGTGAGTAATTCGTGACAGAATTTTCATTTTTGGGTTAACTATCCCTTTAATACATTTTGATTAAGATATACTTCGATATATTGAGCACAATTACTTACTACATGCATTAGACAAGTAAATGGGGACCATTATTTTTCATTTGTATAATGTAATTTGTGGGCTGTAGTGTAATGTCTGGTAATGATCTTTTATTCCTGTGTTTGAAGGATGGTGGTTGAGCTCCACCGGAAGGTCTCCAGTCTTATTGAGTTCCTGAAGCAAAAGTGGGCTATGCAGGATGAACGAATTGTATCCTTAAATTCAGATCTCAACAAAGCATCTCAGCATTTACAGTCATGACTTTCATTTTCTTGTTCCTCACTAGTTAACATCCAAACCCTAGTTATGTGTGTCTGTATCTGTTCTGTTGCCGTAATTGGCCTTAACTTGTCATGTGTAGCGCAAGAGCCTGGCGGAACGGGAAGCTCTAGAGGGCCTGGCCCGGTCTAGCGAGTCGGAAAACTTGTTTCTGTTTCCGGCAGAGGACAGCACAGTAACTACCTTACCAGGTGTGGCTCGGGTTGTACACTCGAAAGCCTCTTGCACCGTGTACTGGCAGGAGAGTGGGCGTGGCCGGACGGGTATTAGGGATTTACCTGCTGCTCATATTCTGGGAATTCAGCCTGCTAGAGGGAAATCAGGCAAATCTGGACCAATGGGAGGAGACCCTAAAAGAGGCGATGGGCATTCTGTTGAAAGTTCAGACAGTGGCACTTTGGCTCCAGGGTTGGAGAACAGTGTAAACCCGCCCCTTAACACTATCTCCCCCTCTGTAACTCTGGTTAGTCCAACACTCACTTCATCATTTCCTGTAGGACAGGAGGGAAGTGGGACAGGGACTGTGGAGCAAGAGGCTCCAATAGGTCAGCCACAGACTGATTTTAGTGGGTGGGACAAAGAGACTGTCACTCAGGGAGAACTTCCTCCTGCTGAAAGCAGGATTGAGGAACCTGGAATAGCAGGGGGGGTTACATTAGAGAAAGGCCCGCCGCAAATGGAACCCGCAGGGCGTGGTGAGGAAGTGGGTGGGACTGGGCGATCTCCTCAGCAAATCAGAGAAGAAGGATGGACCTCACAAGGCTCTGAGAATGTGACACTGGCAGAACTCTACCTCATGCTGGGCAAGCCGGGGAAACTACAGCTGGAGTATGAATGGCAGCCTAAGCCTCGCCCCTCAGCCCCACCCACCTCTCAAAATGTGTTTCGGTGTCTCTTGAGACTTGTGTCATCAGAGGTCAACCCCAAACCAGTGAGTCGTCTTATCTCGATTTTAATCCTTTTTTCATCATTAAACTTTGAATTTTAAGCCAATTATAGAAAGACTAGTTTTGAACAAAATAAAATTGTTTATTAGAAAAAATGAAAAAATAGAACATGTGAGACTAATTTGTCTTTATAATTTGGCCATGTATGGCCTGTTTTATTATAACAATCCTTCTGTTCCAGGCTCCAGAAGTGTGTTCAATGGGAACATCACCATTAAAGTCAGGGCAAGAGGAATCGTCTGTTACTCCTCCAGGCAGAACTCCAGCCGGGGCAACCCGCAGTCCCAGCTGGGGTCGACAGCAACATGCAGCGCGCTCTAAAATACTTCTGAATAATGCAGGTAATGTCTTCTCTGTTACTGCAGTGTGTCATTTCCCAAATCGTTCAAGTTAAAAAAAATATGTAAACGGGATTCCCAAACACATTCATAAATTCATGGAGCCCATTTTGCTATATTTGGCCGGTCAGTATTGGTGTCTGCATATTAGGCTAGGATAGACAAACGTATTTTAAAAAAGTAGTGTAATGATTATGAACCCAAAACTGTAAAATGTTTTGTTCCCACATCAATAGACCAACAGCAGATAACAGCTGGAGGTGTTAATAGCTGTTTGTTCTTAAATGAAACCCATCAGTGTACTGATTCAATATTGCAATATCCCACTATTAGTTTAACCCCTGAGGAAGTAGCTAGCTAGAATTTCAAAATGATGTGTTCTCCACAGGTGGGAGAAACCTGCCACGTTGCCTGCTGGCCTCCGGCGGTGACAGCGAGGGGTTCGCTGTCCCGACAACTCTGCCTCCCAACAGCTCCCGCCAGTTACGGATGTTCTCTCCTAATAAGGAGGCGGAGCTAGCCTTTCGCCAGCAACTAAACTCCATCAGTGTAAATTGTGTCAGTGTTTCTCGAAGGAATAAGATAAGCAATGTTTTGTGTTTCCATGTACAGTTTTTTTTTCTAATTGTGCTTTATTTTGTCTTTAGTCAGATATATTTTCAAAGCATAGGAAAATGGGGAGGGGCCGTCCACTGAGGAAACCTCTTGTGGTTCAGGTGAGTTCCAATGGAAAGACATGTAGCCTCACTCATGATCCACAGACTTGTCAAGAAAGTGCACTGTTATATTTATCTATGTGTTCTGGCAAATGATAACAGATGCCTATATTTTACCCCACAGAGGACGCTGTTGCCACGAACAGCTGGAGACACTTCACCACACGTGTGCTCCTTCTCCATTCTCTCTAATTCATCTGCTACAGGTAATGAACCCATTACACAGCATGTAGTTTCTGAGCCATTAGTATCATCAGATGAAGTTGCAAAAATAATGACAGGTTTCTAAAACATTTCTTCAAACACTTTTCCTATCTTATATTAGTGGGGAAAATGCATATCAATCATAAGGTGCATTTCCATTACCCTTTAAATTGCGCAAATTAAAATAGCGAATTGAAAATACGCTCAATGGAAACACGTCAATTTCGTGAAAACCCCCATTTATCACAAAAAAGTTTGTTTTGTGGTTTTTCAGGCAATTCGAAAAAGGAATATTTCGCAAAACTGCAATGGAAACGTTTTTTTGGCATACGTAAAAAGTCACTAGTTATTATTTAAAGATGAGATGGAGTTCGCCATGATTTTTTTAATGAATTATCGCGAGAGGATTAGTTTTATTCGCATAACAATGGTTAATGGAAACGCCGTCATTTAGCTATAGTTTTTATCAATATTTACAAAATATCGCAAAAGTTTTGCGCAAATCTATAATGGAGACGTATTTGAATGGCTTGAATAGTAGTTGAATGGCAAATCTAATGAATGGCTTGTAGTTGTCTCTGTCTTCACACTTGAATAGAATTATATTCACACATAACTGACAGTTTGTTCTCAGTTTGTTCTTACATTGATCTGAATTTTTGCATCTTTTTTTTTATCAGGCACAGGTTCCTTTCATCCAATACAAACTCGTCTCGCCCCATCAAACCGCCAACTTTCTTCAAAAGCTTCATCCACTGCTGCTAGTCCTGTGCCCACTAGTCAGCTATCCAGTAAGTTGACAACTAAACTGTAAAAGGTACACTTTTTTCAAATTCAGGAAAACATTTGTCTTTTGAATGTTTCAGGTGCAATTGACATGGCAGCAAAATCGGCAGGCATTATCCCGGGCAGCCCCTGTCGAGATGTGGAGGCCCCGAGCATAAACAAGGCCCTAGTAGATGCCGAAGAAGCCATAAACTCCACACCTGCTGCCACTGCTGCACCTGGACAAGAGCCTGATCTACTTGATCAGGAACCTTCTGAGGTGAGAGAAAAGAAAAATGGACATCCTAATGCATGTCACCTTTGGGAGCAAATAATCTTGTCCTGGTCTGTTTTCTACTGGCTGTTCTGATTTTTATCTTTGTCTTCAGGAATCGCTTCAGAATGGTGTCTCCCCACCATCTCCAGGGGGTGGAGACTCTCTTTTAGCCCCTCCCAGTGTTGCCTCCTTATTGGATATATCTCTGCCAGGCCCTCCAGAGGAGTCTCTCCCTTCTGGAGAGGCACAAACTCACATCAGTGACTCTATTATTGAGCTTGCCATCAACTCCCATTATGGTAAGACCTAGATATCTGTAGACATTGGAGTGGGGGAGAATTCATTTCAGTGTCTTTTTCAGATTGTTCTAGATTGAGACATAAGCGATAAAAAGAGTACATTTAAAAGCATAGGCGGAACATTTTGGATTCAGTGTAGCCCAAGTGCCATGCAGCATGCAACCTTAAATAGGACATGTATACAATGAAAAAGTGGATTTATATATACATGGGAGCCTTTGTGAAAGTTTTAGAGGAATCAAGAGAAATATCCTCCGTATTACCCATAGTTTCTGATTGGAGTACTTTAAAATAATGTTTTCAGGTGATGGGTCATTGCTTTCGCCACCTAAGCTCAATGGAAGTGATCGATCTAAGCTCCTCCGCTCTCCGTGTGACAGCTGGATGCCATCCCCTACACACGACCCTCAGTGGTACCCCAGTGACTCTACTGATTCAAGTCTCGGCTGCCTGCTCTGTATGTAGAACAATACATTCATAATGTTTCGTTTCATCACCCACCCATCTGCTTACTGAGTACATTCAGCATCAACGTTATTGACAAGTGCATCTCTGTTTTTTTCTGATTCAGCAAGTCTGGCATCTCCTGATAAGGCTAGAAGAACAGCCCTCCCCCCATCCAGCAACACAGCCTTACTTGGACCCAGTCTGCTGGACAGCAACTCCCATGACTGTTTTCAATCCCGTGGCCTGCCGGATGTTGCCGAGGTGAGAAGACTTTTAATCACTGCCTCTCAAACAGGAACTCCCAGCTGCTGTCTGGCAGCTTAATGTTGTTTGATATGGCACATTATCACCAGGTGCCTCCGGAGATAAGCAGGAAGTGAGGGTAGAGCAAGTGTCTCAATTGACAGTTGACAGGTGCCATGAAGATTCACTGGTGTCATTGCTTGTCTGACTGTTACAGGTGGATACCCAGCTGGCCTGTATGATGAGTGAGAGCAGCGTTGACTACATCGCCCGCTTCAATGACCTCGCACAGGAGCTCTCTGTCACCGAAACGACCCTCCCATCTCCAGGGGACTGATTTAGTGGGTGGGGTCAGCCACTGCCCCGCCCCTTAAGCTGCAGTTATCAATCATAAAGCATGGATTGGGCACAAGAATGTTAACCAGAGCATCAGACAGTGTGGTTCAGCTGTTGGAAGTGCAATATATTGTCAGGATCCACAATAGCATTTGTGTGTGTGTGTGTGTGTGTGTGTGTGTGTGTGTGTGTGTGTGTGTGTGTGTGTGTGTGTGTGTGTGTGTGTGTGTGTGTGTGTGTGTGTGTGTAGTTCTGTGGCTGTTGTCTTAAGAGCCACTCCCAGAAAACTGAAGCAAACTCCAGTTTACAATGCAACCTCATGAACAGAGAAAATAAGTCCTGCCATATCTTAACAAATAACGTTCTTGTCTGTTAACTTGTCTCACTTTTTTGTGCGTGCATGTGCATGCATCTGTAAGTAGAGCCAAGGACTGTATGTGTTGTGTCTTTGTGACTTTTTTCCTATTGTACGTCATAGCTTGGTGCAAAATTTTGGAAAGCCATAGGAATGCATTTGTGTACACGTGCACACCATTTATGTAAACAGCTGATTTGATTTTATTTGATTTCTTGTCATGTGAACTTTAAATCTGCACTACGAAAAAAAGGGACTCATAACAAGGGCTTTTTTGAGAAATACAGGAGCTGGAAATATCTGACACACTAAGGTTATCCATTACACAAATGCAGTATAGTTTCACCAATGCAAGAGCAAACATCTCTAAAATTATGCCTTTTTCCCTCCAACAACACTAGGTTTTGTGTCCTGCCTAATGATTTTGCTCCAGTCCAATAAGTGGGTGATTTGTTTTAACAGGGTGTAAAACTCATATGTGTTTTGCTTTCCTCTTTTTGTATGTGAGTGTATATACTGTAGATGTGAGTGTTTGCACAGATGTAAATAGACCATAACAAACCCCAATATTTACTGCTTTTGTAACATAATGTAAATTATTGTCAGTTGGTTTATTTATTGATAACTCACAGAGCCTGTGTTCTTTGTTTCGTTTAACATGTTTTAAAGGTTTCTGTGTTGTTAAAATAAGTTTTCAACCCAAATGTGTATAAAATATAGCTAATGCAAACTGCTGTGTGTTTTGTTTTAACTCCCTTTTAATCCATTGTGTTTTATTCAGATCTTCTTGAAAATCTGTTTATATCAGAGCTTCAAAAGGGAAATTACCCCCAAAAACATGCAAAACCACGAAGGGCCTATATTTTTTTGTCCTAGTAGTAAAAAAGATGAATAAAATACAGAGTAAATATAATTATTTAAAATTGGTTATCTTATTACACAAAATGATTAATATTTATTATGAGTTTGTAAGATGTTTGCGTCATACATAACAATTGCAAATCATTCTAGCAAAAAATGATATAAACATTAAATTTTACTTAGATATGATATTAAAGTGTTCAACAAAAGCTACACAGTTCACGAGTCTATTGCATCATAATCATGTTTTCATGATTTGGTAATTTACTTAATTAATATTTTACCCCATGTCACTTCTCCCTTGCAATACCGTTACGGTCCACTGGGGATCCGCGGTCCTCAGTTTAGTGTACAAGTGTTTTATTTTTTATTACATCACATTGAACAATAAACAGCGTTTGTTTTGTGTTTACGTCATACGACGTGCGCAGACTGATCGTCTATTGACATCCCGGTACCGCGAGAGCGTTTCGAACGCCTAGCTGCTGAGTCGCACTCGCGATACTTGATGTCATAGTTTGCCTTGGCTGCGCAGCGCAACAGAAACCACGAGAACCATTGCTTCTGCTTTCACTCACGTGGGTCCTCAGTTTCCGGTAAGTAGTAGTGCGTTATTATCCTTACTGTATTTTGTAGTGTATATGCAGATACAACGGCCTCAATGTTGTTGATATGTGAGAAATATAAATGTATTTAAAAATACATATTTGAAACTAAAGGCAAATTAAATGTTTTTGCATGCCACGTCCTTTGGTTAGTTGTGGATTAGACATCACTGTGCTGTTCCTTACACCGACTCTAAACTATAACGACTGCAACAAGGAATGTTAACGCGTTAAAAGTGTTACAATCTCCGTTTTTCAAGGACAACATATAGTGTATTCGTTTGTAGTATGTTTTGGGTAACAACGACCAGATATTTGAGTTCTCTTTGTATTTTGATAAGAGTTTATTGTTTTAACTATAGTCCATGTGAATGTGACCTAAACAGCATAGGCCCCTCCCTTAACTTTTATTGTTTGGACACAAAACCAATGAGACATTTCTCAAATTATCTTTCGTGTTTCACGGAGATGAAACACGACCTGTTTCAGGTTGACAACCATATGATTGTATATTACATCTGTCTTTTCATGAATATTATTTCATTACTCTTTATGTGTGTACAGACACATGGAGCGTGTGTTAAGTTCAGGTGTGGTACCACTGGCTGTTGGGACAGTCGGGCTCCTGTTCTTACTAAAAGTGATCCGGAGACTGAGAGATAAGCAGAATGTGCAGGATAAAGTTGTGGTGATCACTGGAGCCAGCTCAGGCCTGGGCAAAGGTTACGCAAACATATTATGCTGTCTTATGGATGGCATTTGACTTGATATCATATCATATCATATCATATCATAGGTTGTTTATCTTGCATCAAAGTGCATCTGTTTTTTCTTTAGAATGTGCACGGCTGTTTCATGATGCAGGGGCGCAACTGATCCTGTGCGGACGAGACCAAAAGAGACTGCAGGAGGTAGTTGATGAACTGACAGCTATACCTCGTGGAAAGATACAGGTGAAGATATTCAGACTCATTGGTTTAGAGTTTGTGTACACAGCACGCTTATCATTGTCTTCTAACGAGATGTTTCTTTTTTTTTTAGACTTATACTCCATGCACTGTCACCTTTGACCTCTCCAACACAGATTTGGTTGCCAGGGCCGCTGAGGACATTTTGAAGTGCCATGGGCATGTAGATGTCCTCATCAATAATGCAGGCATTAGTTACCGTGGCAACATTTTGGACACCCACGTCTCTATTCAGCGAGATGTCATGGAGACCAATTACTTCGGTCCTGTTGCTCTCACCCAAGGTGATAAAAAAGAGAGAAAAAATGATGACATATCATGGTTAGATGATACTTCATAATACTTCATTTTCTTTTCCCCTCTAGCCATTCTGCCATCTATGGTAGATAGACGCAGTGGACATATTGTAGTCATCAGCAGTGTGCAAGGAAAGATCTCTATACCATGTAGATCAGCATGTAAGTGTACACGCAGTTGACGCAAACAAATATACAAACACGCATCGTAAAACAATTGTGAGAAAATAACCATTATATTAAGCTGCTCTGCAGAATTTTATGAGTGTTGCTGACTTGCTTGCATTGTTAAATGTGATGTTCAGATGCAGCATCTAAACATGCAACGCAGGCCTATTTTGACTGTTTGAGAGCAGAGGTTGACAGGTTTGGCCTGCAGGTGTCTGTCATCAGCCCTGGTTACATCAGAACAAACCTGTCCATCAATGCAGTCACAGGGGACGGTTCCAAATATGGAGGTAAGAGCATGTTGTTTTTGAAATATATCAAATGTTTATTGTTCAAGTGAATTTTTCTTTTTAAATACTCTTTTTCCTTTCCTAAAATAAATAAGTGTAACATTTTTTTATTTTTTCTTTTGCCCTGTAGTGATGGACAAAACCACAGCACAGGGGTGGGATCCAGTGGACATTGCACATGCTGTTCTAAAAGCTGTCCGTCATAGACAGAAAGACGTTGTATTGGCTGGGCCACTGCCTACTGTAGCCATCTATCTGCGTACACTCTGGCCTGCTCTCTTCTTTAAACTAATGGCTTCACAGGCTAAAAAAGAACAAAAATTAAAAGAAGAATAAATAAAAAACATATTGGCGAAAAGAACGGCTGAAGTGTTTGTTTTTAATATTTATTCAGTGATGAATTCACTGTCAAGTTTTTGCAGTTCTTAGATCTGTCCTTGCTCTTAGCAAATTATGTTACCTTTGATTGCCTACGTTTGTAATGGTTGTAAATCTGTGTCGACTCAACATACAAGTCACAATTTTCTCATGCTCTTGTGCGCTTTAATCTAACAGGATGTCAAAATATTTGTAGGATCTTGCTTTCAATTGCTTTTTACCTAAACACACTTGGTATTACTCACATAAAGAGTCATGGTGGGTAAGAACAATAAATACTGCCATACTACAGATAATCTGATTATAGCGGATGCTTTTAACTCATTTTTCTTTTGATAGAAATGCGCCACACGTGCACCAACCAATAAAAATACTTTTAGAAAGAGAGTAAAATTCTTCGTTAAATGTGATTTAGCTTTGAATTAGATTCTCCTATCAGTGTTGATGTTGTTGTTTGGGAATCATACATCATTTCATGAAACTGTTTACTTACCGTATTTAGTGCTGTTGATCTAAATGAAATTCCTGCTTTTTTTTGTAAATGCAATTAAACAGATTCATTTCAACAATACTGACTTTACTGACTCTGGTAACTGCTAATATTTCTGTCACAGCAGTACAATTTAAATAGCATATAAACAGTCTGTCTAAACAAAGGGAAATCTAGTGCCACAGTCCTTAAATGACACCATTAACATACAAGCTCGATTCCAGGCTCGCCGATTTCAAACCCTGTCATGCATTAAATACAGTAGTCAACATTTGACGTGGATCAAAAAAGTGAATCAAAGTTGTTCTAGGACAAGAACAGGTATTGTTCTTGACTTAAGACAACTTTAATGAACCCTTTTAAACCACTTCAAATGTTGACTACTATATATTGTAGTGCCCTATTTCTTCATTTTTTCAGAAAGGTTCATTTCCAAGTTTCTTTTGGAACTCAGCCACCACTTGTAGAAGACCAAAGAGATTATATTTGTAATGAAAAGTTACATTTTTTGTATGTTCCATTCTGATCTCCTTTGAAACAATGTTCTTACCGAATAAGATAAGCGGTAAACAGTTCATTTATTATGTTGAACACAATTTCAAAGATTTCATAGGAAGGAACAGAAATGTGTGCATTCATGCAGTGTACTAAGGCATTCCTACTATATTTCCTGTGGCTCAGTGGTTAGAGCATGGCACTAGCAATGCCAAGGTCATGGGTTCGATTCCAGGGATTGCACATATCCAGAAACAAGTGTATAGTATAATGCAATATAAGTCGCTTTGGATAAAAGCATCTGCATAAATGTAAAAGTACATTCTTCTACACTTTCCTTTTAAAATCGCAAACACAGACTAAGTTGTAGATTCTGATTTATGATCTTTGTATTAAGCATCATTTGATGGTGCAGTGTCACCTCTAGATATGTCGGTTAAGCATAAATACAGAATACCAAGTTAGACATTTTAACAACATCTGTGAATATGACATCAATTACCACAAAAAATAATCTTAAAGTCCCTTTGTTTGTAAAAAGAAGCATTTGTCGTCACATTTTTTAACGAAATATGAGGACAAAAGTATTTTAGGACCCAAATGCTGTTAATAGTTTACATTTTTTTTAAATAAATATTTAAAAATAAAGATCAAAACTAATTGTTTTTAAAGACTCTTAAATAAGAAATGTATCAAAGATGATTTATCATATAGGCACTTGTTCTTATGTGTGTTGGGACTGTAGCTCCAAATCCCAGAATGCAATCATAAAAACATTGTAAATAATTTAAACATCATTTAACAAGATGCAATTTTTCACAATGTTTTATTGAATAATCAATTTGCCATTAATTTAATCTATTATCCCAGTAAAGACTGTTGTTATTTCATTTGTTGGCAATTGATTAATATTTTATGTGTAAAACCCTTTTTAAAACAAAGATGTGGCTTCTCACCAAGCTATAACCAACAACATTATAAATACATCGGACTGTAAAGTCTGCATGAGACCTAACAGTCTCAGGAATAGTACGAAAAGATCACAACCACTTGGGGTCAAATAAAGGTCACCAGAGATGCCATTGAGGTTAAATCTCCTACTGTTTAATGAAAAGGTGACGCACCAAAGGCAGGGTACAGTAAAACTACACAGAGGGGAAAAAAGAGAGGTCATTCTTAAAACATGTCTGTCTGTCCACCACACGTTCACATTCTGACAGGTCACTGGCCAGATGCGGAAGCTCCGTGTGGATGGCAGGTGATGTGAGGTGGGGAGAGGGGCTGCAGGGAAGGAGTGGGAAGGGGGAGTCAAGTGCACTGGTGAGATCACTTAAAGTACAGAAAAAAAGGGAAGATTCATTCTTCTAGTAACTATAAGCTCCCCCCAACTCTTCTCCTTAAACATCCGTCCATCCAATCTGTCTGTCTGTCCAATCTTAAACCGATTGAAAGCGAAACGCTGAAAAATTGTGACAGAGAGAGCGCTGCTTTTGTCTTGCCGCTTGCTCTTATCTTTTGTTCCAATCACTCTCTCCATCGGTCCATCCGTACGTTATTGTTTCGTGTGTATGTTTGGGCATGTGTGTATCTGCCAGTGTCGGGTGTATAGTAGTGCTTCTCACCTCCTTGCCTTGTTTGTATGTGTGTACGCATATATCAGTATCTGTCTGCGTGTGTGTGCGTGTGCCATAGAGCTCATACAGCGTACAGTTCATAGATCTTCTTGGCACAGTACGCCAGGGCCGCCAACGCTATCGTGTTGTGCAGTCTCTTTCTGTGCACGTCGTCCCGTCGAACCAGAACCACTGGTGTGGAGGAGGTGAGCGTGTGCAGGGGCAGCCGCGAGAGCTTCTGACTGTCGTACTCCACTTGGTATTTGCAGCAGGGGTCGAACTGCCAGGAGATGCCGTAGAGAGCGGCGCAGGCGAGGCTTAGAGCGCCAGCCGGCAGTGCCACGTAACGGGAGTAGTCGACGGGAAGAGCGAGCGGCGTGAGGAGGCACGCGGCCCCCGCCAGGACCGCAGATTTGTGCAGGCAGTTTCCGACGGCCACCCAGCGGGCCGTCTCGTCCCCGATGCGCGTGGGCTCGATCACGATGTAACGATACTGAGCCTCCAGGGCCTGTTCCAGCTCGTATTCAAACTGCTCCTGAGCATTCTCTCCATTGTAGATCTCGTGGACGATGTAACACTCAGTGGCCGCCATCACTCCCCTTAAGCAAGAGAGGAAAATATGTTAAAGGTTGTCATGGAGCTTAGCGTGAAACTATTGTAACTCCTCAATTATAGTACAGAAAACAGACAGGAAATAGACATAATACAATAGGTTATCATCATTTTAATAGTGTGAACTACTACATTTGAATATTTATTATCAATTTATCTGGACCATTGTATATTATTCTGATCAACACAATTTGTGCCGTGTTAACTGACAACCAGACCACTGTGTGCTATCTTAGGCCTGACTTCACACAACTTTTAAATTGTGTTTATTAAAGTGGAATACCAGAAAAAAAGACCGTCATCCATACTCCTAAAATCTTAATATGGTTATTATTTCAGAAAATGCTGGATTTTGATGTTTCGACAAAGTGAGTGGCAGCAGTCTGCCTTTTCTAACGGCATTAAAAACTGTAACATGGTGTACACTTTAAACCGAATGTGTCACAGTTTTAACAAAAACTAATATTAATCGTTATTTAAAAAAAAATTAAAGAGCACGACACTAAGTATAGAAACTTGTACGTTGAGAGCCTGCACGTACACATCTCCTTGAAACTCGCTGTCCCGCTGTCTTGTCAGTGACGACAACACACACACGCGCACACACACTGTAAAGTCCACACTTACATATATTAAAAGTCGAGAAATCTAAAATGTTTATAACACACAATGGGAATTTTTAAGGTCTTTGTGGGGCTAGTTATTTGAGAGATCCCAAAGCCAGTAAGCTAATCAAAACATCCCATGAGCTGTGTTCAGATAATATTTTTCAGTCTTTCCCAGAGGCACAAATCTCTTAACAACGCGAGATTTTAACAACAGTAAACAAATCAAACATTTACTTCGCGACTAAGCATTTCGTGTAACATACTGACAAATAATCACAGGATTTAAAGTAACTGACCTCTCCCTGCTGACTGGGACACCGCGCCTCCTTCCCAGCGACGCCATCTTGAAAAGCAACTGACTCGAGTTGACGCAAAACTCGCGAGGGTCATCATGGGTAATGTAGTTCTATTAACCCCGCACTATTAGTGACGTAAAAGCCTCGCAGCATATCAACGAGACTACTGATCCCATGAATCAACTGGGCTAAGGACCCGACCAGAATGTTTAACCACATTATTATTAGCTTTATTTTGTGTAAGTTCCTGATTAGTAATATATGGACCACCGGCGCTTTAATGTGATAAGCATGTTTTCGTTGTGATTATAATTTTAGCCGTGCGGCTGCATAGTGCATACGCGTGTTTCTATAAGAAGCGATGGCCAATCGAATGCAAGGACAACACAGTGGGGCTGTCAGTAGGACAGTACATTCCCAAATTTTATGCACACACGGCACAGAGAATGGCGCCCTGGACAGTTATTTAACGGTTTGTATCGTGTCAACACTTTGCGTTATGTGTTGTACATTTTTGGCAAATATGCACTCACCCATAATGTGGTCTGTTTTTGCTCAGGTAACGAGTTCCGTCCTCCGTACGCGCTCACCCAGCTGGTGCACACGGGACGAGAATGATGTTATAACAACGATACGGTGCACGTGCATGTTATCGCTCTCTGTCTCCCCCAGTAGCAATACCGTGCATAACATGATGCGTAAGTTCTGTGCATTTGTATTTTAAGTGAGCTAAAGGAACATTATCTACTGACGATTCTAATTAAAATTGTGCAAATTGGAAAGAATGCTTAACTTAAGAACTAAGGAAAAAGACAAAACTCTCTACTATGTAAGATATTAAGAATACACATTAACATCAAATATTATTGCAGTGAACATGAACAGATTGAACAGCAGTTATAGAATACTTCAAAGCAGGGCATGGGCCACTCCAAAAATATCCATCTGACAATTAAAAAAATCAATATTACATTTCTTTTATGTATTATCTATTATACAATGATCTGTAAAAAGGTCAAAGGTATGCATGCAGTGAACTATGAGCATATTATAAGAACATTGTTTTGCCCAGCCAGAATATGTTATTGCCTGCCAGCCTAGTAGGCCTGCATTAAAGGCTTGTCAAACTATACATAATACCTGAGAAGAATTTGTAATTTCACAGAGCATGTCCGAGTCTTTATAAGTATTAAACCTAATCCAATGTGCCAAGTCTTAGTGCTGGAAGAACAAACATTTTGGGATAATCCAGATTCCAGAGGGACTGCATTACTCTCTGCTTTTAAAAAACCGACAGGGCAGAAGTTGTGAGGGACCATGGGGAAAGCCAAAAACATAGATTTGTTCTATCTATCGCACACTAACATATACAATGGTTGTCTGTAATGGTTTATTCTGATAATTTTTGTCCGGGAAACTCCCCCATATATATATATATATATATATATATATATATATGCAAAAAATATTTAAATTTATGTTATTCGGACAACACCCTCCCCAGACCCACTGATATATTTCATACATTTTAATATAAATAAACAATTTTTTTTGTTTTTAATCTTTTTTATTCAAAACCATTAAGAGTAACTTTAAGAGTACATAAGAGTGTAAAAATTGATGATTTCCAGGCATCTTTAATTTGTATTACATCATAAACTTTCAAGGTGACATAGCAGTCCAGTCATTTTTCTTCTAGAAACCTTCATTTTTATCACTGATCAGTGATGGTGCCACAAATGTTAATCTGTCAGATGACTTTTATAGACCCCTGGAAATTACAATAATACATTCAGTCATTCAACAAATGTCTAACACGCACGCACGCACACGTAACAGAATCCTTTGTGTAGAGGTGCATTATTGTTTTCGTAAAGAGTGCATCCTGAGAGGTTCAGCCCTGCGAATGATAGGGATGGGCGATTGTCATATCGGCTGAGTCTGAGTTCCTCACTGGCCATAGTATATATGACACACGCACACACACATGCAGAAGCACAAAATCAGCCTCAAACATGCACATAATAAAACAGCTGTTTCTAACTAGGATCCCTTAAACTCCATGCTAGGCTGCATGTGCACTTTGAATGGTCTGAGAGCCTGCCTGTGTGTGTGGTAACAAGTACATGTGTATCTTTCTCATGAGCACCACTAAACCTGAAGGCATACGACCTTCATATGAAGTCCAAGGTCACTCTGATCATATCAAACAGTTGATATTATGAGTTCATAATGGGTGCTATGCTTTCACTTCTCTGAATTGGCTTGAAAGTCCAAAAAACCCTCAAGTTACTGGGAGACGGCATCTCTTGCCCATCTCACAATCCACATTGTTTTCTCCCTGATCATGAGAAGTACAGCGCTAAAAAAATCATTGTAGTTTCAGATATTGACCCTTCTTACATTTCATTCACTCTTCATCCCAAACAACAATAAGTCTCTTTTAGTGGAGCTTTCAAGACCAACCAACAGATACCCATCCCACCCAATACAAAATCATCCTTGAATTGAGAGAACTTCACTTCCTGTCCCCATTTCTCTCATGCTTTCAGTGGAGGATGTGCTCCAAATAATGGGGGTGGGGATTTTCCTTGACAAATTTCTGGATGTACCAGCAGGTCAGGTGAGCTTTCAGGTCCTCCTCTACCACAAAATCCATTGCAGCCTAGAAATGATGAGCACAACCAAATTCAGATGTAAAGTAAACAACAACCGTGCATATTATTGAAAGAGTAACGTTCTACAACCTTGGCTAAGTGTTTGGCGATCTCTCGTCCTCTGTAAGCTTCAGGAACCTCAGTGTGCTGTAGATCAACGGTCTTCTTCCCCACGTATTCATAGAGCAGCACAGCCCTGTCATGGGAACCTTCAAAGCAAACATAATGGACATTAAAATGCCATCCTACAGTAGTCTGTATCTGAATCTTTATTTACTTCAATTTATGAAATATTTTCCCAAAACCTCTGCTAATCTCGATGCAGACTGACTGTAAGAGTAACGACTTTGTTTTCTTCTGATAAAAATCTATGACGGTAATGGAACAGGAAGTAAAACGATGCTTGGAAAGGATGGTTAGCCCGTCGGCTAGCAACTTAGTTTCTGAACCATCTAGAAAAAACAAAGCCTTAATTTGTGTAAATGATCAAACTGTGGACAGTGACAGCACATATCGCAGATTCGTGCACAACAACAAAACAAGTAAAATCGCAACATAACTTGTAAAGAGGATGTTAAAAGGATCAAGAGTAAGCTCAAGAGCAAGCTGGTGGGGGGGATTCATACCAGCAAAACAACTGTGTCATATGCAAGAAACACTGTTTTCACAACACGTAACAATGTCTACATGAATTACGAAGTAATACGCAATACATAGCTACAGTAGATTACATTAATTGACATGTTAATCGTGTTATACTGAATATAAACACAAAAGACACATTTTGAAGGCGGTCGTTCGTTGGTTTGTCCCCCGCGACCACCATCTCATTATCTGACGCATTACTGACCGTTCAGTCTGATGCTGAATTGTCGTCTTTTCTTGTCGTGCTCCACTCTGAGAGGCGTGTTAATGTCGAGGACGTTCATCTGCGTAGCCTGGGCCATAACTAACGTCTGGGTGTCTGCTGACAGGGGAAGCTATGTGTCAATGTACCACGGCTGGTTCAAGCGCGACGATCATGCCTCGAAGAGGTGAGAACAAACATCTGATCCTGCGAAAACAAGCCATCCACGGAAATCAGCTGTGGAGTCACGTGCTCGTCGCTGGCCAATGAGACAAGAGTTGTTGTTTTGACACGCGCGGTCTCTTGCGCTCGCTGTGCGCGTGTTACGTTCGGCCGCCAGGTGGAGTTACTGCCTAGTTTTAACTGCCCAGTTTGACTTATGATGAGCTCCTGTACTTGAAATAAAGACTCACCGAAACACACCGTTCTCACTCTGCACATGAATAATAAATGGTCATTACATGGATATACTTAAATGGGTCATTTTAAATGTCTTTTAAAGCATGCATTCAATATGCTTTCATGTTTTCCCAATTTAGTCAATTAAGACCCCATGTGTTTACTGTAAATGTTGTATTCGTGTGTTTAAATGTTTTTATGAAGCTAATTTAATTTATAAAACATTTTATTAAATGTTTATACATACCATATTGGATTTCTGTAACTATAAAATATAATGTAAATGTTGATACATGCATTTGAAATATAACTGTGTTACTGTGTTTAATCTGTTTCTTCTCAAAATTGTGAATTGCTTAAGTATAAGTTAAGATTCATCTATGGTTTTGAAATGTATGGCATCTGTAGACATCCTTAAAATTGGAGAAGTAAGAAATGTGTTGTGTGAAAATATATACAGACACAGCGTTGGGTAAATGGCTTTATATCCATGCTGGTGAGGATTTATAATTTGACAAACCAAATTATTGTAACTGGCTCTATGTTCAGAGACAAAAAACTAAATACAAAGACGCTTATATGTAATAAACAAAAATGAACAACTACAGCATTAACATCCTGCTAATACAGAATGGATGTGAAAACCTTTGTTTATACACAGTGTTTACAAAGCATTGTAAACCAAAAAAAGATTCAAAAGCATTATATTTTAGATTTACATGTATATAGATTACAAGGATAACAGATAATATAACAAATACTAAGCAGGAGATTCTTTCTTATTGACAAAAAGGTTTATTTTTAGTTGATAACTCACACACTCTTCACATAAATAATCATTATTTATAGCACCTCTTAGAGAAAAATAACAGTACAAGTCGTGTGAATGACACAAATATTTGTCCTGCACATCCATGCGTTCAACACATACATATGAGTTAGTGTCCGTGTGATTTTAAGGGTAAAACGTGCATAGCTTTCTGATATCTGCTTAAAACCAAAACGCACCCATAATGCATCTCATTAAATGTCTCACATTTCTAATATGATTTATTATACTTGGTAATGCCAAATGAGTTTGGAATAAAATGTAAAAAGGTTTATATATATCAAGGGCCTCATCTAGCCACATTTATACATCTAAGGCCTCGCTAATATCTTCTTCAGTGTGCTTATGACATCCTCTCCACTCTTCCAGGGTACCACACTAGCCTTAAACTCTCCAGGTTTGGCTTCCTCCATCTCTCGAATCAGTTTGTGCATCGGGAAGTCCCAGCGGGGGAATGCTATATCACCAGGTGATAGTATGAGCGATGGGCAGAAATCATTGGCCCCATCACCAGCATACAGAACCTTCTGGTATGGCCTCCCGCCTCTCTCGCGTATGCGCTGGGCCAAATATTGCCTCACCACCACCGCTTTGCACATGTTCGCCGGGCACCGCAGGCAGTCGTGGGAGTGGAACGGTCGAAGCTGCAGATGCCCATTATCATCAAAGTGAGCTGGGTTGGTAAAAATGCGTAGAAACAGTGGGCGGAACCCTAGATGCTGCAGCCATGTCTCAATGAAGACGGTATTAGCGTCAGACACACAAACCACTTCAAAGTCACGTGATGGCTGGGAAAGAAGGAAACGCATTAAAGCCGGGATGCCCGGGCAGGGAGGGAGCTTCTCCACTGTGCTTCTGATAGCTGCCGGCGTGACTCCCTGTTCGGCGAGGTAGGCCAGCACACGCTGCATGTACTCATTATAGCGACCGGGGCGGTACGTGTCCTTCAGCCAGCCGGGCAGGACTCCACCAGGCGCCACGGCGACCATGGAGTCATCGCTGCACTCGTCCACCAGGGTCTCATCAAAGTCAAAGAATATAAGGAAACGCCTATCGGTAGGGGGCGGGGCCTGAGCTCTGCTGCTATGCTGATGACGTTCCTCTGCTCCTCCAGGGGGGTGGGGTGGCGAAACGCAGCAGTTGAAGACAGAGTCCCGCATCATGGATGAGAATAGAACAGAGCTTTCTCCTGCTTTTGCTCTTCCTCTAGGGGAGAGAATAAGCCAAGTTCACATTATGATAGCAGAATACGAATTTTAAGAAAGAAAGACTGGTCCATACTGGTCTAGCAGGATGACAGAAATTTCACATAATCTCTAACATTACTCTCTTATTAAAAACCACTTAGGCAAAGAAAATATTACATTTCTCACCACCACTGGAGGTGGTGAGAAATGTAATATTTGAACATTGGAAATGTATATTAAGTACACTTAAAATTGTAAAGTTTTATTTCTTATGAAATATATGTATTTCTCTTGTTCCAAAAATTGGCCATGAATGACTATTTTAGAGGTAGTTTTATGTCTATTCTAGTAGTCAGACACCGTATGCTTATCAAGTTAACTCACCGGTTTTCCCCTGAGATCGCCTCTGCGCACTGTCCACCTGTAAGAGTACCACAAAACACGACACGATATGGTTTAAATGTACCAAGGTACAACACGATACATTACACTATAGGTAAAATAAGTTAAAAAAAAGCCAATTGAATTATTTCTCGTGATCGTAATATAATAGGCTATTGTTCAAAAGCAGTTAGGCAGACTGTGACCTTGCTTTCACTTTTTATGTAACAGGTGATGCAACAACCATGTTGTTTTACAAAGTACCTGTATTTGACTGTTGTGATACTTGCTTATTGAAGTTTCGGGGTAAAAAATAAACTCATTTTGTAAATGATTTCCAAGCACGTCTAGCCTAAATATTTCAGAATAAATACAGAACAGAACAATAAACTTATTATTGGTAAGTAAAAGAGCAGATTACCTTGAGCTGGATGTCTACTAGTTCAGTTGGTCATCACTCGCTGTTTCCTCCGGCTGATCTTGCGCCAGTGCTGGAGATTTTAAGGTCCGACGCTGCTTCGTAACCACAGTGACGCGCGGCGGTCATGCCACGCCCCTATCTGTCGCTGAATGTATCAAACATTACAAGATAGAGGATATGACTGTTGTACGTTGAATTATCGACAAAAATGGTAACACGTTTCACTAAAGTTTGTTTGTTAACATGAGTTAATCATTTGATACGCTTCATTAATGTTAATTTTAAAATGTACAAATGTTGTATTTGCTACTGCACAATGAATTAGGACGAACGAACTAAACAACTGTATTTGCATTAAATAATATAGGCTAAACAAAGATGAATAAATAAATTAATATAAAGTGTATTATTAATTCATATTAGCAAATGCATTGTTAATTAATATAAATTATTGTAATTTGTTCAATAAACGACATATTTAAAAGCGCTCGACACTTGTTTAGGTAAAGGTGTCACATCTTTGTAGCATTTTATAACACAAATATAAAAAACAACTCTAATATAGGGTTTATACTCTTGAGCATCTTCTTATATGTAGTTCCTTCTGTAGAAACCGTAATAACAGCCTGTTGTAAAAGCTATTTTTGGGAAAAGTGTGTTGCGTGTCATTACCAACATCCAACATTTGTTCAATCAGAATACAACGAGAAGGACATTCAGACTTAACCACGTGCCTGTTAAGGTCAATCGACACTAGTCTTGCATTTAACATGTTTAACTACATGAATGATTACATCTCACAAATCTCTATTGTTTTCAAACTAAGCCAATTATTATCCCCTATCCACCTAAATGTAACCCCCACACAAACCTTGTAAAGTTGTTTAAGTAAAACCTGATTGATGAAACGTTTCATGTAGGGAGGAGCATCATTTCAAATGTCATCAAATCTTTTTTTGACAGGTTTCACTATTTTTAAAGGCATAGAAATAGACTATAGTCAAAACTCTACATATTCCCAGTATGTTGTTCTACATAATCTCTCAATTTTTATTTTAAAGACTTTAGTTTCTCTTTCTCTCTCTCTCTCTCTGACACACACTTCATGCACGCAGTTAAGCATTCAGTATGTAATAAGTACACAGTGCTCATGGCTATTTCATATTTCTTTTTTTACTTCTTGAAGGTTAGCAGAAAGTGTGTTAAATGAACATTATATAAAAAGGCTCAATATTAATGCAAATCCATCGTGTCTCAAAAACAAAACCAATATATAACAGAACGTAAAGGTCAGACATTTTTGTACCAGACACAATGCTAACAAAACAATGTTTAACTCGAGTGGGTAGAGACATTGAAACAGACTAGATGAGAAAAGACGGTCCAATAGTTTTCAAAACATCTCACAAGAATAAACATTATTATGGTCTGTGTATTTTAACTATCTAGCAAGATTTTATTAGAAAGTGCATTCCATCCATTGAGGGAGAAAGGAGAGAATAAGACACAAAAAAAATGACTGCAAGTCACCTTAACCAATGCTAATGCTCATTAGGAAACAGGTAGAAAAAAACGAAATGTCTTGAGGGACAAATTTTGTGACTGATGCAATAGAGTTCTATGATTTACAGTGACAAATGATCCAACTTTATCAGTGTCTGATTCTCTCCATTTTCCATCTTTCACACGCTGGACGTGCGATAATTCTTTGTCAGTTCCATTTGTCAACCTTTAACTTGGCAGTAAAGTGCAGAGGACAGTCTATGAGAATGAACAAAATCACACAATCGATAGTTTAATCGACCAATCGCTTTCTCTGTGCTGCGCTTTTTAACTTCACTGTTACACATAACCAAACCATTTTTACACTCACACTTTCAGCCATCTGCATGATAAAGAATCATGTACCAGAAAAAGAGAGCAACTAAAAAGCAGCTTTTGATACCAGCACCACAAAGAGATAAACACACACACACACACACACACACAAACTGACACTCTTGCCCTACATTCTGTTTGAATACATTAGAAACGAACCGTTTTCATTCTTCCGACCCATCACACACTCTCGCAAACACACACGTCACCTCAACATACAAGATTTCCTTTTAAAAATTCTCACAGAGTAAGTTTATCTACATTATACAAATAAAAATATTGGTTAAGTGAGTTAGATTATATATTGCATGTACAGTAAAACAATAAATCATGGTTTTCCGCTTTAGTTGCAGTCCTCCTATAACACATCACAGCATTGGTCTTTCTTAACAGTCTTAACCTCCGACTGAACACGCCAGAGAGCTACAGGCATTGTCCAATCAGCACAGAGAAAGAAATTCCAATATTGGAATAAAATTGTCAACAACCACAATCAGGCGACAGAAAAGTTCAGTCAATCTGACTACACTGAGTTTAAGTGCTGCATACTGTTTGTTTGATAATGTGTGTGTGTGTGTCAGTATTTCATTTCATAGAATGTTTTGTGTGATAGGGAAGACGTGCATTTCTAAAGCGGTTATACTGCATTTTGTAAAAGTTGTGATTTTGAAATGTAGACCTTTGACCTGTGAATGTTTGAACCCGTAGAACCTTGCAACAGCAGCTGAGTTGATAAAAGACAGAAAAACGTGTTTGTCCCATTTAAAATTCAATGACAACTTTGATCATTGTGATGCACAACCAGAGTTTGGTGAACCAGTATAATGTGTTGGGAAGATTATGTGTTTGTAATTTTCGAGTTCACAGAGTTCATTCATCTAACAATTCAGTTTGGTCACGAGTCATCAGTTTTATATCCTCCTCACACACACACAATACAATCCACCAAGAGTTCCTTTCCGTTTCTTGTGTGAATAATGCAGAAATACTCCAATGAGCACCTGATATGAGCTGAATTAGTGAATATGTGTGTTAGTGGTGTTGTTGAGCGGTGCCCTGTCGCAGGTACACGTCCTCGTGTGCGCAGTGGTTTATTGGCTCGCTCTTAAAAAGAGCAGGAGGAGGAGGCAGGACAGAAGACTGCACTGAAACTTGCTGAGGGGTGTGGCTTGACATGGGGGCATGTCCTGTGTGATGGACCGGCGTGTGACTGTGCACAGTGTGATGCTGTGCGGGTGCGGTCTGCATGTGCAAGTGAGATAAGCCATGTGTGGTGATCGCTCTGTGTGGAAGGAGCCCAGTGGCAGGACTGATCATTCCGAGACCTACTGGTGCAATGGAGGGCGTTGGCTGAGTGGGATGGGTCGGGCTGGGGGCGTGGCCTGACGAAGAGGGCGTGTGGCCTGTAAGGTGAATTGGAAGTGCCATGGTGGCAGGCTGAAGGGTCACCGGGCTTGTGACCCGAAAGCACTTCTCTTTGTGCGCCTTGAGCATGTTGGAAAAGCGGAAGCGCTGGCCGCAGATATCGCAAGGGTACGGCTTTTCTCCTGTGTGTGTGCGGCGATGACGCTTCATGTTGGGACGACTGGTGAAACTCTTGCCGCAGATTTCACAGATGAAGGGCTTCTCACCTGCAAAGAAAAAATGAGATTGCATTGTAAACAGCTTTTTTGTGTGGCAATGAGACGACAAAAACAAAACAGATTTGTGGTAATCTTATTACTTTTCCTCTATCCAAGTGAACAAGAATATTCAAAAACCCAAGAGTTCAAAAACCACTTTTACTTTGGGTATCTCATTTCCAGGCTTGTGCTTCAAAAGAGACCAGGCTTTAAACATGTGGTGTGTTATTACAGAGAGCATGTAGGCAAGTTTGGGAGTGTTTAACCAAAAGAGTTTAAACATGTGTACAGCACAAAGCTCAGATTTTAAAGGACCAGAGCTGTAGAATACAAGAGCACCAGATGATATTTAAGTTGCATTAGTTTAAAAAAGACAAGCACATTAACTCTAAACATGATCCTCTGGGCCTGACAACAAATACTATTCATAGTTTTATCATTTAAAATCTTTTTTGTCTCAGATGTGTGCTTGAAAGGCATTTCTTTAAAATATATGCAACGTGGCATCTCATGATTGTGTGTTCGTGCACCTCACCTGTGTGTGTCTTCATGTGCTCATCAAAATACTGTTTCATGTTGAAGTCTTTGCCGCACCATTGGCACATAAACTGCTTGTGTCCTATGTGAATGCTCATATGAGACCGCAGCTGGTATTTATACTGGAACCTCTCGTCGCAGTTCTGAACACACAGAAATAGACAGCGTGGGTGTGTGCTGTTTCAGCCTTACATCAAATCAGAGCCAGACTGAAACAACCAGAACGTTGTAATAAGACCACAATAACCTGTCATTACGTTTCAGAAACTATTTTTAAGATTCAGGCCAATCCCACTCTTTCACTACATCCTTAAATGAAATTACAAAGTCCCACCCTGACCACCCTCATGGGGTGTACACCCTATAACAGTTGCCATAGAAAAGTAAAAATGACAAGATTTCTTTACAGATTGTTGTTGTCTGTTCTTGTTCAGGACCGATTTCATTAAAATACTGGAACCTAATTCATTTTAAGATCTTGAATGTCTGCTCTGTGTGGATAGAGCAACATACTAAAATACTTGAACAGCATTTATGTTTAAACTGCATGAAAATACAGACAAAACATCTTGCACACAACAAACTTTGCATCCCTGAAGAGGGTTTAGCTGAAATACCAGATATTTTTATGCTAAAAGAGCTTCCTCAAACAAAATTATGGGTGTTTCTTGCCATAGACTGACACAAAGTTCTTTCTGAAAAACTCCAGTCTGATGGTGACACTGGCCGAAAAATGCATTACCAAACAGCAATGCAACAAACATAACTTATAAACTGAACTAAGCTACACCTTTATTCTCTACCTTACTCAAACATACAGAAATACAGTGTTGTTTGTACATGTCAACATTCTGCTGTGGCGTTTTACAGTGTTTCCATAAAACAAACACCAAATGTGAAAAACAAACAGATGGCATAAATATGGATAGATACACATTTGTGAATTTCATTATTTGTTTAATACAGTGTGTATTCAGATGCATTTAGAGTTTTCAAATAAAGTGTATGAAGCCATTAATTCACATCTTAAGTGGCAAAGGGAGAGAGAGAGAGAGAGAGAGAGAGAGAGAGAGAGAGAGAGAGAGAGAGAGAGAGAGAGAGAGAGAGAGAGAGAGAGAGAGAGAGAGAGAGAGAGAGAGAGAGAGAGAGAGAGAGAGAGAGGGAGGGATCAGGTCTGACACAAGGGTTCTTGTTTCGTCCTGAAGGGGCTTTATAATGGTTACAACCAGATTATTGTACATTACCCTACAAGACAAATTTTCAGTCTGGAGTTGTTACATAAAGCCTGTGCAGTCTGCAGATTCGATCATGTATTGTTTTCTCTGCAAACATCTGCAAGTGTGTGCTGTCTAGTTTCTAAAAAATCTGTTCAGATTTTACATTAACATTTTACATTTATGCATTTAGCAGATGCTTTTATCCAAAGCAACTTACATTGCATTATACTATACATTTGTTTCTGAGTATGTGCAATCCCTGGGATCGAACTCATGACCATGGCGAACCCATGATATATATACACACACACACACACACACACACACACACACAGTTCAGTTTGATCACAGAATGCCACGACTAACCAATCAAAATCAAATATTTAGAGAACCATGTAATAACTAGTGGGTAGTTACAAGGGTAGTGGCAGCAAAGAACATTTTTAATGTAATGTCAAATTCAATGGATTACATGTTTTAAAGGAAGAGGAACAGTTCACATAACAAATAAAAATCATGTCTTCATTTACTCACCCTTGAGTTGTTCCAAAATCAGTATAAATGTCTTTGTTCTGATGAACACAGAGAAAGATATTTGGAGGAATGCTTATAACCAAACAGATCTTGGACCCCACTGACTAGGAAAAATGACAATTGTAGTCAAAAGTGCCCCAGAACAGTTTGCTTTCTTACATTCTATAAAATATCTTCTTTTGTGTTCAACAGAACAAAGACATTTACAAAGATATTTTTCCTACTATGGTAGTCATTGATGGCCAAGACAATTTTGGGGTGAACTGTTCCTTCAAGGTTTCTTCCTGAATGCAGCATTTCATAAGTGTGTGTGTTTGTTCATACCTCACAACGGAAGGGCTTTTCTCCTGAATGCTGAAGTGAATGGACTTTCAGGGACATGCTGCGCTTGAAAGACTTTCCACAGGTTTCACAGGTAAATGGCATGTCCTTTGTGTGAGCTAGAGACAAACACAAGATCTGCTGTATTACACACTATGTTCCTTTGGTGTGTATGTGGTTATATATCTTTAAAGCACTTATAACTGTCTCTGCATATTTAGCCGGGATAATCAGAAAATATCTTCTCATCAATAGATATCTCATGTATTCTGTAGGAAAGAATTGAAGCGTGCCTGTGTCAACGGTTACGTACCGACCATGTGCTTGCGGACATGAGCCATGGTGTAGAATTTCTTCTCACAAATCTCACAGGCGAATTTCTTCTCGGCAAAGCCATGGACAATCTTAATGTGCTCATGGAGGGACCACAGCTTCTTAAAAGACTTATTACAGGACACACACTGGGGTACAAAAAACAGAGATGCACATAATGAATTATGCATGAAGTACATATTTAGAAGCAGTGATAATACTGTCAGATGTATGAGACTTTATAACCTGCTAAAGCTGGCTGAAGTCTCCACCTGCTGGTCATCTCTGGCACATATTGCATCTTACTGATCAGACCATTCATTCATCTCTGAATATCAGCATTCATATAAAGTCTACATAAAAGACCTTAACTAAGAACAAATCTCTTACCTGAATGTTCTTCTCGCAGTCTGTCTGCTGATGCAGGGCAAGTTCACTTTCCAGCACGAACTTCTTCCCGCACTTGTCGCAGATCTGCATGCGTCTGTGCGTGACATTCATGTGTTTCTCCAGGTACCAGCGAGAAGTAAATACACGTGGACATTTTTCACATGCTAGCGTCTCTTTCTCCTCGCTTTCTCCTTTGGGTCTTCCTCCCGTTGCTCCTGAGGCAGAGGAGCCGGAGACTTTTGCCTTCTTGGCAGATCTACGCTTTTGGGGTGGGGCCTTTGCTCTCTTCCTCCGCCCCCTCATTGTCATGCCGGAGGTCGCCATAGTGGCGCTTCCTTTCAATGGCGCGGTTACACGGCGACTTTTGCGTCGCGGCGGAGCAGCCGCACGACCCCTGTTTGCCCGTTGTGCTCTTGTTTTCCGACTGTTGTTTTCCTCTTCCTCATCTTCATCATCCTCCTCCTCATTTAGAGACTCTTCTGCGCTGTCATCATCTTCTATGCTGTCATCTTCCTCTTCTTCGTCTTCCTCATCATCATCTTCTTCTTCATCCTCCTCACTGCTTTTATCATCTCCCGCAGCGTTAGGGCTCTCCGCGTTGTCTCCCTTTGACACGTGTAAGGTCTGGTTATTCAGGTTGACCTCCACGATAATCTGACCTGGTTTAATTTCACCCTCCACCCCACCTCCATCTTCACCTTCCGAATCTTCAGACGTTCCGCCATTTCTGCTCCGTGGTGACCCCTTAATTGTAGGCGCACCAGAGTTTTCCCTGTAAAACTGTTGAGTTGGGGCAAGGTGAGGATTTAGCTCAGAGGGAATCTGCGGGTCGGGTCTAATGGCCATTGTGTTGTCGATGACCACCGAAAAGGGTTTGGCCGCAACGTCTCGTTTGTAAAGTTTGGCTGAAAGCTCGGCATCAGGAGTTGAGGTGTTGTGGAAGTAGGTTTGAGAGGGTTGAGTCATTTGTTCTTCCTCCTGAGACATCGTCTCCAGGACAGACACCTCCTCTTTAAGTGTCTGGCTTGCCAATTTCATCGGCAGCCGTTTGCTTGAGCGACTGCCTTTTAATATGTTCAATCGGAGTGTTTTTCTCTTGAAGTTTCAGACAAACCACTATTTCCTGTCAAGGAGATACGGGGAGCAACTTACCCCTCCTCCCCAGTGAATGAGAGGAGGGCAAGAAAAACTAAAGGGGGGAAATGCAAACGGAAGAGAGCGGAATAGGGACAGACCCCAAAACGCTTAGCCTAGCCCAAACTGAGCCTCCATGACTCTCGTTATGTCTTATAAAATAAAAACAGATTTCTAATTTACTCTCAAAGTTCTCACATGAAGTGCGTCTTGCTCTTTAGATCTCTCTTTAGATCTGGGTATCAGTCTCAACAGCGCCTGATTTCATTTCATAGCGGCAACTCTTCTGCAATCTCTGCTGAATCAGACACAAAAGCTGACTCCTCTCTGTCTGCGTTTTGACGTCGTCTCCGCTCCGCCGGCTTCAGCGCTCTGATCTCGCAGTCATTATCAGCGGATTCAAACCAGCACCCTGTAGCTAGACACTACCTGAAAGAGAACAAGACACAATGTGAAGGATTAGAAAAGGATTAAAAAGACAATTGAAAGCAATTATTTCACGAGTCCATGGCTCGGCCGCGACGTGTTTAATTGTGTACATCAAAGCGGGTTAAGAGAACCACAACCGCTACCATTGAAACAGCACGAGTTGGATGTCAACAGAGAGTGAAGAACGGGTATGATGCCGCTTGTTAACGCACATCGAAGTAACACAGCGTTAGCCATCACATCCAGGCAATGCAGTGACAGTCACCTAGTTTAAACTTCTCTCCAAATCAGGTGTCACACATCCTTTAAGTGTGTGTGAGAGAGAGAGAAAGAGAGCGAGAGAGAGAAAGAGAGGGAAAGAAAACTGAAACTGCAGCCTGGTTAAGGTGTTGAGATCAAGAATCTCACTACTAATCACATACACACATCAAACCACAACCGTTTCGCTTCTCTGCGTAAGCGTATGTGAGCAACTTCAATTTAAACCACATGAAGCTGAGTAAACACACATAAATATTGCACATGTTCTCACACATTTTCATATTCTTACCTATATCATCCAAAAAGTTGTGATTTGATGACATAGACTGAATTTTTTGAAGATATTTTGAAGAATGTTGGTAACCGACCAACACTGACCCTCATTGACTCCACCGTATGGACACAAAACCACTGAGACATTTCTCAAAATATCTTCTTTTGTATTCCACCGAAGAAAGTGTCATATACAGATTTTGAACCACATAAATAAATGACGACAGGATTAGCATAAAAAATCATTCACAAAAAGTGTTAGACAAATTCTGTGACAAGCTGACTGCAAATGTGAGCAAAAATAAAAATAAATACATAAAAAAAAAAAACACAAAACTAACTACATGAACTATTCATGTGCGTTTCCTCTCTACAACATCCACGCTACAAACGGGACGCTTTCAACCGACAATGGGAACAGTTACACACTCATGAACCAAAATGAGACCACAGGTTTCAGTGCGAGTGATCTGACAGTGTGTTTGTGTGCGAGCACTCAAGGAATATTTTATAATACACCAATTCCCCGATCAGTGGCTTCCGTGCACCTTTACAAAAGCAACTCTGTTAACCCCCATTAAGGTCAAAACAGACCCCACCTTATATGGTGAGTCAGCACGGTCAAAAACAAGACAACAGCAGCCACAAACAGGAAAAATAGCTCTGTTTATCCGCTCTACTCTTAACGGCACCAGCCTTGACTTCCTGAGTATCTGTGAACGTCTTTTCTGTGTATGTGTGTGCCAAGCCTGCTTGCCCGTGTGAACCGAACAAATGTTTCTATTACATATGCACCCCACTTCGATAATGCTTCATTGTACAGCACTGACCCCGCATGACATACATTACACAATCATTCAAAACTTTGTGAGCACTGAGACAATCACAGTCTGATTTTTAAGGTGCATGAGAATGTCTAGATGAAATGAATTTAATTTTCTCTCATCGTAATAGAACATGTTATTGGACATGGGTGTGTTGTCTTATAGTGGGTTATATTATGAATGTATGCATTGTTCAAAACATGACTAACAAGTGTGTGAATGTGTCATTTGTTGAGAAAAGGTGAAGCAACAGTTAGACCTGTTTAACAAATGTACAGTCAAAAAGAAGAAGTGTGTGATGTTTTATAGGGTTCATGTTACAGTCACCTATAGACTGTTTCATCGGACTCAGGAGCATGCCCTGAAATTCACTTCCGTGTTTGTTGATCGGTCTGGCTAGTAGTGGCTAATAATATAACTATTTATATTAATTTATAATAATTGTATTAAATAAACAATTTGTTGAATAGGTCGTATAACTTTGTCGCACTTAAGTTTAGCCAAGTATTGGTTCGTCTACTGGTGGTAACCCAAAATAATTCCGGCAAGACATACTTTTAACTTGCTATCTAGTGTCATTTACGTGTCATTTCTTTTGTTTGTTCTCGGAAATAATCTGCGTGCATGCGCAGTAACGTTTGTTTTTGTTGTTGCTTTGAAACCGTCTATAGAACACAGATCATATCTTTCTTTAACAAAAGTAACTTTGATTATAAAAACCAAGATTGGTTAAACACAGATCTGCATAAAAACAATGAAGCATGGCAACTTCACATCTTAAATACTGAACTGCATCTGCAATATGAAGTGACAAAAATATACTGCTAGATTGTCTATATCAAACAGCTGTCATACAACAGATTACACTACTTAACACACCCACACAAATAAAACCATATGCACGTAAACAAACACCTACATAAATTCAATTGCGCGCACACACACACACAAACACACACACACACACACACAGGTAAACACAAACCCACACAATACAGCCATGTGCACACACCTCCACCTTTCTTCCTGTACGCTTTGAAACTTTCTGAGAACTGGAGAGCGCAGGCTATGTGACCACATGATGGGTGCATGCATAGGGGGTCACAACTTATAGTGCAAGCATGCGGTGGCGTTTTAGGAAGGTAGCCAGGAAAGTTATAACACATCAGTACCAAACAAAACTACTTCAATTCCACGTAAAGCATCAAGCACACAAAGTTGCGTTCTTTAGCTTTTCTGGTTTGTGCAGACAAGCTTTCAGTACAGACATTGCCGTTGACTCTGTGGTGCATTAAAAATTAGGCCAAATGTTCAAGTATAGACAAAATGCCCTGACTTAGTTCAAAGATATGCATGTGTTAATTATGTGCATAATACTTGAGAAAAAGCGATAAACAACTAGCTCCAAGTTGTGAATCGAGGGCACGGTCTATGCACCCATCGGAAGGACGGTTCACATTAGGTTCTCAAAGAGGTCTTCAGTTACTGCGACAGTGTCTAGACACTTAAAGAGGAAAGGAAGTTAAAAAGCTCTACTTTATTTAGACATATGCACAAGAATGCAAAGTTGATTTGCATATGATGTGCAACACCTGCATTAAAAGTCATGATTGTGATCTAATCCCCCGACAGTGAAAAACGGTTCATGATATTCACGCACATGCGAAAGCATCAAAAGACAATAGCAATGATTGAATGTTTCTTACTTAAACACAGACCGTTGCAGCCGAAGTTTCACAATGCCTCAGGCTGCTCCTCTCATCGTCGTGAACAAGTAGGAGGATGATAACGGTGACTAATCCTGGGTTTCCTCGCACATAAAAAGCAAGTTGCTTTGATGTGGGTGACAATCACAGAATCAAAATCTCTACAACCAGGCAAATGACTCGCCTTCGCTTAAATCCTGCAATTAATCGCCACGATTTGAAGGCCAGAGGATCAGCAAACTGTACTAATGACACCAGCACTTCACCTCTTTCTGTCAACCACAAGTAAAACCAAAAAAATAAAAACTGATTCGATTTCTAATTCAGTCAACAAAAACCACTTCAATTCACTTTAATCTCTTTGGTTGATTTTGCAAACAAAATAAGATGTCAGGGTCACAGGTTGATCTAGTGAACAGTAAATAGTGACTAGTGCACGAATTAGTTTGAACAAAATATACTTACAAATTGTTCATGTAAAAAAAACCTGTCTAATGTCAAAAACATACTTATTCTGCAATGTTCTACTTGACCCTTGCACCAAAACATGTCTTATATTTTGTGCTCTTCATCTTTCCCCGTCTCCATCATCTCTGACCTCTTGGCCTTGATCGTGTACTAAGGATCTACAATCTGAAAGCGTGCACTTTCTTGACACATTGCACGTTCCTTGAGTGCTGTTATGCAACTGTATTAACCACAAGCAAGCTGAGTCACACCCTACTACATTCAAACTTATCCACCAAGCCAACGTCTTTAATATGGGTATTACAGTATTTCTACAGACACAAGTTAGGGTGTTTCAAACACCCGACCCATCATGAAGTCCCACCAAAAACTGACACCCTTGTCAATGTACAAATCTACAACCCACTTTCCCTCTTGCAGACAAATCCAAGATTCCCCATTCTGAAACAGTCGCCCACATGTGATTTTAAACCTGAGGACACTGGTGTATGAGCACATTGTGAAATGTTTTAAGCTTGGAAAATCTCTTTAATATGCTGCTAGAAATTGTTGCCATCGTGGGAACTGAATAAAAGGCAGAAGGACATTTCACAAATAATAGCCGAATCAAAGACTTGTTGTGGGTAAAAGATACCCGACAGGCATGCGACCCGAGTGGTGCAGGGACACATCACGACTTTGCCAAAATACGTTTATTTGTAAATGAATGGACCAAAAACTTTAATGAACGTAAAACAAATTACAAAATTCCTTTTCCCTCCTCCTAAAATCAGCGCTAGCAGCAAACTGAGCTAATGCCGCTTAGCAACGCTGCAGTTTGAGAAGGGCCTAGCGCGCGCATTTACAACACTCCACCAAACTACGACACCTCCACCACAATAATGAGAAAAACACGAAAATATTGCGTATTTGGTGCACACCGCACTGTGGCAACATTTAGCTTAGTCGCCAAGGGTGTGCAGCAACTGGCTGGCAAACAGTAACTTTTTAGGGAAAACGACGCAAAGAAAGGGTTAATCTGAAGGAAACATTGGTTGGTCAGGACGGCAGGCGTGCAGGCCGTTCGGCTAGCAGAGCTAACAGCCCAGTACACATTCACACACACCTGCGCGCACAGGACTCAAGCTACCGCAGGACTTGATTTAGCAAAATTGTTGGTTGAAAAAGGATCAGTGAATTTTTAGCGGTTGCGCTTAAAAATCTTGACAAAGAACGTGCAGCGACAACAGGATTTTTAACCCTATGGTACATAGCAGGCTAACATCATCGTCGTGGACGACTTTCACTTTTTAACACCCCAAACCGCCCAGATTTATGCCGATTCAGAGATTGTTTTCATATTCGTCCTGGTATGTCCTTTCTGCGTGTATGCATGCTGCAAAGTATTATTGGCAATAATCTTATCGCGTCTGTAAGCACAACAAAATTAGCAATAACAATAACATTTTTGACGATCCTTCTTATTGCCGAACAAAAACCGAATAACTCGTGTTATGTATTCTTTGTCACTATGACAACATCGTACCTTCACAGACGTCCGAAAAGGATTTCCTTGTTTTTTTTTTGCATATGGCGAACAACTGTCATCGTGCACAAATGCAAAGGCAGAAATTAACTTGTATCGAGCTCTTCGTTGGACTACTCACCCGAGGCACGAGCGCCCTCTCCCTCATACCGTGCACCTCAAGTTGAAGGGTTCGGATAAAACAACACAGCTCTTTATTTTCTCCGGACAAACTGCTCGTTGGTAAGTGTCCTGAGTATTTCCGACGAGTTTGCAATCGCGTGCATGAGCAGACATTCGTCAATAGTTTGGGTTAGAGGCTAAATGGTACGAGCCCACCGCTGTTACAGTTTACAAGCCATCGCTACGTGGCTGGCCTAGGTCTCGCGCATCCTTCTGGTTTATTCGGAGCGATCGTGCCGCCGCTGTCTGTGGTGGATAAAGCGCGCGTAGCGTCAGCTTCTCAACGACCAGACAGCGTTCAGTGCGCGCGCCCGTCTTCCTCCTTGCGGCGAACCACCTTGAATAAAGTGACTTTGACGGAGCGCTTGTCAAATACTGTACAACAGAGAACTGAAGTTTGTGAGAAACCACCCAAATGACTTTTTTGAGAATTTGTTCTTTATCACTTTATTTTTCAACCAAGGGGTCATTTGTCGTTTAATTTACTGTACAATGAGAAGAAGATTAATTATGCAATACTATTTCGAAGGCTATTTGCAATGCATAGAGAGAAATGCATATTTAAAAGGGATTCACATTAAACACAGCCATTTTATAAATAAACATTATTTAATACCTACAATATTTATTGAATATTTTACCAAAAGTATATTTTAAAGCTAAAGAAAATCATAGACCATTTAACATAATGTGGTAAATGATACTTATTTTTCACCTTTCCTAAAAGGTGGATGTAAAAGTGTAAAAGATGAAAAAGATATTGACAACCTGTGGGTAAAGTCAGAAAATAGTTAACACTGGGATTCCCACTCACTTTCTCTTCCTAATGTGTTCATATTGCAGAATTACACACAATGTAGCAACATAACCTAGTTTACTTTACTATTTAATAATAAGACATTTCTATTCTGTTTGGAGGCTAGTTTATAAGTAGGCTATAGGTTCAATTAAGAGGGAGAAAGAAAAGAACTGGACTAGAGAACAACAAAAAGTCCAATAAACCTTGTCTTTGTGTAATCAAAATGGACATAAAGCTTAGTACAACTCTCACAGCTTTGAAATATCACAATTATTTATAACCTGATATACGGATTATTTTCACTGCCTGCTTTCCAGGCACAACCCAAACAGAGACAAAACCCTTCCAGGAAGCCTTATCATGACTGCAGAGAGGATCATTAGATCTGATCTCCTATTCATGCATGCAAAGTCTATACACAGGGGATCCGCAGCAATAAATCATTACTTTCTGCACAGACATAAATCCCTCAACATAACCTGAGAGACGGCAAATCAGACAGCACATTTCTATAAGTTTATTTCTAGCCATAGTCAGACTGATGGTAATAAAGAAAAATAGAGCTGATTTGTTCGCTTCGCTTCTGTAAGACTACAAAGTTTACTATCTGCCAAAAATCTGCCTCTAAAAAAATTATGCAAAGCACAAAAGATATATAGTTCAAGAAATTAGCTTTTGGAATGAGACAACATACAGCCATATTTCAGTTTAATATAAATGAGTAATTTAATCTTTATTATGTAATGAACTTGCCACTTGTGGAATGCAAGGGCAATTCTTCTGACACAAACAATAACAAAACACATTCAAACCAAAAAGCAACACAGCCAGTCCTTCAGATGCAGAGGATGCGATTGAGGTCAAAAACATACAACGTCTGTGTTACTGCTTTAGAAGATCCACTTTCAATTTGCGTTGTAATTAGTCTTAGGCTATTTGAATCAATTTCTGTTAATGAAGAATACTCCGATCGAACTGATGGGTTTCAAATAACATCAATTCACATCAAGATTTTATTATGTAAATATACATACGCTCAAACTTTGTGTCCCCCTTTGCTGAAACCACATAGTCCTCTAAAAGAGAATGCTTGGACTAAAAGAGAGAAAAATACAAGGTATTTTTAACTCCTTGTTTACCTATAGTCTGATTACAGAATTGCATTGGTTCTACAGACATTACTGATTCCAAAGCAGCCAAATTTAGGGACAAAAGGGAAGTGTGTGTGTCTCCAGTTTCCCTGTTACTGCGGTAACTGAAGCAGAGTTCCCTGTCCGGACGGCAGGTAGGTAACATTGCGAGAGCGGCTGAGCTGGAAGGCGATGTCCTCAGCTGCCTCCAACTTTCTCAGCTCCACCAGACCATCACCAGCCACTGCCAGAGAATCAGCGATCAACAGAGCAGCCTGGGAATCTCCAGCAGCCGATATTATGGTGGCCTGCTTTTGCTGTTCAGCCTGAGAGACAAATACACAGAGAATGTTGCTTATAACAAATAATTGAACCGCAGATGAATAGCATAACATGAATTTCATGAGTCTTAAGGCTCACTTTTTAGTTTCTTTGTCTTACCTTCTCTACAACAAACCTGGCTCTCTCAGCCTCTTGCTGTGCAACCTGCTTCATCTCAACAGCTTCTGTGAACTCCTTTCCGAATGTCAGATGTGTCTGAAGTGGACAAGACGTGAGGGTGAGACAATAGAGTGGACAGAGACCGTGATATATAAATGAAAGTAGTGAGAAGTCTTTACCAAGGAGACGTCATCAAGGATTAGGCCGAAGGTTGATGCCCTTTCGGTCAGATCCTCACTGACCTGCTTGGACACCAGCTCTCTCTGAGTAATGAGCTCACCTGCATCAAAACGGGCCTGGGGAAACACACAAGCTTTCGTGTTTGTATCACTGCAGATTTCAGACGTCTGATCCTAGCCAACACAACAATACTCACCACTACAGCCTTCAGCACTTCAGTAGTGATGGAAGGCAGAACTCTTTCATCATAGTCCTCCCCAATGCTGGTAAAAATTCGTGGCAGCTGCGTTGCAAGCGGCCTAAACAGAATCCTGAGGGTAATGTTGACATTCTGCAAGTCTAACAAGAACAAAGACAGACCATTAGGCACAGTTAGAGGACAAAGCAAATGAACATAATTAAACCGACTGAGAAGACAAAGAATCAAAGAATAAATGGAGAACAGCACTCAGAGAACAGATCTATCTATATAATGTCACATACCTTTGCTACCGGTAATGACAGGAACGTTGCGTGGACGGGACCTGCAGTCAAAGATGATTGGCTTCTGAACCCACGGTATAAGGAAATGTGTGCCTTCGCCAACAACATCATCTTGCACACCTCGAAAACGGTCAAAGATGACTGCCCTGTGGCCTGCATCAACTAAAAGAAAAAAGCCACAGTTTAGCCTCACTGTTATACGACCCTAAATTACACAACGTATATAAAACTTACCATTAAATAGAGCTGAGTTAACGACACCTCCTCCAATAGCCAAGGCCAATCCCAATTTTCCAATTGACTCAAAGAGTTTCGCCATGGCAACAATGTGACTGGTAAGAGAGGCACATTCAGCGTGATTTGGGAAAGTAAAATCAAATGTAAGGCACACATTTAGTTCACTATATCTCTACGATTATTAGCGTTCAGATGGATGGTATGCTGTCATTTGTAAATGCCTTGGATAATCCAAATATTCCGACCGGTAAGCCTTGACTCTTGCAATGACAGACACGAATGAAATAGGCTAACCGGTGACACTTCGAGTAGCTCAGGCATGGTCATTGAAAAACCTTTGTCAAGACAAACTAACAATTATAAAATTGTACAGCTTCTTTGAAAAACAGCTTGCGTTAACACAATGTCCAATATGAGACAAAAACAGGATTTAAACTAATACTGCAGTAGCTGACTGAATTGAACTAGCTTGCTACACGCTAATGCTGCAATTCCCATGCAACCATGCCCTACCGCCAGCTCTATCACTGTGACGCACTTGTGTCATGCTTGTTTCTCTTTAAATAGAACACATTATGATTATTTGAGTTTACAAAGTAAAGCTAACAACAAAGTTTATAAAAACAACTTGAATATTTTACAACGTGATCACTTACCCCCTGCACTATTAGATCACTGTGACCTCCACCACCGGAGCCTGCGTACACGTGAACAAAAGGCGCATGCGCATGACCTTGAACAAAGACTTATCTGGTTGGATAGAGCGGAGCATATAGAAACGCCCCCATGAGTATCAATGCATTTGATTGCTGCTTTTTGTTCGAACGCTTTTTTATTTACGACAGGGGTTAGACTAATTTTTACACAAATATAAAAGGATTAACATATACAAACAGTCTTTATAGATTTCTTATTAATTGAATGCAAAACATAATATAATATACATTTAAAACAAGGATTGGTTATAAATACATAATGAGCATAAACTGAAATTAAATGATGAATATAGAATTCTTTCCTTTAATTAGATAAAACATTTTAAACCCATAGAGTAGGGGTCAATCATTTAGGCCACATGTACTGCATAGGTAGAACAGGGATGTGGTACAGTCAGGGGCGACTTTTTTGGGGGGGAGGGACTTAACAGTTTAGAGGATGGGCTAATAAAATTATTAAATTAATAAATGCCTTAGCTAGACAACATGCAATTTTGCCGTTTAAATGAGATGGTCCTCACTGCAGAACGCGATTTCCAGGGGGCGGGGTTACATCCAGATCCAACTCTTCCCACTTTATATAATTAGTCGCAATTTGTAAAGTAAGTTGCAACCTGTCGTCGCTAACATTTGCTCTTACAATGTAAGTCTACATTTGATTAATAATTGGGTCGAGATATTCATAATTTTTTATGCCTGTATCACAGTAAAATGTCAACCCTGACCCAAACCCTTACCCTAAATCTAATAAAATATGTTATTAAAAATACGTTAATAAATAAAGATTGTCTTTAGCAAGTTTGTTGTTCCGTGAAAAATAACTTTAGTTACAATTCAATGCGGAAATGGTCCGTCGACCAATGAAATTGTACTAGGAGGAGACTGGATACAGTGTCAACCAATCAAAATGCAGTGGGAGGAGACTGGATCTGGATCGAACCCCGCCCCTGGACCTCACGTTCTGCAGTGAGGAGCTACTGGTTTAAATACAGAGCAGCTTCTTAAAAATATTGTTTTCGCGCATTAGCCTACACTTCTCCCATGGGTGCACTTAACGTATAGTAACGTAGGTATGGTTTTGTTATTACTTCACAAGTTTCTCCAGTTTAATGCAACTTGTTTTAAGTGATGCTTTATTGAGTTCGCTGCATTCCAAAAGTCACATTTTCTTGCACTAAAGTACTGAAAAAGTTCGACTGGGCACAAACTCACTTTTTGAGTCTTGATAAGATAATCAAACATGAGTCAAAAATAAATTTTATTTTTTATTGATTTAGGATGTTATCAGCTTGTTTGTATTCATATTAAAATCAATCAAGTAATAATATTTTAAGAATAAATTATTTATATCAAATATCAGTGGGATTATTCATCATTGGTGGGAAGGACAATATGCCCGTCAGATCAGTTTAGTTACGTTGCCAGTCGTTTACCCCAACCTTACCCTACAACTTCAATATTAAACACTCGTTAGCCACTTTTCAATATTTTTCATTTTATTAAGAATAAATGGCTTCATGATCTGATATGTGATGGGGAAAAAAGGTCAGAAGGATATTCGAACCTGTGACATTGTGAAGTCGTAAATATAGACTTTACTCTTTACGCCATTGGAGACGACCGACTGTAGATTTTCTCTATTCCAATCAGAAACTGGTGGGCAGAGTTAAGTATATATAGCCTCTGTTTATAACACGGGCTATTTGCACTCAGTGTAAATAAACACTCCGTAAAAGATATTAGAAAATCTTTGGAGGTGCTTTGTCGTGGCTAAGCAGTTTTCTGACGGGGCTGTAGCCCCATCAAGCCCCCCCTAGCGCCACTGTACAGTAATCCACGTGATATGACTCGTCTATCTACGCAAAATCCTACTTAACGCCCCCGCCCCCCCCCCCCCGGACACACCTACCAACTCACCATTATAACGCAGTGTAGAGCCTTTATAGTCCCACATCTGTCTTCAATTGACGAATCCCACATCGGATTGGCAGTTTCAAGGACTTATTCTTGCGAAAGTGTAAGTCGTCCTCATTTGTTTTGCTTCGATCCAAATTATGACTTTAATTTAGACTGTATTTTACGTATCATTTCTCTAATTTTATGTTTTCGATTTACAAATGTACGATGCATCCACGATTTTGTATCAAACGCATTAGCAATTTCTTTTTCAGTTTTTTTCAGTTGTCATTCGATACTTTGGTTTTAGATTTAGACTTTATTTCCGTGTGTTACTGTTAACGTACACGTGATTGGTCCACCTCGAACGAGGCCAGCCCATTCCATGACATCATCAATTGTTGTAGTGGGTTTGGTAAATTTGTGTTTGCAATATATCAACATTTTATGCAAGGTTTATGCTTTGCTTACCCTGTTTTTTCTTTGTGTAGTTAGTTTTAACTATTTTCTCAGCGAAGATACATTGTAACACCCGTTTTTACATTACAATGGTTGAGATTGCAACACGCAGACGCTCGTATCGGGCTGTCATTCGCTGTAGCTTTTATGTACATGTATACATATCGTTATTTGTTTGACCAGAAAGCGAGCTTAACATCGACGTTTTCGTTTGTAAAACGATATGTAAATTATGTTTTTGTCTGAAATGTTTTCTTTTAGGGTGTGGGTTAGGATCAGTCTATGGTATGGTAGTTATGTGTCTGTAAAGGGCTTCGATTAACATTGATTTTTCCTGTTCCAAACTCCAAGCACTCATTAAGACCTGATGAAATCAAGGATTTATCAACACATTTTATCCATAAAATATTGGTGCAGTCACCTGACTCTTAGCAAACTTATCATAAATGTGCCGTAAGAGATAATGTTAACAAGTGGAGGTGTGTACACTCATAAAACCACAGCCTCACAGACCACCATAGAAAACATTTATTTTGGCATTCATTTTAAATCATAATTAAAAATTAACATGCTTATAAAGCTAACTAATGGAAGCATAAACACAATTACATTATTGGAAGAATGCCCTAATGTTTATAACTTATATCATTAGAATCTGTATAAACTGTGTTGACTTTCCTAGCAACCAACATGTTTCCTATACAAAGATAACAAAGATTTAGTTTGTCAATTGTTTGCCAACAGTGTGTGTGTGTGTGTGTGTGTATAGATTATACTAAACATGGCAAGCAAGATTTTTAAGATTTGTTTACATTTGTTGTTTGTATGTGCTAGTTGCAAGTAAAAAAGAAAAATTTTCACTTTCTGATGTTTAACCTGTACTATATGTACTTCCAAATGTCAGAGAGCCCCACAAAAGAAAAAGCATGGATGCGTCAATCATTAGGATCCCACCTCACCACTACATTCATGTCTTGGATCAGAACACCAACATTGCACGGGTGGAGATCGGGCCTCTCACCTACATCCGTCAGGACAATGAAAGGTAATCAAGAAAGTTGCAAAGTAGGTATTGTGCAAGTGAAGTATATACTTCCCTTGATAATAGACTGTTAGAAGCGCACATTTCAAAAAAACAGTGCAGATATTGAATAGTAATGTCAGATTTCAAACTGTAAGAATGGAGGTTGCAAGGATGAGCCTGTCTGAGGCCCTTAATTTCCCGGAAGCTAAACAACAGCTGATCGTGCATAATCATGTTTATTAATAGTATGTAGCTGTACGTACATAGATGTGTCATAGATTTATTTTAGTTTGGCTGTTCTATTTGCAAATTGCAGGGAACTGCATATTTTCTAGAAAAGTGTCGATTTCTTGGACAATGTATGTATGTTTTTGCTAACTCCCCTAACCCCCAATTTTCTCTACCAGGGTTCTGTTTTCCCCAGTCCGTATGATCATGGTGCCACCTCGGCATTACTGTGTTGTGTTGAACCCTGTTGTTCGTGACGACGAGGGCCAGGTTCAATTTGATGCATCCGGTCAAGCCAAGCTCAGACATGCTGACCTGGAGATCCGTCTGACTCAGGACCCATTCCCTCTCTACCCAGGTGAAGAGATTCAAAAGGTATGAAGATATTCTTCTTTTGACACCCAACTTTTAATGTTTGAGAGACATGCTGCTCCCAGTTTGTGGATAAAGGGCTCAGACTTGGTGGGTTTCAACAGCCTGTGGTGTCTGTAAAGAGTCTGTAAAGTCAGCTTTACTTTGTGTACCACACCTTTGAATGTTTTCTTTTTATTACTTCGTACTCTACACTGAACAGGATGTTTTTTTTTACATCAACCTTATCACCTTCTCTAATTTTCACAGGATGTGACACCACTGCAGATTGTCTACCCAGACACAGCCTTGCGCTTACAGGCCCTGCTGGACTTTGAAGAGGAGGGAGGAGAGAAGAGAGTAGCGGGAGATGAGTGGTTGTTTGAGGGACCAGGTAATAACCTGTTCAGTGAAAATAGCAGCTAAAAATAATTGGAAAGTGAAAAAAAGTGAGAAGGAAATTAAAGTCCCCATGGAGTATTTGTAAATAGGAGAATGCTTTGTGAATGGTGTAGACTTGCCATTTATTTCTTGAAGGTAGCTGTAAAAAAGGCATTTTTTCCTATTTTTACAAGACAATGTGCATCAATCTAAATAGAATATGATGTTCTATTATGTCTAATCTGTCTGTTAACGTCTGGCAGGGACGTATATTCCCAGGAAGGAGGTGGCAGTGCTGGAAGTCATAAAGGCCACGGTAATAAGAGAGAACCAAGCCATTCGTCTCAGAGCACGTAAAGAGGGTCTGGACCGAAGCGGAGTCAAAAGAGTTACAGGTGCGAGACGCATGCATAAAGAGACCACAATGCCAGCAGAAGTTGTTTAGGAGGTGTTTTGAATGCACATACAAACATTCATGCAAGAAAATTGTGTGTGTAACTCTTCATGTGTGTCACAGGTGAGGAGTGGCAGGTCAGTAAGGTGGGAGCTTACCTGCCTGGAGCTCATGAAGAGGTCGTGGAGATTGTCAATGCTTTCATCCTCACAGACAAGGTAAGCTCTCTCTCTCTCACGATCCATCTCCTTATCCTTTGTCTTGTTATGGCATTTAGTATATACAATGCCTTCCTAAAGGTCCCAGTTGTCTTGTAGAAAGGTTTTAGCGCAGGTATTTGATTGCTTGCTTTAGTTTGGGATGACATTTGGAGTGATCCCTAAATATGAACCCCAAGTGCTCACTAAATCCGCTATGGGATTGCCATTTATTGTACTCCCTCTCGTTCTTCTATCGTCACTCATTTTGGCCTTAGGTGTTGCGGATTAAAGGGTTCATGTATAGCACACAGTAATTATAAGTGAAGGTCCTCGACTAATAAAGTCAATGTCTTCACTTTCATAGAATGCCTTGCATGTGCGAGCTCTTCGTCCATTCCGTGACGCCGGGGGCCGGGACCGCCGTACAGGAGAGGAGTGGTTGGTGACCGTGGCCGACAGAGAAGCTCATATACCCTCTGTTGCCGAGGAGGTTGTCGGGGTGGTTGAAGTGACGACACTTAACAGCAGGCAGTACTGTGTGATTTTGGACCCGGTGGGGCATGATGGAAAACCTCAACTCGGACAGAAGCGAGTGGTGAAGGTGAACAAACCTTTCTTATTCTTACAACAAAACATAATAATTATAGGATTGAATACAGTGTTTAAAGCATGAGGGTGATAATAATAAACTTCCTCATTTCTTGTTTAGACAGTAAATTCTTACAAAACCTCCTAGAAGTTTAAGTTCCTATATGTAGAACCAACATAAATTAAAATTCAATCTTTTTACATTAGACCCTAAATATTGTGTCTCTCTCTTTCTCATAGGGTGAACGATCATTCTTTCTGAGGCCAGGCGAGGAATTGGAGAATGGCATTCAGGATGTGTACGTGCTGTCCGAGGAGGAGGGGCTTGTGCTTCGTGCCGTGCAGGCCTTCATTGACACTGAAGGGGTACCTGACATGTTTGATCATTAATAATTATAACTTAACTGTTCCTTTTTTGGAATAATAAACTAACACTTTCAAGTTCACATGCAAGTTCAGGGTATAGCAACATTTCACATAATTTACGTACATGTCCTGAAACACCTGTGCTCTGCAACATATCAAAAAACAGAAAAGAGCTCTAATGTATTCAAATAGTATTCAAACTAAATTCAAAGCATTGCTGAGAGACGTAAAGCTTGGGAGGGTGAAATCAATACATGAAAACCTGAAAACTGGAGGCTGAATCCTCCCCCATTTACTGCCCATGAGAGTCAATGGGGGATGAGATCTGTTTGGTTACTGACATTCTTCCGAATAACTTTCTTTGTGTTCAGCAGAACAAAGAAATTTATACAGGTTTGGAACAACTTAAGGATGGGTAAATTATGACAGAATTTAAATTTTTGGGTGGAGTGTCACTTTAAGAAAGAGGGTGGAGACCGAACAGAGATTGTGGAACAAAAGAAAACCAATAGTGTGGGTGTATTAACGTGACAGACTTTACCTGTTCTGCAAGAGTTCTGCTGGTTATGCCCCTTGCACCCACTGGTTGTTATGACCCTTCCCCAAAAACAAATACTGCATTTCAGAAATCTTTGACAGCACATTTATATTCCAAATGAGGCGTCTGTTGGAATAGGATTTATTGTGTTTATCTTTCGCCGTTGATTGATAATTCACGTGTGTGTGTGTGAACAGGAAGATCTTGATTCTGGATCACTGAACAAACAGTATAATATTGTAAATGCAGAGCAACAGAAAGAGGGAGGTGTTCACTGAAGATGAATCACGTTCAATTTATTTGCAAATGCTGTCTGCATTGTTAGTACCCACTAAATGAAATAATGCATATAGAGCAAATATGCACAAACAATGCACAGTGCAACTCATTTTGCAGGCTGGTTCTGAGCACTAGGACGCTGCAGAAAATTGTGAGCTGGCACACTAAAGCATTGTCCTGAATCAGCTCTTTAAAATGCCAAAAGTTCACTCGACCACACCGGACGTGTGCCCAGTTATAAGGCTCTTTACTGTCACTTGATCGTTGTTTGATGAATTACTGCTAGAAGAAAATAGAGACAATCATAATTTTATTTTGATGTTTCGTGCAATATTTCATAGGCTTAAGAGTGTATCTTTAAGTTGCATCACTTCCTTCATTAACTCATTCCCTTCCTCCCCATCCCTGTTATAAACTTTTATTATCATCCTCACTCGCTTATTTAAAATTTTTTGTGAATTTGATTATTTTGCAATTTGTTTCATTTACCCTTGCTTACACACACATACATACGCACACAGTCTATGCCGCTTGTGCAGCAGTGTCAGTCCCCACCCTACACTAACCTTTGCCATTGTTACTCCTCCCTCATCCTTTCTTTCGCCCCGCGTCTTCCTTCTCTGCTTCAGCAGGAAGAAGAAACTGAAGATGAAGGAGAAAGCCGCACCAAAAAGAGGGGGATCCAACGTCGTCCGGGTGACCGCTGGATGCTGCGTGGCCCGATCGAATACGTGCCGCCCGCCACCGTGGAGGTGTTGATGCGACGCGAGGCTATCCCATTAGATGAGAATGAAGGAATATACATCCGTGACATCAAAACCGGAAAGGCAAGATTTTAAAGATAATATAGCACAATTTAAGTTAATTCTTTACATTTTAACAGATTTAATAAATGTTTTTTATTTGATGAAGAATAGTCACATGGGAAGGAAGACTTGAAATGACCATTCTTGAGACAAGCTCAATTTCAGTTAAAGAAATGGTTCACCCCAAAATTCTGTCATTATTCTGTCTGAAAACAAAAAGACATTTTTGAAGAATATAGTTGTCAGAAATGGAATTGAATGGGGACTGCTTTTGTCAAAAATATATCAAATCTTTTGGTTCTTGCATGTCTTGAGATTAAACATCATTGGCATCAAATCTAAGATCATACGCTTATTTTGCAAAATGTAATACTTTATTTCGGAGTTTGACAAAGAATTCTTGACAAAGTTCTTACATTCTTAAGACCAAATTTTGCTCCGAATCCCTACCGATGATGTAAACATGCTTTTCTCAGGTGCGTGCTATGATTGGCCAGACTTACATGCTAACACATGATGAGGAGTTGTGGGATAAGGAGCTTCCAGCCAATGTGGAGGCTCTTCTGAGTCAAGCCCGTGATCCGCTGGCCGACCGCTCCACCCGTTTAGGATCAGTGTTACCGTCTGAGAGAAATAAAAACAGTGTGGTCACTTTTCGTGTTCCACACAATGCAGCTGTGCAAGTTTACGACTACAGAGAGAAAAAGGCCAGGTAACACCTTACACTGACAGAAGTCAAATGACATCAAACAGACATACCTAACAGCTCAAAATCATTACTATAATCTTTCTCTCGCAGGGTAGTGTTTGGACCCGAATTGGTGATGTTGGGTCCCGATGAGCAGTTTACAGTTATGTCTTTATCTGGAGACAAGCCCAAACGTCCTAACGTCATCAAAACCATCTGTATCCTGCTCGGCCCAGACTTTTGCACTGACATCATCACCATAGAGACAGCTGACCATGCCCGCTTGCAGCTTCAGCTTTCCTACAACTGGTACGTTGTGTGTTTTAAACTTAGTCTATTATGAGCAATAGTATTAGTATTGCTTCTGTTGGCTAGTGTTGTGAAGATCAGTTCTAAAGGCTTTTTATTGCTCGAAATCTACAATGTAAAACCTGATGACTTACTTCATCAGCACAAGATAATGCAGGTTTAAGAATGTCACTGCGTAAACAATCTCAAGTGTGATAAGCCCAGTAGTGAGTGGTCATGATTTGATATCTGGTCGAGTTTTATCTGACCTAGTAACCCAAAGGTTGTTAGTTCGAACTCTTGTAAGGACAATCTTTAAAGAGATTGTAAGTGTCACAATTAAATTTTTATATTTTCTTTTTCCATTTCAGGCACTTTGATATCAAACAGCCTGCAGACGCGACCCAGGGTGCCGCTTTGTTTTCAGTGCCAGATTTTGTGGGCGACGCGTGTAAGGCTATTGCTTCCAGAATCAGAGGAGCTGTTGCTTCAGTGCAGTTCGATGACTTCCACAAGGTACATGACACACCTGTGTTGACTAACTTTATTTACCAAGTTTATTGTGCTAAACTTTGACCATGATCATAACTGTGACAATGAGTAATTCATAACTAGACTTTAGGAAGTTGGTGCTTTTTTTCATTTCTGCCTGTTTGCATTAAAAGTTGACTTTATTTCATCATGAACCAACATGAAATTGTTGGGGAAAAAATGATAATGTGAGTTACCCTATTGACATTTTGTTTTTACCAGAATATGGTAGCATTGTGAAACCTGGTAACTTGTTATAGCACTATATGCCTCCCTATGATGTATGGTGCTTCATTGTTTCATTGTTATGCCACTTCAACATAAATGCTTAAATTTAAATTTATCAGAATACCAAAGGGTGCTCTATAAATCAGATGTTTACCACATTGACTGTTGAAATGTTGCCATTTTATCTATTGATCATATGTGTGTTTTTGTAAAAGAACTCCAACAGGATCATCTGTTCATCTGTATTTGGTTTCGATGAAAAGCTTGCGGTAAGATCCAGCCTGCGATTCAATCAGAACGGGTTAATCATCAGCAGCGTGGACATTCAGTCTGTGGAGCCGGTGGACCAGCGGACCCGTGATGCTCTGCAGAAGAGTGTACAACTAGCTATTGAGATCACCACAAATTCCCAGGAAGCTGCGGCACGGTAGAAACCTGTTTAATATTGCAAAATGACTAAAACAACCATTAAAACAGTTGCACAATTTGGCCTCTATTTTAAGTATTTTGAAGCCAAACATTAGCTCTTTGAGGAACTGACATTTAAGTCCTGTTTGATATTAAGTCATATATTGTATTCTTTGCTAATAATGTATTTAGACTCTACTTCTCCTCATATGTGATGTAATGTCTGTTTCTCTCAGACATGAGGCAGAGCGTCTGGAGCAGGAGGCTCGTGGCCGTCTGGAAAGACAGAAGATCACAGACCAGGCGGAGGCAGAAAAGGCGAGGAAAGAGCTGCTGGAGCTGGAGGCCCAGAGGTATAAAAGCTAATGCTAAAACATCACTTTCCACATTGGCACATGTCAGTCATTTGATGTTAGTTGAAATGTGGAAATTGCGACTTCCACATTTTTAAGTAGACCTTTTCTGGAAGATTTGAAAGCATCAAGTTTGCAAAATGGCTGATGTCTGATTAAACAGTTAACAAGAAAGTCCAGAAATACCCTGATTTTGCACTTGTGCAACATTTCTTTGCACATTTGACTTCTTTTTGGTCAATAATCCAATAATCAGTAATGATGTTTTGTGTGTCTCAGCGCTGCAGTGGAGAGCACAGGAGCAGCAAAGGCCGAAGCTCAATCTAGAGCCGAGGCAGCTCGTATACAGGGTGAGGCCGCTGTCAACGAGGCCAAACTCAAAGCAGAAGCTCAGAGAATCGAGGCTGTATGTCATCTATTTTTCTTCTCCATGTGTGGTCTTACATTTTTACTCTTGTCGTATTTTTCCTGTTACAGTGTTGACCGGTTGTCAATACACTTACCTCCACAGGAAGCCGAGCTGGCACGCCTGTCTAAGGCACGGGAACAAGAACTGGGCTATAAGAAAGAGATGGACCGACTGGAGGTGGAGAAGCAGCAAAAGCTGACAGAGATTGAGAGTCTGCGCTTCAACCAGCTAGTGAGCTGCCTGGGCACTGAAACTCTGAAGGAAATGGCTCGTGCTGGACCTGAACTACAGGTAAATTTGGTTCGCAACTGGGTCCTTGAAAAATATAGGTGTTGGAATGATCTGAATGCGTAATGCGTAAAGATGAACTTACATGTAACACGTTTTTCTCCAGGTGAAGCTCCTGCAGTCTTTGGGTCTGAAGTCTACTCTTATCACAGACGGCTCCTCCCCTATTAATCTCTTTACTACTGCCAATGGCTTCCTGGGGGCTCTGCAAGGCAAAGAAGACCAGATTTGATTAAAAAAGAAGACAGACTGAGAGAAGAGACCTTTTACTATATTATATGCATAAATAAAACAGTGATGGGAAACTGCACTAGCTTTACCCGCCAACAGATATTACAAACGTGAAAATGCGGCATAGCAATAACCCGCTGTTCATCAGAAGCAATGCTTGAAACAATAGATTACTTTTCTATTTACTAACATGTGCTTTTTAAGAAGACTTTGTGTTAATGTGAATGGGTAAAAAATACTGAAAGTGCCTTTTAAATGTTTAGTTAAATTGCTACAGTAGGTCTATATATGTTTTTCTGTACTCTGCTTAAGCTTTTTCAATGGTTAAACAATTTAAAGGACTATAACCTTCTCAAATATCAAATAAAATACTGTCTATCAACCATATAATTTTATAAGCTGTTTATTTATATTTGAACTGTTAAAATGAATAACCAATGTAAATGAATGTTACATTTTGGTGTTTCTAGCGAAAAAAATGAATGAAAATGAAAATTTGGTTATCATTTACTCACTGTCTTGTCATTTCAAAACTGTAAGCTTTTCTTTCTTTTGCAGAACACAAAAGAAGATATTTTGAAGAATGTTAGTAACAGAACAACGGCGGTACTCATTTACTTGCATTGATTTGGTCTATACAATAGAAGTAAATTGGTACCAATGTTGTTCGGTTATCAACATTTCTCGAAATATCTTCTGTGTTCTGCAGGAAAAAGAAAGTAGTACAGGTTAAAAAATGACATGAGTGTGAGTAAATGATGACGGAATTTTTTGGGTAAACTATCACTTTAAGGGTCACATGATCTATGCATTCTATTTATAAATAATATAATTGAATATATTTACTAATATGGGGAAATTGCAAAACGTTGTGATTTATGTTTTAATTTATATTTGTGAGAATTGTTTAAATTGGTAATCACAAGGCACACACACGTTTAGGAAAGTACAGTAGCCTATGTTTGTGGTAAAAACACGAACAATAACGGAATTACAATAGATTTGATGCATTCATGTGTTATTTTCTTTTGGTGGCATATGTACGTTTGTCGTAATTAAGATTGCATAGTTCAGTATATAGCCTACTGCAAAACAGCCAAGACCCACCTCAACCTGGCTTTAATAATGCGGACTATACCTGTGCTGTCCAAGTGTGGCCGCATGTTGGCGCTGTCATGTAAAGGCAGACGCATTATGCTGCATGGGAAATAGGTCAAAGCCAAAAAGCAGTTTATGATGACTTAATATACTAAATGGTATTACCACAATTACCGAAAAATCAACGAAACACGGCAAACTGCAGCGTTATTGCGTTTGCGGAGTTGCGAGATGCCATCTGTCTTCGTTTACACAAATTAGCGGAACAAAACAATACGACACAGAGTTAACACGGCAGCTGCATCACTTCTCACTCAACATGTGATATTAGTGTTCAATCATAGCCTGTCTGCACAATGTGATCCAGAGCTTTGTCTGCGCACACACAAAATCACGCACACGCCACGGAGTCGAGCGCGCGCACATCGGTTCTCGCGCACTGAGAGATAACGGACCTTGGAAACCCGGCGGGACATGCGTTTTGTAGTGATACACCGTAATAGTGATTTGTAGGGTTATGCAAGACTTTTAACATTATCTTTTGTAGCATCCTCTACAGAATTTGCTTTTGTATGTTTACGATATATTTAAATTCAAAATGAGAAGGATTATAACGTTTGCGCTCATCCTGCAGTAGATTAAGGTGGGTTCACTTTGGATGCTGCTGTAGTTCATTATCATTTTGACTCTCGCATCAGTGGAAGAATTGTGTATCGGTGCCGTGGGTGTGTCACTTTGTATCACGTATTCTGTGTGCGCGCGAATGTGTCTGTGTGTTACAAACGGATTATTCCCATAAAATTATAACATATTCGTTGGCAAACGACGGGGCTGGGTGTCCCTCGTGTGTGTTTATCTCTACGGCGCTCTCAGTTTCAAAGAGTGACACGGATGAGAGAGGAAAGTAATTGATGTGGTGTTGATTGACTATCTTATTCAGTAAGAACATGATGAAAAACAATTCCGAGTCTGTTTATTAGGCATTTTTGAAACATTTGTCATGAATCATAATCTCATAAATGAGCAGAGATGTTATAGTTACAGATATGGGTGTGTCTTTTGATGGTCTTTTGTTCTCACACAGATATTGATTTTATGACTAATACTGTGATCATAATTTTGTCTGTCATAAAATATATTTTAAAATGAATTGCATTTAAATGTTTGGATGAATATGACAAATAGCTTTAATATTGGTAAGAATATTTTGTAATGTTTTGGGTGTGACAAAAAGTCGTGCGTCCAATAGGTTATGCAATGCTGTAACAATTCCGGAGTTCCTCAGCTAAACGAATTGTTGTCCAGTGTCATTTGCTATTTGCATGGATTTTTATTGTGTGGGTTGTATGACGATCAAATATTTTTAGTATTTTATCTATATATGTCATTAAATAGACATCTGTTAAACATATAGGCTGTTATTTAGATAATAAAGTGAAGAGCAAGTAGACTAGCAGCAGATACAGTAAGAGTGCCACTGCAGGGGTGGTTTTATTCTATTATTAACGAGAAAGACTTGCATTGTTTCCATTTTCTTTTCTTTTCATTTACCTTCTTGCAAAGTGATTTATACGTACTTTAATAATAATTCCTCACAATACATTATTTGACACACAGTAGTGGCCAAAATGTGATGTCCAGAATTGATTTATTTGCTCTTTACTCTACTATAGTAGTGAAGATGTATTAATTAAAGTGTGTGTATACACAGTTGTGCTTTGAGTAAACTGAAGTTTAGCTTTGAGAAGAATTTAAGGAGGCTTGACAAAAAAATTACCCACAACACATACGCAAACATATTACTACAAAAAATATCACTTTATAATATTACTAATGGATATCACTTTTGGCCTCTCGTGTACTTTACTGTATTTGTGAGGATGTTTACCACCTGTACACGTTTCGGGACATTCAGACAGTGTATCTCTCACAAAAATCTGTGTTTAATGAATTTTAAGTAAGTGTAAGGACAGGGTGAGCACAAAACAGTTTTGTCTGTTCGTTGTGTCTGGACAGACTCTTCAGACTTCTTTCACTTTTTAAAGAGTGTTTACTCAGGTTGTGAACTTAACAATACAATATTGTATGATTAGATTTTTCTATGTGAAAAATGAACAATTAATCTACAGTTTATATTACATACTTTTATATTTCTACCCATAGGCCTCAACAAATACGGATCCAAAGTTTCTAAGGACACAAACGCGTTATTTTGGGCACACGTACATCTGGAATTCAGCGTTTTAGGCATGGCTTTGAACACCGATGCTACAGTTCCCAGTGCTGCCTCTGGTGCAGTGGAGGAAGAACCGCAACAACAGCAACTAGACCAAGAGACCAATCAGCAAGCAGGCACAGAGTCAGACCACACCCCTAACTCCTCTCAGCCAGTCAAAAATGAACAGCAAGATCAAGTCCCTGTTCCAATACCTTCTCCTGCTTTAGACCCCACACCTTCACAAGATACACCGCCTAAAGATCACCTGACAGTCATTGATGAAAAGATGGAAACAAGTAAATATGAAAATTAGCATGTGTCATTTAAAGATTTGAGTACTTTTAGTAGATATGTGTGTTTAAAATGTTTCTTCTGTGATAATAGAACAGAGCTATTGATGATTAATTTCGCACTCAGTATGCAAATTTTGCTGTAAGTCTAACATAGATCTGACGTAAATGAAAAGTTAATAGTTATTAAAAAGGATCCACGTGAAGATAAACAGAGGAAATATGTGACGTACAATGTGATCAATGTGATGTACAAGCTTCCCCTAGAATGAAAAATAAACTGAGTGTTAATCTTAACCTGGATTCAGACGAGCATACAAAATGATTTACTCCACTTTTACCCATTTGTCTTATACTTTCATCTTGTCTGTTTTTTCTTAACAAGCAGATGAGTCAGATGCTCTTACCCAATACATTTTTCTCTCTCACCATCACATCAGGTAATGGTGTTTGCCCAGCTGCTATCGACAGTTCTCCATCCCCTTCCTCTCCTCCTCGTCAGCAGCATGCCAAGCACGGGCACTCAAACGGGCGTGCCAGGCTGAGCAGTCGCTCTGGGTCGATGAGTTACGCGGGGTCACCGCGACCGTCTCTCACCCGACAGCCAAGTGCGGCCACTGATGCGGGACTTGACGGCTCCAAACCCAACGATTATCTCATATGGGCTATTATGGCTTGCCTTTGCCCCGTCTGGCCGATCAACATCGTGGGATTGACATTCTCAGTGATGGTGTGTGTTTATAGGAAAAGTGTGGGGTGGGCAGTCTGCATAAGGTTTCTGTCGCGATCAATGATCGCCTTTTTGTGCAACCTCTCTTTCTTCTCTCAGTCTCGTAACAGTCTACAGCAGGGGAATGTGGATGGTGCTCGTCGACTTGGGCGGAATGCAAAGGTTCTCTCCATCGTGTCACTGGTGGGCGGGATCATCATCATTATTGTAACTATAGTCATCAACTGGGGTGGTGAGTATCCTTCTCATGAGTGCAGAGTGTGTGAAATTGAATGCAAAGCTGACTTTGTGATTCGGGTCAATGTCACACTGAAGGTTTAGGTCATGGGCAGAGCTGAATTAGATCTGATTACAGATGAGACTGATTATTGAGTTCATTCTTAATGGATCTGATTTTGTAAGCACAGGAGCCCTGCAGGGTCCAGATAAAACTGGTGTTTGAGTTTAGTCTGGGAGTGTTTTTTTTTTTAGATTCTACTAATAAAAATTCTTTGTGTTTGACTTTATTTTTAATAGAAAATTATTGTATAAAATAGCTTAGTGAGGGATATTTCAAGATTTCAAGTAGTGTAGAGTGTACACTCATAAAATGTTCTTTGTTGCTTTGAATGGTTCCATAGAGAACCTTTAACATCCACAGATGCTTCGATATGATGCTTTAGCTGCTTTGATACGATGTAAAGTGCTATAAAAATAAACTTGACTCGACACAGAACCCCTTTGTTGCACATAAGACATATAGACTACTTTGGAAAACGTAAACAATGCTGGTTCAATGCTGGTCCAGAAGAACTTTTCAATTAAATAATATACTTTTATAGCATTACTGTGAAGATTGTTTTTAGCACCTTCAATTTTAGAAGAGTAGATAAAAGAATCATGTTAACACAAAAGGTATCAAATAAAATATGAAATCACAATGAATATGTTAGGTGTTTTGTTTTAAATGAACTGACTATTATTCAACCTCTAAATGCTTCTCTTTCTCTTTCAGTAATACTGAAGACCTGATGGTCATCAAGCTGGATTAAGGAACTTCAAAATCAACAACCAATCCATGATGAGCATTTTCTTCATCTTTCATCTGTCATGCATTTCTCTGCATCGCCTGAGCTCCTGAATGCTTTTCACTTCATTTAAACTCTGAAGCGGGATGTTAAATTCATCTTCTGTTGTGCCAGAACTATCATGAAAAGACTCTTCAGCTCCTTGAATGACCAGGATATCGACCAAAACAGCAAGACATGCATGTTTCTTTCGCAAAGTACTTGTCATTTAACATGATGTCAGTGTGGAGACCACCAGAATGATCTCATTTTATTGGTCAAGTAGCCGCCGTCGAGGAAAGGGAAAATGAGGGACATGGAGGTTTTTGAGAAAGCTTAGAATATATATTACAATCCAAGTTTTCCTAATTCCTTCGATGGAAAGATGTGGGGTTAGAGAGGAAAGCTGACTTTGTACCCAGGGCTTAAAATGTTTGCTTTATCAGACTTATTTGTCTCAAAGATGTCAGTTGATAAAAGGGATCAGCACGTTTTGCTCTCTCTCTCTCTCTCTCTCTCTCTCTCTCTCTCTCTCTTTCTCTCTCAGCTTTATACACACACACACACAGTAAAAATAATGTGTGATGGGCAATTCAGAGAGAAGAGATAAAAGGGGAGAGATGAAAAGGAAGTGGGAGGGGTCAACGCAGAGATGCAGTCTTTTGTTTCATGCGTATGGAGGGATGGAGACAGAGAGAGAGAGAGAGAGAGATAAGGGAGGAGGAGCCTGGCGTCTGATGAAAAGATAGCCCTGAGATGGCGAGATGTGAGGAATGCAGAGCCGAGAGGGATCCCAGCCTGTTCTCATTGGCTGCTTGCATGTGTGTGAAGAAGCCGATATTGTAATGCTCGCTAGCATGCCCTCCCCTCCTCTTTGCAGCTTTAGTCTTAAACAGATGCAAACCATTTAGTTATTATTGTGTTTTAGCAGTATGGGTGTGTGTGTGACCACATTCGAGGGCAAAATGTCAATCCAGACTGTTTTGAAAGCAGTCACGTTTTTATACCACAATGTTTACAATAATCCTTAGTAACCTGGATGTTCAATATTAACAGCAGGACATTTTGTTTTACAAAGCTAAAACCGTTTGTTGGGTGGAATTATGTTTCGTTGAACAGAATGGAAATCATTCCTAGTCAGGCCACACCGACTGTGCCAAATGACTCTGCCAAGACTCCATATTTTTTCCGGCTTAAGTGGGCATGTTTGTGACAGAAACAGGACATTAGAGTATGAATATATTACTCTGAGGAAGTCATTTAAAAGATATGTTACATTTGGCAGATATCCATAGCTTCTGGTCTCTTGCATGCAATCGATTCTGTTATACTGACGTTTACAGCTTTTTGATGGGGATGAAGGCACTCGATTCATATTTTTTGAAGAGCAAAACTTTTGTTATGTAGCACTCTGCATATGTTCTGTTTAAAGCAAACGATTCAGTTTGGGCCCCTTTGTCGGCTTGCGTGAAAGGGAGGAGCTAAAATTGTCTTGTTATTCCACATCCCCACCAATGAAACACCAATGAATGACCGTAGCATGCACATTTGTTTTATCAGCATTGATATGAACTGCGTGCAGTCAGTGAATGCCAGCTTGACTTATGTTCTACTGCTATTTATATTTAACCTGCTTACACTGCTGAATCTCGTGATTGTATATAGCTTACATATGTATGTATATATGTGTTTGTACATATTTGTACCGCTTCTGCTGATCTGAATCTCTTCGATAGACATGAACAATATTTGTAATGCAGATCTTGACTGTTAACCATCCAGTGCTTTCACAAGTTTTTTTGTATCGGTATGTATTTTAAAATCTGCTGCCATATGTTTTGTATGCCTTTTGTGCTTTGCTGGTATGAGAACCTTTATTGCATGTTTACAGAATTTCTATGCTGCACATACAGTATAATACTAAAGAAAAAAACTATTTTAATGACACCAGCCGAGTTTGATTCTCTAGGTTACAGAATCTATTTTATTTATGTGAAAAACAATTTCACCATTTTTGTTCATACAGCATTCAATTGCATTTTTGGCACATGTGCTAGTCACGACTTTACCTCTGTCAACTCAGTCGTTTTCTTGATATTTGATATAAGAGACGTTATGATAACTGTTGTTGCTAATATAATCCTGATTTTGTGCAGATTTGCCTGTGCATGCCTTAATGAATTGCTTTGGAACAACACTATGTGATGTACACTGTATCCGAACCGAAGCGTTTGATAGATTTCACAGTATCGATCCGTATTCTGCTCTGTACTGACCCTGAGTATGCATTAATGAGCCCAGTGAATAAACTGTTCCTCATTATGCCACCTCTGTGTGTTTGGACTCAATATAAGCACTGTATGCTCATATATGAGGGTCTGTTGAGGCTGAGATACTGGACACCCTCTCTCTGCTGTTTCGTTACACCCTGTACCGCATGTGTTTCCAGGACGTTACAGTTTCCAGGGCAACGGTTGTTAGGCAAGGAGGATAGTGAGGGACCAGGGTGCGGCGAGGTAGTAAGAAAGAGAGCCTGAGCTCAGACTTTACTGCTGTGTGTTTAAAAAAATCTATCTCATTTGAATTTTATAGCGGTGTGAATTATTAAAAGACTCTGGGTGAAGATCGCAAGAAAGTGTGTGAGTCAGGTTAATGGGAGCTGCAGAGACAGACTGGTTTTGGAAGATGAGGCTGCATGGGAAAGGATATATTTGTGTCACAGAGGAAAGATGAGGGGAAGGGTTTTATGGGAATTTGTAGGGAAAAAATGGGAAAAAGATTGGCCGTGGATTATGCTGAGAAAAAAATAGGAAAAAGATTGGATTAAAGGATTGAACAGCACAGACAACAAAATCATACAATGATGTGTTGTTTAACCACCAACACACTTGTGTTTTCGTAAAACAGAGTGACCATTATAAGAACATGAGATATCTGAAATCTTGCATTTGACAGGTGTAGGGAAGAGGGGTGGACCAATGGCATCGGTGTTAAAATCACAAGGCACAAAACAAACCTCTGTCAGACACGTGGTATAGGCATATTATACAGCAGATAGAAGATTTCAATTACAGCTGACATTTATTTTAAATGCACCTAATTCAGCTAACAGAATCACAACACTATGGAAGGTCTTTACCGCAATCCGCAAAATTGTCCTTACATACCTTCCTTTAATCTTGCCCAAATTTATTTTTCTCTTAAATTTTTTTCATAACATTTTTGTCTCTTCAATGTTTAATCTACTACGTCACAATTAACTATGACATCACAATGCATTATTACACCATAATCAACTATGACGTCACAATCAACTATGTGCATTATTACATCATATAAAACTATGATGACTATACATTTTTTTACCATTTTATTTTGGCAGAGAAAAAACTAGGCAAGACTAAGAGTACAGGTATGTAAGGACATTTTTTTCTTCACCAATATTTTTTAACATTGCTGTTCAGGCCCTCAATACAACACAGCCATGATACAGTAATATTTAAATGTATAAATGTAAATGTTTAAATTAAGAAAGGAACAAATTATTCTGACTATGTGGTTTGATTTATTATCTGAATTCAGATAAAACAGAGCAGAGACCAGTGGAGACGACGAGACAGAGTGCACACTTTACCTTGTGAGATTTAATTACACATTCTAATCAGATTGCATGATGGTTAAATCTGATCTAAGTGGTAGAGGTTGTATCTTAGTCTTTTGGCAAGCTCTAGGCCACTCATTTGACTGTGCTGTTAATAAAAGCTGAGAACTTGGTAAGGTTGAAGTAATTCACTAACACCAAACTCAGTTATTTCAGCCTTTGATGTATCTCTTATTTAAAGCTTTAAAAGTAATTTGACTCATTCCAGTGAAATACTCCATTCAAAACAACATAAACACAAATTATCTTAATGAGGTAACAGTTAGTATAGTCTCTTACTAATGTCTTTTTGTTTTCCCATGTGAGATTTCTGAGCCTAAACATATATGTGCATGTATTAAAATGTCATTGTGATGTTTATGAGCTGAAATGTACACAAAAAGACCAGATACTTCAATTCCATGTGCCAGACTACACAGCTGTGTAAGGAGCAGACAGTTATTGAGACAAGGGTCTCTGAGCTCAATTAAAATCTATGAGGAAAAGACTGCATGCAGTAAAATCTGGACGGATACCTCAGTTCCTCAGAGACACATGAAGGCTGTCTGTAAAAGGTCTTAAACTAATGTGTTACTCAAAGCCTCGACTAAGTGTTTCAAGAGCCGTGCTGTTCTTGGAAATGTGTGTATTGAGTATCAACAGCAACATTTATTCTGTACTGTCATTGTAGACTGCATGCTAAACTGGCTCATTTGTGACTATATTCTTTTTGGTGAGCTTATGCAATAAGCAATATCTCTCTTATGACGCAGTTACTAAAATATTAACGTTTTGGGGTTTTGTTTTTGCTTATTTAATATGCGATTGTATACCGTTTGTATATTTATTTCCCTAATTTTAAATGAACATCAATGAGCACAATGGGATTTATGTATAAATAGATTTTGGAGATGGGACGTTGCCGTTCTAGATGCTGACTGTTATACAACAGTGCCTCCCCAAGGTGGTCCTTAAAGAATTAATTTGCGTCAAAAACAGATTTTTTTTTATTATAAACAATTGGGCTACATTCGCATTAGTAGTAAACAGACTTCATTACTACAGTACAGTAGGTGGCAGTAATGCGCTATGTTAGTCAGCGAGCAGCCGACAACAGTTGCTTTCTTCCGCGTGTTTTTATCTGATTTGTTTTATTTTTATCCTTGGTAAAATGTCAAAACTAGATATGTTACACTCACATTTGTTAAACCGCATGTCTGCTGTCATTCGGGAGATTTTCGAGGAGGTGGAGACAGCGGTGAAGGATTATCGAGAGGAGACTGTACGTACTCGAGCGGAAAACGTAAGGCTCAAACGGCAATTGAGGGATGTTTTGATCAGCACAGAGACACATTTTAACGGTAAATTCTTATTTATACACAATATACGGTATACATTGCTTGGTCCATCTGTACTAGGAAATGATTAAGACTTTTACCACAATCACGTTTATAGACATAATACAAGTATTTCGTGAAAGTTACCCGTCTCCTTTGTTTTTGCAATATAATATTACGATTTAAACATACCTTGTTGAATTTCTATTCAAAAGAGACAGCTGACTTTTTAAATTTACTTAATAATTAGAATCTAAGATGAATCAGGATTATGTTATGTGTGTATTGAATTGAATTGAATTGTGAGCTGTGTGTATTGTTACACAGTAGTGTCATATCATTTCATATTCACATTCACTTTGATTTCTCGTTTTCCATCCAGGACAAGTCAACCACGTCTCTCAGAATGTTCCTGATAAAGTTTTACCCACACAACTTCCAGCAGGTTTCCAAAATGAAACAGAAGACCAACAGACTCAGCAAACAGAGGATCATGGCCAAAGTCCAGCTTTACATAGAGAAGAGAAGCCATGCATACAAGACCTGACTTTAATCAATAAAACAGAGTCGGATGATAAAGAGGCAATACATCTAAAAGAGAGATCCTCAGTATCCCCTACAGAAGAACAGGTTGTTTCTGTGAGTATAAATGAGAGGTGGAATACAACCTTGCCCTCTGTGGGAGCAGATAGAATTAAGATTGAGCAAGAGGACACTATTATCACAATAACATCATCAGTTATTACCAGTCCTGCCCATGCAGGTCAGTGTCAGGGCTCAGATACCGCTCACCAGCTAAGAACAGGCTGTGACACTTCAACCACGCTGAAAAAACTACAGAGAAAGGAGCTCAAAATACCGGACGATCATCATCGTGACGGGCCGTATAAGTGTAACAAGTGTGGAAGGCAGCTGAAGGACTTGGCAAAACTGCAGTTGCACAGAAAATTGCACGAAAGGTCCTTCAGCTGTCACTGGTGTGGCAGAAACTTTTCAAAGTTTGATTATCTTCGCATGCACATGCGGACGCACACAGGAGAGCGGCCATACCGCTGTAACTGGTGCTCAAAGACTTTCACCCAGTGTGGCAACATGAGGAGACATGAGCGCACGTGCCAGAGGTTTACTGAAGAAGCAGTGGTGTTTGCGCAGGAAGAAAGACAGCTGCCTAAATTGTGACAAGCTGTGATGTGTAAATGGTGCTAAATCACTGCAGGCTTGCTTCAAGTCACCCGAAAGAATTTTTACAGCTGAATTTCATTTTTATCTGAACTATTTGTGTATTTGTTGTTATATGAAGTGTATTTTAATGGTTATGAGCAGAAGCTAACCTGTCAAACCCTTTGAAACAGGATTAACACATTTCTTCAACCCATGAGGTTTTTATGATTGTGGGAAACCTGTTGACAGAAATGTGTCTTTAACCTGTTTAGTTAAATAAAAGGATGTGCACACTAGTATATATGTGATATAGTAGGGTTCACAGAAAGATCTCCTTATAAAATCTATAGTTGAAGTGTATCAACTGCAAGTAAATAAAATCAATTAGAAAAATATGTGTAAGCTTTGTTTGTGTTATTAAATTGAGTTTCATCCAGTCACTGTGATGTCCATAATGGCTTGGTAATGTTGTGGATCAATGAATCTGAAAAATTTAAATGACATGCTTTGGGAAACCCAGTTAATAATTGCATGTATTTTACATTCTTGTCATTCAGCATATAAACACATTAGGGGGTGGTTTCCCAGACAGGGATTATCTTAAACCTAGACTAGGCCTTAGTTTAATTGGGAAATTTTTAGTAGTTTTAACAAACATACCTTACTAAAAACATTACTTGTGTGCATTTTGAGACAACACAGAGGCACTGATGTATTTTGAGATTTGTCATTGCAAGTTGTTTTCAGTTTGGACAGCTCTTATATTTCTTTTAGTCTAGGACTAGTCAAATCCCTGTCCGGGAAACCGCCCCTAGATGTTCAGCTCATAACACTGGTTACTATTAAAACATTGCCTTTTAAAGACAACATTTTATGTTCAGTTTATGTTGTTCATTTTTTCATTTCTTTGTTGAAATGGCTCAAATTTTCCCCAGGGGATCAACAAGATTTTATCGTACATTATTTTGCACAATTAATATGTAAAAATCGGACACTACATTGAAAATTGCCTACTTATCAAAATGCTGACCATGTACATAAAAGGGATTTCAGGTTAACTACTTTCTTATAAAAACACCTTTGTACGCGTAGGTTACTGCCCAAAGATTACTTTAAAAAAGTTACTACTATAAAAACAATAGGATTATGGTTTTGTTATTACAGTAAAAGCAATTTTAGTTACTGCGGTGTTTTGAAGGCTACGCCGTCACTCCAGTGCGGTAGGTGGCGCTCGACTGATGCCAGGCGTCTTCTCTCGTCTCGATTTGAAGAAAGACGAATTCGTGCATGCAAAGGTGGAAGCTGCTAGCTAACTCCTTCAGTGCTCTCGGAGTACAAATATATACAAAAATGACCAAACTGCAGCTTTTGCACCGCGCTCTGAATGAGCGCATGATGGAGGCGGTGGAGCAGGTTATGGAGATGGTCGGTGGTACCGTGCTGGAGTACGAAGAGGAGACGGCACGGGTGCGGAAAGAAAACGAAGTTCTGAGACGGAGGCTACAATCGATAGAGGAAGCAAATCGCGCGAACTGGCCAGGTACTTCATGATAAGATAGGGATCAGAGTAGTATCCGATCTAAAATAGTTTGCAACACTTAATAGCAAGTCGATGTTTGTCTTTGACGGATGCATATGGATGTTGCACTGTTTTCTATTAAAACACTAAAACTTTTCAAACCTTGTGTGCATTCAGTCTTCTGCTTTGCAAGCCCTGCTCGCTATGCACAACGTACAAACCGTTAAATGACAAATCTAAAACATTGTCTGTAAGATATTAATGTTTGCTTGCAGTTGCATTAGACTGCCCGCATTTTCCACAAGAATCGGAAACTGCGTCACAGCAGGGTAACGTTACTTCCGCTACAGATGTGACAGTATCTATAATGAATACACAGATATGTTGTATTCGACTTCAGTACTTCCAGGGGGAGGGACGCAGAGCTTTCCCCCTTTAATCTACAGAAACACATCTAAAGGTGTAGTTTACCCAAAAATGAAAATTCTTTCATTGTTTGCTCATTTCGTGTCATTCCAAACCTGTATGAGTTTATTCAGAATACAAAATAATTTTTAAGGATGCTGGTAACTGAACAACATTATCCCCCATTGATTTCCATGATACAAATCCACTGAGACATTCATCAAACTATCTTCTTTTGTCTTCCACAGAAGAAATACTCATATACAGTATTTATTTACCCATGTGAGGGTAAATAAAATGGTGACAGAATTTTTATTTTTGGGTGAATTATCCATTTAACCTGCATTTCGTAATAACTCTGAAAGGTCTGGTTTAAACAAATTACATTTCACTTTATTTATACTACAGTTATAGTATGTTAGACTACTAATGCCTTTATAAAAGTAAAGTAAAAAATAAAAAAAGACTCCTCATGTCTGTGTTTTTTTGTTTGTTTTCTAGGCCCATATGACCCTGTCAGTCTTTCCACTCTAGACCAGTCAACTCTATCCCAGCAGGAGCAGTGTGCTGTCAGCTTTGAATTTGAACAGGAATCACAAGCTGTAGTGATCAAAACCGAGTTTGCCGATGACCCCCTGTATATTAGACCTGTAAGCAGTCTTGCCCTGTTGCCTCAAAGCACTGATCAGGGATCTCCCATTGCTGGGACAAGCACTAGTATTACATACGGGCAGACAGAAAGTGTGAAGTGGCCCTCTATCCAAAGTTACATGGAACCCCTGGAGTTTGATCCAACTTCATCCACCATGATCACGTACGGGACAGCCCGGGGGAAAAGGCAGAGGATGTCCTTTGCTTGCCCAGATTGTGGTAAAGTGTTTGGAAGGGAACAGACGCTAATGTTTCACTTGCGGACCCATTCTACAGAGAAGCCATATGAGTACCGCAGGCGCAAGGCATGCTTCTATGGTGACAGTTTAAGAAAGAGGAAACTGCAGGGTCTGTCCCAGGTAAGCATTAGCATGTCTTAAAATGCTAAAACACTGGGGGGCTTATGCAAAGATCTTAAGATTAAGACTTTAATGTGGTAGTCTCTCAAATGCAAAATTATAGAAACTTGCGTTTTCTGTCACACACAGATATCAAGAAAAAAAAATGTTTTGGATGGCTTGGGACAGGCAAACAGGGGTAGCCCGTCAGCTGAACATCCATCTGAAGAGCAGAAGTCAAACAGTCTATGTACTAACAGTAACCAGACCAACAATGCTAATGTCCCAGAAAACATTGCATCCAACCCTGAGCCTCTTCAACGCAAAAAAGTCAAAAAAAGGCCCAAAAAGAAGTACGACTGCGGTGACCGATTATATACAAGCGATCGATTGAAGTTCCACATGAGGAGACACGTGGTGAATGCAGGGAAGTCGCTTAACCCACCAAGCAAAGAACAAGAAGAACAGGTACCGTTTATGTTCTCTAGCATAATAAATGGTGTTCGTTTTCTTATACGTATGGTGGGGTACAGAGTCTGAGACCACTGGTGAAAACTTTTCATTACAGATTGTGTAACAAATTGAGTGAAAAATATAGTTAAAGGTATAGTTCACCCAAAAAATAAAAATTCTTTCATCATTTACTTGCCTTTAAGTTGTTCCAAATCTATATACATTTCTTTGTTCTGATGAACACAGAGAAAGATATTTGGAAGAATGCTTATAACCAAACAGTTCTTGGATCCCATTGACCCCCAGCAGTGCCCCAGAACTTCTTGCTGTCCTACAGTTCTTCAAAATATATTTTGTGTTCGACACAAAGTAATTTTTCCTACTATGGTAGTCAATGGGTTTCAAAAACTGTTTGGTTATAAGCATTCGTCCAAATATCTTTCTCTGTGTTCAAACAAACCAAGAAATGTATACAGATTTGGAACAGCTAGAGAGTGAGTAATTCATGACACAATTTTCATTTTTGGGTGAACTATCCCTTTAACGTGAGTTTCAGAATTGCTCACTGTTTGATTAAAAGCAGGCATGCATTGCCCTGTTTATACCTGGTATTAAGATGCATTTTGGTCAATCGGATCACAAGTGGACGAAAGAGACACATACCTGTTTACCTGCTGTTTGAATCCATCTCTTGTGTCCACTTTTGACCACTTCTGTCCTGATTTATTCGAGAGGAGTTTATGGGTTGCTAAATACAAGTGCTTTTCAGATATTTTGATTGAATGTACTAAATAAGCGAATGCAATGTAATGTACACATGAACGCGACCAGGAAAAAAACCATACAGAGAGCAATGTTTTTTTTATTTCTGCTTTGACAGTCGCAAAACCGTGCTGAACACTGTAATGGTACGAAAAGGCAGTGCTTCATTTGGATGTGGTTTTTTGGCTTTGTTCAGATTGTAATGTTGAAATCCTGTCGAATGCGTGTTGAGTCATTAGGACGAGAATCGGACATTAGCAGATGCACTGTGTGTTGATCACAGCTGTTTGGACATCGCAAAAGATTGAACTTAACACCTAAAACACTTCATCGCTGGATAGGATTTGTTTTGTTTATGTCAGTTGTATGAGTGGAACCCTTGTCAGAGAAAAGGAAACATGTTTTTGAGTGCAGTTCAACCAGGTGTATTTCGGGTAAAATATTCACCGGATGCGGCAGGTGAAACATGGATTCTGTCTTTTGACTTTTTGTCATCAGCTGTGTGCCGTTTCGTAAGGCTGCGTCCTCCGGAGGTCTCATTCGAAGGCTGCTACGTCATCAAGGCCATCTCGTTTCATAAAATCAGGTAGGACACTCCGAACGCACCCTTAAAATGCGACCACCTTTGACAGGAATTCGAAGGACGCATGAGGTGTATCCTTCTAGAGATAACCCACAATTCTTTGCGTCGCCCAACGTCTTTAATTTGTTTGTGTTTTTTTATCCTCAGCAGGCATATGTAGTAAATAGAATTAAAAGTGTTTTTAAACATTTAAAGTAGTAAGACCAGAAATGGTCAATTTGTTTAATTACATTTAGCTAATTGTTTAGGGTAGAAAGGAAACAACTTTTCACCTCATGTAGAAATAAATTTAATTAATTTAACAGGTGTGAGAGCGCAATGTGTTGTCATAGCAACATGGTACTTCCTGTTTCCTTTTCTGTCAGTATGTCCTTCAAAGGACCCTCCATATAACGCATCTTTTAGAGGATAAGACCTCAAGAGGACACAAGGACGCAGCTTTAAGAAATGGCACAGCAATCGCGTGGCAGTCATCTGCATTGGTTTAAGAATGTTTACACATATGTCCGTATGCGGAGAGTAGGCGGTCTCTTGTGGCATGAGCGTCTACACCACGAACACAATCTGGTCAAATGCGTAACTACCTCTGGAAGTGGTCGAAAGTGGACAAGCTTGAAACGTTTCACACCCAGTTTACATCTATATTTAGCGTTATCCACTTGTGATCTGATCGACCAAAATGCATCTTAATTCCAGGTGTAAACAGCCCCTGAAAATACATCCCAGCTTGAGCTACACTATTTTTCATTTAGATGAGACAAATAAAAAAATGTGGTCTCTGTATAGTAGTTCAGTTAATCTTAAGATAGTTAGCACTGATCTCAGGATGAACTAAAAATACTCGCAGCTACAGCTAATCTTTGAAGAGAACGAGAAAGCAACTACAGAAGGGGATGCAGTTTAAATGGTGAGTTTAAGGACAAAACAACATTTATTAAAGAATGGCACTAAAAATGGTTTACAATGCACATTGTTTTGCCACTTTGATTGTCACTGTAACTGTATATTTGCATGTCGATAGTGAAAAACGTATTATTTGATGTAGGATAGCATCACCAATTTTAATAAGAGAAAAATTAAAGTAAGTTGTGAGCATAGCATTAACATCGTAATATCTGGCTGGCTAGATAATCTGTTTGGTTTTTGTTAGATAATGCATGTAGGTAGCTAAATAAGTGGCTAAGTAGTGACTTTCTGACTGCTAATTTAGGCTAACGCATCTAATAAATACATTCCATATCTAGTGTAGTCAGCTTTATAATATACAAAGTAACACAACTAAGATGTAACATGAATTTTGTCTTTGTCATTGCACAGGTGGCAGTATCAAGCCGTTGTTTTAGCAAAGTTTGGAACTACTACTCAAAAGATTCAAGCGGTCGAGTCGTCTGCAATGTGTGTTCAGCCAAAGTTAGCCAGGGATCCAGCGAAGTGGCTAAAAGAAATACGTCTAATATGTGGGCTCATCTTGAAAGAAAACATAAGCGTAAATATTTGGAGGCTAAAGGATATGTAAAACCAATCAATTCGTGGATAAACACTGTAAACATGCATGTGGTGAAATTAGAGCATTGTGAGGAAGGGGAAAGTGAGCTAATACAAGAATTAAAGGTAGAACCAGGCTTTAAAAATGTGTAAATATGTGACCCTGCCTGCACAATATATAGTCATACTAGAAATGTAACATATTTAACACTTGGATATAATCCTGTATATATGCAGTGTAATTATTATACAGTGGTTGAAATAAAACCTTTTATTTGAAGCTAAGTGTATGAGTCATTTTTTGTGGGAGTAATAGATTTAAACCAGTTGTAAAAGTCAAAGTATTGTCTGGTTTAAGTGTAAAAAGAGCATACTTTTTTAAATAGTTGAACATGTTATGGTGTATGTCACAATTTAATGCGATGTCATGTAAAAAATGAGTTTCTGCATTGTTGTCATTAAATAATATATTGGGCCAAATCTGAATAAATAAAGTGGCCTTCAGAATACTGCAAACTATGACAATTTTAAAGGAACAGACTGGTTTTTGAACCGACAGACATTATTTATTTTGTACTTTTACATTTGAAAGTTCCTGTGAAAGTGTCTCTTCTGCCTTCTCTCATTGTCAAATGGGCTTACATGTGTTTCAGAAGGGGACCACAGCTGTAGGTCGCATCTTACGTTGCCTAAAGTGTGACAAAATCTTCCGTCGCGTACACAATTTAAACTCCCACAAGAAGATGTGCCATGTGAATGAAAAAGAATTATTACATGAACAGACTGAGGTAAATGTACCAGATCGGTACCAGATTTTCCTGAACATTTTTGATCCTCCTTTGATATGTGAACATTAGAATAGATTGTCGCTGTCCTTCCAAAACTTCGGAATGTCCTAATTTGCTGGTATTCAGGAAAATGAAAACCCACTGTACTTTTTATACTATTAAATCGTACTTTTTATTGGTTAGATATTTGCAAAACCCAGTGACAAACATAGAGTGTAACCAATTATTTATGGCAAAAAACATAAATCACAAAATCTGGAGATATGAGGTTTCAGAAGGGCAGCAGCAATATTTTCTTGTTCCACAAATGAGTATCTTATATAAGTTTGGATATTTGTTCTCCTTGTAGCTGGCTGAAAAAGAAACGGAAACAGAAAAGACTGCAATGCCAGAAGACGGTGGAAGTGCTGAAGTGAAAAAAAGAAAGAAGAAGAAAATCCGCACTTGCCCACACTGTGGTAAAGTGTATACTTTTAAGGGGTCTTTGAGGACGCACATTCAGGCTGTTCACACTCAGAAAACAACAAGTAGTCACTTTGAAATCATTTCTTGCTTCGGTCGGACAAGGTCACAGAGGACTTTAACCAAGGTGGGTTATTTTGTTTACACATTTGTCATTGGTATGTTAACACACACAACTTTATATCTATAATGGTCATAACACCGTTTTAGTAGTAAACATGAACGTGAACATGATTTGTCTAACTCTATGTATTTTATCGTTAGCAATTGATGAGCACAGTTGATGAAGCTACATTACAGGAAATTGGCACCTACCCCTGCCATATATGTAAAAAAGTATTTTCTTCTATGATTTGGCTGAAGAAGCACATGCGCTTCCACCTAAAAGAGAGGAACGTTGTTTCCAAAAAAGAGTCGGAAACGGTTGAGATGCAGAGCAAAGAAGGAAAGGCCAATAAACAGGTAAGCCTATACTGTTTGCATGAATCCAAACTCAAATGCTGAAAGGAGTGTCTCATATGTTTCTCTTTGACATTTGTAGGTACGTTATTCAGATAAAATATTTATATAAAATTATATGTTTCATTCTAACAAAAAAGTTTATTTGGTTAATGGAAATATTTTTCAGGGCTTAATAATTTTCAAGGTGTGTTTACATTAGATTTGTTTTGACATCAGAACATGAATAGACACGCACACAATGAATAAGCCACCAGAAAACCATGTTTAAAATGTTTTACATGTTTAAAATTTTCAGCAAGTTTATCTCTTTGGGGTCAGAAAGCATTTAATAAAAGTAAAGTAAAACTGCACCTCCATCATCACAAGTTGTTTGGGACACAGTTCAAGAAACAAATCTTCTGCTCTCATGCAAATACAAACGCCACCATAATAATTTACCATACTGGAACTTCAAACAGGACTATGGCCAAAAAAAATGAAAACTTTTTTTGGCAGCAATAACACAAGATAGGCTTCGTGCACACAGGAATTAAAAAGTGCCCCATGTCAACAGTTGCCGCCGGGTTTTCATTGTTGTGGACCTGTTATACCAGAGGACCTAGACATCTTATTCAGATACATGGCATCATGTTTTATAGCAAATGCCAAAAGATAAAAAAAAATAGACCTAACTTGCTCTGCTAGAAATCTTATAATGGGTCATGGTTAGAAATTCCATCAGTACATTGGTTCAAAACAAATATCAAAATGAACAAAAAAATGGGTCAAGATCCTGCCATACCCATCCCAGTTCCCTGATCTGAACACTATAGAAAATGATTGGGATGAACTGAAGAAGAGGGAGCACCAACATTTGAGGGATCTGGAGAAATTCTTTATGGAGGAATAGTCTAGGATCACTTGTCATGTATTCTTCAACCTCATCAGGCATTATAAGAGAAGACTCGGAGCTGTTTTTCTTGAAAATGGAGGTGATTTTTCCCCACTTTCAATTGTTTTACTTCAATGAAACATTGGATTTTTGTGATTTAACAAAAAATATCAAAAGGAGAAACGATGCAGATTTATTTTTACAGCCACCTTTACTCATATTTACCAAGGGGGTTGATATTTTTGTCCCCAACTGTATATATAGCCACGGAAAAAATTAAAGAGACCATTTTTAGTTTTTCTGAATTTCCTATTCCTGAAAATGACCTATTTCCTGAATTTCCTATTATAGGTATGTGTTTAGGTCAAATAAATTCAATTTCGGTTCCATTCTATTCCAAACTATTAACAATATTTCGCCCAAATTTCAAATACAAATATGGTTTCTATTTGCATTTAATTGCAGAAAATCAAAACTGGAGAAATAGGTCAAAATAACAGAAAATATGCTCTATTTTTCAGACCTCACTTTTAAGCAATACAACAGTAATATTTGTACATATATTTAGGAAAAGTTCAATATAATTTTTTATGTGACAACCTTGATTTCATGTGTCTTGTCATGCTGTCAGTTTGTTGAATGACTTTGTCACTCCTGAGGTTTGATTTTATTGAAATTCAATAGACACTGAACTGGAATGGCCACAAAACATCTAGAAATGCTGATTAAATGAAAATATGAAAGGGTCTTCTTATTTTTTCCGCAGCTCTATACATGTGTGTTAACATTATTAATTTATAATACGCATAACTGAGGCACATGGAGTTAGATGTTTGATGACATGATTAGGTCATAAAACAGTTTTAGTTTTTTTATTTCATGGTTTGAACACGATTTGTCTAACTCTACGTTTTTTTATCTTTAGCAGTTGAAGAACACTGTTGATAAAGTCGGCACCTATATCTGCAAAATTTGTGAAAAGGTCTATTCTTCTAAGAATTGGCTGAGGAAGCACATGTGCTTCCACCGAGAAAACAAGCAGGCTGTTCCCCCCAAAAAGTCAAAAACAAGTGAGATGCAGAGCAACAAAAGAAAGGCCAATAAACAGGTAAGCCTACATTGTTTGCATAAATCCAAAACTTAAATGCTAAAAGGAGTGTCTCATATGTTTGACATATCCTTGACATTTCATATAAAATATTTTTAATTTAAACAGAAACAGAAATATTTTTCAGGGTTTAATATTGAGTGTGTTTACATTAGATTTTTGTTTTGACATCAGAAGACGAATTGACACGCGCACAATGAATAAGCCACCAAAAAACCAGCATTGGTGGTTACATGTTACAAGTTTTTTTTTCATTAAGTTTATTTCTTTGTCCCAACGTCCAGCAACAGCCAGTCCCATCATTAGTAGTTTTATCATGATGTTTTTGGCCATGATGTACACATTTACAATATCACTTGGGTTTACGTTTCACTTGGGTTCCCCTTTCCTGTTACCAGTATGTCTGCTTTTTGCGACGCAGGGACATGAAAGAAACGGGATGGATAAGATATAGACTATAAGAGAAATATTCAGTCCGTCAGAGTGACAGATGAGGATTATCTGTAATGTTAATCTCTACATTATTGTGGAGAATCACATCTTTAACTTGTATGCTTGTAAATAAGCATATTTATTAAATTATCAGGTTTTCGCATTCATCTTTACTCGCAGGAGTTCGCAGGATCTGTTTACTTATTATAACCTCATCGTTTTCTTCTCCGTCCACCACTTCACAGAATTGTTCTTCATCATTGTTCCATTTGAGACTGCCTGAAACACAGAGAAAAACTTCAAGATATCCGGATCGTGTGCTCCGGGTTTTTAAACTGGGAGGGATATTGCCTGATGTAACTTTAAATCACTTGTCCCTGGAGAAACGACATCGACTGTATGTGAAATCAGCAAAACGAGATGGGAGGCCAAGACCAGATCGCTTTGCTGTGCTTTTGTTTAAAAGTTTGATCCCGCTTGACGTTTATCAGAACTGGGCAGGCACGGTTAACTTCAGTGGCTCCAGAGGAAAAAACGGGCTGCCTAACAACCTGCGGAAAACAATTTTCGAAGCGATTGATCAGACTTTCCAAGTGAAAATGACACCCTATGACTGCAAGATGATAAAAGAGCGACTTAATGAGTTTCTCAGAAATAGACGATTGACTTTACCGCATTCATAAAGCATTGAACAAACCATAAATATACATGCTGCAGTTACTGTAGAAATCTGAGACTTAGAGAATGATGTCCTTTACTGACTTGTGTACTCTCTGCTTTTATACTTAAATAAAGCTTCATTTTTTGGAAAGTGAAAAACTATTTATTTGCATTTTATTTTTTTATATTAGGTCCATGCAGAGGATTTAAAAAATCAACAACAAGTGCTTTACTGGGAAAAATTCCGCATTTTTTCAAATGGTATATCCTAAGTTTAATATTTCTTCAAATTCTAAAAAGAATCATATAATACCTTGTGTAAAATGATTGAGAAATGCTTTTTTATTATATTATGAAAAAGGTTATGATGTAGACAATATTTTGAATGTGCAGTGTTATTAATATATAGGTTTCTATGGAAGAAGAAATGTGAAATGTAAAAATACAGAAACGTTTTTTTAATACTTTTTAAATTAGAAATAAAAATTATATAGAAACATTTGCTTTATATAAAAATAAATATGGTACATCCAAATTCTGATACATCTTCTGCCTCTCAGTGGTGAGGGGGGTTCACAGATCCCTGGGCCAAAATCGGGCTGAATATCTAACAAATAAATTAGCGATCGCTCTTTGTTCAAAGAATGAAATATCGCTGCCTCAACTGGTCATGTTGTTTTTGTTACTCTCTAAAAGTTCTCAAAATGTGCATTCACAAAATCAGCATCTGGGCATTTTCATCATAATAAAATATTTATAGGGAATATATGCTTGTGAGAGAATGTACAGAAATGTACTTGGGCTTTTGTTTGAGTCATGTCCTGATCCCTTTCTTCTCATTTAGCTTTCTTGTCCATCAAAATAGTCCTGTCATTTCAAATAAAACTTTTAGAAAAGGTTTTTAGAAAAGACACAGAGCTGAGTTAAATTTAAAAAAGTTTTTTGTAATATTGATTTGTAAATCCATAATCTTATTTGTGTTGTAAAGAGTTAAAAGTGCACATTTATGTCATTTTAAGTATTGTTAATTATGTTTTTCCTCCCAATGCAGCCTTCGAGGGAAAGTGCATTGGAAGAGCCTGAAGGAGAAGAAACGGTGAACAGATCCGAAAAGCCTGTCAGTTCCACCACCTGCGGCAAGAAACCTGATCAAAACAGTCAACCTGGGTCTGTCCTCATGAGCCGTCTTAGTCTGCAGCCCAGAGTTGTTCTAGAACCGATCATGTCAAAACGCATGTACTGGAATACAGTCCCTAGCGTAAATGCCTGCAAATCGAGTGGTTCTGAAAGCAGTAGCTTTAATGTTGAACATACCTCACCTAACAAAATTGTTAATGTTATGGAAGGACAGACAGTGGATCATTGCACAAGACCAGCGGAATCCATTAGTTATGACAACCAGAATAAGGATGAAAAGATCTACAGTGTTATACCTGAGACAGAAATTGTCTGTGTGACCGTTGGACTTCCACAGAATGACTCTCAATCCGAGTTACTAAACCAGGAACACTATATAATAATAGATGATAAAGCAGAGGAGACAGAGCCTAAAGGAACTACAGTTTCAAAGCCTGCATTCCACAAAACCAGATGTAGTGTCAAAACAAAGATCACCAATCCAAAATTACTTGATCTTGTCTTTTCGGACTCCGAAGATGACGTGGATGATGCGCCGAGTCCTTCTAAAGGTTCTGACAAAAAGAAAACTATCATGCTCGATGAAAATCGCTCTGGTGAACGTCAAGCTGTGATCGTAATAGATGATAAAACGCAACAGCTGGTGACCCAAACCGGCTTAAAATTGATCAGTTCAGAGTTAGTAACTGATGTTAAAAAAAAGCAAACAAAGTTGTGGTTCAACAAACAGACTGCAGTTTCAAAGTCTGTGTATAGAAAATCTACTAAATCTAAGCCTGATCTTGTCTTGTCAGATAAGAAAAACACTGACAATGCTTCCAAAGGTTTTGATGAAAAGAAAAGGGCCCCGCTTGATAAAAATCATCCCAGTGTTTGTCTCCCAAATGACTCCCAAATTCTGAATTCTGAAACCGAATCCAAAAAGGCTGATGACGTCACTCATGTCAAAAGTATTGACAGCGAGTCACAACAAACTGATGGGGATGGCTCTGTGAGTCAGGAGGAACGATCGTGTGAAACGTCAGAGTTGATATTTGCTGATCGAGCATCTTTGCCAGAACACATGCAAGATCCTGATGATAAAAAGCTACTAGATGTGCAGCATATCATTGCCGATGATAAAACAAATAAGGGACCAAGTGTAAATGTTCAGGTATGCAAGTAGCAGAAGTAAATCGATTTTTTTTCTTGATGATCAATCTTTTAAATATGTTAACAGAGGTGTTGAAGTTATATTTATACTGTTTTTTTTATATTTTTTTTCTCACTTGAAGATGCCAGATAGTAATGATTCAGAGGAATCTGGAATCTCAAGAAAGATTGACCCCTCTGTTAAAAATGTGAAAAGTTCTGAGGAAATTGACATGCTCTTAAACTCCTTCGCACCCAGCCAAAGCTCCCAAGTCAGCTGCACAAATTCAAAAATTGGCAGAGAACGAAAAGAAGCATGTGAATCCCAGTCGAACCAGACTTCAGAATCGCACAGTTTTTTGGAACCAGAAGTAAAGGGACCTCCTGTCTTCAACATTGACAACAATACATCTCAACGGGTTCTTGATGCAGAATCACTAAATCCACCTATTCCAGATCCTCTCTGGGACGCTAAAATATATCCAACCCATTTAGATTCAGTGACTGCTCCTATTGTAAACACAAGCGAATCTGCAGATCAGTCCTGTACAGCTTCAGACATTAGTTGTAATGTTCTTCAGGCATCATCGGTAGACCAAACAGATCACCCTCAACCTGATGATGGATTGAATGCTATAAACCAACCTCTTTCACAAACCCCAGAAACATCAGATGTTGTTTCTTTAGATTTTTCCTTTTCACAAGATCTGGAATCAAACAATGCTCTTAGTCTAATCCAAGATACACAGCAAATCCACGTTTCAGATGTACAACGGGCTGTCTTTATTGGCTCAGGCAGCTCTGATGTGAAAACTATTACAGATCCAGATAACTGTAACATTGAACAAGATGCCCAGGCCAAAAGTATTCAAAGTCCAGACCTAGGCAGTAGTGAAAATCCTCTGAATTCACATTCAGATGCCAACCTAAATCCCCCTGTGCATGACATCAAACCCAGAGCAGTAGGTCAAATATGTTACCCTAAATCCAATGACTGTGATCTCACAGAACACTCTCACAATATGACTGGGGATGGCAGTGATGATGCTACTGAAGCTCAACCCAACTCGGCCACATCAGTCACTTGCCGTAACAAGAGAAAAATAGACGACCAAAATATGAGTTCAAAAGAGGAGGAATCAAGAAAAAAGCGCCCAAGTGCACACTGTCAGGTTAATTCCTGATTTATTTTGGATTTTGATGCCTTTGGTGAAATTCTAAATTATGTTTTGATGTAATTTTGTGCATAAAAAAGAAAGTACTGGCTTTTCTTTGATACTTACATTGTAGGACTATCAAAAATCTTTGTTAAATTTACATTAAATTTCCTTTTTAAATACAATTGGATTCACTAGTTATTGTTCCTCTTTTGCAGTCATTGTCAGATAAGGATGCATTATCAACAGTCTGTGTTGAAAAAGCTCAAGATCCCAAATGTCATACCCATTCCAGGATTGAAAATTCAGAATCATTCAACATGTGTTCATTACCGTCTCATCTTCAAACAGTTTATTCATGAACCAGAGGTGGCAAAAGCTCTTAGCTTTGACAGGAACTCAAATAAAAGTAGACAGATTTTGAACCTCCTGCAAACCAGGAGAAATGTATTACATGACGCAAATGTGGTTCAAGGTAGTCAACAGGTTAGGAGGTTTGCAGCAGCTAGCTCATTCAATGACGATTTTTATTGCATTAACTGTTTAGGTTTATTTAGCAAGAAGTCTTTTGCCACCCATTTAGAAAAGTGCAAGGGCAATTGTCCCTCAAACGTGCACTCATCCAAATGTACTTCCGGAGGCGCCCTCGGAAGTTCATGTTCATTTCAGCCCACCTCACCAAGACATAGACAAAGATTGCCTAAAAACCATTAAAACTGTGAGGAAAGGGAGGAGGAGGGAAATTAGGCAAAACCAGGTCAATATTATTAATAATTTTCACAATAACTTAGTGGAAAGTCCTGCTAAAAATCTTCAATACCTGTTTTTTGACCTCCCTGAAAATAATTGTTTACCTTTTATAGCCCAGGAACATGGATGATGACTCACAGGGTGATGTGCAGAGCGTCATACCCGACTCGAAGGTATATGCCTGTCAGCACTGCACGGCAACATTCTGCAGTCGGTACACCCTGCGCAGACATGAATACACTCACACGGGTAAGTGTGCAAAACCGCTTTTCCATTCTGATAAAGGTGTAACAATAACTCTCAGTTAATATGTCTAAGCATGTCTAACCTTAACTTCATTTAATTGTTTAAAGCGGCACTAATGAACTTTTGCTCACAGTTTCCCCCATGTGGTTGATAAACGCAATTGTCTTTTACCAATGTTTCAAATAATGTCGCTGTTTCCCTGTGGGCAGCGCAATACATGTGAATTTGTTTACTAAGCTGATGGAACCGGCGCATACAGAAAAGTTGTTTGAAAACCATATCGCACTTCCACAGGCAGGGGATGGGCGGGGCTGTGCGTACCGACTCAAACACAGAACTTACAGAGTCTGGTTTTTACCACTAGGAGCCTGCTCACGTAGCAGCGCCAGTAAAATTCGTCAAGTCTACCACTGAAAGAATTTTAGAGACATTATTTTAAGGTCGAAAAACTACATTGTGCTGCTTTAAGATAATCTGTCCTGTACAACATATCTGTTTGTTTTTTTAGGTGAAAGGCCATTCTGGTGTCATCAGTGTAAAATGGGCTTTATTCAGAAGTACCGCCTTTTACATCACACAATAACACACCACGGTGAATAAACTTACACTAGAGGCATTTTTCCTATGTATTATTATTTTGATGAGATAAATCGAGCTTTTGTGTTCTGCAGGTGCTCCATCGAGCACAGAACAAGGGAAAAGGCCAAAGAGAGGAGTCCATGGTGAAAAGACAATGATGGATGAAACTAGCCAAATGTAATAAGATGACAACTTAGTTATTTCTTTCCCAAATATGATAATTTTTTCGAACTTGGAATAACTTTCATTTGTATCAATACAGCTATCAACGGCGAGTCTTGTACACTTATCAGATGTGAATGTGGACACCGAAGATGATACTGCATCCACAAATCAAGGTAATCGTAATAAATCTCATCATTTTACTTCTTGAAGGTATGAAAACACTGTGTGCATGTTTGGTTAATGTGTGTGAAAGACATCTGTTGCAAAATATAAATACTTGTGCTAGTTGTCAAGATTTTCATTTACAATAATGATTTTTGGTTTGCTTTGGTAATAAATATTACTGAAAATGCTGAATGATATCTAGTATTAAGGAGTCAAAAGGAACACAATTCTTGTTTGGTGTTGGTAAAGGGGTTTTACAAATGGGGCTGTTGATGCTTGGAACTTAAAATAAGTAAGAGGCATTTACTGTGTACATGATACTGTATGATCTTAGCCGACTAAAGGTGGCTTCTTTTTCTTTAGACACACAGACAGGAGAGTTCCCTTCAGAAGAAGCAAGTTCTCTGTTGCAGCTGGAATGACATGGATTTGACACTGTCAATTTATGTCATTTTACATTTTAGTCTTGTTTAAAAAATAGTTGTGTAAATCTAAATGAAAAGAAATGTAACAGTTTTTATCAATCTGATGTGTTTAATTCTTTCATGGAAAGCTTTTTATCCTACTGCATTGTGTAAAACATGTTTATTAATAAGAAGCTGGTTAGAAATAAACCAAGTTTTCGAGCAATGTAAGGGCGTATTTTTTGTATTGAGAAATAAGATAACAATTCAGTCCTCAGTACACGAATATTAAAAGATTTGTTAAGATCTTTCAAGGACCAAAAAAAGTGTGCCTGATCTTTTATTATGTTGACACATTTTTTTTACGCTTTTTTGTACTGACCCTCCCGTCCAGAGAGTGGCGCTAGAAATCCTTGAAGCTACATCAACCTTTTTGTATTGGTAGCGTGTTTATATGTTTAAAGGAGGGAACTTTCATACATTCCTACTGGTACGGGTTTCTCTATTTACTCCATCGGATAAACACAGTGATTCTTATCAAGTAATAAAATGACTCAACTGGATCGTTTGAACACTTTTATGACCGAGCGTCTGATGGCGGTTGTGAAAGAGATCATCCTCACAGTCGGCAGGACGGTGCGGGAGTATGAAGAGGAAACCCAGCGAATCCGAACCGAAAACGAACAGCTGAAAGAAATGTTACGAGCTTCAGGATGCTTCTCTGAACACACAAATACAGGTATGATTGTTTGAAGCTGACGATGTGACATTAAACTTCATGCAATGTGTCTTTACGTGTTTTGTTGTGCAATCCTTAACTTAAATAGGTTGATTTATGTGGGCTCTGAAAAGCTTTGTTTACATGATTAGTATAATATGAACAGCCTTGAGTTGGTCGTGTTCATTTCGTGATCTAAATATCGTTTGTTTCGCGTTGTTTTACTAGTGGCCACGAGATAAAATCTTATAATATCTTTTTATAGTGTTTTGTAAATGTTTGTTGAAGCTGTGATGTATTGCATGTTCATGTTAAACTTTTACACTATTTCTAGCTTTCTTTGACCACTACTGAAATGTTACATTTTATGCATTTTTAAGCTCTTCAGTCCTGTCAGCCTGTTTCTCCCGGGCAGCCCAGACCGATTCCCACCCAGAATGAGAAACCCGAATATCGTGAAGAGATCCAACAGAACCCGTGGCAGACACAGCTTGACCAACACATAAAATCAGAAGAGCCTGTGTGCTCTGTGGACGCTTACCAAGAATTTGCAGCTTTGCCATCGATAGTCGACAACAAGGACCCATGTGCATCTGACACAAATCCTGCTCATGATGAGATGACAGACTTCCCCAAAAAGATTAAAGTTGAAATGAACAACTTGTGTTCAGGCGATGATATAAGGAGCACTGAGGATGCATATCAGAGTTGGTCACCGCATAGTCCAGACCTTTCTTTAGGCACGGCGGACTTCCACAGATCACAACACCTCAATCAACCCACACACACTACCAATGAAACTCCTCCCACTTTATCTCAGCCTAGCAGTTTATCAAATGGTGATCGTCACTTGTCGTATCACACCATATTATGTACCAACAGCTCCTACTGTAACAGTAAATGCTGTGAAATGCAAAAGAGGACAATAGCCAAATCGAGTCCCGTATGGAAGTATTTCTCTCTCAAACAGGGCGATTGTAGCAAAGCAGTGTGCCTTATGTGTAAAGCCGTCATATCCCGCGGCCGCAAAGAGTACACCACGTCTGCCCTTTTAAAGCACCTTCGGATGAAACATGGCAAATGTTAACAAGAGAAAAATAGACGACCAAAATATGAGTTCAAAAGAGGAGTCATCAAGAAAAAAGCGCCCAAGTGCACACTGTCAGGTTAATTCCTGATTTATTTTGGATGATGATGCCCTTTGGTAAAATTATATTCTTTTTATTTTGTAATTTTGTGCATAAAAAAGAAAGGACTGTCTTTTCTTTGATACTTATATTGTAGGACTATCAAAAACTTTGTTAAATTTACATTAAATTTCCTTTTAAATACAATTGGATTCACTAGTTATTGTTCCTCTTTTGCAGTCGTTGTCAGATAAGGATGCATTATCAACAGTCTGTGTTGAAAAAGCTCAAGATCCCAAATGTCATACCCATTCCAGGATTGAAAATTCAGAATCATTCAACATGTGTTCACTACCGTCTCATCTTCAAACAGTTTATTCATGAACCAGAGGTGGCAAAAGCTCTTAGCTTTGACAGGAACTCAAATAAAAGTAGACAGATTTTGAACCTCCTGCAAACCAGGAGAAATGTATTACATGACGCAAATGTGGGTTAAGGTAGTCAACAGGTTAGGAGGTTTGCAGCAGCTAGCTCATTCAATGACGATGTTTATTGCATTAACTGTTTAGGTTTATTTAGCAAGAAGTCTTTTGCCACCCATTTAGAAAAGTGCAAGGGCAATTGTCTTCCAAACGCTGAGACTAGCTGTAATGAAATGTTTCCCAATGCTGACTCTGTATCTCCAACTCCTATTTCCTCACATAGTCTAGAAATGACTGATGCTAATATCGAACCAACACATTTTCTTAGCTTAAATATAACTGATGACATAGAAAAGCTAAATATTGGTGCCAAAACATCAATTGATTCTAGTCAGTCTGATTCTTCTACAAATGAAGTTCTGCTTTAAATTCAATGAGTTCTTCCAAAGCAAGCCATGGAAATACTGAAATCAGTCAATCAACAGCAAAGTGCAAGAATGACGAAGTATGTTTGGATCAGGAAAGGAGAATGACTACAGTGTCAGACACCAACCTTATTAAAATCCACCCAAACAGCTCATCCAAATGGACTTCCGGAGGCCCCCTCGTAAGTTCATGTTATGATTTCAGCCCACCTCACCAAGACAGAGACAAAGATTGCCTAAAAACCATTAAAACTGGGAGGAAAGGGAGGAGGCGCTTGAGTATCCAAAACCAGGTCAATCTTTTTAATAACTGTTTCACATTGAATAACTTTGTGGAAAGTCCTGCTAAAGAATCTTCAATACCTGTTCTCTGACCTCCCTGAAAATAATTACCTTTTATAGCCCAGGAACATGGATGATGACTCACAGGGTGATGTGCAGAGCGTCATACCCGACTCGAAGGTATATGCCTGTCAGCACTGCACGGCAACATTCTGCAGTCGGTACACCCTGCGCAGACATGAATACACTCACATGGGTAAGTGTGCAAAACCGCTCTTCCATTCTGATAAAGGTGTAACAATAACTGTCAGTTAAAAGCGTTTGCTAAATGACTAAATATCTGTTTGTTTTTTTAGGTGAAAGGCCATTCTGGTGTCATCAGTGTAAAATGGGCTTTTTTCAGAAGTACCACCTTTTACATCACACAATAACACACCACGGTGAATAAACTTACACTAGAGGCATTTTTCCTATGTATTATTATTTTGATGAGATAAATCGAGCTTTTGTGTTCTGCAGGTGCTCCATCGAGCACAGAACAGGGGAAAAGGCCAAAGAGAGGAGTCCATGGTGAAAAGACAATGATGGATGAAACTAGCCAAGATGTAATAAGATATGACAACTTAGTTATTTCCCAAATATGATGATTTTTTTCGAACTTGGAATAACTTTCATTTGTATCAATACAGCTATCAACGGCGAGTCTTGTACACTTATCAGATGTGAATGTGGACACCGAAGATGATACTGCATCCACAAATCAAGGTAATCGTAATAAATCTCATCATTTTACTTCTTGAAGGTATGAAAACACTGTGTGCATGTTTGGTTAATGTGTGTGAAAGACATCTGTTGCAAAATATAAATACTTGTGCTAGTTGTCAAGATTTTTATTTACAATAATGATTTTTGGTTTGCTTTGGTAATAAATATTACTGAAAATGCTGAATGATATCTAGTATTAAGGAGTTAAAAGGAACACAATTCTTGTTTGGTGTTGGTAAAGGGGTTTTACAAATGGGGCTGTTGATGCTTGGAACTTAAAATAAGTAAGAGGCATTTACTGTGTACATGATACTGTATGATCTTAGCCGACTAAAGGTGGCTTCTTTTTCTTTAGACACACAGACAGGAGAGTTCCCTTCAGAAGAAGCAAGTTCTCTGTTGCAGCTGGAATGACATGGATTTGACACTGTCAATTTATGTATACAATTTATTTTACATTTTAGTCGTGTTTAAAAAATAGTTGTGTAAATCTAAATGAAAAGAAATTTAACAGTGTTTATCAATCTGATGTGTTTAATTCTTTCATGGAAAGCTTTTTATCCTACTGTATTGTGTAAAACATGTTTATTAATAAGAAGCTGGTTAGAAATAAACCAAGTTTTCAAGCAATGTAAGGGCGTATTTTTTGTATTGAGAAATAAGATAACAATTCAGTCCTCAGTACACAAATAATAAAAGATTTGTTAAGATCTTTCAAGGACCAAAAAAATTGTGTGCGAGATTTGTTTTATTATGTTATTAAGTGATACAAATTAACATATTTTATTACGCTTTTTTGAAAAAAAAAAATTGTACTAACCCTCCCGTTCAGAGAGTGGCGCTAGAAATCCTTGAAGCTACAGCAACCTTTTTGTATTGGTAGCATGTTTTTATGTTAGAAGGAAGGAAGGAAATTTCATTCCTACTAGTACGAGTTTCTCTATTTACTCCATCGGATAAACACAGTGATTCTTATCAAGTAATAAAATGACTCAACTGGATCGTTTGAACACTTTTATGACCGAGCGTCTGATGGCGGTTGTGAAAGAGATCATCCTCACAGTCGGCAGGACGGTGCGGGAGTATGAAGAGGAAACCCAGCGAATCCGAACCGAAAACGAACAGCTGAAAGAAATGTTACGAGCTTCAGGATGCTTCTCTGAACACACAAATACAGGTATGATTGTTTGAAGCTGACGATGTGACATTAAACTTAATGCAATGTGTCTTTACGTGTTTTGTTGTGCAATCCTTAACTTAAATAGGTTGATATATGTGGGCTCTGAAAAGCTTTGTTTACATTAGTATAATCTGAACAGCCTTGAGTTGGTTGTGTTCATTTCGTGATCTAAATATCGTTTGTTATGCTTTTTATAGTGTTTTTTATATTTGTTGCTTGTTGAAGCTGTGATGTATTGCATGTACATGTTAAACGCTTTTTCTAGATTTTTTTGACCACTACTGAAATGTTACATTTTATGCATTTTTAAGCTCTTCAGTCCTGTCAGCCTGTTTCTCCCGGGCAGCCCAGACCGATTCCCACCCAGAATGAGAAACCCGAATATCGTGAAGAGATCCAACAGAACCCGTGGCAGACACAGCTCGACCAACACATAAAATCAGAAGAGCCTGTGTGCTCTGTGGACGCTTACCAAGAATTTGCAGCTTTGCCATCGATAGTCGACAACAAGGACCCATGTGCATCTGACACAAATCCTGCTCATGATGAGATGACAGACTTCCCCAAAAAGATTAAAGTTGAAATGAACAACTTGTGTTCAGGCGATGATATAAGGAGCACTGAGGATGCATATCAGAGTTGGTCACCGCATAATCCAGACCTTTCTTTAGGCACGGCGGACTTCCACAGATCACAACACCTCAATCAACCCACACACACTACCAATGAAACTCCTCCCACTTTATCTCAGCCTAGCAGTTTATCAAATGGTGCTCGGAGCTGTAAGAGGAAATGCTGTGAAATGCCAAAGAGGACAATAGCCATGTCGAGTCCCGTATGGAAGTATTTCTCTCTCAAACAGGGCGATTGTAGCAAAGCAGTGTGCCTTATGTGTAAAGCCGTCATATCCCGCGGCCGCAAAGAGTACACTACGTCTGCCCTTTTAAATCACCTTCGGATGAAACATGGCAAATGTTAATATCATATGGTATTTGATGGTTTGGTGTTGAGTATTTATGTGCTGTATTAAATTCAGAAGGAAGTTAAGAACAATGTCTTTGTGTTATTTCTGCAGGTAATGCAGCATTTTCAAAATAAGCCACGTGGCAATGTATTGCAGGCCTTACTACAGGGTTAGCACTACATTTTTTAGAATGGAGGTTTAACATTTATTCCATATAGCTAATAGTTTAAGAATGAATAGATGGGATGGATTAAAATAAGGTTGCCAAAAACTCTGTATGCACTGACATTGACATACACAAATGCCACATGAGGTGCCACATTGACCCCTTTGAATCAGAAAGTGGTTTTGTGTTTTTTTTTTACTCAATACAGAGTTACTGTATATTGTCCTTTTGTCAAATGTGTATTGTGTATTTATTTGTAATTTTCACTTTTGTAACCTGTATGTGCACCGGAAGCTTCTGTCACTAAGAAAAATTCCTTGTGTGTGTAAGCACACATGGCAATAAAGCTCTTTCTGATTCTGATATAGTTTTATTGTCATTATTACTATAATTTTTCTAATAGTTTAATTCATATTTTAGCTTTTATTTTTAGATTTTATATTTAATTTCTAACTAATTTCTTCTATGTGGTTTTGTAATTTTGTTATATATGAATTTATTTTAGTTTTAGATTAGTTTTGATTTATTTTTAGTTAATAATTTTGTGCTTTAACTTAAACATATTTCAGTTTATTCAACATGAGGCAACATTTCTAACTTTCGTTCAAGTTTTAAAATAATATTTAGGGCAATATTTTATTTGATTTCAATAAACAAATATTTAAATAGTTTGAGTTTTAGTTATAATAATGTTGACTCAAGCTAAGAGTTTTCACATTAATTCTAGTTTTTCAACATATGTGGCTTTTTCTCTGCACATTAAATAAAATAAATAAAAACATGTTCAATGTATGAAAGATAAAAAATCACTCTTAAAAATAAAGGTGCTTAAAGGGTTCACAGCATGCCATAAGGTGCTTTCCGACCTGATAAAATCAGGAACAAAGTTCCGGAACGAATAAAGAGGACTATCATGTCCTGCTGGTTTAGACTATCCTGTCCTGCTGGTTTAGACTATCCTGTTCTGCTGGTTTAGACCCTGCCTCGTAGAAGGAGCTTAGTGTTCCTCCAAAAAGGTTCTCTGCCGGTTTCTGCGGTGCAAACCCAACAAAAAGCAAAGGTACTCCCGGCAAATCGTCCCGGAACTATGAAATCGTTCCTGTGGTGCAAAAGCCCCTAAAAATAACATTTTGTGAAACAGAAAGGTTCTTCGGATGTTAAAGATTCTTAATGAAACCATTTAGATATAAAAGGTTCTTCTATGGCATCGTGAAGCACTTTTATTTTTTAGTGTTACATAAAGTAGGCTACTTACTACTCCACACCTTGGGTAGGCGCTAAATCACTGCAGTTGTCAAGTTCTGTATTTACAAAGGAACACGTACATGGTCACCGAGAGTGTTTTCATTTTCCCCAACGTTACGCCGAAAATAAAAACTCTGTTTCTTGCGCGCAGATAAGAAAATGACAAAGCTTCAGATTATAAACACGTTTCTGACGGAGCGCTTGATGGCGGCGCTGAATGAAATCATGGACATGGTCGGCGGGACTGTCCTGCAGTATGAAACCGAGCTCGAGTGCATACAGAACGACAACGATTACCTCAGACGAAGACTGAAGGAAATTGAGAAACACATCGAGTCCAACGGTACATCATTCTTTTCTAAAAGCTAATTAAAGTCAAATGGTTCAACAAAACAAGTTGCTATAAGCTCGAGCGTAGTTATAACAATGACGTCAAAGCTTCTACACTGTTTGTTACACTGTTGATTTAAAAGGTAACTTCTTTCTTATGTGTTATACGTTTATCCATGTAATTCGTTTTCTTTAAATGTAGTCAATTGTTGTTTTATAGGTCCATCCATGTATTTGTTTATTATTTCACAACGCACGTCGTCATAAATCACGCGCAGATGAATTTGACATTCTCTGGTCAAATCTACACACCGACTCATTCATTTTTTCCCTTCATTTCAGGATAATGATTTTGCATTCACTATGAAAAACTATTAAAAAAATAACGGAATGACAAAAACATTCACTTTTGGTGCAGCCAAACATTTGATCGCTCCTGCATGTGTCTGTTACCTGTCACGTTTTTGTTTTAGTTAAAGTAATTGCATCTTTTACAGATGGAGGAACCTCCACATCTGAACCAGCATCTCTACCCCAGCAGCCGAAGTGGACGTCTAGCTTTGAAACAGAAACAATGCCTACAGAAATCTATCAGGACCAGGTTCTCAAAGACCAGCTCACCAGCACAAAAGTGGAGGAGTTCTCCAGCAACGCCCCTCTGGTGACTGAACTCGATGTATCCACTTCTCTAGTAAGAAGTACCCTCACTACAACAGACGAACATCTTGAAACGAGCACATTTCCATGTGATGTTAAAACAGAGCCTTTGGAGAATTTTGATTCACAGTTCACTAATGCTAACACGTCGACCCACAGTCCGTTACCTCACTGCACCGCTCAGGTGTCACCCACTACTGATGGCAGCCACATGTCCGATTTTAATATTTTCAGCATATCGAACTCCATAACCGATCTAGAATCACCTAACCTTGTTAGCAATTGCCACATGAACACGTTAAAGCCTAGAACTTTACACGTGTCCATTAACTCCAGTGTGTTAAAGACCCCCTGTCCTGAAACACACATAGCTCAAATCAACTCCAGCACATCTCATGAAAACACAGACTTTAGGTCACCCAAAAGCAGGACTTGTGATGTAAGCACCAATGGTCATCTTAATGTCACCGGCAATCCTCCACGTCACACCGCACAATTCAGTCGAGAATCCAGGCAGGGACGAAGCAAATGTCCAGGGAAGCACGTGTGCACCCAGTGTGGAAAACTGTTCCCTCATCATTCACGGCTGAAGGTGCACATGCGCATTCATACGGGGGAAAAGCCGTACGCCTGTGCCCAGTGTGGAAAACGTTTCAACAATGATGGAACTTTGAGGAACCACAGACGTGTGCATCTGCAGTTGCGTCTTTTTGACTGTCCGGTGTGCTCGCGCAGCTTTAAGGATGCGTACACGCGTCGGAATCACATGCGGTTACATGAAAGGTCTTCACTGTTGTCTCAGCATGCAAATTAAACAGGACTTAAGGAAGGTTTCCTCATTGCTCACAATGTATGCTGCACATTTGTGTGTGCGCTTTTCATTGAGTTCTGGGTAAGCACTGTTGTGTTAAGTTATTTAAAGTGGTACAAGGGGAAAGTAAGGAGACCTGCCTTTTGTAATGAGAGACTTTTTTCACGACAGTGTTTTTAAAAGTGTTTTAATGTTCATATGTGAACTGCCATCACACTAGTAGGATTCCACTAACAAAAAATGAAATCATTACCAGCTATACAATGCTGCCTTTTCTGCTGCATTTTAATAAATTGTTTAAATGACCATAATATTAAGTAGTCGTTGATACGTCACTTGCCATGTTTTGCATATCCTTACAATCCTTAAAGTGATAGTGCACCCAAAAATAAAAATTGTAATTCACTCTCATGTTGCGCAAAACGCGCCTGGCCCTAGTTAACTTCCGGTCTGTGTTTGTTGATCGGTATGCCTCGTGGCTAATAATTTAACTTATTTTATAATAATTGTGTTAAAAAACAATTACTTGAATTTTATGGTATATTAATTGTATTAAATAAACAATTTGTTGAATGGGACATGTAACTTTGCCACATTTAAAGAGCCACTCGACCCAAAAATGAAAATTCTGTCATCATTTACCCACCCTTAAGTTGTTCCAAACCCATATACATTTCTTTCGAAGATATTTGGAAGAATGTCAGGAACCAAACAGATTTATTTATTTTTCCTACCATGGCAGTAAATGGGGGATGAGATCTGTTTGGTTACTGACATTTTTCCAAATATCTGTCTTTGTGTTCAGCAGAACAAAGACATTTATTTTGGGTGGAGTGTTTCTTTAAGTTTAGGCAAGTAACTGTTCTTCTACTGGTAACCCAAAATAATACTGACATACTTTTAACTTGCTAGCTAATGTCATTTACTTATTTCTTTTGTTTGTTATCAGAAATAATCTGAAGGGACTCTGTTTTTGGCAGATGTGTACCAGAAGTTAAGTTTGGCTCACAAAAGTGTGCATGCGCAGTAACGATATGACTCTTTCTTCTGTGGAATACAAAAGAAGATATTTTGAGAAATGGTGTGGTTTTGTCAATACAATGGAAGTCAATAGGTGTTTGTTCTTCAAATGTCTTTTTTTTCTTGTGTTCTGCTGAAGAAAGAAAGTCATACAGGTTTGGAATGACATTAGGTTGTGTAAATTATAATAAAAAAGGAGGCTGAACTGCATTAAGAGTAAGTTCCCACTGGGTGGCATTGTTGAGCCTTTTAGAATCCATGGATTAGGAAAACAACAAGTAAATATTGTCATAGTCTTATATTTTCAGTTCATAATAGTTGCTCAGGTAATTTAAACCAGACTAGGAGACTCATGGAGCTCGATATATTTATCTCAATGTGGACTGCTGTTCAGTGGCTCTCTAATTACAAACACTAACTAATAACACATTCATCCAGAAGCATGTTGAAGAAGCAGAAATGCAGAGCTGCTATGGTTCCTCACAGAGAGAGTGTCTTATTGCTTATTGCCACAGGGCTGCACAAATTCACAGTTGCTAAACAATGGATCAATCACAGCAGGAACGAAAGTGTAGCAAATGAGATCATTTAGGTGAAGAGTGCTTATATGTTGCTTCTGCTTGCCGGAGCGATTACAGATTGTAATTGTAAAAAGGTTTCATCTGCTCAGTCCAAGGAAATGATGCACATTTGTAAGAGTAATGCATTTCAAATGTATTTCCAAATTGGTACATAAGCACTTTAAAATAAATGTAAACCACAAACCCTCAAGAATACAACACTTTTTTTGTACAAAACTACTGAACAACACTCACGCGCATGCAGACGCACTCCATGATCTTACTATATAGCACATACAAACATTAGATTCCAAAAATATATCGATTAATTAATGTACGTGATATCAAATCGTAGCATGTCCATAAAATCGCTCTTTAAAGAAAATGGAAATTTACAACTGCCAAACCTTGGAAAACACAGTTTGCAAAGTAAGAAATGTAAACATTGCATCATGCTACAAAATGGATAGTCAGTTTGTTAGCAGTACACACAAAATTTCTCATCATGTAATTGTATTCAGTTCAGATATGACTGACACTATAGAGAGCACTGGCCCTCAAGGACCCTCTGCATGTGTTTATCATTTTCGATGAGTTTACAGCAGGCAGATTATGTGCACCTCCATGTTCTGCGTCAAGATGTGTCTCAATTCTGTCTGCAAGCATTACGAAAGCACTGAACATTAAAATACACAATCAGTCAGTCCAAAATGAGTGGTGTGCTACACAAGATTTCATAAGAGTAAAATTCACTTCGACGTTACAAAATGTGTAGAAAACGTGCAGCAGAGAGAAAGAGACGGAGAGAGAGAAAGAGAGAGAGAGAATGTGTGAAAGGGGTGGCGAGTCACTTTGAGTGACACCGAGTCAAAAGACAACTGGTTGTCCATCCCCCAGCCTCCTTTGAAACAGCACAAAGATTGTAATTTACTTCTTGGCCCCTGGTTGGACCTCCCAGCTCATATTATCTCCATGTCCACCTTACAGCCATCAAATTGATTTGCTCATTCCTGAAAGGTTACTTCCTCAGTCATGGCACGTGGTCTGAGGCAGCTCATTGGTTAGAATGTGCCACCGCTCCAGCCTTTGACCCTTGTTCCTCAGACAGTCCATCCAGTGGCGAAGAGCGTCTCCTTGAACCTGACAGCTTAAGCACACACCACCTGCCATCAGAAATATACATCTAAACTTGTGTTGACATAAAAAAAATGACAGGAGCATTAATCAAGTTGAGTTATTTGTAATATATGACACTTTCCATGAAGAGGGTACAGAACCCATTGTTTTTATATACATCAAAGGCACAAATTCTTTTTTATAGTTGTTATATAACATTAAAGACCCGTTAAAGTGTAGGTTTGTTATAAGCATTGACAGTTTTCTCTTGAGAAAGGAAATTCGGGCAGGACTGAGTGATTCCTGCCCCTTTAAAATAACCAATAGTGCAATGGACATTTAGCAGATGCTTTTATCCAAAGCGACTTACATTGCATTATACTATACATTTGTTTCTAGATCTGTGCAATCCCTGGGATTGAACCCATGACCTTGACATTGCTAGTGCCATGCTCTAACCACTGAGCCACAGCAAAGCACTAGATTCTCTAGATTCTAGAGAGCTTTTGATTGGTCGGAAAAATTTAAATACAAGTCTCTGCGTAACACGGAAGGGGCATGGATCAATTATTGTCTGTTTCCAAAATAGGATAGGTATCATTTTTAGCTGTCCAATAGGAGAAAGGAATTAGGAATCGCCCAATTGTTTTTTGCAAATCCATAAAAAATCAGTTGAATTAAAAAACTGCCTGTCTCGAAAAATCTAATGAGAAGCTGAAATGTAGAATGATGTCATACAAATCACTGAATTCTTATTGGTTGAAGTAAGAGAGTTTATATCTTCTAAATGTAAGTTTGGTCAATGTATACATTTGTATAGTATAATGCAGATATACCTGCATAGTCATACTGAAAGCCCAAAATGTCAACATTAACATTTTCCAAAATGAATAATTTGTTGAAGAAAACCAGAAACATTTTTTCAAGTTGGATCTTGTACCCTGTTAATGGAAAGTCAAAATGAACTTTACCAGAGCAGCACTGTTCTTTGCTCTCACCTATGAAATCATTAGATCTTCCCAGATCATAATCCCATACTGTAACCTCCAGTGTCTTATGAACCAGTTCAGCTAGAGAGATCTCATAGAAGAACTCCTGTAGGTGGTTAGATATGACAAGATGATTATCTCTGACTGGCAGTTAATGCCACAATCAGTAGTTTCATTAAAATCAGTCGTGTGAAATAGGATTTCATCAGCTCCATCGCCTGTTTGACAGATCCACAAATGTTATTTCCTCTCATTTAAAAAACAGGAGGCATTTTTTAACAGAAAGTATCATCAGCATCATCCCGTCAGCTCAGATGACACATGGGAAATGATCGAAATAATAAAACCCCTTCAAACTGTGAATTGTGAGAAACAGGTGGCATTTGGCTGTTCGGTCAAACAGATGTTTTATTCTGGTGGTATGGCACCTACTGATTGTTGCAAAGCGTGTGCTTGAATAACTTAGAGTGCGAAAAAACCCCATATCAAATAGAAAAGAAAACATTTTAAATTGAGGCTGCTTTCCGAGTTAAATCAAGCTGGATCACAGGGATCAACTCCTCACCCACCATCGCCCACCCTCTGCTGGACCTTCCTGTCACTCTCACTCCACCCCCACCCTTTTATTTCCAGTTCTGAAAAATTAAATTAAAGGCTTATAAATATAACGCTTAAATAACGTGCTATTGCTCCTGCCGGTTATTTCTCCCTGGAATTCTGCCTCGTGAGGTGTTTGGAGGTGTTGTGATATCATCGTTTCGCCGAGCGTGGCTCCCGTCGAGCCGAGGGCAGAGCTGCTTTTTAGCAGATAGTGGGGTGTGAGATTGGAGTTGTGAGATTGAGTGAGCAGGCTTCGGTCTGAGCCAAAGAGTAATTATATGACCAATCTGGGTGTGTATTACTTCTAAGTGAATGGAAGCAAAACACTCGCCTTACTGGCGATCGTCAGCCACCCACATGACAGAGACAATGTAAGACAGCAGGGAAGAAGGAGAGAGAGAAAAATGGAGTGTCCAAGTGAAACGGGGACATGACGGATATGCGAAATGTATGAAATGGTGACGGCCGGGCGTTCGAGAGAAGCTGTTATGGGAATTCGAAGTGAGCAAAGAGGCAGAGGAAAGAAAACGGAAAGATTGGACTAGACATCTCATTAACACTCACGGTAAGGCTCGGCGGCCCTCAAAAGCCACGCGAGTGAAATGAGCCAAGTTCATCAAACAAATCCATACCTCATTGAATTCCGGGTTAAGGGTCTTTTTAATCACCGCTGTTTTGTGTTTGGATTTCTTCTTCACATCTGGCTTCAGATATCTAGCAGGAAAGGCCAACAGAGGAACAAAGTGATGGATATCCGAAGCAGGCGGTGGAAGAGAGGGACAGTAGGAGAGTTGGAGGGACAGAGATTAAAACAAGCCGAGACAAAAGAAGCATTACTGCCAGCACTGTCACACGCACATCTATTTGAAGACATTCGCACAAAGGCGCTTGCTTTATAGCTTGGCGGGGGCATCCCACAGACTTCCATAAAAATTTGATTTGCTTTGTGTACTGCTGTTAACCAAGAAACACACACAAGCACACAGTTAGAATGTGGCTTTGATCCTGGGAAAAAGTGAGAATGTGTGTATGTGTGTGCATGTGTGAAGGGAATGTAGAGATAGTAACTGGAGGGGATGTGATGTGGGTGGGGGTCCTGTCTGTTCTTATGCCATTTTGCCCGGGGATGAGTAACAGTTTGAGAGCGTTTATTTTAATACATGATGTGAGAAAAATAATGAGAGATTAAAGGAGGCCGTAAATGAAAGAGCGAGAAGACACATTAGAGAGGAGGGTGATTTCTTTAAGCCGTATTATTTGATCTATCTTCTCTCTCTCTCATGTCTCCCATATTCACTATTTTTGATCCTTAAAGAGAACTGTTATTATGGTACATGCTCTCCTACTAACCTGCCTGCATTAATTTTTTTGTGCCATTTTGCTTTTCATTTTTTAAAGTTTTTTTTATCAGGCTTCACGATCCAAGGGAAGCATCTTTTTTCGGTGTGTCTTTTCTAGCTCTGTGCTTGAAAGAATGTTTCAGATTGAATGCGATTTAAAGGTATAATTCACCCCAAAAAATGAAATTTCTGTCATTTATTCATCTCCCTCAGGTTGTTGCAAAATATATGACTGATTTTCTTCGGTGGAACTCAATAAGTGACATCTGACGAATGTGAATAGGGACTAAGTTTTGATCTCGACTTGGGTAAAAGGGTGCTTATTTAATATCATCATTTGTAAATTATAAAGCATGTCTTTTTACTTTACTACATTTCAAGACATTTTTTTTAACTTTAATACATAAAAATCGAATACTTTCTTACTATTACAAGTACAGAACAACAGCGGTGCCCATTGATCTGTTAGGGTAGTGTAATGAAATGCTTTGTAATGCTTTGTAGTCCATTTTTTAAAGTAAAAACATTCTCATAAAGTGTAAAGACACCTAAAAAATGTACTTGAGTAAAACAATCCACCTCTGGCAAAAGTCATGTTATTATATTTCTAAAGTTACTTATGAAATCTCACATTTTTACATACGGATCCGAGAAACCATTCACATCCATAGCAGCCAGGTGAGCACAGCGTAGCACTCCAACACACAAGCCCCCTCTCCGAACCTCTCCGTCTCCCTCCTCAGACGGGGGCAGAAACTGCAGAGAGAGCAACAAGCGACCTCTCTCTTCCAAACTGGTGAGCTGTTCATTCTCCCACTGCAGGAAGTCAGAAAAACCATGAAATCAGAGTTTGAAAGTTAAGATCCAAAGATGAGCAGACGTTGATTTATTCTGGCATGCAACAGGAATGGGTTGGTGGGTGGAAAGTAAGATATGAGACGGAATGAGAGAGCGAGGACGAGATAATAAACTTAATTAATCAAGTATATTAATATACTATATTATAGTGACAGAGCAGGAGGCTCAGCACACTGTTTACAACCAGACCAATGACAAAGAATTCCCTCTGGGTAACATCTGAGGATGTTCAACATGTTGGATAATTATAAACAGCTGGTCATGATGCTACTGTGGTTTGACACCATGCTCTTGATTTTGTAGTTGGACGGTTAACATGAATGAAATTATCCAGTTCTTGAAAAAAGCACTTCTTTGGCTTGACACCTACGTTTTTATTAAAATGTGAATATAAGAGTTTCAAATTGTGTCAAAATAAAATGTCCTATTTAAATGACAATATCTGTGTTTATGTGAAAGCTGAGCTGTAATCCTCCACACACAGACAGGTATCTCTTGTTCTCTCATGTTGTGAAATGATCGCACGCACGCACGCACGCACACGAACACGTGCAATTTATTAAAGCTTGAATTAAGCTTATTTGGATGCACATTAATAATACATGCAAAGAATGCTGAAGTGTGACTCTGAATATGTAATACTTGCACTAAGAGAGAAACAACATTTACATTTAATACCCATGCAATACTGTAACCCGTCTGCACTATTAAAAAAAGTATTTATTTTGGTTACAGTTTACTGCAGGAGCTTTACATGGAGAAAATCCAGGGTTCAATTGATACAGAAAGGTACACGACTATCCCTATCATTGATTTGTTAATATACCTCCTATACTTAATCCCTCTTTGAATAAATTCCAACTTAAAATATTTTTTAGGCATTGTGGTTATTTTCTTGACATTAGGTACATTGTCACGTTGTAATAAGTCTAGTTAAAGGGCCTGAGCAGGACCACAGCTTTTTAAAAAGTCTGGTATATTCTTTTATAGAGACACTTCTATTAAAACATTTACAAATTATTTATTATTTTTGTTACTTTATATTAGTCCATTATTTATTAGGGTTTGAAAAGTACTGCACATTAGAAATGCCTGTATATATTTTTACATGTTTAAAGAAGATGCAATAGTTTTCATATGAATCTTTATAAAAGAAGCAGTGAGATTCCTCACTGACAAGCCAAAGGACACGATCAATAGAATAATCATCACAGTGTCTCTTTCTCTCTCTCTCCCTCTGTTTGTTTTTCTAAAAAGGGCCTTGTTATTTCTAGTTCTTTACCGTGCACTCTGAAATTTCTCTTATAACCCTGTCCGCCACAGTACGTGTGTGTTTGTGTGTGTACGCTGGTGTGTATACCCATTAGTGTGAAGCATGCCAAGTCAGACCTGGCAAGTGTGATGTTTCGTTAATGTAATTTAATGGGGATAGACACAGATCGTGTGTGTGTGTCAGAGCTGGAGTGAGTGAAAGTTGGTTTGCCAGAGCTTCATTAATTTAACAGTGAGAAGACACATACAGATAGTGGATAGACAGTGGGTCAACCTCTGCGTTATAAACAAATAACTCATAAAGAAAACAGCGAGACGTGGAGCCCAGCGGTTGTCTAATGCTCGAGAGATGGACAAAATAAGTGCTTGTGTAATGTCAATGCCACATGAGGTCAATAAAAACAACCACTTTGACAATACAGTCGAGCAATTGTTGCAGCATCCAATTTGAATGTTTCAGTGGCACTTGTCAGAGTTGGGTTTAGATGTGGGCAGACAGGCAAATGTGAAATGTTATGGTTAAGAATGACTCTTACACTCATGTAATGTTAAATATGGTAAAGAAACAGTCTCCACTTGTATTACATTGTAAACTGCAAACCACATATAACATTGGCCATTTCTTTGGAAGAAAGTTTATTCATCTTACAAATTGGCCCTGGAGTACAGCAGATGGTAGGGTATCCGTGCCTTTCCTCTGACAGCATGACTTTTTCCAACTAATTAAAATGGCAATGCTATTTCCGAATGGGATAAATCAATTTAGCGCTGGTTTAAATGTTTAGCTTGAATTGCTCGGGATTTGGCTGCTCTGTTGAGGTTTCAAACTAATGACCCCCATCATGCAGACGGACTGAAGACGGATAATGAGGGGATGTAACCAGCAGGTAAACAGGTGCGCAATGAAGCCAGCAACACACACACACGCACAGCTTTCATATTCAGATTTTTGTGATTAGCAGGCAGATGGTGTGTTGTGTCATCAGCCGCGAACAGAATCTGTACGTTCGCCAGTCATGACACCAAATCAAGAGCTTTAAATACACATGTGTGAATGTTGTGCCATAAAGTCGATCTGGGGCTGTGTAGATGTGTTGATGGATTCATCTATAACTCTGGACATTACCTACTTATTACGTATTTTAGAAAAGGAAAAGTGATTTTCGGCTGGAAGTGGTATATAGCACTGAATATATTTCTATTACTATGGGCTTGAATTGGGCTGATGTCAACCTTTGGTTTTAATTCAGGAGTTTTAAAGGTGCAGTGTGTAATATAAAGGCAGATCTATTGACAGAAATTCAATATAATATACATAACTATGTCTTCAGAAAAAGATCTTACATAGTGAAGCGTTATGTTTTTTATTACCTTAGAGCTTCACAAACTGCTCTACAGAGCGCGTTTAACACAACGCGTAAATTTGTGATCTCCTTCTCAAATAAGTGAAAACGTGACAACATATTTGTTCCTTGTCAGCTACCGTAGTGCTTCGAAAGGTGGTGGAGTGAGCCATTGGTTGAAATTTGCAACTTTACCGCTAGATTTCGAGTGAATACAAATTGTTAGGATTAAGTCTTCAAATAACGCAAAAATCGTATACGTCTAAAGTCGTCCTTTTTGAAGCTTTAAAGCTCCAGTCACCATTCATTGTAATTGCATTGAATAAGGCAAGGGGTTTTTTTGTATTGCACAAAAGAAAATAAGCCTTAGCTTGAAATGTCATAAGGGTTAGTAAATAAAGACAGAATTAATATTTGCGTGAACTTTTCTTATTAAAAGTTCTCTCTCTCTCTCTCTCTCTCTCTCTCTCTCTCTCTCTCTCTCTCTCTCTCTCTCTCTCTCTCTCTCTCTCTCTCTCTCTCTCTCTCTCTCTTTCTCTTTCTTCCACCTCCATCTTTATACTTAAAATATATTTTTCCCCTTCTCTTGTATTCATCTCTGCTGTCTATTTCCAGCCCAAACCTTCATCTCCGCATCTGTGATCCTTCTAAGCAATTCAACAGTTTCCCCCTGTCAGTTCTGCATGTACTTCTCTTCCTCCAGAGGTCTGCGAGTATGTCGTCTGTCACTCATCCGCCACCTCCTGTCCATTCATAACCCTGTAACCTCTTCCTTCTTTTCTCTTCATCTTGCCTATCTATGCTGTCTGCTTTTTTCTGTGTCTTTTTTCAAAATAATTCTCCCTCATTTCGCCACTTCTTTGAAACTGTTATTATTCTGGTCCCCTAAAATCTCTGGTGTTTTCAGGTGGGTGGCAAAGTGTTCTGCCTTTCTATCCTTTTGAATTCATCTTTTACCAATTTATTAATGAAATGAGAAACATAGCGAGAGAGGAGATGAAAATGAAACAAGACGTGACGCACGAGAGAATTCTCTCTTTTTAGTCAAGAACAGACATGTTTCAGGTGTGTGAAATTATCAACACTGGGCATTACAAAACTGTGGACGCCAAGTTAAATGGAGCAAATTGTATCTCCTCTCTCTGGGGCCCATAATGCAGTTTGGTTAATCCTAGCCCTCATTTATGCATGCCACATTCATTCTTGCTGACAGATAAAGCGTGGATTTGCTTAAATTGAAACGCACAGGTAGTAAATCCATACGTCTGCCCTTTCCTGTACATGAACGTGTCTTACTCTCGTAATCCTTAAGTCTCGCCGTAGGCCGTTTAACGCGTTGAGAACAATTTAGTATGGTAATGAAAATGCTAATCGATTTCTTTCAACCAACTTATCATAATGTGTTCAATGTTCTTCTTGAAATGCAAATGAGCCAAGATCCTCAAGTGAAAACATTTGAGTGTGAGAGCATTAATCAGCAGCCAATTATCAGTCGGAAATATTTCAAACCTCATCGCAACTCACACACGTAAATGTCAGCGCTTTATTAAGGAGAGAGGGAGAAACAGATGGTTTTGGGGTCGAGTACCTCTCTTAGGTAACAGGAAATCCCTCTCAGTGCTGCTCCCATTGCTGTAGGTGAAGGAAGCTGGCAGACAGATAGAGAGAAAGGACACACGGATGAATTCACAAGAGTGTCTGCAAATATTTGTCATAAGCAACATCCACAGTCCAGTGAGGAAAATAAGCAATGAACAAATGCAAAATAGGGAAAAAAGTGCAATTTCATACTAGCTAAATGTGTAAATATGTATGTAAATTAAATGAGGATGTCATTCACATTCACAAAAATTTCTGGGTTCGGGGTTAGGTTAAAAATGACCCAAATGCTGGGTTATTTTAATCCAACTGGGTTATATCCACTCATGGTTGAGTAAAGACAACCCAGCCATCGGGTTTAAATAACTCCGCAATTGGTATTTTTTATACCATCAGTTTGTTCCCTTCAAAATTTCCTCATCATGGGTCAAAAATAATCCAGTGTTGTTGGTTTGTTTGACATTACTGAAGGTCTGGGAACTTTGGCCACTTTCTTTGGTCAAGGCCTGCCCAAGAGGCCATATGACTGACAGGTAAAGCAACCAATCACGATTAGTTTTGTGCTGCGTCATGTTTAGAGGTGTGGAAATGTCCCCACAGTACCAGACCGGTGTACATTTTTATGCCGTAAACCTCGCATACGAATAAGAATTTCGCGTTTAATCGCTCGTGATGAATTCTTATTGAAACCGATGTAAACACGACAGCTTACTACTTTGATCAGACGGCTCCATGTTGTTCCCAGGCGGACCATTAAAGAATGCAACACGCATGTTGACGAATTTGAACGTGCTGAAGTGTTTCCAGAAAAGTGTATCTTATGCATAAGACGTTCAGCCAACGGTCTGTGGGCGTGACGTCTGATGCTGAGACTAGTTTGACTCGAAATGGCCATGTATGCGTCTTACAGGTGGTGGATGCTCTAAACAGGTGTAGAAACGTTTCGTCTGGTCTGGTTTCACACGTCTCAGGGCCACACGAGACTCTCCGATAAACTCATTATGAGTCAGTTTATCCTCATCGCACACTGATAACCTGAGTAAAACAACAACATTCAGGAAAAGGCAAGTTATTACATTATTTTCGAGAAAAACCCAGAAATAGCTATAAAGGCTGCATGGGCAGAAGTGATAATGCTAATAAAAAATACCATCCCCTGAACAGCATGAGGTGGAATTGGCACAGACAGATATGTATATTTATGAATGGGATTAGGGTGATATTTCTGGCTCCGACTGCTTGGTGTGTAGTAAGCACCAACTCTCTTTTTTTCAAAGGTCTGCTTGCGTGTTTGTAGAACCGACACCATCCTTTGCTTCTGCACTCTCTTGGAGATAAACGACTAAATGATTTTTCTCTGACTTCTGTCCCTCTGCCATTGAAAAAAAGGGCAAGTTTGAAAACAGGAGCAGGTTGCCAGGGGATACTGTTCATTTATAATGTGAACACACAGGTAATTTTCTCTGGATAAACCTGAGGGCTACAGCAGTTATTGCACTTCTTTGGAGGAGTCTTGGAGATGATGGACGTCTACGTGCATTCAAGCACTGCAGGAATATTCAGGCTAAATATATGCGGAGATGCCAAGATGCTGACAACAGCAGATCATTCCTAAAGATCTATAGGTGGAAGGATAGGTTGCTAGGCTGGCACACTTTCTGTCACTAAACTGCTGCTGCAGAAACCCATGCATGCTACTGTCATATCACTGCTGTCCGAGAAGAGAAGAGAATTTTTAAGACAAATGCAGAATACATTTACATCCGGGAGCGCATTCATTTATTCACTCACCTCAGGGTTTTCCTGTGCATATCCTCTTCTGTAATGCCAATGTAAGTGAGGGTCTCATTCCAAACAGGATTTAGAGAATTACGCACCGTTTTGGTTTTCAGTTTATTAGCCTGGAAAAGAGAAGAAGAGAAGCAAAGCCAGGTGGGTATAAACAAACATTTTAATATGTATTTGTGACTGAAGTTGTCTTAATTCATGCATGAAAGAGCTAAAGAATGAAGACTGTTGATGCATGAATGAATCATTTTTAAGAATAAAATTTCTGTTAAAACAATAGTCATGTTTTTATTCTAAAATGTATTTTAAAAAATAACTACCAATAAGTAGTAGATTGCAGTGGATTTCATGCATCAATGTGTTTATTCTTGCACAAAAAGAACTTGCCCACCTTGCAGGCTCCAGGGAGAAGGTGAAGTTTAACATAAGGATCTGCCAGGCCATTGAAATCCATAGGTTTCAGACCCTAGAATGAAAACAAAATGTTTTATTAGACAGGATATGTTAATGAAATACAGCCATGGAAACAGAAGAGACCATGCCAAAATAATAATCCGTTTTTAGGTACACTGTAAAAAGACGTCATTTTACAGAATTTTTCTGTTATTTTCTTCTACAGATTTTCTATGTATAATGTAAAATTGATTTAAAAAAAGCCTAACAGGGAAAAACTGTTATTTACAGTTTACTTCTGGCACCCCAGTTGCCAGAAAATATCAGTTTTTTACAGGATTTTATTACAGTTTATTTTTGAAAAACTGGTCAAAAACTGTAAAATTACAAAAAAGACCGCAAATTTACAAGAAAAATGGGGAAAACATGCAATTTTACAGGAAAACCCTGTGAAAATGTTTATTTTATCGTTAATTTCTGACAGAAAATGTATGGTTTTTTAATGGGATTTTTTAATGGTTTACGTTTATATTCATGTTTAAACAAAACAATACTAAAGTTTTACATGTATATTAGGATCAGATCAAAAATGAATATATGATGGAATATGTATTTTCATAATTTTCACGTGTCTTTGCACATTGGTTTTGGGAACCTCGCTCCTGAGGTTAGTTTCGGTTGAAGTTCAACAGACACTGGACTGGAATTGTCACAATACACACAGAATTGCAGATTATAGGCAAAACTGTAGTGGTCTCTTTCTGCTGTCGCACATACAGAAACATTGTGATGGAGTACTGCTAAAGTATAACAGACTGCTAAAGCAGAAATCACCTGCAGGATTTTGCAGTGAAGTGTGGGTGTGTATAGTGAACTGCTGAGGTGTGACGTGAAGGTTACCTTGGCTCTGATGATGTTACAGTGAAGTGAACTGGTTGCTCTCTCATACCTCAGTTCAAACTCTAATGTGCCCAGCGCAGCTACAAATATCAGAAGAATAAAGCATAAAACATAACAACAACGATACCAAAAACCTTAACAGACAGCAGAAATAACAATCTATCATAGAAAACAATTAAGATGCATGAACAGATGATGTTGTTACTGAATGTTGATGTTTTTACAAGGTCAGTATCAAACACACATGTGAAAACTTACTACAGTCATCACTGTCTGAACTGCAGATGTCCACTGAGGTCTCAATGCTGCTCGCTGCAGACAGAGTCCCGCCCCCTCCCCTTGCCCCTGCAGACAAAGGGGACAAGAGACCGCCACACTTTCCTCCAGAGGCCCCACCTCCCGGGCTGAGAGCTAATGGAGAAGCAGCAGGGTTCGGTGAGACGGGCTCAGCGGTTGGGGAGAGTCGGGGGAAATAGGCAGATATCTGTCTAATTGGTCGAATGGGGCCTGGACAGACGTCTATGGCCATGTGTTCCTGGATGGAGATGGTGAGCTTTTTTCCTTTACGCACCGTCATAGAGCTAAAGGAGAGAGAGAAGGTTATTTTGACACTTATTATCAAGTCAATGCTTTTTATCCAGAGCGACTTCAAGTACAATTCACATGAACAGTCTCCCAGGAGATAACAGTTGTTAGGTACCTTGCCCAAGGCCACAATGCTAGATTTACATTTATGAATGGCCCTACAATCCTTGTGTCAAAAGACATAAAAACTACAAATGCATCCCTTACAAAAAAATGATTTTTGTTGTTCTGTAGGTACCGATAGAACTTTACTTTTTAGCACATTTGAGTTGTTTTTATACTGCAGGTGCTTTTAAGTAAGGTTATTTTAGTTGAAAACTTTGAAAACTTTGGCCTAAAAATGATTGACTAAAAGTATAACAACACAGACCAAAAAAATAAAAATAAATCTTATTTAGCAAAATAAAAAAAATTAACATCACATCACATCATATTATATATCATATCATATATCATATATCATATCATATCATATAAAACACACCCACTACAAGCCAAGTATACCACAAGTAAGAACACTTATTTAAACTTTTTATTTTTTAAGATTATCCCCATTAAAAGAGTACAAGTATCAATACTCAGACTTTTCTGTCAGTATAAGTCTACTAAAGTGTAATGTTCAGTATTTCTAAGAAGTATATTTTTTGTAAGTACACAAAAATAGACTAAAAAGTTTACAAAGAAGTGTACAAGCACACTCTGTGAACTATTTTGCAGTAATTATGCAGCAGTTTGCCAGTAACTTACTGTAGAATTATCTACTTCAGAAATGTATGAAATGCTTGCATGAGTCTGTTATTTAATAGGTTTTTTCTGTAAAGATGAAGACTAAAGCAGACATTCAAGCACACATTTCCACAAACAGCTGAATTCCGCTGAAGAAATTCATCACCTAGAGCTTGAGGGCACCTGCTTTGCGTGAAATGCTCTTAAACTTAAATCCTCAATTCTTGGAGCATTGGAACAAATCACCTCTTGATCTGCAGTCAGTCATACCAGATGAGAGATCAGAGATATATTACATAAATTAACTCCTACCATATTTTTGCAGTAAGGAGGCTCTAGTCCTGTTATATACCAGGGGTAAGACATTTTCTATTATTAACAAAGGTCTCTTTGGTGTCGTCTACATGAATTTAGCTTAAGGCTGCAGGCTACGAGCATGAGTAGGTACAAAGCAGTTGGGAAAGAGCGAAGCTGTGAGTTTAAAGTTGATAGTGAGTGGGTGTATGGATGCTGTGGCTTAAAAAGTTTGTGCTGAGCTCAAGCTGAACTTGAAGATGGCATATCTATAAGCTCCGAGTTGTTTAGAAGTCGTGAGCAGAAATCTGTGCTCCAAGCCAAAAGCAGCGCCTGGACTGCTGTGCTGATTTCCTCCTCCCTACAGAGCTTGTTTAAACCACCTCGAGGCTTTCAGATAGTCTGTCTTAGTCGGTTTAAATTTAAACGGTTGTTTTGTGTCGCCTTTTTCTAAATTATAGACCTTGTTTTTGAGACCTGTCCTTTAAACAGAAGCCTTGTTTGTTGGTGTTGCTTTGACACACTTGTCAGATATGGATTTCGTCTCGTCTCCAGAGACTAGAGATATCGTTTGATATGAATTGACCTGCCCTGTCAAAACTGTCTCAGAACAGCCGGACCCACGTGCCACAATACATTTTTAATTCCAGAACCTTCAACCTGCTCTTCTGGCCCCCCACGTGAGTTGAAAGCTGAGATGGAGCAAAGCACGGAAGGAAGGTTTGCCAACTTTAGTTAGAGCTTTGCTTAAGGGACAATTGGGATTTGCAATTGGAGTGGACGACAAAATATTAGCTTTAAGAGTTAGCGAGCCAGAACGAAGAGAGAATGGAAACCAGTCTAAATGGCCATTGGAGAGAATGAATGTGTAATTTGATAAGAGACAAAGGAAACGCAATTTTGACTATTTCCAGGCGCACTTAAGATGCAAATAAGGGTTTGTTAGGAATGTTGCCGGGTATTTGCAAGCTAATCTAGAAAAAAACGAATGAAGAAATAGTAAGCATAATAACAAATCCACATGTTTTATTGGTCTCAGTCTGAAAAGGTTTCAGATCAGATTTCACCTTTTTGTACGAGGGCTGCGAGGTGACACTAGCAGCCATTATGTCAAAAAGAGAATTGCACAAAATAGGACGTTGTTCATGCGTTGTTGACCTTTAAGGTAATTTTGCCCCATTTGGCCACAGGCACATCATAACATGCCATGGCAGTCATTTCTGCCAGCGCGTCTTCGCTTGTCAATCTATCAAACTGTCCACCATTTGACAGTAGGGAGGAAGGCAGGTAAGTTGTCATAATGGCATTGGAGCAGCACGGCTAATGAGATCATGACACACGAACGCTAACAAGATTAGCGATTACCACACTACCTCATGCCAAGCTGAATTTTTTCTCAGCTTTCAAATCAAATCTCCTCCAACCACCTGCTGTACATAACAATGTGTGTCTATGATGGTTTATGATACTGCTTGTTTTATTATTTATTTGGAGACGAGGACTGAAATCGAGGGATTATTTTCATGTCTTCAGCCTGAGGGGAATGTAAATTGGGCAGTTAAATTATTATACAGTATGAAAAACGAGTTTCAGAACAGAAATGATACATGCACACTAGAACGAATCTGAATAGTAATATCATTTTACCAACTAAATGTAATTCAAAGACCGAATGAGGTGCAAACTGTAAGAGTTTGTGGCGCTTTAAAACTGCTTTTACGTCGTTTATACAGTATGAAGCCAGAAATTAAGTAGAATAAAGTCTAATGTACATTGAGTTTATGTGTGCTTCTCCTGTTGGGCAACCACAAACATCATTATACTAATGCAATCCTTTTCGATTACGTTCTTAACATCACGTTGTGTCGAGTATTTTTTAAGCTGTATGGTTCAACAACCCTTTGGCTCATAAAGTCCTACTGTAAGTCCACATTAGCACCCATAGCCATCATGTTAGTAGTTAAAGGGATAGTTTACAAATTTTTTTTTTATATATCGCTTAAAACATGTTTATGAGTCTTTCTTCTGCAGAACACAAAAGAAGATGTTTTGAAGAAGTTTCTCAGTGTTTTTGTGTCCATGCAGTGGAAGTCAAATGTGTTGTTTGGTTACCAACGTTCTTCAAAATATCTTTTGTGTTCTGCAGACGATAGAAAGTCATACAGGTTTGGAATAATTCAATCATTTTCATTTTAGGGTGAACTGTCCCTTTAACCCTGCACTATTTTTCTGTTAAGCTGCTTTGGAACAATGCTCATTGTGAAAAGCACTATATAAATAAAATTGAATTGAATTGAACTATTCTAATAAACGTGTACCCTCTGCAGTCTGCACGATCTCCTCTGAACTGTGCGCATTGCGCACCAGCCCGCTAACTCCATGTGAGCGTTCAGAGAATGAATGAATGGCAGTGCGTGAGAGTGGATCGCAGCAGGACATGAAGAGGCTGTTGAGAAGATGACTTGAAGTCGAGCAAGGCAGGGGTGGGGGGATAGTGTGGGAGTGAGAGGAAGTAAGATATTTCAGTACTGTATATTACTGACATGTTTGGCAACGGGTTGTCACAGCAAATTATGACATTGTTGGCACTTGAAGCCAAACTGCTTAGATAAACAAAGTGCTTAAATGGGATTTGGACTCCTGTCAAAAAACATGCTGGGGATGACGGTTCTTCAGATACTTTAATTGTCTATCTATCTATCCATCCATCCATCCATCCATCCATCTATCTTTCCTCTTATCATGTTCCTCTTTATTCACATCAGATCAGTGGTCCTGATGAGAAGCTGTTTAGAAATCTTTCACTGAGACACTGATGGATTACCAGAGAAGAAAGAGAGCAGTCTGCATCACGTTTTCCTGTGAGCTTCAAAAAGCATGCACGGTATCACAGGTATCACAGATTTTTCACATATCTCTCTGTGCCATCACTAATTCAGATATCTCACTATGCCAGAATGCAGAACATTAAAGTTGAGATTATTCAAAAACAACACAGCAAGGGGGGCAAGGGTGAGAAAGAAACAGGAAGAGGTGGAAAAGGTTAACGGCATGCATACATGAGTATATTAATACTTAATGAGCGTGCACAGGTTAAAGAGGAGGTGGCACGAGCACAAAAAAAGCAAAGAAAGAAAACAGAAATGTTAAGTGGTATGCAGAAAGAAGAACTTTGTTAAGTCCGAACAAATACAAGCAACCAAACAGCATGAAAGAGTTAACAACGGATTGCCTAATTAACAGAGAGAGACAAGGGTGGGAGGGGTTAGGAAGGAGAGGGACAAACAAATAAAGGAAATACCAGGACATTCATTCCTACAATAGAGTTTAAAATGGCAATACAATGAAGTTGCAGGATAGGATTAGTAAATAAGATTTTTTCCTCTTACCTGTGATTGTGTGAGTGTAAAGGACTCCCTCATAAACAAGTGAATTCCAAAGCACAGGGCTCTGCACTAACAGGTGGTGCAGGAGAAAGAGATAGAGAAAGGGAGAGAGAAAGAGAAGAGGAGAAGGGAGGGGTAGGGAGAGCGGGTGAGAGAGAGAGAGAGAGAGAGAGAGAGAGAGAGAGAGAGAGAGAGAGAAGAGAAGAGAAGAGGCAGAGATGGAGAGGAGTGAGGGTTTAGCATAACATCAAAGAATCTATAGGATTACACGTGCAGAAATGGGAGGAATAATACATTCAAATGCGAAACAGAAGATGTTTTTAATCTTTTAACAACATAATTAATTCAGTTCTGTTTATTGTAATGTAATTTGGGCTTCCAGGGATCTCTCTCTCTCTCTCTCTCTCTCTCTCTCTCTCTCTCTCTCACTTTCTCATCGTTCTGTGCAATTTGTGCAATATTGTTTTGATGTCGATGCATTTATCTTTACTGTCTACATCAATAAACAAAGCTTCTTAATCAGTGACTGTGTTACAAGTTTGGCTACATCTGTGAGACCAAATGTTTCACATCCAGACAGTTATAATGAAACATGTCAAAAACTGATTTGTAAGAACATTATAGGTGTTCTTCTAGTAATAGAAAAAGGGAAATAATCATAAATCAGTTCAATCTAATAAAGTTAACAGGTTTGTGTGGAGATAGCAGATAGAAAATATAATAAGTCTGGAAGGAAATCAGTGCAAGTGAGATGTTCTTACTGATGTAGTGAAACAAAACAGTGTGTGTAAGAAAGAAGGATTAAGATTCCTTTCTCTACACATGAATTTACATGTTTTATTTGTATTTGAGTGTTTATACGCATTTATAAATGTACTTTGTATGTGAAGCAAATGCAGTGTGTGTGTGTGTTTTTGTGTGTTTCAAATATTTATCTTGTTAGCTGTGGTCCGTGCGTTATGCTGCTGTGGTACGTGATCTCTTCACAGCACTACAGATACATGTGCCAAAGGCAGCATCTGTCTCTCTCCCTCCATATAATTTGCTCTAATGATGCCTAATGATACATACGTGAGAACACACACACACACACACACACACTTGTGGAATACAATATCAGATCGTGTTTGAACACGCACAATCACACATACACCAGATCACTATAAAAAACACTTCCACACACACTAGAACATGAGAACACACTAAAACACACAATATCAGATTTGTGCACAACATCAGAATTCTCAAAATCACTGATGTGTACACACACACAGAAATTATATTTAAAAAGTGAAGAACTAATCTATCTTTCTTATTCTCTCCCTGTCTCTCTCTCTCTCTAACTCTCTCCCTCTGTAGGATTAAAATTGTCTCTAGCACGAACCGGTTTTCCTCTTTAAAAATCTCTTCTTGATTCTTCCTTTTTCTAGGCATTCCATCATCTCTCTTCCCACACACTCCCACTCCTGCCTATCCATCTCTTCCCAGAGGATGTTTTCATTTGTTTAGATGAATATTCCTCTCTGCTTTTTTTGTATTTTTCTGTATTTTATTTCTTCTCATCACCTTGGCCCCTCCGTCTCTTTGGCAGGTTGGAAGCGTAATATATTGGCTGCTTATTAAATCACTCGTGTTGTTCCCCCTCATCATACGACTCTTTTTAGGGCCGTATCATGCTGATCAGAGAGCTCTGCATCCCAGATGTAATGAAAGCGAAGCGCCTGGCAGATAGAAGTAGAGATAGCGCACAGTGAAGAAAGCCTAATACCACACATACAGGCATCGGTGCGCCAATTAACCAGCCCTGCAGCCTCAGTACGCATCTGAAAGTGCTCGGATATCTAATTGAAGAGCCGTAATTCTTATCATTTAATGTAAGGTGAACGGGTCAAGTTGCAGCATTGTGGTGGCAAAGCTTGGGGTGGTTTGTTGATTGTAGAGGATTGGAACTTGTATTAGGAAGAATCAAACAGGTTATGAGATCAAAAGCCAGCGGCTTTGGTTGCCTGGGATTGGCATTGCGGCGGTCGTGATTCATATTTCATAACGTGAGCGGATATTACATGATTGTTATCACAGGAGAGCATCACAGGATTGTTGTTATCATTAACCCTCAGATGTCTTGAAGAGTTGACAGATTTTATAAGGTGTTTTAATCATTTAAAATTAACTGTAATTTTATGGAATTTTAATTTACAGAATATTTATGTATTTTTGGAATGCTACAAAAAATGACACGCTGATGTAAAATAACATGAATTTTATTATACATAATATACATTATTTCACGTTTTGTTCTTGCTGCTCCAGCTGCTGGAATATAATTTTTTTTACAGTGAATGGTACATCTGTCCACTATAGTGGTCACACTGCGATAAAAAAAATCCATTTACCAGCTCTGCTGTGCCTACTAGAATCTGTAATAAAATATTATCTTCATCAAGGACATTTTAATTAAACTTAAATGCTTATATATATATTTAATAAATGTAAGTAATTAACAGTTGAGTCACACAATAAGGATGTGTGTGTGTGGAGTGTGATAGAGCGGGATGAGTGTATCCGCCTTCCTTCAGTCCATCAAATGTTCATCCGATTTCATCTGTAATATTTTCTAATAGGTGGGAGATTATAACTCTAACAATCGTTGTACTTTATGGTTTTAAAAGAACAATGTGGAGATTTTAGCTAGTGGTGAAGTTGCGAATTGCAACCAATGGCTCGCTCCACCTCTTGGCCCTCTCTTTCGAAGCACTGCAGTGGCTGACAAGGACAAATATGTCGATATGTTTTTGCTTATTGGCTAAAGGACTTACGAAAAGCGCTCTTTGGAGCAGTTCAGTCCATTTAGGATAGAAACAACATGGCGAATTCCATGTAAGGGGTATGTAAAAAGAAATAGCTCATTCTAACGTAAAAAAACATTATAGGTGCTCTGATAACAAAGTTATGTATATTACATTGCATTTCTGCCAATAGATCCTCCTAAATATTACACATTGCACATTTAAGAGGCATATTTTGCTTACCTGCAATGCCAGTACATCATTTTGAAAAAAGGGAATAAGCATATTGTTGTTTGGAAGGAGAAAAATGAACATTGATTTAATAAATTATGCATCTGGAGGGTTTGAAATGGAACAACAAACAAAGCACTCAGCAACAACGTGTTTGTTTTAGAGCTGCTGTAAGGTGGTTGAAATTTACAAAATGTCTCACAGTTTGAATTGGACACATGGGATTAGGGATTGTGTTTGTTTTCCTGTTGTTATTTTGTTGCACAATAGGCAACAAATGCTTTGTACCATTGTTGATTTGCACGTGTATTAAAAAGATAAAATTTGACTCTTACAAGGGAATTGTCATAAGAAAAAAATCCACTGGCCTTTTTAGAAAACTAGATTAACCGCCTTTAAGGCAAAAATTGTGCCAGTGTGTGAAATTGTAATTCTGTACTCTTGTAAAATCATGTTTTAGTTGAGCAGACTAATGAACTAGAAACAAATGTGCTACATAAATCATTTCTGTGATAATTTGGCATCTCACGCTTTCAAATTCAAATGAGTTTGCTGTATGAGCTTTCAAATGGAACTGTTCCCAAAACAGATTTTGTTTGGAGATTTTTATAGACACAGCTCAGGGAAAAGCAATATTAGAGAGATACGTTTTCTTTACAGTGACATTGACATTGACACTATTAGACATCAAAGCAATGATGTCACATTCCTGACCTGACTGTCACCATGGTAATGAGTTGCGGCACAACATTACCAAATGTTGCTCAAGTGCGTGACATTCACATCACTTTCTCACTTATGTCTTTGTCAAAAGGAGCTAAAATGAGATTGAATTACATTCATGTATACCTGACTTCTTTTGTCAGAGAGGAAAGCAAATTGAAATCACTTGCATCGCAAACAGGTGGGGCAGTTGTTGATCCGTGGAGGAGGGGGAGAAGCACGAGGGTCTAAGAGTGGAGCATGTTAATGTGTATGAAATTAAAACTGGATTGTTATCGTCTCAATTAATTAAAGCCATTGGTGTCTAATAAAGGGCTGAGTGTCATTATTCCAGCCTAGCAGAATTACCCGGCACATTTCTCTGCGAGCGAAAAGAAAACAATTCAGAGGTGGTGACAAAAAAAGTAATATACAGATAATTGGTTTGGTATAAACAACATGTAAGATAAAGCCCCAAGAAAAGAGCAATGAGGTTAACAGAAAACAGGAAGGAGAATGGAATGACTAAGTGGCATTTAAGCACAAAGTATTAACAAATGTATCTTGTGCATATTTTTTATTTCATAGTTGACATTGTCATACATTGGCATGAGCTATAAAATATGCCCAGAAATATGGGCATATGGCAATCTTTTTATGTTGCATTAATAGTGTCTGAAATATATAATCCTTCCCATAAAACACAGAACATTTTGGATTTATTGGTTATAAGGGAAATTATGTAGACTGTTTTAAAGCAACAACATAACAAACATTACTGCGCATACACGCTTTTGTGGTCCAAACTTAACTTTTGCTACACGTCCATAAAGAATAGATAAATTATTAATAATCTGAAGCAAAGATTGCATAGGTAAATTACATTAGCTAGCAAATTGGTGTAGCCAGTTTTATTTTGGGTTACCAGTAGAAGAACCGTTACTTGACTAAACTTAAATGGCACAAAGTTACACGACACATTCAACAAATTGTTGATTTAATAAAATTAATAAACAATACAATTCAACAAACTGTTTATTAAAAACAATTATTATACTATAAAATATGAATATAAATTAATATTAATATAAATTAATTGTGCAGAAAGGGTTAGATCCTGTCAAATCTACTGATGTCCAAACACCCACCACACACAAACACACTCTGTGACATGACTGCTGACCCAAGAGGTCTCATGCATGAAAACTCACACACACTCTTTCACACCAGCTCCACATTCTTACTGAGACAGCGGGGGCTGGCCAGATGTTCAAACCAATGACACACACTTGCACATCTGCATAGCTGTCAGTGGAGCAGTTTCTGACTCCATACACACTGCTCCCATCCATCCTCGCCTACACACGCATCCACACAACGGCACGCATGCACCATGAGGAAAGGTGGTCTATAGTCTCTGTGGTCTCTTTTGGAATTTCCAAAGGCTTGTTGCTAGGCAACAAGAGGAGCATCTCCACCAGTGCCGATGCGAGAAAGGGAAATAGATAGAGAGATTGGACGGGGGAACAATACTTTAAATATAATTTAAAAACTTCTCCATAAAGTTCCTTTTATAAAGCCCTGTTACTTTTATATCTGTTATATAAATATGATTCTTATCATTTTGTTTATCATATGTCATCCATCATGAAGCAATTCTAGTGTAAAATTAAATAAAACTACACATCTCAGTTCAGTTATGAGCATATAACTCATCCTGAATTCATTTAGCAATAGACCATTAAATGGCTCCTGTCATAAAATGCTGTGTCCTTTAATAAACCAAATGATTTTCAAACTTGCATACAAAAATGAAGACATTTATTATTTTTGCTTTAACAGTTGTGTCCATGTTCATGTTTGCTCTGTTGAAGAAAGGAAATGAACACAGGGTGATGCTGCAGCATGTCTGTGGGGAACATAAATGGATTATGTTGTGTTACAAGCAAAGTGCAGGGAGGATATTTTGAGCAAACGTGCAATGTTATATACTTTTTTCACAAACTGCTTCTTGTAAATTGTGCTCTCTTTCCTGACAGGTTATACTGTAAACAAAGTGCTTCTATTGGTAAGCTGTTAGCCTGCTGTGACTGTACTCCACATGCTTAACCTTCAGATGCCGATAACATTCATCGCACGTTTGGAAAGAGAAAAAGGGCAGTGAGTTAAAGACTTGTAAACCTTGAATGATTCCCCTGGCCTGCTAACTGATTAAGTTTTAATCTTATGGGTTGGTTCTGTGTGCATATCTCTACGTGCTGAATTAGCCCAATAGGATTCATAAAACATTTATAGAGTAAATTTCAAAGTGCCCACATTGCTTATCATGGTCAAACTATTTTCAAAATACTTTGGTTTTGAATATGCAGTTCCTACAGATTTAATATTATGTAACCAGAACAGTGCATCCTAGAAGATACATTGTTCCTTTATGTTTTACCCTTATTTCACAATTTCTAGATCATATGAATACGATGACTTATACAATATAAAGTATCTGTTCATTCGTTGCACGACGAGCTATAAAGTTGTTTTTGTTCCACTTCACCTTCCAAAGGGACAAATAAAAAATATTACTATATACTGTATGTTTTTCAGGGTGCTATTAAACGAGATACAGGTGCTTCTAGATAATCTTCAGTGCAAATCCTTATCATATATTCAGCTCTTAGTGTTTTCTTGATCTCGTTCTCTCAAAATGAGATCCAGTTCCAGCAGGCTTTCAAGTGAAGTCATGACAGATTGTTTCCTAGGTTGTATTTTAAGTGTTGGACACAATAGACTAGCAGACTGTGCAGATCTAGCAGTAAACATGAGCTAGGCTATATAGACCTTGGTATATGCACTATACACAAATGTAAGCCATACCTTTTACAAATTCAAAAGGATTCAACTGTAATTGCTCTTACTGCCCTTATTTCTCATGAGGAAGAGATCTGGATGCACATTTTGGTGAAGCATTTTATTTTATTAAGATTTTCAATTGTGCTTCAGGTGCATGTGGATGGAGAATATTAAAGAAACATCATATCAATGGTTTAATAAAATCTTTATTAAACGAACTTTAAAATGCACCCTTAAAACACCCTTAAAAGCACCCAAGCACATCAGTTCCTCTAGACAGGTGCGCGCCCTGCAGGGCCCAGCACATTCACAAAAGTGGTGCTCGTGACCCAAAGCATCTTTACTCAACCTCAACCCACTCATTTCATCCGAACCCTGAGGCTGAGGATCATGACTGCCGTAGCCCACTGCCCATTTCTCGCAGGGACATCCGTGGTCGGTTGCCAGTTATAGCCGTCCGATTGAAACTGTGAAGACGCGAACATTAAATAAATATTTAAAAAAAAACATTTTAAAGCACGAACTGGCTCTTCACACACCTCTTCAGTGTCACTCTTTGCTTTTCTTTTCAGCGTTCTGGAGTTTTTCCACTATTTTTCTCTCGTGTCCGGCGGGGTTGTGCCTGTTCGTGTTGCTACTCGCCTCCTTCTTCGTTCTGCCTTTGCGACTGGCGCCCTCTACAGTTCACACAGCAAAAACACGCCAGATACGTTCCTTACCAAATAAGGCACAATTCTGGAAAAATATCAACTTTATGATCAAATATTTTTTTAAGAAAATAAAGCATATTACAACTTACCGGTATATCGGTCTGTTAGGTTGTAATACTCGTATTCATCATAATATTGGTCCTCAAATGTGGTAGGTTTAAGGTTTTTCACGTCAACGTGGTTACTCATTTTTACAGTTAAAAGGCAACAAATTGAAATAGAATAAAAGTTCCACACCAGGATAAACTAACAGTTTTTGAAAGCAGCGTAACTAAAAAGGCCTGGAAATAAGTAGGCGATGCTCGGCGGTCTCTCGATTCTTTAGCGTTGTTTATGTCTAGGCTCGTCTCTTTTTAAACAAGTCGCTCCGCCCTCGTTTTCTTCACCTCCCCACTTGTGCATCGGTCAACATGACCAGAAGTAAACGAAGGTTGCATCAGAAAGTTCATGTTTGATCAGTAGAACTCAACCATTGCCAGACAGGATGTCTTTCATATCAGATGGCCTTGTTTTTGTTATGGATTACACTTTTACATTCACTTGATAAAAATGTAAAAGGCAACTGTTTGTGTAATAAGTATGACAAAAATAGTATGTGTTTTTAATTATTATATTTCTCTAAAATGTCTGTAACATTCTGTATGTGTGTGATCTGATAAAGATTAGTTTAATATGTTAATGTTTCTCTAATGTTTACACCTGCCATTATGCTCGGACTTCTCAAGTCCTTCTGTGGATACCAAAACTAACCTGCTCCACATTTGTGTTCGGGGAAGATTTGTGCCTTGTTTCAATAGCCTTTTGCGAAAATGTCTGTTTTCTGCTTCTTTGTTTTCTTTATTTATTGGCGAATAAGTAAATTATTCATCTACCCCAAAACCATTATGCTTGTCCAAATCTGATTACTGTGTTGTGTATTTTGACTGACAGTGTTTTAATAAAATCTATAAAAGAGTATTGTCTTTGAATTCTGCCTATAGCAAACAGCAGAAGAAATGTGTCTTTTGTTTTTGTTGTAATGACATTGACTGTATTCTCTCTTGTGTTTTAATATGTAAATTCACATAATGATTTATTGCTTGTGTACAAAAACAGAGGCTTTGGCACTAGTACAACGAATATGTGTAATAAAACCTACTGACATATCACATGCTTGTGTAATGCAACCAAGCAAAATAAACTGCACTAAAGCAAACAGAATGCAATTTGCCATCTGTTGCTGGATTCCACATCATCTGCTGTAAATTCCAATCCGTTGTCCCTAATCTTCTAGCAAACACAACTTTTCCATAAATGCAAAGCCTCCCAGACTTAAATGTATGTAATAGCATTTGCAACAGACAGTTCCCATGCCATCTATTTTGCACAGTATGTGTGTATTAAATTCTGCTGGCAAAATGCACATGAGAGCTATTAAAAATGATAATAGAAGAAGATTAATACAATGAACATGTATAAAGTAGATTTTGTTTGTGCATGTGCATATAGTGTATGGTGTCTGTCTGACTTCTGTGAATATTTTTGAGCATTGTATACAGTAAGACTCCTGTGGTTTGTGTTAAACACCAGCTGTTGTAATTGCAGTGTACGTGTGCAGTCGACTCAGTTTTTCTCCTGTGCTCAAACATTCCATGGCGTGGTTCTGTGATGAGTGTGCATGAAGTACGTGAGACATGAGTGAGCTAAGCTTGTCCTTGGCAAGATATGAAAGAGATTAAACAGCCCTTCCACCTCCAAAGACATGAACAAAACTGAAGCAGTACATACTGTACAGACCGTGTCTCAATACAAACAGAAGTGTTTTAAGAGTTTTTCTGTTTGAGTACAAATAGCTCTTTCATTTCGAGTGCTTAATCCTTATTCATTAATAAAACTATAATTTTCTTTTTTAATCTCTTTCATATTTTCTCTTACTGTTTTCCTTGCACTCATTTCTTGGCTCTCAAAATCATATCATGTGAGAGTGAAGTGTTCTTTACAGAGCAAATATTTACAAAGTTCTTAGGTGGGCCAATGCTGTGCTTTCAGCTATGACAACATGATCTTTCTTTTTCTTTCATTCCTGCCCACCTGGCCTTCTGTGTGCTCTATAAACCACCACATACTACTGTCTGTCTGTTTTGTTTATTACACGGTTCTCAATGCTTCTCTGTTGAAAATTAACTTTACATTATCTCATCCTTTGTGTTCTTTGGACATATTAAAGTTCAGGTCTGAATGACCTTCTGGTATTTTTCTGGTAAATATTTCTTTAACAGGTGGTTATTCCCCCACATCAGCAAGAGAAACCTAGCAAGAGAACCACCCTTATGAAAAAAATATCATGGTTTAACTACAAATAAAATAAAAAAATCCACGGTTACAATAGTTAAGCCATGGTAAATATGAATTAACCACAGGGTAACCATAATCCAACCATGGTATTTGTATATGGTATCTGTCCAAAGAAACATGGATCATACTACACTTCTTTTACACAGTACAATAAAACTATGGTTAATTTTCGTAAGAGCTAATAAAATGTACATGTAATACTGTGATGATCATGACCACTGATGATGATCCTATCTTTTGTGGATAAATGCACCTTGTCATAACTGACAATATAAACCAACTAATATATTTTGGCAACAAATCACATTTACATAAATTGTATTTATTTGTGTATATATTATTACATTGTGTTAACGAGTTAAGCAAAGTGTGCAAACAGTCCTTACTACGAAGCTTTTCACTAGGTGTATCTAAAACCAATAACGCGTTTTAAAAGCTGCCATGTAGTTTGTCCCTTCAACGTCTCCGTACGAGGGCTAGCAGATAGGCTAACCAAAAATCGCAAAACGAAAACAAAAACAATCCCTAAAATTCATTAACGAGATCGAAAAGTGATACATAAATATTTTTGTTATGGGCAGTGTACTAATATAGAGGGCATATTTAAACGTTATCTACGAACAGTGTGGTTAAAGGTGAGATTCACGTTTTTCTGGTTTAGCAGTAACGTTACGGGCGTGGAGGCTGTTTGATAAGTGGCTTCTAGTCCATTGCAGTCTAATAATGTGCCTTATCTGGTAGATGCATTAGATTATTCGAATTGTTACATTATTTATATTATTAATTTACACACGAACTTTTAGTTAAAATCCCAGACATAAATCCAAAGCACTATTTGTTGTAATTCCATATTTGTTTGGTGTTTACTTGTTTGTTGTTGTCACAGGCACAATGGCTTTAGTATCTGCAGACACAAAAATCGCAGAGTTTCTCAATGAGCTACATCAACTTATAAAGCAAACTCAGGTGACCACTCTCTTTGGGTAATGTGGTATGGGAAACATACACTTTCTATACATTTATGCCCCATTGCTGTGTATCCTGTTTATACCATCATCTCTCAAAAAACAGGAGGAGCGGTCAAGGAGTGAACACAATCTTCTCAACATCCAGAAGACACATGAAAGGATGCAGACAGAAAATAAGAGTAAGACATGATTCCATGTTATGTCCTCCTCAATAAACATTAATATTCATATTATTAATTATGTCTCTGAAATTGAATCTTTCTCATACTTGTATCTCTTAATTTAATTCCATATAATTAATATAATTTTACCTTGGTCTACCTCCACAGCATCTCCATACTATCGGACAAAACTAAGGGGTCTTTACACTACTGCTAAAGCAGATGCTGAGGCTGAATGCAGGTATGTTACTGGGAATGTTGTAGCATTTATTGATGCAGCACCACTTTGTCTAACTGCAAAGATGCATTTTTTTATACCCAAGTCAGGTTGTTGTTTTCATATCAGCCATTTACCGCAACATACAGTTAAACTGAAGTTATATAGCTCCATCTTGTGGTAGTTTTGCCTCCGGCTCCCAAATGCATCAAACCCCCGAAGAGGACTAATTGAATGGGTTGTTGTTTTTTCTTGCTTAAAATATTGGGAAAGAATGGAAATAATCTGTATCCCTCCCGCAGTATACTTAGACGGGCGCTTGACAAGATTGCAGATATCAAATCCCTTTTGGAAGAAAGACGAATTGGTAAGTCTTGGATGGCATAATTTGTATGTTCATGCATTGGGACAATTTTGGAAGCTAACTGATCATTCCTGTCATTCTACAGCAGCCAGGATGGCAGGGGTGTACAGTGACACCGACCCCCCAAGAAAGACCATGCGTAGAGGTGTCCTCATGACCCTGTTGCAGCAGTCAGCTATGACCCTGCCTCTCTGGATTGGCAAACCTGGAGAGAGGTACTTTTCCTCTCTAGAGTTTTCTTGATTTTCTGTTCAGATTCATATTTCAGTTAATATTTCTCTGGCTCCTTCAGTCCTCCACCACTATGTGGTGCTATACCAGCAAGCAGTGACTATGTGGCTAAGCAGGGTGACAAGGTGGCGGCCCGTGTGAAGGCCGTGGACGGTGATGAACAGTGGATTCTCGCTGAAGTGGTCAGCTACAACCACTCCACCAACAAGTAATCTACCGACTGATTTTAGCAAAAGGGCCCCTGGCTCTAATGCTAATTTACTTCTAACTTTTTTATCAGATTGAAGGAGATTTTCTTTTAAATAGCATAGTTATAAATAATTGATGCGATGATTGTGGGTTTTTTTAGGTATGAAGTGGATGACATTGATGAAGAGGGTAAAGAGTAAGTACAGTTTCTGCTGCTAAGAAAAAACACTGATACCTCCATGTAGATAAAACCATACAATCAGAATGAGTAAAATTCATGAAAAACATGTTTGTTGTTCTTGTATCCAGGAGGCACACACTGAGTCGAAGGAGAATTATACCTCTCCCACAGTGGAAAGCAAACCCAGAGACTGACCCAGAGGCCCTGTTCAGTAAAGATCAATTGGTGCTGGCCCTCTATCCACAAACCACATGCTTTTACAGAGCCCTTATCCACACACCACCACACCGGGTGAGAGACACGAGGAGGAAAAGGAAGGATTGGTTGAAGAATGGAACCTTAGAAAATGGAACCTTAGAAAATAGCGATTGAATTAATATTTGTATTAGTACGTAGGGACAAGAAATTATAAGATAGACTAGTTATATAAGTAGATTAAGTATTTTCCTTATAATTATACAAATGTCACTTTCTTTCCAGCCGCAGGATGACTACTCTGTGCTGTTTGAAGATACATCTTATGCCGATGGCTATTCTCCACCTCTCAACGTTGCCCAGCGATATGTAGTGGCCTGCAAGGAGAACAAAAAGAAGTGACAGAAACACAAAATAGAGCCAATGAAAACAAAACAAAACAAAAAAAGAATATGGGACATTGTTTGCAAAGAGACTGATTGGTAATGTAAACTGCATTGTCATAGTGATTATGATAAGGGTTCAAATGTGAATTGAGAGCATCCAGTCTGTTTTATTGTACTTTTTGTGTCTTTCGCTGGTATGTTTTATACTGTATCATTTGGTATGATGTTCATGTGTATCATTGCAAGGAACCTCACTGCAGGTGAACTGTGCTAAAATAAAACATTCAAATATGAATGAAACTTACACAATTCAATATTATTTTTTTGAGGATCAAAAAGCAATATGGGTGAATTTGGGATTAATTTGATGTTACTTTGGGTTTAAATCGTATTAACAATTGTTTACATTTTGGTGTTTAACTCAATTAAAATCTTGGTGAAAATATCATAACATCATTAAAAGCGACCACTGTAAAAAAAAAAAACAGTTCAGCATAAATCGCCACCATAGTACCAACCTTCGTTTTATGACGTCACTCCGAGGCCGTGCTGTGTGCGCGCGCTTGAGAATGAGCGCGCGGAAGCGGATCATGGCTGAACGGGTGAGATCTCTCTACTGATGTTTAGTAACTTACACGTTTAAAGAGTTCTTGCCATTCCCATTGGTGTTGTTCACTTCACTACACTTATGAATGGTGTTTGTTAGAAAATATCTTCATGTCGTTACGCTGTAAATTAACAGTTCAACAGCGGATTGCTAATCTGGTGATTATTTTGATACCGCTTGTTTCGAATTTAACGTTACTCTCCCAACTGTTTCCATTTTGAAGTCATGTTTGACAAATTTATACTGGTGTTATCTCTCTAATGTGTTAAAACCCATTTGTACATTTCAGTATCCAGTTTATGAACGTTATTTGCGCGCGTGCAGCTATTAGAAACTAACTTCGATATTATGTTACAGTTAACGTTAGGTATACACCGAAAGAAACCCTAAGAGCGATAACAAGAAATATCCAAGACTTGTTATCAAATATAATGTTATAATATAACAAATATTATCAGTCAAATTCATCTTAAGTTTGTTTATTTTTGTGTGTGTTTTTGACCAACGAAGCACACTCAAATGTGAGTGTGGGGATGCGGAGGGTTGTAACCATAGACTGTATAAGGTTGTAACCATTGGGACTCTTAAAGGGATAGTTCACCCAAAAATAAAAATTCTGTCATTATTTACTCACCTTTGAGTTCTGTATATATTTCTTTGATTAAAAGAACTCATAGAAAGATATTTGGAAGAATGCTTAAAGTGGCCATAACTCAGGCATCTTTTAAAGCTGGGACCGCTCCATCTATCAGTTTCAAACGATCTCCAAATCCAGTGTTATGGCCACCATTTATATAACATTCCTCACCGAAATGCAGTGAACAAGCAAACATGGTGGAACTCTGTGCTCTCTCTCTCTCTCTGTTGCTCCAGCTTGGTTGATTAATTGAAATGGATGTTGAATTATTTACTATATCATACAGTATGTGTGGTGTTAACACAATATCGACAGCTATGTCATGGTTATTATCAATACCGGTATGCTGTGATACTCTTATTTTAGATATCAGACAGTGACGAGGTTGCTCTTGTATCAGACCCTCCAAAACAACGTCCCAAACGCAGACGTATTATCGACCCCTCATCCATCACAACAGTACCCGTCTACTCCAACAAGGTATGGGTTCTTCTTAAAGTCCTTAATGACCACAAACAATTTGAAATGCTGCAAGACTTTTCAATCTGCTGTCATTTGAAGAGTGTATGAGATGCCCTATTAGGTTCCACTGAACGTTACTTTCTTGTTTTATAGTTTAAGGATGTTTAGTCCTCGCTGGTGACCTGTCAAACATTTGAATATTGCTGTACTCACTTACGGTAAATCACTTTGTTATTATGCTTTAGGTGAACAGATCCTTAAATCTGAAGCCAGTGAACTTCAACCAAAACAGTCTTACAGGTAATGCAATTGTGCAAATGTAAATACATAATTTATAATCTATCCTTTGTGTAGCAATGCTTCTCATAAGTGTGGGTTATTTATTCCCAATAGACCCTTTTTCTACATATTTTTTTGATTGTTTCAACACCTCTGTAGGTTAAATCTAATGTCAGTTTTACTTTTTCTTTTGAAATGCTAGAGGAGGAAAAAGGTGGTCCTCTTTGGTCTCCTTCCCCATCCCAAACAGAGAAGCAGTCAACCAGCTTTCATCTAAGTGACTCAGAGGAGGAGCCTCAGCCACAACAGATTAAACCTCAGTAAGGAACTGGACTGGATATTGGCTCACCACGGAATATAAAAAAATCGTATTGGTTAATAATCTTACTTTTTTACCACAAATTTCTAGTTTAAAATATATTTTGAGTAAATATGAATTTTCAGAAATCATGTCCCATTTGCACTAACTACATTGTATCTATTGGTTTTATGCTTTATCAACCATTTTGTTCTCTAATCAAAATGTGCCTTAAAACAGGCTGTCAGAAATAATTGGTTGTATGGTTAATAATTTTTGTTTCTATTTTCTGTTATATTATGTCTTAAGCTGCAGTTTATATAATATATACTTCTATATACTTCTTCCTCATCTTCAGGGAAATTCTTCGCTCCCCCTCTCCACCCCCTCCACCATGCAGTCCACCAGTAAAACAGAGCACACAAGCAAACCGAAAAATCAAGTGAGTGTCATCATTAGAAATGATCTCTCAGTAACATTATCTGATGTCCTTTTTAGCATGGCCTCTCTCATACACTCTTCTATTTTAATGCTTTTATGTCAAACAATATTAGCTTTCAAGTAGGATAAATAATGAACAATATTAGAAGTGATAAAATGAAAAGATAGTAGGCCTAAAGATAAGAACAAGGTTTTGCCATTTTGTCTTTCTATCTCTTCTGTGCTGTCCTAGAGAAATCAACAGGAAATTGGATGCTATTGGCTCTCTTGTGTGTCTGTCGCCTGGGTATCAAGAACCTTTCGTTGAATATAGAAACTCTCCATCTCCCGTAAAATACTATGATGAAGATGATGACATCATCATCATTTCTGACACCAAACAAAAAAGACGCCCCCTCAATACTGAGGACAGAGACGTGGCACGAGAGATTTCACTAAAATTTCGTTGCCGAACAGAATTGCACAAAATCCCAATACTTTCTGTAAGTACATGTTTCTGTTTTTTTGCTGTATTTTTGCAGACGTTGAAGTATTTAAGCCTCCTGAGTCTTGATAGATGGGTGTTCTTACATTTATATGATTTTCAATTGCAGACAGCTCCTTTAAGTAAAGCTGTGGAACAGCTATCCATTAAACTTAATGTTCTGCCCAGCCAGATTTTGTTACTAAGGAGAGATGTTGATCTCCCGGTTCACTCCTCAGTCAGTGAGCTGGGACTTGGCATAGCTGACATCATTGGTAATAAAAAAATCTCTCCTCATTGAAGGTTTTCAAATGTGCATTCATGCTTTTATACTTCATAGAACTTTTCTAATAATTTTTTTTATCTCTGCTGCCTTTTCCAGACTGTGTAATAACAGAGAATACACAAGATACACAACAGAGTAAAGAATTTGATGTCATTACTCTACGACTTCAAGGCAAAGAGAAAGGATCTTCACAGGAGTATTCACTAAAAAAGGTGTGTTTGTCACTCTAGTTGCATGTTTGTCCTGTTTTATGTAGAGATTTTTATTACATTTACATTCATGCATTTGCATTTGGCATTATCCAAAGCAACTTACATTGCATTATACATTTGTTTCTGAGTATATGCAATCCCTGGGATCAAACCCATGACCTTGGCGTTGCTTCTAACTTTATTAAAAACGATGATGAAATGTAGTTATATTTTGCATCTTAAACATAAGTACTTACTGTTATTTCTATTAAAGACTGCTCCTCTAGGATCCATCCTGTCTCAGTATGTCTCTGATTTGACTGCCAGTGCTAGGCGGAAAGTTAAATTCCTCTTTGATGGGTCAAGGGTCACAGATAACCAGACTCCAGCTGAGCTGGACATGGAGGATGGTGATGTCATTGAAGTTTGGGCATAAATGCTTTAACTGCAGTGTTGTTTGGTGTACGTCCCAGCACCATGTTCTGTATGTAAAGTAATATTTGTACATGTCTAAAGAATGATTTCTGTGGTTTAGGATTTGGGATTGTATCCATCTTATTGCATGTGCTTAAATACAGACCACAGAAATGCTTTTTAGGTTGTATATACATTATATAAATTTGATGTCCTTTTGTAAAATTTGGATTTTTTTACATTGTTTACAAAAGCCAGATTTATTTAAGAAATTTTGGAATGTAGGCTATCCCATTGTTGACATGATTGAAATAAATCGAATAAACTGAGATTTTTTAACACAGCACTTCATTTATTGTCTGTGACCAAAATGTGGCAATAAATCAAAATCCTAGGTGTTAATCTTTATTTATGTAAATTGATGTTATCTCAGGCTATTGATCAGCTCAAACTATTAATCATTTCTTTACAAATAGCTCATGCTGATAAAGCACTACTGATTCATCAGAAAAAATAGCAAAAAAGGTTCAGATTCACTGCTAATGTTTGGAGTTTTTTTTAATGCTTGCTGAAGTAATGTATTAAATTATAAAGACCAAATTACTTGTAGACCATCCAAATTTAGACCATTGTCCCGGTGACAAATTTATGAACAATTATCAAAATATAAATTAAAAAATGTTTGTTCATGTGTTAAATATGTTTGTATCTTTAATTTGCGATACCAATTATTCTTTAAAAATGCTGCGATAACCACCCAGGACGAAATGTGTTGATTTGCGTCCGTGCGTGTGTGTATCACGTGACTGGACCGCGGAAGTACTGCGTCATACCAATATGGCGTCGTGCTGAGCTCGTAGATCGGCAACACAACTAAGTCGTTCCGCTGCACAGTTCATTTTTTAGAGCCCTACGCTGTAATTTGAAGATGTCCACACGGAAGGTAAGGTAAAGATAACACCCTGAGACGTCTTGCTCATTTAGAGGGATCCAAACAGCGTCCGGGTGAAGAACTTTGAGGACGCGCCTGCCTCCGCTTTGTATTTTCCAGGTAAACAACAACACAGACGATTACGCATTTACACGAGACTTTACACATACGTTTACAACACAAAATATTTTACATGGGCCACATTTATATAGCTTTAATTCAAATTTTGGGGCATTGCATAAATATATGAAACACCTGAAAGGTTGTTCCTTAGTTTTCTTGTTTAAATGATATTTTGCTTTTGTCAGTGACGAAATCACTGTGCGTGTTTTAAACAAACGTCACTGCGTGGTTTTGGCTTTTAATAACTAGAGAGGAGGCTTTAGAGAACGACCTTTGTGTTTTTGTTTATATGAATTTGTTTATATGACATATTGACTAACGTAACAGTCTCTATTCATGTCTCTACATAGACTAGTATTGGCCAACTGCAGTCACCAGACGATCAGTGATCAGTCAGCAGAAATAGGTTGGCTTTCAGCTGACACTCTTATCTGAGTTTAAAAAAAAACACAGATTGCAAAAAGTGGATGAAGATTATTTTGTCAAAACAGGTTTTGGGAGTGAATTTCATTCCTTGGTTAATGTAATATTTTGGTTTTAAATAAGCATATATCCAGATGTTCATGTGTTTTAACAATAACACAACTTTTTATAAACGTATCATAATTACTCTGTCTCATCCCTTTCCCCAGTCCTTGTATTCACATGACATTGTGGCTAGAATCATTTACATCACGTGCCTGGTCTCCTGTGCCTACTTCCTTCTTTGTGCGTCTGCCTTTTGAACGCAGGTTGCACTCCTCTAGAATTAAATTATAAGCGTACTTCATGCATTCTGTCCCAGTTGAGTCAGCTGTAGGTTAGTGCACTAGAACAAGGCATTTTTTGTCAGTGTGCCTAGTCTGATTTGCCTGTCAGTGGATAGTCTTACTCACACAGAAGTTGCATCCTTATGTTGTATCAAATTTTTATCTTCATATATACAATCTTCTTTCCAAAACATTTTGCTTCTGTTGCTTGAAAGATTTATCCTTTGCTTTATTTTCCTCTTCATCCTCCTCCTGAAGCAGTGATGACAGATGCATCTGCTGACACCACACCCTTCTTCTCTGATGAAAATGAGGAGGAGGGACCTACAAATAATGGGGTGGTGCCATCTCTACTGGAGGATGAGGAGTCTGCTAGTGGAGTGTCAGATAGGAGAGCTAAACTGACTGTGGCTGTACTGTCCTTTGTCAACCTGCTAAACTATATGGACAGATTCACTGTAGCAGGTAACCAGTGCCATCGATGTTTTGTAGAAGCTCAGTTCAAAGTGTTGGCAGTGATACTGAACCGAACATCACTGGCGTGTTACGAAAAAGCACAGAACAGAGACACACACCTGTAATTTAATTCTATTGTATTTATGTAGTGCTCTTTTTTACAATGTTGCATTGGTAAAACAGCTTTAAAAGAGAATAAATAGATATTTAACATGCATATTGAATAGAATATATAGAATTATTGCAAATGTTATTGTCCTCATAGAAGACATGTTTAAATAAGTGGGAATAGAACTGTTGTTGTTTTTCTGCAGTAAATGTACTGCATATTGACATGATTTGTAGAAAAGAATAATAAAATTGTGATAATATCTTCTGTAACAGGTGTACTTAATGATATAGAGCGTTTCTTCAGCATTAGTGATGGAAAATCAGGGCTGCTTCAGACAGGTGAGGATCTTTGTCCATATATATGGGATTCATGCTTGTTATGAGAAGATTTTATTGTTTTATTTGACCTTTTTCTTTTATTATATTTTCTCTGACTCTTTCTTCCTCCTCCTTAGCTTTTATTTGCAGTTACATGTTCCTGGCTCCTCTTTTCGGTTACCTCGGCGATAGGTATAACAGAAAGGTGATCATGTGTGTTGGTATTTTCTTCTGGTCTGTAGTGACACTGATTAGCTCCTACGTCGGCCAAAATGTAAGTTTTGCGCTAACCCCAAATGTATACAAAATTTACTCAAATGAATCACCTTTTTATTCAAACACCGTTTTACTCAAATACTCATCGTGTCTCTGCCATAGTTTCCAGTTTTTTACTCTTCTATTGCAGAAATGTTTTAAAGTGTGATTTGTAATGGTGAGAATTTTATTTTCAGTATTTCTGGGCCTTGTTGTTGACACGGGGGCTGGTGGGTGTGGGGGAGGCCAGTTACTCCACAATCGCTCCCACCATCATCGCTGATCTGTTCATCAAAGAGAGGAGGACCAACATGCTGACCATCTTTTACTTTGCCATTCCTGTGGGCAGGTGGGACTACACACACAAACACAAACAAAACCGATACCAAGCCGGTTGCTGTGTAAAGAAAATGGGATTGAATAGAATTTTCTTTTCTAGTGCTCTAGTATCCTTATTAACATCTGCTGTTTTCTTCCTTCAGTGGTCTGGGGTATATAGTGGGCTCAAAGGTGGCCTCTGTGGCTGGAGACTGGCACTGGGCTCTACGGGTACATCTACACCACCAGATATCTCACAGATTAGTTTTTATATCTTGCATCATACATGTGCGCATAATGTTTTGACCACTTATGACAGTTCTTTCTATCTGTCTTTTGATTTGTGTTTCTCTCTTAGGTGACCCCTGGTCTGGGGGTGCTGGCAGTGATCCTGCTGATGTTTGTGGTTCAGGAACCAAAGCGTGGGGCGATCGAAGCTCATCCAGAGCACACGCTGCACAGAACAAGCTGGATGGCAGACATGAAAGCACTCTGCAGGAAGTGAGTCATCGAGAGCTCATGTTGCCTTTGAAGCATCATTTATAAGTCATGCCTTTTGCCGCCAGTTTCAAGCAGGGACGTTGTAAATATCCGATATTGTTGCTGGAGCGAGGGTTTTTTCTTCAATAATTTTTTCTACAGATATTTTTAATCAGATGTCAGGGAGATTTAATTCATTATAGGGGGATTCACATCATGTAATATCACTGAGCAGTTTATCTTGTCATTAGTTGCATTGGCTGAATGTTGCTTCTTTCCTTTTTCTACCTTAAATATCCCTCTCTCTCTGTTTTTAGCCCAAGTTTTATTCTGTCCACGTTTGGCTTCACAGCTGTGGCCTTTGTGACAGGATGTTTGGCCCTGTGGGCCCCTGTATTTTTATTCCGAGCGGGTGTCTTCACTGGAGAGAAACAGCCATGTCTAAAGGACCCCTGTGACAACTCTGACAGGTAATCCTCAACTCAAACACACACAAACTCTCTTTAAGAACCTTTTGCACACTTACTAAGCAGTGAGTGTTTATACAATGTAGTCATAATATTCCTGTATTCTCCTGTAGCCTGATTTTTGGAGGCATCACAGTCGTGACCGGTATTCTGGGTGTGGCGAGTGGCGTGCAGGTCAGCAAGAAACTAAGGATAAAAACCTCACGAGCTGATCCGCTGGTGTGCGCGGCAGGACTCCTCCTCGCCGCTCCTTTTCTTTATCTGTCCATCATGTTTGCTCAGGCTAGCACAGTTGCCACATATGTAAGTCTTGCTCTTTTTCTGTATCTGTGTGTGACATATCCAGTACCTGACCTTATCTAAAAAGTCTTGACTAGCTATTTTTTCCCGGAAATGTTTGCAGTTATATACTGATACCACAGTCTCATTGCAGTGGTTGGATGTAGGGCAGCTTTTATGCTGACTGTTATGGTGGTTTTGATGATGACTAAAATGCATGTATGTGCGTGTTTGTTTTCTCGTCAGGTCTTTATATTCCTGGGCGAGACGTTCTTGTGTATGAACTGGGCCATAGTTGCAGACATTCTGTTGGTGGGTTTCCTTTTCCATTGAACTGTCTTCAGAAGACACACACAGAGACAACATTAGCAAAACACACCGCACAATCATTGTCTGAATGTGTCCCCCATTTTCTTTGTTTCCTCTCATTTTAGTATGTAGTGATCCCCACACGGCGCTCCACAGCAGAGGCCTTTCAGATCGTCCTCTCGCACCTGCTGGGTGATGCTGTCAGCCCTTACCTCATAGGAGTGGTATGTCTCTCTCTCTCTCTCTCTCTTTCTCTTACATACACAAGTTTTGAAAAGTTATCAGGATGGTAATTATTGTGTTGTCCCTGTTTCTTCCTCTATGCTTAGGTGTCAGACTCGATGAAGAAGTCAAACTCGTACATGTGGGATTTCCGTTCTCTTCAGATGTCACTCCTGTTGTGCTCCTACGTGGCAGTGGGGGGCGGAGCTTTCTTTCTGGCTACAGCCCTCTTCATCGAAAAGGACCGAGAACTGGCTGAGAATTATGTGCCCTCTGGTAGGTGATGATATCACTATCTCACTATCACTATCCCAGTGGTTTTGTTGCCTTTGTAATTTTAAGTTTAGCCATTGTCAAAGTAGATAAAGACCTTGACATGTAAGTCTATTATCCTGATGTGTGTTCTCTATCTTATTATTTTTTTTAGATGATGCACCAATTGTTGTTCCAAAGAGAGGCAGGTCCACTAAAGTTTCAGTGTCAAGTGTTTTAATTTGAGAAGACAAAAGGATTGAAGTGGTTCTCAAGACGGGGACCAGCACTGTGATCGGTTTAGCCAGACAGCGGTAGTGCCATCCACAGCCAATCCTGCAGCAGACAAATAATCACTGATTGGACAATCCCCACAATAGGGGAATTTTATAGTAATTTATTAAGCTTTATTTTTTGTTTATATCCTTAACACCAAACCATTGATTTGGAAGCATTTTAACTAACAAAAATGTATGAATGTTCTGCTTTTCACTCATTGGAAGTCGAAAGGCACACGGGAAACGTATGTTGGTGACACGGAAAATGGTTATATTTTGAGACATTATTTTACCTTTAATTGATATGTTTTAGATTTCAAACCATTTAAATTTTAATTTCAGAGAGGGTCTGAATGGATTTTTCAGATTGCTGTCTGTGAGGTCAAAGGTCAGTGAAACAGATCAGACTCCGTGGCTGTCCTCATGACAACTTATATAAACTGAAACCCAATGCACTGTCATAATACCAAACTATGACTGAAAACAAGCAGAATCTGTCTATGAGCCCTGTCTATGATCTGCCTTTACAACAGCTTGTCCTATTTGTTTTATTGCTTTTTTTTCATTTGAGCATTTTTAGGATCTTTTAAGAAGGAACCAAAAAACAAACACTAATGCTGTCATTACATGATTAAAATATTGGAATAACTGTTATTTTATTAATATTGTTAATTATATGTTTGTTGCAATGGCCTGGCTCCTGGTATGTTTTAAGAATATGCTCTTTAAACTGTCTAAAAAACCTTTAGGATTTTAGAAGGCAGTACATTGAGGTAGGCCACAAGATGTTGTTTGCTAATCTTATTTTGTAACTTTTTTTTAATATTAAATGACAAATTCGATCTAATTAGTGTCTTCTGTCATTTTCTCCTGTTGAAACGTGTTTTAAACTTCCTTATCCTTTCATACTTTTCCTAGATTCGCTTTTAAACAGGGCTTCGTCGGCTTAGTGTCTTCATCTTGCATGTTTTCGTTCACTTTTTCTCTCTGCAGTGGCACAAATGAAGATCAAAAGGTTTTCAGTTGCTGTGGTTTCCTGTTTGTAGGTGGGATATAGAGATGCAAAAGTTGTTTGGTAAATTTGCTCAGAAAATGTCTCGTGAATGAATTATGAAGCGCTTGAATCGAAACGATCGTTCTTCGAGCGGTGGAACATTCGTTGGATGTTGTTTCGCTCATGTGAGAATACACTTGTACCTGTATCGTTCCTGTAATTTGTGCTTGTTTGTGTAGGCAACAAAAACACCACAAAATGCCATGAGAGTGGGTGGCAAGATTGAGAAATTATGACTCACGGTCCGCCACCATGAAGCTCAGAGTTAAGGCAATTTAAACCAAGTTTAATTAAGAACTTAACTCTTTTCTTTGTGTAAATACCTGATTTGTATGAAACTTGTAAATTATTGATATTTTACATTTTGTTTGAAGAAGAAACATCATCAATTATGACTCTTGTTGATTTTTTAATGATTAAAACCTTGTTTCTAGACACCACAAAAGTGCTAGTTTTCATGTAAACCATTTTCAACCTAAAGTGTTTTAGTGACTTATTTTTTGTGTTGTCGCCTCTGTATGACAAATCCAATAATAAACAAAATATGCATGGTGACAGAAGACAGAAATGAATGATAAGTATATAAAGAGGGAGGTGAAATGAACAACAGAGCACCCACTTAGAAAGGCAAAAAGGGAAAAAAAGCTACTGAGTGGTGCAGGTGACGGAGCGACGCTTTCAGTCAGCCTATGAGAGGAGAGAAAGCAAATGCAGCGAGAGCAGAAACCCAAAAGTAGAGTTCTTTGCGGCAAAGGCCCTGTAGATCAGGACACATCTAAACGGCTCACATAAAATAGTAAAACTTAAAGAACTAGGTTTAGATTACTTAAGCAGATATGAACATATTAGAAGGCTGAAAATTGGGATTGCTCAAATTTGGGTTGGGGAATCTAGTAAGGAGGGGAGACTAGACCTGAGAAGCAAGAAAGGGCAAGCCGTGTAGGTGTCAGAATTAAAAAACATGATGGCACCCTCAGTGTGAGCAGTGAGTTAGGTGTGAGTTTACAGTCTGCAGTGTATGTGTGAACTGGTCTCCAGTGTGGTTATAGATTTCTGCTGAGCAGAAGCGTGTGGTGTCTTGACTTACTTGACTGCTGCTACTTATAGGGTAAGAAAGATTTTAAAATCTATTTGGTGTGATTCTCTGTGAAAATCTGTAGAATATGGTGTATGTCGAGTTTATATGATACGATGCGTAGTGTAGTGTTAAAGTAAACCATACAATGTCTTCGTGACCTTCAGAGACGAATCGCTTTTTATAAGCAGCCTTCCATTTTCTGTGCTTCTTGCAAGCAGCGTAACAAGTTGGTAATTTGCTTTTCATCTGCATTGGTAACCTTAAAATTAGTGACAGTGATTAGTGTTTTGTGTTAAAAATCAATCATATTAGTTTGCCATAGTAGTTATGTTTTTTCAATGTATTTCTTTAAATCTTTGTGTGTTTCTAGGGGTTTTTTCCCCATCTTTTTAAACATCTTGTGTTATTTGTAATTTACTAGTCGTTTGTAAGTGTACGTATTGTGAAAAGTAAAAAAAGTGCACTAAACTGACTTTATATTACACAATAAATGTTTATTTAGATGTTTTATTTACCGGCCCACTCTCTCTGGATTGACTGTTACATTTATGCTGGTTTGCTATTATGACAAGTTTGATTAAGATCACAGGGTCAAGATGTCTTGCAATGTCACACCACAAATGAAACCTTGTAACACCAATTAGGCCAATTACAGACCACTTACATCACTTCAGCAAACTGTGATATATTGTGCTTTACACATTGTAAAAAAAGTCAGATTAAACGAACATATCTTTAATTGTGTGTAATGTTTTTATCTACGGTATTTGTATAAAAAGTACTTGAAGGACTTAAATATCCTAATTTAACTAAGACATAGTCCTGACTTAAGCTAAACTTTGTCTGTGCATTGATGTTTTAAATTGTTTGCCATAATGTACAGCTTCGGGTGTTGAGCCCAACTTTTAAACTATTTAGACTTTGCACAAATGAGAGGAAATATTGGTAGGACCACCATGTGCTACGCTTTCAACGCTATAGATACACTAGAACTTGACAGGGGATTAAGGGAGGCCCAAGCCTCTCGTAATATGTTGTCTTTCTCATCTAACTGCAAAATACAGGAAATCCGTTTCCTGGCAGTAAATGCAACCACAGGCATTCACATACACACAAGGTGTGTGTGTGAAAACTTGCAAAGTGGATGATGCTGAGTGAAATCTCACAGATTGAGAATCTGGTAAATAAAAAACTAACACATCATCTAAAAAGTAACGGCTCAGAGTGTTCAAAAGAAATGCGCCGGAAGAAATGCGTGTTTACCGCGAAAATCACCAAAAGATCAATGCTGACGTTAACAGTGAAGTATCAGGAGATCTAGGTACACTGCAAAGCATAAGACGTTCAAATATTATCACTTGAAAATGACTCAAAAGATAATTTTCATCGAGTCAATATGAGTCAATATTAATACGTGTTATCTGGAAAAGCACAAGCTGGTCAAGCGCAGTGAGTGTAGCAGAGAATTGTTTTGCTTTACTGTCAAAGAGCTCCATGAGAAAGCATAGACCTTAGCAAACCATATTACATGTTTCACTTGCATATTTTTGCAATAAATTTGGTAAATGTATAAATGTTGTGTAACTGGCTTCACCGAACACAACCTGTTTGTTCATATACCGTTTCATTACTTGTGTGACAATCATTTTTCAGTTTCCTGCTTCAGAAAGTGCCTGTAATACATCCATCAATGAGATGTACTTGCTTTCTTCAGTTATGGACTCCACTGCACTGTTGTCTGTGGTTGGCGTGGCTGTCCTCCTGTCAATCATCTTTGTTTCCAGTCTTTGCATCGATTGCTGGCGAAGCAAACAACCAAGTAAGACAAAAGGGACATGACCCAAAAACATCCCCTGTCTGATATAAGAAACTGTTATTGTTTCATCTAAGCAGCATAATAAAAAAAAGTTTGACGGTAAATTTATAATTCAAATAAAAACATTGCATTTCTTCTACAGTATCCATCCATCAAAGGACCAGTGACTCCAGCCCGGAATACAACCCAAAGTAATAACATTATTACATTTCAATCACCAATGAAATACACCAGGGAGTGTATGAAAGTGTACTTTAAAAAATGTAATCTTTTGACGTGTCTCTCTTTTCATACAGTCCAGGTTTTGTGGTTCGGCATCCCCAGTCTACATGTAAAAAGACCTTTTATCTCTCTCAACATGCAACGTCTGGTTTATGTTCCATTAAATGCATTTATAGCTTCTTAAATGCAGTAAAGATAAAATTGTTCTCTCTCTCTCTCATCAGATGCACCCCATCCAGACCATCACAGAATCACCACTATACCTTACCACCTACCCAAGTAAGTTCCAACCCCTTTTTAAAAATGTAGATATAAATACAGACTTGATAGTACAGTGTGTTAATAGTCACTTTTCCCTCAGTTCTCTCAGTTCTCCATCAATGACTGCAGTAAAAATTCCCTCTTGTCCTCCCTCTGAGAGTGAGTTTCATTCCCTCCACATTTCATTCACACTCCATATTGATTGAATATTGCTTTTACATAAAGGAATAGGTCACTGAAATCAATAAAAATTCTGTCATTGTTTACTCACCCTCATGTCATTAAGCCTATCTGCTTTATGTTTGTTTCAAAAGCTGGAAGCCAAGCCAGTTACGTTAACCAACATGGTGAGAAAGAATTTATGTGAATACCAATTCAATGACACGTTTTATCTAGATATTATTCTTTGGTTTGAGTGACTTACAGGTGTGTGCGTGCGTGCGTGTGTTTCTAATTTAGAGAGTGAAGATGAGCCATACGTTCAGCCCCCAGGTGATTACATGTAAGAGCAAATCTATCTGATCCAAAATGAGTTACTCAAAACTATTACACACGTACATATAAGCAATTGTGGTGTTCGATCCATTTTACCTGAGACACCCACCTCAATACATATGAAACATGGGCTTTTCTCTTTTTCCTCAGAATTGTGATTCCAGATCCCCCGAACCGAACTGAAATTCCAAATCCCCCGAGCAGAGCATCCTCTCATAGTTCAGGTCAGACCGGATACTAGACATTTAAATAATGATATAAAAACAATGTCTAATAGTTTTTGGAAGAAGTTAAAACCCTTTGTTTTACTAATGAGCGTAACATTACAGTTTGTTACATTAAAACCGTATAGATTGTTATACAAACAAACAAAGAAAGTGAAGTTATTAGAAAGTTATTACACTCACTTTTTGTTTTTCCTCAAATGAGATAATTTCGATATGTTAACTTTGTAGGAGAAAATTACATAAACGTAGAAAACGAAGAACCGACTAAATCTCCATGTGACACACGTGGCGGGGGCAATGACTCGGACTCAGAAGCCGATTATGAAAATCTCAAAGACAACCTCGACATTGGAAAACAAATCCCTGGTAAATTTAAAATCTTTCTTCTAAGCTTACTTTTGCATATGTTTTTTTTTTTTTTTTGCATTTACTGCGGATAACGTGTGTTATAAAAGGTGCTGCGCAAGCAAAAAATGCGTAACAAGTTACCGCGAGAGTTTGCGGTAAAGTTACTTTGATTTCAAAGGCCGGTCGGTCTGCGCAGAACCACGAAAAGTCGGACTAACCAATTAACTACAAAAAAACCTCTTGAAAGAATGAAAATATGTATGACCCTATTTCTCCTGCTTCACAACAGCTCTGTCCTATGGCAGTATAAACAGCGATGACCGGGCCAGCTCTGATTACGTCAACACAGACCCTCATTTATTATAATCAAGGTACAACACTTTTACTGTCTATGCTCTTTAAACATGTCACACATTGTATCTCAGATTTCATAACGGAAGCTAGTCGTTCTCAAAGCATTTACTTTCTACATCAGATGCCCAGAAGAACCTGAGTTTCGGATGCTCCTGTGTTGGAATTTGGAGTAGCCTACTACACATCATGAACAAACAGAATCAATGTCATCTCAAAACAAAACTCTCCAACCCTTACAACAGAAATGCTGACGATACCTGAGAATGTTTTTAATAGTTTTTCTTTTTTGCTGTTTACATTGTACTGCATCCTGGCTTTTCCTTTCAATATGACTACACCACTTTGAATATGCCATGTATTATACAGCTTTGTCATAAATATTAGTAACTTTGTTTGGGACTGGTAACAATAAAGCATGATTTGCTGTCAAACTTGTGTGAACTATGGAATGTAGATGAAGTTGAACCGTTTAACATGTACCTATTAAATTCTAGAGAGGTTTTTTTAAGACATTTAATGCAGGATCTGCAGTATCAGATTAGGCTGGTCAGCACTGTGTGTGGAATTAAGACAAATCATTCAAGACACAACAAGTAGGGAGAGTTTAAAAATTTATTTATTTTTATACACTTTTTTTATTTTTTTGTTCTTTTTTTAACCATTTATTATTTACTTATTTAATAAGGGGGTTGAGGATAAAGGAAGAGGACATTGTATTTTTTTTATAAAAATGTCCCTCGCTCTTTCCATTTGAGTTTCTCTCCCCACACTTTCCCTCGGTCTGTTTTAAACACTATGTGTCCCGTCCACTCAAATTAAAAAGAACACAAAGAAAAAATAAAATGAGCACATTCAGTCTTGCCAGAGGTATGAATAAAAACAAAACTTTTCCATTCTTAGAACAGGTTTAGTATGTACATATGAGCGTGCGGTCACGCACACGAGTGTCCAGGTGGGGGCGCTCATTTGTCACACTGTGGTGATGGACTCTGTTCCAGTCTCAGTCATGCTGTCAGTTTCCAGGGTGGTATTGAAGCTGCTGTGAAGGGTGGGCCTGCACCTGCACTGATGGGAGCAGAGAAACAAAAAGGAGTTCAAATTTAATTCCGCTTGTGTATCTGTAAAGCCTAAAGTAAACTTGTCACATGAGATGTTCTTCGGTGCACTAAACTTACCCTGAGGTTGTGTGAGGAAGGCGTAGGGCTGGTGTCCCTGTTGGGGTGGAGGAGGTCCATGCTGAGGGCCAGAGCCCTGCTGATGTGGATGACCATGAAGCAGCATCACTTGTGGTGGGCCGTGACCTCCTGAGTGGTGAGGACCCGAGAGAGCACCTTGGACATGAGCCTGAGAAAATATTGATGTTAGCTGAAGAAACAATTAAATGAGTTTGTAATTAACTGTCTGAATATGAAAATTTGTGTTAAAAAAACAGTATTAGCTATTACCTGTGCAAGCTGTCCTATGGATTGGTAATGATGAGGCAGGGGCTGGTGTCCGGGCATGCTGTAGCCCTGAAGGGAATAGGAGGCCTGTGGGGAGCTGTGTCCCGGAGGCAGGTTAGGTGGGGTTGGTGCTGACAGCGGCCCAGAGTGGTACAGAGATTGAGGACCGGACTGACCAGACTATAAGAGACACAATCAATAGTTTACGGTTTCCTGTAGTTTAGTAACTTAACTGTTTTGGTACTGTTAAGCTAAAAGTTATTTTCATTCAGGGGAATGTACCTGTCCTGGACTGGGAGCGGGGTGTTGAGGGGGCGGCTGGCTGCCTGTGGGGGTGCTAGAGGGCTGAGGGTGGTGGATGGAACCAGAGTGATGAGAGAACGACTGTGGAGCTAAAAGAAAAACACCACAGCATTTAAAAAGCCTTCCATGACTCAAAAAGTCTCAAAGTTTCTCTCAACTTACCATACATCCCCTGCTGAGGAGCTGGTGGTCCTTCATTCTGGCCAGGATACTGGTGCCCAGGGGGACCCAGCGCCTGCGGGTGCCCTCCTGAACCCAACATGCGTGGTCCACCCTGGAGCATAGAATATACCTGGAGAGGAGATAGAGAAGTATATGCCAACGTTGACCATTTATAATATAAAGCTCATCCACCTTAAATGTACACTCGCTAGCATTTGTGCAAGTGTGCATGCATGTACCGGTCCAGGGTAATGCGTCATGGCTGGGATGACTTGGTTATACTGAACATATGGTGGAGGGTATGGAGATGCCACCAGAGGCGGACCAGCTGCTGATGCTGCGGCCTGCATCATAGGGGGCGCTGAAGAGCTGTGATCTGGACGAGGGTTCACCACAGAACCTGAGACAGGTAGAGAGTAATTGAGCATGTATGTGTATGTCTTGAGTGGTTAAGAGGTCTCTCATGTGTAGTGCAAACATTACCTTTAGCTCTTGGGTATTTTCCTTGACTCACTGCTGTCATGGGATACGGATACATCTGAGGTGGCTATAAAGAAACAAAAAAAGTATTAGTATTTTATTTATAAAAAAGATTTCCCTAAACTAACCATCAGATATCAGCAGGGCAAAGATCCCCTGTAGGATAGACACCTGTACAGAGTGACCCTGTAGCGAGACGTAGCTAAGGTATTGGGGGTTGTAGATGGTTCCCTGGCCTGGTTGGGGCTGTAGCAACACTGTGGGGCTGGGCGGAGTCGGCCGTGGCGGGGTGGGAGTGGCCGAAGGCTTCACCTGCATGAGACACATTAGGTTGGGTTACAAACGATGGTTTACACTTTCAACAGTAGTGTAAGAGATGCCAGACTTTGGGAAAGAGTGCTCTCACCATGTTAAGAGGGGCCTTGGTGGGGTTGAACTCTTTGGCATTGGGGTTCAGTGTAGATTTTTTCACTTGACTGAATATAAAAGCCATTTTTTATGAGTTAACAAATAGCAAATTAAACGTTAAGCTGACCAAGTCAAACACAGCCCAACAAATGTTCTACTCACTCAGCCATGCCCTCTGGTCTGTCCGATGTTTCCGTTTTGCCTTCCTCACTGCCCGGGGTCCTTGCAGGCTGGGGAGTCTCAGCCGATTGCCCGTCTGCAGCTGAAATTAGCATGGCAGGGCCAGACTGACCAGAGATGGCTGGTGGAGGAGTGGTGGTAGCCATCCCCTCTGCATTTGTCTCTCTATTTCTCTCCTCTGTTGGAATCTCTGGGGTTGTGGGTGGGGCCATTTTCAATTCTGTAGAAGTGACAGGGTCCGTTTGCGTGTTGTTGGAGGGGTTTGCTTGAGCAGAGGATGCGGGGGGCACGGTTGAAGTGTTGGGGCTGGAGTGGGTGGAGCTAGATGGAAGCTGAAACCACAGGGACACACTTCATTTTAACATTCTGGAAAAAGCCAAGTTGGGCTTTGAAAACAGATGGCGCTCTCATACTCACCCTAAAATCTTTACCGAACCTGCGAAGCTCCTCCATGTGCTGCGATCTCTGCTGGCCTGAATAGAAATAAGCAAAAATGATTAGTCACACGACATGCAAATAGCTTAAGTTTAAACATTTTAAAGTATGGGTCAGAATTACCTTTGCTGTTTTTTCCATCCTGGGGACTGGCTGGACTCTCCGTTCGTTCTTTAGACAGAATTTCATTCACTAAAAAGTGACAGGAAAAGAAAGATAGTTGGGCACATGTACAAACCACAAGCAGCAGGTAACCACTTAGGTTTATAATATCTCACCATCTACAGGGAACAGAGGGGTGGGGCCAGAGGGTTTGGGGAGCACAATGCTAGCTGAGGTATCCAGAAAGGGGACTGAAACAGGATCCTGGGAAGGAGCATCTGGTTTAGGGGAACGAGACACTGGAGAAAGACAGAAAGGAAGGCATGTTAATTGAGAAAAATAAGTTAATGTTACAAACAGTATTTTCCTTTTATCCTAACAGCAGCAACATTGAATTAAAATACTAAAAAACTACTTGACTGCTTATGGGATATAAGAATAATCTGCTTTCTTGCGTTGTCATGTATGCGTGTATTTAAACCTGTAGGAGATGAATGGGAGTTTGAGGGACGCAGGTTTCTGTTGGTCTGTCCAGGCCTTTGAGACTTGGGTGACATTCTGGATGACACTAAAAGAAACCAAAGAAATATACATTTTTGCGTGCCTGTTTGTGTTACTCGTAAATATAAGCGCGCACGCACACACGCACGCACGCACACACACACACTTACCTCCATTAACAGGCCGTCCGGCATCAGAAAGAGATTGCGGATGTGAGAGCGAATGTGGAAGTGTGTGAGGAGAGGGAGGGCTAGAGTGACCCGGCTCTGAAGGGCGGGGCTGAGTAGGTGGGCTGTTGGTAGAATATCCTCCTCTGACAGACAGAGGGCTATTCCTATCAGTGGGATGAATGGGCTGGCTGCTCCCAGAGGGGAGGGGCCTGGGGGAGGAGCTTGCAGGCCCAGGTCTATTTGTTCGATTGGGCAGGGTGGAAACGGCTCCTCCTCTTTCACCTCTTCCAGACACGCCCATCTCTCTGTCCCGTGCCCGCTGGGGTAAAGGAATGTATTTGCCCTCCCTAGAATAACCACAGACAGCAATATGCATTAGCATAACGATCCAAGTGTGACTAGTAAAGATATTAAGAAGACTGGTTAAAGAGAGAAAACGGGTCATGTGTCGAACCTGTTTCCAGTACTGGAGAAGCCAGGGCTATCTCTTCCTCTCTCCCTTTCTCCATCTCGGTCCCGCGTCACAGCACTGAATTTGTCTTCTTCGGTTTTTCCATCGTCGTTCTCCAACGCCACTCGGTGGCGATACTGTGAACTAGATTCAATCTCATTGGCCAATCGGGCAGCCCGAGCTTCTCGCTGTCTGAAGCCCTCCGAGCTGCCTCGCTCTAGAGCAACCCTAAGAGAGGAGAAATCATCATTTAATTCTCTCAACATAACACACACCGCTTACGTGTAGTATCATAAAAACTAACTTACGTGTACATGGAGAGACTGGAATCATAGGTGGACTTCACCCCATAGTTCTCTTCATTAAAGCGAAACATCTCACTGGCATCCCAGCCATTAGACTGACAGAGACAAGGGGACATGAAACAGGTTATGCTACCTGTATCTGAATTTGCAGACTGCACTAAATTAGAACCATGTACTGTACTTTTTTATACTAAGAAGTGTGTGGGTTGAACTTACAGCGTCTGCTTCTAGGTCGAAATTTTCTCCATTACTGTCACCTCCATCCCACCTCTGAAGGACTTTCTCTCTGTGGTCACCATTTACTCTTGTCGAACTGATCGCAGAGTCTGTAAAATTATCTTAAAAAGTACACAAAGCATTAAAAACAGACCACCCACAACCACAACATGCCTGACCATTCATAGTCACATACACACCTCGAATAGCGTAGTTGAGGTCCACATCCCTACAGGTCATAGTGACAAGGTCACTTGGGCCAAAGATCATAGTGTCTGTGATCTCTTCTCTCCTGGGGTGAGCAGGTGTACCGCCGCCACCGCCATCCCCCTCCTCATTTTTCACCTTGTGCACTGCATCCACTGCCAGTTCACACTAAACGCACACACACAGTGAGGTTAGATCATAACTAGATTTCAGGTTGTTTGCTAAAATATACCGATATGTCTTTGGTGTAAGATTTAGAAACCAAATTTAGTGCAGTTTGGATTGTAAAGATGAAGGCACTTTGTATTTTGTTATTCCACAGAAAAGATGACACAAGTATACTATAAAGTAATAATAATATCAAAGGAATAATCTACTTATTCTAGTTTTTGAGCTTTAGATCACTTTGCTAGATTTAAACACTGGTCCAGAGGCACTTCCGGTTTCAGTTTTGATGTATTTATTTGTTATTAACATTTTTTAAATCTTACATATATTATTAAGATATATAGATATTTTGAAACAGGAAACCAGCAGGGGTCTATTGAGTACTCCTAAAACATGGCATTGCAGTACAGTACTAGTTTTGGACAAAATGCTGCCCTGTTCTACATTCGTAAGTTGCTTTGGGCCCAAGTGTCTGCTGAATGACTACATGTAAATGTAATGTAAATGACAAACTCACACGGGAGCTTAAAGTCTTGAATATTCCCTCATACACACTACCATTCTTCACCATAACATCACATCTGGATCCCTGAATGAAGAAGAGCAAGTGAGAGAACAGTAAGAAATCATTAGTCAATTCATCATATTATGATATTACTAGTCAAAAAAGTACAACAGTTCAAGTGATTTCAAACCAGTTAATAATCTGAACTACAAAATTGCAATTACAGAACTATTTATTTATGACATAACTCACCACAACAGCTGTCAGAAAATGGAGCATCCGGGAATTGTTGTACACACCATCAAACACCTATACAAAATAAAAATCCTGTTAGATGCACTCAAAAACAATCTCTTTGAAAATAAAAAGTATTCCTGCAACTGTTTCTATCGTATATTTTCAATCTAAATAGATGTCTATAAGAACAAAGATTGGAATTACGTACAGGTGGAGAGGGTGAAGAAGTCTTCACTGAATTTCTGTTCCTAAAGGAAAAAATAAGTTATTTAACATAAAAAAATTTAATAAAAAGTTTAAATCGTTAAATCGCTTTTGTACAATAAGAAACTGTATTGTATTCGTTTTCTAGGCAGGCAGCTCCCGGGAAATGGCTCCGGTGCTCCTAATATTGCTCCCGTGTTACATGTGTATGCGGAGTGAAAACAATTGCAACACGCGTTTCATGTAACAAAAGGACAATCGTACACAAGTAACAAAATGACAATATCTGGATTGAATCATTTAACTTAATGTTACAAAAGATCATCAAGTAATCTAAATGTGTAAACAATGTCAACTGAACGCGTGTTTTAATTACGTCAGAACGCAAAGCGGGTTAGCGGCGCTGGCTAACACTACAACCTAACGCCGTATCGAAGACAAACAGCTTGACATTCATGGGCGCAAACGTACGCGATCGGTCCCCTCAACACAAGCAAAAAACCTGATTAGGAAAAAACGAGGTTTGTACTTTTTTGTCATATGCATCCCGGCTCTCCTTTGAAGTCGTCTTTCAAAAATGGCTCAAATTGAAAGTCAAACACTGCACACAATACCGAATCATATGGGTTCGAAAACAACAACAAAACACTGCTGATCCTTTTCCATGACCCGCCTCCGACAGTAGTTATAGGCTCATAAAGATAGCAATTATATAAAAGCTAAATTCTATTGGTGTACAATATTCTTTCTGGGCGGTAGTGTACTAGTCACGACAGCTTCGTGCATCATTGGCCCAAAAGCGTGTCGATCAAAAATGGTTTGCAACGATTGGCCGGTGATACTGCTAATTTAACAAAGCTCAATGCAATTGGCTTTTGTTAAGGGAAAAATGAAGTATGCGTCTGAACACGCCCACTTTGACCGGTAGGCCCCACTTTACATGCCAAGCCCCGGACTTTCTGAGAAGAGCACCCGACGTGCGATTACCTCCCCGGGATGGGTCTGTTAGAGTTATTCCCCGGAACTGATGAGGCCATGGAGCCTGACGTTCCATTGGATGTTTTGCGGCCGCCGGGTCCAGGCTGGTGTCACAAAGCAAAACGTGTTGATACAAATTATCGAACTTAACAAGTCTATGTATATTGAAGAATCTAGCCAATGTAACGTTATGCTAACTAGCACGTTAAGTATAAAACTTGCTAGCTTAAGGGGTGTGTGACAAACTTTAAATGCTAAAATCATATTTGATCCGAAATACACAATTAAAATGTGTGTGTGATTTATCTAAAAAGGATATCTAGCGATATTCAGAAGTGGTACTCACATTCTGTCGGCGAAAGGACATAACTAGCCGCCGAGTTGCCCGCTAAATTTCCCCTTGTTGCCTATGACAAGCTAGTAACTGGACTAGCCTGTCTACAGTCGTATTTTGTTATACCGCAGGGTTCTCAGATCCGCTCGATCCAGTTGTCTGTTACAGCCCAGTCCAGTTCAGTCTGTTATTGTTTTACGAATAAAACATGAAGAGAAAATAAGCCTTATTTTTCTATTAAATATGACACCGGCACCACGTCTCGCGAATTAGCCAGCGATCAACGCAGTGGTTTTTTCAACAATCCTCGACTGTCATTGGACCAGGTCGTGAAACGTAACGTGAAGACGCAACGGCGTACAAGATCCGCATCACGTCGACAGCCACACGCTCACAGACATGCTTCTAAAAAGAAGCGTTGTGTATGTGAATTTAATTCGTAAAAATCAAATGTCACTAAACATTATTAAGCAAACATAATGAATTAGTTACTTTCTTTACGCGACGAACCGTATGCATTTGCTGGTAAAAATGTTCGTCTCTTTTATTAGGGTTTGCTTTTTTTTGTTATTTTTCCACCCATGCATGCATATATATTGTTCTATAAAGGATGTCTTTACTATTTGCTTTAAATAAAAATAATTGAACACGACTGACTACGTTACCGCAAAGGCTTCCACTGAAACACAAATATATTTGGGAACACTTCTTAAATCATGATGTGATAATATGGATTATGATGTTTAGCACACTATGGATTTTAAAGTAATGTTCTATTCATGACCATACTGATAATGCCATTTATCATCCATCCATCCATCATTATACAAACACAACACAACAATTGTTTCAGTATAATTATATTATATCATATTATTATTATTATCATCATCATCATCATCATTAAATTCATTGTAGTACCTGAAACTAATTACACAGAGTGGGCAACACTGTCCACCTTAACACACGGTCCCAGCACAGACAGAGAGATAAAGAAGAGAGGAGAGAGAGAAAGGCACAATAAGAGGTTTAAATAAAGAATAAAATTAGCAAGAGAAGAACACAGAACAAACACAGAGAACAAATCGTACTGAATGATCTGTAGGATTAAGAAAAGAACAACTGAAGAAGCCAAGACAGGAGAGAAATAAATTAACTGGTAGATTACAGATGGAGGCACTCGACTGAATGGCAGGTGCAGAAAAAGACTGAGGCACAAAATCAAGAATGACTGGCACAAAACAAGAGGGAATGGCAATTAACAACACGAAAAGGCACAAGAAGAAAGGGACTCTTTTTTCCTTTTCAAAACGTTTTCCTGAAATCTGTGGAAAGCGAAGCAAAGTTGAACGAGACAGAAGTAGGAAACAGTGTTAGATTAGAGATATAAAAAGGCACAAAAAATGAGAGAAAACTGATCTTGGAGAACAAATATTATATGTCCATATAATAAACAACAAAAATAAAGGCATTTTGAAAATAAAATAATACTATTATTTGGACAATTATTAAATTCAAAATTATTATTAGCAGTTATTATTGTCATTATCGTACTCAACAACAATTTCTCTTTTAAATAAAGGGCATTCTCTCTTCCTGCTCTGGGCTCTAGCTTTAAAATCAATGCACCATTAAAACCAAATGCTGTGAAACTACAAGTAATGGCAGAATATAAAGAAAGAGAGCAAGAGAGAGCGAGAGCAGAGGATTCTTCCTGGCTCTGTATGTTGTGCTCTCATTCGTGGAGAGGAGCTGGGTAACAGATCAGGACTCTGAGGTAATAATGGAATCTATGGAGATGTTTAATATTGTAATTAACCTTAAGAAGTAATACTACTAGACTTTAAAAAACTGGGCTTTTTTGGCAATGGCTGAACATTTTAAAGCCCTGGACAATGCCTGCTATTCAACTATTCAACTGCAAAGTACAGCTGAAATGAACAGGAAGTTTTAAGTTATTACTTTGTGACATTCTTAGTTTGTCAGTGGCAGAACACAAACAAAACAAAATTAAACAGAACAACTTAAAATGCTCCAGTATATTAAGAGTGCTGGTGGGTAACAATCTCTGAAGTAAAACTATCCACTCACCTGAGGAAATAAAATATTAAAAACAACTCCTTTTGTATAAGTGCGATGGGCCGGGCAACACTATCAAATGAATAAGGGAGTCCGATACACTGTAACAATCTGAATTTGCCATGGGACTCACTTGTTCCTTCATTCATGAAACAAGTATCTAAAAACACAACACCAGTGTGGTACCATTCAATGGAACTGCAGTCTGAAGAACACTGGCGAAGCTCTCGTACCTTCCTATGTAGCAGCACCAGAGGAGGAACTGTCTTTAGCATTGACAAACATCGGAAAACAGATTATTAAAAGCAGATTTTCACAATCCACACTCAATTTACTTTAGTGTAGTACCGTTATTTAGTGTTTTAATGATGTACCGTCAATATCATATATGCTTATATTCATGGATGTCTCTCTCACATTCTCTCCATCTCTCTCTCTCTGTTCAATAGTGTTAATGACTCGATTCTGGAACACTCTCGGTCAGTTCTTCGGACAAAGGAAAAATACTGATTGTGAAAAACTCTCATCCTCCGTATCCAACCTCGTTCTGCTTAGAAGAAGGAGTACTGGTTGTCAATGGCTCTTGCTCTCCCTCCTTCCCTCTCTTCGCCCTCCACCCCTTCCAGTTGGAGGAGAGGTGGATCCCTATCGCGTTCCTCGCACTCTTCCGCCCCGCTGCTGGCTCCACCTCCTCCCGCGGCCTCCGTTTCGCTCCCTCGGTCCTGCGGTGGGGTTGGGGGCGGAGGGCGTCCGGGAGGCAGAGGCGGAGGTGGTGGCTGGGGAGGACTACGGGGTCTGCTGGTCAAGTCTGAGAGCAGAACGAAGAGAAAAAAGAGAAAGGAGGAGTGTCCAGTAGAGGAGGAGAGAGGAACGAGGTGGAGAAAGCACACAGAGTTAAACGTAAAAAAACAATGAATTGGGAGGTAAGAAGCAGTATTTGTTGTCAAATACAAAGAGACCAAAGAAATAAAGCTATGACACATGCTTGTAATGGAATCGGTCAACACATTGCGCACAGACTGTTTACACCCTGCCTCCACTAAACAGGCGTAGAGAGTCATCGATTGAGAAATCTCTGCTCAGTCAACACATAGGGACTCACTGAAAATGAGACCCCTCCTCACGTTTATATGGAGACAGAGCTAACTGTCCATAAAATGTGTGACGTTTAAAAGACTTCTGTTTTATGACTGACGCAGGCTATAGTGAGCGAATGTTCAATGAATGCGTTACCCCGTGACACACATTTCAAGATGGATGTGTGCAACTGAAACCCAGCTGTGAATGAGGAAGTTAAGCAGACAGATGTGCACTGACGTATGACCTGTCTCACCTACACAGGATTCTCTTTTTCTTCTTTTCTTATTCCTTACATCATCTGTTCCCTTTTTTAACTAACTTCATTATATTTACTAACCTAATTCTAGTATTTAACATGCACTTTTCATAGTCCAATCAATTCCCAACAGACACCTTTCTTCTCATTGACTATACTGTCATTTTGAAAACAAAATGGATTGTTTTTAAATGAGCCACTGTTCATTAAATTATATCCTAAAACCCACCTTCCTGAAATACTAGCATAAATTCTGGTAATTGGTAGTCAAAGTTTTGTGACTTAGTTAATCGTGACCATTTCCCACCATTTTTGTTTCTGTACCGTTCGCTATGACTTCTTTATGTATATATGACCTGTTATGACTTGCTTCCTTCTGCAAACCAGCATTGTTTTGTCACCACTACTTTTTCTGTCTCTCTTAGACCCTGTCTTGAATCTGGTCTCACTTACACACAGTCAGAGATGGGGGTTGATGGAGAGTCAGGGTGGCGCGTGGTGATGACATCACAGACTGTGGGGCGGCTGCCTGCCCTTTCCCGGCCTGCGAAGATGAGCCAACGACAAACAACAACAGAAACAGCCAATCAGAGCTTTGGTATGCACTATGGGGAAGGCCAGAGGCTGAAGCAGGACAAGAGGGAGGTAGGAAGGGGAGCAGAGGTATGAATTAGTGTGTGATCAAACTGAAATAAGGCAATGGTGAGAGGAAGAAAGAAAGGAAAATGAAGTTAAGAATGAGGTGGTGGAGAGATAAATGTTGAAAAATGATGCAGCACAAGTTAATGGAAAATAAAAAAAATGTTAACAATGAGATCAGTCAGAAGAGATCCAGGGGTCTGAGGAAAAATGGAAAGAAATGAGGGGTGATCTGAGCCGAGTAAAGTTTTGAAAGTTAAAGGAGGGGTTTGTAGGGATCATACATCGGGATGCACTCATGCACACACAGAAATCAAATTTGATAAAAATTGATAAAACTACAAAGCCATGCACAGGCAGCCAACAGCAGACTCTGGCAGCAGTGAAGGATGTGTGCACGAACAGTGCAGACACTTGCACAGTGTGTCCTTTCAATAGCATGCCATGACTAGTGACAGGAAGTGACCTCATACACAGGGTGAGCCCACATTTAGTCATATCTCTATGACAGGTGCAGACAACTCATGCGGTGACCATGTTGATTTTGATATGCACACATACACAAATACACATAATCTCACTCCAGATTCATCCCACTCACATGACACACATACAAACAAGCTCAGTGCCAAAGATCCGGGATTCAAAACCAAGACGATTAGTCTGTCAAGAACTAAAAGTCATCTTTTCATTTAACTGTTTGTCTTTTTTGAGAGGCCACTTGGATCTCCCCAAAACAAATGTTTGGCTGCAAATCGACAGTAACATTTATGTCTCTGTAGATTCATGTGTCTATATTAATCTAGTAAGTGTTTTTGCAACAATTAGTGTACAAAAATGTGGTACAGTTACATGTACTTTCTCCTTTTTTTGAGAATATTTTTATTTACGTCTGAGACATAAAGAATCTTAACATTATTTCAGTCAATCCATTATTTTCTGGGAGATGTAAGTGGCACCTGCAGTCAACACTGAGATCAGAATATTTTCAGAGAACTGCGGTCTAAGACGGAGGAGTTCCTCTACAGTTTTTCGCCACTAAAAACTCTCACCCTCAGAGGCATGCCCTTCGTTTCATACCTGGTTGCCGGATATTTGTGGACCCCACAAAGCTGATGAGGGTGACGTCAGAAGCCCCCCCAGATTCCAGGGGAATGGGGTGCACACGGAAATGCTCCAGCATGTCGAAAATGGACTGGAACCAAAGATGCTGCACACGACACTGTCCGTCCTCATTCAGAGAGAGACGTAAGTGCTGAGAGGACAAAGAGAGGTCAGAGCAGAAGCAAAAAGGTCAGAAATGGAGAGCAAATTAATGTATGCTGTATACTATCTAAACTGTTTTTATATATAAAGTAAAATATTAGTATAAATATTGATCTGACAAATTGCACACTTCTTTATTTTTTAGTTTTACCTTTGCCTTGCCCTGGAAGTTGAATGTGAGGACGTACTCCCCACGGCGCGTCTCACTTTGTCGGACGAGGAACACCCCATGGCTGGCCATGCCGCCCGCCAAAACCAGCTGAGCAGCCTTAAGACGGGACAGTGTGCCGTGAAACCACTGACACTCGCTCAGAGGATGTTCCACAGTTTCTGACACAGAACCTTCTGAGAACAAGAACGACCCTGTGGGGCACAGAAGCAATGTGAGGGAATGTGATTCTGTTTCTGTAGCTCAATTGGTAAAGCATACAGATTAAAGCATCTGAAATACAGAATATGTCAATATAAAATAAATAACTTGTCATTCCAAACTTGTATGACTTTCTTTCTTCTACAGAACACAGTGTTACAGCATTGTATGGACACAACAAAAACCACTGAGACATGTTGCAAAATATCTCCACATACGAGAAAGTCATATACAAGTTTAGAATGAGAAAGAAAAAAAATGACATTTTTCATTTTTGGGTAAACTATACCTTTAATTATGAGTCCGTTTCAAAATTCTGTGAATTTTTTACATTTTAAGTGTTCATTAAAACTCATTAAATGTTAATGGTTACCTGTTGCGTCAGGAGTTTCAGCAAATGGCGTGCCTAGACCTGCTCCACTCCCACCAAGTAGTCGATTGTCGGATTCGTCGAGAGGGGCACGGGGTGGTAACTCAGGAGGTAGAGGCTCCAACTGAGGAGAACCACCGACTCCACCATAGCACACTGGATTGACAACAAAAACACCTGATCATTTCTATTTACTATATACACAAACATTCACATCACATTTTGTTTTCTTAATCAAAACGATAATTTTTCTTCCTCACTGGTATTTTCAAGCTGGTTTGAAATAGAGTTATACACTCATTCAAAGATCTGCAAACATGTAAATGGGTGCGAGCACATGCCCCATTACACATGCTGTCCTGAATGCGGTTAACCACAGCACGGTGACATCATCCCCACACCACTTACCTTGAGACAGCCGGTCACTGAATTCCGGCGTTCCGCTGAGGTCAGTGAGAGCACTGCCACAAACCCCCTCGACATCCTCTTGCTCACTAATGGGAAGAGTTAAGAAGTACATTTGATGGGTTCCTGCTGAGTTTTTTTTATATAATTATGTGCTTTCACTTAAATAACCATGATCTACCTCAGACAAATGGCATTTCTGATGTCGCTAAGCCAAGCTCTCATCTGAACTGCATCTCTGGTCTCGATCACGTACTGCACCTGACCCTCCAACTGCAAGAAATGAAAACACAAGATGAAATGCGTAGATGAACAAAAGAAGTGCAATGTGGTCTGATTAACATATAAAAAGAAAAAACTACTAAAAAAGGACAACAATGATAAAAAAGACTCCTGACATACTTGCAGAAGGAAGGTATTCTCTTTGTCTGGCACCTCTATGGCTGTAGTGCTTCTAACATCAACAATAGAGCAGCATGGGATAGTCAATCTGGGCTTGGAGGACTACAAACAAGAAAAGAATTCATAGATGTCAAGATCGAAATGAGTCTGTTTAGCCTATTGTGAATGAAAGCAAAAAGCCTGGATTTACTTCATAAACACAATAATTCTGTTTCATATTACTGCCATTAACAAAGAAAAAAACAGACAATTGATTAAAATCTAAATAACAACGTCTGATCCTGATCTACACAACTGACATTGGGTCTTCACACACATTTTGTGTTGTAAATATGTTTTATGTGAGACTAGAGCACAAAGCAGAGTATGCTGAACATAAATAATCAATAATAGGCAGTAGGCGACTAGTAAAGTAAACCGAACTTAGTTTTTTGTAAACGTGAATTTTTGGGAATTTAATTTCCTCACCTTAGGTGGGATGTAAAACTCCAGGAAGTAATCCAGCCCTCCATCCCCTCCATCCTTATCTCGCTCTTTAAGAACCAGACGACACTTGTGCCAACGCGAACCACGTCCACCAATAGCTACCCCCGTGGCTGAAGGATGCACTGATGCAGAGTTGCTGTTGTCCGTACCATGATGCAGCAGTCCAAACGAGAAACCCGGGAAACCAAGAGAGCTTGAAAATTCATCCGGAGATGAGCACACAGTCACTCCTCCCTCCCGGACCAGCCTGCCCATTTTTCTGGGAGCACCAGCGCTGCTTGGAGGCAAAGCAGAGGGTGATATGGCGGTGGACAGAGTCGGCGGCGGTGAACGGGACAGTCGCAACTTCTCTAACCTGTGACTCCATTTCTCCTTCTCCCCGTCTCCGTTACTCCTCCGCCAATCACGGGCCTCAGAGAAAGAGAGGGAGGTTGCGCTGCTGGATGATGACGGTGGCAACGATGATGATGAAGAGTGGGGCAGGGAAAGAGGGAGGGAGAGAGAGACAGGAAGAGAAGAGGGAACAGCCTGGGAACTGGAGTTCCTCTTGCCATCTTGCAGGCCTGTAGTGTAGCTGTAACTGGAAGGAAGAGGGGCGGAGTTACCCGAAGTGCAGTTCTGGGGGGAGTCGCTGGAGGAACTGCGCCAGTGTAAGATGCCTCGCACACTCCCCCTAACACTGCGACCCACGCTGCGTAGAGAAAACCGCTTTTTTAGTTTGTTTTTGGAGTGACTCCCCATGGGGTTTCCATTGCCTTTTGACCCAGAGTTTGCTGATGTGCCGGAGGGGTTGGGGCACATTGGAGTCTGGCTGAGATCAGATCTTTCTGAGGTAACCTCACCTTCTGCCTCATTGTCATTGCCTACAACATCTGCATCCAGCTCTTCTCCAGTTACAGGCCCCATCCAGCTGTCCTCTTCTTCCTCCAGGTCTTTGTATCCAGATGGATTGTGAGGATACTGTTTAACTGCGAGTCCCCTCTCATCCCTCCGCCCATTATTTCCGCCCATTGAAGACGAGCACGAAGAAGAGGAGGAAGGGGGGAGAATTTGTGTGTGAGCATACGAGTCCTGAAATGCTGAAGGGTTCTGAAATCTTTCCGCACCGCGGTTTTCCTCCGGTCCATGTTGGGGCAAAAGAGGTTTGGGCGGGGCCCGCATGTGAGTGGACGGGCAGGGGGTGGTGACCTCTGGTGCCAGCAGGGATGGGGATGTTGCATCCTCCTCCAGTGATGTAACATCCGACTGGGCGACCCAGTTTCCAGGTCCTTCCCTACCGACGCCAGTACCCTCGAGTTCACTCTCGAAATGTCGAACAAATCTGTCAGTGAAGCGGCGACAAAAAGCAGCAGCAGAATCAGGGGAGTAATGCGGGTTCTCCTGCAAGAAGGCCCGAAAATGACGGGCGAAGTCACCGGCGGCTACCCGTGCGTGGAGCTCACAGAACTCGGTCCAGCTAAGGCAGGGAGATGGAGATGGTGTGGGTGTGTCTGATAATGACGACAAGGGCTGACCAGCAGGAGTCGGAGGAGGCAGTGGTGGGGGTCTTGTAGAGAGGGGCAAAAGTGATGGTGATGGAGGAGAAGGGGAGGGAGAAGGGGAGGGTGGGAGGGGAGATGAATTAGCCGCAGCCCGGGGACTGGACGGAGTTAAGAGGGAGCCGTTCATGACTGACAAACAGAGTGATCAATATAAGACCAACTGATCATCAAGGATGTTGAAACAAGCGATCGCTGCGATCTACGTGTGTATGGGGAATGTACGCTCCGTTCATCGGGCTATAATTTTACAACAGACGTGAATATTGAATACTTGATCTAAAAATGACTGATAACTGTCTTTCCCCATTTAAAGAAAAAAAGATCTGACTCTTTAATGTCAAAGCTTGATGTTCTAAAATAGTTTACATTCTATACATAACAATGTGTAAATGTATGTACAAGAAAAAAATGTCAGGAGCAGCAGGCTGGTTCTCAGGTGGTCTCTGGTCTTTTAAGGTTCTGCAAGGATCCTGAGGTACATGACCTAAAATGACTGATAAAAACAGAAAAAAAAAATTCATTTTAATTATAAGACAAATATAACACAGACACGCAAAATGATTCCCCATTAATATGAATTAGTATTAGTATCTATAAATATACATATGTGATCTGCTTAGGCGATCTACAATAAAGAAATTGTTTTTCAATTTTCTTTATTATTTATACACCCTCACGTCTTTCCAAATTTGTATGACTTTCTTATGCAGAATACAAAAAATATTTTGAAGAATGCTGGTCACCAACAACATTGACCCTTACTGTATGGATACTAAAACACATTACTCAATATATTTTATGTTCCACAGATTAAAAATTCATATACAGGCTTTTAACGACATGGTGGTGAATGTACATGCAAATATACATTATATAACGTTCCAATCACGTACTTTAGAAATATATTACATATCAATGGTTCACATTTCGAAAATCACCTATTTATTTCGCAATGGTGTGAATGTGCATTAACATGTGTTTTATGTGATTTGCCTGAAGTGGTGGCGACAAACGCGTGTTGTTTTGGTTGAACTACAATGTGTTGCGCGAGACTCAATCTTGCACCTGATTTCAGTAGAACGTGCTGAGCGCTCATTTCTCGTGCATGTCTTCACAGAGATATCCAGGACCCACAAATCGATTTTTTAATATTTGAACGCGAACCAGGCCATATACAATACAAAAACCGAGTCTGTATACATAAGCTGCATATGCAGAAATGATGGTCATAAGCCCCGGTAATAACGCACCATCTTCAGGCTAGTGTGCAACTCGAGGCCGATGCTGCTAGCTGCGTAGAAAAGCACCACATAACTTATTATCTGTTTTTACTAAACGACCGTGAAATACAAGAAATCGTACAGAGCATAACAACACAAGTCAACACACCTAACGTTAGCTGTCCGGTTGTAGAGTTTAATTGTCATTTGCGTTCACGCTCATAATGTCAACACACCGAGCTAACTCAAGCTAGCTTGTAAACTCAAGCTCGTGAAAACGTTGGGCAGTTTGCTAACAAGCATGTGCAATTGAAAGAAATTGTTCAGTTATCTCACCTTTTTGCACGTAAACACGCGATTTGGATGAAAACCAAAAGTTGAGGTGCAAATATATATTTCGGAATAGCCCGTAGTGCTAACTAGCTAGCCCAGCTCTGCTCATAAATTACCAAGTTTGAGCTGCTGGTCAGCTAGCTGGCTGTATTGCTAAGCAGACAGTGTGTCTGCCAATGTTAACACTAATATTCATTCCTCTCCGACTGAGCTGTCCCTTGTTGATGCTAAACTGATTGATTCAATATATTGTCTCTAGTTATGCATGAGGATTTTGCAACTGGTCTTGCTGCAGGTATATGAATATTTCTCTGCCTGCTGTCCCAATCAGTCTCTCGCGATATAGTGGGAGAGGGAGTTGGTTGGGGGACAGGGAGTGTGGGAGAAGGGGGATTTTCAATGAGAGAAAAAAGGATTAGGAGGAAAAGGGATGTGCACGTTTTAGAGAAAGCACATTTGACAGTTTGTGTGAAACGGGGACGGATGCTGAAGCAGGATGATAACTGAGTCAGATATTTTTTAAGGCTGTAATAAATTGAAATTGAACTTGGGAAGTTAAGATCTGCTCTGGTGTATTCCAATGGCAGAAGCTGCTTCAGTGAAAACAATTATATTTTTAATGTAAAGTTATTTATGTTACATCCAGATAAATTGATAATTATATTTTTAAGTAACAGAATTGTGTCAAAGGAGTATTGTAAGTATTTGAAATAAGTTATAAGGAAAGCTTATAGACAACGATATTGCATATTTGATTGTACATTTTTCTAAATTAATTAAGATTTTTAAAATGACTATGTAAAGTGTAGGCTAATATATATATATATATATATATGTATATAATTATAAAAAGATAATTAATCAATTATCCTTATCCAACATTTTTCTATGGCGTTCTCATTCTCCATTTACTTCCTGTATATCCGAGTGTGTGTATCTGTGTACCCATGGAAATTTCACAGGGCCATGTCAATGGAACGTTCTGTTTATTTTAATTTACATCAAAGAGGTAAGGAATTTGTGCTCCAAAGTGCAATAAAACACAAATAAACATTCATTAGACTTAAGTATGCAGCTAGGCATTTAGAAGACTTTCTTCTACTTACAGTAAACATTTGAGTCTTCCAGAGCAGCTGAAAAAAAACTTTCTTCTCACAAAAATGATATTCTCTGTAATATACAATAGATGAGAGAGGCTCAATCATATTAATGTGCTGTACATTTAATGTTAAAAATGGAAAACAAATAATATAAATAGTATATAAATAATATATAGGCTACTGTACATTTGTAAATGATTTACAGATACAAACGTTTCCGCCCCAGAACTTATGCGCTATCTATGACAATTAAAAGGTTCAATAATCTTATTGTTTAATTGATTGTAGAACCCTTATATGTATTCTTAACAGGCAAACTGAATTCACATAATTTATACCTACATTTTTTGTTGTCTTTGAAGACTTTCCCCATAACCCACAAATGTAGCTAACTGCTTTTAAGTACTGTTTCTGCCTGTATTCTGTGTGCAAGCACATGTTGCTTGTAATCACCAGAGATCCAGAGAGATCCAGATAGACCCAGAATGGTCAAGAACAAAGCAGGAACTACATGCTTGCAACAACTGCCAAATATGTGAGAACAGCTGCTTTAAAGCTTGATTTTACAGCTAATGAATCAATCCATTTGTGTTTCTTTAAAATTATATAAGCACTTTATATAAGTATTAGTACAGTACAATACAGCACCCTGATGGTTATAGAACTGCCACATTTTATTGTTTTCTATGCTGCGGTAAACATAACATGTATAAAGGGAGACCTATTAAGATCCTTCATTTTCAGTATTTGGATTATATAGTATTAGTGAATAATTAATAGCATTGTCAGATTCTAAAACTAATATGTTTTACTTTCCAATATTAAGCATTTGTTTATACAATGTATGTTTGCTGTATATACATTCCACAATAAATGCACCTGAAGGTTTTGTTTATTATATTGTTTTCTTAAAAATCATGTCCAATAAGGTCAAGTTGTGTAAACATTTTTTAAATCACGTTTTGGATACACAGTTTTTTATAGACAGATGTAACAATTCGATTTTTCACTTGCATATAGTGCCCTCTATTGACAAACGCTTGGCAAATGATTTTCTTGTACAGATGACAAACCAGATGATAGATGGTAGGTACCAAGTTAAGACCAAGATTCTCAAATTTACCTATAAAAAGATCCACACAACCCTTTTCATGAAAAACTCATAATAAATTAATAAAAAGTCATTGCAGAGGTGAATTTTATGTGTAGGAGTCTTCCTTTGGTTTCTAAAGACTGGGATACACTACAAGACTTTTAAAATCTGAACAGATTTTTAAAAAACTAGACATAACACACTTGCAGACTTTTTGTAACTCTGAAATGCAATTTATAGAAATTGCATTTAAAAATGAGGTATGCATATGTAAAGGTATGCATTTATGAAATATTTTTTATTCAAATTATATTTGTTAGATGACAAACTGCACTATTAAAGTTTGTGTGGCAGGTCACTAAGGATGATGGATTGATCACTGGCCTAAACATTCTCTGAATCATCAATGAGGCAACAGCTGCAGCCATTGTCTGGGCTGGATAAAAGCAAAGGTTCAGAACACAACGTCCTGATCTTCGACCTGGGTGGAGGAACGTTCGATGTGTCCATCCTGACCATTGAAGATGGCATCTTTGAGGTTAAAGCCACAACTGGAGACTCTCACCTGGGTGGGGAGGACTTTGACAACCGCTTGGTGAATCACTTTGTAGACGAATTCAAGAGGAAACGCAAGAAGGACATCAGTCAGAACGAGAGAGCCCTCAGGAGGCTTCGTACAGCTTGTGAGAGAGCTAAGAGAACCCTCTCCTCCAGCTCTCAGGCCAACATTGAGATCGACTCCCTGTATGAGGGCATTGACTTCTACACATCCATCACCAGAGCAAGGTTTGAAGAGATGTGCTCGGATCTCTTCAGAGGAACGCTGGATCCTGTGGAGAAAGTCTCAGATTCATGACATCGTTCCGCTTGGTGGATCAACAAGAATTCTCAAGATCCAGAAACTTCTGCAGGATTTCTTTAATGGAAGAGTGTTGAACAAGAGCCTCAACCCAGACGAGGCATTGGCTTATGGTGTTGCAGTGCAAGCTGCCATCCTTATGGGTGACATATCTGGAAATGTTCAAGATCTGTTGCTGCTGGATGTTGCTCCTTTATCTCTGGGTATTGAAACAGCAGGACTCATGACTGCCCTCACCAAACGCAACACCACCATCCCCACCAAACAGACCCAAACCTTCACCACATACTCAGATAACCAGCCCGATGTCCTGATCTAGGTGTATGAGGGAGAGAGAGCCACCTGCACCACGTGAAGTCCCCATTATTGATACTAATGGAATCCTGAATGTGTCAGCTGTGGGCAAAAGCACCGGCAAAGTCACCATCACTAATGATAAGGGCCGACTGAGCAATGATGATCTTCAAAGAGAAAAGATTACTAACAAGTTATGAAACATTCAAACCAAAATGGTAAAACAGATTCAAGATTGGTGTTTCTTCTGAATTGATTAAATGAAAATAATATAGCAGATTATAAAGTTTAAAATGACACGGTTGTAAAAAATAACTGAAAAATCAGGCTAAGCTTAAGAAAATGTTTACTCAGAAAAACATTTCTTTTCTATGTAAAATTGTACAAGGTCTTCAACGTGCCAAGATGATCCAAGTATCTAAGGCTAATGTTGATATTTCCATAATATATATATTTCTATATTGCTCACTTTGTAACCAGGGGGAGAATTAGTAGAAGGTGAAAATAAAAACACTTTTTATTATAACATATTATAATTACAATATTACATTGTATTATTATAAGCGCAAAAAGAGTCAATTCCTGATGATAGAGGGCGTTTATCCCATGAAATTCCCTTCCCATCATGGTCTCTCTCATCAGACCCCTGGCCCCCTCCACTGATGACGCGCTGCTCTCATTTCCGGCGACCGCAGTCTGTTGTTGAATGTACCGTTCTGTCCAGATTCGGGATGGTACTCGTCAAGCAATAGTGAGTAGCTTTAACGCCATATCTCAACTAAATTTTACTAACGATATAAATTCTACCACACGCATCTAGCGGTGTCCGTCTTTCACGCATATTCCTGTATGGCATAATGAATAGGGGATTTAAAGTCCCTGCTTTGGATCGGCTGGTCGTCACTAGCCGCCTAGCCTTCCCGTTACAGTATCAAGAGTGTTTTACGTACCGTTTTGACGCTTTTAACCAACGCGTGATACGATGCATCTTTAACAATACAAATATCGCGTTTAAACTCCGGCGGATGGTAAAGCGGTGATTTATTTATAAAGGAACCGGGGCCGGTTCACGACACGCCCGTTACATGGGTGCAGGGCGATGCTGCGTTCGTAATATACGATGTCTGTGTTTTAATGGTAATCTTACAGTTTTTAACTTCTCCCGTTACTTCCCTTTCCAGCCAGGTGCTGTTGCCATGTTCAGTAGAAGAGGTAAGATCAAGCTTCATCGCTGTTACGTCTTCTGTGATCAATAGGCGTTTGTATTTTCCTGCTTGCTTGAACAAATATTCAGACAACTCCATTCACGCCGCTTGTCAATTTAATAAAGTCAATGCTTCGTTGACTTTGTTTGTCTACATTGTATGTAAACCATATTGCCGGTTGCCATTAGTTACTTATGTAACGCACTTCATCCACCTCCCAGTACCAGGTTGGCCAACTGTACTCGGTTGCAGAGGCCAGTAAGAATAACACAGGTGGAGGAGAGGGAATCGAGGTCCTCCGAAATGAACCTTACGAGAAAGATGGGGAGAAGGGCCAGTATACCCACAAGATCTACCACATACACAGGTATATGCTGTTCTCATTGTGACAACTTACCCCACAAAGTTTTCCACTACAGTAAAAGAAATGTTACACTTACTACTCCTACTTCTCCTGTCTTTTAAATATTTCTCTTTAACAGCAAGGTTCCCGGTTTTATTCAGATGTTTGCGCCAGAAGGAGCACTGGTTTTTCATGAGAAAGCCTGGAATGCCTACCCCTACTGTCGTACTAGTTAGTACTCAATACTTTGTACTACATTAGCGGTCAAAAGTTTTGGGACACTTACTCACTTTTGTGTTCATATTTTTTCCACATTTAAGAATAATAATAAACTCATCAAAATTATGAAATAAAACAATGAAACTATGGGAATTATGTTGTAATAAAAAAGAAAAAAATTAACACATTTTATTTTATTGTCTTTAGTGTTTTCACCTTTTGATTAGAATTTGCAGAAATGTTTTTTTATCAAGAAGCTTCTTGAGATGCTTTTTAAACAATATTAAAGGAGTTTTTATCCATTCTGTGCTCTTATTGGCTGTTCTTTCTTCATTATTCAGTCAAAGTTATCCATTTAAAAAAACATTTTTTATGAAATAAAAGGGTCATGAAAAAACATGTATGTTTGGAAAATTATATTTTTGTCTACTAAACTAACTTCAGATAGTTAAGCAAACACATCAGATCAAACGAATTCTTTTTCGCTCAAGTGTCCCAAAATTTTTGACCTCTAGTGATCCTGCATGAGATTGAAGTCTATGCTCTTTGCTTGTGTATCTGAAACAAAATACTTCTACTGACTGTCAATCTCTTATTTTCTCTCCTGCTAAATTGATTGTGGAATACTACAGTTGTTACAGTAAGTGCATTTTGACACCGTCATGCTCTGACGTCATTTTAGTCAGTTTAGTCTGATCAAAGAGTAAGAAAGGCTGCGGTTTGATATCCTGTGCTTTTGCTTTTCAGAATGAGTACATGAAAGATGACTTCTTCATTAAAATTGAAACCTGGCATAAACCTGACATAGGAACAACTGAGAATGTAAGTTTAATACAAAGTTGTTGTTGAAAAAAAATGTCTTTCAATCTATAAAAATAAATGATATACTCACAGTTCTCATGAATGTTGTCTCCACTAGTATGTTTATTTTGGCGAGTACTTATGATTGGTTAATACAGCCTAAATAATTTATGTGATTACTGTTATAGATGTATTGTCTTACGGTTTGCTGCTTTAGTTTATGCGGTTATTGATGTTTACTCTGTTACTTATCACATTTGTTATTTGGTGATGTTCTGGGTTCATCTATTAACTTTAATGTTTGGTGATTGTCGCTGTGATAAAGTGCGTTGCCAAAATTAAATGATGGCAAACTAAATGTTTCTGTGGAAAACAGTTGTTGACATTCCTAAATTGCTAATGCATTATGCGTGGCTATTTAAAGCACATTTATTCTATCATTTTTGGATTATTGCCAGATCAACCAGCTGTATCTCTGTAATATAATGTTTTGATTTTCCTCTTACACAGCCTCACGGCCTTCCTCCTGAAGAGTGGGAGGAGATCGAGATTGTGCCGATCGATATAGCCGACCGCTCTCAGGTGGATGATGTGGTGAGTTAAAAGTACAAAAGTACCTATTGTCTTGGTGTACAATTCTATTGCATCCAGAAGATTTAAATGTCTATGTCATAAATTTGGCATACATTACCGTCTAAGCACGGATTAATACTTCCATCTGTTTCATTTCTCAGGATTATAAACCAGAAGAGGACCCTGCTATCTATCACTCTGAGAAAACTGGGAGAGGACCTCTTGGACCTGAATGGAAGGTACACATCATCCCATTCACACACATATGTTCATATAGACTCAGTTGTTGATTCTCATTCACAACTTTCTATGCACCTGCATTTACACATAATGAATGAAATGTGTTAAAGAATGACAAAATGTCATCATGATGTCATCCATGTCTCTTCAGAAAGAGCTTCACAATGGTAATTGTCCCTATATGACAGCGTATAAGCTGGTGACGGTTCATTTCCGCTGGTGGGGACTACAGGGACGCGTGGAGAACTTCATTCATAAGGTGATCCATCAGCATCCCATAATACTATATGCCGTTGTCATGACACTGATCCACTTAGGTAACACCGACCTAATATGTCTTTTTCTTTTGAGTAGCAGGAGAAAAGGCTCTTCACTAATTTCCACCGGCAGCTGTTTTGTTGGCTGGACCGCTGGGTGGACCTCACTATGGATGACATTCGCCGGATGGAAGAAGAGACGCAGAGGGAGCTGGACCAGGTACTTATTACTATGGAAACCAAGTGATGCAGTCCTGCGAGTAGAGAAAAGTCCTAGCCTCTAGGAAACCATTCATATAAATATTAGATTTACATCGCGATGGACACTTTGTGCATACATAGGGAGAGGAGAAGTGCATTAATGGTACACATTTGATCTACTTTTTATTTTCAGATGCGCAGCCAAGGTACTGTGAGAGGGATGAAAGCCGGAGAGGACTAGGAAGAGATTCGAGAATGAAGGAAATCAAAATAGGGGCTACTTTTTATTTGACCTCCTTCAGTCTTCATGGCCAATCACAACGTGCCACATCACCAAGCCCTTCCAAACAGGAAATTGTCATCCCTTACCCAGGATATGTCCATTACCATGAGTGTGAATGTCGGTGTGAATGTGTACAGTATGCATGTGTATCCGTGGTTGTGCAGTTTGACTTTACCACCTCATCATTTGCTGCCAATTTCTTAGGGATTCACTTAAGAGACATTAAGTGATACCGGCATTTCTTTTTATAATTATTATAACTGTTTAATGGTTTTTGGTTCATTTTGCAACCATCAGCTTTTTACTGGATGCACAAGTGGAGTTATGAATCCCAAGCTTGTTTCGCATATGAAACATTTCACTACATGTATTTTGACCATGAATAAATAAATGACTAAGTAATTTCCTTCTTAATACTGTTACATTTGTCATGTTGTTTGAAAAATGCCTCAAGGATCATGGACAAAAAATGGAATAAAGGAGCTTGTTTTACTCATAGGAAGCTCAAAGCCTAACGGTTTTCTGGTTAAGTTAAGATGGTCTTTCGGTTTGGTGCTGCACTGGTTGGAGTTGCTTGTTGAAGGCAGTGAATGGTTATTGTTTCTTTTTTAAGATGAGCGTAAGAGCATTGAAACCCCTCCCACCTTTGACTGACATGCCGCAGGACACGCCTCTCCATTTAGAAGAGGATGGCCTGAATTTCAAAGTACAATTTACAATACTGTAACAACAAATAAAAGAAAATGTCATTGACTACCATGAGCTGTTTTCATCTGATTCTTATCGGTTTGGGTCTTTTTCATTCAGGTGTAATAAACATTTAAAGCTGACTAAGTACAGTACATATATTTCACAGATTTATTTTTTAGTTATTTTAAATGACCGGTTTTGATTTTTTTGTTTTCCTTTCGGCTGGGACTCCCCGATAAGTTCACAATAGAAGCCTATACTAGATCTTTATTTTGGATCTATAATTTGTATGTATATATGTATGTGTACATTTCATCATCTATATACAGTATATGCTTGTGCATATGAACTAAATCTCACATTGAGCACACAAACAGCGTCCTCTTGTGGCTGGGTTGTGTACTGACATCTTTTTGTTACTCAAGTACTTCTCATCCATGCTCAGTTTTCATTTTACTGATTCATTTTACTGATTTACATTTATATAGTGAGCATTTTGTGAGAATGTGATACTTTTATTGCCCCCATGTTTTGATTTTAAGCAACAGTCATGGTCTTTGGAGCTAGGACTGAAACCTGCCAGATTATGGCTGGCAAAGGAAAAAAGATTGTGAATCATTTCACAGGTCAACAGAGCGATGAGAGATGAGATCCTGTTATATCATCTGAAAAGGATATTTAAACAAAGGAAAACACCCTGCTTTAAAATCCAGATTATATGCACACAAACCTGGGGAGTGTTATGGATAAATAAGGGATTATGTGTTATGCCTATAGCATGAGATTAAAAAGAAAGAAAAAAAACAGGCCATCATTACCACAGACATGCTCTGACTCCACTTATGACATTTCTTGTAATATGATAATATATCCTACAATATTCTTTCATTTTTCTGACAATGTGTATATTACAATCTTTTTCACAATTCTCATACTTTGTCTGTACTTTTGTATTTTAAGGGGATCTATATGCAAAATCCAGTTGTGCATGGTAAACAACCACAACCCCCATAAATCAGGGAATTTGTTCATTGATAACCCAACAGTTGGTTTTGTCTATATTATTTTTCCCAACAAGTTGAAACAACCCAAAAATTTTTAAGTGTATGTTTACACAAAAGTTTGTAGAAATGAAACCCCAAGAATACGTTTTTTTTATGCAATCAATTGGTTTCCATAAATGCAAGGAGACAATGTCTCCAATAAGTATTCATTTACCAAAAATAGAGAAATGTGTTTTTTATAATAGCATAACAATGGTCCCTCAAATTCACACAATTGTGTGTATTAATGCATGTCTCCAATTTGATGCTTTTCATTCCTAGAGAAAAAGTCTGGTGACAGCTGCCGGATGTCATCACTGGCTTATTGGGGGTCTTTTGGCGACATCTGCCACAGAGGTTGATCTGAGCTGACTGTTTAGATGAAAAACACGTGATAAACTAATACAATACATTATTAATAATTGCGGAGATATCTGTCCAGTTCTGTTAAAAAAAAAAGATTTTAACAAATGTATAACAAATAGAAAATTTGTTTTTGACAACGTTAACAGCAGATGTGGCACCTGCTTGAGAAGTGTTGAGCAGATGTGATGCAGAGTTCGTGGAAATGTGCGATCATCTGCTGAGGTTAAGGAGATTAGCAGATTACAGGATTTGATATTTTCTATATTACGTTACCTAAAGGTTTTCACGTTAATGGCATTTTCAAACCATAATGCAACATATGAGCACCAATGATGTCTCAATGTCAGGATTATCTGTCTAATCATCTCTAACAGAGGGTCATGGATGCAGATATTGCAGTTTTTATTTTGATGATGTCATTTACATTTTTTGTCCATAATCCTATATATACTCATATTCATACAGGTGATTTTGTCTACATTTTAGAATTGTTTAAATGTGTTTGCATTACATACAAAATATCTAATCAAGTGGCAAATATCACAGATATTTTAAGCAAAGCACTTGTTGGTTTTAAAATTTGTTGTGTGAGTGCATAAGACTCCCAGTCTGGCCCAGACAGGATTATAAATTTTTTATCGTCCAGAATCTCGGTTTTATTTATAAAATAGTCGTTTTACCTTTTCTCCTTCATTTGATAAAGAGTGAGTCAATTTTACCTTAAGTGCTCTTTAAATTCAAAACATGAAGAGTTTTTTTGCAAAAACAGATTTTAAACATTTTTAGAAATCACCTTTATTGTGCATTCAAGTAATATCAATCAAGCTGCAGTTGGTTTGTTCTAATAAAGTAATAATAACATAAAAAAAATAAAAACAGGGTTATCTGTTTTTGCAAACAAACTGTAAAACACGCATGCGCACACATGCATTGGAGACTAGATGGCCTGTAATCTTAATGACATTTTTCATTTTCTCTGATAAGCTGAACTAAAGCTGATATGATCAAAATACAGCAATACCATAAACATGTCCACATACACATAGAAACAAAAACACACCAATGTCACAAAATGAAGCCACTGAAATTGTTTTCGTTAGGTTCGAAATTGCAAAAGTTGCATGTCCAGTAAAACACACAATCCAGTTCTCATATATGAGATATGCATAAAAACACTTATGACATCACTACACAGATTTTACAGTATAAAGAGAAGTCAGTGTTTGAGGTCATATAATTTAAGTAAAACAAAATAGCACACAAAGAGTAAGCAGTAAACAGTGGTATAAAATATTGTTCCCATATACACAGTTCTGTAGTCTGTAAAGTTTATTGAATATCTCTGACGAGTAATGGTTTCTTCTCTGGTTTGCCCTCTTCAACAACTCGGGTACTTTCTCAATTTTTAGACATCATTTTGACAAATTCTGTAGGAGAGAGATAAAAAAGCCATCACTATAACCAACATACAAACAAACAACTTTGGTTGATTTATTTATCAGATGTTTCTTAACAGTGACAACGGACACCTAAATGCATTATTGATATCCCTGCAGAGAAAAAAGCCCATCTTAAACCAACCTAAACTATAGTTTGCCAGGCATGCAAGCATTGGCTTTCTGTATAAAAATGTTGTTTCAAGATCAGCAAAGTGTTGCCCCATGAACATCTCTCACTTGGTGAGTTCAAGCTTTAACAGCAAGTGTGATCAAATGAGAGGTCAAGGTAACATGGGATCATATACCTGTGTGGGACATTTAAGAAGCGGTCACGCTACACTGATCTGTTGGTATAATCACTGCAACACTTCCCCGGTCCTGAAAGATCAATCTTAAAGCTTCTGCAACTACTGAAGGTCAGTTCAGCAGGTCAGCGTGTAAAGTTCACCTTTCGTACATGTTGAAACGTGCAATTTTAGTGTAGATCAGGTGATATGTGGCAGTGCTTAACAAGAACCGACTGTGAAAACAGTTTTATAAATTTTTGAAGGGTCAACAAAACAATGAAAAAAACAACCAGTGATTAGACTGCATTTTTATTTGTATATAATAAATATTCATGAGTTTATCTACAAAGAAAATGTCATAGGCAATAATTGGAGGGCCTACATGGCAATTGAAATAGGATAGCAATGCGCAAAGAAAAGCCAGAATATTTCATTTTCTACCTTCAAAATCAACAGTCCCATCTCCATTGTTGTCTGCTTCTCTGACCACGGCCTCAATTTCCTTCCTGTTTCCCGTTTCACCTAGTAACTTTAGCATCGCATGCCTCAGTTCTTCTTTTGTGATGGTGCCATCTCCATCTATATCGAACTACACACGCATTTCCAAAATAAGAGATATACAATAGTTGTAGGATTGAGTAAACTTCTTATTAAAAGTACCTCTTTAAATGCTTCTTTTAACTCGTCGAGTCCAATCATTCCAGCTGTTTCTGCCAGCAGCTTTGGGGTCATGAGGTCAACAAAATCTTGAAAATCTACTCTTCCACCGACTGCGCAAGAGACAGACAGAGATTAGAAGAGAAACAAGAACAAAGTAAGTGATCAACACATGACAAATAAATAGATGAAACCTTCATGGATTTAGAAAATAATCTACAGTGCTGCAGCCAGAGTGGCAAATCATGAAAAGAGAAGAACAGCTGGTAGCAAATGTACGTTTCTCTCTGTGTGTGTGTGTGTGTGTGTGTGTGTGTGTGTGTGTGTGTGTGTGTGTGTGTGTGTGTGTGTGTGGATGAGAGACATACAAAGCGGAAGAGGACAGATGTCTTACGGTTCATGTTGATGTTCTGACTAAGCTCCAGCAGTTCCATCTCAGTGGGCATGTAGCCCATCGTTCTCATCAGGTTGCCCAGATCTTTACAACTGATCAGCCCATCTTTATCCTTATCGAACTCTTCAAATGCCTCCCGTAACTCTGAAACACACACACAGAAACATTAGACTATAGAATATACATAAGCATTAGCATATCATAAATGTAAATAATCAGGATTGTATTGTTTCATTGCTCTAAATAAATTGTGGGATCCAAACATCTGTTGAAATTCTTTTTTTTTGCTGTCACAAGATCTGCAGAATGTTCTTGGATTGAGGATAACATGAATCACCATGTTTAACATGAATGTGTGGAGTCCATGCCAACTTAATTTTGTTATTAAAGCAAAGGGGGATATACCAAATACAAAGACATGCAGTATTCATACACATTTTCAGAGTTGTACTGCAATTTTATGCTGATAAACTGAAACATTTTAAAACAGAAAATGTCACTATAGGTTTTATTCTTTTGAACCTCACTGTTTATTCTGAATAATCTTAAATTCTAAGGTCAGTCTGGTTATGTAAATGGCCCAGAACATCTCTAATAACTGAAGGTAAATATTTGTACAATTCACTGAAATAAGTTTGTGTTTTAATTTTCATCTTAAATACAATTTGTATTTTATTTCAGATGAAGGCAGTAAAATGCACAACTTACCGTCTATTTCTTCATCAGCCAGCGATCGGTCCTGTAAAACGTTTACTGTTAGTTTTTTATGTATGTTCATCAATGTTACATATTCACCAGCAATATTGGACTCTTGGACATAAACACATGTTTATGCAAATATGAAGTGGTTGTTATTTTTAATGTCTTGGGAATGATTTTGAAACATTTCTTTTAGTATACAATGAGGAGCTGAAAGGATGGATAAAGATGATAAAAACGTACAATGGTTTTAGCTCCTCTTAGGAAAATACATGCTGGTCCCAGACTCATCTCTGACAGCTTCTTATGTGTCCCTTCTGTATAAATGTGTTACAAAATCTATTAGCATTTGTACAAATACTTTTAAAAATAAAGGTGCTGATGGGTTCTTCAACACCATTAAAGAACTGACCGTTTTATAGTCTAAAGAACCTTTTTTTTGTACAGTAATATTGAAACACAGATGTTCAATTCAAAGGAAACATGCATACTGATAAAAACTACAAAATGATCAACCAACTACACAGCAAGTCACATTTTTTTAAAGTATCTGTGTAAATGTGCATAAAATGAACAGCAATATAAATAGAATAAACTTGTTTGAAATATGTAAACTAGGATAGATCAGTATTGATCAAACTAAAATAAAAAGTAATAAGAAACAAAGACATTTCTGAAATTCAAAACGCAAGCCCATCACTCACCGGTTTCCTCAGTTCCTCTGTGATGAGCAGACAGTGAAAGCAAAGCACTAGTTCTCTTCTGGACTGTGTCTGTGTCCCTCTCTCCCTCTCTTCGCATTACTCTGATGTCACTCAACAGTTTCTGAATGATTCAGTGAAACAGAGAGGAGAGAAAGAGAGAGAGAGAGAGAGAGAGAGAGAGAGAGAGATCCAGAAGCAGAAAAGTTTCAATATAATATTAACAATTATATATATATATAATTATAAATATATATATATAGACTTACTCAGATTACAATATCTATTTTTTTCCAAAAACACAAAATATGCCATAAATTCATTTCCTGTATATTTATTTTTCCATCAAATGTCACTGTATCATAAAGCTTACATGTATGTTTTAGATTGCAGGTTTATGGAAGGATCACAGAATGACGTCAGAATACGTCTGACACATGTATGCGGTCAGTGAGTTATGTAAATTGCTAATGCTCAGCATTTTCTTGAATCCTGAAATGGGTTTGCGTAACAGTGGCCAGTAATCCCAGAGCTCCCTGCTCTCACCACCAGTACTAGTATATCTTGTAAGATTAACAACTGTTAAGATTAACAACAATAACTATTATTATTATTATTTACCCTCTGTTTGTATACATATTTGCACTACTTGTATGCAGCCCAGCTGCAAATGCTTTGGCAATAAAATGTACAATTTTGTCATGCCAATAAAGCACACTTAAATTGAAATTGAAATTAAAATTGAGAGAGCGAGAGAGAGAGAGAGAGAGAGAGAGAGAGAGAGAGAGAGAGAGAGAGAGAGAGAGAGAGAGAGAGAGAGAGAGAGAGAGAGAGAGAGAGAGAGAGTCTGAGAGTCTGAAAAGAGGATTAGCAACAGTTGAGGATTAGCAACAGTTGAATAATGACAATAAAACATGTACTTTGTGAATGAATAGAAGATTATTATTTTTATTGAAACTTTGTTTTACAATGGAACACTAAGGGCATTGTTCAACATAACCAGTGACCTCATAATTTTCCATCACTGTCTTGTAATTCTAACACTATTATCCAAACTCTCCTCTCCCCCATATCTCTTTCTCCCCATGTCTTCATCTCATGTATTCTTTATTCTATACCGGCCCCCTGAACCCCTCTGTGACATTCTATCCTACTCACTTGCACGATATGAAACGGTGACAGTGGAGACCCCCCATCCTCTCTATATATAGGTGCTGAGTGAAAGAAACTAAAAAGGGTTTAACGTTAAACAAATAGTTTTATTTGTAATCACATCAGTTTAGTTCATTACATCCTTGATTTGCACAATAGTCATTAAATGCATTGTTGGCTATACGCATGCAAGAAGTCCAGTCATATACAGTATATCATCTTCAGTGTGTGCTTCACAGGTCTGAAAATAAATCAACATCTGATGTAACAAAACAATGTAGCGTATAGGCATGAGTCACAATTGTACAGTATTTACGGAGAACCATCACAGTATACATCAGAGAGGTCAGGAGAGGAGGAAATCAGGCACAAAATGACATTTTTTAAGACAGGCACAAGTCAGTTATGATATGATGTTCGGAAATCGTTGTTTGTATGACATCACAGTATCTGTGTGCTTGGAGCACAACATAGTCTGTCTAATTATAAGAAATCTAGTTGCTGTTGTAAATTAATGTTTGTGTTGAACGACAGCACATGCTGAATATGCAAGTACATATTCACAGTGTGTCCTTTAACTAAACCAAAAGAGGACATTTTCACCATGGGGAGGGGGTTAACTATAGTGCATCCCTGGAAATAAATCTGGAACTATTGCTCAGGGGCGAAGATGTAATCCAGAGCCTGTCTCTCTGCTGCAGCCACATTAGGATGCCAAAGGTCCACGCTAAAGATGACCCTCGGACCGTCTTCAGCTCCCCCTAGTGGACAGACACATACATAAGTTGGTTACGGATACTGTACATCTCTGGAAACGTATTTTTAGTTTTTATGAATGTACTAGTTATAGGAATATGTATAGGTACAATTATTATTTTTGTTAAGTTGGGTGACAACATTTGTTTTTGCAGAAAATGACAACGCAAATTTGGCAGAATAACAAAAAAAGATGCAGTGTTTTCAGAATGCCAACATATGTAGAAATGCTGATTAAATTACATTTTTGGAGCGATCTCTTAATTTATTCCAGAGCTGTATAACTCATGACTTGGTTTATGAAGAAATCAGGGATTTTCATGGGCATATACATAAATACACGAATGTGAATCTTGTCATCACATTATATGAGCTAATTCATACACATCTATTTTAAAGCTTCACACTCTTATTTTTAGGAGTTTTAGGAGAAACATCTCAAATGTGGTTGATACATTAATGAAACAACTGAAAGCTCCATTAAGTCTTAACTTTAAAGGAGCATCCTTTGCCATTTCAGTGAAGATCTAGTCACATATAATACAAACATCAGTTACAGCTTTCATCATTTATTTTCCATGACATATTATGAATTATAAAGGTTGGGACAGCGTAGTCCTCTGACCATTGTGTGACACAGTGTGCAGGAAGGAGTCATCTACTAGAAGGCAGTGTCCTTCTGACCAACACTGCGGCTCGCCACCCACCACCAGCTCACATGGAGCAGGTGTTTGAAGACCTAAAGAAGAGATGAAAAGAGGGATTTCTAGAGAGACACACTAAAAGCCTATGAAAGTCCATGTTTTAGTTTAAGCAAGCATATGATCAAATTTCCAAGACGTAAATGTTAAACATTCGAGAAAATGCTATAAATGAATATGATCTTTACTGCGGCTGACATATGAGCATTGTAATGCCTCAGGTCTAAATGTGATGTTTATAGTTACAGCCTGATCAACACATATAGGTTTTATTTTTTAAATAATGACATTTCTTTTTCTGTCATACCAAGCTGGCAGCGTAAACGGGTGTTTGTAGGACCGTAGGACCCTCCCAGTGTGGCCCCAGGGCCCAGGAGACAGAACCCAGCAGACCCCAGAGAGTTACTGCTGATGAAGGTTCTGAGAGACAGGAGGGTTCGGTATGTACACGGACATGCACGGCAGTTACCGGCCACACACACCCCAGCATTATAGAGTGGAAACACAGCCTGGCCCTAAGAGATACACCAAGTTTAGTAAATCACACGTGCAGATATTCTCTCTCTGCTAAAAATCTGAAAAGCCAGTTTGTGTAGATGGCCTTACTGCATTCTATCGATTATGTGAAGGTTATGAACGGAATGGCAACAGATCCCCAACAGTGGTGCAGTAAAAATATTGATTCTAATATTTTTGGGAAAGAGAGACACGAGAAAGACTCTCTGGAAATTTGAGTGCATGAAAAAGGATGCAGAGGACATTTATAAATGATCTTAAATTAGATTTTGTTACTAAAATTAAAGTGATTGCCAAGATTAAAGCTAGTTATGATAGTTCATTGTGATCATATCTGTAAAGAAGCTCATTTTTGGAGCATCAACATTTAGTTACTTTTGGTCCTTGGTAGGTCCACCCAAACTTTGTATCAATTCCCCTCTGGTAGACTGCCTGAAACTCAGCGAGGATTATGGGATAACTGGCCTCCAGAACCTCAATGTCATGACGATGAGCATCCCTGGGAAAGAAAGGAATGCTGGGAACATCTGGGAGGTAGAAGAGATGAGGCTTCTGAATGGAGGGGCGATCTGTGCTTTTGGCCTAGACAGGAATTGCATAAATGTTGGTTTTATTATACAATACAAATTTAAAACAACAAACTCTCAGTTCACACAAAAATGGTTATTATATGATGAATAATTTGGGGCTCTACAAAACCACTGAGACATTTTTCAAAATATTTTCTTTTGTGTTTTATAAAAAGAGTCATATACAGGTTTTGAATTACATGATGGTGAATAAACTATCACTCAAAAAAACACAAAAGAAGATATTTTGAAGAATGTTGTTAACTGGCACCCATTCCATTGCAATGGTTTTGTGTCCATACAAAAGAAGTGAATGACTGTTCGGTTACCAACATTCTTTAAAATATCTCTTCTCTTCTGCAGATGAAAGAAAGTCATAGTAGGTGAGTAAATGATGACAGAATTTGTATTTTTAGGTGAACTATCCCTTTAATCCGTCTCTGACCTGATTGCGCAGACCCTTGTGAATGCGACCCATGCCGGCCCAACTGTATCGTTTCGCGTACTCCTGTAGGGCTCTGTACAACTTCCTGCTTTCTGCTGCGACTTCAGTGGGGAAAGGAGCATGGCTCAACACAGGTGTCAGGTAACTCTCTGGCCCCTCCTCTTCCTCCACCGTTTCCATGCTGATCGCCGCAGATGTTTTAGGTGCAGAGTGCCCGGGATCAACAGGCGATCGGCTAGATGACCGAGAGAACGAGGAGCTGGTTTTGTGCATTCCAGAATAAGATGGTGGGTCAGAACCAACACGATAGCAGTACCACAGAAAGAGGAGAAGGACGGTCCAGAGCAGCCCGCTAAGGGGGGGACCGCCCAACAGTGCGCATGGTGGAAGAGGCACCAAGTCCAGAGACCAGGACATAATGCTGAGAGAGTGAGCTTTAGAGAGATAGAGAAAGCGAGCATTAAAATGTAATAATCAGGAAATTCATGCAAAGGCATTTTCTCGTGAACAGGCTCCAGCGGATGCCGGTTTGTCTCATTTATGCTATGAACTGAATGACCAGATAGCACTTGTTACATGATACTTCTTCAGACTGCAAAATCAATACACTTTGACTTATTAGCATTAGCGTTTGAATATAATTCAGCCGAGCACAACAATCACAGATTTCTGAGATCCAAAGATACCAAGGGCTTCGATAGATCTCGCTTGCACTATTGCATAATGATTCCTACTGCAGTCAGTTTATATGTTCGCTTTCATTCGACGTACTCACGTAGCTGATACATGGCACGCGAATTTCCGGAAAGACAGTGACGACGGATTTGGTTCGAATACTACAAGTGAACATTCAAACACTTACGTAAACGCAAAGCTTGTGTACTCACCACCTTCCACACTTTACTCAATCTCTCGTCCCCCCTTTACTCTCACCACGTCTGGTCTGTTTGTCTTATTCCCAAGCTGCAGCCCTGAAAACACAGTGGATTCCGCATTCAATGCTTCCGTAAAAACAGAAGAACGACTCTTCCTTAACGGAGCATACCAAACATCTTGTTTTTACCTTTGTTCATGTACTGACGCATTGAAATTGACAAGGCACTCTTTGCTAAGTCTTTAAGCCTTCATTTGAATCTATTTCACTCCTTTCATCGAGAGCCGCGGGGCACAGGGCAAGTTTCAGCACCGAGATGCTGGACAGCTCCTATGCAGAGCGACGTCTCTGTCGTAGCGCAGTTCGACCGCAGAGCGGCGCCACTCGCAAGAACACAAAATACCCTCAAACCAACCAAACACATTGACAGTCAACGCGTCAACCAAACGGGTAGCAACAACCATCTATGCCAGTTTTACTCACCTGCAAGCCCGGCCTAGACGGACAGAAATGAACGCATGAAAATAACACAGTGCTAAGAACGCATGAAAACAAATTGCTTTTCGTGCATCGGAACGTGTATTGTGTTTTGTGGGGTTTAAATGGAAAACGCACAGCTGATGTTGACCGGGCCAGGAGCGTGCAAATGATTATTTAAAAGGCGTTTGACGCGCTACGCCAGTTGTGGTATTTTGGAGGGGGGTGGAGGATTGAGAGACGGAGGATCGCGCTAGAAACGCAGCAGCGAGCAACGGGTCTCGGAAAAAAACACACACAGAATATTTACAGGATTACCAGAGGAAGACGAATACGAACTAGAGACTGCGTATTGCGGGTGCGTATATTTATGTTTCTCTCGGTCTTATGACAGACGGCGGTACTTGCGCGTCCGTTACATCGAGCGACAGTCACATGCGTAATAATGATATAGACGCACTGGTAAAACCTTTGATATTTAACCAGCATAGGTTTAGAAAGATATGTATGTTGATCCAGTCTAGACGGTTTGCTAATGCGTTGAGGGGTAATGGGCGTCTTGCGTCATAGGCAAGGATGAGAGATGTTTTTGAAGCAGACGAAGGGAAGACGATATGAATATATTAGCAGACATCCAAACGTTTAGCCCGCAGTGTCAGCAACAGCATCTGCCCGCATTCTCTTGTTATATCTGCGTATTCAACGTGTTAACGTTAACATTTATATTATTAAGCTTTATTTTTGTCAGCATTGGTGTGTGCGGTAAATACTAAATGAGGCTCCTGGTGGCGACTGGGCCACTGGCAGCCCAGACCTGCTCTTGGTTACCTGCCTCTTGTGTTAGTGGTGACATCATTGATGGGTGGGCACGGCAGGGGCCATATGTCTTGTGCACCGTCAGGCCCCCAGGGCCACGCAGGGACAATACGATTTCATATACCGCAAAAGAACCAACGACTCTGTCAGAATATTTTGCGGGATGACGCATGCAGCCATTTATAAATAATTATTGCAGTCATTAAAAGTCTTTCATCTTTTAACCATGCAAACATTCAGATTTTAGGATCACTTTCATGATCTGTTGCTTTAAAAAAAACAATTCTTACATCATTAATGCGTTTTCCCACTTGTTTGTTTGTTTGTTTGTTTGTTTGTACCCAGGCTGTCCTCTCATATAAAAAGATGGTGTCCACAGTTTTCGCTGTGACACTGTATGTCACACTGCATCTGGCTTCAGGTAATGTGCTCAAACATGTGTGAGCATCTATAACTATTCAGTCATTCATAGTGCATGTTTATTGTGAATCTATTAAAATGAAGGCTTGACAGATTCCTTGCTTTCAGGTGCGTCCTTAGGGACATCAGACCCTGAGGATCTTCCCACCGCGACCTCTAGCCCTCGCCCTTTGGGAGATCTCATCCATGCTGCACTTATGAGTAAGGAATACCTTGGCTACACCCCTGGTAGCAGAGGTTAGCATTCTTTAAAGAGAACCTGAGCTACCTGTTAAACTCACTATTCACTATTGAGCTACATATAATCTTTCAATCTAAACCTACAGGTACAACAACCAACCCGACCCAGGCCGTTCCTTCCATCAGAGAAGCAGAAGTCACTTCGACAATGATGTCACCAGGTATCCTTACCACAGCAGTGACCTCATCAGCTGCCCCTCAAGCTGCCCAATCAGGTTTTGGGAGTGGCGTGACATCACCACCGGCAGAAGAAGAGACCACAACCACTCTAATTACGACAACAACAATAACAACAGTGCATACGCCGGGTATCATGACCAAGCCGCTTTTCTAGCACTCCTTGTGTTGTAAAAAGCCATTTCCTAAATTAGGATTTTTACTAAATATATCAAAATATCTCAGATTTTACAACTATATTCGATAAGATGTGTTTTCAGAGAATCTATTTTGATGCATTGACAATCCTGTGTCCTGTTTTAAGCCTAAACAAGGAAAATACACTTTAGTCAAGATATAATGCATTAAAACAATTGTATTCGTTTCGGCTTTTAAAGTAATAATAAATGACACTAGAAAAGACAACTCAGAGTGAAAAATCCCAGTCCTTGCAACCAAAGGATGTCTTTCTCTTTCTCTCCAGTGCAATGTAACGCCAGTCTGTCGGGAATGGAGGGAATCGTCGAGTCCCCTGATCCACTTTCTTCCTCGTCTCTGTTTTCACCCTTGGAATGCACCTACAGCATCACTGTTTATCCTGGATATGGTGTTGAGATACAGGTATGGCAGCCTCACCGTTACCAAGGTTTTTACTGTAACCTCAGATAGCATCCCTGTTACTGGCTGCTAACAAATACTCAATGCAGCTTGTTGACATTTGCATGGGCTATGCCACTAATGAATTCTGAAATCTTTGCCCTTGATATAATCGCAGTGAATATAATCATTAGCTGTTGTCATGGTAACACAACCTATTTGTCTCAGGTGAACAAAGTGAACTTGTCCAAGGAGGAATCACTAACCATTCTTGAGCTGGGTGGGCCGCTACCAGAGCTATTGGCCAACGAGACGCTAATGAGCGAAGGTCAGGTGATCCGTAGCTCAACCAATAAGGTGCAGATTCACTATAGGAGCCTGAAACAAGCGAATCATGGCGTTTTCAGCTTTCACTATCAAGGTCCTTATTGAAAGTTTACTATTAAACTTAATATGATTCAATAAATCTGTTTTTGCAGAATAAAAATAGTAACTTTTTTGTTAACACTTATTCCAGCATTCCTTCTGTCCTGCTCATTCCCACTTTCTCCTGAGGGTGGTGGAGTGACCGTGACGGATATTCACCCTGGTGGTCAGGCTCACTTTCATTGTGATCCTGGGTTTGAGGTCAGAGGTCATGAGGTTGCAACTTGTTTGAACTCGACTCGACCCAAATGGAGCACATCTGAACCTCAGTGTGTGGGTAAGTTGCCTTATAACGTTTTTCATATTTATTATTCATCGTTTTGACTTTTGGTGACTTGGGGTTACTTCGGTAAAGTTATACTTTTAGTATACCTGGGTTGCATTATAACATATTTTTTTAAACAGTACTGCATTATAGGTACAACAAATCATTTGTTTCCAGTTTTACACGAACAGAACAAATAGTACTTTTGAAGAGAATGCACACATTGGACTCAAGTTATAGCTATTTTATTGTTATGTGTGTAAGCATCTATGTACACATTGTGTGTTCAAGCTGTATCTTGTGGTGGATGGATCAGAAACGCCACCGTGGGCCGTATACTCTCTCCGACTCTCCCCTCTGTAAGTAACCATAGCAGCGGCAGCAACCTGAGCTGCCATTGGCTGCTGGAGGCCAAGGAGGGACACAGGCTCCACCTCCACTTTGAGAGGGTGGCTCTTGATGAAGACAATGATAAGTAAGTAGCCCTGTCACTCGTGTGTTTCTGTGTACAAAGGTTCTTACTGTAAATTTTAGTTAGCAATCGGAAGGCTACTTTGAAACTGTAAAAGTAGCAAGAAGATTTTAGCAGAGAAGATTTTAGACTCGTCTTCCAGCAACCTTGTGATGTGCCATAATCTATCTTGAGCTTCCGAGAATCACTTTGTTCTCTAAATGTCACAATGTTCTCTGTAAACGCTCTCCTTTTTTAGATTGATTGTGCGCAGTGGGAATAGCTCTACAGCTCCTCTTCTGTTCGACTCGGATCTGGATGACGTTCCAGAGCGAGGAATCGTGAGCGAGGGAAATTCTCTCTTTGTGGAACTCACTGCAGACTCTTCATCCATTCCTCTGCTGCTGGCGCTCCGCTTTGAGGGTAAGGCACTAAAGGAGAGAAGGAGACTGAAAGTCAAAACATTTTTGAGAAATTTGAACGCTGATAGAGATTTGTCATTCTTGTATATAGCTGTGCCGTGACTACATATGCACAAACTGGAAAGTTCTTTCACAGTCTGGAGCCACAGGGCTCAAATGTTTTTTATTGGTCTGCTGTATACGAAGTCATATTTTTAAGGTAGTGGGTTGATAAAAGTATTTTTGAGGATAACCTCAATGTAAATGAAATACACATTAAAAGGTTAATGGTATTAAACCTTTAAAAGATATTTTCAGAGATTTATTTGAGGCACATGATAGATAAAGGGAGAGTCACCACAAATGAACATACTTTCATCATTTAATCAACCTCATGTCATTCCAAACCTGCATGAGTTTCTTTCTTCTGTGAAGAAGATATTTTGACTGCATGACTTTCTTCTACAAAAGAAGAACGCTGGTGGTAACCAAACAACACTGGAGTTATTGACTTCCATTGTATGGACACAAAACCACTCAAAATATCTTCTTTTGTGTTCTGCAGAGGATAAAGTCATATAGGTTTGGAATAGCATGACGGTATGTAAATATTGCAAGAGTTTTCACTTTTTTGGGGTAAGCTATCCCTTTAAATAGATAACCACATTCAAAACTGTATATTCTGCTTTGTTTCTTGGGTATGGTACTGAAATAAGTCTGTATTTTTTAAACAACCACTCTGACAGTATTTAGTATCTTATGTCATTCACTCAAAAGCTTTAGATGTTTTAAGGAAATTCCTTCATCCTTACTATTCTAATGTTTCTCACCTGTCTCTCTTTGTCAGCCTATGATGGGGAACACTGTTATGAACCATACCTGCCTCATGGCAACTTCAGCAGCAGTGACATCACCTTCCCGCTGGGTACCGTGGTAACCTTCTCATGCTCTCCTGGTTTTGTCATGGAGCAGGGCTCAGGAGTTATGGAGTGTGTTGACCCCAGTGAACCTCACTGGAACGAGAGCGAGCCTGTCTGCAGAGGTATGACATTAAATATTCTTATATTTGCCACACTTGCATCTTTGCAGCACTGCATGAGACGTGCATAGTTTTTACAATTGTGTTAGCTGGTTGTTCTGAATACTCGAGCGGATCCAAACACATACAAAATCTTTTTCACTATGTTGTTTCCTCATTCTTTGTTTAGCTTTGTGTGGTGGGGATCTGACAGACCCAGTGGGAACAGTGCTGTCACCTGATTGGCCACAGAGCTACTCTAAAGGCCAGGACTGTTTGTGGCAGATACACGTTAGCGAGGACAAACGCATCGAACTGGATGTACAAATGTAGGTGTGGGTGTTTGTTTCTATGTACTGTTTAAGACTGTAGATTAACCCTAACCTCTACGTCCTGTCTTTTGCTTTCAGATTGAATATCCGCCATAATGACGTTCTTACTATATTTGATGGTCATGACCTGATGTCACACGTGATTGCACAATACCTGGGCTCAAGAGAGAGGTTCAGGGTTGTGTCTGGGGGTTCAGAGGTCACCATTCAGTTTCAGAGTGATCCAGATGACTCCACATTTATACTCAGCCAGGGCTTCCTGATTCACTACAGAGGTAAATAAATGATCAAAGTTGCTGTGGTTGTGCAGTTTATGTAGTTTGTTATGATGTCACTTCCCTTCATTTGTCACAGAGGTGGAGCCTAATGACACGTGTCCTGTCCTACCATCAATCAAGTTCGGCTGGAGCAGCTCCTCCCACCCGTCTCTGGTGAGGGGCAGTGTGCTGACCTATCAGTGTCAGCCTGGCTATGACATTGTGGGCTCTGACATCATCACCTGCCAATGGGATCTCTCCTGGAGCAACAACCCGCCCACCTGTGTGAAAAGTGAGATGAATTTTATATAGGAATAAATAATTATTGTTATATATAAATATACACATATTTAATTATTATAATATTAAAATGATTTAAAGTGTGAATAATAATAACAACATATTTATTTAAAAAAGCATTGTGATGGTGTATATCGCTTACTAGCCAAACATAAATATATCAGTTAAAAGTCTGCTTATTTGGATGATTTCCTAATTATTATTTTTATTGTGTTTTAGTCCAGCAGTGTCCTGATCCAGGTGAGGTGGTGAATGGAGCGCGTTCAGTACATCCCGAGTCTGGTTTTACTGTGGGAACTGTGGTACGCTTCACATGTAACCAGGGATATCAGCTGGAGGGTCCGAGTCAGATCTCGTGCCACGGCAGGGACACTGGCATGCCCAAATGGAGCGACCGCAGCCCCAAGTGTGTCTGTGAGTATATGTGATATGTTTATGTGTATAACAATGAACACTAAACTTTTGCACAAAAAAGTTTGAGATTAAACAATGATTGACAATACTTCTGTGGACCCTGAACTGAAGACCCCTACACGAATCTATAAACCATCCATAAACCAACCGTATCTTTTTTTATATGTGTTTTGTGCATTTTTATTGATAAACAGTAAAATACGATCCATGCCCAAACCCGGGGGTACCGGACAATGGCTATCAGACGTTATACAAGCACAGTTACCAGGCAGGTGAGACTCTGCGTTTCTTCTGCTATGAGGGCTATGAACTTATCGGGGAAGTCATCATTAACTGTGTCCCAGGACACCCATCTCAATGGAACAGCCCACCACCCTTCTGTAAAGGTATGAGGAAGTGAACTAGTCCACTAAATAGAGATTTGCTGCTTGTCTTGAGAGTCATAAACCTTGTTTTCTTTCGTTTGCAGTGGCTTATGAAGGTCTACTGGACGATCACAAATTGGAGGGTAATGTTGAATATCATAGTATCAAAGCTATTGTTTGATAAATCAACCCACTGTGTTACTAATAATGTTCGTATTTTAATTTCTCCTGTATTTAGTTTCTCAGTCATTAGAGGCGTCCCACCAAATGCTGAGTGAGAACATTGCATTGGCTATCATTCTGCCTATCTTACTGGTGATCCTACTGATCGGTGGAATCTATATGTACTACACCAAGTAAGTTTGAGAGGCATGTCAACATAAAAAGTCAAAGTTACTAAAGTATTTCAAAGATTTTCGCTGATCATTTGCGAATCTCACAGCTGTTCTTTGTTTTGCTCACACCTGCTTCTGTCTCTCAGTGTGTGTAGGTGGCAATGGAAACCACTGTTCTGGAAATCTCTTTCTCACACCCACTCCTACAGTCCCATTACAGTGGAGTCTGACTTCAACAACCCACTCTATGAGGCAGGGGTAAGAAGATTTTGCAATTATTACTGTTTGTAGCTAAACACTTACTCTGATTTCAGTATTGAGCAATACAGATTACTAATGGCTAAAACTAAGCAAAACACATTCCAATGACTCACTGTAATTACCGTCCAGAAGAATATTGCCTTATGTCTGCTTGAGACTGCTAAAGAGAATCATTCATCTTTAGTCACTGAATATTGCAAAACTTTGGATGTCCAAATTTGGAAAAACACCTAATTTTTAAATGATTAAATACTGTGTTGTCAAAGTTGGCAAGCACTTTTTAATACTTTTTATTGGTTATATATTTGCAAAACCAAGTGACAAACATAAGTGTCTAACAATAATGATTTATGGCAGAAAATAGAAATGACGAAATATGGAGATACAAGGTTTTAGAAGGACAGCATCAATATTATATTAGACCTATTTCATAAAATTCGACCAAAAGAAGAGAAAGTGATGTCTCAATGAGATTTTCCTGGCTAAATAAAGGATAAATTCATAAGATATTGTCCCTTTAAATGTTCAATATAGTTAAAGGTATAGTTCACCCAAAAATAAAAATTCTGTCTTCATTTACTCATCTTTGAGTTTTTCCAAATCTTTCTTTTTTCTGATGAACACAGAGAAAGATATTTGCAAGAATGCTTATAATCAAACAGTTCTTGGACCCCATTGACCATAGTCGGGGAAATTGCATTTCGATGTTCTGTTGAACACAAAATTTTATATCTAAAAGAATGTAGGACTGCAAAAAGTTCTGGGACACTTTTGACTACTATTGTAATTTTTCCTACTATGGTAGTCAATGCGGTCCAAGAAATGTTTGGTTACAAGCATTTGTCCAAATATCTTTCTCTGTGTTCAACCAAACAAAGAAATGTATACAGATTAGTAACAACTAGAGAGTGAGTAATTCATGATTTCAGTGAACTATCCCTATGGCAACTACTGTTTAGGACGGTAGCTTGACCTTAGGCTAACTTCTTTGACTCGTTGAGGCTTATATTTGGCTTGTTACAGTATCAAAGAATCTTCCCCAGAACTGCTAGGCCTTACATGATCTAAACTAGTCACACATGTATTTGTCCTTTCTTTCACTGTAGGACACACGAGAGTATGAGGTGTCCATCTGAGACGTCTTCAAATGAATCCAAATTGTGGGTAATTGGAAAGGAGAAGAAGGGATACTGTTATTTTTCTCTCCGCAAGACATTCATTGGTTTTATTACATTAATTCTGACACTCTAATCTCACTCTACACAGTCTCTCTCTCTCTTCTCCCTCTCTTTCAAATCATGTACGTAACAAACAGTATGTGTGCCTGTGAAATGACATATGGAAAGGACTACATTTTTGCAAGTACATACATCTGCATGTTTTGCGTGCATGTGTGTGTGTCTGTAAATATAAAATAACGGTACAGTCCGGCATGATTTCTAACAGCAAGTTTGGTGCCTTAAGGACTGTAAAATAGTAAAGGCGTGACTGAGAGAAACAGAAAGAATGCAGGATTCAGAGAGTGAGAAAGAGAGAGACTTCACACAAAGTCCCTGCTGGAAAGACCATCCTAGAATATTCAAGACGGTTTATGCTGGTTTGGTGGTGGTCGACTCAAGATCTTTCTGGTGAAGATGACTTTATTTAAAAAAAAAGCTTGGTGGGACAACCAACACACCAGCGTTAACATAGTCGCCCAGCATCTAAACCACAGCATATACTGGTCACCAGTTAAGATGGTCTATTCAGAAGGGGTGAGACAAGAACACAAAAGTATATAATCTGAAATACAAAACCATACGTTCACATATTTGTATACAACATGCCCACACATACATGACAAGAACATATTGAATGTAAATATTTTGATCGAATATGGAGGCTTCTGTATACACAACTGATTCAGTGCCAAACTTCCATCCCATAATGTGACTTCACCTCATGTTTCACTGGTTGCCATAGTACTTCACATTTTTATGTAATAATGAGGACAATGCCAGCAATTCATATTGTTCTTTGCTGTTTCTTAGAATCTCTTTCTGCTTGATGTTGAATGACCATGTTTCAGAGGAACTGAATGTCCTCTCGCTTATGGCACGCGACGATTGTATATTTTACCGCTTCAAGCTTAGAACTCACGATCAATTATACTTACTGTCATTGTTATCACAGTTGATGTTGTTGCATATGCACTATGTTGAGAAAATATATACCGAAAAAACTGCTTGCTGTGATGCAGTAATCGAATTGAAATGCTTTTTATAAAGTGCATTTTTTGATTATATTTTTCATGGTTTCTTGTTAATATGCAGTGAGTTTTGTCTTTTCCACTGTGCCATTACCGAAGCCCATGTTGTGGGCTTTGTTACATTATAGTATTACTTGATTGTTATTTATTTATCAACATAATAAACTTGTCATGAATACATTATTTATTTGCTGAGATTTACGATTAAATAAAAGTCTCTGTTGGATGGTAAAAAGATGTTTTCATATATTTATTAATATTTGAATATAAGTTTGATATATACAGTATATAATATAGTTATACTATAAATATATATGTGTGAGATATACATATCACATAATATGCAGGGGCAATACATAAATAAATATTAATGGGCTAAATAAATTATATTATCTATACTACATATTTATAATAAAAGCATAAGGCCTACATACACATACATACCACTTAACATTATGCATTTATTATAAATATAAAGAATATAATATAATATATAATTAGTATATAATAATATAATATAAGTAGCCCATATTTATTTATATATTTATTTATTGTTTGTGCAGTCATGCACTTCAACTAGCTTATCACACAAAGGCCTGTTAGCTGGAGACACGAGACATCTTTGAGGCATCAGTTCTGTACATTTTTTATCCACTTTTCTTTGCTACTGTTGAGTGCTTTTAGAAAACGCTGACTTAATAAAACCTAAGGCCTCCTCGATTGGCTGCATACGCCATAACACGTACGCTGGGACGGGGGCGGGATTCATTTTCTTGACAGACGTCAGTTTGGACCAAACAGTTTACGGAAGACACTCCTCGCGAGGGGAAGCGTCCATTGTCTGTCAACCCACAACAAGAAGAAAGAGGAAGACAGGATTAGCCCCAGAAATAAGAGGAAATTATGATCTGGTAAAAAATATGACAGAATTAGTGTTCTAGATGTAATCGTCCGTCGCGATTACTCTGCATTTTGTGCACCTCGTCGTGAGGAGTTTTCGCTACGCAGCTCGGTGAGTGAGGGCTTTGCTCATTGACACTCCCTCTGCTAGCATAGGGGGCTAACAGTAAGCTTATTAATATGTGGACATCATATTGCCAAAACTTGACGTCTAGTGATCATCGACAGATTGTGTAAATGTGCTTTCCTTCCAATCTATAGTGGTAAAAATATTAAATGAGCACAGAGATTTGGAGTGGACTGTGTGAGGATTAGCGCGATCTTTTTGCTGGAGCTAAGAGTCTTTTGACCTAATTCGTTAAACTTATGTAGTTAAGAAATATTCACGAGCTCTTCAGAGATCAAGGGAGATTTTCAGAAATACTCCAAAACATTTAAGTGGCCCATGGGACACTGCTAAATGCGTTGTTTTATATGCCTAATGTTCTGTTTTGCTTGTCGTAGCATGCATATGGGTCTGAAAGTTTTCCTTTTCTGAAAAGCTTTAGGTGTTTGTTACACATTTTATGACACCTCGGTGACGCATCTCTATTTTTTAGTTTATGTGCCCCTCATAAAGTATTATATTTGCATTTTATATGCATGTAAACTTGTGAGCAATCGCCAGAAATGACTCCGTCCTTCTGTCCATGCTTCCTGTTACCGCCCTGTGCCATGTTGTAATGATGTCATGAGTAAGTATCACTAGTGATCATGAAGGAACCTGAAATTCACTTTTGTGCGGGCAGGATAGTAGCAGGGTTTGATTTCCAATCCTCTGATGTCTGCCGAGGCGTCTGGTTCATCCGGAGGGACTGTGGTGAATGTGAGTGGTTCTTCCCCACACTGCAGTAGCCATGCTGGGGAAGAAAAGGCAGAGAGGTGCCTGACCAGCAGCAAGTATGTGAAGCTTAATGTGGGAGGTACTCTCCATTACACCACGGTCCAGACTCTCAGCAAGGAGGACAGTCTGCTCAGGAGCATGTGTGATGGGAGCATGGAGGTCACCATAGACTCAGAGGGTAAGGAAAAACATTCAGGAAAACACATCTGACCAACATGTACAATAACCCCGGTTCAAACAGATTATCATAGCTGTGATTCATATTTGATATAAATGTGTGTCTGTTCTCCCAAGGCTGGGTTGTGTTGGACAGAAGTGGTAGACACTTTTCTCTGGTGCTGAACTTCCTGCGGGACGGGACAGTTCCTTTGCCAGAGAACTCACGGGAACTGGAGGAGGTGTTGAAGGAGGCACAATACTACAGGCTTCAGGGACTCGTGCAGCACTGCCTTACCACCATACAGGTGATACTCCTCATTCAACCTCCGACTAGAAAGAAGAACATGTTTAGTCTATTAGTTTGCATTTATTTGATCACAACGAATTGCTTTGGATAAAAGCATCTACAAAATGCATAAAAATGTATCTTTTACCAGTACTTGTATGCCCTGGGACTCAAACTGCTGTACCAGGTGGAGACACACCACATACCAAATCCAGTAGTGGTCCAAAGTAGAACTAAAGTGTTTGATAACTGTTGGTTTTATCAGTGTATTATCAGTTTCTTATGGTTTGTTTGATGTTGATGCAGAAACGCAGGGATGTCTGCAGGGGATGTCACATTCCTATGATCACTTCAGCCAAAGAGGAGCAGAGGATAATAACCACCTGCAGGAAGGTAAGATAACAGAGATGCCCCAAAAACATCAAATTAATTGTATGACATGAATAAAAAATATTGGGGTGGAATGAATCTTTTTAATTTGTTTCCTAAATTCTCTCCTTTTATCACAGCCAGTGGTGAAACTGCAAAATAACAGAGGGAACAATAAATACTCTTATACCAGGTACATTGAGTACTCATTCTCACTTGTTCAGCATTTACTCTTTTTACCACCAGAAAGCAAATGAACTGTAATGTAGCTTAGTTAAATATTACTCTTGACACTAGATTTGTCATTATTCAATGTAGGAAAAGTCATAGAGCTTAAATTATATGGCCTTAGTCTTTAACAATATTTAAAACACTGTAACATTATTGTGATATAGTTTTCTATGAACTTTACCCTTTCCTTCCATAGCAACTCAGATGATAACCTCTTGAAGAACATTGAGCTGTTTGATAAGCTGGGGCTGCGTTTTAATGGCAGAGTGCTGTTTATGAAAGACGTGCTGGGAGATGAGATATGCTGCTGGTCTTTCTATGGCGAGGGACGCAAGATTGCTGAAGTCTGCTGCACCTCCATCGTTTATGCCACTGAAAAGAAACAAACCAAAGTGAGCAGACAGAAATTAAACCGCTTATTTGTTTGTTTGTGTGTGCATTGCTTGCTGTCTTTAGATTTTGGCCAGCTGTGAGATACAAAGTACGCTGAATGATGAAAAAAGTTTCTGGTCATCCTCTTCTAATGTATGTATTTAGCTTTTTATTATTCCCTTGTTAAAATCAGTGACCAACAGGTGCATGGAATCGCCTATTCAAACATTTTTAAAGGAAAGGGGGACTTTTTTCTGTCCTGTTTTTTCGTACTTAATTCAACTTTTCTTCATTTAGGTTGAGTTCCCAGAAGCACGCATCTTTGAGGAAACGCTCAACATCCTGATCTATGAAAATGGTCGAGGTTCAGGAGGCATGGCCCTGCTGGAATCAGGGGGTGTCTCATCAGGTGTCGGCCAATCAGAAGAGGATGGGGCTGGGATAGGGGGCGGGGATAGAAGGGTGAGGCGCATCCATGTGCGGAGGCACATTATGCATGATGAGAGGGGTCACGGACAGCAGACTGTCTACAAAGACTAAACATTAAAAAAAGGTACAAAGAAATAGAGAAATTATCGTTTTAAGAGGGTGGAGGCATTCCAGTACTGGAGTCCTGTCCTGGTACCAATGTAAATAAAAATGGGAATAACTTCAGTTTAACTTTGATACGTTTAATACTGCACTGAGAGGGAAGGGGGGGGGGTTATAGGCTAGTTTAGAAATTATCCTAAAATTGCCACAGTGTGGTACAATTTTGCCTATTTTTCCTTTTTTATTACATTTAATTTATTATAAAGTTAATTTATTGTCCAGAGTTTTCACTTTATAAAAATGTGAAGTTGAAGTAAGTTCATTTCTGTTTTGCCTGACCATGTAAAAGTGTTTAATGGTAAACTGTGATGTATGCTGACTTGTGTGTTTGAATGACAGGTTGAGTGGTACTTGGTGGAATTGTAATATTGTAGGTCAGATATTCTGTGAAACTGACATAAATGTGCACAACCTATTGTTACAGCCATAAACATAATCGGGTGGGTTTAAAAGTCTTAAAAACAAACATTGTTTACACAACTGTGTTGCCTAATTGATATGTACAATTTGAATGGGCAATATAAATAATTTTATGGTTGTGAGATGAACGTAAGAGCTAAACATAATTAATAATAAAGTAAAATTTTCATTTAAGGTACAACCCCTTTTCATACTGATCTGTATTGACTGTAGAAAGCCATAAATGCACGCATTCCCTGTTTTAAAACGCTGCCAATGAAACTAACAAAATACGCGGAATGACGTACAAATAATGTGACGGTATTTTACTCAAAATGAATGAACAATTTATTAACATTTTCAAATAAAATTGTTCTGTTTCTTGAAACCCGTGTGTTTGTACTTTGAAACGTACATTGAAAATGGTGCGTCATGACGTATGTGACGTGGCCGTGCACAGCAAAACGCGCCAACAGGGTGGCGCGCTTACTACGCAGCGGTGTTTACTGTGTAAAAAAAAGTGTGATATGTGTAAACCATGGTGAAAGAAGAGGACGCTATCCGAAAGTTCGTTGTGAGACAGCTGCTTCAGTGCTCGGACCTCAGGTAAACCGCGGGCAGAACACTCGAAAGTGCAATTTAAAACGGATATTTGATGACCAGCTATCAAACAACGTCAGGCCTGATTCATTAACTTACTCCGTTTTGCTCTGTTCCTAGTCCGAAAAAATAGACTGAGCATGCATTATGCTATCAAACGGTTAGATGCGGTTTACAGTGTGTCCTATTGTAAGATGTCTAACGTTAAGCAAGGAGACTTTACCTCGAGGTAAGGTACGCTACGTGATGTGTGTTGTCAGAGGTGTCATGAACCTAAAGACAGTACCGTACACGAGTAACCGTTAAGTTAAATAGAAACGAGGTTGCACACATGGACCGCATAGAAAATGTTTTTAATTGTGTTGTTATTAAACGGAAAATGCTTTGCTTAATAAGTCAAAGCCATGATGACATGCACGTTTCTAGTGGCCCGTCAAAATGACATTTGCAAATGTGAAGTATTTTGCATCTTTAACTGTTTTCTCTGCCATATTTCAGTTCACTGACCTTGGGCGTTTTACGAAGGAGATACCTCGAGCAAGTGGGGAAAGACTCGCTCAGTACCAAGGAAAGACAGCTGATGAAGACAATTGTTGAAGAGGAACTCTTGAAAATGCAGGTGAGGAAGAGGGCAATCCATAAGATGTCATGAGCACTGCACCTCTCTGAGAATTTTACTCAATTTTACTAATGCTTACTCTCAGTCAAGCTTCACACAAGATTCCATTTACTGTCTATGGTACTGTGTGTTTTTTTTTTAGTTAAGGGCAATTCTATTTCTATGCAAGATTAAAGTAAGATTTAACCAGAGCCTTTAATCATAGTAATAGCTCAGGTCCCAATGTTTTTAAAGCATTTTTAAAGGATGATTTTCCATTGTCATGTAAGTGCCACGGTCTATGTTCTTATTAAATGAGCACACAAAAATGAAAGTATAATAACTATTTATATTCTATAAAGAGTTAACATCTCCATCTGTTAGATGTCATTGCTTCTGGTTGGTTCATTTTAAAACGACATTCCACCCAAATATGAAAATCCTCTTATCATTTACTTACCCTCAGGTTGTTCCAAATCTGTATACATTTCTTTGTTCTGCTGAACACAAAAGAAGATATTTGGAACCAAACAGATCTCATCTCCCATTGACTCCCAAAGTATTTATTTTCCCCACTAAATGGGAGGTGAGATCTTTTTGGTTACTGGCATTCTTACAAATATCTTCCTTTGTGTTTATCAGAACAAAGTAATGTATACAGGTTAGGAACAATGATAACAGGATTTTCATTTTGGGGTGAACTGTCTTTTTAATTCACAGATCTCCTACAATTTCCCTCATCTTAAATAGAAAATGTCCCTCACCTTAGACAATTTCGTCTAAATTTTGTCAAAAAAAAATAGACAATTTCCCTCACCTTAAATAAAAAATGTGTATAGACAGGTCTTGGTTATAAATACATGTTTTGAGAGTTTATATATATCAGGTTTTGACAGCAAATGTCACATCCATAATGCTGAAATTGTCCTCAATTGAATTTACTTTGAAATTAGGACTGATAGAGTTTAACACCCTATATACAACAAATGTATTTAAATATATATATATAAACTAATATAAATTCTGGTTACCTTGTGTGTCTTTATCATGAGTACAGTACACAAATAATCTCATATAGTGACAATACTAAGTTTGAAGTGTTGAATGTTGCACTGCATTTATGGAAAAACGTTGCTGCTTTGAAATTTCTAAATTATTTGGGACCTCAGACTTGCTTGTGGATACTGGTATGATTGGTCGGTGACATTTTTAAGGTAGGGCTTAGCGATGAGTCAATTAATTCTTTTTGTTTTCAGGACAGCAGCGATGATGAGCCTCTGGTTAAATTGGTGGAAAAAAAACGAAAAAGGGTGGATGATGATGATGGGGATGAAGGCTTGAAGAATGATATGGAAAGGATAAAGAGATTGCGGCAGTCTTCTCCAGGTGACCATGCAATACTTTTCATTGTCAAGCAAGATTTTATTTAAGTGACATTTATGTTGTGCTGAATGTTTTCATAATCTTTCTGTAAATGTGGTTAAAATGTATTTTCTCTTGTCCAGATTCCCCCGACTCTGGAATAGTGAAGGCTATGAACGAAGATGGCCAAAAAGAGGTTGAAGCTGAAAGTGACAAAGACAGCGAGGAGGAGGAGGAGGAGGAGGAGGAGGAGAAGCCTGGGAAAAAATTAAAACGGCAGAAACAGAATGTGAGAGGGCACAAGCAAACCAAAGAGCAAGAGATGCTGTCCAAAGATGACAGTGAAATGAAAAAGAAACGAAAGAACAAAGGGAAGATAATAGAAAGTGAAGATGAGGAGGAAAACGAGGATTCAGATGAAGATGAGGAAATGCTAGAAACAACAGCAAAAGGAGGAAAAAAGACAGATTCAACTGACCAAAAATCTAATCGACCAACAAAAAAAAACAGCCATGAGTTTTCAAGTGATTCTGAGGATGAAAGAGAAAAGAGCAAAGAGAAGAGGAAAGGAAAAAATCTTAAAAAAAAGAAGACAGTAGAGATAGATGCTGTGAAAGAGGTGGAAAGACAAGTTTTTGGGAGCAGCTCTGAGAGTGAGGAAGAGAAAACCGAGATGATTAAAACCAAGAAGAGCAGTGACTCTGAGAGCGAGAGAAGTGAAGAGAGAGAAGGGGAGGATGCTGGAAAGTCATCCTTCAGAGAGGAGAAAAAAGGTAATCATGATGTCACACTCAGATGTGATGGCGGGCGAGCTTGTACACTAGCAGATTCTTTGACATTGATAAACCAACAATTATTGGCATGACGGCATTATGTAATTAGGTACTAAAATGTGTGATTGTATTTTAAGTTAAGTTGCATTTAAAAAAAGACACTTTTTTATAATATGTTACAATGTGATATAAAGTAATGCAATATAGCTCAATCATGGCCTGTAGTTGGAGTGAAACCGTGATGCTGTAGTGCCCTCTTGTGTACATTTGTAATTTGCCATGCATGATTAATCTGTCACTTAAACTCTCATTAGTTGTTTATTGTAAAATAATACTACCCAGATAAAAACCTTACGCCTAACCTTATTTTTGATCATCCCACTGTTTTTTAACAGAGAACACACCAGAGGAACACGAGAGGAAAGTAGAGGAGGACTCTGACTCCTCTTCTCTGCCGTCACTGGAGGATGAGGAAGAGCCAGAGAAGGGAGAGGAGGAGGAAAAACAGAAGAGTGTGACAAAGAAGAAACGCAGTGAGGAGAGAGAGAACACACCCAGAGGAAAGGCAAGATCTCATAACACACAAACAGCTTTTCACTCCATGTTTTAAATTGAAAATAAATCACAGCACAAATGCTAATGAACCTTAACCCTAATGCCCCAAATATTTTACACCTTAAAGGAAAAAGCCTCTAGTGATTTCCTCAGGGTTTTTTTTAGCTTGTGACCAACATAATGATTACAAAAACTTGTCCATCAGGATGAGGAGAATAAGACAGTGGCCCGTCTGAAGCGATACATCGCCCTCTGTGGTGTGAGACGGAACTACAAGAAGCTTTTAGGTGGCTGTCGATCAATAAAGGCTAAAGTAGCTGTGCTGAAAAAAGAGCTGGAGGAGCTGGGTGTGGAAGGTGAGTGTCTCTCCTTATGCTTGTGTGTGTTTGGTGATGCATTGTAATACTGTGCAAAGGGATGCAATGCATTCAAATGTGAAATCTTGTAAGTGAATGTTAAGTCATACGAGTATTGCTGGATTTTAGTTATGCATGGAATGTTTTGAGAACCTTTCTATGCCAATGCTTCTTTTATACCAAGCGTGTGATCTTACATTGCTGAAACAAAAAGCCTCCTAAAACAATTCATATGTAACTTTCAATACAATTCAATCTAGGGATGCACGATATATCGGCGGCCATACCGGTATCGGCAGATAAATGCTATTTTAAGTATTATTGTTATCAGTCCGATAACAAAATTAAGTCGATATCTTTAAGCTGATACATTAGGTATTATTTCTGCTCGTTGAACCACTTCACGTGCTTGCTACTGGCCACTGGGGTTTTGATTGTCGCTTCTGTGATGTCACACAAAGCAGACGTACGCGTTATAAGAGCTGCTTCTAGAGCGGTGTGGGAGTTTTTCATTGTGAAAAAAAAGGACACCAGACTTGCAATCTGCAACAGCTGCAAATCTAATAAGCCATCTGAAGTTTCGGCATCCAGACATTTATAAAGATTATCAGATAAAACTCACTACCAAACAAACAGCGTTACCCACTACCAATAAGCCAGTATAACAAACACTTTTAAGACAAGGACAATGCCAAAGCAAAAGTCATCACATGCAAAGTTATGGAAATGATAGCAGTTGATGACCAACCTTTCAGCATTGTTGAGGATTTTGGATTTCGCCGGCTTATCGAATTTATTGAACCATGCTACTCCCTCCCTAGCCGGCGTCACTTCGCTGATGTTTCGCTCCCCGCTCTATACAATGAAGTGGCAGCTCACATTCACATGCATTATTTTTTTGTCAAGCAATAGATTTTATTTATATAAAAGAAAGTTGGCAATAGAAATGAATAGTAAATATAATTCAGAGTTCATTTCAAACTTTTCGTAAGTTAAGGTTTTAAAATAAAATGAGTTGTTTACTGTATGTGTTTGCCTTTTGTTTTTGCAATCATGCTTAGAAAATTTAACAGCCTATATGGCTATCGGCCTCCAAATATAAAGAGCTATCGGCCAAAATTTCCATATCTGTGCATCCCTAATTCAATCTAAAATATGTTGTTTCAGGTAATCCGTCTATAGAGAAATGTAAGAAAGCTCGACTGAAGAGAGAAGAAGCGCAAGAAGTGGCTGAGCTGGATGTCAGCAACATCATCACTACTCAGGGTAATTAAACTTAATATCACCCGATACATTTTACTCATTTCAATAAAACAAACAATCATTTTTACTTTGTTCGTGCCTAAACGTGACATTCAGGACGTCCCAAAAGGAGAGCAGCAGCAGCAGTAGTATGGCCCCCTCCGAATGTTACTCTTCCGTCTTCTGCCTATAAGCGTGTTGTGGGCTCTGACTCAGATAGTGACAGTCACACAAACAAGGGGCATAAGAGAGCAGCAGCTTGGAGCAACCTGCAGGGAATCATCAGTGATGATGGAGAGAGTGATTGAGTGGCAAGTGCCTTGTAACTCCAGTTTGTATGGAGCATTATACAATCATTCTGTAAGTACACCCGCTGTATTTCATATCAAACTGTACAGAAGTGATCACTCCCTTCTGGTAACCTGTAAGACTAAAGTGTGCATCCTCTGTTTAGGATGTGATCCAACAAGGTTGTTTTCTCGTTTTGTGCATTTTATAGTTGTTTATTTGTACTTTAAAAAAAATCACAATATTTAAGTGTCACAAATGTTGAGAAGGGGCTTTAAAAATTTAAATAAAGTATTCATTTTACATTCTCCTTACCTTTTCTTGGATCTTTTTCCTGCAGCCATTGTTTAATCTACATACATCAGCATTGCTATTGTTGTGCATTTGACATCAACTTAGCCCTTCAAATGAAACTTGAAATGAAAAATGTTTGTTTGTATGACTTCCATGCAATTACAATTCTGACTCTTAAAGACTATCTATCTGTAGCTGTAATAAATACCCATAGAGTAATGAGACGGCACATACATGAATTTACAATTTAACTCTAACCTTTCTTATGGTATAAGAATGTAAAAAAACCAACTCCCTCTACACAAACATGTTGACATTTAAAAGTACAAATTCTTAATTATAAAACACATAAAGAGGTAGAAGAACTTACTGGAATGTTTTGCCATGAATGGTCGCATATTAAGACTTTCAGTAATGTAAAACGATCACATGCGTAGAATTACATCAAGGTATCAAAACAATTCCTGTTTCGATGTCTAGATTATTTACATGACTAAAATTATAACATGACATCGATCTAAAGAAGTGATGGATGGACTTTCAATAAATGACAAACATTTTCTTTTCAGTCTGATTTTAATGGATGTGCTGATGTGTAGCGGTGCTATAGAACCCAACAGGTATGTGTATGTGTTGTTGCTGCTTGTGTTAATGCTATAAATAATTCCCATTTTGATGTTCATTGCTCATGAAATATCTCAGTGTCAACTCATATGAAAAGGTTAGAGTCAGATGAAAAAGAAAAAGGAACAGGCAGAGCTGGTTTAGGTACAAGTCCCCTGTCATGACTCTATGGGCATTGGTTACACTGTTTACCCCTGTTTTGTGTCAAATAAAAGGCACTTTCACTTTTGTGTTAACAATCAAAACAGTCTAAGGTCACTTCTGTTGAACTTGTTTGGCATGTTTGATTTGCCCAGAGCCTACTGTTTGCATTAAATGCATGCTGGCTCCGGTTTCCAAAGTATATATATATGTAATATTAAAAGACTAGTATCAAAGAGATCAGTGTTTAGTTGTGTCAGTATGTTTTAAATAAATTTAAAAAATATATTTCATAATTGTTAGTGCTTTGAAATGTCTATAATTCAGCACATGCACAATGAGGATTGTTAATGCAGTTTTGGAATTTAAATGTCTTCCCTTCTTCGTTCCCAAATATTATTTTTCTGTTTAGTTTAATGATTTTGTATTCACGTCACATATTAAGCATTCTTTTACGACCCAAACGGAATAGTCTATTGTGATAAAATAAAATAATCTGGATAAATAAAGTTTAAGTCTTGGACCGTTTCGTTGGGAGTTAATGCAGCTAAAAAAAGATATAGACACCTGCTAAACTGGTTATCATCTCAAAAGGGTCTTAAAGGATGAAAGTGAGTCAAAAAAATAGGGAGGTGGCAAAGTGCCTCTACAAAAAGCCTGTGTGGTACAGTACACATGTCATCTTTCAGCCGCCTAAACATGAGAATGAGGTCTAACACAGTTTTGTGTGTTGCTGTGGCTGTACTTCTCAATCTACCAGGTAGGCAGATGTATACTGAAATGCTTTAACAATGATATTCCACTAAGAGCAATGGTAAAAAAACTTTAATAATTACATGTATTTTCCTGATTTTGAAATGTATACGGTATGACCATTTAAATAAAAACAAGAATTTGATCTCACCACAGCTTTGCTGTTTTTCATTCTCACGTTGGTATTGTTCATTCATACAGATGAATAACCCCAACAGAAATGTGCTTTTTTGACCTTAAAAATCATCATTTATTTTCACTAAGTCTAACTACTTCAATTTTCTCTGATTCTCCCAATATAGGATCTTTCTGTCAGCCCGATGGTAAGTAACTCTATCAACACTCGAGAATGCTTCAAGTTCTTTGTCAGTTCTCACATATTCTCTTCTCTTGTCAGTGTGTGGCCAATCACCATTTAATACAAAGATTGTTGGAGGGGAGAGTGCGACTGAAGGGTCTTGGCCCTGGCAAGTGAGCCTTCATAAAATAAAAACTCAAAGGCATTTCTGCGGTGGGAGTCTCATCAATAAAGACTGGGTTTTGTCTGCAGCTCACTGCTTTCAGGGGTATGAAATGATCCAAGCTTACATTTAAGTGTGGAATCAACATACTGCATGTGGGTTAAATCTGACCTTTGTTTATAGCCCTGTCATGTCAGACATTATGATTTACTTGGGTCGCCAGACCCAAGATGGCTCAAATCTGAATGAGATTAGTAGAACAGTGATTCAGCTCATCAACCATCCTAACTATGACGATTCAACAAAGGACAATGACATAGCACTTCTCCGGCTCTCTTCTTCTGTGGATTTCACAGATTATATTAAACCAGTCTGTCTGGCTGCTGCTGGTAGTGTGTTTGATGAAGGACTTTCAAGTTGGGTCACAGGATGGGGGGACATTTATGGAAGTAAGTGATCATTGTTTCCATGTGACACATTTGTTCTACAGTCTGAAACATTTCCACAAACTATATTGTATCTCTTTGTTATGTTATAGACCGCACATTTTCCGACATATTGCAGGAAGTGGAGATTCCTATTGTGAGCAAATACCATTGCAATATTGCCTATAATAACCAAATCACAGACAACATGCTGTGTGCTGGAGTGTTAAATTATGGAGGGAAAGACTCGTGTCAGGTAAGGTGTCAGTCGACACATTTTGTAAGTAACTTAAATATAATAAAGGCTATACATTTCTATGCAGGGGGATTCTGGAGGGCCACTGGTCAGTAAGCAATACTCCTGGTGGATTCAGTCTGGAATTGTAAGTTTTGGAATTGGTTGTGCGGAGCCCCTGTTTCCTGGTGTGTACACCAGAGTTTCTCAATATCAGGACTGGATCAACAGTCACATAGTCAGCGACCAACCTGGATTTGTTGCATTCAGTGATATGTATTATTTTGATTATATCTTCAGTGGAAGCTCGCCCAGTCTTTATTTATTTCCCCTTTCTCTTACATTTTCCATCATTTCTCTCATCTTCTGTCTCTTTCTTTAAATCTTTAAATGTGGTCTGAGTCACGACGAAGATGTCTGTCATAAATAGATGAAGAGGGCTGTTTTATGTCAGTGATTTACTTTTGGTTTTGGGTTTATCAGTATCATTGACATACAATTTATACCAACCTTTGATATAGTCCTTAAAATATTTCTTTTCTTTTAAGACTGAACTCTAAATGATATATTTATTCAACTGTGTTCTGTGTATCTTGAAATGTATTGATGCACAATGCAAAATAAGAACAGCTTGGTTAAGAACAGATCATTTGAGAGAATGCTGAATAACTCGACTGTATTTCTCACCACAGTCGGTCTGCACTGCAATGTGATCTGATAAATTTTTAGATGTACTAATCATTTACTGCTGTAATCACTCATTATAAACAGAATAAATCATTGGTTTTGAGCAAAAATGTTCTTTTGTCCATATTGTCAACACACATTTAAGCAGAACCGTGCATCAGATGTTACACAATTCAAGAAACTCTTTATAAGAAACAAAATAATATTAAACAAGAGTTTTTGGTGTGATCACACCACTGACATTTTCCAAAACAAAGCAAGATAAAACCTTCATATGATGTCACAATGTTAAGATTAATTCTTAGGTTTCTCTAAGTCACAGACAATTGAACTAATTATAATAATATGTAGGTAATGTGTTTTTGTTGGCACTTTTTTGTTTGTTTTCGCATTTTTTGCAGACATCTGTCTTTTGATTTCTCTTTGAAGGTACTGTATTGTAATGCCATGCATGCCAGGATTTTGTAGCAGAGTTCACTGTATAATTCACGTGTGACCAGATAACAGGTTGGACCAGTCTCTTTCACAGAACTCCCCTATTAATGGGATAATAGCTTTTGGATATAAAATATCATACACAATCTAAACATAATAAAGACTTGGAATTGTCTCAGCCCAGGAGTATCTAGCATAATTTACCCCATCCGCCATAACATTTCATAATGTTTAGGTTATTTTGCCTTCTTTTTCATATTGTGAGCACAGGTATTGTGAAGAAGGTTTAGATGAAAATGGAAGGAAAATTGTACAGGGCTTAGAATTGAAATTACATTGAGATTAATATTATATTTAGATATTTAGATACTGTATCTATGTATGTTACTTTTTAAACAAAAGACCAAAGATGGTCTCCATTTAGAAGAAAACAGCTACAGCTTGTGCTCCCTGCCAGATAGAAAATCTTATGAAAGAATTCGTGGGGCACATCATGTACTATATATGATATATGCACTAGATGGCACTACACAATTGTTTTTAACAAAATAAGATTCCTGCAGATGCCCAAAGGTCTCGGAAAAAGTCAATAGTAACATTAAGACTTAAACTGCATAAATCTGGTAAACCACTGCTCCAAGTGATGCTAAAATCATGGGATCAATTTCCAGGGAATATACAATTTAAAAATGTGATGTATAAACCAGAACCAGAAGAACCAGAAGACTCACATTGAGAAGAAGAAAGAAAAATTGAAAGAAAGAAAGGTTCACATGCCAGCAAATACATGAAAGAAATCCAATCTGGTTCCATTTTTGCCAAACCCGAAAAAGTTTACATTTAAAATTTAAAATGACTGACAATCATATTATCAGTTAATAAATAATACCTTTCACCCTGTTCTTTATACCACATATTTTCATAATACATGATTTGGCAATGACTTGGTTTATATCCTACGCTTTTATCCTAAACCCTTTACATTCGTTTGTTTGAGGCGCAAACTTTTGAAGGCACCTCATTTTCTCCTGCAGTCTGCTCCCACTCTCCTGTTCTCCCTTCGTTTCAATGCGTCCCTCCCACAAACCATCACACCCACCGCACAGTAACACCTCAAACACTGTAATTAATCAAGACGCGTGCCGTAATCAGAAGGAGGGACGGCTATTTTTAAAAGCCCTGTCACTGAGGGGGCATCGAGGAACGCGAGGAGAGCGAGCGACAGAGAGAATAACAAGATCTATTTACAGTGTATCTGCCTCTGTCATATACTGTCTGCAGTCATCTCGGCTTATAGCTTCTCACTAATTCTGAAAAAAATCTACGGAAGTGTTACGATAAGCAACTTCAATATTTAGGCCTGTATTCTAAATGTTTCTTTTCCATTCCTTTTGTCTTTCTTTCACTTTGCTTCTGCATTATTTATACATACACCTACTTTTTAGATTACAAACCAAACCATTTGTCTTGTTTTTGTGTTAATATGTTAAACAAATGAGTACGATCTGAGACAGTTGATACTTACACAAGAAATAACTAAGAGAAAGAGCAATACGCAATAAAATGTAGCTTTATGATGTTACCCAAACACCAAAGATGGGTGCAATTGAGTCATGTGTCAATCTTTTTTTACTTACAGTAGATAGTCTGTTATGGCGGTTATTCTTCTAGAAAAATTCAAGCATATGACTTTGAATGCCGTAGCATTGAGCAGTGCATGTTTTTGCAAAAGATAATATAAAACTATTAAAAAACAGCCCATTGTACTTGATGGGATGAAGACCTCTTCATCCAGATAAGTTTTAATGTCTAAACTGGTTTATGTTTAATAACAGATGACCAGCCATCATTCACTTAGTGTCAGTGACTTTTTGACACACTCTCTCTCTCTCTCTCTCTCTCTCTCTCTCTCTCTCTCTACACACACCCTGCGGCATGTGCCCAACTATATGGCCATTATCTCTTTTGGTTGCTATGGTAACCCTAACCTGAACTGGCAGACTTAAGGTGCTGATGACACTGTGTGTGTGTGTGTGTGTGTGTGTGTGTGTGCGTGCGTGCGTGCGTGCGTGCGTACACACATATACACTTATAAGGTATGTTGTTAAAGCCATGTATTATTGAGATCATTTGCAGTTACTATTTTGAAAAATAATGATGTCACTCTTGTGCCTTCAAACAGAGGAAAACAACCCACACACTTTGTATGTAAAACTAAACACAAACGAATACACTGCCATTACTGCCCATGGGCACTCTGCCCACATGCAGCTTTTCTGGGCCAATCACCTAAACTGTAAATGCCATGTGACTAATTACTCTGGAGCTACAGGAAATATGGAAAACGCTTGTTGCTGATGTCACCAAAACAACGTGCACCCAAACCCTTCACTATAGTGGCTAACCTGAGTGAAAAGCTGCAGAAGTGAAAAAACATTTCCATTTGACACTTTTGAGACCCCTACAAAACTGGTGAGACATCTTCTATTCTATAATAAAAAGTTCAGATTTGTATGTTTTTATAAAAAAGTATTACATCTAATAAAAAAGTATAGCTAAATGCACTGTAAGTCGCTTTGGGTAAATGCATAAATGTCTCAACGAGAGCGATGCTTTTTTTTTATAGATCACATGGTGTAGTTATGACATCTACCAGCAGGGGCTGACTTGGCCATGCTAACTATTCAATCTTCATCTTTTTTCTTTTCTTTTCCTAAAGTTTTCCTTTTTCCCAGTCTCATCTTACTGGTTGACCATGCAGATTTTGTTGCTGGACAACAGCATGGGTATGCTGGTCCACAAACTAGAACCAAGCCAGCATAACGGAAAAAAATGTCAGGTCTCTTTCTGTCACCTCCAGCTCTTGTTCAAGTTATCATGCTCCTGTATGTCCTCTGGAGATGTTTTTGGCTGGTTCCTTCACTTTGTGTTCTGCTGAACTCATATTGCTCCCCATAATGTCTTCTTCACTTTTACTAGCTAAGACATCAGGTCCCACTATGCACTGAAGGAATCTCATTTAAATGCCCCACAGACACTGGAGCTCCTTATGCTTCACTGCTCTTGCTTCTTTTTGGTACAGTTCCTTTCATTGCCTGGTTAAGTTATATCTTAAGTATTCTGAGATTATCATTCATGTAATATGGTGTTTTTATTGTAATTATGATGTCATATTTTTATTCTATTAAAAAAACTATTTTCTCTTTAGAAAGATTTAAAAGACTTTTGTAACTGAACAACACTGGCCACCATTGACTTCTATTACACACAAAACCAGTGTGTCATTTCTCAAAATATCTTTTTTTTATTTCACAGAAAAAATAGCTATATACATGTTTTAAAAGACATGAGTGTGAAAAAAAGTTTTTTATTTTTGGGTGAACTATTCTTTTTAATAGTTATTAATAGCTTTTTAATAGAGTACTGGGGCCTGATTAGATCAATGCTAAAGAAACCACAGATACCAGTGGACCCAACAATAGTCACCCCATCCTTTCTCGTTTCGCTCCCCTTCTCTGGCCTGTTGCTTAGTTACTGCCTTGTGTGCTGGAATTGTGGAGTTGTGTTTGAGATAGAGAGGCAGAGGGATAAGCCACCGTGCAGATCGCTTTCTTTGTGTGTGTGTGTGTGTGTGTGTGTGCGCATTTAAGTTCTCTCGACAATAATTCCTGAACGATATCTATTACTCACCTGTGACATTGCTTTTATTCATACACATTGTGCTTAGAAGATTGTTTGAGCTCCAGAGCCGGTCTGGGGTCAGTGTGGGCTAATAACACATAATGCATGTTTGGATTGAGCGCCGCTGAACAACCTGATCTTTGACCAGATGAAGTGAGCGCGTGTGACGTGTGCTCCCAGCAGATGCCTGGAGGGAGACAAGAAAGGAGGAACCATTAAATCGTAAAGTAGAAAGCTCGTGTGTGTGGCAATAACAGATCTCCATACTGAGTCTGTCTTCATTAAAATATCAGTATTTGCTGATCTCGCAGATACACACTGAAATACGCTGAACAAGCATGTATGTGTATGCATATACTAATCATGCATATATATATATATATACATGTATATGTGCTTGCATTCACACATCCTAATGTGTATAATCGAAACAAAATCGAATACTAAATGAAAAACTGACTCACAACATAAACTCGCTAAAACAGATGTGAGTGCACACACAGCATCCTGCTGTGAGACCTCTCTGGGTCTTTTGGTTAGTGCTAGACTGCTAATGCACCTCACCGAGCGATCTCAGAAAAGTGAAAGAAAACGAGTAAGAGAGAATGAGTTTGAACCCCCCACAGACATGAAACACTTTTAACTATGTGGCAAGGAAAGGCTAAGCTTTTGTATTCTTCCTGTGTTTTCTTCAGCCCTTGAGTTGCATCAACCAAAATAATTACGCGAGCGTTGCGGCGGACGTGCCAAATTTTACGTTGTTAAAGTTAACCACTAGTTGTTTCGTCTATGTGCATTATGAGGCAGTGATGCCTGCTTGGTTGCTAGGGGACATCACCTCTTAAATTTTGTTGCTAGGCTGCCAATTCCCTCAGTAAAGTGGAAACATCTCCCCAGTCCCCACTTTTCTGACCATGTACCCTGCAACCTACCTCCATCACTTCTTCAGGTTTCCAACCAGAATTATTAACCATCCGTCTTTATGCGTAAAGGTTGGCTGTTGCCTAGGAGCATTGGGAACCATCAATATGTTCAAGTGCCACATTTCAATATATATTCATATTTTATGTCAGACTAAAAATAGCTCTTTCAGTCTGTGTGGTTTTCCAAACCAAGAAGATAATTGTTATTGCGCTGTAGACTGCAGGAGAATGGACAAAGGGAGATGTGCGGGAGATACTGAGACTTTTTGTTTTAATTCACATTAAATGTGGTGAAAACTAAATGAGAGGCTGTTTAAAATAGTTTGGACTACATTGAAAACAATAATAATGGTGAAGGAATGCATGTCTGTCTCCAAAGTGACCTAGCCTATGTGAAGATGTATTAAACACTAAGCAGTCTAAAACATCAATAAGCATGTATTTTATTCAGCTCCGAAGTAGAACAATCCTAATCCTGTTATTATATTTTAGCGCCTCTAATAAAATATCTTTACTATTTTTTGTCAAAAAAACCGAGGAATCAATATTGAACGCCTTGAATGTCTCAGAAAACTTTATTCGACACTCAGTTTTTCGTTTCTTAAATTATCTCGGTCTTATCTCTCCCACGGTTTTCTGTCAGCGTGACATTTGCCAGCCGTAGCGCGCGCGCGTACGCCCGCCCGCGCCCTCTCAACAAACTCGCCTGGCAGCATCTCTCGCGCTGTCTTCACTTTCTCAAATTATTGTCACACTTTCGATGAGAATACTATCCAATCCAATAGGCTTTGGTTTCAGAACTCTAGCCCACTTTGCGCTGCGGTGACATTCTCTACACTCTGGACGTTTCCAAAAGCACGTTCTGTTATCCTATTATGATCATTAACTTTAAGACATGTGGGTTTTGGCTGCTCGTTTACTAAACCTCGGTGTTTCAAATCGCCATTGGGCAGAGCATCTTCCAGCTCTGACAGAGAACGGTCTCCCAGGCGACGTTTGAGGCTGATCGCTCTCTCGTGGCCACCCCCCACCCCTTCCACATGGACCACACACAACACGAAACCTGCGCACAGGTCTCAGCTCAGTCGCATTGGCTTTGCAGCACTGATTTACACGTTATACTTATCAGTCAAGTGTGAGAGAACGCGCACTTTTTCCTCCAACCTGCTTGCGCATTGATGGTGAACCATCCCAAATGACTTTAGAAGATACTTGTTTGACTTTTCTCCTCATGAAACTTGGCCAATTCAACAGGCAGTTGCAGAAAGTCAGCCGATGCCATCAGAAGCTTGATTTAGTGTTGTTTTAGTGCTCAAGATGAACGGAACGTTCTTCAATCACACAGCTTTCACGCGTGGGGCTCTGCTCAACCGCAGCCACGAGCTCGCGGGAACGCTGGTGGACTGCTGCGCACACAACGGGAGCGACGTGACCGCAAGCGACGGCGGCGGGTCTTTAGTTCTCGCGCAAGACGAGCGCAAGCTGTTCGTGACGCGCGTGGTGCAGATCGCAGTGCTGTGCGTACTTTCGCTCACCGTGATGTTCGGGATCTTCTTTCTCGGTTGCAACCTCATGATCAAGTCTGAAAGTATGATTAACTTTCTGGTTAAGGACCGGAGACCATCCAAAGACGTCGAGGCAGTGATGATTGGACTGAGTTAGACCCTGCGGGTGTCACCTGTAATCGGGCTACTGGACCGTCGATTGTTCTCAGATTGTGTGGAGATATGCAACTTAAAGTTTTATTCCTTTGTGTTGTGCGAAATAATGAACCGTTTAAAGCAAAGATGAAGTGCACGTTTACTAAACCAGAATGTATTGTTTGTTAATGTTTACGTAGCTCTTTGCATTATAGATATTTTTGCGTAGCCTACATGTAAGGATTGAAACAAGTGAACTGAAGTGTTCACACGTTTTTACCTCACGAAAAAGAATGAGTTGTATTATGTTTGTCAAGACAATCACTTTCAAGCATGTTTTGTGAACGGTAACTTTTGCATTTTGGTATCGCACGTGTTCTGATCTTGAAAATGTCCAAATGTATTTTTCTTCGAGTTTGTAACCGAGAGCACGCGAGAGGAGAAGCGCTCATCTGGTGGGGAAACTTGCACGTTTATATTCCCTGTTCGCACCTGCGGACGTCTCTCCCCTCTGCATGCGCGATGCTCGGTGTGTCCAGCACTTTCGAAATAAGACCTCTGCTGCATGCTGTATTTTGTAAACAATATTGAAACTTGAAGTAGTGCAGCATGCTTTGAATAAAGATGTCGTTGAAACACTTGCATTTATTTTCTTTAGGCTACTCCTGTCAGACAGAAGCATATGGTACTTTCAAACCTAGTCTATATAAGAATTTTGCTGGTGCATACGTTGAAATGTTGAAGGCTGAAATGTTTGATTTGTTTTCCCAGAGTTAGTGATAATATATTTTAATTAAAGGACTCAAACTCAAATTATTGACAATATTGATCTAACACCGGTATGTACAAGGTAAACACACGACAGAATACTAATGATTTTTATTATATAAACATTTGCAGTTGTAATTTGTTCATTACAATCACAAATATAGCAGGATTTAGTCATAGTGACCTTATAATATTCCATGCATAAACATGCTAGTCACTGAAACCAGATTTACAGAGTGATCTTATCATTTAGGCCTACTTGTCTTATGATTGGAACAACACCAGGAACAGTAAAATAACCCGCTAAACAGGAAAAGGCATCTGAGATCTCCTACATGGACTTGTAGCCTATAGTTTATCCAGAGAAAAACTTGTCTTTCCTCCAGTCCCACAGTCTTTTAATGGACTGTAAAATGAAGATGAGTAAAGAGAAGATGGTGAGACAGACAAATCCGTTGACTTGGGCTAACATTTAGACCAGATTTATAAAATATTAAATTGTAAAAGCAATTAATCTGTCAGCCTTAAAGTATCAACGCTGGATGAGTAAAGAATCATGGCTTATAACATGCATGTTATTTTTGTACCTTATTTTTCCTTATTATAATTTAATGTATTTTATTATTATAGTAAAACATACTACAAAGGGCGACTCTTTCTTATGAAGTATAAATTACATCATTACATCAAAAATAAAGTAAAATGCAAGTTGTGTAATGCAAGCGTTGTGTAATGCAAACATGTTGCCACTAGATGGTGTTGAATACCTTGCTCAGTATTGTGACTGAGGAAGTGAACAACGTCGGTCCTGGAGTGCCGCTGTCCTGCAGATTTGAGCTCCAACTTTGGAAAAAGCTCACCTGTTTCCCGAAACCTTCTTAACGCTGCGTCGTTCTGAAGTTGCGCCTTAAGCTGTACCTTATCGTTAATACTTGTCTCCCGAAACGTTCTTAGTCAAGTATACCTTCTCTAAGTAATACTTTCGTAAGGTTGCCTGGACCAACCTTAGCTATAGGCTTATGAAACTTGACGAAGTAATACAAGCGGGAGTGAAGCGGTTCCCGTAAAGATACAGCGGACTATCTCACGGCGCTCAACCAATCAGATTCGAGAACCAGAAAGAACTGTTGTATAAAATTATATAAATATTATTTGACCACTATACTTATTGATTGCTATCAGGATGTAAAGAGATTTCCAACCAGCACGACAAAAAATGTTTCTGGACATGATCACCCACCCTAACTTTAAGGTTGGAGCTAAAATCTGCAGCGGCACTGCAGGAACGACGTTGCCTACACAGTTCTCAACAAGCCGTCAGCCGCCTTTGTTTACTGGACAGCTGAGGTCAATTTCGCAGCATAACTGACCAATAGGTCACTTTCAACTTCTATAAAACTGTAAATGTAAGTCGCTTTGGACAAAAGCGTCTGCCAAATGAATAAATGTAATGTAATGTAAATGCCTATTTCTAAATATTTCAACTTTGATAGGCTATGTTTACTTTTAAAATGATATGTTTGCCTTAGAAATAAAAGACGAAAGAAAGTTTAATGAAGTATTCATATGGTAAATTTCAACCTGCCTGTGGTTACACATTTCTGAGGAAAAACTCATCAGATCGCAAAGTGCTGAAAAGCATATTAGGTCATTGTTCTAACATGCCTTGGAATGACAGTTTCCACTCCCAGTTTGAAGATCCATAAATCAGTCAGAAAGGCAGATAACAAACACAGCAGAAGGCTGTTAATTCTGTGGCCCGTGGCTTTGGATTTGTTAAAATGAGACTTACCTTGATACAAGTTTGGATATCTGTAGCACTAGTTTCCACAGCTTTGGGTAAGTTGGTCTCTTGATACTATTTGTGTCATGTAATTCAATAAAACTTGTGCAAAAATGTTAATAACTGCAACCATTAACCAATAATTAATCATGATAAATTAAAGAATTTAGGTACAACTTATAGGAAAACGTGTTTTTGCAGTAAAAGTTGTTATCTCTTACATTTGATGGTGAGGATTCCCTCTCATGCCCACCTTGAAGAAGTACAAAGCGGTCAAAAGTTTTGGGACACTTACTCACTTATGTGTTCATATTTTTTCCACATTTTAGAATAATTATAAACTCATCAAAATTATGAAATAAAACAAAGGGAACTATGGGAATTATGTTGTAATTAAAAAATGAAAACATGTTATTTTATCATCTTCAGTGTCACCTTTCGATTAGAATTTGCAGAAATGTTTCATGTAATTTTATCAAGCATCTTCTTGAGGTCTCACCCGGAGATGCAGGAGTTTTTATCTATTCTGTGCTCTTATTGGCTGTTTTTTCTTCATTATTCAGTTAAAGTTATCAATTTATTAAATAAAATGTTAATTTTATCATGAAAAACATGTATGTTTGGAACATTATATTTTTGTCTACTAAACTAACTTCAGATTATTAAGCAAACACCTCAATTCTTTTTAAATAATGAGAAAAATATCGCTCAAGTGTGCAAAACTTTTGACCACTAGTGTACAAATTTCTCAACACAATTGAATTCTAATCCTACCTGTGTGATTTCTCAGGAGGTAACAAAAACCCACAAACACAAACAAACAAACGTTCACAGACATAAATGTGACCCTGCCTGTGAAAACCGTCATTTTTGTCATTTATTGTTTTCTACATAAAATCCTTCTACATAATGTGAAGAACATTCTGTTAAAGTATAACATTGCTATCTTTAATATTGATTGAGTAATGCCATGTCAAAGATTGAAATCATGGTGAAATGAATAGGTGAAATCAAACTTTGATGCTCGTTACCTCATTATTAGATTTTCCGACTTCAGCCTGTTTTTCACAGACTGGGTCACAAATGTTCATATTCTTCATTAAAGTTCAATTACGGTGGCTTCTTGAATCATCTGACCGTTATCAATGTGTTTGTGTGTGTCAGACCTTCGGAAAAGTAGTGTCAGGTTTGTCCCGTTGTGATCTGAAGGCCAATCTCATTCAGTCCGGTTGTGGCGTTAAGTTTATTGAGTTTCCAGTTAGTAGCATTAAGATACTAAAGGACCTCGCCTTAAGTAACATCGTGCAGATGCAACCACAAAAAATACAGCTGACACTCAGGCCAGGTTTGTGCTTCTTATAAAAACCTACTTTATAAATATATATATTTCCAAATTCTAAATGTATTTATACGTATTGTATGTATCTATTTGCTTTGATGAGTATCATACTTATATCTCCTCTCATTCGTCTTTATTTAAGGTGATTCAAAGCATTTCACCGTCAATGTAAAGCAAGTTGCAGATTACCCCGTTGACCTCTACTATCTGATGGATATGACCAGCACCATGAAAGATGACCTGCAGAAGCTTTTTACTCTGGGCAGTGAACTACCTCGTGCTTTGGGCAGTGTCACCAGTAATCTACGCATGGGATTTGGAGCTTTTGTAGACAAACCTCTCTCTCCTTATATGTATATTTACCCTGAAGAAATCATCAGGAACCCTTGCTATAAGTAAGCCAAACTTGTCCACAGGCAGTTCATTTTACCTTTGCTTGTAGCAGACTATTTTACAACTTCCTGTTTGTGTTTCTGTTGATAAAGGAGTCGTGATACCTGCCCCCCGCAATTTGGCTATCATAACGTGCTGTCTTTGACGGAGCAGGTCGAACGATTCACAGAGGAAGTGAAAAAACAGAAAGTGTCTAGAAATCGAGATGCTCCAGAAGGAGGATTTGATGCTATACTGCAAGCAGTGGTATGCAAGGTGGGTTTCCATGTTTTGTTTTGTTTTATTTTCTTTCATCATTATTTTATCAGTGAACCCCTTAAACACAATTCTCACAAAATATTTTTTGTAAAATGTATAAGCTGTTTTTCTCATGGAGACAATTTGGTCCCCACAAAACAGGACCATCACACACAAAGATAAAATAGCACATACAAAGTTGTCAACTCTTCCACACTTAGCATGAGGCGTGTGGTTTTAAGTTCTGTATCGAGCTCTCGCCACAAATATCCTGTATTGTGTATTTCTAATACATTAAACAAACATGTTCATTGGAAAGACATCAGAAAAGCAGATAATCATCTCTGGCTCTCTTTCTCATCCAGGATAAAATTGGATGGAGGCCTGATGCCTCTCATTTGCTGGTCTTTGCTAGTGATGATAGGAGTCATTTGGCTCTGGACGCCAGACTCGCTGGAATTGTCCAGCCTCATGATGGGGAATGCCATATCAACAACAACAATGAATATGACATGTCCACTATACTGGTCAGCCTACAGTGTGCATACAATATATACAAATTATTAAGACATTTTAGAAAGAAATATTGTATATTTAAATAAATGTTTAATGTTTTGTAGGACTATCCTTCACTTGGTCTTATCACAGACAAGATATCGGAGAATAATGTCAACCTCATCTTTGCTGTAACCAGTAATATTGCATCACTGTATTTTGTGAGTTCATGCATTTTTATTAGACACATACATAACTCACTTCCAAATGCAACATACACACAGACTGTAAATATTTTTATGTTTTCTGCGTTGTTGCAGAATTACAGTAAGCTGATTCCTGGATCTGCAGTGGGAACACTATCTAAAAACTCAGAAAATGTTGTTCAACTTATTCTGGATGCTTATGCAGTAAGTTAGTTATATGAATGAATGAATAAATGAATGAATGAAGCATTTATAGCATTCTTCTGTTTTCACTTGTGTTTTTAATCCGGGAAAACAATACCTGTTTAAATCTTATGTCAAAGGGATAGTTCGCCCCAAAAAGAAGATATTTTGAAGAACATTGGTAACCAAACAACACTCGCCCACATTGACCTTCATTGTATGGACACAAAAACATTAAAATATTTCTGAAAAAGAGTCATACATAGGATGTGAGGGTGATTAAATGATGCAAGAATATTTATTTTCAGGTGACCTATCCCTTTAATTTGTGTTCTATTTAGATTTGGTTTAACTTGTGAAAACATACGTAATGTAACCTTTTATATTGCGGTGTATAGGTATCATTCTATGATTTGGGTATCATTCTGTGGTCATTGGTTTTGTAGAGCATCCGGTCCAAGATTGAGCTGGAGCTGTTGGATGTTCCGGATGAGTTATCGCTGTTCATTAACGCAACCTGTCAGGATGGAGAGGTCATTGCAGGTGTCCGAACCTGTGCCGGAGTCCAAATTGGAGATAAGGTCAGCTTACCTGATGCTTTACTTATTTGTCAGTTGTGACCCTGGACAACAAAACTTAAAAAAACTTTTACTAAATTGTGATTTTTACATAATCTGAAAGCTGAATAAATAAGCTTTCCATTGATGTTTGTTAGGATAGGACAATATTTGGCTGAGATACAACTATTAAAAAAAATCAACATATATATATATTTATATATTTAATATATTTACGGTATAAAGTTTACAAAATCTTTATGGAACATGATATTTACTTAATATCCTAATACTTTTTGGCATAAAAATATTGACTCATACAATGTATTTTTGGCTATTACTAAAAATTTTCTGTACTACTTGTTCCATCCATCAAGGGTCATAATTATAGTCTAAACGTAATGCATCATTCATAAAGATTGAAATAACTGAATGTATCCTGCAATTAGACAGTGTATGACTTTAAAATATTCTTCATGATAACAAAAAACACTTGTTTTGTAGTTCAACACTGTAAAAAAAAAAATAGTAGAGTCAACTTAAAATAATAAGGCAACCTATCACAAGCACGTTTTTAGTTAACTCAACAAACAGTGACTGAAGTCCACCCAACTTTAAAAAATTAAGTTTAAGTCATCAGTTGTCACAACATAGTCAAATTTACCTAATGAACAACAAAACAAAATATAGATTGATTATTTAAAAATAAAACAAATTGATTTGTCTTTTACTACAATTGTACATGTTTTCCCCCTTAGACAGACCAAAACTTTGATCGCATAACTGTTTAAACAGTTTGTGTTGGTTGTGCCATTGTGTTATACACTTACACCTCAACATTGATCACACAAACCTCAACCATAGTAACAGTCAAAACCATCATTCATTAAAAAAACTCTAAACACAACAGATAACTACCAGTAACAACAATATTAAAGCATAAATTAAGCCAGCAAGAACGAAAACACTAATCTTTAAAAGAAAAATAAGTAAAAAACACAGAATTAAACATGCTGCAATGTATCTTGGGAACTTATTTTGAAACTCTTGCAGTATTGTTTGTTCAGATTACATCGTTTTGCAAGTTAGGAAAATGTATTTATCTTTGTAGGGAGATAATTTTGCAAGTTGGATTTTTTTACAGTGCATGTGTATTCTCTTCTCTCTTTCAGGTCTCATTTAGCATCGAGGCGAAACTTCACGGCTGTCCCAAAGAAAAGAACCGAACCTTCACTATAAAAACAATGGGCTTCAAAGAAACTCTTGAGGTCACTGTTGAATTTGCGTGCGACTGTTCATGTCAGCAGTCCTCTGAACCCGCGAGCCCCTTCTGTCACCATGGCAACGGGACCTTAGAGTGCGGCATGTGCCTGTGCGATTCCGGCCGACTGGGCTCCCGATGTGAGTGTTCCGAGGGGGATTACAAGCCCACCCAACAAGACAGCTGTAGCCCCAACCCGGAGACACCGGCCTGTAACGGGCGGGGAGTCTGCATGTGTGGCCAGTGTGCCTGTCGCTCGAGTAATTTTGGAAAGGTTTGGGGTCCATACTGTGAATGTGATGATTTTAGCTGTCTTCGCTCTAAAGGAGAGTTGTGTTCAGGTAAGGATGGAAGTTCTTGACACTATTTACACACACACATGCACGAGTTCTGTAAAATACAATGCTACATGTGAGTATAGTCGTTGATTGCATGTTTGGGAGGATTATACAAAGACTTTTTTTTACTTGTCTTACCTGATGATCTCACTCTCATCTCACAAAAGTGTTTCACCATATTAGGTTACGTAATCCACATACACTGCCAACAAATATGCTGGATTTATACTAGATTTGTTGTGAAATCGTGGTCAGTTTTGCATGTCTGTGCACATTACCTGTGCCTGTGAGTCGAGTCACATTTTATCTTTAATATTTGCTCAGTTGCGTATAATAATGTATTGGTTTGGAAAGCGAGACTTGTGATAGAAATTAGGGCAGGCTATTGTTGTACATACAAGTATAGCGAGTAGGCATAGTGTATGTAACTATTCTTTTCAAATGTAGAATCTTTATATTATTGGTTAAACATTGACATGAATGCGTAGTGCCGCTAGTTTATTAAGTGTTTTGGGTATAAACACTAGAAACATACAACCCACACAAACAAGTGGACAAACTGGTTTAAAAACAAAATCACTGGTAATGCAACCTCTTGCTGCAAGCTCCTCATACAGAGGTGGATTATAAGTGTCAAAAACTAAGTGTTTGACTTTTGTTTGAATATTATGGTGCCTTAATAACAAAGACCAAGCTTTTCCAAATAAGGACCACAACCCACCATAAATGCACTCCATATGATTTAATTTATTATGTGACATCCGAGATGGACTGTAGTGAAGTACATTCTGTACTTTGTGTACTAAAGTTTTACTTTACTTATATTATATTCACTATTTCATGAATACATGTCATTTATAGCTTTAATTAAATAGAATAGTAAAGTAAAGAGGTGACAGGAAAACGTTTGGGAGATGGGGGAACGGGTTCGGCAAAGGACCGCAGAGATGGGAATCAAACTCAGGTTGCTGTCGCCGCAATAACCACAGGGCTGTCTGTGTTGACTGGGTTGTAATATTTACATACATAAACACACAATAAATGTATTTATGAAATGTAGTGGAGTAAAAATATATGTGACCCTGGACAACAAAACAAAAAAGTCTTTAAGGTCAATTTTTTGAAATTGAGATTTTTACATCATCTGAAAGCTGAATAAATAAGCTTTCTATTGATATATGGTTTGATATAGGCGCTGTAGCAGGCCGCTGCTAAAAAGAAACAGGTTTGTTTTAACGCTCTCTATTGGCTTATCGCTGTAATGACGTTGTGTGCATTAGATGAACCTGAAAGCTGAAATTCTAAGCTTTACATGGATACCAAACTTGAGTGGATAATTCTCAAAGAGCGGACAGCAGCGAGTGAAGATTGTGTTTCCGGCCATTTTTGTTAGCGATTTTGCTGCATCCACTCACAAAAAAAATGTTTTTATATATTTACGGTAGGAAATGTACAAAATATCTTCATGGAACATGAGCTTTACTTCATATCTTAATGATTTTTGGCATAAAAGAAAAATCGATAATTTTGACCCACAAATGTTCTCGTGCTACTTAAGACTGGTTTTGTGATACAGGGTGACGTATGAAATTGTGCGTCAGAATGTAGTGAAGTACAATTTTTCCAAAAAAATAAACAATTAATAAAGTACAGATTAATCTACTTGAGTAGCATAAAATACTTAAATACTGTCCACCTCTCTGTCTAAGGTCATGTGATAGCTTTGTGCGAGTAACTGAGGACTTAAAAATTTTCATTTGTAGATTAACTCTTCCCTTTAGATAGAAATCTAGATACAGTAGCTTGATTGCAAATCTACAGTGTGATTTCCTCAGATGATTTGTTAACTCATGTTGTCTCTGTTAGGTAATGGCGAGTGCAACTGTGGGTCCTGTCAGTGTAACTCAGGGTGGTCTGGTGAGATCTGTGCCTGTTCGACCCGCACCGACACCTGTTTAGGAATCGGAGGATTGATCTGTAGTGGGCGGGGCCACTGCGCCTGTGGTGTGTGTGAGTGCACTCAACCAGGAGCTTATGGCTTAACCTGTGAGAAGTGCCCCACCTGCCCGGATGCCTGTACTATCAAAAAGTGAGTTTCGCAAATGTGTCAATTGAGTTTGTTATTGTTTTTATATTTGGGTTAGGACGATATATAAATAATCATAAATAATCATTGGGGTTCATTTATAGTTCTGAAGACTTTTGTTTAGTCATCTGTTATGTTTCTTTTAAGGAACTTTGTTACATATTCTTTCCCTTCAATTTTTTTTAACTTAGGAGTCATGTTTATTGTCTATGTGTGTATCTGCAGGGAGTGTGTAGAGTGTAAACACTACAAGAGAGGAGATCTGTTTGAGAAGAACTGCAACAACATCTGCAGAGATGAGATTGTGCCGGTGGATGAGCTGGGTAATCTCTACTGCAAACCAGAACATCTATAACCTACACCGCCAACATCCAACCAATTCTCAATATATAGAGTCAAACCAAAATTTATTTAGACCCTTTTAACATTCATCAGTTGTACTTTTTTTGGGGGGTGTAATATGTCACAGTTAACTTTATTTTGCTATCCTCGCTTACATAAATGAACTTTAGTGTCCTGCACCCCCTCGTAAAAAAAGATCAAAAATTATATCTGGTGTCTGAATAAGTTTTTGTTTGACTGTATCTCCTAATCATATTCTCAGATGAAAGCAACTGTATACAAATAAGCTTGTTCCTGTAATGGAAAAATAAAAATAAATTTGTTTGCCCACTGTCCTCCTCTCCTTTGTCTTCCTCTCAATCCTCTTTCTCCTACTTCTCTCACTTGTCTTTGTCTAACTCTCAATTTTTGTCTAAACCAAGAAAGCCATCCTTCTAGAAATGAGCTATAAGTGTTTTCACATGTGAACATAGATCAGTAAATAAGTGTGGCATTTTAAATTGCAGTGTTTTCTCAATGAAACCCAAGTTTTACCTTCTGATTCGTCTGTTTTCTTCAGTCTTTCATGAAAAAAACTCGGTGAACTGCAGCTACAAAGATGAGGATGACTGCGTGCAGAACTTCCAGTATTATGAGGATGCCAGCGGAAAGTCCTTCCTGTATCTTGTGAAAGAAGCAGGTCAGCAAGGGCAGAGAGGCACTTTTACATGTAACTGTATCAAATATTTATTAAAAATGTATTTATCATTCTCTTTGTTGTTATGTTGTACAGAGTGTCCCAAGGGTCCTGATGTCTTGGTAGTTGTTCTGTCTGTAACTGGTGCTATTCTGTTGCTTGGACTGGCTGCTCTCTTGGTGTGGAAGCTCCTGATCTCCATTCATGACCGCCGTGAGTTTGCTAAGTTTGAGGAGGAGAAAGCCAAGGCCAAGTGGGAAGCGGTGAGTTGCCCCCCTTACCCACACTTACCAATCCATTCACAAATGCATTGATTTTGCTCTATATTTATATCTGTGTTGACAAAAACATGAACTGTTTAGCAATACACATAACACAGTAAACACAGACAGATGTAAAACACAAAGGGGGTAAATATTTGTATTTTCATTGTAAATTACAATGTATTTTCATTGTATTTGATTTTGGGATGAAGAGTAAAAGACAAAACAAACCAAAGTGATGCTTTTTTTAAAGGTGTGTCTAATGTGGAGAACTGGTTAGAGTTTTGCAACATGTTTTTGCAACAATTTTAACCAGAATGTAAAGCAGATAATATGCTTTATGTTGTGCAAACTCAGTCTGAAGATTAGTTATGCAAGCAATTGTTTTCAGGGAGCTACTTTTATTGTGTAATCCAGTTTATATAACTATAATAGCATTTCACAATCTGGCTTCTTTTGATACTGACTTTAAGACTGATAAGACTTTAAATCCAGCATGCACAGTCTAGCCATGTATAAGCAAAGGCAAAATGACCCGTAAGGCAAAATGACAGTTGTTGATAGAGATGCCAGAACATTTTTACTATAGGTGTGGCAAGATATGGCAAAAAGACTTCAAATTTCATTTGTTAAAGATAAAATAAGGCACGTTTACATTTTATATAAAAATATACTAATATATATTTAATATATACTTATATATCTGTATATATCTGAAAATATTAATATATTTTCATTATTTTCCTAAAGTGTTGGTACCTCTTGTTGGTGCAATGGACCAAAAGTTACACATTTAAACATACAGTGCTCTTATTTCTTATCATTTAACACAATCTTGACACCAAGTGGACATAGTGAGAAGTACACAGATTTCAATGCTTGTGGAAAAGCATGTCAAACTGATCATTGCAGCACAGTTAAAACATTTTAAACCGTTAAACACAGAAAGACACAAAAACATACACACAGCATCCAGAACGTCACATCTGGTCTAAGAGTACACGCTTCATTGAAAAAAAAATGTTTTTGCAGTCACCTGCAAGGTATGTGTTTGGCTGATCACCCGATGGTTAGGTGTATACACATTTAGTAAATATTTTCACTATAAAAAGAAAGGTAAGGAACCAAATATTTTCCAATTCTTAAACATTGTTTTTTAGTCACAAGTATCAATCCACAAGTACCTGTTAGTGTTGAAGCCATTTAAAAAACTGCTTTAATAAAGATCACTCTTGTCTTTTACAGGCTAATAATCCGCTCTACAAAGAAGCCACCAGCACCTTCCAAAATGTGGCATATCGTGGCAATAAAGAATGACATCACATCTCAAAGTTCATCTCAGCAATCCAACATCTCTCAACCAATCACATCAGGTTTTTTTAATGAATTAATGGTTTTAGTCGACTTTTTAGTGGCATTTTAAAATAATTCAGTTGGCCATAGTCAGTAATGATGCAAATACACTGCATTTTATGACATTTCACAGATATTCACCCTTACAAATACTTCCCTATTTACCCCCTTCCTATGCCTTTATTTAGTATGTTGCTCAGAGACAGCACAAGCTGAACTTTATCAATAAATTCATAAAGATTATGAAAAAACGACATCCGTATATTATGTGATCAACAATATGAAACTACTTCATATGCATAACAAAAAATGAATCGACACCCTTGGAACATGATAAGCAATGAGATTCACAAAGGCTTTCGCATAATCCGGTTTAACACATGCACTTACTTCTGGAGTTTTATTTAACTCTTCTGCATCTGTTGCCATAGTGATTATGAATGAGGTTCAGTTGTACTTTGTTGTATTATCATAAGATTAATTTAATAGATGTAAAACTGTTGTTGTTCTTAAAATCTGACCCTGGATCACAAGTCTTAAGTAGCACGAGAACATTTGTAGCAATAGCCAAAAATACATTGTATGGGTAAAAATTATCGATTTTCATGATCATGTTCCATGAAGATATTTTGTAAATTTCCTACCGTAAATGTATCAAATCTTTATATTTGTGAGTGGCTGCTACAGCGCCTCTGATGAACAACTTTTTTTGCACCCTCAGATTCCAGATTTTTAAATAGTTATATCTCGACCAAATATTGTCTTATTTTAACTAACCATATATTGATGGAAAGCTTATTTATTCAGCTTTCGTATTATGTAAAAATATTGTTAAGAAAATCTTAAGACTGGTTTTGTTGTCCAGAGTCACATATGACAAAGCTGTTGTGGCATTGGTGTGACTTAGTTTCTGATCTGTTCTTATCATACATTCCTGCACTACTTTTTGTGCTGCACTGCTGGTATCCTTTTGATGTAAATTCATAATCATTTTTAAACTTGCATCACTAAGTTGTTATGGATGATGCTTAAAGGTGCCTTACTGCCCATAGCTTCACATCTCTGCATTTACAAAGGTAAAACTGTATTACATTTCATAAAGATGCAAACAAAATATAGAGAAAGAAACAGAATGGGCATTGGTATGAGCAATGTAATTTTTTGTACAAAAGTGAGAATATAATGAACAAATTGACCTGAATGTTTGGGAATCCAGTAAAGGAAGCAGTTCTGCAGGAGTTCTGGCCATCAGTGACATCTGTGCAACAGTAGCACACACACTTCATATGTGCTCAAATCTGGCTTGCGCAGTGGGGTGGTGAGAAAAGCATTTTAAAAATAAAACACAAATTACATCTTGTGAAGCTCAAACCAAAAACTCTAATTATAGGGAGACATAGAGCTGTTTGTGCTGCTGTATTTTCTTCATAACTATTTGTCATTTTGGAAAAACTGTTTTATGTTTTACTTGTGGTGATGTTTTGAATTATTGAATTGTTTTACATGTTTGCTTAATTTAACTGTTGAATCTGTGATTGATGATCTTGCACGTCACCATGAAAATGATACTTACTTTCTTTTAACATTCCAATTTTAAATCCCATACTGCCATTTTTATGTTTTATGATGTACAATAATAAATACACATTTTCCTCACACGCACACCCCATACCTCTAAGCTTGATTCATTGCAGTACAGTAAAGAACCAGGAGAGAAAAATGCAACATGGGAGACAGATACACGTTATGTGACATGAAGCGGTCAAATGTTATTCTCAGTCTTCTGAACCCCTCAATCTCCAGGTGTGCATGCATGAGAAAATTTTAAATCTGAAAGCCATTAAACATACTAACACATTGACAGCTTATTTTCAATGCCCTGAGGATTCGGATGGGTCGTAGGGATGCCGGGGCCTGTTTTGAAGCCCCATATCACTACTCGTGATATGATAAGTTAAGACGGGGAGACGTGGGCGCTGTCATGGTCCACTCGGGCACAGATAATGGTCATATCATCAACAGTCCAGATCTATCAATCACAGCATATAAAACATATATAAAATGATGTACACAACACACTTCTGCTTGACAGATTTTTGCAGGAACACGTCTTGCTTCTGAAACTTTTGTTGCCATAGATACTCACATGCACTTTTTTTCTAGAATTTCTAGAACTCTTCAACTCTTGTTTCCATGGCAGCATGCATTTCTCTGTTGTTATTTAAAAGGTTATTATTAGCTGTCGAGGAAATTCAAATAAAAATGTCACGTGTTGATTTATTAAACAACATGAACTGCAGTATCAGGTCGTGTAATGTGTGATGCTTTGGTCCTTTTTGAGCTTCAACAGACTACAGTCTGGTATTTTAACTGAGGTTGCTTATGAAAAAAGATTCTTCAAACGTCTCTTTTTGTGTTTTTCCGAAATAAATAGCAGCAAACATATCATATGTACAGTGTTATGCGAAAGTTTGGGAACCCCTTGCAGAATCTGTGAGTTATTTTAACAAAATATGAGAAATTATACAAATGCGTGTTTGTTTATTATTTAGAACTGTCCTGAGTAAGATATTATACATAAAACATTTTTTACATATCAAGACTATCTTACTCAGGAGGCATTATTAATTCAAATATATTCATATTATGTATTATGGATTCGACAGACGCATTAAAGGGATAGTCCACCCAAAAATGGAAATCCTGTCATCATTTACTCACCCTCAGGTTGTTCCAAATCATTTCTTTGTTCTGCTGAACACAAAGAAAGATATTTGGTAGAATCTCAACAAATTCTTCAAACAAATCTCATCCCCCATTGACTCCCATAGTATTTATTTTCCTATGGCAGTAAATGGGGGATGAGATCTGTTTGGTTACTGACATTCTTCCAAATATTTTCATTTGTGTTCAGCAGAACAAAGACATTTTTTCCCAGGTTTGGAACAATCTAAGGGTGAGTAAATGATGACAGAATTTTCATTTTTGGGCGAACAGTCTCTTTAATTCAAAGCAACTTACAGTGCATTAACACATATACGTTTTATCAATACGGGTTGGAGAATTAGATTTTCGCTTTAATTGTTCATTTGAAGTCTAGCAATACTGACAGCTTATGCGCAGTGTCTAAAGCTGTTGATAGATGGCGATCTTTCCTGGTAAACAGCTGAAGTGGGCGGAGAGTTACGCTCAACTGCCATGTGCATCCGGTTCGCGTAACCATGGCGGCTCCTGCTGTGGCTGCTGAGCCTTGCTCCGGGGGAAACGTGTCCGAATCTGCTAATGGACCCACGGAGAACTTCTCTGAAGTCCAGAAACGACCACAGTTCGGCACTCGTTTCCTGACAGACCCGCGACAGGTGTTTCAACACAACGCGTGGTGCGTGCGACAGTATTTCTCTGTCATTCATAGGCTATGCTGTTGATGTTGTGTTGGCATTCAATGAGTTTGTCATTTATTTTGGTCAATCTTTCGAGCCATTTACAGATTAAAAAAGGGATTCAGTTGCATAGCTACTGCTTCTGTAAAAGATGTTAACCCGTGTGCTATAGCTTATTGTAAGGTTGCATGGTTTAAAGATCGGTTTTTGCTGACATCTGATTGTTTTGATCTGCTGTAGGGATAACGTGGAGTGGTCAGCAGATCAGGAGGCTGCCGCCCTGAAAAAAGTGCAGGAAAACAGTCATCCTCTCCCTGCAGAAAAACAAGGTATGACCATCCAACATTTCTACTTCAATCCAGCAGAATCAGGTCTTGTTTAAATAAGATTGCATCGAGTACTGAATAAATATATATTCTAACCTTTTTCTTAGTAACTAATCTATTGCGTTGCTCAATGTTTTGTGTGTTGGTACCTTTCCTTCAGAGGAGCTTGACAGCAGAGCCAATGAATACTGGAATGATTTCTACACCATTCATGAGAACCGATTCTTCAAGGATCGCCATTGGCTTTTCACAGAGTTCCCTGAGCTGGCCCCTCAACCAAAGGACTTACAAAACACAAATAATGAGCCAACGAATGTATTAAATGGTGAACATCTACCATTGCCTCACAGTGATGGTACATTTCCTGGAGCCTCATCATCATATCGGATCCTCGAGGTGAGTTTTAAAGCAGTATGTGATTAAATGCCCTTTGTGGTTAATGTGGTTTGGAAAACTAAAATGCTTTGGGTGAAAACCTCCAACGTCTGAAACACATCTTCACTTTTCATGTTTTGGAATTTTCAGGTAGGCTGTGGAGTGGGCAATACAGTGTTTCCCATCTTGAAAACCAACAAGTGAGTGGCTCTAGACATAAACCAACTTGACCTCTATCCATATTTGTGTCTCTCACTCAAATACCTTTTTTGCTTTATAGTGACCCAGGACTCTTTGTTTACTGTTGTGACTTTTCTAGCACAGCTATTGATCTTGTTAAAGTAAGCAAGCAACAATAAAAATATTTCTTGGATATTTAGTCCATATTCAATGCATTTATAATTGTTTTAATGTGTTTGGTGGCAGTCGAATCCAGAATACGACCCAGCACGCTGCCACGCATTTGTCCGTGATATGAGTGAGGAGTCTGCAGAGTATCCAATGCCAGACCAGAGCCTGGATGTCATTGTCCTCATATTTGTGCTCTCTGCTCTGCATCCTCAGAAGTGAGTGGTCAGCAGTGACAGATTTAGTGTGACTCGTTTTTCATTTATGCATTTGACAGATGCTTTTGTTCATTATATATCTACATTTAGGAAGTTAGCTGATGCTTTTATCCAAAGCAACTTACAATAGTAAGGGAAACAATAAACCGATTCATCATAGGGAGGCAAAAATATAAGAAATGCTATACAAGGTTACAAAGTCACAATTTTTAGAGATATACCTGTTGTTAATACAGTCCATACTTGTGAAAACAGTAAATGCAGTAGATGCATTGATACTACCTGTATGCGTAAACAAATAATTTCAACAGAAGCAAATATTTCATATGTATTTATTTAAAGATGAATGTAATAAGCTTGAAAATGAGCATTCAGCTAGTCATTATCACAAATACAGCCAAAATGATCAGGACCCGATGATAAACGTCTAACTGTACATTATCTCTTTATGTATTTATTATTCTATATGTTAGTCGTCTACTAATCAATACATTAATTCATACTTTCTTTCAGGATGCAGAGTGCCATTAATAGATTAGCACGTCTGCTTAAGCCGGGAGGAGTACTTTTACTAAGAGACTATGGCCGCTACGACATGGCGCAGCTTCGTTTCAAAAAAGGTAGAATTTTTTTCAATTAATTGTTTGTTATTGAGAAAAGAAATATTTTAGAATGTCTTTCTGGCTGCACAATACGCATACTGCTTACTTATGCAGGGAGGTGCTTGTCTGAAAATTTTTATGTTAGAGGAGATGGAACACGCGTCTATTTTTTCACACAAGGTAAATGCACGTTCTAGCTTGTGTTGTATTTTCTTACATTATTCAACAACCTTTCTGTTGGCTGGTTCGTTTTTCATGATATTTGCGTCATCTTGCAGATGAGCTGCATGATCTTTTCTGCAGTGCTGGCTTGGAAAAAGTGCAGAACATGGTTGACCGGCGCTTACAGGTGAACAGAGGAAAGCAGCTGACTATGTACAGAGTTTGGGTCCAATGCAAGTATCGCAAGGCCCTGGCACCCACCTAAAATCAAAGCTGTTGTGGGTGATGTGGCTGTGCTGACCCTGACCCATATGAATGTTGTCATATTGTGACATCAATCATAGCTGTTTTAAGGATGGACAGGTTGCAAGAGGACTGCATATTTGATTTACATGGACAACCATGCTGAATCAGTGGAAGTCAAATGAGGATTGTACTTACGCAGTCTGCTGAGAAAGGCTGATGGAGGGTTTCTGTTCCCATAATGCACCAGTGGACTCCTTACTGCCTGTCCATCACACTGACTGATGTTTTTAAACATGTTCAAGATTTTAATCTTATAAATAAACAAGGATGGTGTTTAACAAGTATCTCAGTATCAGCCTCACAGAGGCAGCTCTTCTTTCATCTGTTTTTTTACTGTTTTGTTGATAATAAGGTTTAGACCCGGTTTAGCATGTTTGCATTGAAACTTGCACTGACATATCTTAAAGTATGTCAGTGCCACAGTCTTGTCTGAATATTAAGACTAGTAATGTTTTTTCTAATATATTTCTTTATAAAAGCTCCTTAATGTCCGACTTTAACTAAGACCTTGTCCTGACTTAAGCAAAGCCCTGTCTGTGAAATTGGACCGAATACACCTTTTTCACGCTTTTATTTTTTGAGAATATTTCTTATTGTAAGAGGAAGTTGAGTTGGGGCTGGAGAGAGAGAGAGATGTCCAATATGTCCAATATTTATTTTAAATGTCATATTGGAACATGCCTGAATAAGTTGAATTCACTTAAATCCTGATTAAAGGTACAACATTCAAGTCAAGCAATCCATCAATCAATCAAACAAAGAAAAAACGATTAAGTGCATGCATGGGTCTCTAAATATGTAAACACTGTTTTTATTTTATCTTCTATGTTTCATGTCTTCTGTTGATTTTAAATCTCACCTTCACACAATTTAAAGCTACTAATGATTTCAAAACAACAGAAATATACGGGACTATTATAGTATTTTGAGTCCCTTTGCAAAACTATTATTATCATCTTCTCATACAATCACTGTATAATGTTATTGCTGTCTTGAAATAGTAAAGTTATATATTTAGTATATATAGTTTAGTACAATATATTTCAATACTAACTAATTAGGAACAGTGCTTAAAACATACTAAAAAACACACAAATGATGAAACGATATTATTAAAGGCTTTTATTGATAAGTGTATTGACTAGTGCATATGGGCGTGGTTGAAAGGTAGTAAAGTCTTGCACAATCTCACGAGGAAATATGAGATTTACCGATTATTGTTTACATTGCAAAAAACGAGAACCGAACCGATTCTGAATTAACGAATCTGATTGGAATCTTTTAATCCACATCAACTGATTTTCCAAAGGTGATGTTCGGGCGGAACGGAATTTAAATAGCAATTTTATCATTCCAGGACTCAATCCCGGTTCGGTGCTGACCCGAAGAAGCGAAGACAAATATGATAAACTGATATCCGAAAACAACATCAAGATCGATTAATTTCGAAGTGAATCAATTTAGTTGGGAGGGGAAGTTTTTAGGCGAAAAACTGCCGTGCGTTGCCACATGACCTAAATCTGGAAGAAAATTAACATCGAAGAGGCCAGCGGAGAAAGGCGGGTTCGGGAGATCAAGCCCCATATCAAGGCCTCGGAAGTCTCGTAGTCCTCGGCCCACAGTAGGACGTGGAGCTGGCGTCCCCTAACGACATTGCAGGCATCGAGCGCAGGCGAGGGTCGGGGATTCGACTGAGGCCTAGCGCTGAAATGTCGGGCTGAGGCGGGAAGAACGATACGGGAGACCAAGAGAGGAGAACGGTCAAAGAAGAGTGATTGAATTAATCAGCAAGAGGGTGAAAAGACAGCGATATCAGAGGTAAAACCATTTATGCATGTTTAGGAGGCTAGAAGAGGATTTTTCGGGGCTGTGAGGAACAATAGACGCAAAAACCCAGGGTAAATCGAGACTGAGAAGTTTTAGTTCGTATTTCCTGTGTTTTTAAACCTTCTCGTTTTGAAAAAATTTATTTGTTGTGATATTCGTTCAGTTATCGATTGTTGTATTCACACACTCCAATAGTATAGCTAAGATGCTAACTTAACAATGCTAATTCATCATGTTATCCTGTTAAAATGTATAATATAATAGAAATGTTTACTTATTCTTGAGCTTTTCTTTTGTTAAATGGCATGTTTAAAAGTATTGGACGTGCAGCAGTGATGTGAACTAAAACATAACTCGGTAAGCGTTCTAGTGTTTTAATAGTTCGTCTTGTTGGATGGGAAAGTCTAGGGTTTTAAAGTGTTTTAACACTTGAGATATCACCAGGCCATGGTGTTTATTTGATATTTAATCATATAATTTTGCACTAATTGCGTTTATTTTCTAGTCGAAGCTGAACTCCCTAAAATGTAGTGATTTGTAGTGTAACGTTACACGTTGTGGCTGGGCATACAGTGTTCAAGATCACGTTTTTTTTCGCCATTGAGTATCTATAGGATATGGCTTTGGGTGGGAGTGAGCTAATGAGTAAACTGCTAGTCGGGGTATGTGACTCAGTCTCGAAAACACGCAGGCTACTAGGTACATATGACTCAACATGTCATACACATTACTGTCTTGTCAATCTGGCAACATTACTATGGCTACATAATGTGATGCAAACTCTTCCTCTCTTTTGCAGCCATGATGGAGGAATTGCACAGCTTGGATCCTCGCAGACAGGAGCTGCTTGAGGCGCGTTTCACAGGAGTCGGAGTTGCCAAGGTCTGTCCTGTCTCATGCTGAAATATTTCTGCCTCATTGCCCTGATTTCTATTTGTTTATGAGAATTACTAATGCCTGCACACCAGACCTCATCCATCCATCTTTACATCTGCAGCATCATTCTGTCTTTTCCTTCTTTATTCTGGCACTCACGGGACAGTTGTGGCCTAATGGTTAGAGAGTCGGACTCGTAACCAGAAGGTTGCCAGTTTTATTCTCAGTACCGGAAGGTAACAAATGACATGCCCTTGAGCAAGGCACCTTAACCCCGTTTGCTCCCCGGGCGCTGCAGTGATAGCTGCCCGCTGCTCCGGGTGTGTGTGTGCACGACTTAAAGTGTGTGTGTTCACTATTCACTGGATGGTCTTGCTGTCTGAATAAAGCCTTTGTTTTTTGCCATTTACAAAAAAGCTGATCCTTGTCATTTAAGTGTAAACTTTAAAGTTGAAGACGGCTCCCCTTGAGAACAGCTCATATATTGGTAGATATATTTGTTGGAGCTCTGTCAAATTTAATGAGATTAAAATTGGATGAAGGGTGACAGTCTAAACGTCTGCCATTGACATTTCTATCTCGTTCCCTATCTTGAATTCACAGAATTAGAATGCATTTTGTGGGGTAGCTTGACCCTGTGAATGCCAGATTTGTATTTGTCCCATTAAGGCTAGGCTTGCTTTGGAAATTGTCCCATTTTACTCACAAAAAGATGTTTACACACACAAACTTGGATCAGTTTTGGGTCCGTACAGGACATTGGCTTGTTGGAAGAAGCCTAATGGCCATTACTAAGACCATGGGAGTTGGGACTGAGCAATAATATTAAGCAATTATGTATGCTTTGGAAGGGTCTGCAGCATCATTAATTTAGGAGATAGTCAGATGCTGGTCATCAGGGTCGCATTCTCTTTGGTCTATGAAAAGTGACTGTTTAAGAAATATCAGTAGGTGATTTACAAGATTTATCACTGTGTTATTGGATTGTGGAGGATTTTAACTTGACCAGAATGTCAAGCATTTTTATGCATTTGGCAGACGCTTTGGACTTGCGTTGTACATTATATATTTGTTTCTGAGTATGGCAATCCCTAGGATCGAACCCGTGAACTTGGCGTTGCTAGGGCCATGCTCTAGCCACTGAGCTACAGGAAAGCATCTGTCACTCATTCAGGCTTTAGTTAAATTTGAGCTGTAAGATATGTCCAAATTGCAATAAGCATATTTCAATGGTTTGCAAAAACGTAATTATTTTAATACTTAGTTTACATTTAGAAATTACATTGTTGGATTTGTTATGTGCCGCAACATTAAAACATGGCTATTCGCTTTCATTTGTGTGAATGTTTTTCCCCAGAAAGATAAATATAGATATTTAAATCCGTATGTAAGGGATAATGTACAAGCAGCTGGTTGTTATCACAGAAATGAGTCCTGACTGTGTGATCATCTTTCGCGATAACAGCCGGCCGCTTGTACATTATCCCGCTTATTACACAACCACTTGCCACATGAGGGAAAAACTGGACATGAAATGTGAATTTGAAATATTTTATTAGCTAATTTTTACCTTCTGTGAGAAAAAGCTGTTTAATTTCAGTTTTAAAGTAAGAATGATGTTCAAATGTCACGAATAGGCAATTCGATTTAATCATTTGTAAATATGTCATATATGTTATTAAAAGACAAATTTATAATTTATTTTTGTGTAATATTTAACAGCACCTGTCAAAATGATTTGCAGCATCCAGGTTGTCGGGTGTTATTAGTTTTGAGAGGTTATTATCTGAGAATAACAACCCTTGGATTGGCGACTGGCCAATCAGAATCAAGTATTTCAGGGCGCCGTGTAATAAATATTGTTTAAAAACTCATATGTGCAAACACTCACACATCCCTACTCTAACTTTTTTTTTTAATGTCACCCTTGCTCATCTTTTTTCCTCGTTCACTGACCCGTTCGTATTTCAGATAATACATTTTCCTTCAGGCCAACAGGTGATGATGTCGTTTGCTGCCTTTGCATTTCCTACAAAAAGTGTAAATCTAGTTATTTGTCTCTCCGCAGGGTCCTGGACACAACGAGTCATCTAACCAGAGCCTTTGCAGCGTGGGCTCTCTCAGTGACAAAGAGCTGGAGGTTAGTACTAATTTGGTTCTTGTGATGTGAAGCAGTTGTTGAGCAGAACTGCTGAATGGCTGATTTCTTAACTCAAAGCATCTCTGTGTATTGTCTAGTAAGTAAGGGATGTAATTGTCAGCTGTCATGTTTTATGTTGGCATTCAGGGAGGTCCGACTTGAAGTACGATATTTCAATGCTTTATTTGGCATTTATTTTATTTACTTCACCTAGTAATGTTAGGCAGGGTGTCAGGTTGTTTCTTTTAGTTTTTGACTCCTGGATTCAGTTGCGCCATTGTTTAATGAAAGACATCTGGATTTTGTTAATTGTTGAAATGCACTTCTGTATTGATTTATTCTGCAGTTGGTTAAAGGTAAGGTGTGTAATTTACACAATGAGCATCACCAGATGAAATTGCAGAAATCAAGGTTGTTGTTTCAAACAAGAATGCTGAACATGCCTTCAGTCAACCTGCTTGAACCTCACACCTTTTCACACATAGATTAAGTAAAGCTTTGGAAAAATCTTTTACAATGTCTGAGAAAAAAGATAAATAAATGGCAGTCATGATCTACCCTGTCCAAAAACATTTCGGTTTGTGTTTATAAACCAACACATGCATATATTAAGGTCTGTATCTGTTAAGTCTACAGATGTTGGTCTCTATATGTTGGTTTCTGCCTGGATGAGCTTGTTGCCTTGAACATTTCAATGGAAACATTTTGGAACTTGTGAAATGAATGGGGTTGTGGAATGAGATGATGTCATGGACTCTTTCCCTCTCTCTCCCCAGACGCCCGAGAAGAAATCCAATGACCAGAGAACACGTAAAAGGAAAGGAGACCCATATGACAACCAGGGTGAGTTGATTTGAGCATCACCGTTGCCATGGTGATTTGAATCTCTTTTGTTCCATATCCACATATTTATGAAAGTGGCTTGTGTTCTGATGTCTTTTACGTTCCACTAACATTGTAAGGCTAAAATAACCATTTTCTCCAACTATTTTATAAATGTTTGGGAGTGGCTTTTCTAATATTGGAAGCTCTTTTTCATTAGGCAAAGGAGGAGGAAGAGGACACAAAATCAGCGATTATTTTGAGGTAGGCCGGTGTGTGTTTGTTTCTTATTTGTGTGATCAGCTGATTTAATTTCAATTAACAGCCATTCTAAATCTTTCACACTAACTTGTGATTTAATCATAAGCGATTAAATCAAGCTTTAATTGTCATGCTAATTTATGTTGTGTCTGATCTCTGTTACTGGCTTTGTTTGCATGCAGTTTGCAGGGGGCAGTGGTACTGGCACTAGCCCAGCACGTGGCATTCCTCCAGTGGTACGCTCCTCGCCTCAACACTCTCTCTCCAATCCTCCTGCTGCTGTGAGTCTTCTACTACTTGACCCTTTCTTGTTTTTCACTGATCTAATGTAACCTGTACACATTTTATTTAGTATTACAAAGTCAAAAATGTTTTCATTTCATTTTTTTTTCATAACAATCAACATTTAACACTTATGTAATTTAGATGTGCTTACGCACCTGTTAAAATGCTGTTACAAGCTTTAGTGTGACTGGAGCAGCAAAAAATTGTATTGCCATTATTATTGATGATGTATTATGGACATATTCCAGATTAAATTATTATTTGTTATACAACTGATTGTCCATGTAAAATTGCAGGTGACCCTCTCAAATTGTGTGGAAATGTGTTTTTGATTGCCAGGTGCAGCAAGGAAGCCCCTCCTCCATCAGCTCAGCAAACACAGACCACTCCTCCTGTCTCCACAAGTCAGCCCCTACACACACGCAGCACCGAACCACACAGGTAACATCACATTACTACATACATACACAGCACATTTACATCTACAGGTATACTGATGTTTTTCTCTAACCCACCTATCACCTGCATTTGCTTTTCTCAGTCTGAGTTGACAATGGAGAAGTTAGCAGCACTGGAGAGCAGTAAGAGTTCAGATCTGGAGAAGAAAGAGGGGCGTATTGATGATCTCCTCCGGGTATGTGCTTAGATTTTTTTAATTCTAAAATGCTGCAGACGAACACAGAAAGTTGTATGTTAAGTGTGCGCAATTAAAGTGGCTGCTGTTCACAATAAAGTAACCAAACTGAACCAGGGCTCAGGGGATAAAATCCAGGTTTCATTTTGCTCTAATGGGGAATGCAACACTCATGTTGGGGGTTTGTGCTCTGCAGATGAATTGTGACCTGCGCAGACAGATCGACGAGCAACAGAAAATGCTGGAACGATGTAAAGAACGACTTAACAAATGTGTGACCATGAGCAAAAAACTGCTTATTGAAAAGGTGGGTGTGTGATGAGATCCCAAAGTTTGTATGCATGCCAGTGGTGTGCATGTTTGTCTTGCATTATTTTAAGGGTAAATATCATGTTTGTCTTTATCAAGTCATGGTTTAATGTGTTCGTGCCAGGTGGAGGTTTGGCTAGTGCATTTAATATCTTTCCTAAATTGTGGATGTTTCTCAGTCCAAACAGGAGAAAATTGCTTGCAGGGAAAAGAGCATGCAGGACCGTCTGCGTCTGGGCCATTTTACCACTGTGCGGCATGGAGCGTCCTTCACCGAGCAGTGGACAGATGGCTATGCCTTTCAGAATCTAGTCAAGTATGTGAGACACAAGTGTATACACACAGACTTCCGTGTCACACACACACTTGCAGAATTTTGACTACAGCTATGTTTCTGTCTAAAGTTGCTAATTATTCTATGTGCAAAACTAGAATATCATGTAAAATGTTTGTGAATCAAGCATGGTTTCCATCCAGTCAATCGAAGATACAAAATTCTGATAAATTGGTGCCAAATATCTCTAAGAAAACTGGAAGTTACTGCTGTAGGTGAAGGCACTGTATGATTAAAAAATATAATTATGTATGACTACATGGTTAATATAAATGTTCTGGTGGGGTTATTGTATAAATCTGATCATATTTTTATCTCTATATGTAGACAACAAGAGAGAGTGAATGCTCAGCGAGAGGACATCGAGAGGCAGAGAAAACTACTGATAAAGAAGAAGCCACCCAACTCCAATCAGACTCCTCCCCCGAACCTAGAACCCAACAAACGAAAGAGCAAGAGCAATGGTGCAGAGAACGAGATGTAAGTTTTATTCTGCTGGGGTTTCAGGGTTTTGAATTGTTGTAGTTTTAGTAGCTGTGGTTTTATATTATTTATCGATATGCTCGTAGGTTATCATTAGCAGAATATCACGAGCAGGAGGAGATTTTCAAATTGAGACTCGGCCACCTGAAGAAGGTATGTGTGCCTTCGTATTACACATGATGAAAATGTATGTCGTCATGGCAACTGATCTTTATGTCTGTGATTTGTGTGACAGGAGGAAGCTGAAATTCAAGTGGAGTTGGAACGGTTAGAGCGTGTGCGTAATCTTCACATCCGAGAGCTCAAGAGAATCCACAATGAAGATAATTCCCAGTATGCACTCTCAAAGTTCTTTGTTTCACTGGTGTCGTTTGCTTTATACACAGCGTTCTTCTGCGTTTAGATCCTCAAAGGGTGTATTTTTAGAGGGCAAGTTTAATCAGTGTTTGAACTGGTGTTTTGTCTGTTACCTCAATGGTGTGATTATCTCTTTGACTCTCAGGTTTAAAGATCATCCCACATTAAATGACCGTTACCTGCTCCTGCATCTGCTGGGAAGAGGAGGCTTCAGTGAGGTCTATAAGGTGAGGGAAAACCTGTGATGTTAAATATTAAGTGGTACATTGATTTTAAGCAGGGTTTTTTCCTGTGCATGTTTAACTTTTTCTCTCTGTCTGAAGGCATTTGATTTGACTGAGCAGAGGTATGTGGCTGTAAAGATTCACCAGCTAAATAAAAACTGGAGGGATGAGAAGAAAGAGAACTATCACAAGTGAGTCCAATGCAAATGTCCCGGCCACTTTTATTGTCTATTGGTCACTGCATTATTGTACCTAGGCAAGAGTGTTTAAAGTAAAAATCTTAAACCCATCTATTTTTGAATTTAAATGGATTGACTTGATGTTTCAGACATGCATGTCGAGAATATAGGATTCATAAGGAGCTAGACCATCCCAGAATAGTCAAACTCTATGACTATTTCTCCCTGGATACTGACTCGTGAGTATTCAAGCTTATTTTTCCCTGGACAAATGGATACATAAACCTGCTAAATGTGACATAACATCATCCAAAATGTTGTCTTGTGTCTAGATTCTGCACTGTTCTGGAGTATTGTGAGGGGAACGATCTGGATTTCTACCTAAAGCAACACAAGCTCATGTCGGAAAAAGAGGCTCGATCCATCATCATGCAAGTCGTCAACGCCCTCAAGTACCTAAATGAAATCCGGCCACCAGTCATCCATTACGACCTCAAACCAGGCATGAAACACCCAAACACACATGTTGTTGTTCATATGTTGATTCTCATAATTATATAAATCAAGACTAATTATATCAATGGAAGTACTGTTTGTCTAGGTAACATCCTGCTGGTCAATGGCACCGCATGTGGAGAAATTAAAATTACAGACTTCGGACTGTCTAAGATTATGGATGACGATAACTACGGGGTGGATGGCATGGAGCTGACATCACAAGGGGCGGGAACATACTGGTAAGAGAATTGGTTGAATTGATGGAATTAGATAAATCGAAGCACAAGATGACTGTTGATTAGAAAGTGAAGTCACTGAGCTCTGAACTGAACATTTCTTTCTGTGGTCCAGGTATCTTCCCCCAGAATGCTTTGTGGTTGGAAAAGAGCCACCCAAGATCTCCAACAAAGTGGATGTTTGGTCTGTCGGTGTGATCTTCTACCAGTGCCTCTATGGGAAGAAGGTAAAGGACAATGTGACTCGTCTGTCTTTCCATTGAGATGTACAAGTTTTTTTTTGTCCTTTGCTCATTTTCATATTTGTCTTTCCACACAGCCGTTCGGTCATAACCAATCCCAGCAGGACATCCTGCAGGAGAACACTATTCTCAAAGCCACAGAGGTGCAGTTTCCTCCTAAACCCGGCGTCTCACCCGAGGCCAAGGTATTGCTGCAGTGTGCTTCTTATTCCCTTTCTGTGTTTGTCTGAGTTGCAAAAAAGGGTTTCCAGGGTCTGTAATGCTTTGATAGGCTAAACTCTATCGAATGTGTATCAATGTAATTTTGTCTTTTCTTTCTTGGCTACCTTAGGCCTTCATTCGCAGATGTCTGGTCTACCGCAAGGAGGATCGTATCGACGTTCACCAGCTGGCCAGCGATCCCTACCTCCTCCCGCACATACGCAAATCAGTGGCTGCCAGCGGTAACTCCAACATGGCCATCCCCTCCACTTCTAGCTCCTCCAACAGCAGCGCCTCAAATTGAACATCCTGGCCATCCTCGCTTGTTTCGATTGGAGGAGGGGGAGTGGTGCTTTTGCCCCGCCCCTCTCTAAAGTGCACTGGAAGGGGGGGTCTGACCCCTACCTGCCAAGCGAGGGAGCAGGAGGAAGGGACTCGAGAGGGATGAAGACGAGATGCATCCCCCTCCACCCTTTATCCCCTCCTAGGTGTCTGGAGGGTTGTTTAAACCTATTTTTTTTTGGGATGGAAGGGTGTGAAAAGCACTCTAAAGGGGGCTAGAGGAAGGGTGTATTACCTGTGAGAGTGTAATGGCCAGAACTGCAGCTGCTCAGACAGGTGGAAGAGACCTGGTATATTGCCCTGCACCCCACAACACAAATGCATCCACACACATACAGATACATTATAATGTGGTCAGCTTGAGGTTTGATTGATGGGATACACCTGTTCATTCTGATATTCTTAATACAATATTCCTGAAGAACCTGGAGATGCCGTTCTGACAACAAAGCTCGCCCCAGCACATCTCTCTCTCCTCCTTTTCTTTTGCCTTCAGATCTTTAACCTTATGGAAGCAATACCGGCAATGAGTTTGAATGAAAACTGTTGTGTGATGAAATAATAAATGCTGATGAGTCTGATTCAGCATCGCTGGACATTTAAGTAAGCTAATCTTATGTGCTGGGAATCAGATATATGTAATGTGTGAGTAATGAAAGGTCTAGCTGTATCTGGAGATGTTTGTCTTAGTGTCTTGTCCCTTTCATCCTTCCTGTTCTACGACCAAAGGTGAGCTCTACCAGTAGGTGGTGCTATTTGATTTGAGATGTTTTCTTGAATTTTTGCTTTATGCTGTTTTGAAAGCACAATTTTAGAGAGCATATTCTTTTAGATTTTTAGCGACGCTAACTGATGGCCCCAAGTATGTTTGTCTTTGTGTAATTGGACAGAATCTAACTTTTTTAAAAATGAGAGAATTTTTCTTGAATTAAGTTTTTCCTTGCATAGAAACATACACATGCATTCAAAAATACATGGATTCATACAAGTTTAGATCAGGTTGCCTGATCCTGATTTACTGTTTGTGGGAAGAACCCTCTAGAAGGGGTGGAGCTAGTTCAGGGGTACAGGGCAGAACTGGGAGTGCTCATTAAATACTATTGGTTATTAATAAAGTGTTGTCTGGTTCATTTGTCTTCCAACTTGATGTCTTCTGAAACTGCTGTTTTAAACATTTATCATTGCAAAAGTTTTCATTCTAAAGAAAAATGTAATGGGGATGTTCACCCAAAATTGAAAATTCTGTGTTTTAGTCACCCTGTCATCTGTGGATGATATTTTGAGAAAGTGTTTTTGTCAATACAATAGAATGTGCTTCAAATGATCTTGGTTTTTTACTCAAGTCAGTCAGTCATACAGGTTTGGAATGACATGAGGCTGAGTAAATGATAAGATTTTTAATTTTTGGTGAACTGTTCAAGGTTCATTTGCGAAGTTTAAAAGTAGATCTACACATGACGAATGGTGCAAAAGTCCATTAAAATAAAAAGCAATTCAAAAGGAATTTTTTAGTGTTAAAGTTCAGTTTATGTTTTAAATGAGCTTTAAAGACCGTTTTACTGGATTTTTTTTATGCTACAGGCTGTTTTTAAATACCTGCTATAACCTTCTGCATTTTTAAATGGTTATCAATGTGGGTGCATTCTCATACTTTGTTTGAATTGCTTTAAAAAGTGGATCTGTGTGCTTTTGATTGATTTCAGAATGCAGTATAGATGCTGTGTTTATCCAGCTCTTTATCAAAGCTGGATCTGTATTATCTGTTTGTTCATTGCTGAGATGTACAGATGATCCAACTGCATGACGTTGTTGACTGTTTAGTAGAATGCAATTGGAATGCTGCTGCAGAAGTGTCACAATCAAACTATAACACATACACTTGTTGATTGTGACAGCTGAAAATTTTGGGGTGTTTCTGTTAGTATTTGTGCTTGGAAATTATATGGTTTCAAAACCTATTTGCATTTCAATCAGGAACCGATTGAATTGATACTCGTATGAATCGCTGACCCGTTCAGTCTGAAGCAGAGTCATGTGCATTTGGCTATTTAATTCTGTTCAACAGCCTTTTAAAATTATGGGAAGTTTAAGTTCAGTTGAACGTAAGTCATGAATGTGTTCTGTGTTATATTGTTTCTTGTCGCAAACAGGAGCAGCACCTGGTTCTCTGGTTCAAAATGTCCAATTACAGATACACATTTTTCATCATCACACAATTTTTCTGTGCAACTTATTCAGACATTCAATATCAGCAGCACATAGAGTCACGATTTGGGTGTTGTTTTGGACAAATCCTCCAGCAAGCAACAGCCTTGCTTGATCCTGTGGGTGATTGCTTTACCATAGCAGGCCTGTCTTAATGTTTAAAACCAACTATTCCATCCAGTCATAGTGATCTCATGCATGATTAAGTTACAGGGAACATGTAATGCAATGCAAAATAGTCTTTCACAATCCTCAGATTGTTATACATGACATCTTGGGTATGACAGAAAAATGACGGTAGAGGATGTGACAGGAGACTAGACAGTTTGTCTAGTTTGTGCTCATACTGGCAATAAGCAGATGCTAGGAAACAAAGCCAGTCTCTTTTTAAGCACTTCATTTAACACATGCTTCCCCTGTCTTTATCACTTTTCTGTGAGGATTCGGAAATATTAAGCTCTACATGAGCCTGCTCGCCTCATGCAATGTTAAAGTGACGGTGTTCACCCAAAAATGAAAATTCTCTCATCATTTATTCACTTTCTTGTCATTTCAAATCGGCATGACTTTCTTCTGCACTATCACTTTAACGTCAGCTCTGTTTGCAAAGCGACGTAAGCGCTGAACGTCATTAAAGTAATTCGTAAAAATCTAGCATATTTGGAATATGCATGCATTTAAATGTAAATTCACTGGTTTGCTTTATCTTACATTTAATAAAACAAAGTAGGCTACACGGAGTTACATTAAAATCATAGTAAAATTATATAGAAGTTATAATGTTACGCATTTACGTCGCTTAAAAGGCGCCCGCTAAGTAACTATAAATGTAGGTGCACGTTTAATAACGAACAATAATGCGCATGTCGATGCCGTTGAGAGCCAAAAGCTCCAGACTTCTGGTGCATTTTCTGACCTGAACGCACATCCTGGGTGTCGGGTAGTCATTCAAACTTCTTTCTCCGCCCTCCTTCTCTTCACTTCCCTGGGACGTGTGAGTGTGTGCGTGTCCAGTGAAAGTGAACGGTCTGCGGCGCTCATTCAGTCCACGCACACAGTTCCACACATCCCTTCCCTGGCACAATTCATCCGTTCCTGCTTCTCTTTCTAACGAGAAGGGGAATTATTTGTTTTTTTCCGTTTCACCTCTCTGCAGGCATGCATCATCACGGCGACGGGCATCGGGAGCGCGCGTGGATAAATGTTTGCAAATGCACTTTATATTTATTTCTTGTATTAAGTCTGCAATGGAGTACCGCGCACTCAGGTAAGAAACAACGGTTTATTATGATTTTCTTCCTACGACTTTATGCAGTATTTTCTGCAACGTTTTGTTATGTGTAAAACGACGATAATAACGTGAAGACTTGGGGTTTTTTGGAGTGTCGTGGTGTTGTGTTGGCTCTGTGGCCGCACCGATGTGAAGGAATGCCACGAAAGTCCAAACGCTGAGTGGAACCAGATGTGAGGGAGGAAGGGAGAACGGGGGAGGGGAGTGCTGCTCTGGTCGCTTTTATGTTTTAGAGAGTAACTTTTGTAAGTTAAGGGACATTTTTAGGTCGGTTATAAGGGGACAGTTGTAAGGCTTGTTGGCAGACGAATGTTGTTGTGGGGATTCGCGCCGCTCTGTTAACCTGTGTTCTCGTGCGCTTTATTTGCATCCCCGCGAGCAGATGTGCCCTAAATATCCGGTTGCACAATAACGAGTCGCAGCTGACAACTGACCGCCGTCTCGGTGGTCTTATATCGTTTTTAGTGCCTCTTACAACTTCACAGTCCGAGCGAGAAGGACTAGATGTTTTTGCACCTGTGTGTCAGGAACTGTCAAGGACCTATTAAAAAGAAAAAAGTCGTTCGGGGTAACAGTAAGCTGTTGTTAAACCGGCAGGGGAAAATTGATGTAGTTGCAAGCTGAGGGACTTCACCCCAATTCATAGTCTTTGATACACAACATTTTGTGTACAAAAAAAACATGTCAATACATTACCTAGAACTGTAATATCTATGAATTTCAGGCAACTGAGAAAAGCTATTAAGTTTTGCCTGTTTTGCCTCTGTTCAGAAAATACAATACCTACACAAAACATTGAAATAGCTCAGCCCAATAACAGTTTTTGTGTTCGCATCTGTAATTCATTATAGTGTCAGGAGCATAATCAAAATATGTATGCTTGTTTTTAAAGAATATCCTTAAAATTAGTTTTATACAAGTCTTAAAACTTCCTTAAAGTACACTTCAAACGCTGTTCCCTCCACAGAGTTTAAAAATGCACCGGACTCTCGTGAGGATGAGGCTTGTCAAATTCCAAATAATAAAATACCATAAACTGAACAAATGTTGAGTTTTTACCTAATCCTGGAAGTCTCAAATTAGACCTGTTTTGCTTGGGGTTCATTTTTTTTAGGTCAGAGTTCTGACTGGGTTGACAGCTCAGTAGCAGGAGCTAAAAGAAACAAATGCCCAGACTGAATTTCCGGTGTGTTGATCAATCACAGTATTTACAGAACAAAAGGACAGAACACCCTTCCTTTGCTCCCCCTTTCAACTCTCTCTCTCTCTCTCTCTCTCTCTCTCTCTCTCTCTCTCTCTCTCTCTCTCTCACACTTTCTCACCCCACTCTCCAAAAAGACAGATAAACAAAAAAGCATCTGTAATAATAAGTTTATCTTTGGTAGCTTTCATGGACTTTACCCCCTTAGTGAGTGCTTGTTTTTCGGGCTTTTTTCTTTCTAGGGGCTTGTATCCCAAATTTGTATCCCTTTTTTAATAGGTTGGCTTTGCTTGTTCAATTAGCTGGAAGAATGCATAATAGTGTGAAATAGTTGTTTACGATTATCTGGCATCATCCTGTCATGTATATCTGTTTTTAGCATGTCAAATTGTCATATAATATTATCTGTCCGGCTAATGGACCACTTTAAAACCCTAGAAATATTGTTTAATGAAACATTCCACTGATTGTGATGAAAAGACAAATTTCACCCACACTAGTCATATCAATATCAACATTACCATGATGTACTCAGTGATCTAAATGAGTTCACAGGGCTGTGCAGCGTCACCCATAGAGTGGTTCTACCATCTGGAAAAAGGTAAAGAAATGTTCATGCCAAAACCACAGACTGAAAAAGCTTCTTCCTGTAAGCTTTAAGGCTACTCGATAACTATGTCTGACAACCTTTAAATACACTGTATAGTCCCTTTCAGTATCAGTGTCATACCTAAACAAAACATTTGTGAAATTCTTAATCTCTGCTGCTGTGCAGTTGTTGTATAGACACAAAACACTTTTTAGTGCTTTGTATTCATTACCTGCAATTTGCTTTTGTTACATCTGCTGCATGATGTTTTTATATTTTGTTTACTCCTTAATATATCTTTAATACTCGTTCCAGGTATTAAACTTACAACCTTTTGGTTCAAGCTCTAACCACTGCGCTACACCATCTTCACCTCTAGGAAATCTATTGAATCTGTTTCTTTTTACCTTGTCTGTAATGAAAAGGCTCCACTGTTTGGGTCTTTTAGCATGACCTACTAGAGGTTCACACAAAACAAAGACATTCAGAAGACGCTCAAGAAATGTCTGAGCTTGCTAATATCCAATGACTAATTTATGCTTTGCCCTTCATCTGTCAGAGGCTGGTTGACAAACTCTTTGATGTTTATGTAACCACACATTTCTGTAACACCCATCTTTCTCCTCAGGGTCTTCCTTCCACCAATCATGTGGTTTGCCCAGGTCACGTGATGTCTCGAACGTCCGTTGTCATAAGGAAAGAGAGAATTGTTTTAATCCCACTTTGTCACGATTGCTTTTCATTAGTAAATGGAAGGCTCGTGGAAAAATTTGTTGGGTCTTTTCAGCTCTTATTATTTAATGTCTCGCTAGTTAAACTTGATTTAGGATTTTTCCGTAGGTGTTCTGTTGCCAGGATCTGGACTTGTTTGCAACATGATGTTAATCAGAAATGATTCAGAGCATTGAGATGGGAGCATTTTACAAATAAGTGTTTTACAAATAAGTGATGCTATTCCAGTTCTCATAAGTAACCTTGTTATTTTTGCAGTGACTTTAAATAAACAGCCTTTAATATAATTTTGGGGGGATGTATGAAGTAACAACAACAAGCAGAGTAACTAGGTCTAGTGTATCACTAATATTCCTATTAGTTATGATCATGTACCACTCCCATTCGACTACCATAATTGGTCAGTAAGTCTCCAATGTAACTTTTTCAAGTTTAACTTGCTTATTTTTTAAATGATTTTTTGTGCATAAAAGGTATAGTGGTGCAATGTTTCTTTGATAAATAAATGACACTTTATACATTTAAAGATTACATTTTTAACGTTACACAAGTTCATAACATTTATTTATTCATGCTTTATTTCAGACCCTTAGGTCTATAACAAAAAAGAAAAAGAGAAAATACAACAATAAAAACATTCAAATACAGACAACCATTTACATACAACAGACCCTTAAAACATATAAGCTTTCATTCCAATGCTTCCAAAATCAGGATGAGTACCTTATCTATATTTACACCAACATATGTTGTATAGCATGAAGTGCATTTTTGAACATTGCTTGAGGATTTACAGAAACTCTCCCAGGGCCTCAGTCAACCTCTCAGAATACAGGAGAAGATCCTGTTTGTTTTTGGGGTTAATCCCATTTCCCATAATCTGCCCGTTTTATAATGTTTGGAAACACAGCTGTGTTCCTCTCCAGACACTCTCATAACCTTGCATTCCCTCTGCAGGAAGGAGAGAGAGAGAGAAAAAGAGCAAGAATAGAGGTATAAAAAGAGAGCAGACTGACTTTTTAGGCTGCTGGGTTTAGCTACGCTCTCTACTTGCACGGGTATCAGACATATCGTAATAAAAAACTATATAATAATTAAGTAATTCAATCTGTTTGATCAAAATTTTCCCTTTATATTGCCAAATATCATGTTTTTTGTAAATTACTGCCTATGTTTTCATAGTTAGGCTTACAATGTGTTCCAAAACCAAACCATGAGAGATAAAAACAGATCAAAAGTAAAGCCATAAACAAAGCATGCACACAGTAAACAATAAGCCAAAACCCAGATTTCCTTTGAAGAATTACTTTTCCGCTTAAATTAAATCTGCGTTTACCAACCACTGCAAGTCAATGCATATAATGTATGTAAAACCACTCAACAACAAAGAAATTGTAGGTTTGTTTATGCTGGGTTTGTGCTTTGCTTGTGTTGGCTATGAACAACTTATATTTTTGAGTTGGTGAAAGGGAATCAAAACAGGTTTGCTTATTCTGCTCTAGTAATGATACACAATGAAAACAGATGGCATTGAGATTTCGAAGGAAATTGTCTGGTTGCTAAAGATCGATGTAAATGTTTATTGGTATCAAAACACCATCAGCAAACAAAAATCACAGTAGTCAAAGCAGACATCGCCATGGCTATTGATTGTGTGCTATTTTAGGTATAATGGAACTCATATTTTCTCTCTCTCCCTCTACCACAGCCCATTCCGATGAATCGAACACTTTCGCATTTTTCCATGAGCTGGAGCAGGGCTGCTTGGGGGTACGAGATCACGTGCTGTACATGTCCTCTTCCTGCACGGATGAATCCCAGCTTTGGAAATGGGTCACCAGGGGGCGTCTCTTCAACATTGGCTCCTCCCTCTGCCTTGGAATCACCGTCGGCAACGTGAGCTCATTGGGAAACAGGTCTCCGTTAGGCGTGTTCCGATGTGATTATGAGCCCCCGCGGGTCCGCTGGACCTGGAGCTGCAGCAGGTTCCTAGATATGCTTGAAACGTACTTGCCCGCCCCTAAATTGGTCCTCAACGGTGGCAATGTCTCGGTCATCAGCACCCAACAAAAGCCAGGGTGGCGAGTCTATGGCGAGAATCAGGACCTTTGTGCCAAGTCCTACCGAGGTCAGCATATTTAATTGTGTTGTGATTTCCGCCTTAAAATGATAGAACGTATGAAGAAAGGTATTCCAGACAGAGGTGAGGTTGTGTAAACAAGACCCACATGTCTTCTGGACCTCAGGGATATTTAGGCCACATTTTTCCTCTCCATGTGGGTGGATTTTTGGCAATAGGCAACTCTAAACTTGTACAGATTGGCTAAGTACCAAATATCCAATTAAATGCTTTTGTGTACAGTGAATTGTGTCAGATTCAGAGTTCCATCAGACAGCCTGTCTCATGGTTGTAAATGTACTTCTGAAATCAGTCATTCATGAAGCATTTAGTAATAACATTTTGATATATTTCATTTACAATGATTAAGGATTTCTTTATGTCAAAGCCTTTGTTCAAACCTTAAGTATTCATCTAATCTCAGAATAGTTTAAAGAATCATAATTAAATTATTATGGAATCATAATTTTAAGTCTCTTTAGAGGAAGAACTGCTTAAATAAGATTCATATCACTAGTCTGGACTATTTGTGGATCAGATTGATTCACCTCACAGCATATTTTCCTCTTCTCTGATGTTTCCGGGTCTCTGTGCTGAAGCAGATGGCTTTTGAAGTGTTCTTGACAAACAGTTGCCAGTGACATCATGCAAACACAGATATATGAGTGTTTGTGTATTCAAGAATATGCTGTGTGCATTTTGAAAGTTCTCAGTGTATTTATATGCACGTTTTTAGATGTTTTTGGGTTTATTAAGTGTCCTACTTTTCCGCAGCTCTGAACTTCACAAACACCAGAACTGTAGCGCAACTACATGCTCTCAGTTCCACAGGCAAAGATATGCTCTCAGCTTTTCCTATAGCTCTTCCTATACCTAATCCTCTTTGTCTGTAGTTTAATTCATCTCTCACTTCCTTCACACACTTTCTCTCTCTGTCTTTGTTAACCGAAAGCTAATCTGTATGGTCAGAATGCCCAGGGGTTTCTATAGTAACAGCTGCATTCCATCAGAGGGGCAACGGAGAGGAAGAAAGTGTGAAAATGCAAAGAGGGAAGAGGGGCAGTGGAGTTAAAGAAGGGAGACTATGATTATGACAAAGACATTCATTTCAATGCTTCACCGCTGGTGTTTAACAGTACTGTACTGCATCTGTCTGTCTGTTTAGTTTGTCTCGCTGTGTCTTTCTCACTGTCTGTCTGATCCCATTGTACAGATCTTAAAGTCTTTACAGTACATAAAGCCTGTGCAACCTTCAAATTTCAAGGCTTCTTTAAACCTTTGAGTAAGGCTTTGTCCAAACAACTTCAAAGCTTGTCCTGACGTTTGTCTTTAAAACGTTCTGCAGTGAATTCAGCCTGAACCTTTTCACATTAGGCTCTGTTGTAGATCATTTAGTTTTAAGAAATTAAAGATTAAAATTTTACCTTTCATTGACTTCATTCTAAAATCTTAATCTAAAAAATCTTAAATATTTGTACATCGAACTGTTTATTAACCTATTCATTTTCTTCTATTTTGTGATTGACTTTTGATTCCTTTGATCCTTTTTAACCATATAGGTGCCTTTACACTGCAAAAGGAAAAATGGTGTGGTGTATATACAGTATATATATATATATATTTTTTTTTTTCTTCTTTTTTTTCTTACTATATTATATTAAATAATTTAATATGAAAATATGTATATTAATAATACATTAATATATTAGTATATTGAACAATACAAGGAATTGGCATTTATATTAAAAAATATTAGCACTTAGTTCCAATATATGAAAATCTATTATTTATGTTGCCATATATTTTCCAGTATATTTCCATATATTTTTGTTTCGTAAGGGAAGACACACTGATTGTCATGACAATAGCAAAGAAAGTCACTCTGATGCATCATTCCACAGCCAGGATGTTTTATCTGGAAATGTGCTTCATCTTTTCTCAAAACAAGCTTATTTTACCAAGTTATTGAAAGAGATAACTGGGAGTTAAGTTGTCTTGCTTCTCCACAGAAATCTACACCATCCAGGGAAACTCTCACGGCAGCCCATGTTACTTCCCCTTCCTTTACGATGGTCAGTGGTTCCACAGCTGCACTAGCGTGGGCAGGGAAGACGGCTTCCACTGGTGTGCCACTACCCATGATTATGGAAAAGACCAACGCTGGGGCTTCTGTCCAGTAAAAAGTAAAGTCAGCCTCTTGTCAGATCCTGTTCATGTCATATGTAGACCTGATTTGTTCAGGAAGCTCTTTTGCTATTTAGTATGATTGTTGGATTGTGAGACTGTAAATCATATTGTACATTGTCCTTATCTGTCTGCCTGTTTTTTTTCTCTTTTTTTTCCAAAGGTGCTGGCTGTGAGACTTTTTGGGACATAAACCCTTTGATGGATAATTGTTACCAGTTCAACTTTCAAGCCACACTGTCCTGGAGTGAAGCACGGACCAGCTGCCACCAGCAGGGAGCAGACCTCCTCAGCATCACTAAAATAAAAGAACAAATTTATGTCAACGGTGAGAGACAGAAATAGAGATGATGCGTTTATGTTCCTTACATTACCTCTCATGGCACAGAAACTAACCACTACACATGTAATGTATATCTGATGTCATTTAGTGTATTAAATAAAATTAAATAGAAGTCTGTGTGAGTGGCCCAACTGAAGCAGACATAACAACAGTGGCTCAACCAGTGTGACTTGGAGGCAAGAATATTTGTTTGACTGACCAATGACAGATGGAGTGTTTGAAACTTGTCTGGAAAAAGTGGCTCAGAAATGACTTGAAATTAAAGAAACCGTTTGCGCAAAATTAAAATAATTTTCTTCTGCATACAGTGCATTATGACACTTTGTCTTTGGAGACAAAACTCACCAGATGCAGCCCATTGTGCGCTATATTTATATATAAGTCTTTTAAGGCCACTCCAAAAGTTGTTACTCGGGTGTGAGCTGATAATAAATCTATTTAGTGAGTTGAACTAGACAAATGAATCTGTCAGTTCTTAGAAAAATAATGTAAAGAATTATGGTAAACAAAGTTGAAGTATGTATACTGTACATCACTTTTTTTGTTGTGGAATGTCTGTTTGTACCTTAGGTTTGCTTACTGGGTACAGCGCCACCCTGTGGATGGGTTTGAATGATCTTGACCTCAATGGTGGCTGGCAGTGGGCGGACTCCGCCCCTTTGAAATACCTAAACTGGGAAGCAGGTGAAACCACACCTATTCTGACTGTTCCCCTTTTATTTTTATTGAACTTTATCTACATTTCTAAATGAACTATCTGTTAGGATACCAGTTTTGGTATATATGTATATATGTTGTTATATTTCAAATATTAGATTTTTTTATTTTTCATAGATGAGATGCAAGAGCCTATTTGCCTCAATGTTGGAGGAGAGATGTATTTTTATCCAGCGAGTGTGTATGCGTATGTGTTACAGACATGCCGAGCTATGATGAGGAAGAGAATTGTGGTGTGATCAGTACTGATGCTCAGGGTCGCTGGCACAACCGGGACTGTTCGGTGGCTCTGCCATACATCTGCAAGAAACGACCCAATGCGACTTTGGACCCCTTCACCACAGGTACGTGTTCCATTACATTTGTGCACAATTGTGGCTCACATATGGTTATTCCCCTTAAAACAACACATCGGATCCATTTTTTTCTTCTGTCTGGGATACAGAATGTCTTTGTTTATGCATGTGTTTGTGTGTGTAATAGACTCTTGGGCAGACGGTGGGCAATTCCAGTGTGATGTGGGCTGGCAGATCTTCCAGGCGGGCTGCTATCGACTGAACACAGATAACATGGATTGGAACTCCGCTCACAAAACATGTCAGAAGATGGAGGCTAACCTTGTCAGCATCCACACGCTTCCAGAGCTTGAATTTATTACCAAGCATATGAAGAGAGGTACACATAATGCAAATATACACTTTCAGTATTTGGAAACATCCATTGACTTTCTCACATGTCTAGGTTGTCACTGCACATCTCTCTTTCTGTTTCTCAGATAAAGAGGAGCTGTGGATTGGTCTGCATGATACAGTTATGCAGATGAACTTCGAGTGGACGGATCACACTCCAGTCATCTTTACCTACTGGCACCCGTTTGAACCCAACAACTTCCGAAACGTCAACGAGGACTGTGTCACCATCTGGGGACCTGTGAGTTGAATTCTGACCCTTTACATGCTTGATCTTATACGGGATAGGTCTGATCTTAACAAAAGACATTTCTGTGGCCGTGTCTTTATACTGACAACCTTTTATTATGTTTGTGTGTGTTTTTTTTAGGAGGGCCGTTGGAACGATAGCCCATGTAATTACTCTTTACCTTCAATCTGTAAGAAAAATGCACAAAAAACGGATGAACACAAAAAGGATCACGGCTGTAAACGGGTAAATCATTCTTTCTTTTTATTTCTGTACCTTAAGTTGAAATCCTCTTATTTTTATCTTTGTGTATTCTTTTGTAGCTCCTCTAGTGTTTTGGTTGGAAATGTTTAGCTGGATTTCTCCACCCACATACTTGCTGTCTCACTCACTCTTTCTCTCACTTTCTGTGTCTCTGTGTGCATAAAGACTCTATTCACAGCCACTGCCGTGTCATGCTGTTCAAACTCCATATGTGGTCAGTAGACCCAGACCTGACACAAGCATACAGTAAACAGTGATGTCCAACACACAGAAGTGTTTGTTAAGTGAGCACCAAACTTTTGAGGTTTTGTTTACTGGTTGAGTTTTAGCATTTTAAAGATTTGAATACATATTTTTAATATAGTGACTATAGTAACATATATGGACAACAAAACTTTTTAAAACTGAATAAATAAGCTTTCTATTGATATATGGTTTGTTAGGATAGGACAATATTTGGCAGAGATATAACTATTTAAACTCTGGAATCTGGGGGTGCAAAAAATCTAAACATTGAGAAAATCGCCTTTAAAGTTGTTCATTAGTGTGCTGTAGCAGGCCGCTGCCAAAAAGAAACAGGTTTCTTTTAACACTTTATTGGCTTACCGCTGTAATGACGTTATGTACAGTAGATTAACCCGAAAGCTGAAATTCGAAGCTTTACATAGATACCAAACTTGAGTGGGAAATTCCCAAAGAGCGGCAGCAGCTAGTGAAGTTTGTAGACGTGTTTCTGGCCATTTTTGTTTGCCATTTTGCAGCATCCACTCACAAAAAATAAAGTTTTCATATATTTACGGTAGGAAATGTACAAAATATCTTCATAGAACATGATCTTTAGTCAATGTCCTAATGATTTTTGGCATAAAAGAAAAATTAATAATTTGGACCCATACAATGTATTTTTGGCTATTACTACAAATGTTCTCGTGCTATTTAAGGTTTTGTGATCCAGGGTCACACATTTGGAAGGTGTCACAAACAAAATGTTGAATCAGAGATTCGAATTAAAATGGACATTGTGAACTAATTCACAAAAATGACTTTGATCACACACAGTCTTGCATTTACGCATACAATAGCTAGATTTCTTATTCTCCATATGTCTTAAGTCCTTCAGTTCATCCAGGTCTTTAGCAAATTTGCATTTAAAAACTCTCATCTGTTCTTTATTCCTGTGTGTGCATGTGTGCATTATTGCTGTTACCTTGCTGTGAGCCTTATAATAGACATCATTGTGCTCACTAGATTTTATATAGTTTGAAGAAATGTCCCATCCAAAGTGCTTCCATAGGTTAGATCAGACTTCTGTATGTGTTAAAGAAGTTATGTCACACCAACAAGGATAAGCAATAGCATATTTAGTTTTAAGACTAATATTAATAGTTTTGTTGCAGCGGTTGTGCTTTCGGCATTGTCACACAAGGATAGGGAACATCTGTCATGTTGTTGTTCAACGCTAGAGCAGACAGCTGGCAGACGGCTCCAGTTACTGCCTTCTGCCAAGTGCTGATGTGTAAACCGAATGCATTCCTTTCAAATGTCTGTGTCACTGTGTGTTATTGTGAATATTTTCGTTTGCTCTTTTTGCCATAGGTTTTGGCTCATAAAGTCAAACAGTTCGTTTTCAGTGCTGTTCTAGCTGGTATACCAACACAAGCTTGTGTTGTTGTATAAAGTCGTGGTTGATGTATTTGTCTTTTTTTTCACATTATGGCCTTTCTGAAGCTGATCGACCTTTAGCTGTCTCTTTTCAATAGACTGAAATGGGAGAACTGTGAAGATTTTCTTTAGTTTGCGGTTGAACAGCTGGTCGATATGAAACCTCAGCATCTCAGTCTCTAAATGATATGCTTTATAATGCAGTACTTCTCAAACCAGTTTTATAATGCGTTAAAATGCATCTTTCTTTCTTTTTTTCTTTTTCAGGGCTGGAGGTGGCACAGTCCTTCCTGTTTCAAAGTTGGGGAGGAGTCATTAACTTTTAATGATGCAAAGGGAATGTGCAATAGCAACAATGCCACGCTCGTCGTTATTAATAACAGGTACTGGACACAAGCCTCGGCATTTGTATTTTCTGCTTTTAGAAATGTACTCAATGTGAAGTTTTCAATGTGTATGTGTTCAGATTTGAGCAGGCTTTTGTCAGCAGTCTGGTGTTAGGAAGCTCTGATGATCAGTTCTGGCTGGGCCTGTACAATGAGAACAGCACCGGTCCGTTCCACTGGATCACAGGAGAGGAGCTCACTTACACTAACTGGAACCGAGATGAGCCAGGTACAGACACGCACGCACGCGCACACGAGAGCGCTCAAATATATACACTTTTCATGGAATGTACCTAATGTCCTGAACTCTGGTCTCGCAGCGCAGATAAAAGGTGGTTGTGTGGTGATGGTGGCCGGTCAGGCCATGGGGCTGTGGGAGGTGAAGGACTGTGTAAGCATCCGCTCCAAATACATCTGCAAACAGAACCCGGACTCTTCTTTCATCCCCAGCCCCCCTGTTCCACAGCCTACACCCTCCCTGACAGGAGCGTGCCCATCGGGATGGAAAAGCACTAACGCTTTCCGTCACTGTTACAAGGTGTGTGTTTGTGTATCCACGTTTTTATTTTTGTTTGGGTGTGCGCTTACCTCATCACTGTGCTCTCGTAGGTCTTTCATGCAGGTGCGTTGGAGAAGAGGTTAACCTGGATTCAAGCTCACAGTTTCTGCCAGAAACATGGAGCTCAGCTTGCCAGCTTCGGCACGCTGGACGAAGAGGCTTTTGTCTTTCAGATTCTCCATGAGGCTTTTGGGTATGTGTGTGTGTGGGGGAGTCTACTAGACCACATTTTGGGGACAATGAGCAAAACCTGACAAATCTTAGCAAAGCCTTTCTGGGAATGTCCTTATTTATAGAAATACTAAAAAAGTAAATACGTTTTTTATTGAAAAAATCAGGTGGTTTTCTTTTACGCTGCACAAAATGAAGTTCTTACTAAATGTTTTGTTTTTCCAGTTTTCCGGTACAAATTTTTACCTCGAGATACATTTACTTGACAAGCAAAATGACAAGTTTTAGCATCTTTTTTTGGCTAACTGGTTTAGTTCATGTCCTTGATTTGGTGAGTGACTAACAGTGGAGCCTTCTGATTGGCTTTGTGGGCAGGGAGGCGGAGGATCATGAGCAGCACTGGCTGTGGATTGGGATTTCTCGCCGGAATAGCGACAGCTGGACATGGAGTGATGGTTCGGCTGTGAGTTTCTTACATTTCTATACATTTTTCTCTATTTTATTACGTTTTTTATTCTTTATACAAAAAAATCACTAACAAAAAAGTACCAAAACAAAAGCATAGGATATACAATAAATATCATATATAAATATGGAAATCATTTACTGCTTTAAGACGTAAAATGATAAATGTTTTATTTTCTGTTACACCACTGTATCATGGCATCGCCCCACTGTTTCAGGTGACCTATCAGAACTTTGGCAGGGGGAATTATGGGTCTGCTGAGTGTGGAGCAGCGAACATGGCTGATACCAACTGGCTGGTGTCACATTGTGAATCTGAGCTAGACTGGATCTGCGAAATACCGAAAGGTAACAAAAGCACATACCTACATGTTTTACATTACTCCTGAACAATCTGTAAATCTTTATTTAATGTGTGTTGCAGGGAAGGTGGAAGAGGAACCTGAGAGCAATGAAGGTAATGCTCACAATTATCTTTTTCAATGTTTTTCACCTTTAGAAATGTAAAGTCAAATATGATTTTGAATGTAAAATAGTAATATAAGGTTGTGTGTGTTTGTAGACACTGGTTTAGAGTGGGTTGACTTTGAGGAAGCTCAGTATAAACTTTCGAAACATCGCTCCACATGGTACCAAGCTCAGAGGATCTGCTCCTGGTTTGACGCCTCGCTGGTCTCCTTGCACTCTCCTAGAGAGAATCAGTTTTTGGTTGACACTCTACGCAAGGTAAAGACACACAATACAGTCACATATTGTTTTTTATGAAAAAAATCGGATGCATGTCTGTTGGTTGGTCTGACTGATTTGCAGACAGCAGAGAAAAAGCATTAATCATTGTAATCCATAAAATGTAACTAATCATACACTCATTGATGTTAAACTGTGTCCAGATGTCCCGCAAAGAAGATGACCTGTGGTGGATGGGGATACATACTTTCAAGAGCGACGGGCGATTTAGGTGGTCTGATCACTCTGTGCTCAACTATGTGTCCTGGGGCCTGGGACAGCCTCGACCAATCAGCAAAGAGCCCAAATGCATCCAGATCTCTGCCTCAAAAGGTTGGATTGTTTGCACTTACATTCACTCCTCTTCACTTTGATTTGACATAACCTGAGTTTGATCACTTGTGACCGTCAGAATCAAGTATTCCAGAGAGCCATATAATAAACAAAAGTATACTATACAGTAATATTGTGAAATTGAAGTCTGTGTTCATTTTCTCTCAGGCGAGTGGTCAGACCAGAAGTGTCATGTCGATCTTCCATTTGTGTGTAAAAGGGTAAATGTGACGGGTACGATCCCTCCCACACCCTCTCTTCCTCTTAAACCTGCTGGCTGCCCTCCAGGTTGGAGCCCTTTTCTACACAAGGTGAAAATGTTGCCACAGTGCTTTGCTTTATTACACAATTATACTGTTTATAAAGTGATATATTCGAGATTGACTACGTTTACATGCACCCTCATAATGCGATTATAATAGGATCATGTAAACGCAATCATTCGATCTAAATCTTCTAAATTTCTTCATAATTTTTGCTTTATTCTGTATTTATGCACAACTGTATATCCTGCACTTGCTTATTGCACCTCTGGTTAGACCTAAACTACATTTCGTTGCCTTGAACTTGTACATGTGTAATGACAATAAAGTTGAATCTAATCTAATCTAAATAATGCGATTAAGCTCATTTAATCACATTTATGTGTCACGCATCTTAAGCGCAGATTCATGTTAAACATGACAGTCTGAAGTTTTACTGTTAACACAACTCGCTGTCAGCAGTCTCTGATGCTTATCTTCACACAGAAACAACACGAACGCGATGACAGCGTACACCATGGTTGCTGAGGCATTTCCCATCCCATTTCTATATTCATCACAACGCCGAATAACCATAAAATACGTCCACATAACGGTGTTTTTGCATTTCGAATATATTAAAACTGTAGCCTGTAACACACACCTACTGTATCTGAGATCATCATTTGTACTGTGTATTATAGCAAATAATCAGACTAATAAAACTCTCATGTAAACGAGAGCAGTTAGGTGTTCTCATGTCATTTAAACATGTTACTGCGATTAACTCTTTACGCTGATTATTGGAAATAATCACATTATTGGTGCGCATGTAAACGTAGTCGTTGAACCATATGATCATCTCTAGAAAAATGTATTGCCTGATTTGTATATCTTCATATATCTGCTTTCTATGTATTCAGCATTTTATTTCATTCTTTATTCCTGTCTTATTCTTGTTTTCATGACAACAGTGTTATAAGGTGTTCGGCGAGGAGCTGTCGAGCCGTAGCACCTGGGACTCCGCCTCTAAAGCCTGTCTGACACAAGGAGCCACATTAGTGTCAGTGCCAAATCATATAGTGCAAGGTAAAGCATGTCTGCAACGTACATACAGTACATATAGGCTTTTATAGCATTAGCTTATATTATTAAAAAAGACTAACCTGGTTCTTTCTTTTCTCGTTTTTTTTGTAATGCAGCATTCCTTGTTACTCTGCTACCCAACAGCAGCTTTCATGTGTGGGTGGGACTTACCTCAGAATCCCAAGCTCAGTTTAGGTGGTTTGAACCTGGACTACTCAGCTATACTAACTGGGCCCCTGGAGAACCGGTGGACAACAAACAAAATAAAAGCCCGGTACTGCTTTAATAGCAAACGACTGAAATTAATGAACGAATACATGTGTCTACCTTAGTTTGTTTGTTCGTATCAGCTTTTGCATTCACACGCATGAATGTCATGACTGTCTGATGTAGCTCCTCTACTTTCCCTCTTTATAGTCAACATACATCTGTGTTTGTGTCATCAGGGTAACTGCGTGCTGCTCCTGAATGGCAGTCCCCACCGGATGATGGGCACGTGGGCATCTCGCAAGTGTGATGCAGAGAAACACGGCTTCATCTGTATGAAGAACAAAGGTGGAGAAACGTTTCACAGTTTCATATGCATGTTAATGTGTTTCTACCAGGAAGAGCGAAATGAGCATGAATCCCTGTCCAACGGCATGGATGAGGAGCCTACCCCAAAATCAACACTTTTTTAAAGAAATCTTTGTGTTTCTAGACCCTGGCTTTCCACCGGGTAAGGACCCGCTACCTCCAGCATTAGACGGTCCTTTACAGTTTTATGGCGTTCAGTACCGAGTCTTGCAGAAGCGTCTTGACTGGCACGCGGCTCTGCAGGTGTGTGAATCTGTTAATGGAACACTGGCCGCGGTACGGGACCCTCGGCAACATGCCTACCTTACCCTCCTCCTCCTCAACGCTGTCCGCAAACCTGCCTGGATTGCGTTACACAACGATGGCGTAAGTGACGTTGTGTTGTATGATTTTAAGCTGTGTCGCTTCTCTTAACATGTCAAAGTTGTAGCAAATCCTTGTTGTATTATTAGGGGCGGAGCTACACGTGGTTGGGTGAAGAGGAGATTACTTTCAGTGACTGGCGGGACGGAGAGCCCAATAATATGTACGGGTGTGGTCACATGACCACCGAGGGCCAATGGAGTGTAGCTGCTTGTAATACAAAACTGAATGCAGCCATTTGTGAAATTAACACTGGTAAGAAAATGTTGTAGTATGTTTGAATGGTTTTGGTTTATTGTTGTTTTATTCATATTTTGAAGTAGCTTCTATTTTTTATATTTTTAGTGTTTATGTTATTTTTAGTTTAATATTTACCTATTTTGTTATGTACTTTTGTCTTTTTTTATTTTTTATGAATTCATTTGTTATTTAAGTTTGCATTTTTTTAAATTTTAGTTTAGTTTTTACTTATTTTCAGTTAACAATTTTATTGCCACAACTTATTTAAGATTATTCCAGAGGCAATTGTTTTTTCAAATTTTGTATTGTTTAAGATATTTTATTAGATTTTTTAGCAAACAGAAATAGATTTTAGTTTTAGTAAACTATAATAACCTTGCTTCAGAATGGAATGCCGTTTTTGCACATTATGTACATTTTCTCCACGCGTAAAATACCTTAAATTTGAGATGTGCAGTATGCAACCACAGTTTACAGTGTGGAATATCCCACAATGCAATGTGCTCACCTTAACTTCCATTTCCAAGTCACAATATACTTTAAGTCTTAAAAAATGAGTGTTATTTCTAATAATCTTCTTTTTGTTTTGTCTCTGTCTGTCAGAGAGAACAATAGACCACAAGTGGATGTATCCAGGGTTTTGCCCACAGCCTGTAGGTAACTGGTCCTGGATTCCTTTCCGAAATCACTGCTACTCGTTCGTCCTTCACGAACTGCAGTTAAAACACGAGGCCATGCGCACCTGTAGCAAAGGTAACATCCTCCCATAAACATACAAGAAGTACTTGATGCTTTGTGTTTCTCTCTTTACTTACTTTTTAATATTGTAGCTGTCCTTCTGAAACTCCGATGTACAAATTTACTGTTTTTCAATACATTAAAAACCGCTTCCTTTCTCACAGTGGGAGCTAAGCTATTGTCAATATTGGATGAAAACGAAAATGGTTTTGTGTGGGAACACATGCAAAGTTTTCAAGAACAGGCCAATGGCGCTTGGCTTGGAATGACCTTTAACTCCAAAGGCAGGAACTAATAACCTTTATTTACTTTATAGATCCAGAAATTTGGATCTGAGTTGTCTAAAGCTGTATGTGTATGTGGTTGAACAGAAGGCAGTTTGAAGTGGTCAGATAGTGCAGCGATGGATTACAGTAACTGGGAGCAGCAGGATGGGAATATGAGCATGCTGTCCGCCAACAGCTGCTTCTGGGTCCAGAGCAACACAGGTCTCTGGAGACCCGGATCTTGCAAAAACCGAACGCATGGTGTCATCTGTAAACGGCCTCGAGGTATGAGAAGTCACATATAGATGTAATGTATTTGCATAAACAAGCGTGAGGCCAACTTTTCTTTTTGTTTCCTGTTTAGGACCCACAGCAGATCCTGTAGTTCAATGTAAGTTCTAACAAGTTCACACAGTTACATCTTTAAACATGTTTCAAATTAAGTTTGATTTATATTCTCTCTCTCTCTCTTTTCCAGCTCGGGTCAACAGTCTCCATGTATTAATTCAGGTTTTGGTTGCAGCGCTTCTTTTGATTGCTCTGGTGGTGGGTGGGATTTATCTGTATCGTAGGCGGAGCTTCGGCTCTGCAAGTTCTTATGAGGGGGCTCGGTACAGCCGCACCAACTCCGCCCCCTCAGAAGAAACGGAGAAAAACATTCTTGTATCGGACATGGAGCTGAACGAACAGGGAGAATAATGCTGTATGTGTTCAAAGTGATCCTGAATATCTGAGGAAAAACTGACTGAGAAAATGTACATGTTTTTTTTTAAGACATTCAAAGAGCTGCGTAGAGCGCAGCTGATGACTTTTATCAAAAGGTACGTCCATTCAGTACTCACAGACCACACGCCATCTAAGCCTCTGTCAGCCAGGTGTCATCATCTCAGAGGAACTGTTTGGATTGGCTAGTGTGTGACGCGAAAACAATCGCAGTCGTTTTTTGTTTTACCTTTGTTTTTATCTGGTTGTGGACAGTTAGGAATCATGTCCACATACTATAGTTATCCTTTAGGTGCCAAACTCTCTCCAAAATATTACTGCACTTTTAGATTACACGTACACACACTTAGCCGTATGACCGGGGAAACATCACAGTTATAACACCTACATATTAAAACTATGCAATTTTTATAAAAAGAAATGTCATAAAGTGATGTTTGTCAGAATTTTATGGAGAAAACTGTGTCATCAAACTATAACAAAATAAACACACACACCTTAAGCACATACTTTGGACCAAAAAGGTTGCACCATGACAGTATTTTTTCTAGACTGTGACCTTTAAAGTTATCTGTTGTGATACTTCTTATCTGCTTACTAAAATATGTGCAGCTGAAATTTGATGTTGTTTGTCACAAAACTAGTTATTAGAAATCAAATCTGTTTTTGAAGTTTAATGGTGCAGAACAGTGGAAACAGAAAACAATGCGGACAGAAGTAGACGAAAGTGCATAAGAAAGCCCTCCAATCTCTTGATTCTTGCATTCTTGATGGTTCGCAACTGTTCCTCTCCTTTTCTTGGCAAGACCTTTAGGTGACACAGTGCTGTGGCCGGCTGAATGGAATGTTTAGTCAGCGAGTGGAAGAGGTCTGGAACCAATGAGAACACGCAGAGAGAGAGAGAGAGAGAGAGAGAGAGAGAGAATGGTGAAGGTTTTAGGATGGGTTTTTCAAATAGGGTGAGGGGAGAGAAATCATGAGGAGAGTTTGGAAGAGAAAGGGGCTTTAGGTGGGCAGGAGTTACTGGAGCCGCTGGCGACTGAAAGGGAAAATACTGCCCCCTGCTTCATATTTGCACAATAACTTTGTGAATTTTTGAGCTGTGCTGTTTGCCAAAGAAATCAAGTCTCAACATTAATGTGTGAAATGTCACATGTTGGTCACAATGGTTTAGAAAACAAGCACAGTACTGCTTCTTTGCGTATTCATTCTTTACATAATTTCACATGCGTTTGAGGAACAATATATAGCCTGTCTATTCATTCTGATGTGTTTGGAAAGCCATTAAACTTCAAGAAAGCGAGTGGTGCTTACTAGGGTGTTTTGAGTGGTTATATTCTAGACCTGATCTTGATCTCTCGTGTTTCCAGGTGAAACTTGTAACTGCAAGCCTCAGAACACATCATCCATTATGATCGCTCACCAGTTTAGCACATATACTGTAGGCTTTTTGCTCATTGGTAACATTTTATTTGCTCACTGTTGCTGTTTTTAAATATCGTTGTGAGACGTGTGCATACAGTTCATTACAGTAAAAGCCTAATGTCACACATGACCTGAAATTACAGTATGACATCAGACCGATCATCCATATATAAATATACAATCCTGAATATTACATGACACTTTTGACTATTATGTCACTCATGGCCAGCGTGATATTGCACACAGATTTTTCTTTGTTTGGTTTTGAACATCAAGTTATATGAAACACTTTTATTGCTGGAAGGAAATGACTTCAGTCCCTGTGAAGACAATTAAAATGTTCATTTTTATTTTGGTTTGTTTTGGATATTTTGTTTTATGAATTTGCTTTAACAATGAATAAAGAATACGTTTGCTATGCGACTGCTGGGAAATGTTTGTTTTGACAATAATCCAAATCTTTATTTATTCATAAACAGGGTTAATAAATGCCATGCGATATTTGTTTAAAAGATTTTGAATTTGAAGCCGGGATGAGTGTTTCTTTAAATTCTTTAAATGTAGTTATTACAGTTATGTGATGTAGACTGGATGGTTATAGTTTTGGATACATTGCATGTGAATACATTTTATAAAGTTCTGATAGTTTACAGTGTGGATGAGAAGATATGTAAACTACAAGTGAAACATGCAAAATCTGCTTAAACAGTTGCGGTAAACAGCATTTGCCGCTAGGGGGCAGAGTATGCACGTGAATATTATTACGGCGCGTTTAAATTTTTACCTGAACGTCAAAAGTATTTGAAGAAACCACACATTGGGCTCATAAATATAATTATCTCTGTATGATTTAATCCAGAAAAGGTTAACCTACTACAGCATTAATAGGCTGTGTGTGCTAGTGTTAATGTGAAAAAGGACACATAGACACATCATCTCATTTGAGTGACAGTTCATTTTAGATCCGTCTTCCTTAATGGCCGTGTGTCAGTGCTATATTCCCTGATCTCGAAACCAATCAAACAAAAGTGCCTGTTTCAGCACTAGGTGGTCAGAAAAGTGCTGAGTGCCTTTATTCATGTTCATTTGGCAAATGTTTTTCTATCCAAAGCATCATATAATACCCAGAGTGCACTGTGAATGAAGCTCAAGGACACCGAAACCGTATCATTTGAATCTAGATGTACACCAGTGAGTCTAAAATATATTTCTCTGTGTCATCCTGTATTTCTCTCACACACAAAAAAGCTTCTTTTTTTTAACAGAGACTGTATTTAAGATTATTTCAATCAACTATACCTTAATATCATATTTCTTTGCTGTTCTTTCCCGGTGTAGTTAATATCTGTTCTTTATGCTACAGAGATGCGTGTGTATGTGTGTGCGTGCGCGTGCGTGTGTGCGGTTCTCTTACGATGGTGATGCCAGGGGTTATAGTCCATTTAATTTAAACAAAGAGAAGTGTGTGAGCATGAATAGGATAGATTATGTCAATGACACTCTTCCCTGCGACGGCTTCAGGCGTGTCCGTAAGCGGCACAGAATGATGTTGTTTGTGCTCATTGACAGTTTATATGGGGACAATTACATGCATAAAAAACACAAGCAAGCCCAAAAACACACAACCACAGAAACATGGACAATATCTAATAAGAGACAGAGAGTGAAGAGAAAAGGCTGTTGAATAGAAGTGATTTCATCAAGTGAAGTGTCAAACAAGCGCTCAGCTGAGAGGTTATTAGTATGAATACAGATTTGTACGGAGAGGGAAGAGCGAGAATGATGGGCATCAAGTGCCTTGTTTTAATATTCATCCGGAATTAACATTGGTTTTGCTTTGTAGTATTTTTATTAGTAGTGTTTTAATGTCGAAGTTATTTTTAATACCACGAATAACATGTCTTTAGCACCTCACTGGTGTTATTGCCATATGTGTGGTTTTTGCCATGCGTGTAGATGAGCCCTTTGGCCCCTGCAGGTGACATTATGTGTGTGTGCAATATATGGTTACATTAGACGCTTTGTCAACATAAGCTGCCTTACCAGACCACTGCATCTCACTGCACACATCTTCTGCTGTTTATTAGCAAAGAGAGAGGCGGTGCAGTTTTTCAGTTTTTCTCACTTTGACAGTAAATGTTTTTATTGTCCCAAGGCAGATAAATGTATACATTAGTATTACTCCAGCCTGCATCACTACACTACACACTGTAAACAGAAATGGGTTGAATTAGGAGTAAAATGTTTGAGTATGCATTGAAAAAAAATGTGCTGTATGAAAAGCTACTGATACGGGTGATGATTCAATCTGTGATCATGCATGGGTGTAAAGGCTGACTGAGTTGCTTTAATTTCCCGGTGCTGGGGTTTTGCCACACACACACATGCACATTTACAGGCAGATGTACTGTATGTGTGTGTGAACATGAAGTGAGACGAGAGGTCTGATGTGTGAATGAGTGTCATTTTTCTTTTGCTCTCCGAGGAGCAGGATGACATATTGTATAGCAGCAGGTGTTTGCCGATGTGGGCTGCGTCTGCTGCGTCAATCACCTGGCAGGGGGCATTTGATTGGCTGAGAGCCATGATGGACATGACACTCTCTCCGGTTGTATTCAAACTGGTCGCAAGCACACGACAGTCAGACATCGCTGTGTGTGTATCACATGATGACATGTGGGAGTCGGTCACGCTTCACATTGTGTACATGTACATTTGTGTAGCTTATACACATACATACGCATACCAAAAACAAATAAAACACAGGCAATAACAGTAGATGTAGACAATTTCATATTTGGCATGAATGGAACCTCATAATTATTACTTAATCAAAACAACCCAACTGCAATTTCATTGATATTAATTGGAACACACAATAAAAAACTGAGTTATCTGTTTTTGCAAATTAACTTTATTTATTTTTAAGTGTACTAACCCTTAGTGTTTGTCTGGAGTGCACCTTGGTTTCATTGACGCCTTGAAACAGAAAGATTTTAACCCTTGACTTGTGTCTGATCTGAACCAGACTCCATGAAGATTTTCCCTGAACCTTCACCTTTAACCCATCGTGCCACTGCGAGAACACTTGTGTGGCACCAAAGCAAGGAGAAAGTCTAAATATTTGCTTTTGAATGCTGACAGTTTTTTGTGTATGTGAATGTCTCTTGTCTGTTTTTCAGATCTGGTCTCTTGTCTGGGTGACATCAATAAACCTTGCTGAAAATCCAGAAGCAGCAGAATCCATCTGGAAAATACATTAACATTCACATCTGTCATTCGGCTTCTGATCTGTAATGTCAGGACACACGCGCACGCACCGACTAATATCAGCAGAAAGTCTCCTAGGCGACACCACAGCGAGTGTTTATTATTTACTTAACACTGTAAGTGTTTGTGGACACACGCAGAGAGCAAGTGTGCTTAGAGACTCGCACTCGTGTCAGTAACCTTCAATCTGGCCAATGAGTGTTTCTTTGACAATGCTTCATCAAAACACCCCCCCACAAACACACGGATTAGTGACGACAGTCACGACGGCAGCTGTCACAAATCACGAGTGAGTTTGAACAAGCCATGCTGAAAAAAGCCTGAGGTGCTTAGTCTTCAAGGCTGGTCTGGTCTTCAAGCCTTCTTAAATGGAATGGGAGACCAGCACTATTGGCTGTTTTTAGGTATATTTTTCAGCATTTCACAAATGGCAAATATCATATTTTACAAAAAACAGCTAAAGTGGCGTGACTCTAAAATGATGTGCGGTTTGAGAACACACACACACACACACACACACACACACACACACACACACACACACACACACACACACACACACACACACACACACACAATCAGAGCACGCGACACGTCACCTTGTCAACAAGGATTTCATATTTAAATCCGTGTTTGTTTTGTCTGTCGCACCTGTGAACTCTGCATTGATATACCGATTTTAAGGAAGGAATACTGATGCGGATACTAATTTATTCTTGTTGTCTGTTCATGTGGTTTCTTGCAGATAAAAGAGCCGCTTTGCCATTCAACACGATCTGCCGTGGTGAGGACTGATATTATTTTTTATACGAGCTAATATTTTCAGCATCAGCATTTTTCAATACAACATTATTTAGTGTTTGTGAAGTATTTCTCCCAAACAAGGACTGTTAGCTGATCCCCACAATGTAGGTGACTTCTGGTTTTAATATGGAGACTTTTCGTCTATGCGACAAAATCTGGACCCACTAGACACACACTTTATGAATTATGAATTATTTTAAGACGCTTTATGGGTTTATATGTGAGCCTTACTGTTTCTTGTATTTGCTTTGGAAATGTGCACTTTCACATTCCGCAGTCAAAATACAAGCTAGGTATTTGAAGGGGGAACGTGTCTTTGAATATTCAGAGAGCATACGATAACTAACTGCCAGACACACACACACACACACACACACACACACACACACACACACTAATCCTCTTTACTCGTGAGCTAAGGCTCGGTTGGTCATGACTGTTGCTGGCAGTAACAGCTCCTGCTGCTGTCAGAAAGTCATGCAACATGTTTCTGTGCGACCTGAGATGTGTTTGTGTGTTGTTTGTTAGTGCAGAACATATAAAACATTGTGTTTTAAAAGACTTCAAGCCGTCACTATATACACAGGGTCAGCTGCACGACTTGTGTGTGTGTATGTATGCGATGTGTTTCTGTCTTTTGTCAAACAGACTGACTTTTTCATAGAGCTTTCAGAAACCACGGCAACAGAGTTCTCCTCACACTACACTCTGTTGTGATGTCACAAAGGCTGTACACAGTTGCCTTGGCAATGACTGCGTGTTTCTGATAAACCAAGCCCTGGTGGTTTATGTGCGTGTCTCTAAGAGAATTTACATACTGACTACTTGTATCTTGTATAAAGCCGGATTTCTTGAGTTGCTCCCCATTGAGTTTGGATCATGGCTTTATTAGAATAGAAATGGAGACTCTTATAACACAGAGGGAAATAAAAGCATTCTTTACAGTAAACCTTTAAAAAGTGCACGTGGAGCATTTGTTTGTCTCTTGTTTGGTATTCTTGCACATTTTGAATGGATTTACAAGGTCATTGCAGGAGTTGTTAAATATAACTGAGACCGCTATTGAAAGCACTTCATATCATAAACAACAACATGTCTATATTCTGTTCTATATTATGTTTTTTAACTTAAATGAGACAACCTCGAGGTCACCCTATCCTCAAGTAACTAGTTCCTGCTCAGGACCAGCTTAAGCCAGCACACGACCAGCTACCATGTTTCAAAACACCTAACCGGCCTGTTTTCTACAGGTAATGCATATACAACTGTCAATGTTCGGGTTGGCAGTGCGCTATAGTGTAAATGAAGTGTTGTTTTTATTGGTCGTACATCTAAAAAGTGAACAGCAGAAGTCACAGATGTCTTTGTTTTGCTAATGCTAATGCTCATTATTGCTAATTCTGGCGAAAGATTTTCTGGATTCCAGTGATTTAGTTCCACACAAATGAGCTTGTGACAGATCTGTGTTCCGACAGTGACGGGACTAAACTGGAAAACAGTCGACAAAACTTGTTTTGTTGAGCTTCATCCTATAGGTAACCCAAATGGCCTTCCCGCAACACTTTTTGTCAAAACAGACGGCGTCCACGCAATAAAAACCCAAATCTCTTTTTATTCTTTTTGCTTTGAGTGACACGCTCTGTGACACTGAGGTCTGCTACGTAACACCACGACGATAAAAATAAAAGCCAAGTTAAAGTTAATAAATAGAACTCCTCTGTATTCACACAACTGTACAGTCCAGTGGGTCACATATGTCCCATAAATACACAATGTGTTGCACATTCATACACGCATGTCCAGGTGTGCGTACGCGAGTTTTGTCCTACATGATCGTGCAGCTCTTGGCTCTGTCCTCCCTCAGGGTTGGGGCGGGTTCGAGGGGCGTGGCTTGTGAGCTGACGGGCAGTAGAGGCTGGTTAGACATGCGTTTGAGGGCCGTGCGCCTTGAGGAGCTTCTCTTGAGGGTGGGGGCGGGGCCACGTCTGACGGACACGAGAGTGGTGATGTGAAAGACGTCTCGCACGCTGTTCACGCACATGCGGGAAGAACATTCGGCGTACGCGACAGCGCCCAGCTCACGTGCTCGTAGGCTCCCCTAAGAGAAAGAAGAGACAAAGAGGTTTTGCTTATTTGTTTAGCGAAATTGTATTGTTTTCTCCTCAGCGGTTTGCTATTAAAGTAATATTTGTATGAATTACAGCAAAAGCTGATCTAAATGTCAAGGCTAAAATTAAACAAGCTTTTTATGCATGTATGTATGTGTTCACCTGTTCATGTGTGACAGGAATGAGCCGCTGTTTGGACAGTTCTCGTAAGGTGCCGACGTCTGTCCTCATGTCGAGTTTACAGCCGACCAACACCAGCTTTGCACTGGGACAGTATTCCTGAGCCTCGAGCTGCCACTAGAAGACAGACAGACTTTGTCATTTGGAAGTTGCTTTGGAGGCATACGACACATTCAGCACAAGTTTGAGTCCATTTTATATCAACGTCCTCTCTCCTTCCTTATTCCGTTACATTCAGACTCTAAATCTCTCCCCTTACAGCCTGTCTATTGGTCTAGTACGGTCTTTTCGTGAACATTCCTGCTGTTGCAGAAACATTCAAAGTCCGTATAAACGGGGAGTATGAGAATGAATGCGTGTGTGTTTGTGAAGTCAACTTTCTCAGCTATGGCACCATTTCACAGGACCTGAATGTGTTCAACCATCCATCAAAACAGCACTGTGAGCTTTAACCTTAAATGCCACCCGTAACTAGACAAATCAGATGTCACCACCTTTTTTCAATATTCCACATCATTGGCTCCGTCCCCGTGGCCTCAATAGTGGAAGGAATCCGAGGGGAGCTGCTAAAGTCATTGGTAAAAAATGCGTGGCAGGATTTGCAGAGGAACAGTGAAGGTCAGAGGTTATGGAACGCCCAGCAGAGGAATCAACAACCAAAGGCATTTAAACAGATTTTGGAGTCATTACATTAAATCTCTCTATCATTGTTAAATAAACGAGTGTCATGTATTCTTTGTTTACTATGATAACCAAACTATAACCAAACCTTAATAGATTGTAATTGCCAAAATACTACAATATTTATTAGTACAGCATTTTTTAAAAAGGTTAGTTCACTCAAAAAGAAAAAAACATCATCATTTACTCACTCTCTCGTCATTTTAAACCTGTATGACTTTCTTTCTTCTGCAGAACACAAAACAAGATATTTTGCAGAATTTTGGTAACAGAACGACGGTGGTACCCATTCACTTCTATTGTACGGACACAAAACCAGTGGAAGTCAATGGGTACTGCCGTTGTTTGGTTACCAACATTCTTTAAAATATCTTATCATGTTCTGCAGAAGAAAGAAAGTCATACCGGTTTGAAATGACAAGAGGTGGTGATGACGGAATTTTCATTTTTGGGTGAACTATCCCTTTAATATATTATGTTAAATGTATAAAAAATTATACTTTTTTTAGAAAAAATATATAATAGAAAAGACCATTACATAAGACGTTGTCATATTCATGTTCGTTCTCACAGATTCTCAGACAAAAACACAGTTCACACCCTCATCACCGTATAATTGTTGACATCTGTGTTTTTGTGTGAACCCGCTATGCCGTCATCCACCCACTGCAAAGCACCCACAAACAAAAACTTCTCCTATAGTCGACAGTTATATTGTGTTTCAGAGCGAGAGAATAATGCTGCAAGTATGTGAGCATGTTTACAACTGCTGCCATTTCAAACTGTCTCGTCACAATCACAGCATATACTAATATCCTTCTTTGGATTTCAAAAAGGTGATAGGAGGAAAGGGGAACAGATTGAAGAGGTGATTCTGACCTTTTTAGGGATGCTGTCCAGGGTCTCTGGCCTGCTGATATCAAAACAGATGAGCACAGCATCGCAGTCTGGATATGCCAGGGGTCTCACATTATCGTAATACGAGGACCCTGCAGAACAGTCACAGGTCTGGATGTAAACACGTAATTATGATAAAGTTGATCTTTAACTGAATGAGCAAATGGTGCTAATGCTGCTCACAAACCACTGTAGCACAAACAAATTATTTACAACAAGTGGTCATACAGCAGAACTGTTATTGAACCATTTTAATACTACCTCTGGACAAAAAGAGAGGAAAAGAAAGTATAATATGCTAATACACAACTCTATTTTGATAGTGTAGTGTGAACATTTTGTGTAGATACCACCTCTCTCCCTCCTATCGATGGCTCTGCATGAGATACCCAAATGACCTACTGCATTAGCCAAAATGTGCAGTACATGACAAAAGCCCACTGTGCAGAATACTGTCACACACAGTGCAATGCACTTGATGTGACTTTTCATGTCTAGTGTAATAAATGAAACAAAAGTAATTAGTATTAGCCAGTATTGTTATGGGTTACCAGTAGATGAACCGATACTTGGTTAAACTTAAATGTGACAGAGTTATACGACCCATTCAACAAGTTGGTTTAATAAAATGAATATACAGTAAAATTCAACAAACTGTTTATTTAACACAATGAAATAAAATAAAATATAAATAGTTATATTATTAGCCACTAGCCAGACCGATCAACAAACACAGACGTGTGCATCCCATGAAACCATCTATACATACACGTAAACTGCATGGTATAGCCTCTGCATTTTCTCATCTCCTTTTTGCGACTTTGCATTCGTCTCTCACTCAGCTGTCCCTCCCTCGAGGGAGGACATGAATCCAGACACAGATAGAGAGAGACGGGAAGTGTGAGAGCGACAATGAGCTTTTTGAAGCTGATCAAAGCTATCAGCTGGCCTCAGGAGCCAACCAATAGGCCCCAAGTCCCACAATCCCCTCTGGCAGGCCTGTCAACCACAGCCAAAGAATGATGCTTAACAAGACAGGAAGAACTTTGATGAGAGTGCAAATAAGGATAAAAAGTTTAGAAATATGCTCTGTCAGATTTGGCTGGAATATAAGAAATGATTTCTGTGGTTATTTTCTGTGGCTTGTTTTGTGTGTGATTGTAAGAAGGGACACATGTTCTCCCACGACAGCGTCTAAAACACACACACACACGCACACTGTGCTTGCCTTGCCTGCTCTTCTTTTCTAGCCTTTGTCTGTCTGTATTTGTCTCTTTCTGTGTGTATAACTTTTTTCCAAAGTTAACAACTTGAAAATTCTTCGTCATTCATGGTCACTGTCCTCTGCTGCTCCGCAGAACATCAGCGCCACATGAAAACCATTCATTTCCTGTCTTGTTTGTAGTGGGTGTTAAATGTCACTGTAGAGTTCTCGGACGGCTGTGTTTTGGTTTTGTGCTCGGGTGGTTATTACTGTGATTACGTGTGTAGTGCCAGACATAATTTGTATGTTGTTAAGAACAGTGTGTTCGTGTGAGACGCTGACCTGAATCTTTGGCAGTAAACACTCTCCTCTCCTAGTCACTTGGGTTCACCTCTCGCCAGCTGTGCAGCTAAATTCTATGGGGTGTCATCATTACAGATTGTTGTAGATGTAGCCATAAGCAGAAATGTGTCAGTTAGCTCAGCAACACACACACACACACACACACACACACACACACACACGCACGTTAACATTCGCATAGATCATAACTAAGGGTATGTGGAAAAAGGATTTTGTTTGCGAAAAACTAATTTAAAAATAGAAATTAAGAATTGTATATTTGTATGTATTTATTGTCTATATAGGAATGTTAATTCTCAGTTTGTAAACACAATCAAAAAAACACAGACAGTTCCTCTGAGGGAGGGATGAGTCAAAAAGCACAACAAACAAAACATGCCAAGAAGAACGTCTCATTACAATTCAACATTCTTATTACTCATTTCTTATTAGTCAACTAATAAACTCATTCACTGTCATAATTCTCCAGATGGTTTGGCCAAGTCACAGTTAGGGTTGGGAATCAGAATCGAAAGGCTAGGAATCGGATACTTGAAATCTCTTATCAATTCCTGTGTGCATATTTTCAGAAATGTGCATGTTTTAACTTGTGCACAGGAACCACATATTGACCATAGTTTCATTTTATTAACTACAGTTCAACCATAATGTAGTTAAACTATGGTAATGCAAATTGTAATAACAAATCTAAATGTTTTTAACAAAATTTTAACAATTGTTATTGACGTTTCATCGGACGCACACGCCTGTCCTGAAGTTAACTTTTGGTCTGTGTTTGTTCATCAGTTTGCTTGTAATAAAACAGTTTATATGATATTTATTATTAATATTTTATTATATATTCATTGTATTAAATAAACAATTTGTTAAATAGGCCATGTAACCTTGTCATATTTAAGTTTAGCCAAGTAACGTTCTTCTTAGGGTGGACTGGGTCTAAAAAGTGGCCCTGGACTTTTTTGCTATTAGTAGCCCTCCACACAGCCCTCCATTTAAGATCTCATTCCAGTTCCCTTCCATCCGGTCTGTTCTCAGTTGCATTTCTGAGGCATTTTCCACACGAGCAGCGTCCCAACGGGAAATCTCCCGGTGCTCCAGATCGCCAGTCCACTCTACTTCCACTTCTACTGGTAACCCAAAATGAAACTAGCTAGACGTAATTTTATAGCTAGCTGATGTAATGTACTTTTTATTTCTTTTGCTTGTTATCAGAAATAATCGATTGTTTCCGGAGGTCTACCAGAAGAATGCGCAGTAGCATCTTTTTTATGTTGTTGCTGGTAAAACTATATACTTTGCTATGTGTGCTGATATTCTTCAGTTTGGTATAGTTTAATTCCGGCATCTTATCTAACAACCTCAGAGTAAATTTGTTATCTGCAACATTTGTAGGTCACTTTGGCTAAAAAATATCTAAATATACTGTACGCTTTTGTACACAAAGCCCAAGGGTGCCTGGCTGTTGTGAAGAGGGCTTACCAATACCATTTTTAAACAATGACAGTACAAAGCAGCTGTACTTTATTTTCATAGTCTATATAGAATGGCCCCTGCTGAGCATTGAGTCTTGTGCCCAAGACTCTGAAACGAGAGACCTTACAGTAAAGTGAAGATTTACTCCTGACAGGGTTACAGTCTGACCCAGCTAAACCCTTCGAACCAACAACAACAGCGGGAGAGGAAAATTCCCATAGGAACTTAAAAAAGACGATTCCCAAAAAGGACTTTATAGCTGGGTGGGGAAACACACAGAATCCCAGAGCGAGATTTTATGATCCACAGTGGGTCACGAATGCTGAGAAACCCCTGAAGTGTGTGTCAGGAGCTGTTGCAGCTTGTGTTAAAAATCCACCCTGACAGTATTGCTCAAACACACACACACACACACACACACACACACACACACACACACACACACACACACACACACACACACACACACACACAGCCCTGTACTCTGGCCATGTTTATTATATTATATTAAATATCATCATCTATAGGCCTAGATGTTTAATAGCAATATTGCAGGATCACGTCATACACCATATTTATAAACCCTGTTTTAAAATCAAAATGTGGTGAGATGTTTTTTTAACTGAAAACTGGAACTAAAACACTCCTCCGTCAAAAAAACCCTAAAGATCAGAGAACCAGAGAGGCACGATCAGTCTGACATAAAAATACACGAGAGGTCGTGCAGAGCATGGGAGGGGTCAGCAGGCATCAGGACAGGAATGAAGATCATCCATGACTGTCACAAGGATTTATGCTATATGATGTCTCTCTCTCTAAAGTGTCACATAGACAACACCAGAAAAAACACATCCCAAAAATCTGTTAAATGCCTAAATAGCAATTGTTAAAGTATGTTTTTCATTGTTTTTATTAGCTCTGTAGGCTACTTATTTTAAGTCAACATTTTTATTTCACGAAAAACAAATTTCCAGTATTCTCTGAAACATCAAATAATGCACTTTTATCTCTGTGTTTTTTTCTCTGTCTGTCTCTTCTGCATTTACACTCATACCTGTTTGACCCAACAGGATATTTTTGACAATTGTCGATTCACATTGGATCGCTGCTTGATTCATCTGAGGTCAGTATAACAGATCTTACCTGATGTATCCCACATGTTTAGCTCAATGCGGTGTTTATCAATCTCGAAGCTCGCAGTGTAGTTCTCAAACACAGTGGGCACATAACTCTGCAATAAAAACAGCTTTCAGTTACCTAAACAATTGCACCTTACAGGGTATCACCCCATGATCATATGTAGTCTACTTCAAAAGTAGCCTAGTTAAAGTTTTTATATTTGATCCTGTCGCGTATAGGTTCATTTATCTCATAACATTCAGACAGTTGTTTGTGTTATAAAGCTTTACGTTAGCAGCGCAAAGGTTTTGGGTTCGCATCTCGGAGCGCGCGCGCTGGTAAAATTCAGCTCAATAAACCGAAACATTACAATAACTTGTAACCCGGAGTTCAAAGTGTTATAATAAAAAAAAATCATGATTTACTATCGTATTTTCTGTCCATACAGTTATTATGGTATAGGTTCACCTCTGGGTAGTTGTCCTTGGCGAACACATGCAACAGCGACGTCTTTCCACACTGAGTGTCGCCGACCACCACGATCTTACAGCGACTGCATTGCCCCTCCATCATCTGTACTGTCCCCAGTCCCAGCGTTTAACGATCACCATGCGCCACCTGATACCGTTCCTTTATAGCGCTGAATCAGAGGAGAAACAGTGTCTGGCTCTGGAGTGAATGTGACAGAGAGAGAGAGAGTGAGTGAGTGAGAGTGAGAGAGAGAGAGAGAGAGAGAGAGAGAGAGAGAGAGAGAGAGAGAGAGAGAGAGAGTGAGAGAGAGAGAGAGAGAGAGAGAGAGCGCGCCCCTCCCCTGTCCGCTTGTCAGTCTCCCAGATCCCACGGTGACTCGCGTCAGGAGCGCGGTCTTGCTGCAGCCTCCTCCACACTCTCGATGTCTATGTCTCGATGTTCTCTTGCTGGTCTTAACTGGTTTCTGTTGTGGTTGGTGCAATAAAGTGCCATTTTAAAACAGTGGGCAATTTTACAGATCAACAAATCTGAATTAAGAGGCATGTATCTTGCACAGGTAAAGTTATTATTTCAGAACTGCACGTGTTTTCATATACGAATAGTTGCGACTTGTAACGAATAAATATTTTAAATATATTTCATTAAAAAACAAATCAGTTCCCAGATGTCCAGAATACAGAAAATCCACATTTGAAAGTTAATGGGAAGTATTTTGTTATGAGTGTCAATGTTGTGTCTATAGCAGTAATGCAACTAATGTTAGACAAGTTTGTTAAGTTAAGCAGACAATTAAAGCACCTTTCAAAGTTTTGCCTTCAGAAGTCTACGACAGGCACTATCTTCGTAAGTATGGAAAGTGTACACAAGCTGGCGCTATAACATTACCGTGTCATTCTCTTTCTGTTTAGTCTGCACACTAGAGGACGCTGCTGCATTGTCACCACTGCCAGTTTCTGACACCGATACTGTTTTTTTGTAAGGTGTACACTTTTGAAATACACCTGTAGACATTTACAAGACGACACAGTACGATTTCTTTGAAGCTATGTGAATTATAAAAGTGCTATACCTACCAATGAAAGTTACTTTATTTGATCACAAGCATTGTATAATGAACAATAACGTTACAATTTCTAAAGAAAATGTGAGTGGTGCCTTCTTTGCTTGTCAAAACTCGGACGTTAACAACAAGTTACTGTGTTTTAACATGATGTTAACACGAACTGCATGAACAGTATAAACTTGTCAGTTTCTAAGACTGTATGTAAACTATGAGGGGAACGTTTTTAAAAAACTAATTTATGGTCTACATTGGATTGTCTTTAAATGTTTATATTGACATTTGTACTTTAGATGCTCTTTATTCAGGATTGCTTCAGGAAGACCAAACGATTGGGGTGGAGCAGTTACGTGAAAAGGTCCTCAAAACATTCCATTCATAATTGAAATCTAGTAATACTTGTGTGATAAACATTGCAAATTTTCCCATTGCCTGCCCAGGCTCTGTTGGTGTCCTAGGTGAGATTTTAGATTGCGCCCCCCGCGCCCCAATACAAAATAAATAGATGGATAAATAAAAATATCTCTGATTATCATATAGGCTAAATAACAACAAAAGAATCTTTGTACTAATTTTTCCATTGTTTGAAAATAATGTTTGTTTTGAACAGATTGTTAAAACAGATTTAAAAAAAATTATAATACTGTTTTTGATTATTAGAGTTCATAATTTGTTGTAGTGCTTTGTATTTTCTTAAATAAATGACTCCGGCTCAGTTATATTACACTTAACCTGCAGTTCACTTGAAAGCAGAAAAAGTCAAACAGTCCAAAGTGTCAGTGTTGTCAGTAAGGAGGTTCTAAATAAGCTGTTTTAAAATAGTACATAAACATGAATGGCTGTCCTAAACATTTCATTCTTATCTCTTTGCTCTATTTTATGGTTCCTTATGGTTCACATTGCTTAAAAAAAACACCCCAGAAATGATGTTGGATTTATGGTTATAATAATAATTGTGTTGGTTTTATTGGAAACTATAATTGTCTCTGCTGGTATGTGATGTTGGGTGGGATTATCTGATTTACGGTAACCAATAGAACACCATAAAATCCTAAAAATTCATTTAGTAAAAGGGTAATGTTTCAGAATGGTATTTTAATGGAAACCATTAGAGTTTCTTTATTAAGCATACATGCGCTATACAATGTGTTATTAAGGTGATGAGTCACCAAAGTAAGAGTTTGCAAGTCCATAAATCCACAGACTCATCTTTATTCGTGTCTAAATTTGGAAAATGTAGGCTATGTCTTTGCTTTTATATATTATATTATTGTGCTATATTGTGTATATGTGTATTTCCAAATGAAACTTGTTTTATTATATAATCAGCTTTTAAGAAAAACTATATTTTATTGCTGGTCTCAAAAGGGTTAAATAGGGAGAAATGGGGAGGTGGCAGAATACCTCTATAAAAAGCATGTATTGTCACAGTACTCATGTCATCTGTCAACAGTCAGAACATGAGAATGAGGTCTAACACAGTTTTATGTGTTGCTGTGGCTGTACTTCTGAATCTAACAGGTAGGCAGACGCTTACTGAAACTCTAGAAAAAACTATTGTCAAAAAATAATTTGATATCTTATTGGCTTCACTAGATAAACTAAAAAAGCTTTTGTTTTCTCCCAAAATAGGTTCTTTTGGTCAGCAAGATGGTAAGTAACACTATGTGAACATTAACACTCAATATATTCAACCAGTTTTGAGCCTTTTTTCCCCCAAAGCTTTTCTCAAGCATCTTTTTTCTCATCAGTGTGCGGCCAAGCTCCACTTAACACCAAGATTACTGGAGGAGGAAATGCGGCTGCAGGGTCTTGGCCCTGGCAAGTACACATTACCTTTAAGAACGTTTCCTGTGGTGGAAGTCTTATCAATAAAGACTGGGTTTTGACTGCACCTTTGTGCGTTCAAAGGTATGAAGTCAATGAATTCATTTTAAGTGTCAAATCAACATACTGCATGTGAATAAATACAGACTTTTATTTATAGTAATGACACGTCAGACATTATGATCTACTTGGGACATCACAACAGACAAGGCCCAAACCCACATGAGGTTAACAGAACAGTGATTCAGGTCATCAGCCATCCTAACTTTAACCCCAATACTTTAGAGAATAACATAGCACTCCTCCGGCTCTCCTCTTCTGTGGATTTCACGAATTATATTAAACCAGTCTGTCTGGCTGCTGATGGTAGTGTGTTTAATGAAGGACTTTCAAGTTGGGTTGCAGGATGGGGGGTCCTTCAGGGTAAGTGAACATTGTCTCAAAATGACACAACCAAAACTGTTTAACTGTCCTTTCTACTGCATTTTATTGTATCTCTTTGTTATGTTATAGACTTCACATTTCCTGCCGTAATGCAGGAAGTGGAGATTTCAGTTGTGAGCAACTATAAGTGCAATCTTGCCTTTTATGGAGAGTACAATATCACAGACAACATGATGTGTGCTGGACTGTTAAATGCTGGAGGGAAAGGCCCATGTGCAGTAAGATATCAATCATTCATTTTATGACACATTTAGCAGTGTACAGCTCATTTATCACAGTCCCTCTGGAGTAACCTGTGGTTTTCCACATTGGTCTGAACCTGAATCTCTAAATCTCTCTCGGATTAAAAACCTCACATTTCAATCTTAAAACTGAATTTGGATTAAATTACAAAAACACTGTAGCACCAGTAAGAAATATGTCTGACATTACATCTATTTTATGACTATAGTAATAGTTTCATTGTGGAGGTGTAAATGTAAACTGTTTGTCATTGCAGGGTGATCTTGGAGTGCCACTGGTCAGTAAGCAGAACTCCAGGTGGATTCAGTCTGGAATTGTAAGTTATGGTTATTGTGGAAACACCATTTTTATATATATAGTGTACACCAGAGTGTCTCAGTATCAGGACTGGATCAACAGTCACATAGTCAGCAACCAGCCTGGATTTGTAACATTCACCAATAAGAATATTATAGATCCCACACCTTTTATTGATTTTCCTGATATCTTCAGTGGAAGCTCACCCAGTCTTTACTTATGTCCCCTTTCCCTCACATTCTGCATCATCTCTCTCATCTTCTGTCCATGTTTTTAAAGGATGAGCATATTTGATGAAGATAAGAATTATAGTTAATAGTTTAATTTGTCTTTTGGTTTGTTTCTACTTTTCTATGTCAAGAAAACGTAAAAAAAAACTATTTGAGAAGAATCTTTGAGGTTAGGGAGCACATACCTTATAAGCACCGTGTGTTGCTTTGCATAAAAGCGTCTGCCAAATGTACAAATTTGGGGTAAATTGTTACAGTTCTGACCTGATCAATATGTTTGTCCTGAACATATATTCTTTAAAAATCTGATTCTTTACATCTCTTTATACTTTTTAGACTACACTTTTTAACAATATAATTCAGAAATGTGTATTTCACATATATTTGGTTGTGAGTATTCTAAGATAAACTATATTTAGGTAAGAGAGCAGTTCTTTTGTCTTTTGTTTTTTTTCTATTGTTCTTTTTTTAGAAACACTGACAAGAAACATACTGACAAAAACATATACCTTGAATGCATGTATGTTGCTTTCGATAAAAGCGTCTGATAAATGTAAGGATAAATGGTTACAGTTTTGGTTGTCATTAATTATATGAACCTCTAATTCTTTTAAATGTTTTCATTCTTTTAAGACTAATAAAGTTCATATTGTATTGGCATTAATGGCATATGGTTTTGATAAGGTACATTTGGGAAATTCTTCCCTATTCTCAGTTAGCAACAGATAATTTAACAGACTGGTGAATGTTTATTGACAAGAAACATTATAAATGCACTGCATTTAGTTTGTGTTGTAAAAGAAAGCTTGAAGAACGTGACATCTAGACCTGCATTTCTGTCGTGAGATAATGCAATGTAATCATCTGAACTTATCGTAATAATTGTTTACGGTTGTAATCACTTATAGTTTAAGCAAATCAGCTTTATAGTCATTCCACTAAATGTAAAGACAGAGAGGAATGAAATGTTGCACATTTAACATATTTATTTATTCATTTCTTAACGCCATTCCAGCACCTACGGCTATGTTTATGGCAAGAACCAGTTAATTAAGGGTGGAAATTGACAATAAAAATACAGTTTTATACCAAAATAGAATATATTTACATTACAAATGTGCATTTGACATGATATTACGTTGTAGCCTACATTATGCCAAAATTGCACCTTTCCTAACATGACAAAGCAATTGAATAATAATTAGGGCACATGCACTTAAACCAGCTCTGCAAACTCTCACATAGCTTCTCATTCGAGCTGTCGTCACGTTTTCTCTTCTTTGCCGAATGAGATAATGTATTTACGAAACGCGCTCTGTAGAGCAGTTTGTCCGTTTAGGGCCACTGTAGAAAAAACATGATGAATTCCACGCAAGGGGTCCGCAATGAGCGTGGGACACAAAGTAACACGGGGTTAATTGTAACACGGATGTTTTTCATCATCCCAATGTGTGAAAATATATACAAGACAATAAGATTAAAACCATGTAAATTCCATTATTCAAAATCAGTGTGTAGTTTTTTTTGGAGGCTCTATATGGACAGAAATGCAATATAATTTACATAACTATGTGTTCAGATGTGTATAAAGATCTTACCTTAGAACGAGCTATTTTTGTCTACATACACCGCGGGTCATCTTAGCCTACATAAAATTCACCATGTAGTTTCTACAGCATCCCTAAGTGGACAATATGTTAATATGTTTGTAAAAATGTTATATCTTTTGGAAAAGAAGCGAAAACGTGACGACATCTTTATCCTCTCACGGCCTCCGTTGCAATTCCTGTGTTTTATTATCTTTCAGTTATCTTAAATAATGTTTTCTGACCACAAATGACCATTTTTACTATTATATATCAAGGTTATATTTTTACAGAATGTTCTGCTCTTTTTTGAGGATTCTTAAAAAAACAAAAGCTTGCGTGCAAAAATAAAAGCCAGTAGGCTAATAGCCTTGTTTCACATCACACAGCATTGACTCAATTACTAAAACATTGCAAGAATGCAAATTTGCATGTATTCTTTGGCAAAGCATTACACCCATAAACAACAAAGTGTTTACAAGTTCACACACTCATTTGAGAACTCACAGATATCAATGACATGACATGACTCAGATGAGGAGCTTGTTTAAAACTTCAACCAGTTAAGCCGCTCTGAAAGTTCTACATAAACACTTCCTGGATGTTTGGTCTGTTCTTTATTATTATTAACATTAATAAATATTATTTTATGTTTTCTGTGATATAACAAAGCTAATAAAGTGTGTGAGCAAATAGGTAAACTTGCATGCATTGGTAAAATGAATGAATTATTAATTACTAAATCATTGTAATGCCAAGGGATTCTCACCAAAAAAAACATTCTTGCAATGTTTTGTTAATTGCTGTGACTATTTTCATTTTAGTTATGCATGGAATGTTTTGAGTATGTAAATGCTGCTTGTGTCACAACTGTGGGATCTTTTTACATTACTGGAAGAAATGAGCGTCTATTAAGCAAATGTTAAATGGGTCATTCTATGTCAACTCTAATGTCACCCCTGGCATGTAATGCAACAACACTTGTAACCACGGATTTCACAGACAGACAAATAGAGTCTATCCTCCCAATAATTTTTTTATTTGAAATAATCACATTGACATTTTTTCAAGAGACTATTTGTTTTATGAATGTTCATTTGTATTTTGAAATGTCAAGATGTTTGAGTGTCCCAAATGTGCAGAATGAACTTTTATTAGGTCTTTTTCCTCAGTTCATCACAATTCTAGAAAAAAAGATGATACAGAATTATGAGAACAGCATACTGGGAGAAAAACATTATTAAAAATGACATGTAGAAATAATATAATGGAAGACACATTCAGCTACATTGACTTACACTCAATCTGGAAATCAGTCCAATATAATAAGATTCTGTAAATCTAGACTATACACTGGAAAAAATCTGTTGAATTACCACAAAAAGCATGCACATAGACTGCACATTAATTTTATTTTTACCGTAGTCTCAACCTCAGACGTCATGCCCACGGGCCGTTGGCTGAACGTCTCATGCATTTGGCACACTTCTGGAAACACTTCAGCACGTTCAAAGTCCTCATGCGATTGGTTGAATTTCACAGGATTCCCGGGAGACGTATGTGTCGCGTTGTTTTACGGTCCGCCTGGAAACAACACAAAGCCATCTGATCAAAGTAAGCTGTCATGTTTACATCGGGTGCAATAGAAAATGTATTACGATCGACTAAATGCTGAATTCTTATGCGTATGTGAGGTTCATTGCATAAACTCATATAAACATTGTTGTTGCTGTTAACGTTTGACACGTTTGTGAATGTCCACCATTCTGAAGACTGATTCATGTTGAATATGTTGCTGTGCTATGACCCATTAAAGAAGTGTAACAGGTATGTAGGTACATAATTCACATGTCATTACTCATTAAATGTATCTGTGCCAGGTCAAAAATAAAATTAGAGACTATGTGACACAGGAGCCGGGTGAGCTGGTTCAGGTACATTTGCACTCTCATCACTCTCATCTCATCCTTGTTCAGTGTTTTATGGGTGTTGAGTTTCATCTTGTTTATAGTCAATGTTTTACTAACACAATAACCACGTCTGGGGTTATTTATCTTTGCCATGTTTGGCCCAGAACCCTGAACTCTGGAGCATGTTGTGAACACTGGCTGTTTTTATAAATTGTAAGAAACAAAATGTGAAGTTTGGTTTTAAAGGGATTTTATAATTGGTTGTAATTTAAAATATGTAAATATATATTAATTTAGTAGACTTTTTTAATACTCTCACTACCTCCTACTCAAGTTTTTTATTGTTTTGCTTTATTATTTTGCAATAGTGTAATTTAGCGTAACATTCAGCATAACATCAAGTCAAATGCATGTTTGACAATATGGACAAAAGAACAAGTCGGCTCAAATCCAGTTATTCATTCTGTGAATCCACTTACAGCAGTAAATGATTAGCACAAAAATAAAAATATAAAAATGTCAGACCACATATTGCAGTACAGGCTGATTCTGTTCAGTTCCTACTAACTAAAGGCAAGATCATGTGTGAAGAGAAGAATGTCATTTCCTAAATCGTTTATCATTTTATCAACTGAAGATTTATGTGTATTTCATGACAATATTGATAACCTCAGATTTTTTTGCTGCAAAGTTTCTAAACTAAATGACTTATAAAACTGACTTAAATCATTTATATTTATATTGCTTGATATTTAGACCATAATCTATGAATGTGCCAGACTGCATGCAGTATTTGTAATTTAATGCGTGAATGTGTTTTATTCTGTCACATGTTTTAGTGAGGGAAGAGAGGAATCAAGGTCCTTTTCTGTAAAGAAGAGGCCATTGGCTTATTTTCAAGCTACAATTAATTTACTACTGTTGCTTTCTCTGTCAGAACCTGACACTGATGCAAATACTTTTGTAAGGACCGTCTTTTGAAATACACCTGTAGACAACAGTATGATTTTAAACTGATTGGGATTATAAAAAGTGATCTTAAAATGATAGTTCACCCAAACATGAAAATCTTTTATTCGTCATTTCAAACCTGCATGGCTTTCTTTCTTCTGCACAACACAAAATAATACATTTGAAGAATGTTGGTAACCAAACAACATCGGTACATTCACTTCTATTATCAAAACCAATGCAAGTCAATGGGTATTGAATATCACTCAGAAGCTCTAATAGAGATAGTAAATTTGCTAACCTCCTGTCACATGCATACGCTCTTAAAGGGCCAAGAAGTGTGGGTGTCAAAAAGCCCCATGTCTATGGTGCAAAATGTAAGTAGTAATTGTCTTTGGCAATTAAAATGTATTGGAGTAAATAATATACATACTTATTCAAAGAAGTAGTTGAGTAGAGATTAAAAGTTGCTAACATCAACCAGTAAAAATACAATGTAGCCAAAAATATAAGTACAGTAACTAAGAACACAATGTGGCGCAGTCTGAATACGTTTTATTCCAAAAGCAAGTCAACAATAATGCATTCATTTTGTCACTGGTTGTGTTTCTCTCATTCCTTCCTGTGCCATTGAACCCAGGTAATGTGAGCTTTCCAAATGAAACTTGTTTTATTGGTCTTGTTGTGCTTATATTTTGACTGGGCTGCAAGAACATTGTCAAACAGCATTAACTTTAAGTTTAATTATTAACATTTGTTTTCTCCCAATATAGGTTCTTCTGGTCAGCTGGATGGTAAGTTTCTCTATGAGACCACCAACACTCAACAGTTTTGAGCTCATTTGTTTTTTTGAAACTTCACTTTTTCTTTCGTCAGTGTGCGACCAAGCCCCCCCTTAACACTAAGATTATTGGTCCCAAAATGGCGACTCCTGTGCACAAGTCATTGGTGTTTGGTGATGAGTTCTTTGCTCAAAGTCTGCATTTAAAATGACACCAAAAGGTGTTCAGCTGGGTTCAGGTCTTGGTTTTATGCAGACCAGTCAAGTTCTTCCACACTGACTGAATCAATGATTTCTTTCTGAACCTTGTCTCATTGTCATGATGGAATAGAAAAGGTCTCTTTCCAAACTGTTGCTAATAAATTAGAAGCACACAGTTCCATAGAATATCATGATATGCTGTAGACCTTAAAGTTACAATGCCTATTTTTTTTATGAAATATCGCAGCGTTTATGTGTAAATAGTTCATCAATGTGGGTTATTCTCTTTTTAAAATGTGTGTGCTGTCGGAGCCTGTGGCTGTGTGGACAGTGCTTTAGACATGTAGCGCATCTGCGCTTCGGGTGACCTAAGTTTGACCCCACCCCCTTCTCTCTCCCACTTCACTTCCTGTCCTCTCTGTGACTGCACTATATAAAAATAAAGGCCAAACATTTTTTTTAAATTTGTGTGTCCTTATAACCTTCAGTTAAAATGCACTTCCATCCTGTAATGACTGTTCATCTTAAATGACTTATGTTAGACGGCTTGGGCGGAGCATCCGTTAACTCCTCCCCTTTAACTGTCAGTCTGCTGCCAGTTCCATTTCAAAATGCAACGACTGTTTTTTTACATCCAATCAAATCGCAGAGAAAGACGAAAGCCACGCCCACTATTTTTCTCATTCAAAATTCCATTTCACTCGGACATCATATCGGTTCATCGATATGGTTGTCATAAAATTATGGCTGTCAAACGATTTATTGCAATTAATCGCATCCAGAATAAAAGTTTGTGTTTACATAATATATGTCTGTGTACTGTGCATATTAATTTTGTATTTATAAAAACAAACCCATACATGTATATATATTTAAGAAAATTAATAAACGTTTAAATATCATTTCAATTATTGGTAAATATAAATAAATACATACAAATATTTCCTAAATATATAGGCCTACATCTATGTGTTTGAGTTCATAAATACAAAATGAATATGCACAGTACACAGACATCTATTATGTAAACACAAACTATTATTCTGAATGCGATTAATTGCGATTAATCTTTTGACAGCCCTACATGAAATATATAAACTTCTTTTCTGTACAATAGAAATTCTCTTTAGACTATACACTCTTAAAAATAAAGGTCAAAGTTTCTTTAAAGAACCATCTTTCCTGTAGCTCAGTGGTTAGCGCATGGTGCTAACAACACCAAGGTCATGGGTTTGATCCCAGGGATTGCACATACTCAAATACAAGTATATAGTTTAATGCAATGTAAATCGCTAAAGCGTGTGACCTGATATTGCACTTCACATTGTGGCAAATTCTATCTTTGCTGAACATGACAGAAATATAATAAGTATTGAACATTTCAAAGTTCTCAAGCATGCTCTTCTTCCTTTATACTGCATCCTTGTTCAGCATTTGGAATGCTCAAATATATTGACATTTTACAGTACAAACAATTATTCCCATTATTTATTTACACTTTAAACAACTCCACATTTTATTTCTCTCTGATACATGAATACAGCCAGTACTGGAAACCAGAGTCCTCAACATGCTACATTAATAGAGTTCAATGTGTAGGTTCTGGGCAAAAGAAAGCTAAACATGGTTAAGATAAATAACCCCTGTGTCGACACAAAATAACAAATGTTATTCTATTGACTTTTAACAAATGCCCACAGTCATGAGAGGGCACATGTACCTGAACCAGCTCTGCCAGCTCTTGTCACATAGTCTAATTTTATCTTTGAGCTGGCAAAGAAATTTCCAGCATCAGAATGTAAATTATGTAGCATTGTATAACACAAGGAACAGCACACAAACATACCTGTTTATACCGGTTCATATTCAATTAAATCATAGTTAGACAGTATATGGTATTATTGCAGGCTTTTCTCTATGTTATGTAATGTCATAGCACAACAACATAGTATAACAAAGCATTAGATCACATGAATCTACATGGTCCAAAAAAGAAAAGTTGTTTATTTGTAATTATGCTTTTCCTAACGAAAAGCTGGGCCTCAATTTTGACAACACAATTTTTGCACACAGACAAGCCAAGATGATGTGTTGAGCTGCTAGTCGGTCTATAATACATCAGTCCCATTGTCTATAAAGGTGTATTGACATTTGGGAATTTTTGGGGGATATTTAAAAAAAAATCAAAAGCTTAGAGTGCAAGTAAAAATGTCATGGAAAATTAAATCAACGCATGTTCTGTCCAGTAGTGACCCAGCAGTTGGGTTAAGCAATTTTTAGTAAATGCAGTATTGGGCAATGTAATCTAAATGAATACAAATAAATATCTAAATAAATATAGATACAGTAAGGTTTACATTCATTTACTGTATGTTGGGTTGTTTCAACCCAAGGTTTGGTCAAATATAAACATTTTCTAGGTTCATTAATCCCAGCAGCGATGTTTGTCCCTTTTGGAGCCAAGGGTTTACAATAACCCAACATTTTAGTGTACAGCACACTAATTTATTTTCACATTCAAAATAAGTGATGTCTCCATCTGCTGTTAAATGTTATAGTTGCAGTGTTTCTGTGTGTAAACTGTACAGATGACAGCAGAAGGATTGCTGCTGGTGTTTGATTTGCCTGAATTATATATAGATTTAAGCTGCGTCGGAAATGAAATACAGAATTAGATTTAAGTATCTCATTGGTTTTTCATGTATTTCGTGTGTGTGTGTGTGTGTGTGTGTGTGTGTGTGTGTGTGTGTGTGTGTGTGTGTGTGTGTGTGTGTGTGTGTGTGTGTGTGTGTTTGCTCTGAAATCAGAAACTCAGACCCCATTCAATGGTCAGATTCTTACAACCACACCCATTAGTCCGCTTCCCACTTTTACCAACAGGGGGAGACAAATACCAAGCTTAGTAGACCACAAACGCGAGTAATGTTATTGCACAGCCAATCATTTAAGTTGTTGTCAATGACAAACTACCTAGTATTATTGTTGCATAATGTTAATAATGTTAATCGTTTTAATGACGAAATGAAGTGTGTTTCATTGTTGTTGTGTGTGTCGCTCAGGTATTAGATGTTTTGATTTTCACTCATTGGCGTGATTTCATTTCCTAGTATTTGGCATGACACACAGGTGCTGCCTGCCAGCGGGACTTTATAAGTGAGTTTGTTAGCTTCACCGGGTGCTGCAGACTGGCACATAAGCACCAGACTCACCCTGTTTGCAAAGATTTAAGACCAGGCTGCTTGAGGCAACAAAGTGGTTTCCAAGTTGTCTGCAATTTTTAGACTTCCTAAGCAATTGCATTTCTGGAATGCTGATTAAGAAAATAGCATTCCAGTTATTTAATCGCTTTCAAAACTCATTTGGCTCTATGACCTGCAGTTCACTTCCTGTTTCTCTAAAAGCACTTCCTTTGCACTTGTTGATGACTAAACATGCAGTTTCACTGACCTTTACTATGACTGTGGGTGGATGGTTGTGTGAGAGTGTTGGCGTGGATGATAGCGTGTCATGCCAGTTGTTCTTATATTATTTTATGGCAAAGCATTCACAAACACTCAGACGTGATACACTGCCTCCAAGTGTTAACAATGGTTTGTGATTTCCCGATCTATCTCGGAGAATAAAAGGAATAAATAGACATTTCCTTTTGGCCTTCTGTGGTTGCACACAAACATGCTCATAAGCACGCCTCCACAGCCACGAGATTGAAAAACATGCCCCTATACACAGATGTGCATATTCATTTCAAGTAAACATTCATGTCCTCACGTTGACAGTTCTTTGTACTGTTTTGTTTATACCTTATGCATCTAATAATGTCATTTTGTGTATTATCTTAATATGTAGCCTAATAAAAAATACAAACATACGAGATGAGCATATTGCAACAAAAACAATGTGTTTGTTAAAATTGAGAAATAAATGTAAAAAAACCCATGTTTTTATTACTTATGTTTAAGTAATATGTAGGCTATCTTAATATTTATTCTAAAAAGAAAAAAAACTTTTTACAGTACCTTTAAAAGTTAAACAAAAGTTCTTTACAATACAAAAAACTCAACAAAGTGCAATAGTGTAATACATTAAAATGTATTAAATGTTACTGTAGGGTAGGCTATACACATTTACAAAAAATACGCGTCATCTAAAAGTGATGTATTTAACTCTTAGACAGAATTCCGCTTCCTCTCCTTATAATTTCAGCTGAGTAGTAAAAAACAGCTTTACTGCATTTTCTAAATTGAAGTCAGCACAGCTGCCTGGTTGTCAATCCATTATTTTCTTCCCCGCCCCCCCCCCACACTCCATTTTTCCGGGCTTTACAGCTCGCCACGCCTCGCCTCGTTTTTTCTCAATAGTTGTCAGAGCCTCGGGTCACTCGCTAGTCGTCGCGAGGCATCTTCCACTCCCTTTCTTTCTCGCTCTGCCTCCCCGTCATCCACCTTCTCAGACTGAAGCATCCTTTTGCAAAGGCTGAGAAAACCGTGGACCATATTTTGAGGTCGTTTGTGTTCACAAAGCTCTCAGAATAGTCGCCCGTTTCAGGTCGCAAATCTCTACGTTTTTCCTCAAACTTCTCCACTCCAACTCTGAACATGTCCGGCGAAGACGCACCTGCTCAGCAAAACGCCGAAGAGCAAAAGCAGCAGCCGCAGGAGACTAAGACGCCCGCCGAGTCCCCGAAAACCGAGAGCAAACCGGACCCACCGCCCACCAGCGAGTCCACCGAGGCAGCCGCCGCTGCCGCCGCAGCCACTCCAGCGCCCGCCGCCGAGAAAACCCCCGAGGAGGACGCGTTCAGTTACCGGGCGCTGGTGCTCACCGGTTACGGCGGGTATGATAAGGTCAAGCTCCAGCTGAAAAAGGGGAAACCGGCGCTCAAGAGCGGCGAGGTGATGGTGCGCGTGAAAATGTGCGGGCTCAACTTCGCAGATCTGATGGCGAGACAGGGACTGTACGACAGGCTCCCCTCCCCGCCGGTGACCCCCGGCATGGAGTGCTCCGGGATTATCGAAGCGGTCGGTGAAGATGTGACTGACAGAAAAGTGAGTGAATGTTTACTTTGCGGCTCGTTTAATGACTAAGGTTAATTCTTTCAGTGGTATTGCGTTTCCTCTTTCTATTCTGCCCCGCGATACGTTTAAAAGTCAATTTTACAATGGATTTTCCACGTGTTATTCTGTAGGCTACATTAAAATCTTTATAAATTCCAACGACAACCTCAAAACTGAGAAATGTGTATGTGAGTCATTAAAAGGGCGACTCGCAAACTCTCTCTCGGTCGCCACCGGAGACAAAAGAGGGGCGGGAGGGGGCGCCGGTAGCCTCTTTTCTGAAGCACCGGAGAGCTTGTTAACTTCAGCAGTAGCCCAAAACGCTTAACGTTCACAGTAGACCGAATTTTGCTTTGTAGCGGTCACCTGCCTTGCCAGTGTGCCCGTGTGTTAATACACCCTTCCTTAATCTCTGTTTGTGGTTGGGTAGAAGCTGTTAGTTGGGTGACCGATGACACCCATCAACAACGACGCGACTAAACTATAACGCTTCCTTTATAATCAACTGTCACGCTCCGCTTTATAATAGCAACGTTGTTATTCCCATGAAAGGCTCCCATTATATATTGTCATAGAGGGTCACAGTCGCGTCGCTCGCTTGAACCACCGCCCCTCTTTCGCGTGTCTCTGTCTCAGGTGCACGAAGTTGTACCTAACGCATATAATCCAGGGATGAATTCATGCCTCCAAACATGCAAAAGTACCCAAGCAGAAGTTTTAACGTTTTCAGACACTGTCACCGATTTGTGCGGCGATGCCGGGTGTCATGTGGGACTCCTCTCCCCACGCGAAGAAAAAGGGCGAGGCGCGAGAAAGAGAAACGCTAACCGCAAGCGCCCTTTGTCAGCTGCCTCTAGCATTGTGTCTTCATTCATCATTCACGCCCGTTTTTGTCATTTTAGACAGTAATTATTTGTTTCTCCTTTTATATAAACGTCAACGCCTGTTGTGTGCATGGGCATCACGCCCAATTAAATACAATTTCTCAGTGTGATAAACAGACTTTGATTTCGTCATGTTGTGATATAATAAGCTTCATTCTCGTGTTACTTTTTTAAGTGATTTTAAAGGTAGGAAACAATGTGACGTGGACAAATCGTCTCGTGTCTATCTATGCTCTCCATATGAACGAATCGATGAGTCACGCCTGGTGGTCGCTGCGCTGGTTTCCATGACAACGTATCATGGCAACGCCATACCCCTTTTAATGTGAGAGTTAGTTGATCTGATTTTATATAAAGAATAAACGCTTTAATGAATGCCAGTTGGTGTATGTTGTTCAATAAGCTATCAAGTGCAGAATAAAAAAAATACTGTGCTAATATGAGCAAGAGAGGGAGACCAATAAGGCGTTGGCTGGTTGGTGATGCAGAGGAGAAAGATATTGGCTCACCCCTTCCTCAGCTGTGTCTGTCACCATTATTGAATTTAAAAGGTCATTATGCACATCTCTCTCTCCCCTATTATCACATCAACAAGCAAACAATTGCTTTGTCTCACATTTGGAGACGTGATAGAGTCTGGAAAGCTGACGTTGTTTGAGCATGTGAGGTGTGGAATCTGCTTTCTGGAAAATGCTTCTTAGAGGAAGAGGTGGGATGGAAGATGCCCACTGCCTGCTATATTGTAAAAAGCACTCTTGAGAGCCATTGAGGTGAATTCTATAGATCATGACATCTTCTCACATGGCCTGACAGATGTTATTCCTAAACTGCCCTCTCGTGCCCACTCTCCGACTTCATTAGCATTTTAGTAATAAATAATTCATATTACTTGTTGCTTGTGCACACACATCATATTTATCAGAGCTCTGTTGCAAGGATCAGATGCATCTGTTCACAATTATCTTTCTCTGGACCACATTGTCAGACTGGAATTTCCACTCTCTCTCTCTCTCTCTCTCTCTCTCTCTCTCTCTCTCTCTCTCTCTCTCTCTCTCTCTCTCTCTCTCTCTCTCTCTCTCTCTCTCTCTCTCTCTCTCTCTCTCTCTCTCTCTCTCTCTCTCTCACACTCTCCCCCTCTCTTTGTGTGTATGATTTGACAGGTCACTGATAAACGACGGCACAGTAAATATAAGTCTACAGCAGGGACGGCAGGCCGTTTGGTTGAATCTGGAACGTTTCTGATCGCGGAGCGTCTTTGGAAATAACATTTTGGGGAGTGTTTGATGTCGGAACATGACGTCTTTTTAAGTGTAGTGTTACTTACATTTCAGAGCAGTTTAATTATGCTATGAAGGAAGAGTTACGAGTTGTAGGCTGAGATCTTTTTCAGCTAGTGGTATGGCTGCACAATTAATTGAAAAAATGATCGGGATTAC